>PCDL01000011.1:2554981-3832471 GCA_002778095.1 Fragosphaeria purpurea
GGAAACGCTTTGTCTTTGGTTGGTTACTCTGGATAGTTATACGCTGTTAGGTTACAGAAATTCTGTTGGAACTGAAGACAATACTGGCTGCAATTCACGTTGCATACCATCTTCCGCAACTGAAAACTTGGGTGAGAGGGCGGTGGACCATGTCCTAATTAGGAAATAAAACGTCACGTGTGCATAGAGTCCTTTCGGCGGCCGCTAAATCTGGCTCGCAGTTTGGGAGCTTTTAGTTGGGTATTACCATCTCTCCAACGGGTTCGATTGATGCCGTAGCTTTCACCTCCCCTTCGTGGTTTCATCCTTCTTCTCAACGAGCTGTTCACAGCATGAGAACCTCGCGAAGAAGAGCAACATGACCAAACTCGGTCCGTTGACGTCCCAGGCGCTGGTAGGCTTTCTTTCCTCTCTTTTTGTCCGTTACTATGTTCCGCCTCCTCCATTTTCTGTAGATATATTAACAAGGCTTGCGATCGTTCGCTTCGCTTTCTAGGGCCGTTCGCCGTACGACATTGTCGTCCCGGGTGAGGGGGAAGCTGACCCGCGCGCACCCCCGCAGAGCTACGACGACCGAGGCAGGCCCGTGAACGCTGAGACAAAGCGCATCAACCGTGATATTGTCCGGTCGCACAACGAGGTGATGCACGTCATCGGTGTCGCAGAGCCCGACGGCGGCATGCTCTCGGATGGCTCGGAGGCGATGGACCGTCGGCGCCAACAACTCTACGAGGACCGGCTGGGGCAACAGCTGATGGGCTTTGGGCGGATGCTGGGCATAGCGGGCGTTTGGGGCGTCAACGCGATGCGCCAAAGGATTTTGGTATGTTTGTTTGCATGACCCGTGGTTTCCCATGTCTGTTTTGTTGCATTTTTTTTTGTCGTTTGCCTAATAGCCATCAGTTGTATCGTCAATACTCGGAAATCCCTTTCGGCGACCTGTTTCGCTACGAATACACCCGGCGGCCTTTCCTGGACGTCGTCACGACCGGGCTTCCCGTATTCATGACGAGCCACACGCTGCGGCAAGCTTCTGCGTCTCTCGAGGACATTAGAGGGAGTTTCTGGTAAGTTTCTTTTTTTATTTTTTATTTATTTGTCTTGAAGTTGCCTTTTGTCTGCGGCGGTATAACATACTCACTGCAGTAGGAAACGCTCAGCCATCCAATACGTGCGGCTGCACTTGCAAATCTACTTGTGCCTGCAGCGCATGTCGATTGTCCCTGCCTACCCGTGGTTTCCCGGCCTGCTGTACTTTGTGCCCTTTTCGCGCGAGTCGCCAATCAGCCGGCCGCCGCCCCTCCCGACGTCGCTCACGGTCCGCTCCGTGGCCCAGTGGGCGGGCCTGGCCGTGCTCAACTTTGCGCCCGTTGCCGCCTTCTACGGCTACACAAAACTGTGGGCCTTCGTCACACACCACATGTACAGCGCGGTTTTCGGGTGGCTGCCGAACCCCACAAACCTGAGCTGGCAGGGGCTGGCCGCGCAGGTAGGCGATTCGGTGCACGCACCGCGGCGGCGAACCAGCTCCGTCTCCATCGCGCCGCGACCACAGAGGCCACCGCAAGAAAGTGGCGCCCGCAGTAGCGGTAACGAGGACAATAGCCGCCCGCGCAATGCCATGGACGGTGGAGTTGCGCCAGTTCGTGATGTACGCGGGCAGCCACAGGAGACGCGCCCGTCCCAGCAGTCCGCACCGGCGGGTGCAGAGACGACTGCCACGACGGCTGATCCGCTAGAAGATGGGACGGCAGCAACAACAACAGCAGCAGCAGCAGGAACAGGAATGGCAACAGCAACAACCCGGCGACGGAACACCGTGTCCAGCCGCGGCGGGGACGATGGTTATAATAGCGAGGAAGAAGAGTTTGAACTGAGCGCGACGCTCATCAGTTTTGATGTCGAAGCGGCTGACGCTGGCGACACTCCGCCCAACGCATGGTCCGCCGAGCTCCGGCAAAGCACAAGCATCGTGGACGGGTTCGATGCACAGGGCGGTGGCGGTAGCGGCGGCGGCGGCGGCGGTGGTGGTGATTCCGGCGGAGGGTACGACGGTGGTGGCGCTGGCGGCGACAGTGGCCACGGCTCCTACCCGGACGGAGGGCATGGGTCGGGCCAGAACGAGCGGATTTACGCCGACAACATGCTGACACGGCTGCCGGCTATCATTGCGACAGACGTGATCACGGTCGTGGCGGCGTCGGCGGTCATTGCGCCGTACGAGGCATTCGTCATCCGGCTGGTGTCGCGGGCCTACCGGGTGCGCCACGGCTTGCCGGTGGACGACTTGTACGGGCTGAACGTGCTGTCGTTTGGACGCGGCGGCAGCCGGTCGTGGACGGCGGTGACCAACTTTGTCGGTGTCGGGCTGGCGCATCTATTGATCGAGTCGGCGTGTTGGCTGATCGCGACGGGGCTCGCGGCACTGTATCGGAACAGTGAACCGACATGGAGCTTCTTTCAGGTGGTCAAGGGCAAGCTGGGCAGGTGGTGGAAAGAGACACGACAATGAAAGGTGTCTATGGTATGTAAAAGGAACCACTTTTGCGGGAAGCCTTCATTATGACGGCGTTTGGATTGATAACGGACATTTTGACCGTCCAGTAAAGGACAGCCTTGCACAGGCACATATCTGAAATGCAATAATACCCTTATACCCTATGCGCATCCCGAGTGGCATGAGAATGCTTAAAACGAAAACGAGACGACCCAGCTGCAGCTGCATGAGTACTGCACACTTGGTTTTTTTTCTTTGTAAAGACGTCAAGGAAGGATCGTAAAACACATCAATCGTGACGCCCCCCGCGATTTGCCTCGTGTCAAATCAGCCACCACGTATTACGTCCCATTGTTTCCCAGCGTACCCCATCCGCGCTCAGGCTTTTTGTTTGCCCTTCTTCACGCGCTCCGCCTTGAGCTCGTCCACGAGCTCTTTGAGAATGTCGTGCAGGTCGTCGTTGCGCCGTCCCAGCAGCAGCACGTCGTCGGTGGTGACGGTCGAGCGGCCGGCGTGGCGGCTGAAGCTTTTCAGATCGGACGCGACGGTTTCTGAAAACAACAGTGAGCAGAGCACCGCTTACGATGGGTTGGTATGATCGTCAGCAAGCAATTTCCTACCAAGTTGCGCCCACACCATGTCGACCAGCGCGCCGATGAACTGCGGCGTGGCATTCCGGTTCTGCTTGATGGACTCCTGGTCGACCATGTCGCTGACGGCGGACCAGAGGGCCGCTTTCAGCTGCATGAAGTCAGCGGCAATACCCAAGAAAGCACAAGTCCAAACAATCCACGTTTTGCTAACCTCCTGCTCGTCTTGACTGGCCATGGCTTGTTTTGCTTGGCTGTCGTATGTCAAGGTGCAAAAAGTACGCCCCAAAACGCGCCCCCGGCGAGGGGGGGCAACCGTTAGGGCGGGGGGCGCGTTGGTTTCAGTGACGGGAACACGCGCAGCACAGGGGAGGCGCGCTCTAGCCCAGACGCAACTCCGCGGGTTTGTCATTAGTGGCGATCCCAGCCGGCCGGGCCACCCGAAGCCGATCACGTACAGTAGTAATCTACAGCGAAGCTTCGACGGCAAAGGCGCTAAGCCAATCGCAATGTCGTCGATTGCGGGTTTTTTCTGGGTGTCTGAACCTTTCTTCTTTTCGAGCTTGCAATGTATGCCAAATTCTTTCCCCGAACAAACCGGCCTGTTTTTTTTTGTGCCCACACTCCACGATTATTTTTGATGCTTTTTTTTCCTAGTTTCGCAAGAGTGCTTGTTACAAGAGAAAGTCAGGCATTGGTTTTCCTGTAAACCTGAGGAAGGCCTTTTCTTTCCACGTTGGACTTCCTTTTTCTCCTTTTTCGTACCGACATATACCTTATCTTCCTCCCTCCCGCCTACCCGCCATGGCCGGCTTCACCGATCTCATCACGACCGTGCGCGACCGCTTCAGCACCAATCTCGCCACCTCCTTCAGCAGCCTCAGCGCCCAGCAGTGGATCCGCCTCGTCGCCGTCGCCGGCGCCTACATGCTGCTGCGGCCCTACATCATCAAGCTCGGTGCGCGCGTGCAGATGCGCCAGCACGAGTCCGACGAGTCCGACCTCGCGGAGGAGGCGGCCGCGGTCGCCGCGGGCAAGAAGGCACCCCTGTCGGCCAACGACCTGCGCGGCACCTCGGCCGCGGCGAAGCTGATACCCGACGAAGACGACGACGACGACGACGAGGATGAAGACGACGATGAGGGTGCAGGCAAGGGTACGGCGACCGGTGCCCGCGCGGCTACGGACTGGGGCAAGACCGCCCGGCGGCGGCAGCGCCGGATGCTGCGGCAGCTGCTGGCGGCGCACGAGCAGCAGCTGGCGGACGCACAGGCAGACGAAGAGGACAAGGACATTGAAGAGTTTTTGGAGGATTAACGGGGTCTCTGCAGCGGCCAACGCAGCCCATCGCGGAGGCTAGTACTGACGTGCCATTTATTTTACTGTCATAATGTACAATTTGTTTGTAATAGTATAGAGGCATAGACTGGCGCAAAGCAATTTTTTCCTGGAAAGCAAAAAAAAACTACGAATTCATCCGACGTCTCTCTTTTGACTGTCGCTGGCACAGGTTGTACCATTGTTTAGCAAGCTCTGCGTAGCCTAACGCTGTACGGGGCTGCAAGGTAATATGGTGGTCTGTTGAGACTTAGCTCGAGGGCGTCTTGATATAAAACAAAGGCTGTCGCCACCTACACAGCCTCGCTGGGCAACATCAACTGGGCGGGCGGCCCCGTACGCCACACATACAAGCAAAGCTTCTGGAACAGGTTCGCCCGGGTCCCGTTCGATAGAAAGGATGCATACGACGCAACGTCGTGCGCATGGTAGAAAAGACTGAGCAGACGTACTGTGTAAAAAAATCAATACTAGGAAGTAGCAAAAATAGCACACATTCTCTTGCCAGAACAAAAAAGCCTTGGGTGTCAGCAGATGCTCGGTGAGGGTTCAAGCACGCCCAAGAAATGCCTTGAGCCACAATTTCCGCCTTTTTTTCGAAGGCGTGATCCTGCTTCGGTCTGTTCTATTCAGTTGCTGTTTGACTCCCGCGAGTAGCATGCTGTGCCACCTCATGCCTTTTTCGCTTGCCGATCGCACAACTGGCCCAAACAAGAGTACCGGTGAGGGAGCAGGGGCGCAAAGAGAAAGCCCGCGGAACGTGGGCTGTAGCGATCGGAGGAGGCTGGCTCTCAAATCCTGTCCAATGCTCTATCTAGGGCACCGTCTCGATCCTTTCTGGCCTTGGTTTACCTCGCGATCGTTACGTCTTATAGCGCAACATCAGATGCTGAAGCCACCACGGATTTCACGGTACCCTCAAAGGGTCTCAAGTATAATGAGGGACGAAGCAAGACGGGCAGGTAAGCGAAGGACGACCGATGCTATGGTTACACGTCCGGCGGACAGTAACAAGTTCACCGCCCCCTCAGTCAAAGAAACACAAACGCCCGGACTTTGCCACACCGTCATAGAAAGGTTCAAGGCTTCAACTTCATCAAATCGTTCGTATTGCTCGTGTCACGGTTGAGGGTGTCGAACCACTCGGAGCGTATACCGGCGGATTTTGCTTCACGTCTCAGCGTTCGAGCAACCATGAAACCGCAGGGCCACAGCCTCGGGCACACTTTGTCGGTAGTGGTGTTTGTTTGTTTAATGTTTTCACCGCTCATTCTGTTCACAGTCAGATCCAAAACGTAAAATCAAGAACCTAGCAAGACAATTTGAAGAACCAAAAGGACCGGTTCCTATTTGTCTCAACCGAAGAGACTCGTCACACTAGGAACTATGTCAAGAAGTATGGTCGAAAAAAAACCTCGAGAGCGTAGTTGTTTCCGCAACTTCTTCCTGCAGAGGTTCTACATTTGCACCACGGCCGCGTGTGTTTAGGCCGCCAAAGGTAGGTCAGCTTCTTTGCGCCGTCCTCGACTGACTCTACACGGAATTCGGTTCCAAGAATGGGGCGCACATATCATCTTTCCCATCATGTCATCTGTCAATATGTTGAATGGTAAGATTGTGATTCATCAAGAACCTTTGGAAGCCTGAACGTCGAATGGTCCGTGAAGCAGACTTTTCTATCGTGCCACGTCACCAGGCATGGCAAGTCAATGCACAATTTCTGTTGCGTACTACTCACCTTTCAAACTTGGAAAATATGTCAACGGTAAAGCAAGATAAACAGTTTGGCATGGACAAGTGAGAAAGGCGGTCTATAAGCGATATGTAGTTTGTCGGGTTATAGAGTGTGGAATACGGAGCCTTGTGGCTATGGTTGCTCTTTCCATATCGGGGAGTTATAGAGAGCAATACCGCTCGCACCTTCCCGCTACCACGCAGAGCCTCAAGAGCCACTTTTTTGTACATCCGCCAAATTCTGGCGATGGGGCCGACGACTCACATTTCACACTTTCACGTCGGCATCACCATCCAACACGAACGACGGGTCTCCATCGCACACCGGAAACAACACGGTCGAGTTTTGACCACTGCCGCTCAATCCGTTGTAATACGGACGGGCCAGAAACAAAGCCCGTGTCGTTACTTTCTCTCTCCTCGTCGGGCGAACCAAAACCTCCATTTCTTTTGCGTTGTTTCCGGTTCGCCCTTTTGTCCAACGCATGCAGGATGCCGAACAGAAAAAGGATTAGCTCGGCCTCTTGTGGAAGCATGAAGGCGAGCTGAACAATCTATCTACGGGTAGGTTCCAAGCAGAGGCGGCCATGGTTGCCAGCACGCAGCTGCAGGGTAAAATGAGCAACGCCAGAAAAAAAGGGCGAAAAAGCCGGTTTCTGCTAGCCATCAAAATCCTGCATGAGACGGCAAGCCAGTAACGGGAGCACGGAGTACAAAGAACGGGGTCCGGACTTATGTTCTGCGACCCGAGCATTGCGACGTATGTACTCCGGACAGACTCGCCAGGCGACTAGAGTCTGGACACGAATGCAGAACATACATACTCGTGGAGACTGGCCAACGGTGGAATGGAATCCTCTTGCACGACGTTGCTAAGCCAATGGGTAAGCCACAGCACGTTCAGTTTTTTTTTCTTTTTTCCTTTTTTTTCCTTTCAATTTTTTCAAATTTTTCCCTTTATTTCATTCTCCATCGACTGACAAGGCAGAGCAATACGAGAAGTACTTAGATCATCTTCCACAATCACCCCTTGTCTGTTTACTGGGCTGGACCCTGGTCCCGCTTCGCTCATCCCGCTACTCCTCCTCGTCTGAGCCTCTTTACTCGTGTGGGTGGGCGGCCTGGCCGCGCAGGACATCGAAGAATCCCTGCTGCTGGACGGGGACCAGACCAGAGCGAGTAAACCCGAAACAAGGCTGGCCCGTTCTCTTTATCTGCCCTACAGAGAGGCGCACAGCAGCGCTCTACTCACGCTTCCCCCCCCCCCCCCCTTCGCGCCCCTCCACTCGCTCTATACCTGTGTTCCCCCCTCTTCCCCGTCTCCTCCTCCCCCCGTCTTAAGCACGACGTCGCTTGGCATCTTCGATCCACTACGGTCGTCTTACTTCAGGCTGTCCACGGCCTTCGTTTTTTTCTGTTGTTTTGTTTCTAGTCTGCTTTGCCTCGACCTCTGTTTCTCTCTGATCGGCTTCTCCTCCGCCCCAAGGTTGTGGTTCTTTTACGTCGCCACCTCGCGATTGCACTTACTTTGTTTTCCTCTTGTTTTTGCTAGATCGTTTGCGCTTTTGGGTGGCCGTGTTAACTCCTGCGACCTTCCAGTCTTATTCTGCTTTCAACTTTTGTTGTCCTGGAAGCTGGTTTGCGCCGCAACGCGCGCGCCAGTCGCTCGCCTTCAGCATCGGACAAAAACTGAGACAACAACCAACCGGCGCAATTTGCCGTCTCTGCCTACAATACAATATACAACAGCGTCCCATTCTGCTTGCTCGACAACGGCAGTTCCTCGCGCCATGTCCGCATTCGCCGCGCTTTGAACTGTTTTGCACTTGACTTCAAACGAGCAAAAGAATGGCCAACAGATTCGCTGACGTTCGCCGCCCGCCACACGAACACCACAAAACAAACTACTCTCAACAGTAAGCTGGGTTTTTTTTCCTCTGTCTTGCCCATTGTATGTAAAAAAAACAAGGCATCAAGGGAACAAGAAGTGTGGCTGACAAGGCTTTTCTTAAGCAGACACCATTACAATCCGGCGCACGCCGAAAATGCTGCGCGACGCGATCCGGTCCGCGTGTCCCAGAGCTATAAACATGGCAGACGGCGGGGCAATCCTCTTTGCGCGTTTGTCGAAGACGAGTTTGACTCTCTAGCTAGGGAGCACCAGCCGTTTCCTTTCGACTCGTCCAGCGAATACGACAAAGAGAGCACAAGCAACGGCGAGATCGACCAAACACCCATCCTAATCGAGATCGCGGAGAATCCCGAGCGACGCTTTGTCATCCTTTCCAAGGCCGTTGCCGGAACGGGCGATGAGGATGAAGCCACGGTCGGCTCGGCTGCTGCTGCTGCTGCAGCTGCTACAACGGCCGCTTCGTCTACAGCGTCGACGCCCACCATTTCTACAATTACCCCGACAGACTCGCCTTCCACCCCAACCGCTCCGGCGTTCGGCGGAGGCTTTGGACGTGATGACACGACTAGGCATCGAACTAGGTCTGGAGACAAAAATGGCACTCATTCCGAGAACACGTGTCGGAAGTATGTGGTGCCGCGTATAGACGCCGCGTCCGTTGTTTCGGAACCCTCAACCATCGGCAGCTCGGTAAATGATGCGGCCAGCTCCCCCGGTGCTTTTGGCACCCAGAGAGCCTCAAGTGACACAGCTAGAACCAGCAGCACAACCGCCGCGCTGTCGACGGCAGCGGCAGCAGCAGCGGCGGCAGCGACCAAGCCGACCTCTTTTTCTTCCAATGCGCGACCGACTTCCGAGAGGCGAAAAAGCCACCACGAACTTCCGCGGATTGACACGGAGCTGGAGCCGGGGCCGGACAAATCCTCGAGCTTCAACCGGACACGACCTTCGACAAACACCGAGAGAAACTCAAGCGATCGTCAGCGGCGTAGTTCCCGTGACCGCCTAGGCGACAGTTCTAGCCACAGGGATAACGCGTTTCTATCCCCGACTTTTGTCAAGCACGCTACTCAGGGGCGCGATCGTGCCTACCGCCACCAGGAGTCTGGTAGCATACCGGACATTTCGGCCTCTACCGGCCGCGCACGATCTGGTGACAACCGACCCTCACACGATGACAGGAGGGCGCACGATCGCCCGGACCGAACTGCACTTTCGGCGGACCCAACTCAAAGACGGCGCTCCGGTCAGTTTTCCACGGCAGACGGACCCTCGAGGACGCCCTCTGTCAAACACTCCTCACGCGATGACACGGCGGGTTCTCGTGTCGGCCGGAACCCACCTTCGCCTCCTGCCAAAGGTCGCAGGACCTCTCCTCCCTCTGCACGATCCGACATACAATCCCCTTCGCCGCAGCGAGACCGTGACCGCGAGCGGGAACGAAATCGCAATCGCGACGGCAGCCGTGACCGTGACCGCGACCGTGACCGTGACCGAGATCGCCGCACCTACAATCAAGACCGTGACCGGCAACAAGCTACCCGGCGAGACTCGATTTCCAGCAAACGCAGAGAATCGTTTATACGCCCAGATAATGGTTACTCGTCAGATGAAAACTATAGCCGGAAATTGGCCAGCTCGCCGTTGCGCCGGAAACATGAAGACCGCGAAAGACCAACGTATACAGACGAAGGCTATTTTGCGAGCAAGATAACCAGTTCTGACGCCCCACGGTCACCAGGTATTACCGTGGGCGGTGATGGACGGCACAGATCTGGTGCCACCACGCCCATCGTTACACCCAGGCAGTCGCAAAAGCGGTTCTTTGGTCCGGTGAGCCCCCTACCAAAAGAATCACTGAAGTACAGATCGTCGTCTCCGCCCAAAGCACCGCGTGAAGAGCGGAGGAAGCAAGAAAGCAGGCGCCCAGGATCTTCCTCGTCTACCTCTTCGTCGCCAGAAAGCCGAACCAGGGTTCCGGAGGGAGAAAGGCCACGTGGACCTCGCATGCGTTCTCAGTTTCCCAACGTTGTCCACAACCCTGCTGCCAGTCCCGTCAACAGTAGTTTTTCGCATCCGCCTCCGCAACAAGTTCCTTTACAATCACGTGCAGCGACGTTGCCTATGCCTATCCCTGTTTCTCTTCCTATACCCATTCCGGCTCGGACTGGTTCGGTGACAAAGAGGGGCGAAAGCCGCCACGAGCGACGCCCATCGCCTGTTGACACGCTGCATGTTCGCTCGTCGCTACCGTCCAACCCGGCTCGAGGCTCGGGACTCCTCGGGCACAGCCCCACCGCCTCTCAGCCATCTCGATCACCAGCTTTCTACGTGAATCTGCCCGGTAGCGGTTCCGTAGACGGGCGTCCCGTGAAGCCTGAACAATCTCCTTCGGTTCGGAAACAGGAGCCGGCTACCTCTGGCAACCAGGCGCCCCTTGATGGAACGGCACGAAAAGTCATTGCGCCTATCTACCGACGTTACGCCGAAGATGCCTACCACGGGCGCATTCAGGCTTTGCCGGAATGTCCTCGGCAGCATTTTAGTGCCAATTACCGTGATTGGCTTACGCTCAAGCCATTCGACGACTTTTTCGTCTGTCCAACGTGCTTTGACGCCGCATTTGCGCGGACTCCATACAGCAACGAGTTCGTCTCCGCCCCGGTTTACGACCCGAACAGAAGGACACGATGCACGTTTGGCACAATTCACTGGTATGCCGTTGCTTTGTTCTTCACCAAAGCGTGGCAGCTGCCTACCTTGAGCCTTCTCAGGACCTTGTTCAGCAGAATCGAGCAGGTTCCCTTCCCTTGTTCGGGGCCCACGCGTGTCGCAGGCCGTTGGTGTACGATACAGGATCCGGTCACCGCCCTGCCGATCGTCAAGCTTACGACCTGTGAACAATGCGTGACTGCCATCGAGGTTTTGTTCCCGAAGCTCAAAGGCATATTTGAAGACGAGTATCCGCATCGACACGTCACCACAAACGTATGCGTATTGTACTACGAGCCGGATCGGCGGCGGCTGTGGAAGTACATAGACGTGCTGGAAACCGTCAACAACGCGGCTGCCGCCACCAATGCGTCCGCCGACCGAAACGAACTGATCAACCAGCTGCTGGACGTGAGTCGGTTTGAGGAGTGCAAGCGCGACATACCTGTGTGGGGCCGAAAGTGGTACTGCATGCGGTCGCTGCCCGACTTTGTGGTCTGCCAGGAGTGCTTCGACGAGGCCGTCTTTCCCCACGTGAACACCTACCGCGCGATCGCCGGCGACTTCTACAAGGAACCAAAGGAGATGCCGAATGCGGCGTGCCACCTGTATTCGCCCCGCATGCGGGACATTTTCCTGCGAGCCTGCCAGACCAACGACAAGGCGTACCTCGAACAGAAGTTGCGAGAACGCGACGCGATCGCGTTGAGCATCACGGAACGAATCAACAGCCTGCCAAAGACGGCGCCGCCGGACGGCATCGAAAACAAAAAATTGGTAGAGGAATGGAAAAAATGGGAGTAAGGGGTTTTTTTTTTCGGGTTTATAGAGAGAGGTGGGATGGTTGTCAGTCCTAAGAGGAAGGGCAGGGCCAACCCCCTGATAATGTTTTCAGCGAGACAATGATAATGAGTTATGGTGCAAAACAAAAGCGGTTTGGATACCTTTTTTGCATTCATTTATGTTGTATTACGTTCAGTACATAGTTCTTGAAATTCAAAACCGTCTACATTACCAGACGAGACACGCTCAATAGGATACGATAGAGAAAGAAGCAACGCATCATAACGAGCCAAAAGGCTGCGCATGGGAAACTGCCGAGACCATGCTTGTTCACGCAAAAAAAATTTCATCGGAAATTTCCCCCCTTTTTTTTCGCTCATGCATCGCAGCCAAGTCTGTAAAGTGCTCGGTTACTATGTGAGGAACATGGATTGTAACAGCGGAGGGCGAGGGGAAGGAGGACCAAAAAAAAAGGGAGGTAAAAAAAATCAATATATGCTTGAGAATCATATGTCTATGCAAATGAATTCTGCTTGTATGCGAAAAGATGCAGTAAATTGCGCTCGCCTCTCGACGAGACGGCAAATCAGCCGAAAAGCACTTTCGAACCGTCCCCCCCCAAAAGACGATATCCGCTTCCCCTCGTCTTCTTCCTCTTCGCACAAATTTCTTTCTATTTCCTTGTGGCCCCCTGTGTTCGCAATTAAGCCACCAATGATGGGCCTGCCCCTACTTGCTTTGGTCCTGGCCATTTTTTATTATTATCGGTGTCTGTCTTCGTCTTTCGTTTTCGTTGTGAAGTACGACTGCAAGCCCCTATATACAAGACAAAATTCTCCGGCAATATAGAGATTGGTAAAAGCAACATGAGGAGGAAGGGAGGCCGTTAGCATGGGGAAAAGGGCAGACCCCCTTCATACTATTCTTGTTGACCCGCTTTGTTGTGTTCCGAGGAGGCGTGTAATATAGCAAAGTATGGGGAAAAGGAGGGTGAAAAGAGGGATAATTAATGAAAAGAAGTGTTTAACTCACGAATATCATCTATCATCTTTCGGTGTGTCTTTCGATGCTGTTGCCGTTGTTTTTCTTCTTCAAGGTTGGGGTCCTTTTTTTTGCACATTGCATCGTTGGCGTTGTTCCGACTAGCTTTTCAGTTCGACTAACGACCTTCTCGCCTTTTTTTCTTGTTTGGTATAGGTTATTTATCCATTCTTTGAGTTGACCGATTATCAAACACCAAACTCCTGCCCTCGACGAAAGGTTTTAGACCATCAATCTTGGTGATAAAGCCCGACAGAGTCCGGACGACGAAGTAAGGAGAAGGGTGAAAGAAGGCTTGACGAAAGGTCGCCCAAAAAATGCATGTTACTGCGCTATTTGCGGCCCTCCTCGGGTCATCAACGACTCTCGCCGCGGTATACCGGGTCGGCAACACATGCACCGTAACGCCGGGCGGTGCAGCAGCAGCGGCCGCCCGGCGCCGGTCCCTGCCACACGTGGTGGAGTCGGGTGCTGACATGGCCCACGGAAACCCTGTGGCGGCGGAGACGACAACAACAGGAAGCCTAGGCAGTCTGCCCACGGCCACGCCGGTTGTTCTGAACGAGGTGTATCCGCGGCCAGAGCCGGGAAGCAACGAGGCGCGTCACTACAACAGAGACGAGGCAGCGTCCTCTGCCCTGAAGGCCGCCGCATCGGCCGCCCGGGTGGCGGCGCTGTCACGGGCAGCGCGCGCCAGGACAGCGAAGCCGTCTGCCACCACTACCACCACCGCCGCCAACAGAGTGGGCGCGCGCGACACGGACGCGCTGGCGGGCAGCGCGGACGAGGACGAGAGTGATGCGAGCACCGCGGACGACACGCCGCAGATCCTGGACGCGTTCAAGCAGTGCGGGCACGACGGCCACATTGTCTTCACCGAAGGCACGTACAACATCCGGCAGGTGATCAACACGACGGACCTGCGCAACTGCGACATCGACATCCTCGGCACGTTCGTCTGGAGCGCCGACAACCTCCAGTACTGGATCCAGCACTCGTTCCCCGTGGTGTACGCGGGGCGGTCGACGGCGTGGCTGCTCGGCGGCACCAACGTGTCGATGCGCGGCCACGGCAAGGCCCTGTTCAACGGCAACGGGCAGGTCTGGATCGACACGAACCGCGGCGGCAGCAACATGAACGGGCGGCCCATCAGCCTGACGGTGTGGCACGGCACCAACATCTTCATCGACGGCATCACCTGGCGCATGGCGCAGTTCTGGCACACGTTTGTGGCGCACAGCCAAAACGTGACCATGACGAACCTGGACATGGACACGCACAGCAGCAACTCCAACTCGGCGGTCAACACGGACGGCTTCGACTCGTGGAACTCCAAGGACATTGTGCTGTCCAACTGGACGGTGAAATGCGGCGACGACTGCATTTCGGTCAAGGGCAACAGCACCAACGTCCACGTCTCCAATGTTGTCTGCTGTGGGTTTTTCTCATTTTCTCATTTTCTCTTCTTTTCTTTTTTTCTTTGGTGTCCCCACTCGCGTTTCCCGACTCGTCCTGTATTTTCCCTTGCATATGTACTCACCTTTCTAGACGAATCCGGTTGCGCGTGCATCGGCTCGATTGGCTCCAACGCCGGCCAGCCCGACTACGTCGACAACATCTGGTTTGAAAACGTCACCTGTCACCACTCCTCCAATGCGGCCTGGATCAAGACGTACTCAGGCACGGGCCACGTCAAAAACGTCACGTTCAAGGACATCGTCGTGGACAACGTCGACCAGCCCATCTACGTGACGCCCTGCATCTATTCGGCCAACGGCTGCGACAGCTCCCGCCTCCGCATCTCCGACGTCACCTGGAAGAACGTCACGGGCACCAGCCGCTACAACGTTGCCGTTGGCATCCACTGCTCGGCGGCGTCGCCCTGCACGGGCTTTCACTTTGAGGACGTCGACATCAAGCCGGCCGCGGGCGGCACCGCCAAAGTGTTGTGCTCCAACATCCAGGGCCAAGCCGATACGGGCCTGCAATGCACGGGGACGTGTCCAGCCAACTGGCCGCAGCAGTTGCGAGGAAATCGGTGAAAGAATGAGGAAACTATGCAGATGTATGTGCAGTTGGTTGAATGATACAACCTTGATTTTGTGCACACATATTGATGGAGTGTATTCGTCGATACTTCGCAGAGAGCTGTTTGGGGCTCATCCCAGAAGCCCCCTTAGCTTTTGTTTACTTCGTTCGGTGTACAATATACACGTGACATGTAATCTTTCGTCCTTCGGCGCGGTCAAAGTTTAGTCCCGGCCTAACCCTGGATCACGTGAAGAAACCAAGCAGAATCGCTTTTTGTCCCATTTTAGACTAGCGTGGTTTTGCACACCTCTCTTAGGGCTCCACCCCACGAAAACTATGGTGGGTGGGATGTTGGAAAGGGCCCAGCGACTCCATAGCAGAAGCAATTTTTGCATGCCGGCCGCTGGGGAAAAAAAAATATTGTGAAAACGCTCATTTTTCCTCTCACGACAACCTTCCCGCCAAACCTCAATCCCACCCCCGGAGTCGCCAACACGTAGGTCATCTCGAGACAATCCTTTTTGCGGCACTTTGCGATCGTTTACTCTACCATATTTAATTTTTCGCTCACACACCACCAGCACAGTTCTTAATTCCCTTCCACAACGACGACGACGACGAAATGGCCTCTCGACCGACCGTGACCATCCACGGCGCTGATGGCAAGCCCAGCAATGCCACCCACCCCATCCCGGCGGTGTTTCTGAGCCCGATCCGCGCGGACATCGTTCAGCAGGTGCACACCGGCATGGCCAAGAACAAGCGCCAGCCGTACGCTGTCAGCGAGAAGGCTGGCCACCAGACGTCTGCCGAGTCGTGGGGCACTGGTCAGTGATGGAATCCGAGGAGGAGAAAAGGAAGAAAAAAACTATGAAAGGATACGGAGGAACGATTGTTGACACTCCTTTTTTTTGCCATCCAGGTCGCGCTGTTGCCCGTATCCCCCGTGTCTCGGGTGGCGGTACCCACCGTGCCGGTCAGGCTGCTTTCGGTAACATGTGCCGCTCCGGTCGCATGTTTGCGCCTACGAAGATCTGGCGCAAGTGGCACATCAAGGTCAACCAGGGCCAGAAGTGAGTATTTTTTGGGATTTTTTTTTTTCAAATTATTTCCAGAGGACACGGCTAACGTCCAAAACTTTAGGCGTTTTGCTACCGCCTCTGCCGTTGCTGCCTCCGCTGTGGCCCCCCTCCTGCTCGCCCGCGGCCACAAGATCAACTCCGTTCCCGAGGTGCCCCTGGTCATCGACTCCAAGGCGTTTGCCCCGGCCGCCCGGACCGCCCAGGCTGTCGCCCTGCTGCAGGCCGTCGGCGCTGGTGCTGACGTGGACAAGGTCCGCCAGAGCAAGAAGCTGCGTGCCGGCAAGGGCAAGCTGCGGGGCCGCCGCTACCGCCAGCGCCGCGGCCCGCTCGTCATCTACGACCCCGAGGTGGACGGCAAGGACCTGGTCAAGGGCTTCCGCAACATCCCCGGTGTGGAGACGTCGTCCGTCTTTGCGCTGAACCTGCTGCAGCTGGCGCCCGGCGGCCACCTGGGCCGCTTTGTGGTCTGGACGTCGGCGGCGTTTGCCGCGCTCGACAAGATCTACGGCTCGACGACGGAGCCGTCGGCCCTGAAGAAGGACTTCTTGCTGCCGTCGAACCTGGTGGCGCAGGCCGACCTGACGCGCCTGATCAACAGCTCCGAGATCCAGAGCGTGCTGCGCGCGCCCAAGGGCGAGGCCCGGACGAAGCGCGGCGCCGTGCTGAAGAAGAACCCGCTGCGGAACAAGCAGGTGCTGCTGCGGTTGAACCCGTACGCGGCCACCTTCATCAAGGAGCAGGTGGGCCAGCAAAAGGTCAAGGGCGAGAAGCCGACACCGGCGCCGGCCAAGTTCAAGAAGCTGTTGACCGAGGCATAAAGGGGGTGGGAGATTGGATTTCGAGGCAAACGACGGGGGACATAGCACGAGCGAGGGTGCGGATGGATTACGGGCAAATCGGAAAATGGTTTTTTTTTTGTTCGTCTACTGTCTTTTCTTTTGTCTTTTGAAAAAGATAACATCAGAAGTGAGATTCACTGTCACAATACCAAAAAATGTGAACCAATCCCAGAACCATCCGATCATGAACGGCAAACCTCAATTAGCTTTGCTAATGGTATTCCGAGCGAATGATGATCGTCAGTCCCTCTGATTTCGTGCGTTTCGGTTTATAAAAGGTCTGCTGCAGTTTTTAAAACCAATCGTCATTGCTCGTGCATATGGCGTTATTTACCGCCCCTCTTCAACACCAGCGCATTGGCGGCCTTTTTACGCCGTAGTACACATTTAACAGTGAACTTTCCCCGCCAAGCAGCATCATCTGCCAATATCACGTTTTCCATTTAAGATGTCAACCTTTATTGTTCTTTTGTATGGATAAGCATTCTTTATTTCATTGACGTAACTATATAAAAAACAAAACAACGTGCTCAGCTTCATTATCTAGGAAAGGCAAAAAAAGAAACACAAACGGCATCCAACTCTCCCTTTTCAGTCTTCGTCCCCAAAGGAAAGCTCTCTCACAAAAATAGCAAAAACGTTACAATATATCGTGACGGAAAAAACAGCATAAGCGAGTCGTTAAAAAGAAAGAAAGAAACAGAACCAAAAAAAAGGAAATTGACGTCTGCAGATCACCATCCTTAACAACCCAGCCATGTCCCCAGGTTGCCCAGGGTGCCGTCCTGGCCTGCCGCGGCCACATCCGCCGCGGCCACCGGGATGCTGTCGAGCAGGTCTTCGATCTCCTGGACCCGCTTGATCTTCCAGAACTTGTGGATGGCAGCCACCAGCCGCTTCGAGCAGGCATCGACGTTCTCCTCGGTCTCGGCCGCGAAGCAGAGACGGAAGTAGCCCCAGCCGCGGGCCAGGCGCACCTCCTCGTTGGCGCTGAACATGGTCCCCGGGCTGACCAGCACGAGGTGCGGCTTGGTGGTCAAATACAGCATGAGCGCCAGGGAAAAGGCCGAGCCGTCGAGGACGCCGCTGTTCCCGTCGTCGCCGGCGGCCGCAGCAAACGACGACAACGACGCCAGCGATGCCGAGGAGGACGCCGGCGCCGACGCCGACGCCGACGACCGCGGCGCTTGCCACAGCGGGTGCGTCTCAAAGTACACGCGCAGCCAGATAAACATGCCGCCGCGCGGCCAGTCAAACGAGTACAGCTGCGTCTTGGTGATGACGCCCCAGTCGGCGTCGGATGGGCGCACGGGGGTGCCCTGCTTGAGCTGGAAGGCCCCCTCGTCCAGAATGGTGCACATGCGGTTCATGCGGCGCTCGTACTCGCCGCGCAGGCCCTCGAGCCAGCGCACCCAGCCACCCATCTGCCAGCCGCCGAACGCGGGGGCCGTCTTGCTGTCCTTGTTTTTGGACAACGAGGACAGTGAACTCGTCTTTGTTGCCGCCGCTGCTGCCGGGAGCGGCCCCATGACCAGCTCGGAGATGAGAGCCTGCACGAAGCCCGACGGCTGCTGCGTGCCGGTCTCGCTGATGCGGGTGTACCGCTCGATCAGCGCCGGCTGGGCCGTGATCCAGCCCAGGCGGCAGCCGGGCGCCACCGTCTTCGAAAACGTGTCGAGACGGACGACGCGGCCGTCGACGTCGATGCGCAAAAAAGACGGCACCAACGAGTCCAAAAAGGCAAAACCAGACGACGCTACGCCTTCGGCGGCGGCAGCGGCGGGGCCCCCGCTGTTGGCGGGCACGAGCGGCAGGCGGGGCTGCAAATAGTTGCGGGACGCGGCTTCGTTGATGGCGGCCGAGGGGAACTGCAAGTACCAGTACGGGTCGTCTTCGACGATGACGACGTCATAACGACTGCACACGGCGTACAACTCCTTGCGGCGCTCCAGGCTCACAACAATGCCGGTAGGATTGTGGCCCATTCTAAGGGGGGGGATTAGTTTTTCGGAGAAAATGGAAGAAAAAAAAAAGAAAAGAAAAAAAAAAACTCACGTCACAGTGTACATCAAGTGCGGCCGGCGGCCCTTGGCGTCGTCCCAGTTGGCCAAGACGTCCTCGAGGCCGCCCGGCCCGTGGGCGCGCATGCCGCCGGCGTCGGCGTCGACGGTCACGACCTGCATGCCCTTGGGCGCGATCTGGCTGAGGACGTTGCCGTAGACGAACGGCTCGACGAGCAGACCGGGGCGGTCGCGCACGTCGTTGCGGGTGGGGCTCCAGTCGTCGACGAACAGCTCGAGTGTCTTGTTGAGGCCGTCGGTCGAGCCGACGGTCAGGACGACGTCCGGCCCGCCGCGGTAGACGTGGTTGGGGTGCAGGTGGTCACGGGCGAACTGGCGCACCCAGCTCAGCAGCGGCGGGTAGCCGTCGGCGCTGCCGTACTGGAGTGCGGTAGCCAGGTCGATCTTCGTCTCGGGGGTGGCGGGCTCGCCGGCCGGCGTGGCCTTGGGGACCATGAGATGGGCCGGGGCCAGGCGATCCGCGGGCGAGTCGGAAATCGCCGCAGCGGTGGCGGTGGCAGCAGCGGCGGCTGCCGAAGACGACGAAGACGAAGAAAAGAAGAACGAAGGGAACGAAGAAGACGACGAAGCGGGAGCCGAAGCCGGAACGGCAGAAGACGGGGATGATGCGGCCGCCGCCGTCAGCTGAACGGCAGCCACTTTGCGGGCGATAAGGACGGCATCCCTGTCGTCGTCATCGTCGTCGTTGTCGCTGCCGGTTGCCTCACTGACGTCGCCCTGGTGGTTCGGCGACGGAGTCCAGCGTTCCGGCTTGGCGATTTGGGCCTCCAGCGTATCGTACGGGAAGAAACGCACGTTCGGCAGGCCTGAACTCGTTAGAACGGGACCGCGGGAAAAAAGAAAGGGAAACGAAAGAAAAGAACAGAAAAGAAAAAGAAGTGGTACGCACCGCCGGCCAGGTTGCCGACGCCCGGAATCTGGAAGAACTTGTAGTACTCCTTCATCTTGCTAGGCAAGCGCAACTTGGTGGTTTCGGCGTACAGATGGGTCAGGTCCAAGGGCGGCGGCAGTTCGGCGGCCGCCGCAGGTTCACCCCCGGGGCCGGAGGACGCCGGAGGGGACGCCGGGGCCGGCGATGGCGACCCCGACGGCGAAGAGACAGAGGATGAAGACATGATGCGGCTGCTGCTGAGGACTGAATCAAGATTGTTCAGACGACGACGACGACAACAACATGTACACCGGCAGATGAATGCGAGAACGTGGCCGCTAGTTATGGTCGACAGAGGTATGTGAGATTGAGTCCGTCGCGGAATGATCGCGGAATTAGAACGCAGAGGATAGCAAGATGTGAGACGGGTGGCGGTCAAGATAAGCTTTTAGTGGTTTCGGGGAATAGTAAGCAGTCTGACGGCGGATGGTGATATTCGATATTTGCGGTCGAATTGGCCACCCAAATAAGAACGACCGAGATGAAACAAAAGAGAACAAGGTGAAGAAATATAAAAAGTAAAAGAAATGAGATGAAATGAGATGAAAATAATAAGAAAATCAAAATAAGGAAACAAGAAAATAGTAAGCCCAACGGAAAGGTCAAAATGGACGGACTATTTGGTGACAAATCAAAAAGAAACCCAGAAAGAAAGCCAGAAAAGGCGGGCGTTTGTCGATATCTGAGAATACGACACCAAAAAATAAAATAAAAAAATAAAAATAATAAAAAGGACCACAGCGCATCCGTTGTGTCAAAAGTGACGCCCTTTGAGATTAGACCGCAGGACCGGACATCAGCGAACCAAACAAGAAAACCGTCGAGGAGGGAAGGGGCGGAATTCAAAGGGCTTATCAACGGAAACGGCCACCTGCGGGCAGAGGGAGATAGCTAGACGACGAGTCCAGATTCAGTCAGACACCGACAACCAGGGGGGTTCCGCCGGCCGAATACGAAAGAATGGACGGGGGACACGCAAGACAGGCCCCAGCCAATAGCGGATCGAGCTGGCCCATAGAGGCTGTTTGGTCCCACCCACCGGGTCAACCTTTTCGTCGAGTTGCCCGTGGGGTGCCAGCTCCAGCACGGTTACAGTGATTGGACGCGGGGGCATGCCCCTGTATTTTAGGGGTATATTATTAGGAGCGTCTTTTTCACAGTATATTTATTACTCATTTGCTGCATCGATGAGATGCTTGTTTGCACCAGCGTGTATTCGCCCACATCCGCGCTAGCTCTTGTGCCATAACGGCGGTATATGTCGTGTGCTCGTTCTTGTGATCATTTTCAGTACGTTCTCAGGGACACAGTATGGCCCGTAAGGTTCATTGTGTTCCTCACAGCTTGCTGCCTGCTTGTTCGTTGACGGCGTCTCCCAGCAGACGAACCGCTTGGTTGTTTGCAGCCGCCACTACCGCCGTTGCCTCGCCGTCCTTGTCGTACACCAACCCCAACTCCGCCAGCGACGTCGCCGTCTGGCCCGTCGCCTCGAACGCCGCCTTGGCCTTGAGAAATTCGCTGCGCATCCAGACCAGCTCCGCGTCCCACCGCGGCGGCGCCTTGCCGGCCCGGGACGCCGGCGCGTCGGGCCCGGCCATGATTCGCTCGTACGTCGCGTTGATGTACACGCCGTCCTGGCCGTGCGGCCACTCGTGGAACGTCGGCCCGCGCACCGCCTCGGCCGCCTGTTCCCACGCGTCCATCGCGGCCCGCGACGGCAGCGACAGCGTGTTGGCCCACGTGCGCGCCACCACGGCCGCCTGGCACTGCGCCACCGCGTACGGCACCACCTTCATCGGCAGGCAGAGGAACGCGAGCGTCGGGTGGTCGATGTGGAACAGGTCGTCGTAGAGCCGGTGGATGCGGCGGCCCGTGGAGAGCATCGGGGCCGCCAGTCCTCCGCCTTTGGGTGTTGTTGTCGTTGTTGTTGTCGTCGTTGACGGCTGTGGCGGTTGCTGCTTCAGAAACGGCAACGCAAACAAATAGCCCGTGCAAAACAAGACCGCGTCCAGGTCGCGCAGCACGCGCCCGTCCGTGAAACGCACCCCTCTCTCCGCGACGAGGAACTCGGCAATCTCGGGCCGCTCCTCGGCGCCCTCGATGCGCGCAAAGAGCTGGGGGATCGAGGGCGTGCGCACCGACAGGTACAGCGGCCGCTGGCAGACCTCGTTGACCTGCGGTGCAATGTCGAGGCCCGATGCCGAGTTGCCCACGATCAGGACTTTCTTGTCCCGGTACGGCGCCGCGTTGCGGTACCGCTTGGCGTGCGTCAGGACGCCCGGGTGCGCCGCGTCGAACGCGCGGATGTTGGCAATGTCGGGCACAAACGTAATGTCGTAGTGGCCCTGCGCCACAATCACGGCGTCGAACGCCTCCACGGTCTTGGTCCCCGCGAGCAAGTCCGTCGCGTGCACCTCCCACTGGTCCACGTAATCGTCCTCGTCACCGTCCACGTCGCCGTCCCCGTCGTCGTCGTGCTGCCATGTGACGCCATTCGGATGACGGCTTGCGGCACCGTTTGTTTGCAGTGGCGGCTGCGGCGGCGGCGGCGGCCGCCGCAGCAAACGCACGTCGTCTACCTTTGTGCTGAAGCGGATCAGGTGGCGCACGGCCTGCGAATAGCTGGTGAGGTAGGCCGCGATGGTCTGCCGCTGCGGGAAGATGGTCAACGGCGGCAATGACGCCGCGATTGTGGGGTCCTCGTGAACCGAAGCAATGGGCAGATCCGTAAAGCCCATAAGCGGGTGAGGAATGTTCACGAACAAGCGGTCGTACGTGGGCGAGGGAAATACGGGCGCACCCCGGTCGCCGGGGTCGCTCGGATCCGGCGGCAGCGGCGGATCCGGCGCAAGGTACGGGCTCTCCTGCGGGATGTATTCCCTGTCGGTGGGCCGGCGGCTGTAGGTCCAGAGACCGCCCACCTCGGCGCGCTGCTCGTAGACGACGATGCGGTCAAACGCACCTTGGCCCTCGATATACCGAGCAGCCGTCAGGCCGCTGGACCCGGCTCCGATGATGGCAACACTCCGAACGGCAAACCGAGGCCGTGCCATTGTCAAAGCACTGGACGGACACGTCAACAACGTAACGAACAACGTTCAAACAAACATAAATTCAGCAAAAACTATCAAGAAAAGCAGGAAAACAGCGTTCTACTCCAAGGCCATCACGTTCGACCGCGAGACACACACCCCCTTCCCATCGTCCCATCGAGTCCCTTTAAATGGGACATCATAAGGCCGTGTAAGCCGTGTAAGCCGTGTAAGCCATCCCACCCCCAATCTCACTGAAAGAGCGCAGCGGGCGTTGCCATGTCCCATTGTCGATTGCGCAAGGATGCGCTGGTTTTGTGTGCTTATGCTGCGGAGTTTGTAAGTCGTGCGATACCGAGGTACGGAGGTACCAGGACGACCCATTTTCTGCCATTATTGACCGCTTTTGTGCATTAGGACTAGCGCCTTTTAGTAGCAAGCTTCAAAAAGTGGGTCTTGGTTGCTGTGGATCCAAACAACGCTTTGGGGAAACATTGAACAATGAACTTCACGAGACCGAAACCAGCAAACGCATGACGGCACACCACCAGGCTCCACGGATATTGGCAACTGACGAATATCTAGATCTTCATTTCTCTCAATCTTGGTAATAAGAAAAAGCTTTCTTTATCAACAGCGTCACCGAAACCTATCACCTACCTCCGATTCAGACGATGACGCGCGATCGCGGCTTTTCCTAAGCTGGTCCAACGCTCTCCTTTTCGCGTTTGTCCGCCGAAACATCCTATCAAAGACTTTCTTTTCTCGAGGCCATATCGAGACGAGAGGTCCCGTTATTGTTGTCGCCGTCATGGCTGTCGGCGAGGGGGACGTCAGCAGTGGCGACGCGGCGCCTGCTGCGCGCCTTGCCGCGGCCACCGTTGTTCCCATTGCCCAGCTAAGCCCCGACTTGACCGCTGCTGCTGGTGGTGGTGCTGACGGTGGCGACAGGCCCTCGTGTGCTGTTCGTGGCGAAGTCACGATTGTGTGGCCATACAACTCCGTCAGCCAGTCGTTGGCCTTTTTGCTCGCCGAGTCGGACGTGCGCCTGCGCCGGTCCAAGGGCCAGGTCCGCGTCCAGCTGCACGGACCCAGCGCCGTCGCGGTTGCCGCGAGCGGTCTGGGTGGCGGCGACGCGGTGCTTCTGGGCCTGGACGGCGTGGCTTGGGCGCGCGACGAATCGGCTTTCGGCGCGCCCGGCTCGCGGGTGGAATGGCAGCTCGAGTACCACCGCACGATCGTGCTGCAGGCCACCATCGGCGAGACGCAGCGACGCCAGGATATCTATGTTGACCAGCAGCCGGACGACGACGCGCCCAACGGGTCGTTGGTGTCCGGAAAGCCGGTCCAGCCACCATCCCCGCCGGAAAACGACACCGAACGACGATCCGAGCCCACACCGCCGCCTCCGTCCCCGCCGCGGTCGGACCGCATGCGCCGTCCGACATCTCCACCCCCGCTTTTGCACGGCGAAGAATACGCGTCGCCGGCATTTATCAAGCGTGCGCGCATATCCTTTGGCTCGCTTTTCGAACCCGACTATGACATTTTCGAAGAGGATGGCGGCGTACGGGGCAGGGGACGCAAGCGGACGCGGTTTGGTCGGCCGAGCAATGCGTGGCGGTACAGCAGCCAATCGGTGAGCCCTTCGCGCAAAGAAGAAGAAAAAGACGAGGTCGGACAACCAGAAGAAGAACAAGAAGAGGATGAGCGACACAAAACGCCGGTAAGCAAGGCCGACCAGGTGGACAGAGGCACCAACACACAGGAGGGTCTTGTCACATCGAAAGCGGATGCTGTGCCCGCAGCGGCGGACGTGGCGCCGTCTCCTACGCCTGCGCCTCGGCCGCAAACAACAGATAACGCGGCCCAAACATCGGACACTGCAGTCGAAGAGAAGGCGCCGGAGCCAGCGTCCGTACCAGCGTCCGTACCAGCTCAGGCTCTGCCACAGCAGCTGCAACAACAGCAGCAAAAGCCGTCTTCGCCACGCGCGCCGTTGCATCTCGACAATGCACCTATCCCTGCGCCCCGGCATGGTTCGACGGAAAATGCGAGTGCGCATGCCGCGGCTGCTCCTGCGGCGAGCGAGACCCGCGTTGCGAACCCCTTTGCGAACGCTGCTGGCCACCCACGGCGGGACAATCCTTTCTCGTCGGCACTTTTTGGCTCTACAGCGTCGACCGCCGATCACGCCCCGTTCGGGATGCCTTCGTCTTCGGCTGCTGCCGGTGCGGATGCGATGGGGTTTATGCCGGACGGCGCATTGTTTGACGACCAGGTGCGGTTCACATTTGGACATAGCGCCACCGAATTTGCCAGGGCACCGCCACCGCCGTCAGGATCGCATGCTGCTGAAGCCCTGGGGGAGCAGCAGCACTTGTTCTCGGAGCTGCACACGCAGTACCAGTACCCAGAACCCGAGCTTCAGCCGGAGCATCACGAGTTTGCCGAGCTGCCCGTAATACACCACGAAGCGGCTTATGGTCACGAGATGCATGCATACGATATGCCCACCGCATCACAGCACGCCCCGCCCTCGGGGGAGCATGATTCGCACCCTGTCGGCAGCAATGCGCAAGATCAGATGCTGGTCTGGCCGATTGGATCGGATTTGCTGGCCGCCTCGCACGCAGAAGGGCACATTGCAGCAGCACCAGAAGCAGCAACAGCAGCAAATACAGTACTAGAGCCGGTTTCATCCGTTCAAGCGAGCCGCGACGAAGTAAACGAGGGCGTTTTTGAAGACGACGAAGAGCGAACGGACATTCCACGCGAAGTCGATGCCTACGGGTACAACGACCGCCGGTACCAGAACGAAGCGGAAGAAGAAATGGTCGGCATGGTTGACGAGCCGCCAACACCTAGGTCTCTTGAGGAGATTGAAGCGATCTCCGACGACGAGGCCGAAGAAGCAGAGCCTGACGCCGAAGGTGATGTGGAGGCCGCGGAAGAAGTACGAGACGAAGAAGACGAACTGGAGGAGGAGGAAGAGGAGGAGGAGAAGGAAAGTGACGAGGACGTGGACAACGAACGCGAAAACACCAACGAGGCGGGCGATGACTACGACACGCGAAATTACGCCGACATCGACGACGATATTGAAGGAAATGAAAACGCACCGGCGCAAGACCACGCCGCTATCCTCGGCGAGGATGACGACGGCGAGGACGAGGACGACGCAGAGGAGGAAGACGAAGAAGCGGACGAGCTCGAAAACGGGGAGGACGAGGACGACAGCGCCAGAACTGCGTCCAACCTTCGGTACGGCGTGGCACGCAGAGGCTACGCTGGCAGCGATGACGAGGGCGAGGAAGAAGACGACGAGGGCGGTAATTTCGACGAGGAAGAACAATACGACGAGGACGAGGAAGAAGACTACGATGAGGACGAGGACGAGGACGCGGAAGAGGGCTTTGAGGAGGACGAGGGCGAGGACGACGGGCGTTCGTATCAGCACCAAGCGTTCCGCCGACCGCAGATGTACCAGCCGTCTCAACAACAACAACCAAAAGAAGCCGTCGTCATCGACTTGCTGTCTGACTCTGATGACGACGAAGCACCTCCGCCGCCTCCATCAGCTAAACCACAACCAAATCCGCCTGTGAAAGAGACACCCGTGCCGCCGCCTGTCTTGCCCATGTCTGTCCAACAGGCTGCTCCGCGCAGCCCGTCCCTGGTTCCCACAGAAGAAGCAACCGAGGAGGAAGGAGAAGAGGAAGAAGAAGAAGAAGAGGAGGAAGAAGAACAAGGAGAGGAACATGAGGATGCTGCAGTCTTCCCCGCTCTTGAAACCGATGAGGTTTCCGAATCCGGCGAGGCCCATGGCCAAAACGAGCCAAACGACAGGGACGATGTGTTGCGACGAGCCGCAGAAGAAGACAAAGGTTTGGAAGTCGTTGCTGACGCACGAGACGGAGCCGTTGACGCAGAGAAACAACCTGCGCAGCCGCAGCCACAGCAGGAAAGAGAACCAACTACAGAGTCAGAGGACGCACTAGAGAAAGAACTCGAAGCAGAGCTCGAGGCAGAACCAGCAGCGGAGGTCGATGTTGAGCCAACACATAAAGTTGTGGAGAAGGAAACGGAGGCGGAGCATGAACCGGAGCCGGCACCGGAATCAGAGGCAGCCGCACCGCCTGCAGTCGAAGATGTGCACTTGGAAAAGGCCCCTCCCCGGGTAGACGAGGACGTGCAGGAGGAGCCGAAGATCGCAGCAGAAGCACTCGTTGTACCGACAGTCGCAGCTGATGCTCCGGTATCTCAAGGTGAAGGAAAGGCCGAAGCAGAAGACGCGGCTGCGCATAGCAACGACGAGGATGTTGTGGTCATGGTTGCGATTCCGGAGGACCCACGCCACGAAGTCTCCAAACCGAACCAGGAGAGCGAAACGACGCCGAAACCGCCATCGTCGCCGCGCCAGCCGTCAGAGCCAAAACCACCCACAGCAGAGCCACACGAAAACCTCAAGTCGCCCCCGCCTTCGACTGTCAACGAAACGAGAAGCGAGGAGGAGCCAAAACTGCGGGCTGCTGCTGCACCAGCCGCTGCTCCCAGCATCTTGTTCTCCCCTCCGCGCACGCGGTCTTCTGCTGCCCGTTCGTTCAGCGAGCATCGCAGTGACGGCTCGTTTGCGCCGCCTTTGGCCTCGCAAGCGACTGAAGTCGCTACGGTGACCGACGCTGGCGACGAACCGGGCCCATTGCCCACGCCAATCGAAAGCCAAAACGAAGCTGCCCGTAACAAGCCGCGATACCAAGATATCGCGTCCTCGTTTGAGGTGGACTTGGACGATCAAGTACAGAGCCAGCTGCTCTCAGAAATTGCAATGAGCTTCGACGTTGAATGGGCCACCATGGAGGGCACGCGAGCTGTGGTCAACAGAGACCGCGACCACGTCATGGAACTCGATGAGGCAGAGGACCGCGGAGATACGATGAGAACCTCCGAAGACCGCATGCTGGTAGACAACTCCTCGCAGGCCATGTTGGTGTCCCATGAGACGATCGCAAACGCGAACGCGGATGAAGGCGATGCAATGGACGTGGACGGGGGGACGGACGTGGAGATGCAGAGCTTTGTGTCGGAACAGCCGACGGTGGCCACCGAAGAGATGAGCGACGAGCGCCAGGTGACCACAGGCGGCCGGGCCGGAACCGTCGGCAGTGTTTTGCCGAGCACCGAACAAAGCGAGGGAGTCGAGAAAACGGCCCAGGAAACGGCCCAGGAGGCGCCAGCGGAACAAGCACCGACGTCGGCCACGGACGACAAAACACAGCGCGAATTGCGGATTGAGCTCTCCTCGGGCGCCCACGAACACGCATCCACGGATGCCACGGCCGACAACGAATCCAAGTACGCATCGTCGTTGCGACCGACCAGCAGCCGCTTGCTTCGAAAGAGCACGGGATCGCACCCAGCAGCAGCAGCACCAGCGGCACCAGCGAAAAGCACCGGCACCGACAGCGGAGCCGGCACAAGCAGCGACAAGGCAGCCATGCCCGTCCCCGTCTCCGACTCTAGCATCCTACTAGCACGCGCATCGACGACCCGCCGCCCTAAAAAGGCCCGGCGGTCGACGTCCGCCCAGCCGGATACGACACTCGACGAGGCCGAAGCCACAAACGACAAAGACGTTGCAGGAACCCCTGCTGCGGCCAAAAAGACGGACGCTTTGCCGCAGCCCCCGTCAGCGCCTAGAACGCGTTCCGCGGCAGCGGCCGCAGCCGCGTTGGCCGCAGCGACGGCCGAAAACGGCCCTGAAAGCGGCGACGTGAGCGTCGCGTTGGCCCGGTCAGGCACCAAGAGGAAAGCGCAGGCTCGGGATGAGGACAAGGACAAGGAAAAGGACAAGGAGCCCGAACACAAGCCACAAAAACAACAGAAACTGCACCAGAAGCAGCCCCGACAGCAGCAGCAGCGGCAGGCAACACCGCCGGCGTCTTCTTCGTTGGCCGGGGTCGAGCGAGCACTCAACCGGGCCCGCGCCAGTGTGCCCGAGTGCGTCCCGCTGCGGACATTGCGCCAACACCTGGCAGCCACGCTAGACGTGGCCGTCGTGGCGGCGAACGCGTCGCCGACGCCGCAGCGCACCAAAACGCGGCAGTTCGCCATGGCGTTTACGGCAACCGACCCGTCGCTCTTTGACGATGGCCACGACAAAGACGACAGACTGGCAAAAGCCTACGCCGCCTCGGTCGTCGAGGTGCACCTGTTCCGGGCGCACAAGGACACGCTGCCCGAGTTTGGGCCCGGCGACGGCCTGCTGCTGCGGCGGTTCAAGGTGGTGGCCCTGGCGGACAAGGGGTTTGGTCTGGAATCGACGGCGGAGAGCGCCTACGCCGTGTTCCGGGCCAACGACAGAGAAGACGGGGACGAAGCAGCCGGGGCCGCCGTAGCCCCGGAACACTATCCGCCGTCACAGTCGTCGCCACCGCCCGCGTCGGCGTCCTTCTCGTCCCAGGTCCAGATCAAGGGGCCGCCCGTGGAAGACATGGACAACGAGGCGCGGTACGTCGGCCTGCTGCAGCAGTGGTACCGCCTGCTAGACGACACGGCGCGGGCGCGGCTGACGGCCGCCAACGAGCGATTTGCGGCCGTTGACCACGCCGCCGCTGCCGCCGCTATGGCGGCAAAGGAACATTAAAAAGGCGGTGGCATGCTTCGGGAGCCTCGATGATGGTTGTCTCTGCAAGAAGGAAGGGCTCATGTGACGCTGTTGTATTTTCCCCCGTCACGGCTTGCTACGGGAATTTTGATGATGATATGAGATTGTCTGTACGTCCCTATTTCATGCAGATGGAACTTTTAACGAAATATAATATATCTTTAAATGACCCATCTTTTTTCCCGTAAATCTTAACGCCCCAAGCACCTAAAACCGCTGAAAAACGAATAAAGTGTAGCTCATGTAGAAGAAAGGCATATACCCCCATGATCGCATCGACAACGCCCATGAAGCGAAGTTTTTTTTTGTTTTTCCACTGAAATTTCTTTGCCCGCTCCCAATTTTTTTTTGCTTTTTTTCAGTGCAAGTCCATAAACGAGTCCAGCAGGTTCAGATCCCCAAACATGCTCTGGTCGGTCATGTCCAGCCCGCCGACGTCACCGCCACCGTCGCCAGTCCCGCCCAAGTTGCCCAGGTCGCCCAGGTCGCCCAAATCGCCCAGGTTGGCCAGATCACCCAGTTGGTCGCCCAAGTCCCCACCAAGACCACCGACACCCCCCTGTTGCCCTCCGTCCCCTCCACCAACACCACCGACGCCGCCGCCGCCGCCGCCGCCGCCGCCGTTATTACCGCCCAGGTTGCTCAGATCCATGCCGTCCAATACCATGTTATCACCGCCAGCACCGACCGACGAGTCCGCCGCCGCCGCCGCCGCGACCATGTCCATGTTGTCGTCGAGGTGGGCCGCTGCCGCGGCTACGGTCGAGTCGTCCACATCCAGCGCGGCCAGTTCACCCGCCATCACGCCATCAGACGGGTTCGGAACGGATGGGTCCGGTTGGTTCGGCGGCGGTGGGGGCGGCGGCGTGGGCGGTGTCAGTTGCGCCTCGACTTTGAGGTACAGCCGCACGGTCGTCTCGGCCATGGCCACTTCGGCCGCGTCCCGCGACCGCTGCATCTTTTTCCATTCCTCGGCTTTGTAGGCCAGCGCCTGTCGGAGGGTCATGCGGCGCTGCACAGCGGCCGGGGTGGGCACCGTGCTGCCGCTTGGCGGGCCGTGGCTGTGGCCACCTTGGCCGTTGTCATCGTCACCGCCCCCTCCTACACCATCGCTGCCAACGAGCACATACAGCGTCTCTGGAGACGCATCGTTGGTGACATCGGGCGCACACACAAGTGCACAGGCCACGTCGTACGCCACGCTGCCGCTGCCCGCTTCGGTCTGCCTCTGGACCTCGTCGAGAATGAGCTGCAGCAGACGCGGGGCACCCAGCAGGCTGAGGCCGGCCAAAAACTGCCGGTGCGTGTACGACGTGGGCATGATGTTGACGCCCGGGTGAAGACTCCACTGGACAAAACCCTGCATGGTCTGTCGGATGGCAGCGTACAAGCCACCGTTGGTGCTGCTGTGGCTGTCTACGCCGCCGCCACCGGCATTACCACCACCACCACCACTAGCCATGCCCGTTGTATTGCTGCTAGTGCTGGCCCAGGTCACGAGTTCGTTATGCTCGGCAGCGCCCGTGCGGCGGGACCGGGGAATGTTTTCCTTAAGCGTTCTGAGCAAGGGGTCGATGTCCTGGTTTTTGGGGTCTTGTCGCTGAAAAGTGCGCAGCGCGTGCTCCAAAGGTTTGGCCACAATGTTCAGCAGAGCCGACAGCATCATGGTGGCGTCATGGGAGATGGAGGCCGGTTGCAGGATGAGCTGCAGGACGCGGATGATGGCTTTCTGCTCGTTAGGACGCTCAAACCGGAGCGCATCCGAGAGATACAAAAGGGCTGTCACAAGGGATGGGAGGAGAAAGGTGTCCACGAGGTATTCGATGCCGCACTTGAGCACGTCCACGGACATCTCGCTGGAAACGAACGCTTGCACCATCTGCTGGAAGAGCGTCGGCGTGAGCAAGTAAAACTGCTGGGGCGGGCACGAGGCCATGAGGTCGTCGCTGAGACCGCCGGCATCCGTATCGAACAACCCCCGGATCCAGTTGCCCAAATTCTCGCGCTCCGGGTCGGTGATCTCGGCCAGCGAGCGGCCCAGATGCCCCGTGCTGAGCAGCTTGGCCACAAACGAGTCGGGCGACCACTGGATGCCCAGATCGGCAATAGACAGGTTGTAGCGGTGCACAAAGGCCAGCAACAAGAACAAGACAGCACCGAATTCCTCGTACACCGGCTGGTATTCGCCCTGGTCGTCGTCGTAGCGCCAGGTGTCTAGAAGTTGCGCAAGCGGGTACAACAGAGCCGCCGGGCGCTCGAACAAGAGAATCACGTCAAACGCCAGCGGCTTCCGCACCAGCTGGTTGCACAACACCTTGAGCGTAGCCGTTTCTTTCGTGCGACACAGATGACCCAGCAGCGCGACCAAAGCCTGGCAGACGGCGCCCACGTTGCCGTCCATGTTGTCCAGCTGGCCGACGAGGGCAACCATCTGCTCGCTGTTGTGAAGACACTGCTGCAGCAACTGCTCCTTTGTGTGGCGCCCGCCCGCCGGCAAGCTCTGGTATGTCATCTCTCCCAGCAGAGTCTCGATGCTGGCCTCCGGGATCAGGCCGTGCAGGCAGCAGGCGAAGCAGAAGTCTTGCCGCACGCTGTCGGTAAAGGGGTTCGTGTTCTGGTTGTCGTCGAACATGGACGACATGGTCGGGAACGCGTTGGTATCGACGCGGCTCAGCGCCTCGGAGATACAGTATTGCGAGTCAAAGGGATACAGTGGCGAAGCGGCTAGTGAGGCGAGCAGGAGAGGCGTTTTGTTGATCAAAAACGAGCGCAACAAGTGCGCCGACGTCTGCCCCTCGGTGCGAAAGACAGCGTTGGCAAGAACATCAAATGAAGCCAGGATCAGGTCAATGGCGGTGGTTTGGAGGTCGCCGTGGTATCGGTTGTGTAAGTAGCTGAAGATGGCGACGTCATCGATCAGGGGCCGTCCGACGAGCTGCAGAAGAATTGTAAGCCATTAGAACAAGAAACCCTGAAAAAGAAAAATAAAACTGAAAGGGAGCGGACAAGGACATACGGCAGCATTGAGATAGATGTAGAGGCCAGCGCGTGAATTGGTGATGGGCAGTTCCGGGAGGACGAGACCTTGCAGACCCGCGGTAGAATCCAGAAAATCGATCATCTCGTTGGTTTCCTCTTCCACCTTTTTGTCCACCGGGTCAAAGCTAGCCAGCGTCTCCATCAAAAACAGTTCCAAGCGAGCCGCGATGTGCGACGAGCTGAGCGAGATCAGGGGAAGGAAGTTGCTCAATTTCTCGGACAGGGCCTTTCGTGTGCCTGGAACGTTGTGTTAGTGGAAGCCACCTCTCTCTCGGTCCCGTTTCTTTGTCCCTCCTTTGAATTCCACGCTTATCCTCCCATTCTCTCATTTTTTCCTTGCCTGCTCGTCCCAAACCTGGTCTTACTCTTGGCAAACGGCTGCGCGAGGGCGCTCAAAACTGTCTTGTCTTCGCACACGGACAGAAGCAGCATGACAAAGGCGGCCCGCGTCGACTCCATTTCGATTTGGGTCTGTGACTGAGCCGCGATACCGGCGTCGGTGCCGGCATTGCCGCCGGCGCACGCAGCCGCCGCGGCAGCATAGAGCTCCAACCACTGCGCCATGTTGCTTGCAACGAGAAGCGCACTGCGTTGGTCGCGAATGGCCCCGCCCTCCCGCACAGCGCGGCTGATCTGGTAAAAGAGGGTTTCTTCGTTGTTGTACGAACTGGCCCAGTAAACCGGCGCAGCGGCATTCGACGCAGAGGGCGTGGTTCCAGACGCACCCGCTCCACCGCCCGCGTCGTCGTTTGCGTCGAGGCTGCCATTCTTGTGGGCATCGCCAGCATCGGCCGCCGGCTTCGCCTCCTCGCCCTGGCCGTCGTCGCCCGTTGTCATTACCGCGTCGTCCAAGTTGTCTCCGTGGCCGTCACCATCGCCGTCACCCTCTCCCCGTTCGTGATGCTGTTCAGAGGCTGTGCGCCCCCCGTCGTTGCGCACAAGCCTATGGAACGTCGAATACCGGTAGAGAGCGCGCAGCACCGACGCCACGTCGACGTAGCCGCGCTGCAACAGAATCTGCAGGTAGGCCGGGATGCGCGGGTCGATGAAGGCGTCGCACCGGTGGACCGCAACGGCCTTTGCGCTGCTGCTGCTGCGGCGGCGACGGCGGCGGCGGCCGTCCTCTGAACGGTTGCTCTCATTTCCCGCGGTCTCTGATTTTTGCTTTGTGCCCCGTGGCGGTGCAAACGGTATCGGAAACCGCAGCGGCACCGGGGGACGCAGGCAGAGGTCGGCCAGCACGGCGGGGGACACGGGGTGCTTGCGCTGCTGGATGCGCGCGAACTCCGCAAAGCGCGATACGTTGAGGCGCGTGGCCAAGCAGCGGTCGAGGAAGTGCGCCCACTGCAGGGCATTGCGGATGGCGGGGACGAAGGGACGGGCGGTGGTAGCGGTGGCAGAGGTAGAAGCCCCGGACGACGGTCGATTCCGCCTCGGCGAGCGAATCGGTGAGGCGGCGGCGGCGGCGGCCGTCGTCATGGTCACCGCCGTCACCGTGTCTGTGGCCATTGGTTCGACAGAAAGAACCCAGGTAAAAGGGGAAGGGCTTTCGTTTTTGCTTTCTCGTTCAAAAGACGCAATGGGAGGAAAAAGAAGAACAAGGTGAGAGGGAGGGCGGTATGATCGAGATCAGTATCGAAGAGGAAGGTCTACCGACGGTTGAAGGCAAAAGGCGGAACGGAGGTCACGGAGCGTACGTCGAGCGAGCTGAAACGCAGGTGAGCAAAATAATGACACGAAAATCAAAAGACGTAGAAACGACCCGCAGACGAGGCTCTGGACGCAATGCGCCAGAAAAGCATCGCTCACGAGCGTGACATCCAAGCAGAGAAACAAGAACAGCAACTGCAATGCCCCAAAAAAGTCACGTTGCTGTCCTTCATCGCACATCCATAGCTCCTGCTTTAACACACCAAAAAAAATAACAAAACGGGAAAGAGGGTGACCAAAAAAAGGAAACGAAAGGGTGGGAGTTTCCTTTTTCCCCTTTTTGCAAAGGGATGCTTTGGCTCGTTGGGAAGTTGTCGAGCTTGTGTACCTTCCAGAAACGAAATGTCGCAAAACGTAAGCGCGACAAATTACGGGGGTTATGTGGCTGGAGTTGTGGCTCGGGAACAAGGCTGGAAATCCGATGGGCGGGGGGTGTGTGGGCTTATTTTGGCGAGCTGGGGTTATCAAATAGGCGCCCCACCTGCTTACATATTTACAGATCAACTCCTTAATACACAACTCCTGCACCAATTTTCGCAACTGAACCGGAGTTTACAACTCGGGGTCCCCCCCTTTCAGATCTTGGTTCGATCTACGGTAGTACGGAAAGTAAGCCTTTTGGCTTTATTTTTTTTAGAGTTCAGAACGTCTAGTAACTCGACATCTTTATAAAAAGCACGTCACGACTCTTTCCTACTTTACCACTTTCAAAAAAAAAAGAAAAAAAAAAAAAAAGAAAAAAGCTTAGGAAACAATGTGAATGCTTCTTTTAGCCGTCTCAAAACGATAAGACAGAAAAGAAAACAGGTCAAGTCTGAGATAGTTACTGCAGTTGAATGCCACCAACTACTAGAACTGCACAAGGGAAGGGGGTTTGCGAACTAAGCAGAAGCACGAACGTGAAATTAGAGAACGAAGCCTTAGCTCTGCTCGTTTTCGCAAAAGCTACAATTCCGATAGAAATCTATAGCCGTTTTATTCCAGGGCTCAAGCCCAAAATGATCTATAAAATGTAGATACCCAACTCTGCCCAGCAGATAGTCAAACAAAGCTGTTTTGATCCCCCTTCCTTTTGGACCGAACGGAAGGATTGATGTAAAAAAAAAGAAAGGCAAAAACATATATATAGCACGACCCGAACAAAATCAAACAATAAAAAACCCCCCCAAAACAAGCAAGTCGAACCCCGAAAGACGGCGGATTCATTGTTGCATGGCCCGCATCTTGCCCTCTAAACTCCCGTTGCCATGTATTTCCGTCACTCTGCGATCTATTTTAGCTCTTCCCAACCTGGACCTAAGAAACCCCATCGATCGTGCAGGCGAAGAAAAGAAAAGGAAAAAAAAAGCAGCCTTCTCTTCTTCGCCTGTTTTCTGGAAATATGGTCCGCAAAAGTGAGCCTTTTCTCTTTCTTTCGGTTGCCGTTGTCTTGCAACTATCGTGAGCGGCGCCCTTTCCACATCCTTGGTTGCCCCGTCTGTTCCCTTGCAACTGCCTACAGGCACACCCATCCCCCTCTACGCGCCGCTGCCAACGCCGCTGGGGGCTCGTGGGCCCAGCATCCAGTCCTGCATAGCAAGCCACTCGCTCCACGTCGTCTCGGCATTGACAATCTCCTTTTCCGAGACATTTTGCAGCGGCCGCAGAAAGGGGATGGTCTGGTCTTCGTTCATGTCGTAGTCGGTCTTCACTTTCAGCCAGTTGTCGCTCTTGGCGGCGAACAGGTAATTGCGTCGCTCGGTCTCGTGGATGGGACCGATGCCGGCCACCCAGTCGTCGCCAAAGAAACCATGCAGGACGGCGGGAAAATCAAAAGCAGTGGCAATGAGGCGGCGGATGTAGGGGACTAGTGTCACGTAGGCAGTGGGTTGTACGGCTGCCGCCGCCGCCGCTGCCCGGGACGACGAGGGAGCGCCTGGCAGGCCCATGGCCAAGCCCGGCGCACCAGGGGGCACGAACCCCGGTTTGGAGGACAAAATGGGGTGTCCGGTTTTCTGGAAAGGCAACTGGATGTTGACAAAGGCGGCAACAGCCTGAACCGGGGACGTATACTGTGCGTGGTCGAGGAAATAGCGCACGCACGACTGATATTGCACGTGCCACTCAAAAATATCGAACTGGGCATCAACGAACGGCTGGAGAAAACGACGATGGACACACGTTAGTTCACCGAAAACAAATCAAAAGACTTCTGGCTAAGGAAAATCAACAAAAGAACGCGGTGAGGGAAGAAAAGAAAAAGAAGGTACAAAACAAGTGGTAGCGAGAAAACAGCTAGAAAGAATTGAAAAAAATTGCGGAAGTCAAAGACGAGGGAGAGGAAAACACGTAGTTTAAGGTTAAAACATGCGACGGTGTACGTAAAGCAAGGAAACGGGGTTGTGTTACCTGTTCTTGCTGGAAAGAAGAACTGCCTCCGGGAAGGTTGTATGCCATCTTCGAAGCACGTAAACGAAGATCACTCGGAAAATATATCTGCGATTCTGTATCGTGGTAGAACGACAAGGATCAAAGATGGTGTGAACAGGGGTTGACGGAAACCCTTGCACAAATATGGCAAAAGAAAGCAAAAAAAGAAAAAAAAAAAAGCAAGTTGGGAGAAGTGGTCACTGAAGAACGACCCAGACAGAACCCAAAAACTGGCGGTTCAGAACTGTGTGAGCTAGGGGTAGAAGCGATGCAGCAAACAGCAAAAGATGAATAGTCGAAGAATCGCTTGGCGGAGTCGGAATCGAAACGAAGGGAAAGGGGGTTGTCGATATATGGGCGGGAAAGAAACGGCTAGACAAAACAGCCCTGGTTGCTTCAAAACCAAGTTTTTCTCTGGTTCCGGAACGGTATGCTGTGTTGGCACACTCACTATCTCTTCCGCAGGCAACTAGCGACAACAAACGCTCAAGCGCAGATGGAGCCCACCCGGGTCATGTAGGTTATAGATCTAAGGGGAAAGGGGGACTTTGTAGTGTCTGTTCCGCGCTAAATGCAGTTGGAAAACCCTCAGCCCCGAGCAAGTATTTTGGCCTTGTAATTGGGGCCTTGTTGGCGGATTTTTTTCGGCGGCGGAGGGATGAGGGAGACTTTGCAACCTTTGGAGCAGGGATGTCTGTAGTTCAGAGGGCCGAGGACAGACGAAACGACGACGACTCGAAAGGCGGGAGGAATAAGATAGAGACAAGAGATGATTGGGTCGATGTGGTGATCAGTCGGAAAGGATTTGGATGGGGACTTCATCAGACTTTATATATACAGTTGCGAATGAAGGAAAGCGGTAAGCTCCGTTGGAGGTCGTTGATGTCTGCCTGATACGATGTTGCTTGCTCGTTTGCTGCTGTTGTTACTGCTGCCCGACACTTTTCTTTTTGCTGCTACTGCTGCTGCGGTTACCGTACGGAGGGATGATGTGATGGGGATGTGATGATGGGCGGTCGAGAGAAAACAAAAGAAAGGCTGTCGAGTAGTGTGTGTCTCGCTTTTCAGTGTCTTAAAAGGACGATGACCGCAAGCTTTGTCAAACGCCCAAAAGATATAAACGGCCCGACCCACGACAGCGGAAGGCCAGACAAGGCAGAGCAAAGCAACGCCGCACGATTACCATCGGCCAAAGCAAAGAAAGCGAGAGCCTCTTTGCAGAGGGTAGTAGGTAGGGCTTAGGGTGGCTAGTCTAACGAGATGCCTGCAGAAAGCCCCATTCCTAGGGCAGGGCGGCATAAAACGGTCAGACGAAGGGGCAGAGAGAGCTGAACTTCGTCATAAGGGATGACGAACAAGAAAAATAAAGTAGCACGACAAAGCCCAAGACAAACCAGAAAAGGGGGGAAATACAACCCAAACAAACCGTAACAAATGAAACAAAAGCCGAAAAAAAAGAAGCCGAAAGAGAAAAACAAAAAACAAAAAGGCAAGTCAAGCAAGCCACGGGGGAGAACGAAGCTGGGATGACTTACGCGTCCCCGAACTGCCGTAGCTGAGAGAAACCACAAAAATGCACGGAAGACGCCAAGATACGTTGATGTCGATGCTGTTGCCGCTGCCGCTGGTGCTGCCACTGGTGCTGCCACTGATGCTGCTGCTGCTGTTTCTAGCTGCCACCGTCGTGTCGCCGCCTCGCCGCCTCGGTGTGTTTTGGATGCGTAGTTCTGTCGTGTCCCACACGTCGTGTCCACAGCTTTGTGAGAGAAAGATGGGGAGAAGGCAAAACTCTAAATCTACATGCTTGTCCGTGGCAGCTGGAAGAAGGCAGAGGAGCAGCAGATGGCGGGAAGCAAGGTTGAGAGAACATAGACGACGGACGCCGGCATTGGGCAGGCTTGCGGGCGCGTCGGTTGTGTCATGGCGAGAGCAGCTGGAAACGCCGTACCCACGGAAGCTTCTCGGACCTCTCAAAGTGCCGATCCGAACAGCAATGGGGCAGCGGAAGACGCAAGTGAAGCTGGAAATGGAAAAAGGGGGGGTGAAGAATGAGTGAGGTATGTACAGAAGGGCAAAAAGAAAGGGCGGAAGCGGAACCTAGGAAGAACAATGAACAAGGAAAAAGGGGGGGCGAGTAAAAGACAACACTAAGAAAGACGAATGAAGCTGTGGCAAACGGTGAGCCAAGCCAAGCGAAGCGATACGTAGAGCAAAGAGTTGATATGGGGGTATGCAGCATAGATCGTACTAAGTAATTCGCCGAATCACGGGAACGACTGCCAAAGAAGACGCAGGAACCGAAAGAGAAAAGGTCTTTTTCACCGGAGAGAGAAGAAGCCGGCTCGGCGGCCGGTGGCTGGCCAGTCAGCCCTCCCCGTTGCTTTGTCTTTTGATTTTTGCTTTCTTCTTCTCTTTTTGTTGTTTTCTTTTTTCTCCTATCTTGTTCTTAGCTTCCAACAACAGCAGGTAGGCTGCCTCTGATGGAGCCAAAGAGGGGGTTTATTTTCTTGCTTTAGGCCATTTCTGGCTTGGCTTTGTGGTGATCGAATTCTGCCAGTCGGACGAAAGATGAGTGACGAAGCCGTCCGGAGGGAGAAAAAAGGAACGGAAAGGGGCCAAGAAAAACAAAACAAGAAAATACCCCAAAAAAAGAAAAGAAAAGAAAAAATACAAAAAAGAAAGAAAGAAAAGGTGGAAACCGGAGAGAATGGCTTTAACGTGGCCCCACTTAGACCAGTCGTGCCTGCCCTCGAAAAGCCTCCGCAACCCGTACGCGAGGCAACATGAATGCTCAAAGAGGAACCAAGTTTGTCCAAATCAGGAACCAACGCGCCGGAAACAAGGCGGTGGTCGGGGAAGGTACGACGGCGTGGTACTTGCTCGAATTAGTGAATAGAGTAGGTGTAGAGGCAACCGCGATGGCCATGAGAACCTTGGTTCCTTCCTCCGTCGCGAAAGTCATGCACGCAGTTACACAGAAGAACATTCCGTGTTTTGAAGTAACCACGAGCTTACTTCGCAGGCGTACAAAGTAGTACGGCGTACGAAACATATACAAACAATACATAGGCTTACGGTGTAGTATGGCTCTTTCCATCTGTGGCGGACAGGCCCAGGCAAGCAGGGCTGGCAGGGGAAGGGGTAGGTGGAGAGGGCGGCCGTTCCTGCTTATCGCAAATCGCATCGTACCAAACAAAAACCCTGTCCGGGTTTGGCGTTGTGCCTTTCCATGTTTGTCTCTCCATTGGCGTCTTTTGGTGGTTCTCCTTTAACAGCATCACTTCATGCGTCCACCACGGCAGCTGGACTTCACAAACATGCAGCCGTAATCGGTACATGAATGCCAACCGGATGCTGCCCGGTCCGGCAGTTTTCACTTACAGGTTTTTTCTTTTCTTTTCTTTTTCGTCCTTTTTTTCTGCGCTAACCTTCAAACCAGGCTTCTTTCAGCTAAACCTAGCCCAGGGCGGCTTGCCACAAGCGAACAGCGGAAAGAAAACCAACGAGGACGAGGGACGAATACTGCTTGGACCCTTTTCTGATGTTCCCACGTATCCCGTATGTACGCAGGCTGTCGGGCGGCAACACATTCATGGGCCGCGAGCAGAGAAAAAAAGACGACACCGGACCACCAATGACAAATACAACAAAAAGGAGGTGCAATTGATTCGTTAAGAGCGAAGAAAGGGGGCCCATCTCATCTGTCAGGATAGATGGAGCTCGGCAGCCTGAGACAACAAGGGCGAGCGAAGAACGTTTGTTTTGGCAGGCCGGCCCCCAGATCCTACAACGACTGCTGATCCTTGAGGATAAGGCCCGAACAAACGTGTTGAACAGAAAGAACAAACCGCTTATGAAGAAACAAACAGTCCGCTCTTTTCAGCAGACGATAACCGGCCCTTTGTCAGGATCGGCACATGCCTCCTACTTAGTACGAGAGTACACAAGATTGAAGGACGATCGGCCGGGGGGAAGACACGCGCAAGGCAAGACGGGAGAGAGACACACACAGAGGTTGGGCAACAATGTGACAAGTACATCGTGCGGGTACGATGCGACATGCATGCAGCGCAAGCGTCGATCTCGCTGTTTACGATGAGTGGAGCAAAAAAAAAGAAAAAGAGAATGGGTGGGAGCACCGCTAGCTGGACAGGGGGCCAAAAGACGGAGTCGTTACGACCTACGGCAAAAGCCACGAACGCCGTGCAGCAGAAGTTTGTTTCACTGTGTGTTATACCAACCAAAATACCTGTCATATTTGGCAGCGCAAGGTATTTCTTACAGCGGTACGAACAGTGGTTTTGCTTTACTTTACACGAGAGAACAGCACACCCCCCCCCTTACCGAGGGATGCAAAATCCGCAGGCAACCCTACCTGCGGCAAAGTTCTGGTGTAAAACGCCAACGGCCGTCTGCAAGAGTGCTACGCACTCAAAGGTCGTTCGTCATACGTCGTTCGTCCGTCGTCTGCTGCACGCCGTTCGCCGTACGACATATGTACGTGGAACGGTGGCGGGCAGGCAGGCAGCCGGCCGAACACTGGCAAGCTGAACTGATCGGAGGATCTACAGAAACCCGAGCGACTGGGCCGGCCGGTTTGTTATTTTTCTATTTGTTTTTCGCTTGCCTGGGGGGGGGGGGGGGGGGGGGGCAACGGAAGCCTTCTCTAGCACAGCATAGGAGCCGCGGCCAATGGCGTTTGAGGAATGCGGCAGTACTTCGGACGAGTTCACCATTCTCGTTTGTACTTTGTCCCACAAAAGCAAGGCTGTTTGTTCTCATTCTGTCAACTTTCGCTAGGGAAGCCAATTTCGCATGGCAAGGCGGCACCCGCCGGCGCAACCGTGCCTTGTAATTGGGTACAGGGTTCTCACGACAAGGCCGATCCAAACTTGGCGAACTGCTCGAGCAGCTTACCTATCCACACACGGCAAAAGATGAGCACAGCAAAAGAAAAAAGAACACAGCGAGATTGTCGTTAATCTCATTTCAAGTCACATGTTCCTTTGACTGCGGGCCCCCCCGATTTGCGTTTGGCGATCTCCAGTAGGCGCCCGGGCGCGTCTGCTGTCTGTCGTCTAGTGTCTGTTGGGCACAAACGACCACCTTTCAGACTACGATGTATGAAGCGTGTACCTCGTATTTCTCCAATACAAGCCGGGGAAACGAGGATGAAGGGAGAAGAAAGCGGAAAAGATGCTGGAAATTTGGATGAAGGGCGCATTTCCGAGGCTTGGCCCGGTTTTGAGCGCCAACAAGACAAAAAAAGCCAGAGTCCAGACTACATACAGTACTCTGTAAGTGTATGTTTACGGGCGCGCCGGGACGCCAAGCACTCCGCAAAGGCCGAAAAAGCCGATAAAAAAAAAAAAAAAAAAAAGGCCTGACTGGGATGTCAGAACGAGCGGAGACGTCGCTTACAACGACACGGCGGAGTGTGCCGTACGCCGTATACCGGACTTTTGTACTTTGCACGGCGGACGAAAGCACTCCAATGACGGAGTTTACGCTACCACCCTACGACACAAGGAAAAGAAAGAAAAAAGGGCTTTGCGGGAAGAGATCGAGAACATGCACTCCACCACCCTTGGTCCTTTCTAGCGGGCGGCCTGCCCGGCCTTGCACTAGGACTTCCCGGTCCCACAGCTTTCCTAGCACGCACGGTCCACTCGCCAAATAAATAAGCGAAAGGAAGGACGCAACGTTAAACACAGGGGCAGGCAGTTGTTGCCTCGGAGGGTTGCACGGCGTTTACAGCGTATCGAGTCGTGCCAAGCACAACCTCCGAAGGATGGGACTCTTCGCATGGCTGCACGTGTGCGGTCGCATGGTGCGCAATGGGTGCCAATGGATCGCTATAACCAAGCCTGATACGTCCGGCATGCGGAACTCGACGCTGTTGTGTCTGCGACGGCCGACCTTTGTTTTGCCACCGCAGAGTTTGGGAAATGGGGAAATGTGGCTTGCCTTCACCGAGAGAAGCGACCGCGAGGCAACCCACGAGCACGGAAGAGTGGGCACGGCAGCATGGTTTGGTCGCCGTTTGTTTTTGTTGTCGTTTTTCAACCTGCAAATCGTGAACTCCCCAGCTGTGTTTTGCGTACGCAAAGGCCGAACGTCGGGAACGCTCAAAGGCCATACAGACAAGGTTTTTTTTTCTCTCGTCTCTCTTCACCTATTTTTTTGCCACATCGTTCGCTTTGCGAAGAACCAAGGATGTACCGCATTGCCTTGTTGCCGCGTTTCGACTTTCGCCATCGGCGGCCGGAAAGTTGGCCAAACCGGGCCATCGATCCGCGCGGACTTGGAGGTCGCCCGGGGGCTCCGCTGACGAGTTAAAGGCCGCTCCGAAGCGCTATGCAAGTGGGCGCAACACGTTTTTTGCCCTTAGCGTTCAACGGCGTTACACGCTACTGCAGCCCAGTGGTCGTCAAGAGCTGAAGAAAAAAAAAACAAGGTTGCATTTTCGCGTGTATTACGGAGCAGGACTACTCTTCGCTGTGGCACCGGCTTCCTGGTTCAGCAGCTGGCTTTTTTTTTCTCTGCATCACCGTACCATGGAAATCTGATTAGACCTTCGGTACTCTGGCAAACGACTTAAGCAGTCGTTGTAAAACAAACATCATGTATTGTAGTGCACTTGCCCCAGAGGACATTATTCTGCAACGGGCCTCCTATATGTGATGGCTTGGCCTTTTGAGCGATCGTCGGGGTTATCGGAATCTAGGCAGAACAAGATCTATGACCAGAAACGATCACAACGTGCAAAACGACTACGATCGGCGGTCTGTGTGTGGGAAAGACAATAAGACGTCGGATATAGCCCCGATAATGCTCGACGTATAGAGTTTTGTCACATTGAATATAGGTCGATGCAGCAATACTGCCGCTACCGCGTAAATTGCGTTACAAAAACTATCGCCACGTGGTTGACAAGCTTCGGCATCTGGGCCCTAGCCGAGAAAAGTGCGAAAGTTTTCAGCCCGTTTGGTTACTCCGTACATACGGTCTTTGGGGGAGAGAGAGAGAGACCCCTGAAGCGGAACGCCGAGTTCGCCTGCCGGACCCAAAACCGCCCCCTCGGTACCCCGTGTGGCGTGGCGTGGACCCCTGTGCCATAAGGGGGGACAAGAGACCCCCCCCAACCCCCCAGCTGCTTGTAATACCGCTTGGATGCAGGACTGGTGGGACAAAGTTGGTACAAAGGGGACAAAGCAGCTGCGCCGTGCTCCGTACTCCGTACACCGTAATACTCCGTGCTCTGCATTCCGTACTCCCGTATGTAGTCCTTCGTTGTTCCGTTGAATCGGGTCTCCTATTCCCCTACCCCCTTTTTTTGCCGCGTGCCCCCCCTGCCAAAAGAGCCTCCATCAGCTGGCACTGACTCCCTCGACGACTCCCGCAACGTAATTTTTCTTTTACCGTGGCAATGTTTACGTCATACCTAGCTTTTTGAACCCCCTACCCCCCGGCGTCGTACTACGTAGCAGCAGTCCCTGTGGGTTTTTTTTCTCTCAAGAAAACGTTTTTGTTTCAGCAGGAAAGTTTGGGTTGGTCCTGACGCGTCTTCGCTTTGCAGGATGCCCGGGTGCCGGGGGAACGGCGAGTCGTCATGCATGGATGGGAGTCGGCAGAGAGCCTTTCGAAAGAAAGCCAATCCGCACGTGGGATTGGTTTTCGGGGCCGTGTTTCGTCTTCAGCTGCTGCAGGCAAAGCGGGATGCACCAATGGGAAATGAGAGAATCCCTGGGCAAAGCAGTGCAACGCTGCGCTAAAGAACGAGACGAGAATGGTAAAAAAAACCTTTTAGGAGGCAGCCTGTCGTGCGAAAGGTGTATATTGTTTTTATCGGGTTTACCAATACATAAACAAAACCGTCATCGACATTCGTCGATTTTCTGTTTAGAATTTCGTAATCACACTTAAATTTTTTGTTGTATTTTGTTCTCTCTTTTATTTTAGTTCTGCTCTCCATTGATTCTTGTTCACCTGTGAGAATAAGAAAAATACAGTCTGCTTAAAAGTGTTTCGTTTTTGCAGTGTAATGTGGTCACGTTTGGTGAGAGTCAACATCACGTTTCCTATACCACGCTATTTGTATACAGGTTACGATGCTATCTCGTGACCCTTACAATCTAGATGGTATTGGATGTCGTAGAATGAGACAGATTTGGGCAAAATCGTGGCTCAACGAGAAGACATAGACAACAAGAGGATAATCAAAATGAACATAGAATGAGAGCAAAGAAGTCTTGTTTGGCAATGGTAAGGAAGCAAAGCTTGGTTATCTATGATTCTCCTCTCCGGTATAAGCTGGTCATTTCACATGCAGAAGGCAAAGCACAACCACATCAGCGCTGTGTTTGCGTCTACGCACGATCCAGTGCAAACCCAAATAAGTTTGTACAGAGAAGACAATATCGGGTCGTATTGACACTGCAGTGCAGGGTCCAAAAATTTGCAAAGGCTAGCCTTCCTCGTATGCAGCCCGGGCGCGCTATCTACACCACTTCATTGCTGAGTTGTTTCAGTAATTATCATGCCATATGAAAACAATCGACTGTTTGTCATTGATTGCACTGCCAACGGTAACCAGGAATAACCGCTGGAATCCTCGGCCGGTGAAAGGCCAGCTATTTGAAAAGATCTGGAGAAATGCTCCATCGAGCTTCGATGTTGACAACGCATCGACTCTAGTTATTCCTGAATAAAAAAAATTACTGTTATTACTGTTATATGGGAAAAGAGATTGAAACACATAGACATTAGAATATCAACTTTACCAATGTTCAGTTGTGTGCGTTGTGTAAGTTGTGATCGATTTCCCAAAGTAGACTAGCGCGAATTTGGTTCAGAGCTCTCCACGTTGAACATAATCGATAAGGAAAAACTAGCGGCGGGCAAACTGCTTCCCAAAACACAACATTCACCTCATCCCAGCCCTTGATACGCACCACGAAGTCCAAACAGAGCACAATAAAGGAGAAAAAGAATACAATCTTTCGTTTTTTTTCTTGGATTTTTATTTGCGAAAACCAGAAACTGAAAAAAATGGCAGTTGCCGGTCAGGTTACGGTGCCCGGCCAGCTCCTCGGTCCGTCGTCCAAGTACCTGCCAGGCCCGGGCACCCATTTGGCGGACGGCCAGGTATACGCCTCGCTGCTGGGCCACGTCCAGGTGAGCCAGCCAACATCGTCGTCAGCAGGCGGAGCTACTGAAGGAGGCAGCGGAGCGGCAGCAGCAGCAACAGGGCCGTCTTCGGGCGCACGCTTGCTGCCCAAGCGCCTGACGCGGATCGTCGTGCCGACGGCGACCCATGACGCGGGAGCGGCGGCCCGCGCCACGGTGTCGGTATCGCGGGCGCGCATTGCGCAGGGCGGCGAGGTCTTGCCGGACGTGGGCAACACGGTGCTGTGCCGGGTGACGCGCATCACGCAGCGGCAGGCGGTGGTGGCGATCCTGGTGGTCGGCGAGACGGTGCTGGACGCGGAGTGGCAGGGGTTGATCCGTGCGCAAGACGTGCGGGCGACGGAGAAGGACCGGGTGAAGATCTACGAGTCGTTCCGGCCGGGTGACATTGTGCGGGCGCAAGTGGTAGGTTTTTTGGGAGGGGGGCGGTTCTTCGGCCCCCCTACTGTCTTTTCTCTTTGTTGTTTTTTTGCCCCGTTCTAACCCGAAACAATAGATTTCCCTTGGTGATCAAGCCAACTACTACCTGTCGACGGCCAGCAACACGCTGGGCGTGGTCATGGCCACGAGCGAGGCCGGCAACCCAATGTACCCCGTCAGCTGGAAGGAGTACATTGACCCCGAGACCGGACTGAGCGAGCCGCGCAAGGTGGCCAAGCCGTTTTGATGAGGCTGCTGCCTTGCTTACGGACGCTCCCGAACTTTGCCTTTGTCCTTCCATGGGCAGGGCGCCTCTCTCAGTCTCTCTCTCTCTCTCTCTCTCTCTTCGCTTGCCGTTTGTCTCATGTCGCTTTGTCTCCACCTGTCTCGCTGCGTGTCCTATCGCATCGTCGCTACTTTACTTCATCTGTTCGCAAATTCGGTCGCCCAACAGTTTTAAGCTTTCTGTTTTGATGGACAGATGACACACGGACATTTGCACCAGCAGCTTGGCCAGACGATGACGCATGCGATGATGAACCAGCGTTCATTTTACCGAGGGTTTTCGATTTTTTTGCCTCTTTGGCAGGATTTCCCGCAATTGGACCAGAGACGGAGAAGGATTATAAACAAAAAACTGGGCGCATTGTCCCAGCATCACAGCATCTTGTTTGCAATTCCAGGTCGTATTACTACGATCTCAGCCGTCGGCCGTCGATGGTCGTTGCAAACGTGGGGAGGCCAGTGGGGTTTCTTTTGTTAGGCACAGCGCATAAAATACGGCGGGAGCATCGTCAATGCGAACGGCTGCCAAGTTCTGTGGAGGCGGCATCCCCCCTGCAGCGGCCCAGGCAGTTTGCGATGTACTTTGTGTGGTCTTTCAAAAGCCCAGCAGACCGGGGGCACGGACGAACGCGGGAGAGCCAAAGGAAAAGGCGGCTCACGAACATCCACCATTATCGCGCCTTTTTTACCTTTGTTTTTTCCCTCTCCCGTGCGTCTTTTTCTTCTACCCCGGCTACTTTAGATTTTCTCTGCCGCGGCATTGACGACGATCATCTTTCTCAATGAACCCATTTGACAGGCCCAGCGGCCTCTATTTTACGGATCAAACAATGGTAGCATAGCGCAATTGTATCTGGCAAGAGAGAAAATGTACGCATAGTGAAAAAAAGAAAAGAAAAAGAAGACGGGAACAGAATTGTCTACACCACAAATGCTGGAGTCGTTGAGCTTGTGCTATAAGATACACCCTTCATATGCCTCTAAATAAAATGCATTGATTTTTTATGTCAACACGGGAAATTGAATCTGGTTGTCGTCTCTGAAAGGCAGTGAGGAATGCATTGTTGAGTTGAGGACTGTCCCGACAACTACATTCTATTACACTGTGTGAATAAACGGACGTCCTACTATCACGCTGCCAATCCGCGACAAACTTCGTTCACGTGTGTAATTATGCACTGTGCTGGGATCGACAGCTGCGGCTCATTGTGGAGAGACCAACTCCGGTTTTTCACGCGATCCGCAGCGCAGTTATTATTAGAGTGCACTAATTGGGGTGGGCGGTGTTCTAGCGCTGTGGGTGGTGCGTGCCGATGAACAGGGGACCAAACAAAAGGAAACAGGGCCATCACAGGTGCACCTTCCGCGAGAGGAAAAACGAAACAAAGAGGCCCCTTCCGTATAATCTCTAGGTTAGGCGCCCCAATCTCACGCCCAACGTTCCCCCTCCTCTTTTTTATTTTCTCCTTTTCCATCCTCTTCTTTCTTCTTCGACAACAGATCACTTCTAAAGCGAAACAACCGGCTAGGGCAGCCCAACCAACTATTTGCAAACCCAAGTTGTCATTTTCTTCTCACGATATGGCATCGGCTGTGGCCGTGACGCCACCAGACGACGTCGTCGCGGCCGCCACCGTTTCCACCGTTTCCACCGTTTCCACCGTTACCACTGTTAACGACGACAATGACAACAACGACGACACATCTCCGCCTTCCTGTCTGTGCCCCAAGTGCGGCGCGACCGTTGAGACGAGGCCCGCGTTACGGAATGGTGGTGGCGCCGGCGACGACACCGCCGCGCTGGACCGGGCACGCCAGCAGATCCAGGACCTCGAAGGCCAAGTCCGTCTCCTTGACCAAAAGGCCGCCGCCGCGATCGATCGCTGGGCCGACTACGAAGACGAACTGACCCGGTTGCGGCGACAGCTCAGTGCTGCCACAGCCGCCGCAGCTGCCCCGCCATCCTCTTCTTCCTCGTCCTCGTCTTTACCGTCGCTACCGCCGCCGTCGTCGTCTCAGCGGACACCACCACGCATGCCGGCACCACCGCCCACTCCCGCCTCGCCCACGCGCACCTCCTTTCTCCCCACCGGCGCCGCCAACCGCCTGTCGGCCCTCCTGTCACCGCGGTCGGCCAAATCGACGCCCAACCTCAAAGCCGCGGCGACCACGACGGCGACCGCTCTGCCACCGCCGCCCCTGCCGCCGCCGTTGCAGCTGCAACAACCGCCCGCTCAGCCACGCCCAGCCATGCCGACACCGCCGCCGTCGGCCGTCGCCATTCCCACTACCGCCGCGAACTCCACCGCAGCAGCAGCCGGCACCGCCGTCACGACACCCTACGCCCACTACGCCACCTCGTCTTCTGTGTCGTCTTCCGCTTCGCCACCACCGCCCCCGCGGACCCCCTACGGCTCGTTCTCGTTCTTCGGCGGGAAGAGCAGCGGTGGTGGGTCCCCCTCGCCCTCACCCCGGCAACAGCAGGCCGTTCCGCCTGTACCCTCCGTGCCCAAAGCCGGTGCGGCGCCCCCCGCCATTGACACCGAGGCGCTTCTGGCCGCCCTCACGCGCGAGCAGGCCCTCCGCCGCGCCGCTGAGGGCCGCCTCAACGACACCAGCCGCGAGGTCGAGGAGCTGAGCGTGTCGCTGTTTGAGCAGGCAAACGCGATGGTGGCCGACGAGCGCCGGGCGCGCGCGCGGTTGGAGGCGCGTGTGGCCGTATTAGAACAGCGAGACACCGACAAGAAGCGGCGGCTGGAGCGGCTGGAGCAGGCCATGGACCGGATCGAGCGCGTGCGGGCGCTGTTGGGGCAGCCGACCATGGCCGCAGAGGCAGCAGCAGCAGCAGCCGCCGCCGCCGCCGCTGCTGCTACTTCTGCAACGAAGACGGGTGCCGCCGCAGGAATTAACGAGCAGCGACCGACTACGGCAAACTCACAACGTCTCGCCGTTCCCATCGCTGCATGAAACGCATAGTCGCATAATCGCATGCTCCCTGCGTTTCGCCAGATTTTTTTTTTCTTTCTTTTATACCATGATTATACACGAATAACAAGCTTGCACGACGATGTGTGAGGGGAATAGACGGCTTAGATACGGATTGCTAGGGTTGGGCTGGGACATGGTACGTAAAAGGGGCATATCAAAAAGTGTACGGGTATTTTTTTTTCTTCGGGATTTCATCTGGGATGGCGGCGCAACGGGATCTCTTCAACTTTGCGCAAGGGGTATTGACGGGTTTTTACTTGGGACTGGGTTGCGGCGTTTACGACTTGATGATGGAGTGTATGGTTTGGGAACGCATTTAGAAAATGACAAATGTTTCATTTCTCGTTGGTTTTATAACACTTTCCCAACTGGCCACAATACAAGCAAAAACGCCCACTTATGCTAATCAAGGAACGAAGTATGCAAAAAGAAGACCGCTGGTGATAAATCCGAAAAAAAAAGATTAGGGGCGGGAGAGACGACGGCAAGTCCACAAACTACGCTGTTGTCTTTTCTTCGTCCTTTGCGTCCACGCGGTTGGCGCCGTCGTCGGCAAACCCGCTCCATTCAGACTCGGCGCCCACCGACCGTTTGTCTTCTTGTTCGTCGCCTTCGGGAGTGGGGAGCACAGCAGTGGCGGCGTCGGCAACGGTAGCAGCGGCACCGCCGTTGGCCATTTTTGTTGTTGTTGCTGTTTTTGCTGCTGCTGTCGTGGCCGCTGTCTCGCTGCCGATGGTGTTGCTGGTCTCGTCGTCGACCGCCTTCCCCACGGCACCGTCGTGCCACAGCCGCAGGAGACGCTCCACCTTGGGGCCCCAGACCGCCTCGCCCCGGACCACGTCGTCGTACTCCAGCACGTTGCCGGTGCCCAGGCGAAAATCGGCCTGCCGCGTCCGCGCCAGCTCGGCCATCATCGCCGCCGAGCCGACTTTTTCGCCCAGGTCGTGGCAGAAGCTGCGCACGTAGAACCCCGAGGTGACCGTGAGCCGGATCTTGGCCGCCGGCGGGCCCTTTCCCTCCCACGGCGGCGGCGTGTTGAGCACCGCGGCCCGCGCAGGAACGAGATTGGCGCCGCGTTGCCCGGGCACCTGCGGCTTTGCGTTGCGGGCTTTGCCGCCTGCGTTGCCGCCCTCGCCCTCACCCTCACCCTCACCCTCGCCCTCGCCGATGCGGCCGTCGTCGGCGGAAGCACCGTTCGACGCCGCTTTTGTGCCGCTGTTTTTGCTGTTGCTGCGGCCGTTTCCATTGTACGGCGAGGACGGCAGCTCCCCCAACGCACCCGACATCATCAGCTGGTCGTCGCTGTTGCCGGCCCCCCTGTGGGGCCGGTGTCGGTCGTCGAATGCCCTGCCGACGCCGCCGCCTCGCCCACCGCGGCTACCAACACCACCACCACCACCACCCCCTCCTCGCCGGCGCTTAGCGGGCCGGTCAAACACCAGCTCGTCCTGCTTTTCTTCAGCCTTGCGCTTGAAGTCCTCGTGTGCCGCGAGCGCCTCGATGTCGCTCTGCTCTTCCTCGGGGCTCCGCTTCTTGCCCGACGCCTGTTCCTTCTCCTGGCGCCACACGCGCTCGGCCAGGCTCTGCTCGGCCATGCCGGCCTCCTCGGCGGGCCACCGGTGGTCGTGCGAGCCCGGCTCGTACCACTCGACCAGCTCCAGCTCCGACACCTCGACCTCGCGCGTCTCGATCTCCCGCGGGATCGACAAACCCTCCCGCGCGTACTCGTACAGCGGCTTGCCGTTCATCTTCAAAGCCGAATACAGGGGCGGCATCTGGCGGTACTTGCCCCGGAAGCCGTCGAGCGCCGCGAGCACCTTGTCCTTGGTCACCTCGTCGTACGTCCGCCGCTTGAGGACGCGCCCGACGCGGTCGTAGGTGTCGGTGCTGGCGCCGAACAGCACCACGGTCTCGTAGGTCTTTGTGCAGGCGAGGAACTTGTTGAGCTCCTTGGTGCCCCGGCCCACGCCCAGGATGAGCACGCCCGTCGCCAGGGGATCGAGCGTGCCGCCGTGGCCCATCTTGACGCGCATGTCCCGCTTTGCTTTGCTCCGCCGCCGGTGGGCCGTGTTGGACTCGTGCGCCCGGAGGTCCGCCTCGCGCTGGATCAGCGGCCGGAAGAACGCCGACGGGTTAAAGTGCGTCTGGCAGTCGCGAATGACTTGCGCCGAGCTCATGCCCATGGGCTTGTTGATTGCTGTGCCCGTCACGCCGCATCTCGGGTCAGCGCTGTGTTCGCTTCACGGTCATGCCATATGTAGGCCTTTATAACGCAATGGAAAGGGTTATTTCTTACCGAAAACGCCTTCGAGAACGTTTTCCCGTGCCATCTTGAGCAAGCTACTGATGCGCATTCGAAGAGAAACAAGGCTAAGAAAAAAAAAAAGAGAAAAAAAAAGAAACAAATATATATATATACGCGGAGAACGAGAAAATCAGGCCCTGGTGGCCAGAAGGAAATACGTTTTGAGCTACGTAAGCGACAGAGGCGACGTGCTCGAATCTAGCATCGTCAAAACTTCACATGAAGTGCTGCCCGCATGTGGGAAACGTTCTCTGAAGACTGTGGCAGAATTTTTTTTCCCCAGTGACTTACATAATTGATTGGCAGTATTCAAAGGCGGTGAGAGCTAACTTTCCTGTGTGGCCGCGGCGCGGGGGACCATGTTCGCTGTACAAAGTGCGCGCGCGCTGCTACTGCACGCGCCTTCCTCCACTGCCGTCGCATTTCGATCCTCTCAACCTCCCGCGCGTCGCCACAGGGCTCATTCACGACCCGTCTTCTCTTCGAATCCGCGTGTTTGCGCCCATTTTCTTGGGTTGATTCATACTTTCAGACAGCTTTGGTTTTTCTCTTTCTCTTTCTTTGCCCGACCATCGCATCCACATGCGCTCCGACCTCGCCTCGTGTTCTCGACCTTCAAGATGACCGGGCGACGGCTGCCCGAGCGTTGGACGCCCGAGACGAACGTCTTGAAGCCGGTCGACAGCGCTGTCAACAACGATGAATGGCCCATTTTTGTCTTGACCGATGCTGTGGTGTACCGGCCCGACGGCGTGACCATGGCCAACGCCCTCCTCGTCGACCACGAGGGACCCTTTATCGTCCGAGGAAAACTGGAGGTGGAAGACGAGACAGATTTTCAATACCGTGAGTGGCTGCGTTTTGATTTTGTATTTTTTTCCCCTTCAGCAGGCGGCTAACTCGTGTCTCTGCTCCTAAAAACAGTTGTGAAGCCCAACGTGCGCTCGGCGTACATTCAGATCGACGTCAGCATTGCCTACTCCATCGGCTACGACCCGTTTGCCGTGATCTGGCTGGCAGGCAAGGCGGGTTGGTTCGAAATCAACCCGCACCCGTCCTACCGGCCCATTTACAAGCACATGTGCGAGGTGTCCCTGTTGTACCACCAGTTGACCGAAATCTACAACGAGGCCGCCCACCGCGTCCCACGAAGCGAGCGGAAAAGAGTCTACATGACCATGGATATTAAGGATATCCTGTTTGAGGTTCGCTTGGTGCCATTCAATTTCTTCGGTGTTGTTATATCAAGACAGCAAAGGGGGACGGGAAGAGGCTGACCAAAACCACTGTCGGGTCTAGTATGCTGTGGCTGTTGGCGACGGCACCACCTTTGACGAGGTGGTGGACAAGTGCCTCAAGTTGGGCCCGTCCTTGTTGGCACACCTTGCGAGGACAACTGAACTGCCGTGGAAAGCGACGAGTTTCTACCGGTGGCTCGACGGCAAACTGAAAGTATGCTTTTCTTGGGAACCCTTCACCGTAGGAAGAGGCCGCTAATCGCCCGTGTAAGGACAAGGACCGATCCGAACGAAGATCCAGTCGAGGCTTTTCCGTGCCCAACAACCCGTCTCAGTCGTCGCCGGTTGATGCGGCTACTACGCCGCCACCGCCACCGCCGCCGCCGCCGTCCTCGTCGTTGCCGTTGCAATCCCCCCCCACCTTGTCCCAGCGGTTGCCATTGCGGGCGTCGCCTGTTTCGCGAACCGGTAGTCATTCTGTTTCTGGGCACGACTTGCCCATGCCGGTGCCACAGCAGGCAGCGCATTCCCACCCTGCTGCCAATTCACCCGCTGCGAATCCACTAGGTGCGGATTCACCAACTGCAAATTCACCAGTTGCAAAATCGCCCCGGGCCGGCCATCTTAATGCGATTGCCGCCGCAGCGAACGCAACCGAACCCGTCTCGGAAGACGAGAAACAGGCTGTCTTTACCGCGCTGCTCCAAGTCGTCCGCGAGATTGGTGCCGAACTAGGCAACCCGGCCAAAATCAGCCAGTCGCGCATCCATGGGAAAATGTACAATTTTTGCCGGCTGAAGGAATATGTGACGGGCAAGATGCTGTCCGCCTATTTCCGCCGGGAGCTGCGCGACGCCTTGGGCCCAGCGTGGCAGACGAGCGGCTATTGCGCCTGGCTGCTGTCTCCCGAGGCCGTGTCCTTGGCGCCGGCCACGTCGGGCTTTTTGCGCGACATGCCACAACAACTGTTCCTGCGTCGCAGCCACGTAAATCCACGCCCGCTTCCACCCAACGTCGCGCACCCTCTCCCGCACGCACAGTCATCCCCTCAGCCGCACAAGGCCGGCAAAAACGTTCCCCAACCGACTCGGTCGAGCGGCCGCATGGCGGGCAAGTCGGCGGGCTTGCGTCTCCCTACAACATCAAAGAAGCGCCAATACGACGGCGCCTTTGGTGACGACGAGATGACTAACACCATCAACAACAACAATATTAACGGTCACGACGCCGCCGCGTCGACCGATGGCGAGTACGGAGCGATGCTCCTGGACGGCGACGCGTCGTCCAGCGCTGGGGACCGCCGGCCGGTTGGCCGCCCGCGGAAAGCCGCACGGAGGGGCCTCGGTCCCGATTACGTCAACGCCATGGCGGTTGACGGTGACGACGGGCGTCCGGCGCGGACAATGCGGACGCGCGGTAGCAGTGTTGATACTGATGACGACAACGACGACGACGATGACGACAGCGATGTTGACGAGGACGATGCAAGCGACGATGATCTCGCCAGCAGGGCCGCTGACGGGCGCGGGCGCGAGACAATGCTGGTCCTACGGTCGGAACCACTGGTGCAACCGCTGCAGCCGACGGGCGCCAACCGGACGTGGAAATGCGCCCGGCCAGGGTGTGACTACTTTGTGCGGGACGCGGGAACGCCATCGGGCGACGAGGGACATGCCGAAAACGCGGCCGGCGGGGACACCACTGACGACGACGACGACCACGAGGTGGGGGCCAGCAGCGGCAACGCCCATGAACGCATCCGGCAGCACCTTCGCAATCACGAGAAGGAAGTGCTCAACCGGGTGGACTTGGCCGTGTCCGAGGGTTCGCGCGGCCGTGTCTCTGTCAGGTAGGGTTTCTCTCTCTCTTTCCGTTATTTTCAATCTCTCCCACTTTTTTTTCGTAACAAGCTTCGACTAATACACAAACCCAGCCACCTCTTGGAAAAAATCCGCAGCTTGGGCGACAAGAACAAGCGGTTTCCCACCGTTGGCGGCCCGCAGACGACGACGACGACGACTCTTGTTAACGGCAAGACCGCGCCGAGTCCGATTGCACGACGGTTGCTTTTTTGAAAACCCGCCACTGAGTGAGATAGAGTCTCCGACCGGGCGGGGGGGGGGGGGGGCAGAAGAGGTGTGTCTAATTATCAAACAGCTATTCTCCCTCAAACATGGACTGGCGTTTTGAAATCGGAGTATGCGCAAACAGATGGGCATAGTGTGGCGTTTGTGTGGAAGTCTCGGCGCGTTTTGGCTTTTTCTTTTCTTTTGAGAAAGGCGCTTTGGACGCTTTTGAGTAAATATGAGAATGGCTTGGTTTCTTTTTGTGTTTGGTTTTTTTTGGGGCTCACGCGAAACGTACAGGGAACGGGACGGTCTTCATGTCAGTGTTTACTTTTTATTTTTCTGGTATGCTGGTTTGGTTTAACGACACTCTCATATGTTTACCTCGTACATGACCGAAATGTTCTGCTTGCCATGACTCTCTGGTAGGTGTATTCTTAAGAAATAAAAAGGTTTCACCTTGCCAAAGGCTACGAAGAACGTAAAGCGATAGATAAACCGGGCTTGCTTTATGGGGCAAGGCGTTTTTTAAAAAAAAATCTAGAATTGTGCTACACAGCCATGGTATCGAGTTGATCAATTTTTGATTTTCATTGTGAATTGCTAGATTTTTCTTGTTTTTCTTTATTTTTTGCTTTTCCTTTTTTTGACTTAGTTTTACACTCCGCCCTTCCATGTACTTTAGACCAGCCAGCCATCAGCACAAGTGAAAGGCCCCCCCAAAAAAACATGGAGAAGTAATGACAGCCGCCAACACGACGCTGCTTCATTTCCGGAAACATGTCCTTTTTCATCGTCGTCCTTCCTTGCAATAGCCGATGTCCCCAAAATGATACCTTTGCTGTGATGCTTTCCGTTCGCACAATAACAGCGAAATTTCATTACTTTCGCCGTTCCAAGTAATTTTTAGCCTTGTCCCAATCGACCTTGTCTTCGGCCTTGAGGTCGCTCGTGCTCAGCATCTCGATACCGGCATACACGGCCTCCACCAAGCCAAAGGCAGCGTCAAAATCCTCGAATAGATGCGTTGCGTGCGGTACAAACCTCTGCGGGAACTCGGCTTTCAAAGCCGCCCTCGCCTCGGGGGTGGTGCACAGAGCGTTTTCGTCAAGGAATGTTTTCACAGCGATACCAAGAGCCGCGTCGGAGTAGTCAATGAACGGCAAGCTGGTGGAAACTGTTAGTATGAACACGGGCAAAACATCAAGGCTCATAGAATACCATAAGGAAACGTACCGATGGCCGATCTCCCATAAATCGGACCGCTGCCTTTTCGCCTGCCCGTTCATGAACGTATGAGCAAGCACCGCTTCAATGAGAGCCCGGTTTGCCTCACCGACGGTTTTGGCCAAGGAGTGGAAAGCGAGCACATTTTTGCTAAGCGGGCCCGTGTAGCCGGTTGTGTTTTGCCTCAATTGCAGTAAAGCAGCGACCCGGCTGATCAAGACGACGCAGTTTTTATCGTCGTCGGTTCCGTTGGCTGGAAAGCCCTGTAATTCGGCATGCTGGTTCCGGGAGTTGAGAAGACCGAGTCGGAGTAGCTCAAAGGCAAGAAGTGCGGCGGCGTTGAGCGCGGGACCGTCAGGGTGTCGCCGCGCCACCGGCTCCAGTGCGGCAAACGTCTTAGCGAGAGCCTCGCCCCAAACCGTCAGCTCAAACGTTTTCTCCGTGGCATAACCACGGAGGACGAGCAGTTTCCAGACGGCCAGGGAGACTATGGTATCCGCCGACTCGATGTTCTTGGTTTTTGGGGCCCGCAAGACACTCGACACAAAGTCTCTGTTTTTGAGAGCAGACAGCTCGAATGCAATGGACCCTGCTTCCGGCTTGGCAAAATGGCGTTCGATGGACTCGGTTGTCACATTCCATCCATCGATGCGCGACGACGGCTGGTTGCCTTCGTTGCGGTGGTTGAGCTTCAGCGAGAATTTGTTGTCGTACCACACTTTCAGCACAATATTCTGATAATGCAGTCCGCGGTTGAGGCGGGTAATGACCAGACCCAAGGCTGTCTCAAAATACGGAACCAGCTGCTTGGTGACCAAGTTCCGGTATTCGTCCGACACAAATCCGTCTAGAGTGGGAAGAATAGTGACCTGGCAATGCGTGATCCAACTCAGCACGCGCGGGCCAATCAAGCCTTTGTTCAGGTAATGAAAGTATTCCGACGGCAACTGGAAGCCCAGGTATTCGTGATTGTCGCCGGTAAGCTTGTCCATGCCGTGAACACACACCTCGCCGGACTCGGCAATGTAGATAAAGTGGTCGACCACCATACGCGCTTTGCGGAACTTGTCGAGCCAGTTGGGATCCTGTGCCTGCAGAATGTCGTTGAAGGACGCACACACATTCGCGACGTTCTTTTCGGACGTGCGAAGCATGTTGGAAGCGTCCATTATGCTGGGCTGGCGCGGCGTGACGGAGGCGTCGCGGAGCGGAGGGAAAGGGGGCAAAAAAGAGGTGCCCGTCATGAGCAGCATATCGGTGAACATGGTGTCGCTGACGTTGAGGTTCTTGATAAGCAGCTTCTTGGACAGCGCCGCAACCGTCCTCGTTTCCCAGTTTATGCTGTGGATGACGCTGTCGTGAATAGGATAGAGCAGGAGCTCTTGTGCGCCCATAATTCCCGCACACTGATCAGAATCCGTCATGTCGAGATGGGCAATCTTCGGCGTACGTTAGTTAGTGGGCTGAATCGTGTGACGAAACGAGGGACAGAACGCCAAAAAACCCCTTCGCTCACGAATCTTCACACGATTGGGAGCTGGACAAACCTGAGCAGACGCATTGTACGGCGGAACCAAGAAATGCAAATTGCGCTTTCGGAGAAGGCGCTGGAACAGAGGGTAAAGAGGTTGAGTTTGGTAGGTGGCTGCGCAGGGGCCAGGTTAGCAAAAAAAAACGCATGCATACAGCAGCACAGACAGAAAAGAAAAAAACAACTGAAGGGAGCAGACGGGGAACGAAACATACAACCGGTAGAACCGAAGTTCGCAACCGCTTCGTCAGCACGCCCGGCGGAATACAGCTGCCATGCGGTGTCGGTGCGAGCAATGTCGCGCAGTCCATTGGCGATGGACATGTCGTCTTGCCCGACCACGGGCTGACCGTTGAAAACGAACAAGGGCGTCAGGTTGTTTGCTGCCCACTGGTCCAGCTCTTTCTCCAGGAACGCGGTGAATCCCGTAAGGCCGGAGAGGGCGGACATGAGCGGCTCGTGATAGGATGTATTATTGAAAATATGTTGGATGAAGTAGGTCGCGTCGACCGCAATCGCGCAGCCATCTAGGTCGGACACATCGTAGGTCCTAAAACGAGCACATTGTCAGAATGAGCTAACTGGACTCGCAAAGAAAAAAAAAAAACTATTTAAAAAGCACTTATACGGCACCCAAAACGTACACGAGTTGTTGGGCGATGAAAGGGTCTTCGAGAGGATAAGGGCCGGCTGCCAAATCGAAAGTTAGCCTAGCACTCGTCCTTCGTATATAGATGTAGGTATGAACATGAAATAAATGTAAGGTGTTTCCCTCCCTCCCTCCCAATCCTCGACTCTGAGCCAAGAGAAAAAACTGCAAGGGGAAATGCAAAACACACCCGGCATTGTGTCGGTTGCTTTCGTGTCTGCTCTGTCGCTGAGAGGCAAAAATTGTATCAGAGGGTTTATGGAAAAGCGCCGGCTTCTCTTTCTTTCGGTCACGACCAAGCGTTCAATCTCGTATGTTGACCGGACCAAGCTTTACACGATAGCTAATTTTGTTTTGTTTGTTTGGTTCGGACGGGACTTAAAGCTCCAGGCGCAACAAAATCGGAACAAGGCGGCCACACGAGAAGAGTGAAGATGGTGTTTTGGATCGTAGTCGGCGGGCAACCACAGCACAACATGCGGCGGCTGGTGTCGGAAGAGTCAACAACGAGGCTAGTTGTATCCGATAGAAAGTAAGCAACGAGTTCAGCAAAAGGAAAGAAAAGAGCAGGACCACAATGCGAAGCCCAAGAGCTCGTTGAAAAAAGGGAGAGAGGGCGAGAAAGGAAAACGAACCGCTCACACGCCCACGGCGATTGATCGGGTCCGGAAACAATGTGCGTATGAACGTACCAATGTCTCCCTGTCCAGAGAAATGCTGATGACGTCAAATAAGATGCGAGCCGAGAAAAAAAAAAACAGCAAAAAAAAAGGGAAAACAGCTTTTGTCCTCCCTTCGCTTCTGCCAGGCAGAGCTGTTTTCGTTCGGTCCCGCCCCGAGGCGAAAGAAGAAGAGAACGGAGAAGTAGAAAAAAAAGGGAGGTCCACTTGTTGCAAGCTTAAACCACAGCTCAGTCTTGACAACAATGCGCGGATGCGAAGAAAAAAAAAGACGTGGTTGTCGCAAAAGCTCCGTTGTTCGATTTGCGTGGTCGAGAAAACAAAACAAAGCTAAGATGGGGGAAAGGACGCACGGATCGGCCGTACATACGTACATACTCTGCGCTTTCGTAACGCGGCTCTGTATGCGTGAAGTGCTGGGTCGTAGCTTCCCCGTCTTACCCTTTGCCATTGGCTGGTGCTCCTTCCTACATTGTAATACATGGTAGATTTTTTCCGTTAGGGCTTAGCGTACCTTTTCACCTTCACAGCGCTATTACCCTCTCACACGTGATACAAACCGCCCCCTAACATCTCGTCCTTCTTTTTTTCTTTTACAACCACAATTAACGTCACGTCATAAACCGACAAATCGGGCAATGAAGATTGAATTAAGAAGAGAAAACAGAATATTGTCCCGATCTAGCTTCTAATGCTTCTTCGCCATGTTATGGAGATACCATGTTCTTCACTGAGAAATAAGCATCTATCCCCCTTCTCGACGAAGAGATCTGAAAATGAGAAACCCTATTTTTTTTGTCTATGTGTGTCATCGAAAACACGCGGTGCGGCGATGCCATGACCCATTCCCTCCTATGCATTTCTATGAGCAAAGCAGAAAAATGAGAAAAGAAAAAAAATGCCCTTCCGTTTCGGAACGCGGGATAAAAAGCACATTCGTGACCGTCGTAAAAGCGTTAAACCAGATCCAGGGGCTCCCTCTTTTAAGTTTCCGTTTTTTTGTAGATTCCCTCGATCGATAAGCGTAGTAGTTGTACGCCGCAGGCGTCCCTCTACTTTGTGCGTCCCTTCTTTCTTTTTTTGTCCATGTTCTGTCCATGTCCTGTGTGTGGGTGTGGGTGTGCCCAGACCGACAGTTATGCCTCCCTCGTCTTTTAGATTCTATTGGGGTATCATAAAAAACCAGGAGACGAAAACAGAGAAAACAAAGAGAAAAGCAGAACGCGGTCTATCGTTCGCCTGAATGTGCAAAGGATCCGAGAAACAACCGTCGTTTTCCGAATGTGAAGTGGCATAAATCCGTTTTGGGGTCATGATCGCCGCCGACAGGTTTTCCGATGATGAAGAGCTACACGGCGAGTGTAACAACGCGCAAGCAACGAAGAAATAGAATAAAATAAAACAAATCAAGTTGTTGAAGAAAAACAGCAGCCGAAGAAAAAAAAACTGGACGAAAAAAATGCGCGAGTCGAACATGTTGTGGGTTGTGGATGAGAAAAGGCGCCGTCATAGCCTGTGTGCACGCTCCGGACATGCAAACAAGGCACGACGGAGAACGACGTTGTAACAAAACTGATCAAAAAAAAAGCAGAGGATCGATGACGGAGCAGCGTGACGGTGATGTGCAGACGAGGCGTTTACCACCAGGACTGGCCAGGGCCACCCGGGTTACCGTAACCACCACCGCCGTAGCCACCACCGCCGTAGCCGCCGCCGCCGTAACCAGCAGCAGGCGGAGGGCCGCCAAAGCCACCGCCGCCACCGCCGTAGCCGCCGCCGCCCGAGCCGCCGCCGCCATAACCGCCAGCACTACCACCACCGCCACCGCCGAAACCGCCACCACCAAACTTGCGGAAATCGCGATTGGCGTTTTGGCCACGGCCGCGGCCGCCGCCGGGACGGCCACCACGGCCACCACCACCACCGAAAGAGCTTTCGCGGGCGATGGTCTCCAGAAACGCGGGCACCTCTTGGTTGGCTTCCTTCAGAAGCTCGAGAAGATCGCGCACAATACCGCGGTTGCCACGGTTGAAAAAGGCCGTGGAGATACCCGTGTTGCCGGCACGGCCGGTACGACCAATGCGGTGGACGTAGTCATCAATATCGGTGGGAAGGTCGTAGTTGATGACGTGCGTGACATTCGGAATGTCAAGACCACGAGCCGCGACGGCCGTGGCAACGAGAATCGGGCAACGACCGTTGCGGAACATCTCAAGGGCCCGTTCACGTTCGCGCTGCGTGCGGTCGCCGTGAATGGAGGTGGCCGGGAAGTTCTGGTTGATGAGGAAGTCCGACAGCGAATCGGCCATGCGCTTCGTCTCCACAAAAATCAAGGTGAGGCCACCGCCGTGCGTGTGAAGAATGTCAAGAAGCACGGAGCGCTTGTCGTTGTCCTCGACGTATTCAATCTTCTGCGTAATGTTCTCCGACGTGGAACCAACACGGCCCACAGACAAAAAGACGTAGTCCTTGAGGAAATCACGGGCAAGCATCTGAATGTCCCGGGGGAACGTGGCGGAAAACATGAGCGTCTGGCGGTTGGCAACGCCCGGCATGTCCTCGCCTTCCACGATGCGGCGAATCTGGGGCTCGAAACCCATGTCCAGCATGCGGTCAGCCTCGTCGAGCACGAGGTACTTGATGTTGCACAGCGAAATGCGACCCCGCTCTATGAGATCGACAAGACGGCCGGGCGTGGCCACCAGAAGATCGCACCCGCGCTCGATCTGGCGGAGCTGCGACCCGATGTCGGCACCGCCGTAGACGACGCAAGGGCGAACCCACGAGCGGTAGGCAAACTTGCGGGACTCCTCGTAGATCTGTGAGACAAGCTCACGCGTGGGAGCCAGGATCAGCGACGTCGGATACGCCTTGCGCTGACGGCCGTAGCCGCCACCACCCTGGCCGACGGGGACAGCCGAGGGTCCGTTCAGAAATGCCTGCGACAGGATCGGGAAGAGAAAGCCACCCGTCTTGCCGGAACCAGTCTGGGCGCAAGCCATCAAGTCACGGCCGCCCATGACAATGGGAATGGAGTACTTCTGCACGGGCGTGGGCACTTTGTAATGCGCAAGCTCAATGTTGCGGAGCAGGTGCTCGTCCAGAGGCGGGTGGCTGAAGGTGAGGACGGGCTCCGGGACGTTCTGGCCGGATGCCTCGACCGGGATGTCATCGTACTTCTCAAAGTTGATGCCCGTGTGCTGCTTGGACGGATCGTCGGCGACACCGAAGAGCTCCCGCTCGAGACGGGGGTTAGCCGGCCCAGCAATGTGCTGGCCATCGCGCCACTGGCCGTCACCCGAGCCACGGGCATAACCGCCACCGCCGCCGTGGCCGCCAGTGTGGCCATTAGCATGGCCGCCGGGACCAGGGCCATATGCGTTAGGGTTGAAGCTCTGAGGACGGTCCCAGTTCTGGCGTGGGGCACCCATAGGGGGACGACCGCTGAAGTTTTGGTTGCTACAAAAAAAAAATTGAGTCAGAAACCCATCATGTAAAACAAGTAATAAGCAGTGTGGAAAAAAAGGACCACATACTTCGACCATGCACTGTTGTTCAAACCGCCGTTCACGACGACGTTGGCAGATCCGTCGGCGGGACCGCCGGGACCGGAAAAGGCCCCAGGGACACCAGACTCGCCGGGAGTCGGGCCCAGGGCGGGACCAGGAGCCGGACCAGGAGCCGGGCCAGGAGCTGGTCCGGGGGCAGCCCCGTTGCCGCCAACCTTCCCCCTCATATGGGGAGGGATGTACGACCGCGGAAGACGGCCCTGGCCATCGCCGTTGGAGCTGCCGATGCTGAGGGCACCCATGTTAAGCTGATCAGCCATGACTGCGTTTTGAGAACTTTTTGGTGGAAAGTCGATTTGAGGCGAATGTGAATGGTTGGAAGGTGTCGAAAACTTCAGATCTGATGAAAGAGTGAACGACGCGTAATATTCGCAGATTCTCTCACAAAAAGAACGTTGGGTTCGAAAATGAGAGACGAAAGTTTGGATGTTGGAAGATCGAAAGGTTCAACGATCGAGCCGAGTTTGCGTGATGTTGAAAAATGAATGGAGGAAAGGCAAACAAAGTCGAAAAGACGTAATCTAGACACCTGTCGAACTGTTTTATCCTCGATTCTTTCGCTATTGAACGAAAGAGAAAAAAACAAGATCTCAACAAAAAAAAGTAGGTTTTGTTTGTTGTTTTTGAATCCCTCCTCGTGATAAAAGAAGGAAAGACAAAAAAAAAGCGATTTTCGCGTCCTCTTTCGAAAAGAAAACACAAAACTCTTCAAATGGAAGAAAGGACGGACAAACAAAAAAAAACTGTGTCTGAAGGTGAGATTAATATCCTCGCGGATGGATGAGAGTGATGGGGGTTTGGAAAGAGAGAAGAAAAAAAAGTTTAGAAGAGAAGAAGGAGGAGGCGATTTGGGAAGCGAAGAGAAAAAGGGTTTGAGGTTGTGTCGGGGAAAACTTTTAGTGGTCGCCTAATCCGGTTAGACCGAAAATGAAGAAAAAACTCTTATCGCGCGCTGCAAGAATCTGTTCTCGCACAGTGTGGGAAGTGGCCAGTAAAAATTAAGGGGCTCTTCAGTGTATGAAGATACCTTGGTACCTGTGAGCCCGATGGTCAGCCGTGCAGATTCAAGTACACAGGACTTTCGTTCCTTCAACGACAAGAGAAATCTAATAAATCGCTTCCAATGATGCGACATCTAGAGTAAAGTTCGTACAGTTTCTGTTGGATGTTTCCAGTTCACTCTCGTCTCAGACGGCCTTTCGTTGTGACGAGGCGGGAGAGAATAATCAGCGCGCGTAATACAGTGCTCTCAGAAATGATATTCGTGTTCTCACACTGTTTGCCACCAGGGGGCGAAAGTGGCTGCAAAAGCGCTAGGCATCTCCGTGCTATTTGTGTTTTGCGGGAAGCCTAAGCACAAACTTTAGGTGGCTTCCAAACCGCGACCAGACTGGAGAACTGACTGTTCGTTACATCCGTATTATAAGCATACTACGTAGAGTCCTCTTCTAAACGCTGGATGAGTGACCGCGGTCTCTGAACGAGCATCTGTTAAAGCCTTGAGACTTGGTGATTATGAAGGGCCCACGATGCAGAGGAACATGATTTGTTTTGCGACGTAGAAAGTCCTCTATGAACGGCGTGGGCAAAATGGTGTTCGATCACGCCGGCTGGTACCGGTTCAAAAGGCCATCTCTATCCCGCAAAGAACAGACAAATCTCCGTAGCGACAATTCGTCCTTTTTATTCTGGAATCAGTGTTGTACAAGGGTTTGGCTTTCACCCCGAGACATCCTAACAACCAATAAGCGTCATGTTTTTTTCCCCCAGCGTTCACGGGCATTTGACGATCTTATCGTCGTCAAACTCAATGTCCACAATGCCGTCCTTGGTCACCGCCTTGACCAGCATGCCCTTGAAGTCAATGGGCAACCTCCTCTTCAGCTCATCCGTACACATCGTCAGGATCTTGATGCCCTGGACCAGGCTGATGTCAGGGTGGTGGTGCTTGTCGAGAATAGACAGGCAGTAGTATCTAGCAGAAATTAGCACAAGAGGCAAGGACGAGCAGAAAATAAGGAGAAGAAATGGCGGGGCAGCACGGACTGAGCATAGCCATGGGCCGCATACGGCACAGGTGCCAGCGCTGCGAGGTAGTCCAGCCAGTACAGGCTTGGCTTGTGTGTGATGGGGTCGACGCCGCCCAGCAGCAGGTTGACCGTGTAGGGCTTTCGTGACCGCAGACTGGAGGCCAGCTCGCCGCGGACAAAATTGGCAACGGCTGAGGGGGACAGATCGGCCTCGTTGCGCATGGTATAGAGCTGGACGTTGGCTTGGATGTACTCGGCAAAGTTGACTACCAAGGGGTGTTAGCCAGGCTGTTTCGTGTCCATCCGCCGTCTTTTTTTTTCGCTTCTCCCCGTTTCCCTGGAAACAACCCACCTGTGTCACCCGCCTCGCCCGAAAAGGCCATGAGCGTGTGCTTGTTGAGCTGCCGGGTCTTGTCGTCGCTCGCCTTGAGGATGGTCGGGCCGCGCATCGCCGCCTTGGAGGCCGCGATCAAGGTAAAGTCCTTGCCCGTAATGCCGAGCAGAATCTCCCTGTTTCAGGGTTAGCAACAAACCAGCTTCAGAAGGAAAAGGGAGACGCATCAAAGGCCACAGAGACCAAGCAATGAGACCCGGCCTCTAAGGCAAAACAAAACAAGACAAAACAAGACATACATCGTGGTCGTAGTTCGCCTGCTCCGAAAGCAGAGAAATAATTGAATTGAAGGTGAAAGCTGGCTTCCGGTGAATCCGTCTTTCAAAAAGCAAACGTTGTTTCAAAAGCGTTCGTTTGCTCTTGTGTTGTGCTTTGTTTCCTAGTCGTTTGGTTTTCACGACCTTCTGTCTCTCTGGCGCATCAGTTCGTTCGGCCGGTGCAGAACGCGCCATTCAGCTACAGCCTGCTGCTGCCGCAACTCGTTCGACTTTGCCTGGTCTGGGGAGCAACTTGCTAAAAGCCCAAGCTTCCGTTAGCGTAGATCGGACAATAGTAGATCCAGTGACCGAAAACCGAACCAATGGATAAAGGTTCAGGACCCACTGTAAATTTTTATCAGGAACGATAAGCACTTCCTGCTCTTGGGATTTTTTCAGTGGGGAATCTACCTGAAGAAAAAAAAGTTCGTAAATAATAGCATCAAATCAAAGAGAAGCCAATGCTGCCCATTCTTCGTAGCTACGGTACAACTCCCCCCCCCACCGCTCCGTTGTCTCTCGTTTTGTTTTTATTTCTTTCATAGCACGGATGGTCGGTTTCTTTTCTTTGATTGTTATTTGTTTTACATAAAGACAACGGTGTACAGCCAGCACCATGTCGTCCTTCTTCACGGTTCCCGGCGCCCAAAAGAAGAGGAAACGCGCAACAGCTCCCGACGTTCCGCCCCAGAAACGAATTGCGACCAATACCAAGTCCACAGGCCGTGCGAAACCGGCGCCGTTTGCAAAGAAGAGCACGGCGAGGCAAAAAGAAGACGACAGGAAAGGGAAGGCAAAGGCGACCGCCACAGCGACAGCAGCAGCAAGGCCACGAGCATTGTCCCGCAACCGGAAGGCGGGCGAGTCCGTCTCTGGAAGCGAGTCGGACGAGGACGATGCCGCCGACGACTCCTCCGATCTCGGCTCGTTTGACGACGACGACGCCGCTGGCGATGGCGACGACGATTCGGAGTTGGACGACGTCGCGGGCGGTGACGAGGCAGAAACGGCCGCCGAGCGGCGACTGCGGCTCGCCGAACGCTACCTCGAGAACGTCCGCCGCGAAGTGGGCGGTGCCGCCGCCGGCGAGCGCGACACGGCCGGCGACATCTACGCGTTCGACGCCGAGGAGATCGACCGCGACCTCATTGCCGAGCGGCTGCAGGAGGATGTGGCCGAGTCCAAGGGCCGCGTGTACCGCCAGCTCGCCGACGAGCTCGCGTTTGCGCAGGCCTCCCACTGCCTGGTGCGGTGGAACGCCCACAACGTCAACGCCGTGGCCGTCTGCGCGCCATACGCCTACACGGTCTCCAGCGACACCTGTCTGACCAAGTGGCGCATCCAGGACCGCCCCGCCGACCAGCTGCAGCAGCGGGCGGCGGCACGGCAAAAATACGAGGCGGAACGGCCGCGCAACAAGAAGCACAAGGCGAAGAAAAACAAAAAGAACACAGGGCCCGCCGCAGAGACGGCGGCAGACGCGGCAGACGCGGCCGCCGCGGCTGCACTGGAGGTGGCCGCGGCCATCCCGCCGCGCACCCAGCCGCAACGGCTCCTCTTTCGCCGGGGCAACCCGGCCCGCCGCCGCGACAAATCGTACCGGGGCCACGTCGGTGCCATCTTGACCGTGGCCGCCTCGCAGGACGGCCGCTTCGTCGTCACCGGCGGCGCCGACCGGCGCATGGTCGTGTGGGACGCCGCGACGCTGCGGCCCCTCCGCGTGTTCACGCACCACCGCGACGCCGTGACGGGACTGGCGTTCCGCCGCGGCACCAACCAACTGTACTCGTGCTCCAAGGACCGCACCATCAAGGTCTGGAGCCTCGACGAGCTCGCCTACGTGCAGACGCTCTTTGGCCACCAGGACCACGTCGGCGACATTGACGCGCTGGCGCAGGAAAAATGCCTCAGCGTGGGCACGCGCGACCGGACCGCACGCCTGTGGAAAGTGATTGAGGAGACGCAGCTGGTCTTTCGCGGTGGCGGCGGCAGCGGCGGCGGTGGTGGCAAGGACAACAAAGCCAAGGCCGCGGGCGCGGACCCCTACTCGCTCGCCCACGAGGGCAGCATGGACCGCGTCGCCATGCTCGACGACGAGCTGTTCGTCACGGGCAGCGACAACGGCGCGCTGGCCCTGTGGAGCACGCAGAAGAAGAAGCCGCTGTTTGTCGTGCCGCGGGCGCACGGGCTCGAGCCCGTCTTGGCGGGGCGGGAGGCGTACGACCAAGCCCTGGCCACCGCCGACGGGCAGGCCGCCAACCCACCGCCGCCGCCGCAGCCGCGCTGGATCACGGCCCTGCGCACGATTCCGTACGCGGATGTGGTCCTGAGCGGCAGCTGGGACGGCTGCGTGCGGGTGTGGCGGCTGAGCAAAGACAAGCGGAAGCTGGAAGCCGTGGGCACGCTGGGTGTGCCGTTTTCGTCCTCACCGTCTCGTTCCTCTTCTTCGTCCTTTTCTGTTCCCGGCGTAATCAACGACATTGCGGCGTTCGAACGCGGCGAGCGTGGCCGGGATGGCCTGAGCGTGGTGGTGGCCGTTGGGCAGGAGCACCGGCTCGGCCGATGGGGCCGTGTCAACCACGCACGGAATGGCGCGGTGGTGTTCGAAATATACAAAGCGGGTGGTCTCGCGACTGGGGTGAATGGCGTGAACGGCGTACCGAACGGCGTACCGAACGGCGGACTGAACGGCGGACTGAACGGCGTGAAGGACATCAACGGATTTGCGACGAACGGCGTTGCGCAAAATGAAGCGTCCAAAGAGACGCACTGAAAAGGCGATACAAAAAAGAGAGCATAATATGACGTTGCATAGCCCACACATAAATACATTGGAGTTCTGTTGTTTTCAGACGGAATTGGATTTTTTCTATATTTGATGAAATGGTCCACAGTTATATGGAATGAAGGATAACATGGTATAGTCGTGTTTCACGCGGCTTCACGTTGCATAGCGGAACCGCGCAACGTCGTGTTTGTTTCTCCGGCGTGGTATCTCACGTAGCCTACAGTTTGGCCAACGGAACGCCTGCTGCCCCAGCAGTCCACGCTGTAGAAACGCGCCTAGGGAAGGAAAGAAAAGAAAACGAAGAAAAAAAAACGAAACGGAAGATACATGTGTCTTCCACGCTATGCTCCCTATGCTCGCTCCAAAAGAGGAGCAAAACCCGCAACCGTTGTTTCCATGCCATGAGTTGTTGAAATGAAAAAAAAAAAAGAAAATAGAACTCCACTATTGCACCCCTTCATAGGATGACACCCTTCGTAGATTCGTTGTGCACAACATCAGAAAGTGCCACGTTTAGCAATCACCTTACATGTCTTCATTGTCCCATAAGCGCATCCTTTGTTGCTGTCGCTGCCGCTGCCGACGCCGGTTTTCGGCTTCGTTCGCTTCGTGCGCATTGCTCGCGTAGGAGCGGCTGCTCACGTAGCCCAGACACGTCTCATCCGGGAGGTCGAAGAGATCACGTATTTGCCTGTGCTGCTGGTCCACGCTTGGCGTCTGGGACTCGGGTGGTGCCGGTGACAGCAGCTCCCGGATCCGAAACCTGTTCTCGCTGGTCGTATCACGTGGGCCGCCATGGCTTGCGTCCGGAGCCGGCCAGCGCATCGTCGTGGTGGTGGTGTTCTGCGCCTGTCGCGCGCACGGTCGGCTGGAAACCACAACAACGTCCTCGTCCTCCTGACCACGGGGGAGAAAGCAAGCGGCAGGGGGCGACACCTGCATGTGCACCAAATAGCGATCCGAGGATGACGGCGGAACGGGCGTCGAAGCGGACACGGACGGAATGCATCGCGTAGAGGGAGGCGTGGCGGCCGGCAGCGACGGCGACGGCGACGGCGACAGCGACAGCGAGGAACTTCCTGCCCGCGATTCGTCTCGTTTGTCGGGCGGGAGCTGCTCTTCGTCCGCAACGGCAGCGGAAACGGCGGGGCCGAGGTGCTTCGCAACGGGCGGTTCCTAACGCCGTTGCTCAAAGACATCCGGCGATCTGCCGTGGAAGGGCGAACTTAGGCCTGGCTCGGCGGAGTCCACAGATGACGGCGCCAACGAATCTTCCTTGTGAAGGTCTTTTTCGTCGTCCCCGCGTGAAGCAACTCCGGTGGCGTCGTCCATGATCGGGCCAGCAACGCCTGCCCCGCTTTCGCTTGGTTTTTCTTTTGTTTGCTCGTTGCCACCGTCCACACTGGGTTGACGAGGGGGAGAAGAACTAGACGACGAGGCGCGCGCCTGGTCGTCAGTCTTATTTGCCGACTCCTGAGCCGTGGCTGAAGAAGCCGGCTGATCACCGCCACCGCTGCCGCTGCCGCCGACTGGCAAGCCTGCCGAACAAGGTCCGTCGGCGGCCGAGGTAGCCCGCTTCTGCATCGTCATCACAGCGTCCTTTTTTCTGTGCTTCTTGGTCGCCTCCTCGGCCGCCTGGTATTCGGCCTGCATGTGCAAGATCAGGTCGCGGAGCTGCTGGCGCATATCCGACGCCGATGTGTCCCATTTGCGCTCTTGCCGCAACACGACGTCTTCGATGAAGCTGTCGGGGTCTCTGATAAACTCCTGGATGTACAGAAGGAGGTAGACGCCGCAGTCGCAAAAGTTTTGTTGCTGCGGAATGACTTTGGCCGTCATGCCCAGCCGCCCCGGGTCCGCTGGTTTGACGCCCTTGCGCGCTTCGATCTCGGCGAGCAGCCACTGCTTCAGGTGGCCGACGGACGCCGCATGCACGCTACCGAGCGAGTCCAGCGTGAAGATCCGCGGGTCCTTGGGGTCTTGCTTCCTTGCGCCCCCAATAGCCATCTGCTGTCTGTGCCAGCTGCCGCTCCTGGGCGGCTTCTTCGCCGACGCGCTTGGCTGGGTTGATGCCACGACATCGCTTTTGATCTCCGTCACCTCGTCGTCATCGTCGTTGTCCTCGTCACGCACTCGAATGGGTCGAGACGTGGGAGGGTCATTGTCATCATTTTCCACCGAGTCCATGATGGTGGCCGTGCGCTCTCGAGTGGGCGCTTTCGACATGCTCTCGTCGACATCGATCGGAGCCTCCCTTTTGTTTCTAGCATTTGTGGGCGCGGTCTCGGTTTGGGGGGGGTTCGATACCGAGCCGTCCGCATCGTTTTTCGCAGTCGAAGCCGCTCCAGGACTGTCGCGTCTGTTGTTCTCGCCGTCGCCGTCCACAACAATGTGTTTTGCCTCGTCGCCCTTTCGATTGTCGTCCACGTCCACAGCCATATTCACGGTGTCCACGGCGTCCACGGCCACGGGTACGTTGGCATCCTTGGCGGTGGTAGGCCTGGAGTCTGCCTTGGAGTCTGCCTTGGACAGCGCGGCTGCAAGGATCCTAGGCACGTTGCAGATGATGGCAACCCACCAGTGCGCATGTTCGTTGACCGGCACCACGATATAATCGTACGAAAACAAATCCACCTTGGCGGTCCACCGTTTCACGCCATCAAAGGATATGACGCTGCCTTTGCTGGGTTTCAGCTTCTCGTAGAAAAACGTGTTGTGAAAATACACCCGCTTCGCAAGGGGCGAGTCGCTCTTCTTCAACGTATCCTGCAGAAACTGCAAGTAAAAATTGATAATGTTGTCATTCAGGAACTGGCCTTCGTCCAAGCGCGCCACGTCGTCCTTGTCGACGGTGGTCCGCGAATAGGTCAGCGGAATTCTCCAGTTCGCAGCCCACTCCGGGTGCGTCTCGGTCCACCGCTCCACCTCAAAGTCGAGGTCTTGAAAGAGGCGCGCCGTCGACCGTGTCCGCCGGGGACGCAGACCCTCCAGCCGGCCGTCGGCAACGGCCATGAGGCTGTCTTTGCTGGCGTCGACATCTACGGCGTCCGCCGCGCTGCGGTCACCGCGCCCACTTCTCGTCCGGCTTGCCAGGACCACGCCTTTTCCGGTGCTGGGTGACGAGAACGAAACGGAAACACCTGGCGAGGCCGATGCTTCGTCTTCGAACCGACGGGGGGCACGGTTGGGTTCCGAAAGCGCTTCCCGCTTTGTTGCTTTCTCTGTGCCTTCTGTTGGAGACCGGACTTTGGTGGCTTTGCCGTTTGTTTGCGCTGTTTGCTTCTCGTTTTTTGCTTGAGCTTCGCGCAACGCGTTGTTAAACGCCCGCTCCAAGGTAGCACTACAAACGTAAAAAGGGTCTCATGTCAGTTTTTCTCTTCTTTTCTTTCTGTTCTTCTCGGGAAAAAGGGTAGCTTGCGGCGTGTCCGACAAAAGGCTACTCACATCGGGCAATCCGCGAAATTTGAGCCTCTTAGCTGCCCACTGTCAAACGCCCACGTAAACAACCGCCGGGCGTCCTCGTCGTCGCAAAATTGGAGACCCATTAATGGTCCCAGACGCTCGCCGTGTTGCACGTCCCCAGGAAGCTGAAGCAACACAACGGGCGCGTCCGTGTTGAACTTGATGTTGTGGACCTTTTGAAGGTCCACCTTGAGCCAAGACAGGTTCCCGCGTCGGGCGACCTCGTCCTTTATATGAAGAACGTCCGGGTTACGCGGGTCGACTGTCATCTCCTGGCTTTGGATTTGGTTGCCGTGGTCTCCAGCCACGAACACACGGGAGGGATACCGGAACGCAGCTTGGAGGCGCAGTGGTCTGAAAACAATGCTCTCGATCATTGTAGAAACGCGGCCCTTCCTCGTGGGCGCAGCAGCCGGTCCGTCTGAAACAGACAGCGGCCTGGCCCCTTGCTCTCCTTTATTTTGCTTCTTTGCCGGGGGCCGGTCCGCGAAATACTCCTTGGACAGCTCGTCCACACTATCGTTGTCGTGCTTGACGGCGTACGAGGACCGCTTTGTGCCGTTCTGCCGTGGCAGCTGCAGCGGCGGCTGAGACGAGATGGACACCGTCAGATCCTGTCCACGTGCTGGACTGTCCATCATCCGATCACGGTACCGTTGCTTGAGGGGCTCCAAGACGATGGTCAAACCTGTGTCTCGGCTTGTGCCCGAGGACGGTGGTGCCGCTCTCTTCGCATACGCTCTTGCCTCGGAAACGCTTTCTCCACCATCGACCGCCGCGTCTATTCGTCTCCACGTGGTGGGTTCGTCGATGGAGCTGTCAGCGGCGACGGGGCTCCGGTCCGGCCGACCGATGCCTGGAGCACCAGCATTGTTGTTGCTCTTACGGCGATGCCGCCGCGCCTTGGAGACCCCCGTGGACTTTTCCATCTGGCGCAGCTCCACCTGATTCATACGCAGTTCTCTGCTGTTGTCCCTGCTGCTGGACAGGTTGCTCGAGGAGAGTCGGCGGCGGCGGTGGCGGCGGTCGTCCGATAAGAAAAGCGGGGGCGGTGTGTCATTGCCGCTCGTTTGTCCGCGAGCCTCTTCACCGGAACGGACGGACACGGGGCTGGTCAGAGGGGACAATTCACTTTTTTTCCTTCTTTTTGGTGGCGGGGGCGGCGTCTGATCGGGTTGCTCTGGCCGCAAGGGACGCGCCGTTTTCGACGGTCCGCCGAGAGTATTGAAGGGAAAATGCTGGCCAAAGTTTTTCTGTGTTTGGTCAGCGAGTATTGGGTCAACAGGCCTCCTTTTTTTTTTGGAGACACAAAAAAAGAAAGCATGATTTGTTTCATACAAATTTTGAAGGGAAAAACGCCATGATGACAAGCTCTACCACAACCCGCCGCCAATTTCGGTGGGATCTCTAGCCAGAGGCGGGCAACAGAAGAACTCGCAGCTAGAGCAACATGGCCCTTGTCGTTCTGGCCGCAGGAAAGATGCTATAGGGAACGGGGGGATTGGGGGTTGCTTGTCGTGAGGGCGAAGGAAAAGTCGGTGGCGAGCTTCGGTCGGCAGCGAGGAAGCCGACGCAGGTCGCACGAGACGAAATGGGTTTCGGTCCGGAGGAACAAGACAAAAGACAAGACGATTGTCCGGGATGGCTATCTCGCTATCTAGTCAGTCAAACGAAAGAGAGGGAAGAGGATAGAAATAAAAATGATAAATCTGAAGAAAAAAAGTGTTCGAAACACGTCGCGCAAAAGCGTACCGAGAATCGGTGTTTCGCGTCTTTTCGTCTGGCTGACAAACGTAAAATACGTCTCGATATGAAGATGAACAAACGGCGGTGCGAAACCTGGGCACGTAGGGATCGCGTGTTGCGTGAGAACGGTGTGTTTTGCGTTGTCGAAGTCGGATGGGGTCAACGGTGATTTTTCGAGAGGAGGTCGATTTTTCTCCCCTTATCGACATGCCTGCCCCATGCTGAGTGATGGGGGACTGGCTCGTTTGTAGGTGGGGCACCTCTAGAGCCACAGCCTTGTGCAAGCTGTATGCAAAATATATGTTTATTCCCAGTGCAGAAACCAGGCTCTCTCGCGGGAAGCAAGCAGCAGATTAAAAAAAAATAATAATAGAAAAAAAACCTTCATGAGCTCGGCCTTCTCCAGAAAATCATATAATTGGTATTATTCTAAAATAAACAGAATTCCAGCGGCCCGACAATGGGGACGCCACAAGAAAAGCCAGTAAACTTCATCCCTCTAAAATAAAATGAAGAGAAAACACCCCCAAAAACCAGGAAAACAGAAATACGCCGTTTTGGCTTTGTTTGTCCTCTGAGATATGTATGTTGGCCCTTGCAGTTGAGTGCCAAACGCACAAAACACCCCAAAAAAGGGCCAGGGCCCATGGCCTTACCAGGTCTCACGATCGCCAACCACGCCGTAACTCCAAACGCAAATCAATTCCCCCTACCCCCCTCTCTTCAAAAGTTCTCTCCTGTAAACGGACTCTGGACGCTGGCGAACCCTTGTGGACACTGCCGGCCCAGCCCCGTGCTGCCGCTCCGCATGTAGCACACCAGCGCGGCCGCGCACGCGTCGCTCGTGCAGTTGGGGCTGCGCACGCTGCTCTTGCCCTGGTACCGGCTGATCTGGCTCGCCAACGGGTGGCCCGTCCCGCTGCTGCTGTTGCGCTCGGCCGCCACGGCCTCGGTGACGCGGTGCCAGAACGTCGCGTTGAGCGGCGCGTCGGCGGGCCAGCCGGCGGCCGCGCCGTAGGCCGCGCGCGTCGAATACTCGAGCTGAAACCGGGGGCCATGCCGGTTTTCGTCGTCGTCGTCCCTTTGGTGGCTGTTGCCACCGCCGTCGTCGTTGTCCCTTTTGTGGCTGTTGCCGCCGCCGCCGCCGTCCTCGTCGAGCGCGCCAAAGGTGTCGACGTCGGCGTAGAACGTGTACGCCTCAAACACCTCCCAGGAGCCCGTGTCGACCTCGTACAGGCGAAACCCGGCGTTGAGGTTGGTCAGCGGCGTGATCGAGGGCCCGACCCAGGCGCTGGCCACGGCGTGGTCGGCCGTCTGGTTCGTGCCGTTGTGGCGGTAGTACACAAAGGCCTGGTCCTCGTGCGTGTGGCCGAAGAACACGTTGGCGACGACGTGCGGCGCGTAGCGGTCGACGATCTGGTAGAACAGGTCGGCGCCGTTGGGCAGCGCGTTGGCGCCGTCCCAGCCGCTCAGCACGTGGCCCACGATCCAGACGCGCTCGCCGGCGTCCTCGGCGCGCTGCAGCTCCTGGATCAGAAACGAAAAGACGCCCGAGTAGTCCGGGTCAGCCGCGTGCAGGAACGCGTAGCTGTTGCCGCGGTAGTACAGGTCCGTGTTGATGGTGACGATGCGCACGCCGAGGGGATGCCGCACGGAGTACCCGCCGTAGTGCAGCGCGGCGGCGTCGGGCGCGGCGGCGGCGGGGTCGAGCCAGCCGTGGTGCTGCCACAGCCGCGACACGTGCTCGTAGTTCCAGGCAAACTGCGTGCCCAGCGGGCCGCCGTCGTCGAGGGCACGCGGCGCGTCCAGGTTGGCGGGCGCCGTGTCGTGGTTGCCCAGGGCGCAGTACACGGGCCCGCCCAGGTACGCCTGGAACAGGTCCCAGAGCGACGTCTCGACGTACTCAACGTACGCCTGCGACAGCTGGTTGACCGGGTCGTGCGCCACCAGGTCGCCCGTGTACAGCGTCATGGCCGGCGGGTTGGTGTCGGCCGACGTGCCGGTCAGCGGGCCGATGGCCTGCAGGGCGGCCAGCGCCAGAAAGTACGGCGAGTCGCAGCGGAAGGAGCCGTACAGCGGCGCGGGCACCGAGATGTCGGGCGTCGACGTGTTGTTGGCGGACGCCAAGGGCGCCCGGCAGCAGAGGCCGTCAGTGCAGTTGGCTTCGCTTCCCACGAGGTACCGGGGGTCTATATGTATGTACAGAACAGCTTAGTTGCGTCTCTTTTTTATTTTCTTTCCTTTTTTATTCTTTTTTTTTAAGCCTCCCTCCCCAAACCCCCTTGTCCATCGATTGTAGTAAGCATTACCCACCTAGGTGCAGGTCCGACAGATGCAAGACTTTGACCCGTTTGCCGCTCCGCTGCGGTGTGGCCGCCGCCGCATGGGCCGGGCGCGGCTTGGGAAACACGGCCTGGACGGGCTGCACAGGCGGATCCGGACAGACGTTCCGGCGGAGCGACGCGCATATGTACTGGCCGTCGAGGCCCGCGACGTCGGCCTCGGCCAGGATCTGCGTCCAGGCGGCACCGAACGACGACGCCGCGTACGTGGTCGCGCATGACGCGTTGGAGGCGAACTGGGTCGCCTGGCAGAGCGCCACCAGGGCGTCCGGCAGCGCCGCGGGCGCCAGGCGGGCCACCATCTGGCCGATGGACAGCGCGGCGAGGCAGCGCGCGCAGTTGGACTCGAAGCCAGAGCCGTTGGACGCGAGGACGCTCAGGACGCCGGCCGTGGCAGCCGACACGACGGCCGCGGTGTCGGCGTCGCTCAGGTTTGCCAGCGCCGGCGGGAAGAACAGGGGGTCCTGGTTGACCTGGGGGATGGCAAACGGACTGGTGAGGTTGCGCGGGAAGGTGAGGTTGAGGACGGGGTCGTGCACGACGGGCTGGGGCTCGTTGGTCGGGCCGGGTTTGACTGGGGGATACGCCGCACGTTAACACCCAAGACAAGAAGAGATATCAACAACGGTGCTGAGAAAGGACAACAACCGCGCCGCCACCACCACCACCACCCTCTACATACCGTAGTAGCTTGCGTAGACGGTCGTCGGAAAGGCCGCGGGCACGACGAACGCCGACACACCCGGGATGCTGGTGTAGACGCCGTCGACGTTGACGCCGATGCTGGGCCCAGAAGCAGACGAGACCGCAGCAGTAGCGGCAGCCGCAGCAGCAGCAGCAAGGCCCGCCTGGGCCGCGGCATGAGCGCCAACGGGCTGCATGGACAAGAGAACGACGAGGAGGAAAGACGACATGAGAAAGAGAAACAGGACGAGGAGGGCGGTGGTCGTGATCGGACCGCAGATGGCACGGCGGGACCTCATCTGGCAACAGACGGCCCTCGAGCGGAGAGCGGCGCGCGGGTCGCTACATATAGTAGAGTTGCCAAAGGGACCTACGGGGTTCTCTTTTGCCGATCGTCGAACACAGATGCCAACCACGAGGCACAGCTGGACCTGACGACCGTGAAAAATAGGCGGAAGCGAACGGATCGAAAACGGCCTCGTTAATCTGGTGCAGGTCGTTCCCGTCGGCAGACGCAAGTCATGGCGCAGCGAGCCCTGGATTTAGCACCCTACGAGGGTCAGCATGGTCCCCCTATCGCCAGATCAATTGCGGATGAAAAGACGATCGAGTGTGATGACGGCGTGAGACAAGATTACCGGTTGTAGACCGCCCGCATGAGCCGTGTGCCGCAGGCAGGAACGTGGGCACGGCGCTACAACCGATAGGTTCAGTGCTCTCGTCAGCCGACCAGGGAGCCCTCCAGCGTTCCATCGCCCCCGCCGGAGCCGAACGGGGCCCGAAACTGGGGGGAGGAGCACTACAGAATAGCGGCGGTAGGGTTACAGTTGCTTTCAGTGTATGCATGCCCTATCGAACGAGACTTTCGATATCACATAAACATGCCTTTTCTGCAAAATCGTTTTATAACATCAACAGTATCTTCTGCATGGCCTCGGGACAATCGAATAATACATTACGTCTGTGCACATTGTCCCGTCCACCGTTTGCGAGATCGACAAAACGAACGCCTAAATGGGCGTGGAAATCGACGGAGACGACGACAAGGTGAACAGACGACGGCCCATTCTCACAAACTGCAGACGAACAAGCCCTTTCTTTCTCCTTCTCGCCTCCAATGCCGTCGTCTCATTCAAAATGACAAAGATGTCACAATAGTTCGACGCCCTTATGCTCTTGAACCAGAGGTTGAATCAAGCACACTGATGAGACTCAGCACATCCCTCGGTTGCACCATTATATGTTTATGCCTGTTTACGCTTGTGCTTGTCTTGTACATATTGAATGACGAAGTGACTATTTGGGCTTCCCTGTTCCTCCTTCTCTTGCTATTGTCGTCCACAGCTTCTATTCACCGTCACGGTTGTCTCCGCTTTGGCCACTTACAAGCCCATCCCCAGCCACGCAAACACACGCTCATCGTATAATTCAGATTATACTTTTTTTTGTAGTGCTCCATGCTCAATAAAATCCTATTGTTTTCTTTTTTTTTACGTCTCACAAACAAGAACAATGCGTCCGTTCGCTGGTCAAAAGGTGGATGTGCAAACGGGTGGATGAATTTTTTTTTATATAAAGAGGCTGAGAAAAAAAACCAAGAAAAAAAAAGCAAATCTTCTTCCAACTTCAAAAACCAAGCAATCAAAAAAGAAAAATAAGAACCTGTTCCAAACCGTCATCAGCAAGCCATCTCGTCTCGCTTTTCTATCCGCCATCCTACAAACCTTTTAGATCGTCACTTTTACAACGCACGAACCGCTTAGTCATCATCAATAGCCTTGTTCTTTTGGGCGCCTTCTTTTGCCTTTGCCTCGCCTTGCCAAACTGGGGTTAGTCACCATACTTGGGGGAGAATCGATCGCCAACGTCGTTTGTCTATCAATCGCTTCGCGCGCAACCCTGTCAGCCAGCAAAGCTGCTTCACTCCCAACCACGTTTCCCGCGCGCCCGCTGCGAGCTTCTCGTCGCAACGCCTGCCGCCCGAGTTCGTGTTTCTCTTCTTGTCGTTTCTTTTTTTATAGCTTTTTATCTCATTCTACGTCTTTATTTCGTCGAAAGCGGTTCGCAAACGCTTTCCCAGGTGAACATCGCCAGTTTCTTTTCTTTTTTTTCTTTTCTTGTGCCTTTTTGCTCTTCGTCTCGCGCCGTGCGTCGAGAAGGACCTGGACTCTCCGCTGCTTTCTCCGGGAGAGAAAAGAGAATCTACGGCGCGACCGCCCTCGATCAGCCGTCACCAGACCCCCCCACGCCATTTCGACACACCCGGTCCGCGGCTTCGATCAATGACTGATTCCACTCAGACCTCTTCCCAATCCTCCTCCTCCAGCATTTTATCACGGCCACCGAAAAGGCCGCTTTTGAGAATCAAACGACCAGCCACACGAGCGCCTGTATATACGTCAAGCGACCGAGACGAGCACGAGGACGACGACGCGATCAGCGGCGGAAGCAACCCTTCTTCTTCTCTCGCCCTCGCTAACAGCACCAGCAGCCAGAAGGACAGCGACGACCACAAAGAAGATTCCGAGGACATACACGAGGGGGTCAGCGGCAGCGGCAGCAGCAACAACAACAACAACGACAGCAAAAGTGAGAGTGCCGAGGAGAGCGACGGGCTATGGTACGCAATTAAGGATATCAAAGCCGAAAAAATCAGAGGCACGCGACGGTTCTATCTAGTAGACTGGGCCGACGACCCAAAAACAGGCGCGTCGTACCCTCCGAGCTGGGTAGGTTGCGAGATTTTTTTTTTTTTTTTTTTTTTTCGCCGTTTTGAATTATCAGTACGTGGCACTAACGAGGCCTACCCCAGATACGTGCGCAAGACACAAGTGCCGAGGCCATCAAGGAGTGGAAGGCCCGCAAGCAAGCAAGGTCCAGGAAAAGGAGAAAGCCTGCGAACAAGAGCCGCCAAGGCAATCCACGCGGACCACGCGACGCCAGCGTCCGCCAAAGCTCCGCCACGCCTGTTCCTGCCTCGCGGAAACGAAGCTTGTCTCCGTCGAAGGACAGCGAGCCGGCCGCCGACACGGGTGCTCGGAAACGGCTCTGCCAAGACCGCCAGCACCTGCAGCGCGCGGATCGCAACGCGCTCGCCTTTCTGTCGTCCCTGTCGTCGCCGCCGTCCAGCCGAGAAAGCACGGAGAGCGTCGAGTGTGCTGTGAACCAAGCGCCCATCAAGCCCGCCGAGATTTTGGCCGTCGAACTCAACCCCGGCTCCGACTTTGACCCAAACGACTACGCACGGCTCTCCCAGCTAGCATCGCAGTCGCAGTCGCAGTCGCAGTCGCAACAGCAGGCTTCTTGGCAATCGTCGACCACAGACGAGCCGGTTGGAGCAGTAGGCCCAGCCGCAGCAGCCTCGCAAGACAGCCAGGAGCATCCTTCTCTGCACACCATTCCCGACTCGGAAGCGGACACTACCGCTTTTCTTTCTCTTCCAACCAACGACTCGGAAGCGAACACTGCCGCTGTACTCTCTCCTCCTACCAACGAGTCGCAGACCGAAGCGGCAGTCGTTGCACCCGCTGAACGCGAGGTGCCAGAAACAACCGAAGCACCGGCCTCCGCCTCTGAAGCCGCAAAATCCGCAGGAGCCGCCGACGCCAGTGCTCCCCTCCCGTCTGAGCCGTCAGACATCCCGTCGCATCAGCCCGACAATAACAGCGTCAGAGAGGCTACTGACGGGGTGGCAACCGGCTGGAACGAGCCGCCGTTGCAGGAATCGGTGGATTGTCTCCCCCAAACTACACCCGCGCCCGAACATCCGCAGACAGTTCTGCCGTGGGACGGAACACCACACCCGGCGCGCCGAGAGAGCCCGGGCAGCGACACGCACGAACCAGACGCACGCGGTGTTGGCACGCCAAGCGAGAGCAACGAGTCGGTCCATTTTTTTACGCAACCCGAGCCGGACTTTGATTTCTCGTCGCAGCGGCAGCAGCACCATTCGCACACGACGACGACACCGAGCCCGGCTTCCCCCGAGCCCGAAAACAGCAGCCATTCGCTGATACCGGATTCCACCCGGCTGCACCGACCCAGCCCAGCCGGTTCTACTTCGTCGAGCCCCTCGGGACAGGCGGCGCAACGTATTGTTGCGGCACAGTCTTTTCCTAGCATTCCGACGTTCTCATTAGAAGACGAGGAGAAGAGCCAGAACCAACTTGTCGGTGCTGATCAAGACAGCTCGCCTCGTTCCGACACCAACCCTGACCGGGAGTCAGAGCCAGAATCAGAGTCCGAACCGGAGCCGGAGCCCGAAGCGGAACCAGAGCCAGAACCGGAGCCAGAGCTCGGGTCAGCTGGTATTATTCACGCAGCCCCACCTCCTAGACTGCCCACGCCATCCCAACTTCTCAGAGAACTGCGGGAGTTCGGAAACCGTCGCAAAATGGACAAAACCCCACGACGATCGGCGGTCGACGTGTTGAAGGAAGCACAGAAGAAGGCTCTCGGTGAGGGCCTTCTGAGCGTAGACGACGTTGACCTTCCCGGTGAGATGCAGAGACCGGAACACGAAGAGGCAGCGACCCCGTCCCACGCCACACCGGAAGTGACGAGCAGAGACAGCAGCACAACGCGAAGCGCGAGACCGTCTGCCGTCGATGTACTCAAAGAAGCACAAGCAAAGGCTCTCGGTTCCGGCCTGCTCGGCATCGATGACGAGCCCGACCTTCTGGCCGGTGACTTCGGGATGGAACAAGATTCAGAAAACGGGCCCCGGTCCGAGGCGCCACAACACAGTCCTCTCCTAACGCAGCCGCCTATGGCTTCCCTTTTTGCAGACACTCCCTCCTTGTATTCTACCGCCGCGCCAACCGCCGAGCCAGCGGCTGCACCCGTACCCGAAGACCAGGCGACACCACAACAGAATACCACCGCTCCGTTAGACACGTCGCTCCATGCCGCTTCGGACATAGAAATACTCAGTCCTAGCGATGTCCTCGCCGTTCGAGAAGGGAAGGCGACGGAAACTCACGGAGGGTTGGCCGCAGGAGAGCGGGCCCCCGCTGAGCAGCATCTTGGCGTGCCGTCAGGAGGCGGAACTGGTGCCGCCGCGGACACTATCGCGCCCTCCGCCCTGTCGTTTAACACACCTGTGATGGATCCGCACTTGGAGATCTCGCCCGAAGCCGATGCAGTGATTGTTGAGCCGCCGGACGATGACGACGACGACGAGAACGAGGCGGCGTTGCTTCCGTTGGCGGCCAACGACGAGTCCAGCCAAGCCGAAAGCCCCTTGTCGATGGAAGGCGGGGGTGACGACGGGCAGCACGATCTGCCGGACGATGCGGCACCGCCCAACCCCAATTTCTCCACGTACGAATACATTGTCACCCTGCCCCTGGCTGCGAATTCCCGGCAGCGCTACGTCGACGTCGTCATGGACGGGGCGAACCGAAAGGCCATACAGGATTTTGGCCAGGTATTCTCCCGCGACGTCGCCGAGGTGCCCGCCCCCGCCACCATCGCCCGCGTGGACGAAGTCCTGCGCACGCTGCTGGCTCTCTCGGATCTGCCCCCATTCTACGACAGCCTGCCGGCCATGTCGGACGAGGCGATGACGAAGCACGCCGTGAACACGAACAGCAAATTCTCGTTTGTGTACGAGCTCTTGGACGCCATGAGCGGTCTGGAGAAGCGCGTCCTGGTCCTGGCGCGCAAGGGGGTGGCGCTCGACTACTTGGAAGCCGTCATCAGCCGTCTCGGTATCCCTGTTCGCCGGCTGCTGAGCAGCGGTGTCGAAACCGTCAAGGCCGCGTCCGACGCGGTGGAGGCCAGTTCGTTGTCGGTGTGGCTCAGCGACACCGAGGCGAGCGCCGCCAGCTTGCCGCAGGACGTCGACCTCGTCATCGGCTTTGACCACACGGCACGGACGTCGGGCCTCTTGACGCATTATCTGGACGTCGCAGCAACGGCCGCGGCCCACAAAGACGGCGGCGATGCTCGAAGCCGGCCGGAACAAAGCCTGCCGAAGCCCGTGGTCTTCCTTCTCGTCGCCGCCTACACGCTCGAGCACGCCGACCTGCGCCTCGATCTCAACACGGTCGACGACCTGGAGCGAAAGAATGCGCTCCTGCTGTGCACGTTGGAATGCTTGCCGTACATCCAGGACGTCCCGTTTGACGAGGCTCCCAAGAAGCCGCACGAGGTGGCAGAGGCGTTCAGCAAAATGTTTGCCAATCCCAACGAAGAGCTCGATTGGAAGCCCGTGTCTCTACCCGACGACGTGTTTGATATCTACATGCACTCCTCGGGCACAACGCGGCCCACCTTTAGCCATGAGGAGAGCCTCAGCGAGGGCTTGTCAAGACCGCGGAAGCGCCAACTGGTACGTTTCAGATGTCCTTGTCGCCTTTTTGTCTGTTTCGCCGAATCTGTTGTATGTGTGGGCACTAACCCTTTTTTTTTTAAGGAGGACGATGAGCACGGCGAAGGCACGCCAAAGCGAACTCGTTTCAACGAAGCAACAACCACGCCGATTGTTCGCGATATGCCTGTCCGTCTGAGCGATACGGTGAAGGAGGCTCTGGGCGGCCCGCTTCTCACAAACGGCCCGACCGTGCAGATCTCGCTCGCCCAGCTTGAAGCGCTCGCTGCCAAGGTACGTGATGAGGCGCGGGAAAGAAACATGCAGTACAGAAAAACCGGTGGCTGACTTTTCCAGGCCGCGACATTGCAGACGCAGCTACAAGAAAGGGTGGCCACAGAAGCGCTGCTGACGGAGCGCGTGCTAGGCCTGGACCGGCTGGTGAAAGACAGCACGGCGACCATCAAGACGTGCGAGCGCAGGCTGACGGAGGCGGTCCAAGACCGCGGCACGTTTGAGGCGGAGCGCGACAAGGCGACCAAAGATGCCGCGGCGGCCAAGGAGCGCCTCGAGAGCAAGGACGCCGCCATCGCCGAGCTCCGGGCACAAAAAGCGGCCCTCGAGGCGCGGGTGGTGGCGTCCGAGGCGCTCCTCGCGGGGAGCGCAGACCAGCCGGCGCTCGTGCAGCTGGCGGCCGCGCACGCCGAGGCGCAGGAGGCGCAGCGCAAGGTGGCCGCGCTGGAGCGCAAAGTGGCCAGCGCCGAGGCGGACCTGACGTACGCGCGCCGCGCGTACCAGGACGCGTCGAACGCGGCGGCCGACCTCAGCGCCGAGAACCGCGACCTCGCCGCGCGCGTCAAAGAGCTCGACCAACGGGCCGCCGCCAACCTGCGGCACATCCACGAGACGCACCAGCGCAGCGAGACGGAGCTGTATCGGCGGCAGTGGGCCGAGGCGCAGACGCTGCTGCAGGACCGGGAGCGGGAGCTCGAGTGGGCCCGCGACGAGCTGCGCGTGCTCAAGAACGGGCGGCGCGAGACGCGGCAACAGAGCGTCCCGCGCAGCCCGCGGCTCGGCGTGATGAGCCCGCGGACGCTGCTGGCCGCGTCCAGCCGCGGCGTCGGCAGCGGGGCTGCCGGTGTGGGGTTGGGCGCGGGGCCGGGAGGTGGCGGCAGTGGTGGCGGCGGCGGCGGCGGCTACGGATACGGTGCCAATGCCGTCGCGTCCGGGCCGTATACCGCGCGGCGGTCGGTCAGCCGCGGCAACAGCCCAGTGGCGGCCAACGTCGACATGGCCGGCTACGGGGCCGGCGGCGGCGGCGGCGGCTCGAACGGCGGAACAGCTGCCGGTGGCGCCGGTCCTGCTGGCGGGCATCCCGTGCCGGGGTTGACGTATTTCAATCCCCAGCAAGGCGGCGGCCGATGGGGCCATTTGCGGGACTGAGAGTGACACGGTGTTGTTCTCGTGTCTGTTTTTCTTTTGTATTTCGTTTGCTTCCGCCAGCGTTTTCTCTTTTTTTTTCTTTCTTTTCTCTCGCTGGCAGAGACGGCAACCTCCACATTTGCAGGTGTCCTCGTTTGTTGTTCTACTTTGTTTTTTTTCTTTTTGTTTGTTCATCTGCAACATTCGAGTCTACGCATGGACGCAGAAAGGGGTTTGATATGTTCTTTTGTTGTTGTTCTTTTTTATTTATAGAGAGATGCGGGCGCGCCCTAGACGGCAACAGACGGCGCAAAGAATGGAAAGGCCCTCTCTAGCCAGGGCCGGCAAGGGACACAAGACGGCGTTAAATTTAAATAATACATATGTCTTTCACGAATTGTGCGGTTCGTTGCCAACTGTTGTTGCTACTCTTCTGTTAGAGGACTAGATATTAAGTATCTTTCTTTACAATGCATAGATGTTACATCCGAAAACACAAACTGCATCGACATTAGGAAATAACATGTCCCACGGAAATAATAAATTATTGAAGATATTGCTGTATTTTATACGTGTGCAACAACGACTAACTCTCACCCTAGCCTGGTTTTTCGCGTCCTGTTTTGGGCAGTGCAGATTCTGTCTTTCGTGATGTGTTGTCTCGTTCTCCCTATCCGTCCCCATTCATCCCCTTCTTTCTGCGTTCTGTGTCAAGGCCAAGCTTACACCCAATTCAGCTGTGCTTGCTTGGGACCAACCGGACGAGGTGATAGTAGACACGAAGAAGGTCGAAAAAAGAGATAAAACGATTAGAATAAAGGATGAAATAAAAAATGAGAAGAAAAATAGAAAAGAAAAGAAAAAACTCCACGCCTCGCTCCCCCTTATCCAGTTCCCCTACAAAACCCAAACCGAATGTTTTCGCTTTCGTCCTCTCCTTGCTTTTTGCTTTTTCTTTCCCGTCCCGAAACGTCTTTTGCCCATATGTTGTGTCTTTTTTGTCTTGCCCGGCTTGTGCATACCGCCCCATGCAACCCTCAAAAAGGAAAATACATACACTGTAAATGTGTTGACGCAGACCAAATCAAAGCAACGCGCAGCACCAAACAGTAAACAAACTAGATCTCAACACTCCCCCTCCCAAAACAAAACAATCTGAAAAACACAAGGCCGTCGATTGAAGGAAAGAAAAGAAAAGAAAAAAACCAAAAGGGAAGATCGCGTAATGTCGAGAGGAAAGGGGAGAGACAAGGGCACACGGTTTCATCTGAGATAAGAAGAGATCAAGATGATATGAGCCAAAAAAAAGAAGAAAAATAGCAACCAACATCTAGGTATAGATGAATGAAGTTTGGAAGTAAAAAATCACCAACACCATCCAACGCACGTCGCTCCCCTCCCTTTTATATGCCCCGTTTAGTGTAAGAAATGGCGCCGCTCAAAAATACCGTCCTGTCCATCCATTGCCCAAGCCTGCTGCCGAATGGTCCCACGTATCCTTCACATGGATAAAAAAGAGGCTGCGAACGGTCCCAAAAGAAAAAAATATGCCGAGGTTTCAAAATCAACGGCTTTCAATAGCTGGAAGAAAAGTTTAGATAGAAACGGGCCAGTGATAGATGCAATCAAGAATAAAAGGGGCAAGAGCAGTAAAAAATTTTGTTCGGCCAACCCGTTGGGGAAACACTAGCATCAAGATCGGTTCTTTGGTTGTCGTTTTCAACTGAAACACAATCGTATCTCATTCCCATCAAATGGCAACGCCGACTTAAGCAGGTGACTTGCTTGGGGGGGCGCCTGAGCCGTTCTGGCGAGCCTCGCCGGCATTGCCGACTGAAAGGCCACCAATACCAGAAGACAAGAACGCAAAAGGATCGCTCTCCCCCTGGGAGTAGAAATTGTTGGATGGACCGGCGGATGCGGGCCCGTTCGTGGCTGACTGGAAGGCCGCCTCGGCAGCGCGGCTGTCAAAGGGACCGGCTGAGTGCGCGCCCGTGACAGGACCAAAATGCGTGTTTAGAGGAGGGTACTGTGCAGCAACACTGCCACCCAGACCCGACGGTAGAGCGTAGGTGCTGGGAGGACCGCCGAATTGCTGACCATAGCCGGCTGACGCGGCGGGGGAAGCAAAGGGACCGCCGCCCGTAGCGAAAGGACCCGGACCGGGGTTGCCACCCATGGAGCCTTGGTTCATGTTGTACGAAGAGGGCGCGTCCATGGGCGAAGGGTAGCCGGAGTCGGCGACGACGGCGGCAGTGGCGCGGCTAGCGCCGCAGCGGAGACAACAAACATTCTTCGCAAAGTTGTGGTAGCCGCACACTTCGTTGCCACACTTCCAGTCGCCGGCGCGGAAAGGCACCACACCGCTGCCGCCCATGCGACCGCCACCGTGGCCACCACCGCCCATGTGCCCATGGCCGTGACCATGGCCGTGGCCATGACCGTGGTTCACATGCTGCGGCGGGGGCATCATCGTCGGCGGTCCGTAGTTGTAGTAGCCACCACCCATATCGCCCGTGGGGCCCGCACTGACGGCGGGAAACGAGCACCGGAAGCAGGCAGTACGCCGCTGGAAGTTGGAAAAACCACACGACGGGCAGGTCCAGTCGCCGGGACGGGGACGGTTCTTGCTCGGTGGGAAAGGTGTCAAAATGTCGGCTGCCCTGTCCAACACACGACTCGACGAGGGCGACACTTCAATGGCCTTTTCGTTCAGGGCCCGGCCATTCATGCACAAGCTTTCCGCCGCCTAATGCAAGAGGGGTGAGTACATAGCAGGAAACAAACCAAAAAGACACAACAAAAAAGAGGAGAGCAGAATTTTACCTCTTCGTGGGAAGAAAAGACGGCGAAGCCGGTGCCGGTGGGCTTGTGCTGCTCTGGGGTGCGCAGCGTCCAGAACGCGATGGGGCGGCCGCCAAACTGCGTAAACCAGCTCTCAAGCTCGGATTGCGTGGTGTCGTGGGGGAGACCCGACATATGCAGAACCTTACTGCGCTCGGACAAAAAGGCCCGGACATCGGCGCGGGCGTCCATAGGCCGAGCAAGCACATCCGGGTGTTCGTGGGCCGGTTGGGACTTGCGGATCAGGCCCCGCAGTACGCGGGCCAGCGTGACCGCCTCCTCCATGGCCCGACGCGGGGATGCCGGGGCAAGCGCCTGCAAGTGAAAGGGTAGGTTGTGTTTGATGGGGGCGCTCGACTGGACGGCTTCGACCTCGAGGGCGGCGCAAATGTTGGCGAGCGACGACGGGCCAAAGGGCAGCGACTCCGGGTGGTGCTGCTGCCATCTTTGGTACTCTTGTCGGAGATCAAAGGTGCGTGAGTGCTGGAGGTAGGGCGGAAGAACGACAGCCTTGTCGCGGGCTTCACGGGGCAACTGGACGCGGAGGTCCCAGGCGTCGAGCGTGACGAAGACAAAATCCAGGTTTTGCGAGGTTAGATGCTCGGAAGCAAAAGCATCAAAACGGTTGATCGCGTCTCGGAACGTGCCCGCATTGCGTACATGCTCCCAAGTAAGGGTGGTCAAGCTCGCTGAAAGAGGCAAAAAAAAGAAGAGCAGGTTAGTGAGTGTGAAACATGACACGCGTACGGCTGTGCCACAGAACGTTCGAGAAACCGATCTCCCCAAGAAAAGAAGAAGAAAAAACTAAAACAAAGCTCATATTCGGGGCCTTGACGGGTTGCACTTACTGCACAGGGGGGTGATAGGCGTGTTTATCGGCTTGACGAGGACGCTCTCACGGTACAACTAAAGAGGGGAGCGGGAGGCACACGGTTAGCCCATTGTTGTTCTGGTCAAGAATCGAGAACAAAGTAGAACATCAACATTCAGATGGCCACGGCCACAGATGCTTGGAGGCCATGCAGAAAAACCGAGTCTGATGTGCAAGGAAAAGCCAGGCCAACGTACTTCCTCGAGGTTCTTGGCATCCAGCAGAATCCAGCCAATCTCAATGACCTCGGCCGAGTCCTTTGTAACATAGACGCCGTGCTCGTCACAGGTGGTAGCAACGTGAATGACGACGTAGCGGTCAATGGACAGCGGCGTCTGCTGGTTGTTCGCCATGGTTTTGTTTTGTTCGTTCCGTTTTTTGTTTGTTTTGTCGACAAGTGTGCACAATGTGGGCCACTGCGAGTCTAGAGGAGTGTTTCAAAGAAACAGAAATGAGAAGAGCTGGGATCCCTAAAATACAAAGCATTGAACGTTAGCAACAAGTTCAACAAGGTGAAAGAAACCAGAGAAACAGCAGCACGTATTAAGTAGTAGAAAAGAGCGAGCGTTGCGTGGCAGACCGGAAAGTAAAAATGGTAGAGAGACAGGGACGAAGAAAAGACGCAAAGCACAAAAACATTGTGAAATGAAAGAAAACAGAAAGAATACAGAACACTCGATATTGTGAGTAAGTCAACAAAAATACAAAACAAAACAGAACGTACCGAAGAAATCTGCTAAAGAACGAAAGGGGCAGAGAGGAAGGAAGCTGAAGAGGGAGCTTCGAACTTTCGCCGTCCGGGGGAGAAGAGAAGCTTCAGCGAAGCAATGCAGGCTGGCCCAAGTAGATTACCGCTGATTCTGAAACTATGAGACCGAAGAAAGACAAAAGGGGGCAAAAAGAAGAAGTAAAGAATAAGTAAACAAAAAGGGTGGTGGTTGTTGAAGTTGAAATCTCCGATTTTCTCGTCTTCTTTTTTTGCGTTCTTCTGCTCTTCTCGAGACCGAGTCGATCTGCTTGCCGTTCTCGGGAGAACAATGAAAAAGAGCAAGACGGAGAAACAGAAAGCGGAAAGGAAAGGGGCGAGAGGAAACCGTGTGTGAATCCAGACGGGATGGCGATGGCGGGACGTTCGAGAAGAAGAGACGAGCGGAAGAGAGAAAACGAAGAAAAAGGAGAGAGACAGGAAGCGTCGAAAAAAAAAAGGAGGGCGACTAAACTATGGAGCAAGCACGTTTTGGAGAGGTACCATACGGAGTAACAATAATACAGCAAAAAAAAACGGGTGTTGGAAGAAGAAAAAAACGGCTTAGCTAAAAAAGACAAAAAACCCCATGTACGTACCGTACAACTACGTACCTTCCGTACGCTCGAGCTACTTTCGTTAAAAATAGGAAGGAAGGGGAAATTGCTGGTCCTTGGTGCCTTCCCAGATGATACCGCCTTTTTTTTTTCTGGGGCAGCTGTAGCTTTGTGCTTGATCTTGGTGCTTGGCGGCCTGGCAGAACTAGCAGGTCCGGCTTGGTCCATAGTGCGGGCACTGAACGCGGGAACCCGAGCAAAGAGGGTGGCCTAAGAGGTACAGGTACTTGTCCCGTTGGCCATATTCTTCACGCCATTTCGGCCGGTTTGGATTTAGCTGTTTCCTTACGCGTATGTACGGAATCCTATTACACCGCACTCCCGTCCTGCTTTGCCATTATCGGCTCTTTGGTCTGTTAACAAACGCTTTATTGGCTTCCAACCTCATCTCGCTCCGTTGATTTTCACTCTTAGTGAACTGCTTGTCGTCGAGGAAAGCCACAACGGCCAAAAAGAAGCAAATCGGTAGCGGACGTTTTCGAGTATAAGCGAAACTAGATATGTTGTACCTACTTATGCATGCCCACAGTAGACCACGAGCTGCTAACTTATAAGAACAAATCACAAAACAAATACACAGCAAGAAGGGTAGACGGCAGAGGCCCGTGATGTTCGACACAGCTGGTCTAAGGTCGTACCGATACTTTGGCAGTGCTAAACGGTTGGCTCGCTGTTGGTGGGGTGAAGGAAAGACCCTGAAGTCGACAGAGCCCGCCTTCGTGGCCGCTAATGTATCGGTACTTGCCGCTGCCTTGGACACTGTTGCAGCTCCCGTCACAACGATGCAACCCCCATACAAAGCAGCAGACTTCTGCACCGAACGCGGAAAGAAGCCAGGCAGAATGCGGCAACAACGACCGCCGTATGCGCTGAAGAAGGAAGCCGTTGCCTGCCGTTACACCTACAAAGTCGTCGTAGGCATAGTCAGTATGATGAGTAGAAAGGAAGGAGCAAAGCGTCCGAATGCCAGCTCTTTCCTTCGGCCTTCACCGTCACAACGCGCTCGTTCTTCCTTCTAACTTGCCAACTGTCAACAACGCCTTTCACTTCCAGCAGGCGCTGCTTCTTCCTTCGCGCTGTCCCTGCTCGCCGACCAGCAACGCGAACCCACCACACACGCGGCTGCTCCACGCGACACACAGCACCCGCGCTTCCACGCTTCAACACCCATCACACCCACACCTGTTTCCCGACCATTGTTACAGTGACAATACGGAGCAGTTTTGCCGTTTCTCTTCCTACCTTGCCCCTATCACCCCCTTTCTGGTATTTTCGCCGCAAGACCCTCCTAAATTCAAACCAGCCCGGTCGTACAAGTCGTCTTCAGGGCACAACACATGAGGCCTTGTAGGAGAACCTCGGCCTGATCCCCCCTTTTCGTTCCTTGTTCTTTTGTTTCGCTTTCTTCTCTTTCCACCTTCCCGCCGTTCCTTTAACTACGTATTACTCCGTACACGCCAGCTTCAATACGACAAAACAAGAACGACACCACGAGACGAACCCGAACGCTTGTTTTTTCCTTCCGCTCCTCGTATAATACATACGGATTTTATCTCTATATGTTCCTTGCCGTGCCACCAGAGGGAGGTTCTTCGCTCCTGCTCTATCGTAGTGGCGGTAGGCGGGACAGCAGAAGGTCAGGGGCCGGGGAGCCAACCCGGAGCTGCAGCCCACGGTCAAGGGGAGCCCACCACCGCTTGCGGCATGGCTGTGCAAAGAAAAACACCAGCACTCTTGTCATGGACTGGTTCTTGGCCTAAGGCTCTCTTTCCTTCTTACCGTCCTCGTTGTATATCGTCCGCCCAGCCGTTGGGCAACGCAGGAACAAACCAGAGCAAACACGAATGGCACCGTCACCCGTAGGTCGTTTGCACTCTCAAAGAGCGCATTCGTTGCACGGCATCTCCATCCGTCCTACGCTACAACATCTGTATGAACAGGATGACACTACTGCTATGCACCGCCGGTTCCATTGAGCGAAGCTCCGGACTGTATTCGACACTGGTACTCGGTTCGGCTCCGAAACGTTTGGTGCTGGGCGCTAAAATACGATAAAGGAGCTTTTGTTGACTGCAATTACTCTGTACAGCTTTCTCTACGCTTACCCTCTTCAATTGCACTGTTTCAGTTCCCCTGAACTAATACGGGGGGGCCTTTTGTCTGCGTAAGCCTCGTGCTGCGATATGGGCACTACGGAGCACAAGCATTAGTATTAGTTGTGACTCTGTACCTGCTTCACTCTGGGAGATGGCACGTGCGCGACCAGCTACGTCATCCACAGCGTCTGTTGCATTGTACGTACTCGCTCTATATATGCAACCACATAACGCCAGGCTCGTTATGCCAGCTCCCAGCTGTTCTGTGAGAATTCATTCTATGGCCCATCTATCGACCCTGTTCCATCGCCCTTTCCCTTTGCCAGTGCGCGTCTTTCATAAAGAAAGACGGAACGAGAGGGAAGGAAGGATCTTTGCTTGGCGCCAGGCAACCCCTTATTAAGGTCTGATGGTGTGTGGCCTGACTTGACCGTGCCCGTCCAACAGGGCAAAAGACAAAAAGCCAATTACCGTTACGCATGCACCGTACTGCGTGCTATTTTAAACGTTGCCTTGCTTTGATCGCGTTATACATTCCAATATGTAGAGGGGGCACACGGCGGGTTGCTGACGTAGTTTTGCCTTCTTTTGTTGCGACGTAGCCCCTTCCCTATTTATACAAAGCTCCCCTCTTTTTTTTGTGCCGTCTTTTCCTACCCATCACCCAAAAAAGGCTGCCCTTGATAACTATCCCTCGACGCGAAACTGCCACCTCGTTTGTTTTTTGTCAGTTTCCTCGTTTTCTTTACCAAACGGAGACGCCAATTTCACATCAAAACCATTGTTCAAATCGAAGTAGCATCTCGCTTTTCCTCCCCACCCCCAGATTTCATCATGGGTGCCGGCTCCGCCATCCTCGTTGTTCTCATCACCATTCTCTGTAAGTACCTCACAGGACGCGACGTTCCCTTTGTTTTTCTTACAAAGAAGAGAAGGACGCTGACCGGGTTTTCCCCTTGTGCTAGTTCCGCCGCTCGGCGTCTTCGCCGTGGCGGGCTGTGGTGCCGATCTTCTCGTCAACATCTGCTTGACAATCCTAGGGTGAGCATTGTTGTGTTCTCGCTCTTCGCGTGGTTTCTTTGTACGAGTTCTCTCCCGCTCACCTGCGCGTCCCCGCGTTCAGTGTCTTCCCCGGTCACCTCCACGCCTTCTACATCGAATACGTCTACTACGACCGCCGTGAACAGGCCCGCGAGGGCCGCTTCACCGCGTCGCACGCACCCGGCATCTACAGCGACCGCGTGCAGCAGGGCGGCAACGGCTACGGCACGATTGCGCAGCCCACCTAAGACGAGCAACCGGTTGACGAACGAGAGAGAAAAGGTCGAGCCGTGCGAGAAAGCAAAAAAAACAAAGATGAATAATGACGGATCGAGGAGATTCAAGACTAATGAGATGGGAGAGGAGAAATAAAGATATGGACGGGGACTACGCTGTTTGATTCAGGCCAGTGTACGCCTGACGGCGACAACAGGGCTCGGCGCGCAAACCGTCGACAACAACAACAACAAAAAGGAAACACGGTGGAATCGGGACGCAAATGTTTTTCTTGTTCGGCTGTTGCTATTTTCATTCGGAATGGTGCAACTATAATGTCCCTTCTGTTGCCATCTAGGTTGCAACGGGGTTAGCTTGCACCAATGTTACGATACACACGGGTTTGCCTTTTTACGTGCTACTATCTGAATTGAGAAGTTTGTTTGTTTCCATTGGTTTTACCGTCTTCGTACGTTTCGTTTGCTTTTCTTCGATCTCGCCGCGGTCAAGTGTTTTGTCCGCTTTGCCGCGTAACGTGCTCGGAGGCAACGCATCTCCAACTTCCCGCTCGCCGTTGGCACGCTCCCCAGCATGCCGAAACAGTGTCAAGGACGAGGATGCTGAACTCACGGTGCACACGACAAGCGCAGGTGAAGAACAGACGTGGCTTCTGCCATTGTTCCCTTGGTCGGATGACGTATTGAGGAAATGGGTAAAAGCTTTGGTGAAGATGATATCGAAAGGACCGTAGCATCCAACGAAGACGGAAAAAAAAACGCAGCGAAATGATACCGGTGGAGCTCAGTAACGCCAGGTCAGACAAGAAAAAGGCATACACCCTGTATGAATGGTGAACGCCACTATTATCAGGCCTCCCGATAGGAGGGTTCAGACACGCCCGGTTTGAATCTAGCCTGTGATTGTTTGTCCTTTGGGAGATCTCGTGAAAGAACGCCCACCATCAAATTTGTAGGGAAATATATTTTATCGACAGAATTTATATGCTCATATATCAAGGCAAACCCAACGACAAATACTACAAGTTCTTTTCCCAAGTACAGCAGACGTCCCAGGTTACGAGCTCGTCTTTTGACCTGCGCTTGCCTTGGCTTCGTGACATTCATTGTCGGCTTAACTAACCCCAACCACAAGTTTTACATACCCGCCCATCGACGGTCGAGAGAAAGCGAAAGAGAAAGAAGATACAGAATATTCCCGTAAACAGTCACGTTGCATCCTACCAGAAAACAGGAAAGCAGCCGTTCTCGGAAGCCAAGAGGGGCCCCCAAAGGCATGCGTGTCATCCCGTCAGCAAATCGATCGCCGGGCCGCCGAAAGCCACAAAAAAAAAAAAAAAACGTTCCCGCGGGCGCAAAGGTTGGTGGGGATGTTGATTTGGCAAGCATACATACACGGGATAGGGACGGTATATGGGGGCATTGTTGCTTTTGTGCTGCAGCCAGGTTTGCCGTTTCATATGCGCGGACACGTCAAGAAATGAGGAGTCGACGGGTTGTGTCTGTCGACGAATACTTCCGTACATCTTATTGATATTTTATGATTATCTCACATAGCAAAGAAAATCGGCATGGTGTTCCGTGGATTACTTCAACGACGTGGATACATATCGGTCCTCTTTGGACAGTGAATTAAATGTAGTCCACAACTAGCTATATCGCCAGAAAGGACGACCAACGGGCAACACGGCACAAAACGCCTGATGTCGAGTGCCGTAGGCGCTTTCTACGTGGTCTGGATCAGGCTGTGTGAATGGCCTGGTTGGTCACAAAGCAAGGCCTTTTCCAGCCAAAGAAAACGGGGGAAACGAAAACAGTAATACCAAAAAAGGGGGGCGAATCAAAGGAGACGAAAATGGAAGCAAAAAAAGGACAAACGAAGAAGGGGCCTGTTTAAGGACTGCTTTGCTCGTACTTCGTTCAGGTCTATCAAAAGGGAAAACTATCGTTGAGTAGGACATATACTCGTACGTCAACGAGAAGGGGAAGGAATGGCGAGATGGCGTTCTGGCTGGCTTTGCTTGTTGTTGCATTTTGCTCCTTTTGTTGTCAACTCCCCCCCCTCATCCTTGCCGGGCCTTGTTCCTTCCCTCCTTTTGCTGGAAACCATCCTTTCAACGGCAGCCACGACTGCCTGCAGAATGCATTGCGCTTCAACCGGCCAATGGCGTTCCTGTATCAAGAAATCCGGCGCTCTTGCCATCTACCATGTAGGAAAGCCAAAACGGCCAGAAACAGAAAGAGGAACCGTCGTTCTTGCTCGTGCGTGCCCGTGCAAGCATTGTCGTTTGCGAAGCAATTCCAATATTACATGCTTCCTCTCTGTTTTTTCTGTCTTCTCTTTTTTCTTTCTCTTTTCCTCCCCTCCCTTTTCGCGCAAAACCAGCTTTGCTTTCGTCTTTTCTTGAAATCTTCACTTTCACGTAATTCCAATCTCTGCTACCGGCCTTTCCACCTTTTCGTTTTCTTCAGCGAGCAGCAGTTTTCCGTTTTTCAAAAGACCACGACACCGACCAAAATAAAAAAGGCTCGACGACAACGAAAATAAATAGAAAAAGCAACAAATCCCCGCGTATCGACACAAACTGATATATCAGTAACAAGAAGAAGAAAAGAGGGCCAAAAATAAAACGCACTTCCACTAGGAGATGCAGCACGGGACGGAGCAGCAAAGCAAAGCAGAGCCAAGTGAGGAGACTCCTCGCAAAACCAAAAAAATATAGGCAATTAACGGCCTCCACGTCGTCGCCCTCAAACGAACCCTTTTCCACTCCCCCTCCTCTTTTTCCCCTTCTTTTCTTTGTGCGTCTCTGGATCGACCGACCTTAGCTCCGTCTCCGCCTGGTTTATTTTCCTTTTTTTGCCGTTTCTTCCTCTGTTCTTTTTCTCTTGGTTATTGTCCCTTTTTTCCTTAGACAGCCTGTCGGACCCACGACACCGGTATTTTCCACCGCTCACACGACACCACGACACCAGAGGCAGAGAGAGAGACGAACGAACAAATAACACAAAGGCAACGGAGTGAAGACGGCACGCCGCCGGCCACCAAACGAGGGAAGAGAAGGGGAGGGACAAAAGGGGCAGAACGAACGGGATCGACCATGTTCGCCCGTGCGGGCTGACAACGTTGTCTGGCTCTCGACCGTCTCCGTCCTCGCCTGCATCTGTGTCTGCAATCGTCGTTCGCCGCCGCCGCCGGCTTTTGTCTGTATCGCCTGTTTGTTTGCTGGCCTTACTTCTTTATTTTTTGCTCTTTTTTCTTTTCTTTTTTCTCTCTCTTTTATTCGTCTACTCCCTCTCCTCTGCCTCTTTTTTTTGTCCACTCTTTCTGCCGCTCTCAACTCTCGCCTTTTTGCCCCAACCTACCTTTCCGTCCGTCTATAGGCGGGTCCCGTCTGCGTTGTCAACCGCATTTTTTTTCGTCATACAAGATCAGGACAACAATTCGTTTCCTGCGACGGCGAGCTGGTCGGGCCGTGCATTGGTACCACTTACCCGCATCCTCTCACACCCCCCCACCGCCCCCTTCTCTCTCGTCCCCTCCACTGCTCTTCCCAATATTTCTCTTGCTTGCTTGCTACGTGCATGATGGATGCCATGTACATAAATAGCAAGCCACACCTCCTGTTGTCCGACGACAGCGCACGACATGGAACACAGAGCGAAGGACGACCGCCGTCTACAAGCAGACAACGAGCTGCTTCAGATGTCGGTTTCAATTCCGGTTCTGCAACAGCAGCAGCGGCAGCAGCCAAGTCTGCTCTTCATCGCCGCCATCCACGCCCACATCATCACCTCCTAGCGTCTACTTCGTCCACAGCGCCTACAACGTCGACGCCCTTCGCCTCAAACCCGCCGCACCCGTCCGTGTCATTTACGGCCATAACATCACACAGCCCACGCTTTTCTCTTCCCGCACAAGCTCCGGCACCGCCGCACTCCGCACCCGGCTCGTCTTTTCTTCTTCCGCCGCGACCCGAGGCGCACGGGCACATTGCCGGCAACCAGAACAGCAAAAGCAACAGCAGCAGCAACCACAACAGCAAGCGCAAGCGCAACCACAACACCAACGACAAGGAAAACGCAAGTGGTTTTGCTGCGCCCCACACAGCTTTCCTACCGCTCTTCTTCGGCCCCAGAAACGACACCACGCCGGAGACGTCCCTCGTCGGCGCCCAGGGCAAATCCATCCCGCTCGACGACACCATCGCCGCCCATCGCACATCCGCCCTCCGCGAACTCAACAACACCTTTCCTTCGCCCGTGTTCCGCCACCGCCACACCAAGTCGGCCGGCGCCACGAATACCACCTATTCCCAGCCGGTCATTGTCCGGACGTACAGCGGCCCATCAGCCTCAGCGTCGCCTTCTACATCGGCCCACTATCGCCCATCGGGCAGCACCAATCGTACCGGCAGCCGCGCGTCTGGAGTTCGGCGCACTCCGCTGCCAGCTGGCCCAACCCCGTCTAGCGTCGGCAACAACTTTGCTGCTAACAGCCGGAGGAAGCATGCGCATGCGCCCGGCGCCGGCTGGGGCATTACAGAGAGCATCTTGGGCATGGCGCGGAGCAAAGCGAAGAAAGGCAGTCTGATGCCGTGGTCGTGGGCCACGGGGACGGAGACACCACCGCCACAGAAGGAGGCAAAGTTGCCCCCGATTGAGGCGTTTTCTTTCAAGGGATTTATGGCTGACCTCCAAGCCACTACGGACATCCGCACGGACTTGGACCGCATTGCCGAGATTTGCGCACGCTCTCGTTACAGCCTGAGTGACCAGTATGACGCCCACGTCGCCCCGCATGGATCTGGTGCCAACTTTGTGACTTCCGGAGGACAACCAGCCAGCCGCGGAAAAGGCTGGAGAAAGGGGTCGGTGGGCACGGGAGGGCCAACCCTGCAGGCCGTTCCGTCGGACGACGACGAAAGCAGTGCGCGAGGCCACCGCAGAAGACGAGGAGGCATTGGGGGTGGCCGTCGGAGAAGTGCCGCTTACGGAACTTTGGAAACCATTATGTCATCAAGCCGGTCGTCGGAAGAGGACAAGTCGAAAAAGAAGTCCGCGGCTGACATTGCCGAAGCCGTCCGTGGCCGTGCTGCTCGGAAAGCCGCAAGTACTACAGAAAACGACGCTGCAACAGCGGACGCAAAGCCAACCGAAGGGCCCTCTAAACCTGGATCCGGCAGCTCGCCACGCCGCAAATCCGATGCGAAAAGGGCAGCAACGCCACCGGAGGACAACATCTCGAAAGATGCCTCCGAAATCGTTGCTGTTTCGTCACCTTCCAAACATCCTAGAAAAAGTACTCGACGACAAAAACCCACAGCCTTTGCTCACGCTGTAATCGACAGCAACCGACACCAACAAGGCCAAACCAGCGCAGCCGAGACCGGCACACCACCAGCGGCATCTGCAGCACTTGTGTTTTCCACTGTGCCAGCTTTGCTTAGCGACCCTGCACTCCCACAAACTTCAGACGGTCTCCTAGAGCTGCACACCGCGCCGGGCATTCCGACTCCCCTTGGTCGCTCTGGGGGCCCAACGATCCCCAGGGGCTTCGCCGTCAATGCAACGTCCCATTCAACCAGATCGAGCGGCCGCACAAATCCTGCGGTGCACGTTGTTGGTGTTGACGACGATGCCGATGAAGGATTGGTGCCGTCTTCTCTGCCGGACAACCAGGCTGCCGCAGGTTTTCTGTCCGGGCTTAGCAACTGGATACCTTGGATGGTCAACAGCAACGGACCTGACGCCGGCTATTATATAGATCCGTCGAATCACGGCCAACCTGCTCAACTTCAAAGGGCAGTTTCCTCTGGTCCGAGCCACGCCGAGGGAAGTCTGCGTGAGCTGCTAAAAACCGTCGAAGCCAGCAAACAGAACAAAGGAAAAGCAGTCGAGCGCGAGGACTGAAAAGAGACATTTCGAGATTTTAAATTCTGAGGTTGTATTAATTTATATATTATTCCCTTTCTTTCCTTTCTGTTGTTATTTTTCTTTCGTCTTCTTCTTCCCTGTTCTTATGATGTCACGATTTGTTCACGTTGTTATACGATTTTTATGGTTCTACGATTGCCACTGGGATAAAGAAAACGTTTGAAGAAAGGAAGGTACAAGTGCGGCCAGACGTCCGTGGGTATAAAAAAGTGTGCACATGGGTTACATATATATATACTGTGACTTGGTTTTTCAGCTTGAAGCCGGAAATTTGTATACCTACACAAGTTGTCGATGTTGCATCTGGAAAAATCAAAAAGAAGTGGTAGTGTTTTCCATTTTTTAAACCGCTCTTTTCGACGTCCTTGCTTGGCTACTTTTTGTGTCTTATTGTCCAACAACCTTTTCTTGGTAAATTTAAGGGAAAGCATCACTTTGAGACCTTTTTCTTTTGTTCTAAAACGCGTGGAGATGTACACTTTACTATATGACCTTGTGTAGTAGCGCTTGGGTATTTCTTTGGTCCTGTGAAAGACAAAAGTAGCCATGGGCCCTTCAGGTTGACACTGACCACCCTCTTGTTCAACAAGCAGTGGGGAAAAGCCAAAACCCCCCTTGTTTCCCCTCCCTCGTTTGTCCCACGACTGCTTTTCCCGGCTCGCCACATGCCGCCCCGTTACTTCATGTCACTCATGGTTCCGACTGCGTCTACTGCCAGGGTGCGGAGGCCATCCCGCCCCGCCGCTTCGCCCTGCCCTGGCCGCGTCTCCTCCGTCGTCGCAAGCTGTGTGGGGACGACATCCGCATCCGAAGCTAGCGGTGGCAGCGGCGGTGCTACGGCAGTGTGTGCCGCTGCGCGCCCGTCTCGTTGTTGGCCGTCGCCGGCAGGTGCCTCCACGTGCAAGCGCTTAGCGTCGCGTGGGGCCGCGTCTTCGGTGGGCGTGTCGTCGTCGCCCACGGGCCCGGACCGTTTCTTGGCGTCCCGCTGGTCGCTAGTGCCTGCGTCAACGTGTTTGCTGCTGCTGCCGCCGTTGTTGTTGTTGCTGGTTGTGTTGATCGCCGTCGCCGTCGCGGTCGCCTTTTTTGTTGCTGCTGCTCCTTCCGCTGTTGCCGCCGCTTCTGTCACCGCCCGCGCCGCGGCCGCCGCGGCACCAGCGGCGGTGGCGGCGGTAGCAGCGGTGGCGGCGGCAGCGGCGCGTCGTGCCTCCTTCTCTTTGCGCTCGTTTTCGCGCCGCAGCGCTTTGGATTCAAACTCGTGCCAATCGCCGCCGATGCTTGCCAATCTGGTCATTGTTAGCATTGTACGGAGAAGGGGGGATCGAAAGGGGGAGGACAGGCGGAAAAAAAAACATACTCGCGTGCTTGGCGGGGGGCCGGCTCTTCCGTGGCAAAGTAGGGGTGCACGAGCACCTCCGCGGCAGTCGGGCGCGTCGCCGGGTCGTAGCGGAACATGGCCGCGAGCAAGTCAAAGGCGGCGGGCGTGACGCGGTCCCGGTACTTGTCGGCAAACACGTTGGCGCGGCGGTAGCCCGGGCGCAGCAGCTCGAACCAGGGCATGTCGACGAGCCCCGGCCAGTCGGCCTTGCTCGGGGTGCCGAGCACGTGGTAGATCTTGTCGAGCTGGCTGATCTCGCCGCCGTCGCCCGGGAAGATGGCGTGGCGCGTGAAGATCTCGACGAGCACGCAGGCGGCGCTCCAGATGTCGACGGCCGGGCCGTACTGCGTCTCGCCCAGGAGCAGCTCGGGCGAGCGGTACCAGATGGTGATGACGCGGTTGGTGTAGTCGAGCTGGTGGCGCTTGGCGAAGAAGCGGGCCAGGCCAAAGTCGGCCAGCTTCAGCACGCCGTCGCTGCTCACGAGGATGTTGGCGGCCTTGATGTCGCGGTGCAGCACGCCGCGGCGGTGCAGGTAGTCCAGGCCCTGGAACAGCTGGCGCGCCAGGTGTTTTTTCTGGGCGGCGTCGAGCGCAAAGGTCGGGTGGTTCAGCAGGCCCGTCAGGTCGTGCGACAGGTACTCAAACACCATGAAGCAGTCGTTCTTCTCCACCATGACCTCGAGGAGGTCGACGACGTTGGTGTGCTTCAGGCTCTGCAGCAGCTTGATCTCGCGGATGGCCGTCACCGGCAGGCCCTCGCGCTCGCCCTCCATGCGGATGCGCTTGAGGGCGACAAATTGCTTGGTGTAGACGTGCACGGCTTTGAACACCTTGCCGTAGGTGCCCGAACCGACGACGGACTCGTTGCCGGGTTTCCGGTAGTAGACCGAGTCGGACGCCGCCAGGTTGTCCGGTAGCGCGGGCCGCGGCTTCGGCCGGCGTATGATTTTCTTCACCGTACGGTAACGAGGGCCGCGCGGTTGCTGCTGCTGCTGCTGATTTTGCGGCTGGTGCGGCGGCTGGTGCGGCTGGTGCGGATCGTTCTTTGAGCGCTGCTGTAGGCGCTGTTCGGATCGGGCCCGCGAGGATGCTGGTTCGGTCGGTACATTGCGAGGAAGGTCTCTTCGGCCTTTTTCGCTATGCGAATCGTGTTGTTGGTGCTGCTGCTGCTGTTGTTGTTGTTGTTGGCGGGAGGGGCCAGCGTTGAATTTTTGCGCAATTTCCGCCTTGGGTGCGGTCACCGTTGGCTTCGACGCTGCTTTAAAGGCGAAGCTGAACTTGGACTGCGGCCCCGCGGGTGGTTGGCGGTTCGGTGGCGGCATGTCGTCATCGGTACCAGCGTGTCGAGAACCGGTCTGCCGGTCTCCGTTCAGCTGGCTTGCACCGTGGCCGTCCATCGGCTGGTGCTCGTTGCCGGGTATAGATTGATAGGGAAGGTATTGTTGTGGGGGGATTGGCGGTGGTTGTTGTTGCTGTTGCTGGTGCAACTGGAAAGGATCGCCGCCGTCACTCTCGTGCATGGGCGCATCTTGGCCGTCGTACGGCATAGAGTAGTGCTGCTGAAGCTCTCCGGGATGCGGTGATGCAACCATGGGACCTACTGGATGAAAGTCGCCTTCGACAGCCTGGTTCGCGTTCCATTGGCCGTTGTTGAATGCAGGCCCCCGAACGCCATGCTGGCTCCCGCGAATGCTTCCGGAGCTGCCACGCGACGGACCCGACGGAGGATATGGCTGGTATGGCGGCGCACCCGGGCCCGGTGGCGTTCCGTAAGAGGGCGAGAGATTTTGGTGATAAGGAGACGGACCCTGTGGTGTAGCGCTGTGAGGGTAAGCCCCATGCGGGTATTGAGGAGGATATGGTCTGGAGGCAAAGATTAGTGATGGTACCATCACCGTGGAGATGGTAAAACAAAAAAGGAGCAAAAAAGGGGAGAAAAAGAAAAGAAAGTTGAGTGTATAACAATACTAGGAAGTGGAAAGGTAAAAGGGAAAAAAAAAATAGGAAAAAAAAGGGAAAAAAAAGAACAGGGGAAAATGAATTTTGGCCTACGCTTGCGGAGAGAATTGCTGTTGGCCCGGGCCCCACCCTTGGCTGCCGCCATAAGGCGACTGGGACTGGGGCGGCGGGGAGCCGTGAAACGAAGTGTGTGGCGTCCCGTGGCCTGAAGACTGCGGCGGAAATTGTTGCGCGTGCGCAGGGTACGATCGCAGGTCGGGCTGCTGCTGGTATGGCAGCGGGTGGTGGTGCGGGTGGTCATTGCGGGCGTACGCAGACGACGTCTGCGACGCGTAGACGCCGCCGCCGCCGCCGTCGTAGCCAGGGCCGCCTCGTGCCGCCATATCGCCGTGCCGCACCGAGCCACTCCCCAAAGCCGATGCTGTGTCAGACACTGCGGACTCGCGAGACGCGTCCCGCTTTCTGTTCTCGTCCCTGTTGAAGCGGGGGGACTGATCGCCGTGGTCGTCGTTGTCGTCGTCGTCGTCGTGCGAGGAGACAGAGGATCGCCGGCGGTGACGGTCGTCATACGGTGAACGGCGCCGAGCAGGCTTGGCTGGCTCGGGCGTGCGGCCCCCACGAGGCGTTGTATCGGATGGTGTCGACGGGCGCGGCGAACCGTGTCTCGAAAAGGAACGTTGACGGGAGTACCTTTGTGACGAGGAAGCCGGCGGTGGCCGCCCGCGGGATTCGCCGTGGGGATGCGGATGGCGATGGTCGTCGTCGTCCCCGTCGTCGTAGTAGTCGTGGTAGTGGTTGGGGTCTTCGTTTCGATGCGTGGCAGACGGTGGAGCACCACCGGCGTCGGACCACGGCGGAGAACGCGATCGGTCGCGTCGTCGAGAGGAAATCGGCGGCAGTGGACGGCCAGCGACAGCGAACGTGCGGGATCGGTTCGTGCTCTTGTTCTTGGTTTTGTTCTTTCGCCGCTCGCGGCGGGTTAAGGAGGAGGAGGAGGACAGTGGAAGTCGTGACTGCGGCGGCGGTGGTGGTGGAGGCGGTGATCGTGACGAGTATCGTCGGAAAGACTGCGCACGTGGCGGATGCGAAGACGGAGGCGATGCACGAGGCGGTGGTGGTGGACGAGGCGAGAGCGACAACGAAGGCGGCGAGCGGGAGCGGGAACGGGAGCGTGGGCGGTGGCGGTAGGGGCTGCGGTCCCGCCGGGAACGCTTGGTCTGCGCGGCACCACCGCGGCCGCCGGAGCCGCCACCGAACGACGGACTCGGGCTTCGTGGACGCTTCTCCGGGAACGACGAACGCGGCAGTGGTGGTGGTGGAGGTGGTGGCGGTGGTGAGAAGGAAGAGCGAAGCGTTCGTGGTGCCGGTGACGAGCCGTGGACTGCTGCGTTTCGTGCCTCCGGGCCAAACCCGTCGTAGTCGTCGTCTCGGCGCGCGGCGTCACGTCGCCGGCCTCGGTCTACGTCTCGGTCTGCGTCCCGGTCCGCGTCACGGTCCCGGTTCCGCGGTTCACGACCCGGACGCGGCGACAGCCCCGAGTAGCGCCGGTTTCGGCTTCGATTCCGGCTCCGGTCCCGCGAGCGGCGTCGACGATGGGCGTTGTTGTTGTTGTTGTTGTTGCCGCCTTTGCCGTTTCCTCGCGGCTTGCGGTTCGGCTCCCGGGCGCGTCTCGTGTCGCGGGCGTCCCTGGCGTCGCCGCGGCCGCCGTCCCGGCCGTTGTCTCGGTGGTCTCGTCTCGTGTTGTGTTTTGCGTCCCGCGCGTCGCGCGCCGCGTCGCCGCCGTCGCGGACGGCGTGTCGGCCCTCTCCCTCTCTGCTCTCGCGCCAGTTGTCTCGGCTGCGGCCGCGCGGCTCACGCGGTTCCCGCTGCTCGCTGCGTCTGTCTTTGTCGCTCTCGCGTAACCGGTGGGCAACTGCACGAGGCGACGACAAAGTTGGGCCGTGCGACGTCATGCCTCGTTGCTGCGCATCATCGCTGGTGCGGCGGCTGTCGTTGCTGTTGATGTTGTTGTTGTTGTTGTCGTCCTTGTCGTTGTTGTTGTTGTTTGGGGATGCGTGGCGGCCGGAATTGCGGCGGTCGGTTGTTGGCATGTCCACATGTCGCGGGCGATGGAAGAGCAGAGTTTCCATAACTAACGGCAAAGCGAAAAAAGAAAAAGAAACGGGGGCATTACTTGGGGCGGGTGGAGGGCTTTTTTTTGGGGGGCGGTTGTATTTGGTTTTCAAATTTAATTCGTTACAACCTTTTTTTGGACGGGGCCTGGGCGCGTCTAAGCCTGGCTGAGCCTAGCTTGGCTGGGAAGGGCGGGACGTTTCACAGCATCCTCGAGAACCAATTCGGGACTCAAGAATAAGGGAGCAGCAGCCCTGCCCGCTGGGACAAGTGCCCTGTAACAACGCTGTAGGCGGCGGACCCCTCCTAAGGAAAGCTGCAGGTGAAAGGACAGATTCTAGGCTGCGGCGCGTCGAGTGGGACACTCTGGCAGGCTACATGCACAGATTAGTAAGGTATTAGCTGAGAGAAGCATAAAAGACGAAACAACTTCCCTAAATGAGTGACGAACAACTGATCAATATTGGATGACACGAGTGAGTTGATGCATTTTCTTTTTTTGTCTCTTCTTCTTATGAAACAGGGATTGCACGCTGGAGTGAAGCAAAATACGGCGTTGGTAGCAAGAATTGTACGGGAAAAGGTACGCAGCCGAAGTTAATATTTATATATATATATATATATATTCACTATACATGTATATGTTACGTTGGATCTAGGATATAAAACGGATGCGAGGACCGGCCTACAAACAGCATCTCAAAATGCCCGTCCCTCTGAAGGGGCAGGGCGGGCTACAAACAGAAAAGGAGTACCAAAAAAGAGAAAACAAAGCAGAAGAAAGAAAGAAAAAGGGCGCCTTGCGAAAAGACGGACCTACCTCGTCGGACTTACCTTAAATACCTCCCATCACCACGTCCGCGTCATCCGCATCCGTGGAACTCGCGGGCTGCGGCGAGCCAATGCGAAACGGTTGGGCGTACAGGGCGGCCGGGACCGGGATACCGCCGAAGCCGCCGGTCGCCTGCGAGGCGGCCGGAGGCACGCCGCGCAACAGCTCATCGGCCCGTTTGAGGCGCTGCTCCAGATCCTGCGACTTGAGCTTTTCGAACAGGTACGCACGCATGAAACACGCCGGCACCCGCCCGTTGCAGTCGCACATGTAGAGATCGTCCCGCATGAAGCCGTCGCCAAAGTGGCTTTTCATCACGCCCGAGATGACGTGGAAAACCTCGGCGCAGACTCGGTTGATGTTGCCTTTGGCCAGAAGCGTTGCCAGCTCGTGCGTGCGGCCCACCGGCTCCAGCTCGTTGTTGGCCGTCTTGACGCGTTGGGCGTACGCCTGGTAGTAGGGGTCGGCATTGAGAGCAGAGTTTGGGTCCAACACCTGGGCGCGGGAAAAGTCGAACTGGGTGTTCGCCATGCCGGGCGCTGTACGGTGGCCACCGCCGGCGTAGTAGGCATTGCCCCCGCCGTGAAAAAAGCCGTCATTCTGGCCTTGGCGGTGGGTTTGCGGCGTACCGTTTTTCGGGACGAACGGACCCGCACCCGTGCGCTGCCGTCTGTTGCCGGAGGGTCCAGCGGCCGCATTCGCGTTTGGGCTGGTGTTGCCGCCGCCGTTGCCGTACTTGTTGTTGTTGTGACGGCTGTTGCCGTTGCCGTTACCATTGCCGGCGCTGCCGTTTCCGTTGCTGGCGTTGCCGGCATTATTGCCGTGCCGCTTGTTAGGGCGTCCGTGTTTCATTTTGCTGCTGCTACTGCTGCTGCTGCTGTTGCTGTCTGTGTAAAAATTAGCGGATACAGAAAGCGAAGAAGAGAACTACTCAACTGGTGGATTGTGCGTTGCGTGGCTTTTTTTTTTGGTACTCGAAGGGAATACTGTTCAAAAATGGAACAAGTGTTCAAGTTTCTGCTGTTGGACAAGAAAAAAGCAGAACCGCTTGCCGTGAAGGACTGGACAGGCCTTTCTTAAATACTCCAGATCGCGGGCATGGTCAAAGAAGAACCTGAAGACGAAAGGGTGTGCAATCGTTGCAACATTCAACAAAGCCCTTGTGATGTTCCCAAAGCCCCTTTGTCGCTGTTCTTGCAATTGTCCTTTGTTGCCCGCAGTTTGCTGGTTTTTTGTTTGTTTGTTTCGACCGCAGTTCGCGTACGCCTCTGAACTGCATCGCGAGAAAGAAAGACGGCTGCACAAAGAACAAAAAGAAAAGGCAGACAATGCCGTTTCGACAGAAACGTTCCACACAGGCAGACATGGTCCTTCCGCCAGCATATCGTGAACATGGTTGTGAACTCGATGCAACAACCAGTCTCGATGCTCCTATCATCACCGATAGAGCAAGCAAGCATGCATGCCGGCCCGGGGGACGTTCCGCGGTTCCGGATTCAGTTCGTATTGCTTGCCGCCGGGACCAGCTGAACGATGCCGATCGGGCCACGCACAAACCCGCACTGGCATTTCTCGCTTGTCTTTCGGTGGCCGGACAGACCCGCCTGTCGGCCTGGAGAGTGAGACATCTTCTAGGGCCGAGTCAGTATTGGAAAACAAGAGGTAGCCGACTGAGTCAAATCAGCTTGGCGAGCATTCTCGTCGACGTCATTAGGAATGGAGTTTTTTTTCCTTTCTTTCCTTTCTTTCCTTCTTCCGTCTTTTTCCTTTTTTCGCAATGGCCTCCACTCACCCGCGATTAAGCATCAGATCTCGAACACATTGACTGATGAGACATGGAGGGACGGAAGACGCGGTTCATCCTGCTGTCCGTCCGTCTGTACGTCTATCTGCGTGCACACAGCATCCAACCCCGCACAGCCAATCCCAGTCACTGCTCTTTCTGAGACTCCATGTGCCTTGTGGCCCTTTAGCGAACGAGAAGAGGAAGACAAACAGGACACCCCTTTTCTCCGCGCGGTCGTGTGCGACATTACATTGGTTTTCGTGTTCTTGGTTGCCGCTGCAAAATGACGCAATGTTGAACGTCGGATTTTTCGAGGGTCATCATACCCGTTTTGCTTGAGAAGGAAATAAGAAAAAAAAACAAATAGATCAAAGAGGCAAAAACAAAAACTGCAAATACGAAGGGAAAAAAAAGACCCAACAATTTCGGAGGCGCCGTTGAAAAATCTGCAGCTCGCACTTCAGCCAAAAAGCAAAAAACGCAGGTCAGAAATAAAAAATACGAGTTGAAAGGGGCGAGAACAAAAGAAGAGAAAATAAGAAGGTAAAAAAAACCAACAAAGAAGAATAAAGACGAGTTCAGACAGGTACCGAAAAGAAGGAGAATTTCTTTGTTGGGGCAAAGCAAGCAGCGAAGCAATTGTTGATATCGTCATTTTTTTTAAAAAAAAAAAATGAATAAATGAATGAACAGAAAGAGAAGGAACAAAGTAGATTTCGTGGTTTCTTTGTGGTCGTCATACGACCTTCTCCGCGGTGCCGTCAACCTGGGGAAACGGCGTGACCAAGACTACTGCTACGACTGAGTATTACTGCGTCCGCTGTTCGTCATTCTTAGTGCATTAGCCCCTGGTGCGTTTTGCTTTGCCAGCGCTTGCTCATTCATTGTCGTCGATGCGAAGGATGTAAGCATACGCTGTTCGCTCTGTTCGCTCCTTCCTTGCGTCACTGTGAACGGATGTGTGGAGTACGGGAGTACTAAGTATTGCACTCTGCATGTATGCCCGCCAACGATCATCAAGATCCGCCACTTTCCTTGTTTGGCACAAGCCGTCTCTGGTCCTTGCCCGTCGGAGGTTCCTTCTTGTGTTCTTTCGCGACGGAGCATTATGTATACATTCTCCTCGCTAAGAAGGAATGATCCAACGCCGAGAGCAACTGCCATTTTTCCATTCTTTTTCTCAGCTTAGAAAACGGAGTACCGTTTCTTGACAAGCACTGTGCTGACATCCTTACGCCGCCTTCCACGAAGTAATCATTTGGGGCTGCCCATTCAACCAACATCCAGCATTCCTACGGCGTATGAATGGCTTTTTCGGCCCCCCTCACGAAGTTAACTTAGCCTAGTTCGGATAGCTTCTCACAAGCAACGCAAACCCCCCCCCCCAGTCTTCCCCTTGCCAACCTTTACTTGGACTAAGCTCAAAGCAGCGCAACCATTCAATCGCATACGGGGGGAGCTGTTGCTTTTTATGTTATTTTTTATTTTTTTTATTTTGGTCTGATCCCATTCTCGCCACTCCCGCTCGCTCATACTCTCTTCGTCCCGGGCAAAAAAAGGAAAAAAAACTTGGTCAAGAGGTTTCCTTCTCCGCTCGCCTTTTTCAAGACGCTTCTTTTCCCTTTCGTATTTGTCGTTTGTCTTTTCTTCTTGTTCTCTTTCTTTTCTTTGCCAATTCTTGCCTCACTTCATACAAAGCTGTACATTATCGTCAAGGACTCCAATTTTTCCTCCTTCCTCTGGCTCTTATCATCGTGGTGGGGAAAGCATCAGACGACGACGACGACGACGACGAAGAGCCTGCTTTCTGGGTACAAAGCGACAATCTTAAGCTGACATATTTACTCTGTTCACTTCTTTTCTTGTCCTTTTCAGTCACCTTCTCTCTGCCCCTTTCTTTCCGCCTCTTTTTCTTTGCTTTCTCCTCGCCGACGTCATGGCTCAGAACGGCGTGCGCGAACCGCGGGAGGTCAAGAACCACTACTTGTTTGAGATTGCGACGGAGGTTGCTCACCGTGGTACGTTTGTCTCTACCGTTGACTGGTGATTGCTGTGTTTTGTTTGTTTTGCTTTTTGGTTGCTTTACCGATTTACTGACCCTGCGCTTCTTCTCCTTCGTTGCCCTTTGCGCCGCCAACAGTGGGAGGCATCTACTCCGTCATCAAGTCCAAAGCGCCCGTCACCACCGCCGAATATGGGGACCGCTACACGCTCATTGGCCCGCTGCACCATGATTCCGTATGTCAAGCACCGTTCCAAACTGTTTTTCGAATTGCCTTCCCAACCCTGGTTTTGTTTTGGTTGCTGACCGTTCGGACTAGGCCGCCGTCGAGGTGGAAGAGCTGGAGCCCACCAATCCCGAGCTTGCCGCCACGATCGAATCCATGCGCGAGCGTGGCATCCGGATACTCTATGGACGCTGGCTGATCGAGGGCGCACCGAGGGTCCTCCTGATCGACACTAAATCCGCGTACGGCTTCATGGACGAATGGAAAGCCGATCTGTGGAACGTCGCCTCGATCCCCGCACCGCCAAACGACGACGAGACGAACGAGGCCGTTGTATTCGGTTACCTTGTGGCTTGGTTTTTGGGCGAGGTAGGTGATCCCATCTTCAACGGCGGCGACTGTGGGAGGGTGTTCCCGTGCGCCACGTCGCAGGGCGGGCAGGGGCGGTTTTTTCTCCTTCGCTAACATCTCTGTTCTTTTCCGTTTTCGTGTAACAGTTCGTGTGCCACGAAAAGAAGAAAGCCGTTATCGCTCATTTCCACGAATGGCTGGCAGGCGTTGCGCTCCCATTGACCAAGAAGCGCCGCATGGACGTGACCACCATTTTCACGACACACGCCACGCTTCTCGGCCGGTATCTGTGCGCCGGGTCCGTCGACTTCTACAACAACCTGCAGTATTTTGACGTGGATGCGGAGGCGGGGAAGCGCGGCATCTACCACCGGTATTGCATCGAGCGCGCCGCGGCGCATTCGTGCGATGTGTTCACCACCGTGTCGCACATCACGGCCTACGAGAGCGAGCACTTGCTGAAGCGCAAGCCCGACGGCGTCCTGCCCAACGGCCTCAACGTCACCAAGTTCTCGGCCATGCACGAGTTCCAGAACCTGCACCAGCACAACAAGGAAAAGATCCACGACTTTGTGCGCGGCCACTTTTACGGCCACTACGACCTGGAGCCCGAAAACACCTTGTACTTTTTCACCGCCGGCCGCTACGAGTTCCGCAATAAGGGTGTCGACATGTTCATCGAGGCGCTGGCCCGGCTCAACCACCGCCTGAAGTCCTCCGGCAGCAAGATGACCGTCGTGTCCTTCATCATCATGCCCGCCCAGACGCACTCGCTCACGGTCGAGGCGCTGCGCGGGCAGGCGGTCGTCAAGTCGCTGCGGGACACGGTCGACATCATCGAGAAGAGCATCGGCCGGCGCGTCTTTGAGCGGTCGCTCAAGTGGCACGAGGGCGACCCCCTGCCGGACGAGAAGGAGCTGATCACCAGCCAGGACCGCGTGCTGTTGCGGCGCCGCTTGTTCGCCATGAAGCGCCACGGCCTGCCGCCCATTGTGACCCACAACATGGTCAACGACCAGGACGACCCGATCCTCAACCAGATCCGCCGCGTGCAGCTGTTCAACCACCCCAGCGACCGCGTCAAGATCGTGTTCCACCCGGAGTTTCTGAGCTCGGCCAACCCCGTGCTGCCGATGGACTACGACGATTTTGTGCGCGGCACGCACCTGGGCGTCTTTTCTTCGTACTACGAGCCCTGGGGCTACACGCCCGCCGAGTGCACGGTGATGGGCGTGCCTAGCATCACGACCAACCTGTCGGGCTTTGGCTGCTACATGGAGGAGCTCATTGAGAACTCGAGCGACTACGGCATCTACATCATCGACCGGCGCAACAAGGGCGTCGACGACTCGGTCAACCAGCTGACGTCGGTCATGTTCGATTTCTGCGAGAAGAGCCGGCGCCAGCGCATCAACCAGCGCAACCGGACGGAGCGCCTGAGCGACTTGCTCGACTGGAAGCGGATGGGCCTCGAATACGTCAAGGCCCGCCAGCTGGCGTTGCGCCGCGCCTACCCGGCGTCCTTTGCTGGCGAGGACGACGAAGACTACATTCCGGGTGTCGAGCAGAAGATTTCCCGCCCCTTCTCCGTGCCGGGCTCGCCGCGCGACCGCACGGGCATGATGACGCCGGGCGACTTTGCCAGTTTGCAGGAAGGACGGGAGGGTCTGAGTACGGAGGACTACGTGGCGTGGAAGTTGCCGTAAGTGCTGGGTTTTTTTTTTTGTCTTCGTCTTCGTCTTCGTCTTTATCTTCGTTTCCCCTCGACAAACAGCACCCTGCAGAAGCTAACAAGTGTCTAACAGCGAGGAAGAGGATCCCGACGAGTACCCCTTCCCATTGACTCTTAAGACGAGGCCCAGTGGCGCCGTCAGCCCACTCGACGGCGTGCAACTGAATGGGAAATAGGGGTCTCGTAATGGCGGTAAGAGTACATTGGCTCTCGAAAGGCTACCGAAGTTGGATTTTTTTTCTCTTTTTTCTCTTTTTTGGAACTAGATTTTCAGGAGTGGCGGCCCCCGCGGACGACCTGCGATAACTTTTGTCTGTCTTCCCCAAGGTTGTGACGGGATTTGCGTGTATGAGTTTTTGTGCTATTAATGGGCCAGGAAAGCGGAGGAAAGGGATTTTTGCATACGACGAGAAAGGTTGTGCCGTCCAGATCCGAGAGAAGAACCTTTGGTTTTCATTTCGCTCGGTATCATCCATTTCAAAGGGCCAACCGCCGCGGGGGAGATCTAAAGAAAGCATTAGCATTAAGCATCTGTATATTTTGTAACTCGAATCTAGTTCATTCCGTCTCGCGACGACGCTTCCACAGCCACGTAATTCGCTTCCGTCAACCGTCCCCTACTGAGCCCTGTTTACGTCATGCAAGGACGTCCAAAGTACTGCGGAGCCGAAACGGGCAAAAAAGCAGACGGCCGAGTTGCGTCCCAATCTAACCGATCTCTTTCCTATTCTCCGCGGAAAATATCCGTAATTTTTTGTGTCCCCCAACTTACCCCAGATAGTTTATTTCGACATTCGCATGCTCGACAACTACGCACTCAAAAGGCCCTTGACAGCCCTTCATCCACGCTGTCGTCACTCGGTGGCTGAGGTAGGATAGGTTCTCGAGTTTGTTCAACGGTAGCAGCCGCATAGACGACGGTATACGAGACTTGTCTCTGGCTTTATTTGGCTGGTTTTCTTTCCGCATGAATCAAGAATCAAGAAAGGGTAGATTGTTTCCGTATCCTGTCCTTTTCGGGGGATAAAAAAAACAAGACCAGCAACGGAAAACGGAAACAGTACAAGGACGTTTGTTTCTGGTGAAACCAAAGCGCGGTTCGAGTGAGGAAACTCTGGGAGCAATAGCCGAGACATCATGTAACGCAAAAAAGCCCTTTGCGGTCGGGCCAAGGCTCCAGGGAAGGGGGACTGGTTGATTTGCCTGCAGAGTGAGCATCAGGTACTGTTTGTTCTCCTTCCCCGCAAAAAGGCCACCACGGCCACCGTTTCTTTTCCGTCTTTTTTTTCTCTTTTTCTTTTTTGCTGGCCGGCCCGCTCTTGCCTCCATCCTCCTCCTCCCTTTCCCAAAATAAGCACTAAAACGAAGCCAACGGTGTTCGTACCTGTTGTTTCGGGCTAAACAAGCAGCTGTACCTTGAACCAATCCCCCCCTGCACTGTCGTTTTATTTCCTCTTTCGTACCTGTTCCTGTTCGTTTCTTCTCATCGCTCTTTCCTCTGGCTGCCCTGTACCAAAAAGTACCACTACTGCCTTTTCTGTAAACCGTATGGCTCTGATCGTTCCTTCTTCCTTTCGTCTTTCCTTATTCGGAAAGGAAACTCGACACACATCCAACGCCCTCAAACGCCAAAGAGGGAAAGAGCACCTCCTCCGCAAACAGTCCCAGGCGCTCGCCGTCTCCGGACTTGGCACTCGCGAGCGATAGAACAACCTAAAACAGAAGGGACAAGAGGACCAAAAAGGGCTCAAACAAAACGAGAGGGGAAAACGCCAGCGGCTACCCAACCAGCAAAAAAAAATCTCTATTTATTTATTTCACTTTCCTGGCTCCTCGTGAAGTAATAGGTCCTGTCCCCATTCGGCTTTGGGGAGAGCTGCCACCCAACCAAAGCACCTAAGAAAACGCGCATGCGACTCTGCATACATCCTGACAGGCGTGCATCGCTCGTCTTAAGTGCTGCATTTGGGCTGGTTCGCTGTCGCTTCCTTTGTCAATTGCCCCCCTTCGCTTCTCCCCTTGCGTCCTTTCCTCTTCGCCTTCTGGCATTTGTTTCTCTTTTCCTTCTCTCTTTCTCTCTTTCCCTCTTCTCCTCTCCTTTCCTCTTCTTTTTCTCTTCTCTTTTCTTCCCCCCTCTTCTTCTCTTCTCCCTCCGTCATGACGCTTTTCTCTCTCCGCAAAATCGGCTTCCTCAAACGAAAAGACAAGCAGAGAATCGGCGGCTTCGACGACGACCAAGACGATTTGGCCGCGCAGCGTTACCTGGCCTTTGGCAGCCCCGCCGGCCCCGAATTCGCTGCCTTGCCCATCAAACCTGCTGGCGCCGGCGCTGTTTCGTCGCGCCCCGCTACGTCCTCGCTCTTTGGACTGCACGGCGGCAGCGACAGCAGCAGCAGCAACGGCAACGGCACGCGCGGCCGCAGCTACAAGGACGTGATGAAGTTTGGCAACTTGGGCAGCGTCGGCAACCTGGCCACGTTCGGCGCGCATGGTCGCCGCCGCCGAAGAAGCGTATCCAGCTCGGCGCGGCCAGCCACCCGTGCACCGGCCGGTGCGCCGGCCGGTGCCACCGCCGGCGCTGCCGCCGCTCTGCTTGCGCTTCCCGACAGCGTTCTCGCCGTCGTCTTTGCGTTCGTCTGCCCACACAGCCAAGACTGCACCTACGAAAAGTGCGAGGATTCAAGCCTGGACGACGGCTGCATGCTCTGCGACATGCGCGACCTAGCCCACTGCGCGCAAACCTGCCGCCGGTGGAGGCCCGTCGCCGAGCGGGTTCTGTAGGTGTTCCTGGTGTTCTTTCTTTCCCAGTTCGATGTTCGGAGTGTACTGACGACGGCCCCTTTTCCCAGGTACACAAGCATCCGCATAGATTCCGTACACTACTGCGAACGGGAAGCCATCCTCGCCGATAAGCGAAGGCGCCGCTCCTTCTTCGACCGCAACGCCGAGCCGGAAGACACGGCCAACGCGCGCCTCAAGCTGCTGTGCCGCACCCTCCGCGACGACCAGACCAACCGTCTGAGCTTGCTTGTCCAGTTTCTCAAGATTCCGTACATGCTGCGCGAATCCCAACATGCCGACATCGCCCGCACCGTGTCCGTGCTGCCCAATCTGCGCTACATCGACCTGCCGGAAGGCCTTTTCCTCGACGAGCCGGTGTACGCCGCGCTCCGGCTCGAGATCCAGGCCAAGTGCCCCGACCTACGCAAGATGACGTACGTGGGCGGCGCCGAACGCAGCTTGGAGGCGCTGGCTTCGGGCACTTGTTGGCGGCGCCTGGAGGTGCTCGAGCTGGTCAAGATCGGCATGGACACGGCCATGCTGCGTCTGGTCCTGCACTCTCTCACGAGTTTACGAGCCCTGAAAGTCACCGAGAGCCCGGCGTCCGGCTCACACGCCTTTTCCGACGAGGTGCTTGCGTCCTCCTACGCCACGCCGTCTGTCTTCAATGGCACCGGTGCTGGCGGGCTGGCGGGCTATCCGGACACAGACGTGCCTCCACTCGAGGAGCTGGTGTTGACCGGCACCCGCCGCGTTACCGTCGACGGCATTCAGTCGTTCCTGAGCCGACCCGATGCAGGCCGTGCGCTACGGGTGCTCACGGTCAACGGCACCGGCGTCAAGCCGTGGTCTCTGCCCGCCATTCTCCTCGCGGCGCCGTCTTTGCGCCATCTCACCATCGTCGACGAGGTCTCTGTGGACCTGCCGGTCGCCGCCGGCACGAAAGACATCCCCCCTCTTGCATCGCCGTCGCTGCGGACGCTCAACTACGAGATCAAGGCCGCCGACAGCGTCAGCCCCTACGCCAACGTCACCCGGTCCTACTACAACTACCTCTCCGGCTCCATCCTCTCCGGCGGCTTGCCGAACCTACTCACCGTGTACGTCCGTGACGCCAAGTTCCCCGAATCCTTGCTTGGCAACCCTTCGCTTCCCCCTCCCGTCGGCGGCGATGTGGGCGGCAATTACCGTCCGGCCTCGTCCGGCTCCGCTGCCAATACCGCCTCGTCCCTCAACTCGCCCTTGTCCGCCATGAGCCTCGCCCCTCTGCAGTCCCCCGCTGGTTTTCTCAGTCCGCATCCGTCCCCTGGCTTTGCCCAGTCCACCGCACCGCTCATGCCACCGATGCCGCCTTTTCGCCAGACGGCACAGAAACCGCCGTTGTCCTACAACGGCTCGTCGCGCGCACCGCCGCCGCCACCCGTGTCCCTGGCACCACCATCGAAGCCCTGGGCGGCCGGCCACAATCCACGCTTCAGCAGCAACAACCCGTTTGCCAGCATGATTGCGCCGCAGCGCGTGAAGACCCTTGAGGTCTTTACCAAAGGCGACGACGACATCGACTGGAGCTCAATCATCGTCAGCGGAAACAGCACCAACCACCACCATCACGCGGCCGGCCAGACCGGCAATACGAGCCGACCCGTCAGCAGCTATGGCCTCGGGGCGGACGTTGGCGTCGCGGGTGCACGCAAGAGCGTGTTCGTAAGCACGGGCGCAGGCAATTTCCTGGCAGTACCCGATGATGGCGGTGTCGGCGGCGGCGACGGCGGCGGCTTCAACAGCATAGGAGCACACCCGGGAGGTGGCTTCGGCGGACGACGCGGAAGCCATAGCAGCATTGGTGGGAACAGCGCGGATATTTGGCCACGACCTTTGAGCAGTTCTGGGGAAAGGAAGAGCGAAAAGCGTGATTTATGGCGGTGATTTTTGCTTTTTTTTTCGGTTTTCTTGTTCTTATCTCTACGATTCAACTTCACCATATGTCTGCATGATACGGGTAGCCTGGAGCGGCTTGTTTCTTCTTTTTCCCCTTTGATTCACAGCAAATTCCTCGAATATTCTGCGCTTCATAGCGGAACACCACAGGCAATGATTTTTTTTTTCTCTGTTCTCTCTTTTCTTTTTGCATATTGCTTGCCATTTCTTCACTTTCACAGCGCTCTGAGCGAGTCCATGTTTTCTACGACAGCTACGATAGATTTTTGAATACCCAATTTACGTACGAGATGCGAAGGCGACGAATACTGGTCTCTAGACAGCGTGTACCATCATATTTGTGACCTCTAGGCCAACCAACGGCACGCCCCCGGCGGCTGTGTTTCTGTTCTTCTCTTGCTCCGCCTCTCAAGTTATGTCGCGTTCTTACGTCATACCGGCTTGTTTGTCTTTCTGTTTCCTTCAGCTTCAAGCAAAAAATAAAAATAAAAATAAAGGAGAAGCAACCTTGGAATTGGGCGCGGTCTCTAGCAGGGCTATGCACACAGCACGAAAAAGATACGATGTACCCTTTACCTACGTACGCATTGCCCTTTTGGTCTTTCTTTCAGCGCGTTTAAGTTGAGCTGGTGCGTATTCATACCTCGTATTGATGGGTGTATTTTCTCGCCTCTCTCGTGTTTCGTTGGTTCCCCCATCACCCTTTGCCGCCAAACAGGATGAGATGGGCAAAGTTGCATACGAACACAAAGAAATTGGCGGACAACGAGAGCAACAAAAAGCTACATTCGGCCCTATCCGATCAATATTTTTGCTCGGAGCCCGGTTTGGTCCAGGTTTTTTTTTTTCGCCTTCCCTTTCGTTCGACGGAACAACGCAGATGCTCGTCCACATCCGAGCCAATTTTTGGAGCCAAGACTCAAGGAATACGGGAAATTCGTGCAGCACGAAGAAAACAAAATAGCATGCAGTAGGATGCCGGTTTTTTTCGCCGTGAGTGCATTATTTTTTCATCAAATCCATTCAACGCCTCAGATCACAACCTCAAAGCTGAGCATAACAAGAAACGCGTTTTCCGATCTCTATTGCCCGGTTGATTGTTAATATCTGTTATTTATTTTTACGTTTTATTTTGATTTTTAAAATATGCGTTTAGTTTTCGTCATTACACCTTTTTGGTACTTTACACAGCCTTGTCAACCAATTTTTTGGGGGGGTTTTTTTTTTGTCGGCTTGTTTGATGTTCTCAACTGCTCCCCGTCGCTCTGGTGGATTTGTTCACATATAATGAATTCTATAAAAAGAACATGTGGAAACGGGATTGCCAAAACAGTGCTCACATCACTGACGATCACGTTTCTCCCCGTTGTCAACTGGGTTTTGGACATCCAAGGCTCGCCTTTCTGTGTGCATCAAACGAACGACGATTTGCGGTTCATGTTTCTCTGCCTGTGATGTTCATTATACAGATCAACCATCGTATTTTGTTTTCTCTCTTTTGGTGTCTCGATTTATCTTGCAAGCAGGCGCCCTCTGCATGGCTGTTCGCCGATGACGCTTTGCTGCCGGCACGTCTCTGTATCAGCCATTCCTTTGTGGGACCGTTCGGTGTCGATGCGTTGCGAGTGCTTTTATTTTTAGAAATCGCGCCAAATGAAAGAAAAGCCCACAAAAGTGCGGGTGTAAGAAAGACGCCACCCATTCTCAAAGAAAAGAACAATACCTTTTTTTTTGGCGGCAGATCGCCCACGGGCTTCGTACGGAATACGAACACACAAAAGCTCAGCCGCGTAAAGTGTTCGCTGCCCCCAAAAAGTTCTTTGTCTCCTCGGGGCTGTGTAAGGTCTCTTTTGCACAGAGAGGCCCGTCAGAAAGACAGACGGAGGCCGCTATGTGACACATCCACACCAACTACTATCTCAAACATTTTCGATGCTAGGGGAGCAAAACCGGATGCGCGGACGCCGTGTTTCCCGGAACATGGGGCCTTGCTGGCAACCGCTGTACGGGACGATTTGCTTGTGGTTTCAACCTTTCGAGACCGGGGGACAACCTCTACACATTGGTGTGTGTACACAGGCAACTGTACTCTCATCACAACAAGTCACAGGCTCTCACGTGAACTGCTTCCCCCCCCAATAAACGGGCCCCCTTTCGTTCTTATATCCCTGGTTTTTGTTTCTGCGACAAAGAGCGTGCATACGTTCCACTGCTGGTGACCAATCGCTTTCGCCCTCCTTTCTTATAGCTTCGCAGTAAGGCATATGGGCAATGAAACATGGGACGACATAAGACCAGGGCAAGAAGGTGAGGGGGGAAGGGTTGTAGTTGTAAGAGAACTACGAAAAAGGGACGGGGGGAAAGGAGGAGAAGCAAAGCTGCTAAGGACGGTTTCTGTTTCAAGATGAGCGAGACAGTCTACGATATCCTGATTTGTTTCGTTCCCCCTTTCCTGGTGTCGAAACAAGAAGAAAAAAAAGGAAAAAGAAAAAGAAAAAAAAGGGTTAAAGGGTTAAAGGGTTAAAGGGCCTAGAGGGCTGAAGACGAGAAATGGAAAGGGAGGCAAAAAGAAAAACCAGGGGCCTGCCCAGGCACCGTCAGAAGGTATAGCAAGACAAAGCGAAACCAAGGGAAACCAAGCGAGGCAAGGCAAGACAAGGCAAGACATAGAAATAGCTAGACAATATATCGTGGGCAACGAATTCTGAAAAGATCAAGCTGGCATTAAAGAAAGGACTGTGGTCGATGCAAGGGCCACAAAGAAAGAGAGAGAAAAGAAAGAAACAAAGGTCTCTTTGCAGCATGCCTCGCTAAAAACGTCGTCGTCTGATCATTGACTACGCTCGGGGTCTCTTTTGATTCAACAGTTGTGACAGGGTCGCCGTTGTTCCCCTTTGTTTCGTTTTTCCCTTTGGCCTCCTCTGTTTGTCACAAGATTTTTTTTTTTTTTTTTTTTTTCCTCTCGTTACAGATCGGCCGCCGCCTAAGGAGACCTGTTGGCCGGCGATTCGCCAGGACCGCCATACTTCGTAGACTGGGACGAACTGCGTCTGCAATGGTTGGCTGGCACGCACGAAGCGGAAAGAAAAGCCCTGGGGAAAAAAAAAGAAGAGGGTTGGTTGTTGAACCGGAAAGGGCTTAGTGCGCTTTCGAACCACCACTCCCGTCGCCTTCACCACCACCACCACCACCACCTCCATCCTTTTATCTTTTTTACAACGCAACTCTAGTAATACGCGAGTCTTCCTGTGAGTGTGATGCGTTTTGGCTTTTTGTGTTCCGTCTCCCCTTTGCTGGCGCGCGCGCTGCTGCACGTTTGGGCACATCGCTGCAGGTTTCTGGCTAGAACCTCCTCTGGTTGGGCGCCGAGAAAACGAACGAAACGAAAACACGCAATGCGTTTGCCGTGCGGATTGCCTATTTTCCCTTGATTTTGTGTTGTTATTTTCTTCTTCTGTGCCCTGCATTTTCCCCCTTTCGCTCCCCTTCGTGTCTCTTGCCTCTGTTCCCCCCCCTTCCCAAAAACGACGGTCATGAACAGAAAGATGGCTTTGGCGGCGGGGCATGTTGACGGGATTGTCTGCCACACATCTCGTCAGATGTGTTGGTTGTAGATTGTCAGGAATGTTGTAAAGAGGTGAAGGAGACATACACGCCGAAAAAGGAGGTTGGTGATGGAGGAAAAGGATCGGCATCGACTCCGCGTTCATGTTTCTCTCCGCTTTTTCTTTCCTTTTTTCTTTTCTTTTCTTTTCGGTGTGATTTCAGTTACTGCATAAGTATACTTTATCGCCACAGCCACGGTGCTTCCTGAATCCTCATCCCCGTTTGGGACGGCGGTCTCCGAAAGATAGAACAGACGGAGGTGGTATCACGACAATTGTACAACAAAACACTCTCAAAAAGAACGTCACGTTTCTACAACTACACACGGCAGGGGAACTACACGTCCCGCATAGCCAAAAGAGGAGGGGCACCATCAGCCAGCTGGTTTGTTCGGTGGCCTTGTCCCGCGTCCTTCGTCTATCCTTTTTTTTGGGGTGCTATTAATGTATGCATTTATGCCTCCATTTCTGGCTGCGTGGGTATGGCACAGGTTGCGGGAACCGACCACAAAAGAGTCCAAGTGAACGGCACCTCTTGATATTGCCGTCTCGGCTGGTAGCCGACGAAAAGGGCGAAATGGTCTGGCCGTTGGGGCCTCCTTTGGGTTTTGCCATTGTGCACCCAACCACGCAGCATGGCTCAGGACGATAATGTGATGTAAAAAGGAGCTGTTTTGACGACGTAGGCTACGCTCAACAGGAAGGAAAAGTGCAAGAAGAGAAAAGAAGAGTACGGAGTACAGCAACCGCCATTCCCCTTCTACGTTTTCCCTTGGCTTTAAAAGGCCCCAGCCACCACGTTTTGGAGCAAAGATATAAAACGAAATGGCGTCCAGGCAAGGAGTGCCCGCTCATTTGAAAACAGGAAAAGGCAAGCCACCTGGTATTGGAAACAGATGATGTTAGTTTTTTGAGTATATATTTTTTTTCTTTTCGTGGACATACTTCGTGTGAATTATCACATACATGCTTTTGCTTTGGGGTCAAGGAGAGACAAACTGGTATGTGCATGTCTTGGATTCCCTGGCCTTGGCTTTGTTTGGCTTCGACTTACCTTTGTGCCTTGCCTTGCTTTCCCTTTTTCTCCTCCGCCGAACGAACGCAGCGCTCGCAGTCTTCGCCACTTCGACAACTGAGACAACCCGCATTCCTTGGATGCAGAACGAAACCCTCCCCCACCACCCAACTCACCCCCTAGAAAGGGCGTGCCGGTGCATTGTTTTCTCTATGTCGTGCAACCAGGAACAAGGCCAGAGGCAGGGATTACGCAGTCGTACGGAGTACATAGGCGTCGTAATGTTTCTGCGTCCAAAGTACGAGTAGAGTACTCGACTCGGATTCCGCCGTTGCGCGTTTTCGTACGGCCAGCCCTGTCCTGGAAACCCCCGTCCGGACGTTGCACAGAACCCGTTGCACGCGGTGTTCATGCTGTTTGCTTTGTGGGAGTACGACGTAGGGAATCTTTATGCGCATGTCCCTTGTGTATCTGTGTTTTTTGATTTCCTTAATTTATTTATTTATTTTACACGCCGAGTCTATCAAGGAGCACGCACGAGCAAACAGCAAGCAAAAATAACACAGACAGCAGAAAAGAATGTTCAAAATCCAGCAGTAGCTGTTTGGATACATAGGTAGGGAGGTTTTGGCGGTGACAGGAAGCTGGAAGCGAACAAAAAAAGAAAAGAAAGGTGTTTTTAGTACGTAGCATGCTAAAACCAAAGGGAAGTGTGTCCATGGACTAGGGAAGGCAGGGGACGAAAGGAGGGCGTCTATCTAGCAGGAATAAAGAGGACGCTGGAGAAGTTAGAGATTTGCGTCCGTGGGTGGGTGTGGGTTGTAAGGGGTGTGTGGTGTTTGGTGTGGGTGTGGGTGGGTGGGTTCGTGGAATAAGAGACACCCCCCCCTTTCTTTTCTTTTTTCTTTTCCCCCAGTCTCCATCACAATGCCGTGCGTATATGTATGTCTGGTTTTATATTTTTATGTGCGTCTCTTTCTCTTCCCAGCCAGCCTCTGTTAAAGAAACCTTTATCCTGCTCGTCGGTCGTTTCTCTCGTGGCCGTTCTTTTATTTTATTTTCTTTCTCTTTATCTGTTTCCTCCTCTTTGATTTATTTTCCTTTTCCTTCCATCTCATACAGTTGCTCCTATATTTTGTGCTTCCTTTTGTGCGTTTCTAAGAATACTTTTTCTTTCTTCACTCGTCATCGTCCACGTCTATGCCCGACGAAAGGCGTTCCACTTGAATATTCTCTCTGCTTTGTTCTCCTTCAAGTCTTCCCACTTTGTACTCTTGTACTAAATTCTTTTTTTTCTTTCTTACTATCCACGGCTACGGTTCCCCGGGGAAATTGCTGTGGATCAGCGTCTCGACAAGATCCTTTTCTCCCCTAATAATATTTCTTTCTCCTTGTTGACCTTACCCAGTTCAGCAAAGCACGACGACGAAGCGAGTCGACGCGAAAGAAGCGAGAAAGAAGAAAAGAAAGGCTAGAAAATACGACAGAACAAAAAGGACCAAGAAAATCCAGAGAAAAACAAAGAAGGCAACAAAAAGGGCCTGCTGCCGGGTCTGACAGAAGATCCTGAAGGCGCTGTTCTCTTGAACGCGTTTCCCTTTTTACCAAGGCCTCCATTTATTATATACGTGCAGCTTCGCTTCCCAGAAAGAAGCCGAACCCGTTCGTCCATCATGTCGCTTCTTCTCACACAACCCTTGTCTTTGGACGACGACCTCGGAGCTGTCTACCTCGCCAGAATGGACAGCCGCCTGCAAAAGAAGCGGCAACTTGATCAAGAGAAGCCGCTTCTCCTATCTCATCAGCAACAGCAACAGCAAAGTAACGACGGCGGCGACATAGACAACGTCGACGCCCCGGCCTCGCCTCCGCCGCCGCCCTTACCAGAACGCAACGCCCGCCGCAACTCCCGCTTCCTCGACGCGCTGCGCGCGCCCCAGCCGTCGCCAGCAGGGACCGTGATGGCGTCCACAGCAACCACCTCGACCGCCTCCCTCCCGGCAGCCACAGCCGTCGTCTCGCCGACCCGGCCCACGCCCCACGACCTCTATCTCTCGTCCGAAGAGGACGCCTCCTCCCTCGGCGATCTCTCCGACTTTGACGACGACGACGACGCCGACGCCGACTATGACTACGACAACGACGAGTACGACGCGGACGAGCTCCAACGCTTCCGCCTCTCGCCCACCATGTCGGTGTCGTTAGCCAGGATGTCCACCATCACGACGGCGACCACCACCACCCTGTCCGAACGCAGCGCGGCGCCACCCGCCCGCCGGCACAGCCACGACACCGCACGGGTCGTCTCGGTCGTCTTTGCCGGCAAGCCCTCGCTGGTGGACCTCGCTGTGGAGCGCAACGCGCGGCAGCGGCGGCGGCCGCGCAGCTTCATGGACCACCACCAGCAACCGCCTGCCGGTGGCGTTTTGCGAGACCTCTCCACGACAAAGCATTTATCCTTGTCATCCACCACCACGTCGTCCTCGTTCTCGTCCGCGTCTATGGCCTCCTCCTCCTCCTCCTCCTTCACCTCCTCGGCGCGGCCGTCCACCTCGTGCGACACGCTGCCGTCGCCGTCCTCGACCGCGCCCAGCGCCGCGGCGGCCACCTTACACAAGCGCGTCCACTCGGGCAGCATGCTAGCGTCCTTTCGTGCGCGCAAAAACGGCGCCACGGCCGCCGCTGCAGCCGTGCAGCCACTGCACGTTCAACCATCCCAGCCACAGCCACAACCACAACCACAACAACAACACCTCCCAGCACCCCTATCGTCATCACGCTCCGTCTTCGCCGCGGCATCCATCCCGGAATCCACCCCGACACCGCCGCCGTCCGCCACCACCCCGCGGGCGACGTCCTCGACCTTTGGCCCCGGCGGGCTGTTCCGTGGCGTGACCCGCTCCCTGACGCTGAGCCGGCGGCGGAGCCGGCCGTTGCTGTCAAGCAGGGAGGCGGCCGTGGACGCGACAGCGGTGCAGACTGCACCGGCACCAGCACTGACACCGACACCGACACCGACAGCCACACCGACGCAGCCGCAGCCGCAGCAGACCTATACATACAACGAGATCATGCAGTCGGCGCGCCGCAAGTCGCTGACCCTGACCGTGGTCGCGTCCATGACGGCCATGAACGCGCCGCCGCCGGGGCCGCCGACGCCAGACCCTGAGCCAGCGACGGCCATGGCGGCAGACGGCAAGAGCAGCAGCACCAGCAGCAGAAGCAGCCTCGCGCTCACACCGCGCTCAATGACCACGCCCGTGTCCGCCCCCGCTGCCACCACCGTGCTCTCCAAGAAGCGTGGCCCCAGCGGCGGGTTCCTGGGAGGACGGCGGCGGAGTCTACGGCTGTTGTGAGAGGCAACAAGTTGTTTCTTTTGGCCTTGTTTGGACGTCTTTTTACTTATTTACATACGGACTGGATAGCAACGGAAGATTGAACTGCAGTGTTGTTTTTGGATAGCAGGACAAGGGTTTTACAGGACATTGTCAGGATGTTTGGAAGTCAGGTCATGTCTTTTGCGTTTCGGTCTTGATTATAATTCTCTCTACTTGTGACGATTGATGATACCCCCAATGAAAAGGAACAGCAAGCATGGAACACGGGACACAGGGACGGTTTTTCTGGTCTTTTTTGATTTTATTTGGCATAGTGTATTTTCGAAGTCATCATACAATATCATACATACGTTTACACTTTTGACCATGGGCCAGGGAATGTGCTGATGCGAAAGAAACACAGACGCTGGACAGGCCCAACCATGACTGAAGGGGTGTGAAACCCTTTGGGACTGCACAATACAGAGCAACGATGCAGTCAGTGTTTCGAAAATGCAACCAAAAATAAGAAGCGTACATCCAGACGAAGGCCGTGCTGCCGAAGAAAGGGGGGGGAAAAGACAGACCTTTTGCCTTTCCTGAACGTGTGATGGCTCGTTTTCTTTTCTTCCGTTGTTCTGCTGTTTTGTTCTTCTCTGTTCTTCTTCTCGTTTGTTCTTCTCTTTTTTTCTTTCTTTCTGTTGCTCACCACACAGGCCGCTTCTTTGTGTGTCGCCTTGGTTGCTTTTGACTCTCCTATTCTTGGCTGCTTCATCACCTCTTTTCATCGGCCACAACCACCACAGCACAGACCCTTTTCTTTGGGTCGCTATGGGCTGCAAACGTGTTCCTTTTGTTTCCAGTGTTCGCTCCGTTATTTGTCTTTGTTTCTATTTTCAGCATAAACACCAAGACTAAGTTGTTTTTTTGTACTGCCGAGTGTCGTCGTCCCCACGACCGGCGCCGTTTCCGTTTTACCCTGCTTTTGCCGTTCTGTATATAAGCTCCTTCCCCTATATAGCATATACATAATACTGTTAATACGATATAGGGCATGCGTCTGGTTAAGAATATAGAAGGGCTTATTATTGTATTCGATGGGTCGAGTATACATATATGCAAAAGAAACAAGAACAAAGTCCGTTTGGTTCCCACTAGACGATCTGCTTTTTCGCGAATATAGACAAGCCCAAATACTACAAAATTCAAAGACGAGCGTTGTCGTGAACGTAGCATATGGAGAGAAGCTTACAGACATGAGAAGACAGGGCAGAGTATTTGAAACACGGTAGACGACAATTTTTTTTAGCAACAGGAGCATCACGTCGAAAGTGGCTGCAGAGGGTCGACCTGGGTGCACGGACAGGTGAGCGAGGGCGCCCCGGAAGAAAAGACGAGACCAAGAAGCCTCGTGCACGTTCTACTCTCCCCTTTTTCCCCTCTCCTCGAAGAATGCAAGGCCTGTTTCAGGTGACGCAATGACGCAACGTTGGTCCAACTGCGTGGCTTGTCTTGTCATCCGAAAGCAATGTATGTGTTTTGTGATGCTTTTTTTCTTTGTGGTCCGCCGTTGAGCGCGAGACACGAAAAATTCAAACAAGAGTGGACAACTCGGGAGGTACAGGGAGGAAAGAGCCTACAAAAGAAAGTGAAAGCTGAGAACAATCAATTACTTGCCCGTGGTGCGTTTGAGAACGAAGCAGAGACACAGCGATGGAGCGAACGGTCTACGCTGGCCCTCGCATCGCGTGGAAGGTTCTTCTTTCAATCTTCAACGTTGAATCGGTCGTGGTTTTTTTTTATCTTCTTTGGCCATGCCCACACGATGCCGTGCTGCTCCTAATTTTATTTTTTTTAGAACACTTTTTTGCACGGATCACTTCGGACGTAGATCTCTTGGAGCCGTAGAATTGCGTACCATGGGAAGACCGCGAAAACCCACTGCGCCGCACGCGGTATCCAGATTCCTGGGGAGAGGTGGTGACCCTTTTGCTATCCAAGCCCTCTTTGTCGTTCCCTTTCCCATCTGGGTTGGCCGTTGAACCAGCGGAGAGATACATGCCGTATCGTAGGATCTGTTGTTTTGGTTTTTTTACTCTCTGGTACGAACCCCGTAAATCCCCCGAGAAGGACGACCCGAGGGCACACAAGAAAAATCAAACGTACGAGGGACCCTTGAAAAAAAGAAGTGATTCCCGTTTTGGTGCCTCGCAACACAAACCCGTCTGCTGTCCTTGCGGCAACATGCCTCTGCGTCTGCAACCTCCACCTGCGTCTTGCACTGGCCACGTTCACCAACAAGAGGCAATGAAAAGGCGATGAAGCTCCGAGTGGGTATGCACGCCCTGAACAAAAAAACAAAAAAAAAAAAAAAAAACAAAAAGGAGAAGAACGGCAGGCTTGCGAATACCGCACGATGGGCAGTCCCGGCTTTCTCTGCATGCTCTTTCAACCCGCACAGGATGATAAAAGGCCTGCCGACTCGGTTTGTGCGCTATGCGTTGGATTTTTTCGTCGTTCGTTTCTCCGTCTATTGTTGCTTGTTGCTTGTTGCTCATTGCTCATCCGTATCAAAGGTCAATCTGATTTCTCTTTATGACAGAGACAACTCTTACGGGGTGTTTGTTGCCGCCCATCCTCGTCCGTTATCTGTGTCCATGCTGTGCACCCTCTTCTGCATTTTTTTTCTTGTTTCCTCCCTTTTCTTTACTTGGCATCGTCAAAGATACCTGCAATGCATCCGCAACGACCCTCTTCGGACCTCGGAGAAGGGGATGAAAAAAGGCAAGGCGTCCAAGACGAGAAATAAAAGCCCCCTGCATCCTGGTCTCCTGCGTCCTGCTTCATATGCGTGCAAAATACGCTGTGCTACATAATGTTAAGCACACACCCCCTCCTCCTCCCTCTCCCCAAACCTTGAACTGTTCTTGGGGGCACGGGATGAGCCGGGTCTCTTATGTTATAGTATACAGCTAGATGGACGGCACAGCGACAAGCTCTATGCCACACAAAACACAACACAACACACAAACGGCTGCAGAGTATGACTATATGTGCTAGCCGGGGTCGTCGTGCCTCGTTGTGGCGACGGTACAACAACCAAAACGGCATGCCGAATCCGGCAAAGAAAGAGGGAGGCGAAAGAAAAAGACAGGGGGGCCTACCATATAAATTGACTCCTCCACAAAGCTCGTCAATGTATCAATATACTTAATATGTCCGTCCCCCCGCGTTCTACTATCCGATGTTATGCAAAACAAAAAAGGTTGAACCAGAAGCACAGCACCCCGTCCCGGGAGACGTGTTTTACCGTTGCCACCGGGCCAACCAGAAGGAAAAGACAAGAAGACAACGGCTCACAAGCACTTGAAAGCAGGCCAGGTTGTTCAACTGCGCCATGGCGGGTAGCCGGGGAAACCAGAAGGGTAAAATAAAAACAAAAATAAAATGCGTGGAGCAACAGCGGACAATATATGCCTGTCAGACGTAGATGCCAGACGAGACTGGATCAAAATCACTTGTTTAAAGAGGATGGCCTGTTGCAGAAATTATAACGAAAAAAAGACTACAGGCAAGCAGTGATACACAAAACGAATTAGATTAAGGAAGTATAACTTTTATACATTTGCCAAAACAATCAAGTAAAAGAAAGTAGGACAAAAAAATAAATACCCATTTCATGCACCCATCCAAACCTTGGACTCATACACAACACTCTCCTGAGCGAGAAAAGCCCACACACTCGTCTCGTATTATGCTTCCCGACAAAAATATCGTGGTGACAACAAGAAAAACCGTCCAGATGTCCTGGATCTACCGCTATAGAGAGTCCCGGCAGCAAGTCCCCCTTTTTATCCATGAGGATCTGCACAATTAGTGTTTTTGTCCTATATATAACCAGTCACCGTCTTGCCGCTATGTGTATTTGAGAAGCCGCTGTGGGCCAAGTCGTTGTGTAATAACAAAAATAAACCCCTCCGTTAGGTGACAGCATTTTCCTTCTTTATATTTTCGAAAGGCGAACAAACAGTCGAGAGGGAAAATGGTAAAAAAAAAGGCGCGAGTGACCGAAACCCGAGACGAAAAGTCCTCCCGAGCATGCAGAAAAAGGGCCACGCGTCTTGCCGACAGATTGACCGAAAAAATGGGACTCTTTCCTAAACGCGTCAAGGTGCATCGTCGAACGCCGGGTAGTCACTGCTGTCGGAAACGAAAATGCTTTCAACGTCTTGAGCGGCGAGACCGACCCGCAACCCCCGGACGTGTTGATTGACCGGAGAGCAAACCGCTGCGAGAAAACACCTCGAGCTGGGCCGCGCGGTTATGCCTTGCGCGAGCGCGTCGTCATGCCGCTGGACTTCCCGTTGGGCTTGGCGCCCGTGGTCGAAGCGGTGGATGCCTGTCCCGGGTGGCCGGCAAGCAGGTCGTGCGGATCGGGGAGAGGTGCCTGGCTCATGCGGCGGACGGCCTTCCGGGACGTCGTCTTCTTGCCGTCCTTGCGGTAGGTGGCGAGGTAGAACGAGATGAATAGGACCAGGTACGAGCTGATGATACCCATGCCGGCAAACGCTGCAAATTCCTCGCCAGCGCACTTGCCCATGTTGGGCATGTACGGGAAGTAAGTGGACGTGAAGTATGTGTACGAGGCGAAGTATACAAAGCCTATCGAGGGCGAACAAAGTACAGTTGTCAGCAACAGTCGGGAAAAAGGACTCAACGCGCATGCGAGAAGTAAATGAAGGATAGAAAGAAAAACAACATACCGAGATCAATGATGAACTGAATGATCTGGAACTTGGTGACCCATTCCTTCCACCAGATGCGAATACCGCGCGCGGACTGGAAGTAGTACCAGTACATGACGACGTGGACACCCAGGTTCAGCGTAATCGGGACCCACGAAACGGCGGTCGAGCCGATCAATTGCGTATAGCATAGCAGCGCCGTGGCGCCGTGGTGGTAGCAATGAAGGAAGGCTGAAACGGGCAAAATTAGCACTGTAGCCATTGGCCTTGGGACAACGCCTAGACGACGACGAACGTACTCAAAGGCTTCTTCTTCAAAAATAGGAAAACGGTGTCCAGCAGCTCGAGGTATTTGGTGAGGTAGGTGAGCTAGAAACAAGCAAGGCAACCGTTAGCTTTGATTTCCGATGTTTCGATGGACAAGTAGAGACAGTCGCCGCGGCGGCGGCAAAAAGAAAAACGACAAATCCACAGAAAGTAAACGTACGTAGTACAACACAACCATGTGCTGCGTCCAGCCACCTTCGGCATGGCAAATGGCGTGGAAGATGCCATGGCGGACGACGGTGGGAATCAGTTCCTCCGCGTACAGCGCCAGCAGAACGCCGCTCACCACGGTCAAGATGAAATTGTGGACGAGGAACAGAGCCTTTAGTTTGAACGCTTCGCGGTTGCGCATAAGCTCACGGCCGCCGAAGATGATAAAGTAGTAGACGACGATGAAGATGCTCGTCTCGGTCAGGGTGGACATGGGCGTGCTGCCGGACACGAACGCGAATTCGTCGGCAGGGTAGCCAACCACGAGCTCGAACGCCTTGTTGAAGATGGGCCATAGTTTCAGGCCGAAGGGTCGATCGAGCGTGGGGGCGCCGAATTCGATCAGGTCGCCGAAGGTCGTTGCAGTAGACGCCATTGTGACGAGCGAGATGAAAGGTCGGTATCGAAGTCAACGGAACGGAATAGCGAATTTCGCGTCAGTAAGGCGAATGTGCGGACCTCGATATCAAGGGATAAAGACAATGAAGAAGTAAAGAAGACTATGTACACATGTCATACGTCAGTAATAAAGCTTGGTAGACGGACAAAAAGGCCGAAAAAACAGTCTCCCAAAAAGACGGGCAAACGCCAAAAAGAACGCGACATGTAGGCCCCGAAAAGCACACAAGCAGTAGAAAAGCCAATTCCGAGACAGGAGGAGGTTAACCCCCCCGGGAACGGATTGCTGATAAGGAGCGGAAAAAAAAAGAAAACCAGGGGAAAAGATACATACCAGAAGTGAGTTCCCCTTGCGTCACAAGCTTAGATGGTAACACAAAAAAGAGAAGAGAGAGTGATGAAGCGAAAACGAGCCCGACAGATGCCGTAAACTGTAGATCATGCAGAAACTGGGCCGGCAAAACCGCGCGCGTGCACACGAAACGGTTGGGAAAAGGTTGAGAAATCGAGAGACCGAGAAATTAAAATACAGAAAAAAAAGAAAAAAAGGGAAAAAAAGGGGGGAGGATGCCGCGCGTGTCTTTCCACCACCACGCAAAGAAACAAGCGACTTTCTAAAGGAAAGGGAAGATTGTAAAAAAAAAAAAAAGGACGAAAGGAATGACAAGAAAGCGTTGAGCCCCCCAAGGAGAAAAAAAAGAGTGAAGGGGAGAAAATAAGGGGGAAGGAGAAGAAAAAGGGAGAAGATGGGAAAAGAGAACAAAATTTGCGAGGAAAACCAACAAACGAAACAGGAAAGTCCCAAATGCGCCAAAAAAGCGATTTTGGGGGGAAGCAGCGAATCGGGGAAAGAAAGGGGGAAAGAACGGGCCAGCAAGGCCGGGGCATGTGGTTGTGGTCTGCGCACGGTGCCTTGACTGAGTCGGACAAGGTGTCGAGAGCGAATGAAACCGGAGCCGTCGGACAGTGCGAGAACAGTGCCCAAAGAACAAATGAAAAGGGCCAAAAGGGGCAACGTCAGCACCTAAAAAGGTTGAAAAAAGGGCGCTGACGCCGTGCAGCCAATCAGAGGTTGTCTTTTCCTGGCGGGTGCCCTCCCGCGACCGAGGCTTTTGCGTTTCTGCCACCTTTGACCGCCCTCGTCACAAGCGAACGACGCGACGACGACCCGGGACGGCGCGGCAACGTTTACGGGAGCGCGACTGGCGACGTACGTAAACCCAATGCATGAAGACAAGACACACAACTGTTATTGAATAGAGCGGTAGAGGCCGCGGGAAGGGCGGAAAAGAATAAAAAAATGCTTGCATGTTCTCTCTCCGCAACCCGGACGGCGAACAAGTCAAAATCGGCTCTCGTCTTGTCCGATTCGCGAGACACGAAAAAAAACGGGCTCCGTCATACTCCGTAATTGCGCCTTGCGAAAGGGCCCCTGCCCTTGAAGATCGGAACGACAAGGCCACGTTACCGGAATTTCGAGGTAATAATAACCCTGTTATATCACGTGATCGAATTTGATAGCCAGCCAAACAAACTGGGGCAGATTCGTATGACTAATCGGGGAGAGTCAGGGCGTGCACGTGCGACATGCCGCGCGAACGGGAAGCTTATCTGGCTGCGGTGTGGGAGTGGTGGGAGTTTGCCGAAGCAAAGCCCGAGGAGAGCAAACAAGGTGGACAGTGCCGAAGCTGGAAATGCAGCAGCAACATCGTCGCATTGTGCGCGCCCGTGTCCCGTGACGAGTTGAGGACGAAAGATTCACATATGTGCCATGTTTTGTAAAAGGAATGGAAGAAAGAGCGACGATGCCTGCTGTTCTTGCTGTTCTGGGAAACTGTGCGAGTCAGAGTCAGCCCACCAACTCTGCGGAATTGAGAAAAGGCGGCCGCTGATTGGTGGGTTGAGGGAAGCTTGGGAGCTAGTACTACGAGTATTTGTTGCCTCAGGTTGCAAGGGCCGCTGGTGCGGGAATAGTTTTGGTACAGAGCTTGCTTATTATTATGAACTCCCCCCCCCAGCAGGTATGTGTGGGTAGGCCCTGTGGACGCCCGCAGTAGCACTCTCTCCCCGTAACCGAGAGCGGGCAAAGGAAAAAAAACATCATTCGATTTTCGCTCGTACTTTTTCGTTTCTTCCCCCCCCCTGGCCTTGTCATTCTCCTGACGTCTCTTCGCTCTTCAATTGTCGCCCAATTCTACACGCACGCCCCTCAATCAATTCGAAGAAAAGGTTTTTTTTTACTTCTTTTTACTTTTCCAATCCCGTCTCTGCCGGCTTAAACGTCCATCGTCGGAAACGATCCAATTGACGCGAGTTCGTTTTCCTTGTCAACAACCATCTCAATTCTCGCCAGAAAAAAGAAAAAAAGAAACTCGACTTCAGCAAATGGCCTCATACATCCTTCGTGCCGCCACCCGTGGCTCCTCCTTCGCCCGGGCTACGTCCGTGTCCGCCGCCGCCCGTCCGGCTGTCCGCAGCGCGTTTGTCCAAAAGGCCGGCTTCAGCGCCGGCGCGCGTCTCCGCTCGGAACACCAGGAGGAGACCTTCGAGGAGTTCTCTGCCAGGTAGGAATGAATTGGATGCAGCCGGAAAAGGGGAAAGGAAAAAGACCAGACGGTTTCGAGAGGGCTGGCGAGCGGGATATCAGCCCATTGCGGCCGATCGCGGAAACGGTGGAAAGAGAAACGAAGCGAGAGAGAGACAGAGAGGGCCCAGGATGCTAATTGACCCCGGGGGCAGATACGAGAAGGAGTTCGATGCTGTGCAGGATGTGTTTGAGCTTCAGGTGCGTCCCTTTTCCGTCCTTTTCTTTTGGGTCCTAGTCGGCCATGTTGTGATGTATAAAGCGTTGCGGCAACGGTTGTTTCCTAACATTGCGCGCGTCGTCGTCTCTCCGCAGCGCAACCTGAACAACGCCTTCGCCTACGATTTGGTGCCGTCGCCGTCTGTGCTCGTCGCCGCGATAAAAGCCGCCCGGCGAGTCAACGACTACCCGACTGCCGTGCGCGTATTCGAAGGTGGGTGAAAAAAAAAAGGCCGGCCGGCCAATCTCATAGGCCACTCCGCGAGACAAGAAAGAAGGAAATGGCACCAAGACGATTTGCTAACCGATGATGCGCTTACCCGCCCACTCTTTTTTCTCGCAGGCATCAAGGCCAAGGTCGAGAACAAGGGCCAGTACCAGCAGTACCTGGACGAGCTGAAGCCGCTGCGGGAGGAGCTGGGCATCCTGCTGAAGGAGGATATGTACCCCGAAGAGAAGGCTTAAAAGAAGGCCCACAGTGTCCTTGACCAGAGCTCACGTTCAAATTCCCGGCGAGCCATCGCGACGAAAGCTCGAATTTAGAACGAGGGCGGAGAGGTGAAGGGAAAGAGAGAATAAGATGGAGAAACCGGACATGGGAATAACTTGTAGAAAAGATGCCAGGGACTGTGCCATAGGGAGAGACAGGAGGGAAGGGAAAAAGAACCTATAACTACAAGACAAAAAAGAAGAATAATACATTGCAAATATATAAACTGGTTGCATGCTTTTGATGTCGCTGTCCGTTTTGCGGCTGACCTTGATTTTTCTCTTCAACACCCGAGGCAGACTCTGTACGTTGTTTACCAAAAAGGGGGTTTCTTCCACTTTTTTTATAAGATTTTTATATTCTTCTCTTATAGCATCGAAGCGTAGTTACGTGCATTCAAGTGCCGTATCATAGCTCATAACAGTAGGTAACAATTGCTGCCTTGCGGAACGAGCATGGAAAAGAGCAGAGCAGACGAAAAAAAAGAAAAGGAACGGAAGACGTAAACCAGAACAAGAAGGCTTTATATAAAGCTTCGGAAAAGTGACAATGCTCCTTTCATTCCATCTTTTGCGTTTTCACCTTGCCTTGGTCCTTGCGAAAATGTAAGAAAAAAAAAAACATCCAACGAGAAGCCGCTGCCGTAACCCCCTTCTCCTCTTGTTCTTGTTTTCGTCTTACAATCAGAAATCCAGCGCAAACACCTCCGCCTGCAGTTTGGCCTCGAGCTTCCTCTGCAGCCGCTGCACCCGTCGCGCGTACCGCCGCGCCTGCTTGCGGCTGCGGCCGCCGGTCGTGGTGTCCGCTGCTGCCGCTGCTGCTTCCGCAGCCGTTGCGGCCGCCTCGGCTTGGAAAATTCGCTGGACCAGCCCCAGCACGTCGTCCGGCGCCCCGTACCCCGGCATGAGGACGTCCGTGGGCGGTGGGGGCGGCGGCTGCATCCCGGCCGGTGCATTGTTGTCATCGTCGTCACTTGTGTCGTCTCCCGACTCTGAATGCGCCTCGTCGTCCTCCGTGGCCGCGTCTCCAACATTGTCCGCCTCCTCGTCACCCTCCTCCCCCCCTGCGGTCGGCGCCCCCGTGGCAGGGTCGTCTGGGGCCAACATTGTTAGCCCCAAGGCGTGCTCCCACAGGTCCAGCTCCGCCGTCGAGTACGACGCGTCGGCCTGGGCCGTCAACGCGGCGTCGACGGCGTCGTGCTCCCGCGCCGCCGAATCGACGTACGCCGCAATCAGGTCCTGGTCGTGGTGGGACCGCGGGAGGCCCGCAAAGGCGGCAAACGGGTTGTCTGCAACCGCGTCGTCTGCACCCACGTCGTCTGCACCCACGTCATCTGCACCCGCATCCGGATTGGTTGCTTGAGCCATAAAGTCGTCAAAGGAGGTTGGTCCGCCCGGTGCCGGGCCGCCGTCTAGACCACCGCCGTCGACGACATCGTCGACGTCGTCGTCGTCGTCAAACGGGTCCAGGAACAACTCGTAGTCGCCGTCGTCTCCGTCCATCATGACATCGTCCATGGAGACGTCTTCACCAGCACTGTTGCTTCCTTGCACGCCGTTGCTGGTCGCGTGGCCTTCGTCCCCGTTGTTTGGGTTGTTGTTGGCTCCGTCGACGACTTGCTCGCTTCCGCCGACCCCGTCCTCGTTCGCGCCGGCATGGTCGCCCGCAATGTCGCCCGCGATCACGGCCTCCGCCGCCGGTGCCGGCGCCCAGGGTTGCCGCTTGAGCCGACCCTGCGCACCCACCCACCACACCTGCAGCTTGTCCTCCATGGACAGCGTCGCCCACTGCGCCTTGAGCACCTGCCACGGCTGCCACTCGTGGGCCTGGAAGGGCACGTTGCCGCAGCGGCGGGCCAGGTAGTCCTCGGGCACGAAAGCGCTGTCGAGGTCGGCGGGCAGGTTGAACAGGCCGTCGTCGTCGTCGTCCTCATACTTCTTTCCCATATTTTCCTTATCTTCGTCCATCTGGATCACACCCTCCTTCTCCTTCCCCTTCTCATCCACCTTCCCCTTCATCTCCATCTCCGTCTCGATGTCCTCTGTATCCTCTTCCCCCTCTTCTTCCTCCTCGGAATCGGACATGTACATCTCCTCCAGTGTCGGCACCAAATTGACCCCCGTCCGAAAATCCCGGTTGCCCCAGACGACCAGGAACGGCAGGTGGAGGCGGAGGTCCAAATGGGACTCCGGGTGGACTCTGCGGCGGCGTCCGGCCTCGAGCGGGATCAGCTCGTCCGGCCGCAAGAGGTGTTCCCCGCCGAGGCCCCAGCCCTCGAGATGGCCGGTGCCCCACTCCGTGATGGGCACGGAACGGACCACGTGCGCCAGGGCGGCCTGCTGCGCCGCGGTCATCGCAAATCTGTTGCGCGAGGTCGGAAAGCCAAAGCCACGGAGTTGTTCGACGTTATTATCCAACTGCTCTGTGCTATTGAAGTCGAAGCCTCCGTCACCGTTCACATGGTCCGGGACGTTCTCCGGCAGCCTCGGCGGTACGTAGTCGTACCGCACCAGCAGCTCAACCATCTCCCGCACCGTCCGGTACTGCTTGCTCCGCATGAAGCTCCACAGCACGTGCAGGCCCCCGCGCTGGCCGAGCAGCAGCCGCACCAAAAGGTGCCGCGGCAGCCGCCGGCGGTAGTGCAAGACGGCGTCAAACATGGGCACCGTGGGCTCCGCGGAGCCATTTACATCGCCGTCGTTGTTGGCGTTGCTGTTGTTGCTGTTGCTGTTGCTGTTCGTATGGCCGTTAGCACCGCCGTTCGCATTCGCGGCGTTGTCGTTGTCACCGCCTACGTCGACGTCGTCTACCGCGGGTGTCAGCGGGCCCGGCAGCGGTGCCAATTGCAGCCCCGTCGGTGCGATGGACGTGGTCGTGCTGGGCCCCAGCAGCGGGTCGTGGCAGTAGAGCGTGAGCTTGACCTGGAACATGGTCAGAACAAGCAGGTCGCCGTCCGTAAACAGCTGCTCGTTGCGCAGAAGGGCCAGCCGGCTCCGGTTGGTGGGGACGTCCATGAGCAGCCACAGCTTCTTGAGCGCGGCCGTGGCCGTCGGCCGCGGCAGGCGGTGGCCCGCCCGGGCCAAGCAGGCCACAATGTCGCGCACCTTGCGCTCGCGGCTGATGAGCATGTGGACGTAGCGGAGCGTGGGGGCGGCAACGGCGGCACCCGCAGGACCTGGCACCGCCGGTGGAGTTTCGGCGCCGTCGTGCACCATGGCGGTGGTTGCTTTCTTGTACAGCCGCCAGGGGAAAATGGACAGCGTCTCGGGCGACACAAACACGCGCGCGAGGTGGAGCACGTTGGACTCCAAATCGTCGTCGATGGTGCGTTTGAACACGCGGCTCACCCGGTAGAGGACGAGAACGTCCTTGAAATCCAAGAACGTGCAAAGGTGGGCGACGAGGTCGGGGCACGAGGCCACCGAGCTGAGGAGGTCGAAGACGACGTCCGCCCGGCGGCGGGGCAGAGCCTCGGGCGTCGCAGTGGACGAAGAAGCCTGGTGGTCGACGCCGTACGCAACGCCCGAGCGCGACGCGGTAGGGGCAGCACCCTTGAGCCGCTTGGCGTGCGGCTGCTCCGGATAGTGGCGAATGGCCGTTTCGCGCGTCTGTGGGAAGCGGAGAGATCCAGCACAGCCGGGAGGAGAGGCTTCACCACTGACGGTAGTACCCACGGCGACGGCGGGATTGTTCCAGTTGCCCTTGTAGTACTTGGTCCACGCCCACACGGTGCCCTGCTTGCAAGCGATGTAGGCAGGTGGGTGGTTGTTGTTGTTGTTGTTGTTGTGGCCGCTGCCCGACGGTGACGGCACGGGCAACCAGCTCTGCAGCAGGACCTGTACCGCGTCGCCATCGAGGGCGAGGCCTGCTGCGTTCAACACGTCGACCGTCCGCGCGTTGCGCGCTTTCCGCGCCGCGTCGAGCTCCTGCAGGAGCTGGTCCTCGTTGTCGTCAGTCCCGTTTGCCTCGGCCGCCTCGCCCTTGTCGACAGCAGCCCCCAGATGCTCGGGTTCGTACCGGCCGCGAGCCAGATCGCGGCGGATGCGTTGAGCGCCGGCTTTGACGGCGAACGCGACAAGACGCTCGTGGACGGCGTCGGAAGCCGTGGGGGCCGTGGGGGCCGTGTTGGCAGCGGCGGCGCCGGCGGCGCCGGCGGCAGAAGACGAAGAGGTTGACCGGCTGGTGTTGTCAAAAACCGCCGACGGCAACGGCGAAGGCAGCAGGGCCGATGAGTCCGTGGGCAGGTTGTGAATGGCGTTGGCAATGTCGTGTAGGTCTAGCGGAAGAGCTCGCTTCTTGCCAGCCGTTGCTGGCAAGGAGAAAGGCATGCTGGGCCGATTGGGCTAGAAATTAAGAAAATAAAACTGAAAATGAACTGACGATCTGGAACGTAGGTGGAAAGAGAGAAAAAAAACAAAGACGGTGATGAGTGAAAAAAAAGAAAAAAAAAAAGAAAAGAAAAGAGAAAGAAAAAAAAGATATCTATATATGAACTGAAGTAATAAAAGAAGGACAGAATGCGTAATTCCTGCTGGTTGAAAAGTGAAGCTATTCAGAGATCATTTTGGACGTCGTCAATAAGAAACATGGCCCAAACAGGAAACAATACTAACGGGGCAACCAGCCCGCCAGCCCAATAAAAGTGGAACAATAGCAAAAGAGCACGCTTCTTCTCCTGTGACAGTGAAAGCCGGATTTGTCTGTTTTTGCACTGTCCAGGCGAAGTCCCTCAGTCTGGCCTCACTTTTGAGGGACCGTTTTTTCTGCTGAGGCGGTGTCGTCTCCCATCGCCATTTGGTCGCCGCCGTTCTATCGTCTTTATGAGACCACTTTCACGACCAGCATAAGGGAAAAGTGATGCCATGTCTCGCATAACATCCATCAGTAGAGAGAGTATTGTTTTCTTTTGTTTTCTTTGCCCGTCACTACCCAGCCTTGCTGGACGGACGGAGGCCGCCTTGTTCATAAGACGAGAAAAGAAAAGGTCTCTTGCCTCCGCGTCCTTTTCATTGCCAATAACCTCCTTTATTTGCGCCGTAGAACGCGAAATGACAAAGTATACGCACCAAATAACGGCAAATAGCAAACACCAAACGTACCGTGAGAAGAAGGGGCCTAGAAGAGACAACGAGCGGCAAATCTCATCTTCCCATCGTCTCATCTTCCCATCTTCCCCATCTTACCCAGCGTGACATAAAGAATTGTGACGAATCAGCCCTCCTACCTCTCCACGCGAGCCACCTCCTGGCTAACGGTCCATCTCGTCGGCCGGCAGATCGGCGTCATCCCGGCCCACGATCGAGTCGGCGACCTTCCAAATTTGCAACAGATTGTCCTCGGCGGCACTGCACACCAGCCACGAATTGCTCGGGTCCGGGTTCCAGCTGAAGTCGGCCAAGTGGTTGGTATGGCCGCCGTGCATGAAGAGACTGCGTATTTGTCAGTGTTAGTAGGTTCGATGGACTGGGGGGGGGGGGAACGGGAACGAGAGATGTCGGGATCTTACAGTTCGGGAGGCCCGTCTTCTTGGTCGTCGGGCAGCTGCTCCTCGCCCACCCGGCTGAGGTCCCAGAAGATGATCCGCCGGTCGTAGCTGCCGCTGCCCAGGATGGCCGGCTCGTGCGGGTGCCACGCGAGCGACGTGACCGCGTCGTTGTGGCCCTCGAGCGTGTGCACCTTTTCGCGCACGTTGCGCAGGTCCCACAGGCCGATCGTCTTGTCTGCCGACGCCGTGGCCACAATGTACTCGCTCGTCGGGTTGAAGGCCAGCGCGTTGACGGCGTCGCTGTGGCCGTCGCGCGCCACCAGCGCCGCCCGGTCCGAGTGGGCCTGCCGCACGTCTACGACCTGCAGCGTCAGGTCGTCCGACACGCTGCCGACGAAGCTGCGGGCAATGGGGTGGTACTGCACGTCGTTGACGATCTGCGTGTGGTGCGTGAGGCGCCGCGCGGGTTTGACGGTCTTGCTGCCGCCATTGCTGCCGCCATTGCTGCTGCCGTTGCTGGCTGTGGCCGCCTTCAAATCCCAGAGGCACACCGTCGTGTCCTCGCTGCCGGAGGCGAGACACCCTTCCACGTGCGGGTTCCAGGCCAGGCCGAACCCTTCCTGCTTGTGGCCGATCAGCTCCAGCTGCGGCGCCACCGTGCCCGTCGGCGTCAGGCTGTGCTTGGTGCGGTCGAAAATGAGCACGCGGCCGTCCACGCAGAGCGTCGCGAGAATGTCTGGGTTTTGTGGCTGGTACCGCGCCTTGTTGACCTCGCCCGGGTGGTCGATCCGCTGCACAATGTTGAAGCTCATGGCGGGCGCGCTGCCGCCACCGCCACTGCCGCTGCCGTTGCTGGCGCCTTGACCGTTGGCCGTGGTGTGGCCGCTTCCGCTGCCGCTTCCAGCGCCATTGTTGTTGTTGTTGTTGACCTTATTCCCGTAGCCGCCAATCTCGCCGCGCTCGTCGTCGTAGTCGTGCGCGTTGGGTTCCGCCGCCATGGGAATCGACACTTCGGCGATCTGCAGGTAGTTGGGCATGCCCTCGGACGTGTGCGTGCCCAGAAGCAGCCGATAAACGCGCGCTTTCTTTTCTTCCAGTACCTTGACGTCGGGGAACCATTGTACGGTGAGTGTGGGCCACGGCAGGGCGTTGCTTTTGACGGGTCAGTACGCCACCAAAGAGCGGGAGGTGGAGAATAAAAAATAACACCAACCTCAAGATCATGTCGTAGAGAAAAGGACTGTTCTTTTTCCATGTCTTGTATTCTAGCAAACCCCTGTTAGGACTCGTTCGTCTCGTATGTCCATCTCCGTTTCCCAGCTTTGCCTCCTCGTCTCGAGCCTACCTTCGTTGATCAACCGCTGCTCCTGTTCCGTGTCCTCGTCGTGTTCCATATCCACTTGAAGAATAAAATCAGTACCAGTTCAGATAGCTCGCAAGTCTGCCGCCTTTTCCCTTCTTTGTTCGGGCTCACCGTCCACATCATCGACAACCTGCGGCGCAGGGGGTCCCATATTGACGCGATTTGCCGGCCGGGCGGGAAAAGAGCAATGCACGTGAAATATAGCTAAAATATCACCGCGAGTTTCTGTTCGTCGTAGTGCGCAAACAACGTGGTCGTCGGGCTTTCGCAGATTGGTTGCAAAGCGGAAGAGAAACGCGCCAAAGAAAAGTGAAGCTCCGCGCGCGCCAGTTCGACCTGCAGTCGCGTAAAGTGCGAACGGGCGTAGGCTCGAAATGGTAGAGGCGGTGTGTGATGGCAGAATTCCGGCGACCCTCCCAAATCGCTGAACTCGAGGGGGTAATATTACATCAATTCTAGGATGCGTTTTGGTGGTGACCCGTCTATACATCAACACGTCTTGTTTTTTTGGGCAGGCAAAAACAATGGCAAATCCCATAAATATGCACACATTTTACATCGCTGTGTTATAAGCCAAGCCGCATATTTGTACGACTCATCATCTGATCCTACGTTTGAAAGGGCCAGAGAGTGGGCCTGACGCTATGTATCTTGCTCTATTTGCTTGCTTTCGCAATTCTGCGTATGGCCCATCATACAAAAAAAAAAAAACCATTTATGCTTGCAAAGCGGCGGCACCACGGTTGCCTCGGTTGCTCTGCTGCTGGCCGCCGCGGCCCCGTCCACGTCCGCGACCGCCGCGGCCGCGACCCCGGCCCGCATCCAAATTCGGCGGCGGCGGCACGGCATTGTAGGACGGTTGCTCGCTCGATTTGGCGGCACTCACCTGCACGGCTACCTTTGCTGCGGTAGTCGCAACGGCCGATCCAGATGCCGATCCGCCTCGCCCGCGGTTGTTATTGTTGTTGTAGCCACCCCGGCCACCATTAACACCGCTGCCGCCGCGTCCGCCGCCACCTTGCTGCTGCGTCTGCTGCTGCTGCTGGTGCGGTCCGCCTGTCCGGTACACAAGGCTGCTATGCTGCAAGTGTGATCCAGGACGCGGCCCCGGTTGTTGCGGGTGCTGCTGCTGCTGCTGCTGCCGGGAGCCACCGCCCCGGCCGCCATTTCTGTTGCCGCCGTTCAACGCACCACGCCACGAGCCGTGTAGCGGGGCCGGTGCGGGAGCATCGCGGTACTGCCGGATGCCGCTGGCCGCTGCACCGCGGCCGGTGCCGTGGCCGTGGCCGTGGCCGTAACCAGAACCAACCGTGAGCGTCGTCAGAGAAGCCGCCGGCCGCCGCTCAATGGCCGCGCGCGAGCCGGCCACCACCTGGCGGTTCGTCAGGTTCAGCACGGACGAGGCCAGCACCATCTGGCCGCGGAACGCGGGGCACCGCTCGCCCAAGGTCGTGCCGCTCATAAACGTGGTGTCAAAGACCACGTCGAGCAGCTTGGTGGCGGCCGTCCGGCTGATGCCGACCACGGTGCCGCGGGCCGCAATGGGCACCTTGCCGGAGTCCTGCACGTACACGACGCGGTCGCCGAGCGCAAAGAGCTGGTTGCCCAGGCGCTGCTCGGCGTCCGACGGCTTGAGCACGGCGTTCCGCGGCACGTTGCCAATGAGCTTCGGGTCCGTCGCCGGGTTGGCGAGCGACGCCTGGTCCGCCGCGGCGGCCACTTGGCTGACGACGTCGGAATCGAGCTGCTCCGCGTCCAGGGGCACCCGCTCGAGGTTGTTGGTGTCTTGCGCCTTCAACCAGGCGCCGATCTCCTTGACGCGCTTGGACGCCGTGGCCTCGTCGGGCCAAATGTCGTTGTCTTTGATGTCGCGGTTCTGCGGCAGGTGCTTGAGGCCGGCAAAGAAATCGGGAAACGCCACCATGTAGTTCGCAATGAGCTTGATGGCTTCGTTGCTAAACTCCCACCCGGTCGCGGACTTCCGCGAGTAGCCCAAGACCTTCTGCTTCTTGCCCTCGAACTTGAGGTTCAACCCGAGGTTCACCTTGAGTCCGCCCACGGAGAAGACGTAGAACGACGAGGTGATCTTGCTCAGCGAGAGCGGGTGCAGGTCCAGCGCCTTGGCCACCGCGTACGACGGCTGGTACCGGTTCCGGCGGTCCGCCCGCAGCACAATCGAGTGCGCAAAGTCGGGCTCTTTGTCCTTGAGCACCGACACCAAAACGTCCATGCGGTTGCCCTTGTGGCCGACGACACCCAGCGGCCGGCCGTAGGCGTAGTCGCCCACATAGAACGCATGCGACCCAACGGGGAATTCCTCCTCGATGGGGACGGCCGCGCGTTCAATAAACCGCTCGTCCTCGTTGACGACCTCGTCCACGACGACCTGCGCGGCGTAGTCGGTCTCCATGGCCGGCACCTCGCCGTACTCCTTCACGGTCGAGCCGTCGTCCGTCTTGACGAGGCCCTTGAGCATGTGCACGTGCACCAGCGACTCGACGGGGCCCGTCAAGATGGCCAACCGCCGGCTGTAAAACTCCTCGATGCTGCGCGCTTTGGATTGCCAGCGCTCGATGTCTTTGCCGCCGTGGTGCGTCTGCACAACGCCGCCCTTGTCGTCGAGCGTGTAGCGGAAGAGTTCGTCCGAGACGCCCACCACCTTGGCTTCCTGCAAAAACGGATACCCCACGTGGCACCGCCGGCCGAGCTTCGCCTTGGCCGACTCCACCTTGGTGCGCGCTTCCGAGTCGGACAGGTTGACGACCATGCTCGCGTTCCGGCTCTCCTGCTGGAAGACGTTCACGCCGTGGAACCCCAGGGTGGCCGTATACGGCAGGGTGGCTAAGCTGGGGAACCCCGCGAGGGCGGACACGTTAAGAAGCGCCCCGTCGGTCAGCCCGTGCAAGAAGTCCAGGCCCTCCGTCGGCGGCAGCTCAAAAATGTTCATGATGCAGCGGCAGTGCTGGATCTCCGGAAAGATGCCCGTAAGCGACGAAGGATAGACAAAGTCGGCGTCGGGCTGAAACGTGAACTCAATGGGCACGCCAAATTCGTTCCGCTCCTTCTCTTCGTCCGTCAACAGAGCGTTTTTCGGGGCCATGGCCGCGAGGAGACGGCTCTCGTCGATGAAAGGGATCTTGACCACAGCCTCCCACTCCATCTTCTTGCCGTTCATGTCCAGCTCAAAATCGCGCGGATAAAAATCGATAATCGGCGAGGTCTCCTCGGTCATAAGGGGCCAATAGACGGCCGGCACAATCTTCTTGCTCCGATCGGGCAAGACGCCCATCAGCTGCTCAAACGGTCGGAACGGCTGGCCCAGCTTGAAGTTGAGGTCGGCACCCAACCCCTTCAAAACGTCCGAGATCAACGGAGCGTAGTGGTATTGGTAAAACCACGGCCAGGACGCAATGCCCCGGTAGTAGTAATACAGAACCCACTGGAGACCCTGGACGTAGTTCTCGCACAGCGTTCGGACCTCGTCCGGCAACGCGCTGTCGCTCCAGTAAAACTTTTCCTGGTAGTATTTGTCCTTCCACTGTTGGAATTTGAGCATGTACAGCTTATCCAACGACTCCTGGTTCTGTTCTGCCGAAATGTCGGCAACCTCGGCGGTGTCGTATTTCTTCATCACGCGGAAAAGGGCCAGTTGGGCCTCCTCTTCCCGCTCCTCGTCGTCGTCGTTCTCGTCGTCCTTGTTGTGGCCGTCGTGGGCCTGTGTCCTCTGTGCTGCCGCCAGCCGGTCCGCAGGGAATGAGAGGACGAGATGGCGATTGCCGTCGCCGTCCTCGTCGGTGCGCCAGTCCAGGCGCAACCCGTCCGCAAGGTCCTGAACGAACTTGCGGTCCTCTGCTTTCAGGTCAGTGCCAAGATCCAGAGGTCTCTGGGTCGGCTTGCTGACAAACTTTCGAATCGTGTGCTTCCAAAGTTCCTTTTGAAACGTAGACAACACGAGCTTCCCCTTGCTGTTAGTAGTCGGCAAGGAGGTTGCCGCGTCTGGGGTCGGCGTGGGCGCATGGCTGGTGCCGGTGCTGGCGCCGCCGCCGCCGCCATTGGCGTGGTGCTGGCGGTGGTGCCGGCCGTTCCGTTTCTTATCGGAACTGATAGTGAGGCCTTCGCCGAGCGGCGCGTGGCTCATCTGCTTCGCCTGGAACCACTTTTCCCCCTCGATTTCGTGCTCAAAAAAGCGGAACTCCTCCTTGGACAGCTCCTCGAGCAACAAGCCCAACCGCTTGAGGTTGACGGTGCCGCCTTCGTTGATGTAGCCCTCGCAACGTGGCAGCACCCGTTTGTAGATAGCAAACATGGTCGCCAGCGCCCCCTCGTTGATGTGCAGCCGCGGGAGGTTCGGCAGAAAATCGTTGCCGACAAAAAACGCCATGAGAATGAAGTCGTCGATGATGCGCTCCATGTTGAAGGGGAAGGGCATGGCGTTCGCCGCCTTGAGTTCCTGGAACTCGAGCTCCAGGTACTCGCGGACAATGCACAGGTGCATGAGATAGAAATTCTGGTGTTCCAGCTCCTTGGACTTGGTCTTGGACTGGCGGCCAAAGGTGACCTCCTCCCGCAGCAGACAGAAATGTGGATCGTGGCTCAGAAGACCCAGCATGATGAGATCGGCGTCCAGGCCGTAGAGGCAGTGGCGCATGTTGGGGTGGTAGTCCTTTTGCGCTTTCGCGTTGCGGATGTACTCCATGATCTTGTGCTCGCCCTCGCCGGGCACGTCGTGGCCCGAGAGCACGATCTTGCACTGCTGCCACTCCTTGTCTTCGCTGACTTTCTTGTTGACAAAGTACTTGAGCTGCGTCGACAGCCGGGCCATGAAGTCGGTGCCCGGCGTGATGCAGTTGCTGTCAAAGGGCTCTTCGGTGGGCAGCTCTTTGCCCTCCTGGATGGCCTTTTTCCGGGCCATCTCGACGTCGAGCGCCGTGCGAAAGCGGCGCGAACGCTGCTGGTTCATCTTGGCGCGCGGCGCCACGCCGTCGACCGCCATGAAGAACAGCTGCTTGGGCTTGATCTTGCCGAACAAGTGCTCGATGTAGCTGAAAATGCGTATAAACATCTCCTCTTCGCTCATTCGAAACATCGCGTCGTCGGAATCTTTGTGTGTGCAATTGTGAATGATGCCGTTCATGTCGAGGTACAGGCAGTCGAACTCGGGAATCCGGTTCTCGGCAATCAGCTGTGAAATTGCCGGATACCGCTCGGAGAGCCATCGGAAGAATTTCGGAACACCCATTTTGGAGGATGGCGAGGCGAAGTCGACGAAATGGTCGAGAATGAAGGGGAAAAAAAATAAAGGCAAAAAGAAAAAAAGAAAGGAAAAAAGCGAACGCAAACAAGAGACAACTGTCTGTTGTCTGTCGGTGAGGAACGTCGTCCAATTCGCGCAAAGCAAATACAGAAAGAAATAAAACGGGGTTTGCAAAAAAAGGGGGAAAAGAAAACGAAGTATATGGGAGCGTCTTGACGCTTTTGCTCGTTTGATGGCAAAACGATCACCATGCAACAGGACAGGACATTGAGGCGGATGCGCCTTGCCACCTGACGCTAAGTTCTCGAGAAGCAAACCGCGCGGCAACTGTTCCTTGGGGGTGGCGGGGCGTGACCGGATCCGGAAAAATGAGTCACCGGTGCAGCGGAAAAACGGGGTTGGTTCAGCCAGCAACGTATCACAGTTCTCGTACAGTACAAATGATAACAGTCTTCTTAGGTCGCGTCTCACGTCTTGAAACCAGCGCCTATTGTAGGACAAGTTTCCTTGGTATCGTTTACTGTCAGTTCTTTACGGTTATTTGGCAATTAAAAAGACACCCGAAGAAGAAAACGGCCAGTCATTATAGATAGGGTTGGATTAAAATGTCGAACGTTGCTCTATAGTACAGAAAAATCAAAGAAAAAAATAGGAAAAAGAAAAGAAAAAAACACAAGCAAAAGCAAAGAGCTTCCGCATGTTTTGAGGTGATTCGTCGCCTTTCCTTTTTTTCGGGATGCCTGCCGCCTCCGCAAAGCCTCTGTGAAAAAGAGCAAATAAAGTATAAAGGACAAAGAAATGTAAAATAAAAACAAGCGGAACAAACACCCCTTTCCTTGACCCTTTCCTCACATCTTACATTTTTGCCTGTCTCTCTTCGTGTTCGCCTTTCATCACTCCGCTCCTTCTTTTTGTAAGATACTTTCCTGCATCTATTGTCCTCAACTAGAGTGTTCACATCCACGAATGCAAATTACGTGGATGGTCCTCCCTTTGGGCCAAAAGAAAAGAAAAGAAAAAACAATTTCGCTAAGCGGCAAACAAACGTAGCTAATCCTTCCTCTGCCTACACGGATGGCGTCATTGGAACCAAATATAGAGTAGGCGACGGCGTCTGTGGCGTCTGTGGAGTTTGTGGCGTTTGCGGAGTTTGCGACGTCCGCGGCGTGAAATAGTGCCAGCGAGTCGCGTGGCCCGGGTTGACGTTTTGAGGCGTCATGATGGGCACAACCGGATTCTGCTTCTAAAACCCGAACCCGGTCGGCTGCGGAGCGAAGCCGTTGGCACCGGCAAATGGCGCCGGAGACGCCCGTCCCATGTTGCCGCCCGTGGGGCCAGCTGTGATCATGAGCCGGTTGCCGCCCAAAATCGGCGTGTTGTCCTCGACCTTCTCCTGTTCCTTTTCTCTGGCCTTGCGTTCCTCGTTGTCGGCCTTCAAAATAGCAAGGTCCTTGGTCTGCTGGCTCAGAAGGTTGATCAGGTACGGCATGGTGAAGTCGGTCAGCCCGTGGCGCCACGACAGCTCCAGTACGAGATCGGGGCGGATCAGGTCGTAGCAGGCATACAGCATGCCGACGAAGCACTCGCGGTTGCCAACATCAACGAACTAGGGGAAACAAAGGGTTAGCTAGGCGGAACAAGTTTGGATTGCGTTTCGCAATTGGGATCGAAAGACGCGTTATACGTACGTAACGAAGAAGCTCCTCGACAACGTCATTCTTGCCTGAAATGGCAGCGGTCTCGACCGCGTCCTTCCACAACTTGTCCTGCTTCGAGAGGGCAATCGACTTCTCCCAGCGCTTGTTCTTGCGGTAGATGTTAGCTGCAATTTGGCGGAAGAAGACCAGGTCGTGCTTCTCCAGGCGCGACGCCAGATCCACAGGGTCGTAGTTGTCGTAGTTCTCGACTGAATCCCGCAGGGTCTTGTAGTCCTCCTCCTCGATCAGCAGGTCGTTGATGGCATCGTTGACGGCCCGCTTGTTCTGCGTTTGCACGTTCAGTAGGAATGGCTTGATCAGCGGCAGGTTGTCGGACTTTTGGAACATCCGGACGACGCGGTTAACGTCGACGCGGGGCGTCAACACCTGGAGCAGGTCCGTCAGGAGCGAGGGATGCTGCTCGAGGTAAAAGTTGATGGCCTTGTAGTAGATCTCCAAGTTGGCTACCTTGACAACGATCTCCTTGAACTGCTGGTGCTCCCACGAGTTTTCGGGGCGCTCCATGACGGCAAGCGCTGCGTTGTCAAACTCGTCGTAATGATAGTAGCAGAAGATCAGCTCGGGCCACAGATTGGCCTCCTCGCAGGCCCGGATCATCTTGGGCAGGTTGGTTCGGCTCCAGAACAGCTTGAGGTGCTCCATCAGGCGCTGCGGGCTGTACTTGGCGAGTGCAATGCCTAGCTCAGTGAACATGGCCATGTGCGCCCGCTCAAGGCCAAGGCCCTGCTCGAGAAGGTTGATGAGCTCGTCAAAGTAGCCGTTGCGCTCGTACTGCTTGACCAGCTGTTGCAGTTGGTCGGCGTCGACAATGAGGTTCAGGCCGCAGATCAGAGCGAGGCGGAACTCCTTCTTCTCCACGCAGGCCTCGTGCACCTCGCGCCACACCTTGATGTTGTTCGCCTTGCGCGCCGCCTCGACGGCAGCCTGGTAGTCCGAAAGGTACACCAGGGTCGTCGCAAGCTTGGCCCAGTTAGAGATGCTCGAGAAGAAGATTTTGGCGGCCTCGTACAGGCCCTCGCCGTACGCCTTGTCACCGGACTCCTCAATGTTGGCGACATTGGTGCCGCGCAGGAAGTCCTCCAAATCCGACAGGTTGTCCAAGCGCGCGTAACAGAACGCGAGCGCGGTGTCGATGGCCGGCTCCCGCAGCGTCTTGCGGGCCATGAGGAGGTACTTGACGAGCTCCTCGTTCTTGCCGGCGTGGGTGGCAATGTCGATGACCTCCTCGTGGTTCTTGGGATCTTGGGCCTTGATGTACGACTCGATGGCGTCGCTCACACGCAGACCGTCCAGCTGTGCCTTGGCCACCCGGCTCCACACTTCGGGGGTGTCGACCTCCTCCGCGTACGCTTGGGCACGGTCGATGCTGACGACATGCTCGACCAGCACGTTGACGGCGCTCGTGCTGTCGTTGATCTTTTTGAAGATCTCGAACGCCTCCTCGTAGAGGCCAACGTTGATGCATGCAGCAGAAATCTCCTGCGGGTCGAAGCCGTCTAGCTTGTGGATGTAGTCCATGACACGCGCCTTGTCGGCGGTGGTGGCCGTGAACAACAGCAGGTTCTGCAAGCTCTGGTTGTCACTAAAGGGCGAGGGCTCCAGCACAATCTTCTCGAGGAGCTCAATAAGCTCGGCTGGCAAATCGGCCTTGAGGAAGCAAGCGACCGCCTCCGACACCTTGGCTGGGTCGGTGCACTCGGGCACGGCCGTGGAGATGACTTGATCCACGACGGAGCGTCGGTGAATGTTGTTTTCGCTGAGCACAAACTGCCACAGCTCGCGGTCCGCACGCTCCAGGAGGTAGCGCGCCTGGGCACGGTACATGGAGTTCTCGTTCGTGACATTGACGAGCTCGAGGTCGTTCTGGCCCTTGCTGTAGGCGATGTAGGCGAGGTTGGGATCACGCTTCTCGCAGTACTTGCCGACAACCAGGGTGTCGTACTGGTCGTTCTCCTTCAGGAACTTCTCCGGGTTGTTGTTGGAGTCAATGTAGATCTTGGCCAGCGCGTTGTAAATGGCCTGGTCATGGTTGCCGGCGGCCAGGGCGGCCTCGAGGAACGGCAACAGCAGTTTGAGACGGTTGCGCGACTCCACTTCAGAAACGAGCTGGTCGATGGGGATCGGACCCGGCGATACGGACGACAACAAGTTTTTGATGATGTTCTCATCACAGTCCACGTCAAGCAGACCGCCAACAACTGCCGGGGTGCGGGCCGGGTTGATGCGCTGCACATAGGCTTCGATGGACTGGAACTGCTGGTTTTGGTACAAATACAGAATCAGGTCGTGCACCAAGTTGAAGCGGTCGCAGACGATGATCAGGGGCAGCTGGTCTTGCAGCTTCGCCTCCTTCAAAAAGTTCTTGACCTTCTCGGGGTTGTAGTGGTTGCTTTCGCGGCAGATGCGCTCGACCTCGTTAAACTGACCCATCTTGGTGGCAGCCTCAATGTACTTGAAGTGGACCTCGGGGTCTTCGGACAGATTAACGATGCTACCCAGGTAGTAGTACAGGCCCTCAGCTGTCTTGTACTTTTCGAACAGGTCGACGAGGTGCTGCGGGCCCAAGAGATCCGAGTACTTGGTGGCAATCTGGACGACCGACTGCAGGTTCTGGCGGATGTTGTGCTTCATCATGGCGTCGAGGCAGTCCAGAGACTGCTCAACCGACAGCTTGCCAAAGAACTGGGTGAGAAACTCGGGATCGAAGTCGGCCGTGCCAGGGACGTTGATAACGACACGTTTCACAGCCGCCGGGTCCTCGTACAAGTCCAAAGCCCACCGGAAGAGACCCGCCTGCTCGCACAGCTTGGCAATATGAGCTTTGTCAAAATGCGAGAACATCTTGTTGCTCAGGATGGCGTCGGCCACCTGGGGCGCGTTCAGCAAGTTCATCTCCAAGAGGCGTGTCTGCAGGTGCGCTTGTTCGGGGCGGTTCTCCTTCAGGGCGTCGATCAGGAACGCCGTCACCTGCGGAAGCAGGCTCTGGGACTGGAAGACGTCCACGGCCCGCTCAAGGTCGATTAGCGGGCCGCCCTCGTTGTTGGCCAGCATGGTGGCGAACTCGACGGCCTTGTCCGGGTTGGCGCGAGCCACGTGCTGCAGCAGCTGCATGTAGTCAGGCTGGTAGCCGGCCTTGGTGGCGTACGGAATGATCTCGTTGAAGCGGTTGGCTTGGGCGAGCGAAGCGACCACCTTGTGTGGGACGTTGGCCTTGAGGTAGATACGGAGGGCCAGCGCGAGATCCAGCGGCCGCACCAGATCGCCAAGCTGCTCCGAGCAAAACAGTTTGTCCTCTTTGGCCCACTTCTCCAAAAGCTCGGTGCGCTTCTGGGCGACAACCGGCTGGGCCAGCTCCAAAGTCTCGGTCAGGTTCAGGCCGCCCTTGTCCAGCAGCATGCCAAAATACTGCAGAATGTACGACATCTGGCCAGGTTGCTGCGGGAGGCGCTTGAACTTCTCAATGGTCTCGGACGTGCGCAGAAAGCCCTGCGGCGAGTTCGCGGCGACGCGGGCAGCATCAATGAAGTTGCCCCCACCGAAGAGCTGGTCGAATCGGCGCGCATACAAGGGTTCGGCACCGGGCAGGTCGCCGCGGGACGCAATCTTAATCGCCAGGTCGGTGTTGGCCGGGTTTTGCAGCAGGTACGGGATAATGGTGGTCTCGTCAACCTTGACGGACAGCGTCTGGCCCTTGCGGTTGATGCCCACAACACCCGTAGACTCGGCGTCATTGCACGACACAAAGATGGTCTCGCTGGACATGCGGTTCATGAAGATGCAGGTGCCGGTCTCAATGTCGTACAGATGGATGAAACCGTACTTTGTGATGAGGTACACAATGCCGTATTTTTGCGACACCTGAACGGCCACCGGGAAGTCGTTTACAGCTTCGGCGGGGAAGTACACGTCGACGGCCTTCTTGAGGAAGGCAGGGTTAGCCTCGGGCTTGTCGATCTCGACAATGTGCAGCTTCGCGTGGGCGGCGGTCCGAACGGCGAAGACGAACAGCTTCGAAATTTGCGGGGCACCCTCCATCTGGTAGGTAGCAAAGGAGGCGGCATGGCCTTCGATCGCCTGGCTCACGCCCCGTTCTTTCGAATACAACTGGATGGAACCGACGACCCGTCCCTGTTGTTGCGAGATGCCCACGACGGCCATCCATTTGCTGTCCGCATCGATGCGGTAGTTGATAATCTGACAGGCCTAGAAGAGAATGCACATCAGGATAAATGCTCTGTTGCTGTGTCGCGTCCCTCGCGTCTCGACAACATCGGAGCTCAAAGCTCCAAACTCCAAGCTTTGTACGACAATCACTTACACTCATCGCGGCATTCCGCTTGAAGACTTCGACTGGGGCACGGCCGGCCTCAAAGACGTCCCAGTGGTGCACGCCTGTCTCGGTGATCAGGCCGATCGTCGTCTCGCTGATCCATTTCCAGTAGACGACGTCCTCGTTCGTTGTGGCCGAGTTCAACTTGGCCTTCTTTTCGAGGTCAAAGATCTGGAGTGTCCGGGATTGGGCGCGCAGAGCTATGACGGGACGCGACCAGTGCATGATGGCACTGTCGGCCTTGATGCCGCGGCGGATGACATTGCTGAGATTGTGCAGGTCGACGATGACGACCTCGGGTTGGGCGGTTTCGCTCTTTTTCTCACGCACGCAAACGTACCGATCAGACTCCAATGTCTATTGGTAAAGAAGAAAAAGTCAGCAAATGGGACTCAAAGAGTGAGGGCAAAAAAAAAAAAACAGAACAAAGCCGTTCTTCACGCAACAAACGCTGCTGACGCGTCTGCGGCAAAGACCGGAAACAAGAAAATCAGGGGAAAAACCCACGCAAGAGTTGAAGCCGATGGCCGCGCTGTCGATGCCGAGAGACGCGAGCTGGACGATCTCGCCCAGCTTGATGGGCAACGGAGCCATGGTGGCTGCGAGATTGTGACGAAGCTCTGGCAGCTGGAGCGCGGTAGTGCCCCGGCAAGACGGGCGAACCGGGCAGCGTTGGGCAGGTCAACAAACAAAGGGTTTTGACGGCGGTTCTGTAGCGACGCAACGAAGGTAACGGCGTCGTGAGATGTTTGAAAAGGAGAGGGGGAAAAAAACAACGAGAATGGGCAAAAAAAGCCGCTTTTGCTTTCCTTCAGACAAGCAGGGAGAAAACAAAAGACGAGAAAAGAAAAGGTCGAGCGGAAAGGGAAAAAAAGAAATAGGATCAAAAAGACTAGACAATGAGCCCAGCCAAAGGATAAATCGAAAGAAGAGCACGCGTGGGTGAAGATGATTTTGAGGGTCGACGTTGATGAATGGGGATGGATGGAAAGGAGGCAATGAAAAGAGGCGCGTTTGGACGAGAGGAGAGCGAGCGTAGAGTGACAAAAAAGTTTACCGTAGCCTCTATTTTCCAGGGGAGGACCGTTTGGCCTTCGTTGTTTCCTTCCTTTTCTGGTTGCAGCTTGGCCTGTGCACGGGCCATTCAGGGGGTGAATAAGCGGGAGCTTAGCTGTCACGTGGAAGTGGTAAGATTGCGATATATTTAGGAAAGAGAACGAGCAGAGAAGGACAATAAGCACCTCCAAAGAGGAGAGGCATACTAAGCTGCTTACAATGGGCAAACGGAGGGCGTCTCTTTCGTTGACTACGGGTCTACTCAGGTACCTCAGAACTCGAAACCGGTTCTCAGTTTCTCCAAAACAGCTTCGGCTGCCCGGAACAGTTAGGCAGCGACAAACCGGGGCACAACAGGCTCCGCATAAGTGACGCAGTGCTTCAGCTGCGCACGTGATGTTGTCTTAACACATGTAGCAAATGAAAAATTCAAAAATCAGGAATCAAATAACAACCAGACGACGACGGTCAGCATGCATTGATCGAAGAGACCGTAAAACGTCGGCTACGTGTTGCAAAGAGAATATGCAGCTTTTAAAAAGCAATGCAGAATACAATGCAAGGACGGCCTTCTACAAACGTGAGCCTGACGAGAAGCAAAGAGTCGGCCAAAGCGGACGAGAATCGGCCACGCAAAAAGGCGCAAAAGCTTGCTGTTTCCCGGCGAAGTCCCTGTAGGTCAACAGCCAGTAGGTCAACAGCCAGCCTCCAGACCGTCGCCCTGGATGCGCCGTCCGTTCGGCCTCCTCGGCCTCTTCCCACAAGCGCTCTACTTCCCGGCTTCTCCCTGCCCTGCCATTGTCTTCAAATTCGCTATCACACGTGCAACCAGTGGTAGGATCGTTGGCATGTCCGGTCAATCATTGCGACCCTTTCCACAGCTCCCGGAGGAACCTAAACGGCAAAGCATCGCACCCAAGATTGTTCGGTGTTGTGGTTCGTTCTCCGTTTGCAAGGAAAAAAAAATGTAGAGTCATGGGACGGTCTGCGGCACGAATGCCGGAGAGTCCTCGGCAACAAAATCGTTTTTTTCCTGTGAACGTGTTATAATTGCGTTGTTCATGGAGAAGAAAAAAGAAGGTAAAAGGAGAATTGGAAAATGAGACCGGCGCCGAAAAACTTTTTATGTTGTTTCCTGCGACGCAGAAAAGTGGGCCTGTCCTTTCATAGCCTCAGGCAGGAAATGGTCCGTTCATTTTCGATCACGTGAGTATTTTTATTTGGGCGTATTACTTCGGGCGTCGCGCAGAGAACGCGGGTTAAAGCCCTCCTGCCGAGGCCATAATACGATAGCAACACGTTTAGGCGAGACCGTTGGCTATTTTTGAATACCAACGCATTTGGTGTTTTTTCCGTCTAGCATGACAGCGCTCCAACAGCCTCTTCCGCGGTTTCTCCTCCCCCAGCTGAGCTGGTCGGCGCCCCTTATGGCGTCTTGGCCGGCCCGGCCGTCCGCTGCCCGGCCACTGCTCCTCCGGTCCGCGGCGTCGGCCGCCCCCGCCTTGTCGACGATGTCTGCACGGTTGGCACAATGCGAGAGCAACACCGCACGCAGACAAAGACAACACCAACAGCAGCGGCGTCTACCGATGCCGGCAGCCTTCACAGGGCCTGCAGCAACACCCAAAACCACGCCGTCGCCGTCGCTGTCTGCGCTCGTCCAGCGCCGCGCGTTCCACGCCACGGCCTCGTGCCGCCGCGACCACCATTTTGACACGCTTAAGTTCGTGCAGCGGCTGCAGGAGGACGGCTTCACCGAGGAGCAGTCCGTCGCCATGATGAAGGTGTTGAACGACGTGATTGAGGAGAGGTAATTGACTTTGCCGCAGCCCTTCTTTTTCCACATTTTCGGCTGTGCTCTACCACGTGAAATCGAAACTGACCCACCACCAGCATACAAAACCTCACGCGGACCATGGTCATGCGCGAGGACGCCGCCAAGGCGACGTACACGCAAAAGGTCGATTTCGCCAAGCTGCGCAGCGAGCTGCTGGCGGCGGACAGCACGGAGAGCAACGCGACGCGGGCGGCGCACGAGCGGCTGGCCAACGACATTGCCAAGTTCAACAGCCGGCTGCGGGACGAGGTGGGGCGGACGCAGGCGAGCGTGCGGCTGGACCTGAACCTGGAAAAGGGGCGGATCCGCGAGGAGGCGGTCGGGCAGGAGCTCAAGATCAAGGAGACGGAGACCAAGATCGAGCAGGAGGTGGCGGCGCTGCGGCAGCAGCTGGAGCAGGTCAAGTTCCAGACGCTGCAGTGGCTGATGGGGGTGTGCACGGGGTTCGCGGCGCTGATGCTGGGTGCGTGGCGGCTGCTGATGTGAGGGGCGGAGAGAGGATGTTGGCGGGAGCCTAGAGAACTAGGCGTTCCACGATGGGCAGTATGCTGCTACAAGGAAGACATGGAGAGGTTATTCGCAAAGGCGTAGACGACCACGGGTGATCCGACGCCAAACCCCATTGCTTTGCATCTACGTTAACATGACTTCTGTGGGGATTTTTAAAGCAAGAGAGATGAACTATAAATTTCGGAAAAAGTCATATAACTCTCTACGTGGCGTTTCCTTTGTAAGACTCCATATAAGATAGACTGGAAAGCACAACAATGTGAACACAAAAAGTAAAAAAATAATTAGGGCTTTATATTAGCATTTTTGGGTTTCCACAGGGGAAACCGAATTATACAAAAGCGGCGATGCTATATGGTAGTAGTAACTACATGTCTTTGGTTTTTGTGTGTTTTGCAACGTGCATCGCCCAATATTATGGTTAAAAAAAACAAGACGGCCCATCTCTGGTTTTCAACGCCCGATCAAGACGAGAAAGGGACGAAAGGTGAACAGTTCGGCCGCCTTGTATGAAGAAGTGAATCAAAAGATATAGGGGTAGTGGGTTCAAGAGAGACGACAGAGGCAAAAAAATGGGGATGCAGAACAGAGGAAAATAAAAAAAAGCACAGGTCTTCCTCTTGTTATCCAAATCTGTGGAACAAGTGCGAGAAAGGGGTTTGTTGCTTGTTCGATGGTCTCCAATGTCTGCCCCTGCATCTCCCTCCCTTCCCCCTATTTGTTTTCCTTTTTATGTTTTTCTCGACTGGCAAATTGTGCCAGAATGCAGCCCGGGTCATGATGATGAAGGTGAACGAAGAACGAAGAATCCAAAAAGGGAACAATCTTGCGTATAAAATATAAAAACGACAAGACCAGTAGGTAAGAAAAAGAAGAAGAATTACAAGGAGTAATGCAAAACTGAATAGTGTCCGAGTCAGTAAAGACATATCATCTTCTTGTGCGGATAGATGGACGAGCCAAAAGAGCAAAAAAAAAAAAAAAAAAAGAACAGCGGACCTATTGTGGGAGCGCTTCCAACACCGAGCGGGCTGCGTTGTACATGGCGTGCAGGTCCCGCTTGGCCGCGGCACAGTGGCCGCCGGGACCGTAGCACCGCCCCTCGAGGTTGTCGTCGGAACGCTTCCTCCAGCAGGACTGGCCAAACCACATGCAGAACTGGGGGTTGGCTTCGGGGCCGGCCTCGGCGTCGCGCGTGGCGACGGACGTCGACGATGTGGTGTCGCGGGGGCTGAAGCTGTCGATGGTGTTCACGACGGCCTCGGCGGCGCGCTTGACCTTCCAGCAGGACTGGCCGAACCACATGCAGAACTGGGCCTCGGCTTCCGGGCTGGCGCTGGCCTCGGCCTCCGCCTCGGCCTCACGCTTCTCCTCGCGCTTCTCCTCGGCGGGGGCCGGCGGGAAGTGCGAGGCCAGCAGCAGATCCGAGTAGAAGGAGCGCGGGTCGGGCTGGGTGGACGAGACGATGGTGGCGAGGCCGTCCAGCGAGCGCATGGCCTTGTGGGCGACGCCGCCGGGGGCATGGGAGCGGCGGGCCAGGGGGCTGTCGTGGTTCTCGCCGGGGCCACCGGTGGCGGCCAGGGCTTCGGCAAAGGCCTCGGCGGTGCGCTTGACCTTCCAGCAGGACTGGCCAAACCACATGCAGAACTGGGCCTCGGGGTTGGGGCTGGCGACGGCGGCAGCGCTGGCGCTGGTGGCGCCGAGGGCCAGGAGGGCAAAGAGAGCGGGAGATTTCATGACAGGATGGAGTTTTAGTGGTGTGGTAGGAGTGATGTGTTGGGGAAAAGAAAGAGGTTTTGTTGACGTTAAGTCTTCAGAAAGAAGAAACAGGGATGAAGTGGAAAGTGTTAGATGATGGTCTTAAGAGATGTTTGTCGAGATATGGGGATCGAGGAAGACGAAGAGCAAGAAGGAAAGAAAAGAAGAAGAAAAAAAGAAAGTATTCAAAGACGTTCAGCCCGATCTTTATAGACAGTCCGTGAACATGATTCTTTCAAAGCAACTGCGGTGGCCGTTGAAGTGAAAGGAAGGACAAGAAAGAGGGTTCCTTATTCGGCTTCATCAAGGTCTATTGAGGGCGCTCGAGGGAGCGAGAACGCACCAACAAGGGGGGAACATGACTCGAGGCGCTCGTCCCGTATCATTTTTCTTCTCCCTATTTTTGGCCGTTCTTGCCGTTGTCTCCCTCAAAGCAAAGTCGTGTGTTCATGAAAGAAAAAAGAAGAGAAAGAAGAATGAACATGTTGAAAAAATAAAAGAAAAAAAAGGAAAAGGGGGCCACTCGGTAGGACGCATACCAGCCTCGTCCAGTGACCACGCCCCTTTCCCATCCAAAAGCAGAAAGAAAATGCGCAACACGCACAGTTTCATTGTCCTTATTGAGACCCAAAAGAGGAAATGCAGAGAGAGCGAGACGTCAAGACGGTCCCGAAAAGGGGCAAGCCTGCCCAGGGGAAGACGACCGGGGAGCAGTGCTCGCGGTGAGCGGGAAGACTGAGCAGCAAACAGACATAGGTCAAGGGAGAGAACGAGCAAAAAGGAAGAAAAACGTGGACGTGAGAAAGGTCAACTAAGTCAGCTGGGTTGATCACACAAAGACTGAGGACAGGACGTGGTGGAAAATATGGTTGTGGTCTGGTCGAGATGCTGGACTGGTTTGGGCGAGAACTTTGCCTTTTTTTTCCTTCTTGAACGTGTTGATCGTCTTCAGCTGTAAGGGATGAACCAGGTCTGCCAGAAAAAAGATAAAAAAGTGGCTAAATGCGGGTTGTGGTGGTGGCGATAGGTTGCCCCCCGGTACGGGCTGAGAAGACGCTTGTCAAAATGAAGCTCTATTGATACCCCAATCCGGTAATTCGGCCAAAGCCGCCGCGATGCACCTTCACCTCCGGCCCTGCACCGCAAAAAACAACACGAAGCAAAAAAGGGATAAATTAAAACAAAATAAATATTAAAAAACGAATAAAAGCAAAGGGATGAGACGACGGATTGAAAACGACCGTTGGACGTTAGAAACCCAGAACAAGAACAACAACGTTAAGCCATTGGAGACAAGGATGAGCAGGACACAAGAGATAAAAACGTCGAATAGATGCCAGTAGACAAAACAAAAAGACATGATCATGCTTCCAGAACGTGGAGATCGGCAGAGAAACTCAAACAGATGCCAGAAAGAGTAATGAATGCGCTGTCTAACATGCAGATGCTGCGAATGCGTCGTCGTTCTGGATGCCCACGAGTCGGATCATCGTTCCCATGCTTGCGGGAAATCTTCCAACGAACCAAGCCGAAAGGCAAAAAAAAGAAAACAAACAAAAGCTTGCCAACATCTGGCCAGCCAGGCCCCCGGTCTAGGGGAAGTTGGAAGCAACTCCTCCGGCCGGTTGGTCCACCGCCTAACCTTGGTGAAGACAACCGCTTTTTGGCCTCAATAGTCTCCCTCGACAGATCCTCTCCACATTCGACCAGCATGCGTACAGGAATAGGTGCAAATCCTTCGTGTTGAAAGATCACAAAAGAAAATAGACGTTCTCGTTTCCCTCATGCATGGAAGCCGGTGCTTTCTTTGAAGGTTGCCTGGTTGTGGGGCGCCGCCTCGCCAACTGCACGATGCCTACCTCTGTGAGCAAGCTCCATCAACTGGGGAAGTCAGCCGAAAAGGGACGAGACGCGAAAGAGGAACAAAGGTAAGCAGGTCGCCTCACGCCTCGCCGGCTCCGGCGCCAGCACCGGCAGCCATCTGCGTGGCCGCTTCCGACACCATGGCCTCGATCTGCTGCCACCGCGCGGCCAGCAGGCCACGCTGCGCAGGCGATCCCACGTTTCGCTGGCCCAGGCGCGCAATGCTCGCCAGCGCCGTCTCGGCCACCTCCGCCATGTCCGCGAGGCAGTCCCGCAGCAGGTCGTCCACCTGCGCCTGCATGGGGTCGTCGTCGTTGCTGTTGTTGTTGTCGTTGTCTTGGTTGTCCTCGTCACGGTCACGATGATGCCATCCGGCGTTGCCGCCGCTGGTGCCGCCGCTTCCACCCCCGTCGACAAACCACTGCCAGGCCGCCCGCTCGGCCGCCGTCCGGCACAGGATCCGCCGCAGCGCCACCTGCGTGCGGTAGCAGCCGCCGGGCGTGGCCGCGTCGATCATGTAGCGGCCCAGAAACCCAGCGGCCGCGAGATCGGCGCGGTGGGCGCGCGTGGCCAGCCGCGGCAGGATGGCGGCGTCGAGGCTCACCTCGTCCCACCGGCGGTTGGCGGCGGTGGCAGCGCCTTGCCCCGGCAGCACGAACCCGTACTCCACGAGCAGCGCGTCGTTGGCGTGCGCGCCGTAGCTGATGGGCACCTCGGCGCCGGCCGGGTAGGCGCGGTCGGCGACGAAACGGAAGCCTTCGGGGCCGTACGTGGCGCGGGCGCCGCCGCCGGCGTCGCCCGTGTGGTTGAACAAATCGGCGACGGGCTGCAGGGCGAGGCGGTCGTCGTGGCGCGGCAGGGTCTGCTCGGAGCGGGGCGTCGTGTAGTAGAACGTGCGGGAGTTGACGAGCAGCCAGGCGCGCGTATAGCGGGTGCGGTAGTCGTCCTCGCCGTCGTCGCTGCCGCCGCCTCCTTTGCCCAGCTCCAGGGCCGTCTTCACGTGTGTCCAGTCCCGCTGGAGCTTGGCCTGCTGGCGGGCGAGGGCGTCCTGGGCCGGGGTCGGCAGCAGGGCCTGCAGTGCCCGGGGCCACAGCAGGGGCATGCCCTCGGCGAGGTCGTCGGGCGTGGGCAGGACGGCATTCCAGGCGTCGTACGTGCCGGACGTGTCCAGCATGAGGTGGGCTGCCAAGATGCCGTGCACGGAGACGTCGTGGTCGAGCTTGCGGGACAGGGACTTGGGCACGGTGGCCAGCGTGCGGAGGGCGCGTGTGGGCACCTCCAAGATGAGCTCGCCTTCCTAGAGAGGAGAAGGGTGTTAACGTGAAAGCATATGCAAAACCGGACGAGATACGGGTAAGAGGGTTCACACACACACCTTGAGGTCCCGTGTGGCGACGATGCCGTACCCGCGTCCCGGGAGCTTCCGGGGCGTGATGCCGGCGAGCCGGACGTCCAGCTTCTCGGCGTAGCGCAGGAGCTCCTTCAGTTGGTCGTCCATGTTGAAGGACGTGTGAGCGACGAAGGGGGTTTCCTGGCTGCGACGACCCAGTTCCACGGACACTCGTGAAGCTGTTGAAAGGACGACAGAAATAGGGAAGGCTTTGCACGTTTTCTATTTTTCTGCTTTGCTATAATCTTCTGTTACTGCTTACGGCCCTTGTGGCCATTGGATCAGACAGTGGTCCTTTGACCTGCTTGTGCGAGGTCCTATAAGAAGGCGAAAGGAGTCATAAGAAAAGAAGCCGGATTTTCTCCTTTCTCTTCACTAAAAAAACGGCCGCAAAAAAGGGGACTTATGCGCTATGGGCGCTGCCGACGCAATTGAGTCATGCGCGGTGTCGCCATACGTAAACCCGGCAGAGCGTGCCAGCCGGATCGATAATTGGATTCGCCGGGGACGGTCGGTGATCAGCTTATTGTAATAATACAAAAAAAATAACGGAACTGAATGAAAAAAAGCCGTAAAAGAGAGTAATAACAAAAACCACTGCTTTTGCCGCGCGAAAAAAACGGCGTTCCCGCGGGACTCGAACCCGCAGCCTCAAGGTTAGAGGTCCTAATGGCCACCGCTGCTAGGGGAACATAGGCAGACAATGCTGTAAATCTCAGCGCTATATCAAAAATAGGTACAGTAGTTGCGTGAGAGGGTTTGCCACCTATCTCTAACAAGTTCTTTGAAACCCATTTCGTGCTGTCCCCGTCCCAGACAGAAAATGAACTTATTATTCGTATATACGTATATTGTGTAACTGTAAAGAGCTTACTATAGTTAGTGATGAACGACACAAACTGAAGCAGGAAGACGACGGCATTGCGATGTGCGGCTGTGATGTAGAAACCAGGGGAGACTTTGAAAGCATGATAGGAAAGTCTATTCTTATGAAACTGACAGTTTCGTGTCTTTCAGTTCTGGGCTCCGCGTGAAACGTCAATAGAGTTACCTTGAAAGGTCTTCTTGAATCACCAGACGCCTTAAGTGGTACAGACTGCATGGAACGTTCGTAGCATCAACATGTTGTGTTTATATAACTATGACAAGGTAATTACTTTCGTTTCATGCGAGAGAAGTGCGTGAATCGTCCAAAAAACCATCTCTTTAATATGACAATAAAACAAAAAGGGGGGAATGCATATTTCGCCTTCTGGTGGGTGTCGTAATGGGTATCTTGGTATCGTGAACACCGGGTATCCCCCCCTTCCTTCTCATTCGAAGGCTTTGGGACCGGCTGCTTACTCCGGGTGCTCCGCCGGCGGCGACGGCGTCGACGACGCCACTGGAGTGGCGGCGGCGGCCGTCGTCGTCGGCCCGTCCGTCGGCCCGTCCAGGGGCTTCTCGTCCGTCCCCTTCTCGTTGAGCCGCAGCGCCGCCAGCTTCTGCGGGTCGATGTTGCCGCGCTCCTCCTCGGCCGCCTTGTGGTACCACACCTTGGTCTTCCACGCCGGCGTGCCCAGGTACGGGAACCCCGTCGGGTCCTCGAACATCTCGGTCGTCTCCTCGAGCGTCTTGCCCGCCGTCTCGGGGAAGAGGAAAAACACGTGGATCAGCATGGCGGTGCAGAAGACGCCAAACATGATGTACGTCTTCCACATGATGTTCTGGAACGCCACGGGCGTAAAAAGGCCCAGCGCCGTGTTGAAGGCCCAGTTTCCCGACGTCGCCAGCGAGACGCCGAGGCCGCGCAGGCGCAGCGGGTACAGCTCGGGCGGGTAGATCCACGAGGCCGGGCCCCAGGTGGGCGCGTACGAGGCCACGAACAGGTACGTGCAGGCGATGAGGCCCTTGCCGGCGGCGCCGCTGACCGACATGGACTCGGCGCGCGTGCCGTTGATGCCGCCGGGCACGACGACGCCGTACGTGGCCATGATGGCGCCGTTGGCGTACATCCAGATCATCATGAAGAAGGCGCCGACGAGCATGGCGTTGCGGCGGCCGTAGCGGTCGATCCAGAAGAGCGCCGGCAGCGTCATGACGACGTTGATGACGTACTGGATGGACGAGGCCAGCAGGTTGGCGTTGCCCGAGTAGCCGGTCATGGCGAAGATGTAGCTGATGTAGTACATCATGACGTTCATGCCGGTGAGCTGGGACCAGATCTGCGTGAAGAGGCCGATGAGCGTGCGGTTGAGCATCTTGGGCGTGAAGAGCTCCCAGTAGGTGGCGTCGCGGTTGGCGGCCTCAAACTCGACGACCTCGCGGATCTCGGCGAACTCGGCGCGCGCAAAGGGCGAGTTGGGGTCGCCCTTGCCGTGCACGAGGGTGAGCACGGCCTTGCACTCCTCCCAGCGGTCGTGCTTGGCGAGCCAGCGGGGCGACTCGGGCAAGAAGTACATGCCGATGAAGAGCAGGATGGCGGGGATCATCTGCAGGCCCCAGGGCACGCGGAAGGAGGCCGGGTTGTAGGCGGTGGCCGGGTCGCCGCCGATGAAGGAGCAGCCGTACGAGATGTAGAACATGATGAGGATGCCCCAGGTGATGGCCCACTGCTGGGCGGCGACGACACGGCCGCGCAGAGACGGCTGGGACATCTCGGAGACGTAGACGGGCACCTGAGCGGACTCGATGCCGACGGCCAAGCCGTTGATGATGCGGCCGACGATGAGCATGCCGACATTTTGCGAGGCACAGATGAGGATGGAGCCGACGATCCTGGTAGGTCAGCGTGGGTGTACGAGAGTAGAAATTGAAAGCAGACAAAAAAAAAAAAAAAAAACTCACCAAACAATACAGCCGATCATAATGGCCGTCTTACGGCCGAGGCGGTCCGTGAGGTAGCCGGACACCAGCGAGCCCAGCCATGAGCCGGCCGACATGGAGGCGGTGACACCGCCCTGACGCAGCGACGTCAAGCCCGAGCACGTCGGCTTGCCGTTGAAGGTCGGCCCGTCGGGCCCGTCGTTGAAGTAGCATTTGTACTGGTTGGTGGTCAACACGGCCGACAAGGAGGCAATGTCGAAACCGAAGAGGGAGCCGCCGATGACGGCAATGCCCGTGATGAGGTAGATGTTGCCAATGGCCATCCTGGGGGATAGACGTGTCAACAGTACTGTGTGTATGATTCAAAAAGACAGGGAGTGCCTCATGAAAAAGGCATTTGATTTTTTGAGAAAAAAAATAAAAATAAAAATAAAAACAACAAAAGAAATGAACATCTCTGGAAAAAGCGGGAGGACCAGAAGCTCATATATAGGCACATATACAACGCACATAGTACGAAGAACAGTAGTTTTTTATTTTCGGCAGGAAATATACAACCCTGCAGCTGTGGACGGGCACCCGACACACGGAACGCAGCTCAAAAGAAAGAAGAAGAAAAAAAAACGTCTGGTCACAGACTAAACGGCGACTGGAGATCGGCTGGTTCGCGCGGTGCGGCCAAAGTTGCAATGCATCCCGAGGCGACGCTCCCTGTCGTGGATCATCGCGACAAAAAGGGGGCCCCGACGCAACGTGACACCACAGCTATTTTTTTTTTCTTTCTTTTTCCTGGTCTGATATCTTCTAGTCGTACATACTCGTACAAAGCAGGGCACCTTTCCACAGACCAAAGCACAGTGTTCCGCCCACAGCGATGCGTCGTCTCCACGTCGTCAAAACGAGTGGCTGTTGGTTTCAACGCTCATCTTCGTGGATCCCCATGGGGAGAGTCAAAAACGTGGTGTCTCACACCGCTGTGTAAGACAATGAGACTGAGAATGCTCTCTTGCTGCAGGAAAACAAACAGCCGTGAATATGCCATGACGTCTCTTCTCTGTTCAGGGGAGGGCTGGAGAGGGCAACGAGACAGCATTGTCTGTTGATTGCAGGTTTACCCGTCCGTAAGGTATTAAATCAGTCACGTCGGATGACTTACAAGCATGGGAATGCTAGTTGTACTCGTCTAGGAACCCCGTGAAAGTGTTACACCCTCACGCCACAGGGCACCACATCTCTCTCTCTGCTTTCAAGAGAGCCTCCCCTTCCTAGTTTCATTCCTGTGAAGTCTCATCATCCCCAGGACCTTCCCCCGGATTCTTGCCACCCCTCCCCTCGTCCCTTTCGCTTCCCCTCCCCCCCCAAAGAACCAAAAAAGCCACCGCGGTAGCACCGACCAGTGGAACGGCCAACAAACGCGGACGGCTCACGTCGCGAGGGGGGGGGGAGCTTGGGGCGGTTCAAGAAACAAGGACAGTGCAAAGCCCAAAACAACCCAAGAAAACTGGGACAGCCGGCATACCGACCCAAAAGCGACAGTAGCGCCGATATAACGGGGACACATGGGGAAGGAAAAGGCAACGGTAAAGAAGAGCCGAACCACTTCCTTCGTCAGCGTCTCCGATCGGCATCTGAATGGGGGAGCGAAGGAAGGGATGGCACTCGATGGCACTTGGTAGGCGCAAAAAACGATGCAAGCCAGGCCGACAACAAAAACCTGCACTGTCGATCTTTCTTGCCGGCTCCGTCCTCCTCGCGCGTTGCGCCACACCTTCTTATTGTCCCCTCCAATTGAACCCCGGTTCTACTACACCAAAAGAGGCAGGCCGCGTCGAAAGTGTATTACTCGTATGGAATAAATACGTACTTTCATACGTACATCGTAAATGAGCCGTGGAAAGCAGTTCGTCTTCGAATCTGGCTAAATGGTCAAAGGCAGAAGCTGGAAGCAACAGCTAACGCCGCAAAGTCCGTTCCTGTAATAATAGATGGGACATTGCCGTTTTGGGCCGCGCGCGTGTAAGTCGTTTGAAGTACTCGTATATGAACGTAAACAATTTGGTACGCAGAAAGGGCCCTTGGACAATAACGACGCGTTTTTTTCTTATGCATGTGCTTTTTATGATCTTGGGACCGCAATTGCCTTTTCAAGAAAAGGAGCCACTGAGCGGCACCTTCCTCCTGCCTTTCGGGTTCTGCTTCCCCGTGTTCCCGTGGGTTTAAGCTTGTCCCTTGCCCGGTTTTTTTTTTTTTTTTTTCGGAAAGGGAAGGAAGGAGGGAGGGGCGTTTTTGCCTTTTTCCGGGGATGTCACGTTTTCTGTCAAAACAGGAAGGTACGGCGTATCAGCCCATCAAAAGAAAAAAAAGTATAGGTACATGTCCGCGTACGGATACGGGTCAACGGTACAGGACCTTCAGACCCGGGGCGCGGGCGCGTGCCGGAAGACGCGGATGATCCATGTATATGGACATGTCTCCCGTTTGCGGTGTTGATTGGGGCGCCGGTTTCTGTGGGTCCTTGATCGAGACGAAAAAAGCAAGAAATTCTTTTTTATTTTTTGGCTTTAAAATTAGCGATGTGAAAGGAGAAAAACTGGGAATTGTACGTCGTAAACCATCAAACCAGAGATGGCGGACTGGATGCGGTCAATACGAGTACGACATACGAGTCAGTACGAGGCGTACAGACTGTGGAGTATGTACGAGCTGTCGTAGTTGTACGGACCAAAAAAAGGAAATTTTTGGCGTTGTTTAATGACTGACTCACTCTGATCGAGATTGACAAGAGATCAATATGTACTCTGTATATGTATTGTGATCCGGCATTGTGGTACAGCATGTCTAGTTTATCGTCTTGTGTGGAACCTGGAGATTCTAGAAGAACGGCTGAAATGAAGATGAGCACCGAATTTGGGCAGAAGAAAAAGCAACAAAAGGCGGGATCAACAGAGGCCAGCAAGGGGGGTTGGCCAAGGTCGGTAACCAGACAGACGGTTTTTTTCTGTGGTACTGAGTGTTCCCATAAGACTATGTACATCCGTTTGCGTTCGTGTATATTTGTGCATTTGTTGTCTTGCTGAACGGACGCGTCGAGGAGCCACGGCAGGTTATTGAAACGCGTGTGTATACTTCGTTACATATCGGGTTGAGGACCGGATACGTGACCTCGCAAAATAATGTGGAAAGCTTGAGGCATATGCTCTAATGACAGACGTCGTGACGCTGTGATAATGGACCGACACATTCATTTTCATAGGACACCACATAAGGCTTCAAAAGAGCCCGCTCCTTCACACTCAAGCACCGTGCTTTTTGACGGACAAGAATCCAATGCAAACCCCCTTACCCATGACTTCCACGTCCGTCCGTCTGCCCGCCTTAGCGCCCGCCGGCACGGCAAACAAAAAGGCAGTTGAAATGTGAGCTAAGGGGGCGGCCGTACGCCATGCCGTGTGTGGCCTGTCACACCAATAGATAGGAATAAAGGCGCGGAAAGGAAAAAAGAAGAATACACGGCCACGTACATACATATACAAGCTGTCCTTCCACACAATGTCTGCGCCGCAGAATGCAACACAAACGTGCCGTCCTTCATATGGCAGACACAAAGTCCCGGAGAGACGTACCCACAACGGCAAACACGGCACAGGCGGTGTGGCTTTCTGTGAATTATATTATATATACTCCATAAAGGAGAGCCGTGCGGTTCTCTTTCTTGTCGTGTTAAAGTATTCGTCTCTACGAACACGAGTCGACGGGTGACAGTCAGGTGCCATGTCGAGAGCCCGAGACGGTGCTTTGGCCATGGGACGCCTGGGTACTTACTTTATAGGGAGTTATTAGAACTTTTATTAAGCTCGATTATTTTCGTTTCCAGTCTGGCACATGGCCCCTCCGTCCGAAGATGAGGTGACTGGACATCCTGGGATATTTTGCGGTTTGCACAAGCACAGCTTGATATCGAGCAGAGAGAAGAACGAGACTGCACTTGGTCTGTCCACTCCTGTGGTGCAAACCAGGCTCTACTCCGTGGATCCACTGTCCTTCTTAACCCTTCCTTTTCCGGAGTTGCATTCATATGTGTAGTACGGGACGCCGTGCAGTTGCATGTCCCCATCTCCCACCGTCGTAACGATCCTACACAAAAAAGATTGTTCGTTTCTACAAGGTGCGTGGTCTGCTAGTTTTCAGTTTCTCTCTCCGTGTAAAAACCGCACGCGGCTCACAATTACACCATCGTTGTATCCTCGTATTTTGCCAAGAAGCACCTTTTCAACGAGTCATAAACAAAGGACAAAAACAACACTGCACTGGGAGGCCCTGTTGTCCCTTTACTTTTCAGGCAGGTGGCATTTTCGCAGTTTACAAGCAACTTACTGCTTTATTTACTGCAAAAAGATGTTTCTTTGTTTTGGCCCGACAAGCATGGAGTAATCAACTCAGTATGTACACAATAATGCTGTTTTTTTAGCGAAGAGTTTGCTCCTGGACGCAAGACGGGTCGTAGATAGTAAGGAAGAGAGTAGTCGAATGTTTTGGTTCAGGACATTCTTTTGGTGTAAGCATATCACACCGTAATACCTCGCACGAATATTACTCCGTACGACCAAGACAAAAGGCAAATAATTACTCCCCACAACAACCTGGTCGCTGACATGACATCTCCGTACCCGGAACGGAGGAGCTTCCGAACCTGGGCAAGCCTTGGAAGCTTTGTTCGAACGAAACTTTCTAGGTGCGACATAAGACGGGGGTTGGAGGCTTTGCCCCATCACCTTTTTTTTTTTGTGGGAACAAGGAGACAACTCGTTTGTCGATCTTTACCCCGACCGTACGTACAGACCTGGGATGTTGTGGAGGACCCACGGGGAATGGGACGGTCGATGCATCGAAGAGGCGGGGAGGCAGCAGCATGCGGACAAAGAATGGTAGTGGTGGGCGTCCTGGCTACCGGAGCCGTTATTAGCCAGGACCGACAACACAAAAGTCTCCGTACATACGAAACCACGACGACGAGCAGGTAAGCAAAACCAAACACACATACACACACACACTCACTCACAAAAAAATAGACGACCACGGGATCCACGCTGCACGTAAGAAACAAGAAGTGGATCCGGGAAAGGGCCGGCCGGGTGGGAACGTGTTCGACGGGCGTAGTACGTTCTTCTATTTCCCTTTTCTTTCCGTTGACTCTCTTGGGAGGGAGTTCGTGACCGCCTTCAGTAGGGCACCTTGTTCGTCGGTCCTCGCTGCTTGTCCTGTCTTTGCTGCCATCATCAAACTGTAAATTGACAATCTCATAAGAAAAGGAACACAGACAGACATGTTCATTCTCGAGTTGATAGCTCACGGTGGCGACTGTTGTTTGTAAAGTCTTTTGATCTACTCGTATTCGTGTAAGTATACTGGCATAACCCCCCGGATGCGGTGTGATCGAAACCGCCCGGAGACGGTTGGTTCGGTCGCCGGTGCAAAGTTCGCCGCTGCCCCTTTCCCCCCGACGACTGCCGCCGCCGCCCCTGTCTGAACGCCGTGTCCCGCCATGCTAGCAAAAACGAATGGGAAATAAACGCCAAAACGAGCAAAGACAAAAAAAAACACATCCAAAACAAAAGAACCGACAATGACACAAGCACCAACAACCAAGGGCATGCAAACCTGTTTCCCGTAATGAAGCTGACTCCTAACGCTCGTCACCTGTTTCTCTCCCCCCCCTCTCGTGGCTCGGTCGTGACCCACGTCTTTAAACGATGGAAACCGTCTGATGATGTTTTTCTCGTCCCCTTACCAATCCGCACCGGCTCCCTGGATGCCGAGTTCCGGAACCATGAGACGGAACACGCACCATCGTCTTGCCAACGCAACACAAGCAACTTTAAGCGACGTAGCGATACGCTGGGGTCTTTGTGTCTTCGATCCGCTCTAGATACTCGCGCGCGATCAAGTCTTCGATTCGTTTCTTGACCATGGCCACGTCGGGATGGAAGCGGCCGCGTAGTTGCGCGAGCACTTCGGCGGTGAGAGCCGCATGCGTGAGCTCTTTGCGTTGTCTGTTTAAAATTCGTTAGGAGACGAAGAACAAAAAGTAGTTTAAAAGAAATACTCACTTCATAATCCGGACAATGGCGGCGTCAATGGTGTGCGCCCGCGTTTGGTTGTTCTTTTCTTCGGTCACCTTGCGTTCGTCGTCGCCCTCCACTTTGGACAGTGCGTTGATCACGGGCACCTTGATCTTGACCGTCTTGCTCACAAACTGCGCGTTGAACGCAAACGTGTCGGTGGGCTTGATGTTTTTCGTTGCCGGCTCCTTGAGCAGCACGCGGCACTTGGGCGGAATGGACAGCGACGCGAGCACGCGCGTCAGGTCTGGAGCGGCGATGTTGGTCTGGGCCTGGATCTCGGCGAAGCCGAGTTTGGCGCCCTCGGGGAGGTTGTTGAACAGGAGCAGCACAATCATGCCGTGCGTGGGCGCGTTGAGCTCGTAGCGGCGTTCCCGGCTCAGCGGGCCCTTCTCGTGGCCGGCAATCCGCGGGAAGACGCACTTCATGTCGGCGCTGCCCGCCGAGCCCACCCACGAGAGCACGCGTCCGCTGCGGTTCCGCAGGTAGAACTTGAGAAAACTTTGCTGTAAAAGGCGAATTTCTGGTGGGTAGATGCACCCCGTAGACGAAGACGATGCAGCATTGCGGCCCTGGCCCGTCTCGGATGTGGATGTTGCGGTTGCGGTGGCGGTCGTGGTCATGCGGCCCATGATCTCGGCCGGCCAGTTGTTGCTCGTCAGCACGTTGACGGCCAGGTCGACGCGGGCCGCGTCGTCGCCAAGGTTGTCCTTTGCGTATTTTGCGTAGTCGCGCGTGAGCTCGGCGGACGTCGCCATGTCGCGGAACATGCCCTCGAACTTGGCCGTGAAGGTCTTGCCCAGCGCAGACTGCATGCGCGAGATCAGCAGCTTCTCGGCCTCTGGGTTCTCGCTCTTGTTGTGGAGCAGGCGCCGGGCCAGGTGCTTCTGGTAGTACCGCTCCAGCATGTCCTTTTCGGTGACGTGCTGCACCATGATGGTGGCCTTGTCGAGCGCCACGTCGACTTCGGCATCGCTCTTGCCGCGCAAGCCCCGCTTGAAACTGTCGTCGATAAAGAGCGACACGTACTCGGCGCTGCGCGTGCAGAGGCGGAACAGCTCCGTGAAGCTGCTCGTGATGGCCGTTTGGATGGCCAGATCACGGTCAAAACACTCCACCCACAGCTTGTCAAACTTTTCCTTGAGATCGAGGATGTCGTTGACCCACTTGATCGCGGCCGCCGTTTGCTGCGCCGACGCCGACAAAGGCGCTGCTTTGCCAATGTTTTCCTTTCCCTCGTCCACAGGTGCTACTCCTGCTGCTCCTGCTGCTGTTGTTGCTGCGTCCGCTGCGGTCGTGGGCGCCACGGAGAAGTCGATCTCGTTGAGCGCCTTTTCAATCTCCCTGCCCATGTCGATGATCCGAGCTTGCAGCGCGTTCCGGAACACCAACTTCTTTGCTTCCACGCGGCTCACCAACTCGTAGAGGATGCCCAAGTCAAGCATGCGGTCGTTGTCCACCATGGCCTTGAGGCCGCTGCCGTCCATGGCCATGAAATCGTCGACGTGCGCCGCTATCAACTCCTGTTCGAGCACGTGTGCTGTCTTGCCCCGGCTCTCCTGGGAGACGGTATGGCCGCAACGGTCTTGCTCCTCGCGCAGGCGGCTGCGCGTCTGGCGCAGCCAGGCACGCGCATCGCCGTTCCGAAGCAGACGCGCGCATTCGGCCCGGTAGTACCGCCGGGTGGCGTGCAGAAAGTCCGGCTCAAACAACGTCGTGTACAGTTTCTCGTCTTCGTGCTCTTCGTCGGTTTCGTACAGTGCCTCCAGCATCGCCACGCAGCTGCGCAGTAGCGTACGGTCGATGACGTCGCCGTCGCGGTCCATGTTGATCTGGTCGAGGACGACGGCCGTAAGGACCGTTAAGATGGTTGGATGGCGGGCGATGCCGCCGCCGCCGCCATTCGCCGCGGTACTACTGCTACTGACGCCGCCGCCGTCGCCACCGGCGATGTCGCTGCTGTCGCTGCTGGCCCTCAATTCGGCGGCGCGTCTGTCATTTTCGGTCCAAAGCGTCGGAGGCAAGGGTCCGTGCAGGATCTGGTCGCGGAACAGGCCGATGGTGGTGGCGTAGATAAAGGGCCGCGTGGCGTCTTGTGCGTAGCCGCGGTCCAGGTACATCAAGACGTCGGCGACCATGTTCATCGACGTGTTGTGTCGTTCCCACGCCTCCTTCGTGCCGCGCAGGAATTTCTCGCCCATTGCGCGCCGTTCGTGCGCCGTGGTGCCCGGCACGTTGTGCAACGCAACCGCAACCAGATTCTGCGTGACGAGGTGCTCCCAGATCTGCGGAATGACCTTTTCGGCGAAATACCGCTCCTCAAACTCCTTGACGCGCATGTACAGCTCCTCGCCACGCTTCATCAGAACAATTTTGTAGGAGGCCCGGTAGAGCTGCTCAAACGACAGCTTGCCTGCGTTCTGGTTGTGGATGTCGTCTAGCGCATCCCGGATGAGGCGCCAGTTCTCCTCGTAGTTGTCGACGCCTACCGCTCGTCCGGCCCCGATCTAAACGCAGCATTGCCGTGGTCAGCCATCATCATAGCACCGTGAACAGAGAAGTAGACGGAAAACAAGAACGATAAGAGCTTCACTAACCTTTCGAGGGGGCCGGATCTTGCCCTTGTGCATCATGCTTGGAGGCCAGACACAGGAACGTAATTACGAAACAGCGGAGTTGGATGCCGGAGAAAACAGCACTGGGGCAAGTGAAAACGGTCCGTAGAAAGCGCCTGCGCGCAAGTCAAGTTTCTGTTGCTAAGGCGCGGCGTTGATAGAGCTCTCGTCAGAAACCCCGTTAAGCGGGCGCGGGGATCGAACGTTTCGGCGGTGCAACGGCGAAGCCGTCAATGCTGGGGGTATGCAAAACGGAGAAGAAAAAAAGGCAAGGCTATAAAGGCAGGGCTGAAGCAAAGAAAAAAGACAAAATGCTCAACCAATCCATCCAAAACAAAACGTCCATTTGGCGACGAAGTGGAAAAAAAAAGAAAAAAAAAGAAAAAAAAAAGAAAATGGGAAGCAGAGAAGCGTTAGCGGAGGGGCCGCTGGTGCATGCTGATGAAGAAAAGAGGGTTGCAAAAAGTTCGAGAGAAATAGCGGATGACTGGCTGGTGATGGGTGATGTCTGAACGAGAAGAAGCTGTGTTGCGTTTCGTCTGTCTGTTTGGAGGCTTTCTTATTCTTTTCTGTTTTTTATATATTTCTAATTTTCTCTATTTTATTTTCCCTTTTCTCCTTGTATTTCCGTGACTTCCCTTTTTGCCTTTCAAATGCTTCGAGAAATTTTTACCGACTTTGTTCGCTCCCGCTGGCAAGGCGAAAAGGCAACCCCGCTAACGGCGAGCTGATGGAGAGCAGTTGCTGCCTATCCAATCACAACGTGCCATTCGTGGCCTTGCCGCCAGCTGCCGGGCCATTTTACGTCAGCAGCCGAGGAGGCAAAAACGTCGACGAAAAATTTTGGTGTAACGGAAGGAACGATGTATTTGCTTAAAGGAAACGCAACCACCCGAAACTAGAAAGAGCAGGCTCGGAGGGTAAGCCACGCTTTATCAACACACGTGAAATCGCGAGGAAAGACAACGGCGGCTCCGGACGACACCAACAAAACCGACAGCAGCAAACAGAGATCCTGAAAGCGCCCCACAGCCTCGACAACAACGATGGCCTCGATAAGCGCCTGTTCGCGGCTCGCGCGTCCGCTTTTGACTGCATATCGCGCCGCCCCCCGACAGTTCCCAAGACAACGTACCTCTCCGCTATCTTCGTTACCCTTCACAAGGCACCTTTCGTCGTCATCATCGCGACCATCTTCACTATCGCCATCCGCACTTCGCTTCCGCACGCCAACACCTACACCCACGTGTACACCCACACGCACACCCGCCTTTTCGCGCCCTGGGCCGGCGTTTTTGGCCTTGACCCGCGGCGCCCACACCATCCCCCGTCCGCGCCAGCCGGCCGAGACCAACGGCGACGGCGGACGTGGCAATCCAAGCACGGACCTGTCGTCTTCGCAACAGCAACAGAAACAGAAACAGCAGAAAACCGGCCTCGCGCCGCACTACGAACTCACCTTCACCTGCGTCCCCTGCGGTGCCCGCTCCGCCCACAACGTCTCTAAGCAGGGCTACCACCACGGCTCCGTACTGATCACGTGTCCGTCGTGCCGCAACCGGCACGTCATCAGCGACCACCTGGGCATCTTCGGAACGCCGCTGGAGGACGGCGCGCGGACCGTCGAGGACATTCTGCGGGCGCGCGGGCGCCTCGTGAAGAGGGGCGCGCTGGGCGAGGACGGCGATGTGGAGTTCTGGGAGGACGGCACGACGAGCAGCCGGCCGGCGCGGCTGGCGGCGGAGGACGTGATGCTCCCGGTGGACAAGAGCGGCGACGGAATGACAGAGGCGGAGGCGGCGGAAGCGGCAGTGGCAGCAGCGGCGGCGCCGGGGGCGACGTTCAAGAGCGCAAAGAAGGCCGCGAACAAGGACTAGACCGGGTTTCCTCTTTTGGGGATGTATGACGACGAGCATTTGGATTGGCGTTCTGTTTGGTTCGAATACCCTTGCGTGTAGATTGTACACATCTCCGTTTTCATATAGACTTCTGCTAAATTTCAAACCAGACTGGCTATCACATACTTATGCAACAATGTCTATGCCGGTAATGCTTTTGCCCCCTATATAATGCGTGACATCAAAACGCCCGTTATGAGTATTGCCCCCAAACGCCCAGACTATGCAAAAGCCCTGTCTTACAATCAATGTCTCCTTTCTTCCGCGTTCCAACCTTTTAATACCCGCGCCGCGCGCCCCGGTGCTCCTGGCCCAGGACCTTGCGCCGCGCCTTCTTCTGCTCCATCTTCTTGCGCTTGTCCCGCCCGTGCTTCTCCGGTTGCGCCACCGCCGCGATCTTGCGCTTGCTCGCCCGCTGCTGCCGCCGGTCGCGCATCGCCGCACCCACCGCGAGCAGCTCCCGCGTGTACGCCGCGCTGCCCAGCCGCTTCTGCAGCGTGTCCATGAGCGCCTGGGCGCGTCGCTTGAGGGCGTCCAGCCGCACGGCAAAGAGCGGGTCGGCCGAAAACGGCGCTCGGATGGACGTGTCGGTCAGGTTGCGCAGCGGCCGCAGCACGGCGCGGACCGCCACGGGCGACAGCGTCTCGTATTTCACGGCCTTGTTGCTGCCGCTACCGCTGCCACCGCCGCAAAACGCTTCGAGAACCGCCAGTGCCGCTGCTTTGGGCACGAGCGACGACGTCTTGGGCGGCGCCTCGCGGCGCACGATGCGCGCCAGGCGCAGGATGACGTAGCGGCGGTCGACGGGCTTGATGTTGGTGGGGTGCAAGCGCACGGCACCCGCTTCGGTGTCGGCCTTTGTTTTCGTTTCGTCTTCGCTTTCGCCCTCATCCCCGTCCCCTTCTGCACTTTCATCCTCCTCCTTCTCCTCCTCACTCTTCGCACCACCATACTCTTCGTCCTCCTCATCTGCTTCCTCGTCTTCATCGCTGTCCTCGTCCTCGTCGTCGTCTGGCTCGGGCCGGAGGTACTGACCGAGATGCAGCAGCATTTTGGCGGCCGCTTCCGCTTCGACCTCGTCCACGTCGACACCACCGCGTGGCGACAAAACGCTCATGCACCCGCGCACAAGCCGCGACACGTTGTCATCCTCTAGTGTCAAGCCAAAGGAGCCCGTGATGGGTGTCCCGGGCGTGACAGCAGCAGGGGTGGCGCCCGGGTTCTTCTTGCCGCGCGTAGCCGCCATCGTCTGCGCAAAGTCGGACAGGTACAGCTCCACGAGCCGCATAGCCGCCATCCGCACAGCGTGGTTGCGGTGCCACAGGCACTGCTGGATGCCCTGCCAGAGAGCCGGCGCCGCGTCGCGGTCCAAAGCTAGTACGGGAAACTTGGTCACCAGCACCTGTGTGGTCTGCAGCGCTGTCGTGAGCAACAGGTCGTAAACGTTGTGTCGGCGCAGCCGGTCGCTGCTGAGCAGCCCCGCGATCCGGCCGACGACAGCTTGCAAGTCTTCGATGTTGGTCGAGGTCAGCGCCGACCGCGCGGTCACGGGTGTGGCCTCGGCGTCCCAAGCGTCAAAGTAGAAACCAAACATCTCGACGCCTGTCTTGAGCCACGCCAGGTCCTCGCTACCGCCGCCGCCCGCTTTTTTCACGTTGGCGTCCTTGGCTAGCCACTCGCGGAACATGCGCAGGAACTCACTCAGGTAGCTCTTTTTGGCGAGGCCTAGCATCGCTGTGAGCTGCGCGCCCGCGACACGCCGGCACTTGGCGCTGCTGTCGTTGGCCGCCACGAGCACGAGCGGCAGGAATGCGCCACCGACAATGTCCTGCACAAAGTCGTCCTCGGCGGCGGCCGCCGGCGACGGCAGGGCCGCCGTTGCCTTGCGCAGCAGCGTGTACAGCACCTCAAGCGCCGACAGCCGGCCGCCCTCGCGCGCGTACTGGAAATTGGCCACGACAAACTCGAGCTGGCGCGCCCAGCGCTTCCGGCGCTGTGGGTACTCGCGCAGAAATTGCAGGTAGGCGCGGCGCGCCAGGCTGCGGGTCTCGGAATCGTCGTTGGTTACCATGACGGTTGCGACGTAGTCGAGCGTGTCGTAGACGGTCGCGGACAAGACCTGCCGGTCAAGCACCGCGCGCAGAAAATTGAACGTGACGTGCCGGTACAGCGGGTTGGTCAGGTCCTCCTTGAGCCGGCCCAAGAGTACGTCGACGGCGGCGCTACGCACGGGCACGTCTTTGTGCCGGGTGCGCAGCACAACCGACACCAGCTTCAGGGCCGCTTGCGCCAGGTCGGTGGTCGTTGTCACCGCCGTGCTAACGTCCTTGATGGCCTGCTTCGTGCACACCTGGTACAACCCCGTAAAGTCTGTCATTGTCGCGCTTGTCCCCGTTGCCGAGGTCGATGCCGGTGGTGTCACCGCTGAAGGATGCACGGTGGGAAAGGGCACGTTGACGAGCACGGTCAGCAGCTTGTAAGCCGCGATCTTCACGGGCTCTTCACCGGCGACGACGGCGTCACCCAGCACGGAGATAAACCCGGCGACGTTCTCGGGCGTCCGCAGGCTGTCGTGCTTGCGCAGCACCGTCCGCAGCACATCCAAAGCAAACGCCACAAGCTTGTACGTGAATTTCCCCGCCTGACGCGTGCCCACATTGTTGCGCGTCGTCTTTTGGAACAAAAACTTGCGGATCCGGGGGTCCGCTTTGCGCGGGTCGCCGTTGCCGTCGCCGCCCCTGGAATCCGTCTGTGTGGTGGCAGCGGCGGCGGCAGCGCGGCTTTTGTACACATCCTGGATGATGCTATAACAGAAAATTAGCGCGTCGCGGTTCTCGGCAACCGCCGAGTTCTGCGCCAGGCCCGTGGCGATGCGGGCCAAGAGCGTGTCAATCTTGGCGGCCACGGTCTTGTTGATGCGCTCGAGCATCAGCGCGTGCAGCGGCTGGACGAGCGTCGTGAGCTCGCGGACCGACGCATTTTGTGTGATGAGCGCCAATGAGTCCTGGCTCTTGCTCTGCTTGACCTCCTTCATCTTGCTGACGTAGTCGTCGGCGTCCTTTTCCTGGCCCACGACACCGAAGACGTCGTCCAGGACAATCGCCATGATGGACTCGAGGCAGTAGTCGAGGTCACCCGGCGCAAACTTGGGGATCACGGCCAGCAGCAGCGTGTGCAGGGTGTACGACAACACATGCAGCTGGTAGCCGCGCAGGAGGGCACCGCGCAGCTCCTGCAGAATGAAGCCGAAGCAGCTTGGGCCCAGAATGCACGCGATGCGCGCCAGCGTCTCGCGCGCCAGCTCGCGCGCATCCCAAGCCTTGCTGCGCAAAATGTGGCAGACGTCCGTCAGCACACCCGGCAGCTTCTGGTCACGCGTCTCGATCGGCAGCACGTTGAGCAGCTTCACCAGGATGATGGCCGCGGGAACACGCGCGCTGACGGTTGTCTCGTCCTTTTCGTGCAGATGCGCAAAGAGCGAGGGCGTCAGGTTGTTCAGCACCTCGTCTGCGAGTTTAGTGGTGTCGGGCAGTGAGGCGGCAAGGCGGCGCTGGGGTACCACAACGGCAACAACACTGTCGGTGCCGTCTTGCGTTGCCGCAACTGCCGCTGCTGGTGTGGTCGCCTCTGCTGGGGCCGCTGCTGTCGCTGCTTCTTCAGCCTTGGCCGTGACAGAAACGGCCAGCGCGTCTACAACCTTGTCGAGAAGCCGCACAATCTGCTTCTGTAGCTCGGGCTTCGACTCGATAAACGACAGGAAGCGCCGCAGCACTGCCCGGTATTGGTTCCACTCGAGCGCGTACGCTAGCTGAGCGATCGTGTTGGTGGCCTGTGCACCCAGGCCGCGGTCGTCGCTGTTGTCCTCACGCCCGAAAATGAAGTGCTCCAGCAGCGGAATGAGAAACTGGCTGACGTGCTTGCTGCCGAGCGCGTGTCGCGCGTTGACACCCTCCAACACCTGCATGGCTTGGATCTGCTTGGAAATGGCTGGGCTGAGGATGTTGACGAAAAAGGCGCGGCTGGCGTCGCGGTCGTCTGCCGCTGTGTCAGCGTCCTCCATGGTGGCGTCAGCGTCACCGTTGTTGTCGTCGTCACCGCCGCTGGTTGTTGTTGTGCGCTGTGGGGGCACCAGGGGGGCAAGATCCGCCACAGGCGGCCAGGCGCGCAGAGAGGCGACGAAAAACCCAAAGACGCGTGCAATCTCGCGGCGGACCGTGTCTGACGCATCGCGCGCGCCCCCGTAGAGTGCCGGGAGAATTAGGTCCTTTAGCAGCGCCGCATAGTCGGCAGAGTCCGTGCGAGGCAGCTGCGTAGCCGGGTTGGCTGCATCAGCGATAAACTTGCAGAGGCCGTCGGCGGCGTTGGAGGCGAGGATGCCGTACTCTTCGTCGGTGCGGACAAAAAACAGCATATTGTGCAAGAGTGGCAGCCACTGCTCGGTCGTGAACGCCGAGCCCGTCACGGGCGGCCGGGCAATGGTGCCAAAGGCCTCCAAGCGCCGATCGTAGTCGGCAACGTCGTCGACCTGGCCCTCGGCGTACGCGTTGAGATCGAAGCACAGAGTCGACACCACCTGTAGTGGCGTGGGCTCCGGGCCCTCTTTGCCCTCGGTCGCGGCCTGGGCGTTGGTAAACACGGACAGGACGCGGCATAGCGTCTGGCGGTTCGTGCGGTCCTTGAAAAAAGAGAATAGCGAGGCGATGGTGGTGTAGACCTTGCGCTGAAGATGCGCGTCGGCCGCGTCGGCCGCGTCGAGCGCAGCCGGGCGCCCGACGGCACCGTTGTTGTTCAGGCAAATGAAGCGCTCGAGGATGAGCAGCAGTGAACCCTTGACGCGAGGGTTGACGCGGCGCGAAGGCTGGTTGAGCAGCCACGTCGCAATGTCGACGAGGCTGCGCACGTGCGCGGAGTCCTGCACGAGCGGGGACAGCGTCACGACGCAGTCGACGCACGCCTCCAAAAGCTGCCGGCTGATTTCGCCGCCGCCGCCGCCGCCACCGGTGGTCGTCGCGTTGGGTCCGTCTGTGGCGGACGACCGCAGTACACGATGAATGTGCCCCAGAGCGGCATCCATGTTGGGCGCAAGCAAGTCCGACAAGATGTACTCCTTGTACGGTGTATCAGCCGCGGGAGCCTGTGACAGCTGCACGAGGCTGTTCATCACGCCGAGGGCGAAGATCTTGACGACGTCCTTGGCCTTGGCCGACAAGCTCTCAAGAATCTTGGGCAGAACGCGCGCGTCCACGCCCAAGAACGGGACACACTGGGGTAGCTGTGCCCACGTTGCCAGCAGCTTCCACGTCCACGACACGCCCTGGGTGGTTTCCTGCGGCAACCTGTCGATGACGGGGCTGATAACCTCACCCACAATCACGTCGCGGTAGGGGCCCCAGTCAAAGTCGGCGGCGTTGCGGAATAGGGAACACAGACAACGCAGCGCCGCTGTCTTGGCCGTGCGCAGAAGCGAGACGTTGCCGCTTGCCCCGGATGAGGGGTTGTCGGTGTCGTCCGCGTCGCTCTCGTTTCCATCGTCCTCCTTTGACATGGCTGCCGCGGTCGAGCTTTGCAGGCCGCGGCAGGCGGAAATGAGGCAGTACAACGTGGCGTTGACCAGGGTGTCCACAAACGGCGTGATGTTGGCGCCGAGCTCGTTGATGATGGGCTCCAGCATGTTGAGTACGCCGACCTGCTTGCGCGCCGTCAGCAGCGCCTCATCGTCGGCGGCGGCGGCGGCGGCAGTCCCGGTGGGGAATAGATCCGTGCGCAGTCTACCCTTGTTGTTGCTTCCGCTGCCACCGCCATCAACGACACGAACGCCTTGTAGGTTGCCGAGAGCCACCTGCAGGAAACCGCCGATGCCGTCCGTGTCCAGGTGGCGGATCACAAACAGACGCGTCGCGTGCAAGCCCTGGCGACCACTGGCGGCGCCCTTTTTGGAAATGGTGCGGCCATATAGCAGGCGAAGCAACACGGGCATGAGATCCGCCCGGTGCTCGGGCCGGATGCCGTTCGTATTGGTGCTGCTGCTGTTGTTGTCGTCGGATTGGAGAAAAAGAGTGAGTTCATTCTTGAACTTGGACTCGTCCAGGAGGTTGTCGAGGGTCTCTTTGTAGCGGAGCACGGCGTCCTGCCTCCAGGCCAGGAGACCCTTCAGAGCAAGGCGCTGGATTTCAATGTCGCCGTTGGCCAACAACTTGAGCAGGGCGTCGTATGCTTTTTCGCTCTGGTATAGCACCTGGGCGTTGGTAAATTGCGAGAAGACCACGATCAGGGCCTTTTTGTCGGGAAACGACCAGCCGCCGAGCTCGCCCGCTGCTTCCGTAGCACCTTCTTCTGCAACCTCAGGGGTCTGGCCGTCGTCGTCGTCGTCATCCTCCTCATCCTCCTCCTCTGCGTCTGCCATAGCATCCTCCTCCGTACCTTGTTCGTCCATCTCATCGTCGTCCTCATCCACCGCTGCAGCACGCGGCCCGTGGTCCTCGGTCCAGGACAGAAGGTGCGGAACAAGCCGACGGGACCGCTTTTCGGCAAGAACCGGCATAGCCGCCAGGACTTTCAGCGCCCGCCCGCGCTCGAATCCGGCGTGGGCCGCAACGGCTTGCTGCTTCTCGCGGAACGTTTGCCGCATGCACGCGGACGGATCGATGACCACACGTTCGGTCTGCTGTGCGGTGTCCCGGAGCCGGTCCAGCTTGAAGCACTCAAAGTCGGTCAGCGGCAACCGGGCCGCCGTGCCCCGGCCGTCGCGTGCGCTCCCACTCACGTCGCCGCGGCGCGACGACGACGACGACGGCACGTCCAGCCAGTCAAACGCGAGCCGCGCCACAGCATCTTCGCCGGCCTTGTTGGCCTCGGCAACCATTTTCAGAGCCTGGATGGCGTCGTCCCAGACGGGAGCCAACGGCACAGAGAGCATACCGAACAAAAAGGCCGGAATGGCCGCCTGCATCCACGACCCGTCGGCCACGCGCGCGTAGACCTGGCCGAGCTTGCGCAGGTACGCGGCGATGCTGCGCACATTTTGCGGTGCAAAGGCCGTCTGCTCCGTTTGCAGCATGTTGCCTAACGCCGTGGAGTGGTCCGCAAAGGTGGCGAGGTCGGTGCTGCCGCCGAGGTGCTCGAGGATGTGCAGCGATATCAGCCGCAGGTCGTGCGACGCCGCGGCGAGATTGGTTACGAGGGTTGGGACAAAGGGATCTTCGTCAGGGCTTTCCTTCTCGTCGTTGTCGCCGCTGCCATCGCTGTCGCCGTGTTTTGTTTGTCCCGCGCCTCCCTCCGATGCCGGGGTGGCGTCGTTTGGTACCCGTTTCTCGTACTCCAACAGAGCTTCGAGAAAGCCGGTCAGGCGCGCAAACCGCGGCGCGGCCGCACGCAGCAGCGGGCGCAGGCCCGGGTCCGGTTTGCCGCCCAGAGCGTGGGTCATGCGCAAGTACGACTGAAAGCCCTGCGTGACGATAAAGACGGTCTCGTCGTTGTTGGTGAGCTGGGGCGACGTCGGGCGCAGGGCTAGCTTCAGCTTGCGGAGCAGGAGCTCGGCGATGCGGGCGGGAGTCGCCGGATGCACGACGGTCAAATCAAGTACGCGCAGCAACGCGGCGTACTTGGGCAAGCAGTGCTCTCGCCAGGTGTCTGGATCCTTCCCGTAGACGCCGCGCTCGGGAAAGGGCGTGGCCTCCAACTGCTCAAACTTGATCACAATGTGGTCTTGCCACGACTGCGGCAGGCGGAAGCAATCCGTGTCCCTTTGGCTCCTGCCATTGCCGCCGCCGGACAACGCTACGGGGGCAGGAAACGCTCCGGCTGCCCTCATGGTGGGTAGCACCGCACAGAGCACGTCTTCGTTGGCTTCGTGGGACCAGCACATAGCCACAAATTGCTGGAACGGCGCCTGCAGCGTGGTGTGGAACCGGCCCGGGTCCAGCTCGGCCACGTAGGCGCAGAAGGGGATGAACCAGCGCGCGAGCGGCTCGCAGCGGTCCATATTCTTGATCACGATGTCGACTTGTGGGCGTAGATCGGCCATCGGGGCGCGGTGCCACAGAATGGCCACATTAGCGACCACATGCCGCCAGACTAGTGACGTATCTGCTGGCAAAGGGGCGTCGGCCGGGCCGGATGCCATCGCTTCGAGGACTTGCGATAGAGACAGCACGAGAACCGACCAGTCTTTGATCTTTGCACCGCCGCGCACGCCCGCCAAAACGCCGATCAGGCGGACGTAGAGTGCAAGCCGCCAGGTGCCCCCAGTGGGCGGTGGCACCGTATTTTTCTTGTTGTTCTTCTTCAACGCCGGTTTCGTGGCGGCCGCGGCGTCCGCGACGATGGCGTCGATCAGCGCCTGGAGCGCCTCGGGCGATGCGTGGTGCACGAGGCTCGTGAGAACGCCGCAGCACACATCGCTCCACGGCGTGGCCGGCTCGTCGCCACCCTGGGCCGCGCACCGCTCGCTCTCTGGTATGGCACGCAGGAGACTCACGTAGAGCTCGGCCGCCGACAGCCGCAGCGTCTCGCTGGGGCCCTTGCTGGCTTCGGCAAACAGAGCCATGACGCCCTGTGTGTACAGCTGCACGGCGTTGGCCAGCTTGTAGCGCTGGGCCGAGGACGCCGCGGTTGCCGCCGCCGAGGCGGCTACGACCTGCAGGAGGTCGTCGCGCACGTGGTGCACGATCAGGGGGAGGGCGGTTTCGCGGCGGGAGACGTTGGCGGCCATGCGGACGAGGAAACTCAGCGCTTCAGCGGTGAACCGAGCAATGTGGCCGGGCACACGGGCGTTGGCGTTGGCGGTGGTGGTGGGTCGCCCCAGTAGCGGGGCGAGGATATCGTAAGTCGGGCGCAGGTCCGGGACGAGCAGCCGCGCAAGGTACTTGAACAGGAATGCCAGGCAGGCAAACGTCCATTCTAGCACGGCGGCGTCGAGCACGTGGTTCTGCTGGTGATGCGTCCGGGACAGGCCGGCGCCGCGGTTGTGGCGGGCCACGTCGACGAGCAGGGCAAAGGCGCGGGCGTCGTAGCCGCGGGCCACGAAGCGGGCGCCCAGGTCGTGGGCAAACGCCGTCAGCAGGTCCAGCAAGGGCTCGAGGGCCTCGCGGCCGTCGTCGGCACCCTGGGCTTGCTGAATGGCCGCCGCGAGGGCGTCCATGATGCGGTCCTCAAAGTGCAGAATCTGCGCGAGGCTGTCGCTGAGGGGGGACACGGCGCGGCGGAACGCCGTGAAGCCGCGCGACAGGTTGAGGTCGGTCCATCGCTCGAGGCCGTTGCGGAAGTAGGAGGTCGTGGCAGCGAGGTCATCGGCTGCGGCATCGTCGAGGTCGTGGCGGCGGACCTTGTGGAGGGGATCGAGCGAGTTGAGCTTGGCTATTTTGCTGCTGAAGGACTCCCATCGGTGGTTTCGCTGGTGCTGCTGTTGGTGTTCTTTTTGCCGCAGGGACGGTTTTTTTGGCCGCTGCGGCTTCACAATTCGTCCCGATGCGGTGGGAGGCATCTTGGGCGTGTGTGTGTCCAGTGATGCCTTGTCGAGGTTGAAGTGGATGAAGCCGTGAGAATCGTATGAAGAGGCTCGATCATTGTTCCTTCCTAAATCAGCGCCGCTCTTTTTTTTTTTGCTGTGCCAAAATTTCAGAGAGCGATAAGCGATAAGAAAATTTTGTGGGGTTGGGTGCCTGTAGTCTAAAACCTTGACCGAAAAAAGATTACGTAACAAAACAGCTATAAGAATCGGACGCTCCTGTTCTGTTTCTGCAGTTTACACTTGTTTCAATCGTTTCCACTAGTTTCTCACAGTAATAGCATGTTGTATTCAATTTCTACCAGAATACATACAAAACAAAACAATTAAAGGCCAAAAAATCACGGTGTTGTGGAATCTTTTGCCGTTCCAAAATTCTTGATCCAAGCAACCTCCAAAAACTGGCATCTTTCGCCCAGACGGTGGTATCTTTTCAACTTCGCTATCTCCCCTCTTGGTTTAGGCCTTAGTTATCCGGCAGACCAAATCGGAACCGTCCACGGAGTCGCCCTCCTTCACCAAGAGAGACGATACTACACCGTTGTGTGGTGCCGAGATAACCATTTCCTGGAAAGCGGATGTTAGCAAAAACTGCAATGGGCTCAAACGGCTTGAGTGCACTCTTGAAAAAATTACGTACCATCTTCATAGCGCTGAGCACGGCGAGCGGATCACCCTTCTTAACCTCGCTGCCGTCGCGGACGCGCAGCTCCACAAGCACACCCGCCATCGGGGCGCCGACCTGGCTGGAGTCGGTCGGGTCGGCCTTGGGCCGGCTGATGTTCTCAACGGAGGCTTTCTTGTCATCGACAGTGACCTGGCGCACCTCGCCGTTCATCTCGTAGAACACCTCGCGCTGGCCCGTATTCTCGGACAGCGGACCGACGGCCAGAAGCTTCAGGATCAAAACCTTGCCGCGCTCCAGCTCGACGTGAAACTCCTCGCCGATGGCAGGCCGGGACAAGAAAAACTTCGTCGGCAGCACCGACAGATCACCGTATCTAGCAATAAACTTGCGGTAGTCTTCGAAAACCTTGGGGTACATGACGTACGAAGCCACGTCCGTCTCGGTAACGTGGCCGTACTTCTTGGCAAGCTCTTTGCGGGCCTTGGCAAAGTCGACAGGCTCGAGGTACAGACCAGGGCGCTTGTCAAACTTGCGGCGACCGCGCAAGGCGTTGGTACGCAGCGGTTCCGGGAAGCCACCGTATGGCTGGCCCATCATGCCTTCAAAGAACTCGAGAACAGAGCCGGGGAAGTCAAGCTCGCCAGCGCGGGCCTTGACGTCCTCGGGACTCAGCTTATTGGACACCATGAACTGGGCCAGGTCACCAACAACCTTTGAAGTAGGCGTAACCTTGACAATGTCGCCCAGGAGGTCGTTGGCATGCTCATAGGCCTTCTTGGTCTCAGCCCACTGAGAGCCCAGACCAAGTTGTTGTGCCTGGAACATCATGTTGGTCAGCTGACCACCAGGAATTTCGTGCTCGTACACCTCCGGATCCGGCCCGGTGAGGTGGGCCTCAAAAGGCGAGTACAGCAGCCGGAGCTGGGCCCAATATGTGTCGAGCGCGCGCACGTGATGCACGTTTAGGCCAGGATCAAGGTTCGTGCCCTCCAAGGACGCAAGGATAGCGTTGATGCTGGGTTGCGAAGTCATGCCCGACAGGCTGTCGGTGGCAGCGTCAATGGCATCGGCACCGGCCTCAGCGCAAGCCACCATAGAGGCTACGCCAGTGCCCGGGGAGTCGTGGGTGTGCACGTGAATCGGGAGGTCCGGGTACTTCTTGCGGATGGCGCCGACCAGCAGACGAGCGGCATGGGGCTTGAGTACACCAGCCATGTCCTTGATGCCGAGAACGTGAATGTTGAGGGCAACAAGCTTGTCGACAAGGTCCAGGTAGTACGGCAAGTTGTACTTTTTCTTGGGGTTCTATTGAGGGGTCATTAGACTATTCTGGACTTACCATGCAAATAGCAACCGTCTTGAGCAGAGTGTGCAACGGAGAAAAGGAGGAGAGATCAAGAAGAACATACCAGCACTAGAGTGAATGTTAGTAAGAGAAAGACGCTGGGCAAGAAAACTAGGAAGATTGAAAAAAAAAAAAAGAAAAAAACTTACTGTCACCACTGTAACAAACGGTACCCTCAACCACACCGCCAGCCTTGTGAACGGCGTTGATACCGACTTCGAGCTGGTCAATGTCGTTCAAAGCGTCAAAGACACGGAAGATGTCGACGCCGCACTTCTTGGCCTGGTCAACAAAATGATCGATGGCATTGTCGGGCAGCGAAGCGTAGGCCACGCCGTTGGCGCCGCGCAGGAGCATCTGAAAGGGAATGTTGGGAACGAGCTTGCGCATGCGGCGCAGACGGTCCCAGGGATCCTCGTACAGGAAGCGCATGGCGACGTCGAAAGTGGCGCCACCCCAGCATTCCAAGCTGTAGAGGTTGTGCAGCGCGTGGCTCGTCTCCTTGGCAATGTTCAGCAAGTCAACGGTACGCACGCGCGTGGCGAGCAGCGACTGATGCGCGTCGCGCCAGGTCGTGTCCATGATGAGGCAACCCTTGTAGTTGCGGACGGCCTTGGCAAACGCCTGCGGGCCTTCGTCGAGAATAATTTGGCGCCAACCCCTGGTGCACGGCTCGGTGACGTCGATCTTGTTGCCGGTGTCGTCGAGGAGCTGAGGCAGGATGATGTCGGTCTTTAGCTTGGGCTCGCCCACTTGGCCCTTGATGCTGCTGCCGTTGACCGCGACGTCACCGAGGTACAGCAAGAGCTTCTGGGCGCGGTTCTGGCCGCCCACCAGGTCGAACAGCTGGGGTGTGTCGTCGATAAAAGTCGTCCAGCAGTTGCCGTCAATGAACGTGGGATGCGTGAGAAGCGATGCCAGGAAGGGGATGTTGGTCTTCACGCCGCGGATGCGGAACTCAATGAGGGCACGAAGCACCTTTCGGCGGGCAATTTCGTACGTTGAGCCATGGCACGTACACTTGACTAGCATGGAGTCGTAATGCGGCGTGATGACGGCACCCGCGAAACCGTTGCCGCCGTCCAGACGCACACCGTTGCCACCGGCAGAGCGGTACACCTCGATCTTGCCGGTGTCCGGCTGGAACCCTTTGGCGGGGTCTTCGGTGGTAATCCGGCACTGAATGGCGAAACCGCGGGTAGAAATGCGGTCCTGCGTCAGGCCGAGCTGCTGCAGCGAGGCACCGGCGGCGATCTGAATCTGGGCCGCGACAATGTCAATGCCCGTAATTTCCTCGGTAATGGTGTGCTCGACTTGGATACGGGGGTTGATTTCGATAAAGTAGTAGCGGTTCTGCTGGTCGACCAGAAACTCGGCGGTACCGGCGTTGCGGTAGTTGACTGACTTGGCCAGCTTCACGGCATCGGCAAGAATGGCGTCGCGGGTGGCGGTCGGGAGGTCTTTGGCCGGGGCAATCTCGACGACCTTCTGGTGGCGGCGCTGGACCGAACAGTCGCGCTCATAGAGGTGGACAATGTTGCCGTGGTTGTCACCGAGCAGCTGCACCTCAATGTGCTTGGGCTTGTCGAGGAAACGCTCGACAAACACGGTGCCGTTGCCAAAGGCGCTCTTGGCCTCAGAGGTGGCGCGCTCAAAGTTCTCCTTCAAAGACTCGGGTTCCCGCACAACGCGCATACCACGGCCGCCACCGCCATAAGCAGCTTTGATGATGATGGGGAAGCCGTACTGGTCGGTGAAGCTTTTGACATCCTCAAATTTCTCGACCGCCCCCTCGGTACCGGGGACCACGGGAACGTTGGCGGCAATAGCCAGCTTACGGGCCGACACCTTGTCGCCAAGGGCGTCGATCACATCCGGGCTGGGGCCGACAAACTGGAAGACAACAATTGTTAGAAAAGCAGAAAGAACGGAAAGACACGGGGTTTCGGTGCGCCAGTGACGTACAATAAGGCCAGCCTTCTCAACGTTGCGGGCAAAGTCGGCATTCTCGGACAGGAAGCCATAGCCTACCAAGCGCGAACGGTTAGACAACACAATTGACTCGTATTCCCCCGGTTCCTAGGCCACGTCCACGCAACTTGCCTGGGTGGATCATTTGCGCATCGTGCTCGAGAGCAATCTTAATGATTTCGTCGCCGGCGAGGTATGATCCAACGGGCGTGTACTGGCCGCGCTTCCCGATGACGTATGCTTCGTCGGCCTCTGTCGGAGCATGGAGTTAGCATTTGGGCAGTTGAACAAGCCTGTGCGGGTTCAAAGGGGATGTCTCGTACTCTGTCGGTGCATGCTGAGACGGTCCTCATAACTACACATAGAGTGAGTAAACAGAATCAACATGGTGCATATTAAAACGCGCACAACGGCGCGCCCCAATGGCGGAGCATGGATTTTTACCTGAACACAGCAACGGTGTGCAGAGACAGCTCGTGGGCCTGTTGTTTACGTCAGTTTCCAAGCTGAACCGCAAAGCATCGGAGAAGCCGCGGGTTGAAACATACCGTTCTGAAAATCTGCATAGCCAAGCGAGGTCGTTCAGTTAGCCTTGCTCGTCTAGCACCTAGTCGTCCCCTCGATCGCCTTGACTGTCCCACGCTTCAACGACAACAAAATGCGACGTACTCGGATGGCTTCAAAGCACGACGGGCTGTTAGCTTGTGCACAAGAGTTGAGCGGCAAATGGAAGCGAGATGGGCACAGAAACAAGCGTACGAATTTCACCACGGTTGGCGACCAGAATCTTCCGCAGGTTCATGATGCTGGAGTTGGCCCGGATCCGCTGAAGGGAGGCGCCCTCCCGTTCCGGGGAAACATCTTCGTCGACGGCTTCCTCGTAATCATTGGGGAGCACAGCACCGCCCAAAAGAAGGGGTTCCGCCATGTTGACGACCTCTAGGGAGCTTGCTGAACGCGGGGGCCGGGGGGGCGGTAACGGTGGGCGAGGCAATCGAAAGAGCTAGGCGAAGCTCTCAAGCCCAGCAACAAGGAAGCTTGCGGACGCTGCAAACGGCTGATTGCGGTTGAAAGTGGGCAATTCGCTGCTTTGAAGGTCAATATGCGACACAATTGGAAAGTTTTGGTTTTGGTTTTTAGAAAGTACAAAGGAAAAAAAAGTTGTTGGGAAGCACAGAAGTCTTGGAATGCTGTCCTTGGCCACAAAAGCAGGAAGTGAGCCGTATGACGAGGCAATGGAGGGGCGCAAATGGAAGAGAGAAAAAAAAGAAAAAAAAGCATGTGGCGGCTAGCTATCAAAAGCTTTGTGTGCCGCTCTTATTATGGCCGCAGCTTTGTTTAGAGCGCGGGATTTTCTGCGGTGTCTAGACCTTTCTTTTTTTTATTTCTTTTTTTCTCTCTTCCTTTTTCCTTCTTACCCTCATCCTCGCTTTTTCTCACTTCGCTCGTCTTGGCCCTCCGAACACGGAATGCGACCCACAAGAAAACTGACCTTGTCTGATAATAGAAAAAAAAACGTAGAGTATGACGCGGTTGAAGCTGCAGAGCTCGAGGAAAAGCCAAAAAATTGAAGAGTCAACGTCACGAGGACGACAGGAAAAAGCTAAAATGGGGGCCGCGGCAGAACGAGCGCTTTGCAGCGGCAATACCGGCTGGATGGGTCGGCGTGAGCGAGCAAAAGACGGGCAGAAAATGGAAGACAAGTGGAAAAGAAAAGAGAGAAGAAGAAGATGAAAAAGAGAAAAAAGAAGAAGAAGAGAGGAAGACGTGAAATAATGAATCGACAGTCAGAAAAGGTTGTGGTTTGTATTAGCCTTGTCGAGCCTTCCTGATTTGGTCGGCTGGTTATTTTTCTTTCTTTTTTGCGTTTCCCATTCAGCGCCGCTTTGTGTGTTAGTAACCTAGTTGGGTAAGAGCGTTGGGGATTGGAAAGCAATCCCCGGATAGCCCCCACGACTTCGGCTACAAGAGACAAAGGACGGGTTGCAGTGGACGAGAGCACGGTACATGGGAGCATTACGGAGTAACAGTCATGCTTTTCATAGCGCGATACACGAGTTTGCCGTGGAAAAAGGTACCAGTTCTCGGGAAGCCGCGAACGAGGGGAGATGAGGGGCAGCTGCCGAAATACGTACGACTTTGCGTTACGAGACAAGCAGGCGCGCGGATTACGGTTGCCATTGGCGGGCCGTTTTCATTCTCCCGTGCTTGTATCATTACGAGACAGACAACCGATGAAGAGCCTGTCTCGAACACAAAAGCACAGCAGGAGGCAAAAGCGAGGAAGGCGCCAATCGATCAATTCGTCGTAATCAGCTGTTTGTGAGGTAAAAAAATCACAAAACGAAAATGCCAGCGGCAGGAGCAACCCTCCGCACAAGGCTTTCTCTGCCGGCCAACCAGTTGATTGCAAACGGTCGCAGGTCACTGGTGGTAGCTGTTCATTGTTTACCAGCAATCTGACTGGTGGTCGATCCTCCCCGAGCTTAAACCTAGGAACGAACATCGATGATCGTCCCTGCCTGTTCAAACTCTTCCTTCCCCGGCGAACTCGTCAAATCGACATACCTTGTTTTCGTTCAACCGAGGCTAACAACGGGCAAGAATGGCAGACGAGAAAGACGAAATGGCAATCGATGGACCGTCGTTTCGCGCCGTCAAAGCCACCTGGAAAAGCTGCCAGCGCTTGTTTGCGTCTCGCAGCGGCTTTGCTCGGCACAAAGGAAGACGAACCAGGCAATGCCAGCCGTTTGTTTTCGTCACCCTTTCCCCCGAGAGCTCTGCAAGCTTAATGTTTATGTATAGTGAATGTAGTTTTTTTTCCTTCTTCCTTCTTCTTTCTTTCCTTTTTTTTATTCTTATTTTTATTTTTATTTTTATTATATATATATATTACTGCAAAGGACAGTCATTCTCGGATTGACGCCCCCAACACCGGATTGGTCACATTCTTTGCAATGTACGTGACAAGTTTTTCAATACGAACTCTATCGAGGCATTGAATGATTTTACCTTCTAAATAATACGGAGTACCCGTATTCCGTACCTTGTTGGTTGATTGTTTCGTTGCTCATTGTAAACGGACCTTCAGTCGGGGTTCCCGTCCCTCGTGTCCGACCTCGGCTGCCGCCGGTGTAAGGTAGCCCGCTGTGGTCACTGGCACCAAACCCCACCACAGCGATACATGGCATTTTGGCAAAATGCGCCTTTTTCTGTCCGCACAATTCGATCTTTGCTTTTCGGGTTTCCGTCTTTTTGAGGTTGAGACCGCCAATCAACGTCTTTCTTTTGAAGGGAGCAAAAAATCTTTTCAAACAGCTGGGAAGAGTCATACGTACGAATCATTTTAGTATGAGGCGACGTAAAAATGGGGCAATCGAAGCGGAACGTCCGCCAAGCTGACGAGACAACATCCCGGCGATGATTAGTTTAAATGGTAATTGTTCTGACTTCTTGAACCGGTTTTTTGCGCTTTTTTTTTTTGCGACTCTGGTTTTCTTCAGAAAATCTCATCGTGGTTGGAGAAGCAGCTCTCGCATGCAAATGCAGAATTGGGTTGCTGACGTTTAACAACTTTGTGCATGCCCTTGGCGACGAATCGAACCACTTGCGGATTTGTGATAGGCTCCTTGTAGACAGTCACGGCATATGGGAATCGTATGTGCTTGACCATGGAACACACACATACGCACTATGCTGATGCGCACAAGGAGGTTGTGTTCGAGCCATGAACCACAAAAACAAGGTGCTGCGCTCGCGGTCGTCGCTGAAATAAAGACGAACAGAATGCCAATGTTATTGCACGGGGCTCTGGCCCTACATATCGCACAGTGTTATACGTGTCCCTCCGTCCCCCCCCATTCTTTATCCATTGTCTCCAACCGCCACTTTGATCTGCTTCGCCCACGTTCCTTGGAGACAGGCCTCTCTGTCAACCTAAGCCGAAAGTGGACAAAACCAGACCAACACTCGCCATGCAACTCGTAATCCTGTGAGTGTGCATGCTCTTGTCTCTGATCTCTTTCACGAACTTTGTGCCCCGTCGCACCCCCACTTCCTTCTTGTTTTTGAGTGTACCCGCCTCTAATTCTTTTCTCTCGTCCCACAACAGGACGCTCATTTCTTCACCGCACTCTCGACCTTGGCCTCAGCCGCCTTGGCGTTGGCTTGCGCCGCCTCCAGCACGCCCGTCACGCTCTTGGTGGCCGGCGCCTGGCCCGCCCAGCCGTGGTAGTTCAGGAACCGGTAGCCCTGCGTCAGCTGCGCGCCCTCGTTGACAAAGTGGCAGAGGAAGAGGAGGTAGTTCTTGGGCGTGACCGCCAGCGCGTAACGCATAAACGTCGCCGAGTAGATGACCAAAGCGAACGTCATCTTTCCGGAGATCCTGAAGGGCGAACCAAGGGGTCAGTATGCGGTACAGACATGGTATAGGCCTAGGATGAGAACGATTCAGAAGACGAGGCACCTACAAGTCTGGGCTCTTTTGCGTGTCCATCACCGCAGCCACCGGGATACCAAAGTTAGACACGGGGCCCCAAAAGTCTGTGGGCAAAAAACAAATTAGCCATGAGCAACCGAGAAGAGTCAGGGCCAAACAACGACGGACAATACGCGGTCGGTTTCCTCTCCGCCCCATCGCTCCAAAGCCGCTCGCAGCTGCATTTTTCGTGGATTGCAACCACTGCCTCGACCGCCTCTATTCCACTCTTCTGTTCTGCACGCACAGTAGCATGCCATCTTGGTACCACACTACAACATTGCCCTTGTGCTGTGAAGACCCATCCCTCTGATCATTTTTTCCATCTTCGTTTCCCGATGCTCTTCGTCTGCGGCAGCACTCGCTGTACCCTTGACATCCACCATAGGCCACAATTGCTAGCATGCGTTTTGCTTCGGATCCAGACACTGTCCGGAGAATGGGAAAAGGGGTTCATAAAATGGAGGAGCAATGTTGGCAAAACGTACGGGTTGAGCAAACATAGTCGAGCACCGGGTTCGACCGGATCTTGGCGTTCGCGGCTTTCACGAAAGCGGCCATTGTGACGGGCAAGAAAGACAGGTAACGGCGTGGTGGGAGGCAGAAAAGGATCGCGCGAAATCAGTGCGTCGTTCGTCGCCGTCGTCGTTGTTGCAAAATGCTTCTTTTGACGAGATCAAGATTGGCGAAAACGGAAAGCGGGAGACGTTGGGATTGGTCTGAATTGGGGGCGGGCGCTCGGATTTCGGGGCCTTTATCGAGTCATAGCTCTCTCTGTACCTTTTCCCTATTTTTTTCGTTTCCACTGGGTTTGTGTTACGGGGAAAGCGGGAAGGCGGGTCTTTATCGGCCATTTGTTCCCCGTCCCATATATAGGTCACGTGAACCTGTGTGAACGACGGTTTTCTTTTTATCAAAACAACAAAAGAAACAATGAAAGACAGCCTCGTTGCTTTTTTTTTCCTTCTACAAACTCCCCCAAGCATTTTCATTATGTGGTATCATTTACTATTTTTTTTTCTATTGTTGTGAACACGGCCGAGACCGTTTGTAAAACTCGGTGGTGACCTCCATCATAATCTCGCTTTTCCTCTTTTGTCGCATAAACGCCGTATTTTTTTAGGCACGAACCAAAACCATTGAACCAGGAAATTCATCCCAACCGCAACAAAAATAGAACCATCCACCGCAAAAGCGTCTTACCGCCGCGGAGGAGGATTGAACCCCGGAGGGGGGGGGCCGCCCGGTGGGAAGCCAGGCGGCGCAAAGCCGCCGGGTGCGCCAGGAAAACCAGGCGCGGGAAAGCCACCGGTCGGAAAGCCAGGAGGCGCTGCAAAACACATATGTTAGCAATCGTATAGACGGTTAGGGGGAGGGGTGAAGGAAGTAGAAAGGAGACGGGATCAACGTACGACCCCCGCGGCCGAAGCCGGGTGCACCGGGGAAACCAGGGGGAAACGGTTGGCCGGAACCAACGCCCGCAGCAGGGCCCTACAAGAGGAGTTAGTTTTTTGAATAATAATGGGAGCGAGCAAAGGTAAGAAAAAAAAACCCACCGCCAACGAAATCGGCGCCGGCGCACCGCGACCGGCTGGCCGCGCCAGACCTGGCCCCGCCGTGAGACCAGTCGCGACACCGGTCGTGGGCGCTTTGCCCAAGCGCGCGCTGGGATCCGCTGGGGGCGGCGACTCCACCGAGAGCGACACAATCTGCGCGCCGCGGACGATGATCAGACCCAGCGTCCGCTTCTCTTCCTGCTCGATGGTCGTCGTCTGCCCGCTGGCCGTGCCGCTGGCGCCGGCTGCGGCCGGTTTTGTCTGCTTCCGACGAATGCGGCGAAACTCTTCGGTGTCGGCGAGAACAAGGTTCATGTGCTAAGGCAATAGAGCAGAGTCAGCAGAAATGCGCGAGGTACGAAGAAAAACCCTGGCAAAATTGGAGCTCAAGGCAAGAGGCCCTCCTCCTACCTTGTCAAAGGCCAGCATCTGGCCCGTCATTTGGCGGCCGTCGTTGAGTGTGATTCGCATCCGGTAGTTGATCTGCCAAAAAAAAAGCGCGTCAGCATGACCCTACTGTCTAATGCGCGAGAGATTGCGCGTCGCAGTGTCGAGTAGCAGAAAAAAGGTACGTACGTAACCGGCCTATGTAAACAGCAGTTCGCGGGTTAGCATCGCAGTCAATTAACCTAAGAAGAAGACGAAGTAGAATACACGTACCATCTTGCCTTGCTTGTTGGAAGCCATGGTGACAAGCTGCTTCTGTAGATGCTGGCAAGTGAATGCAAGCAACTTCGAGTTTGGTTGTTTGTTTTGGGGGGATATTTTTCAAAAATTTGCCAAAAGCTTCTCCGTTGATCTTCAAAGCCTGATCAAGCTTTGGCGCAGCCTTCTTACTTGGGTCTTTGCTGGCAAAGGGTTCCTGGTACGAATGGCCGCTGATAGAGAGAGTTGAGGATAGAGAAGCGAAATAGTAGGAGGAACAACACCGCCGAACCAGAAGAAAGGCTTCATATCAAAGTTTCTTTCCATCGCGGGCGACAGCCTAGCTTCATTCTTACATAATGCAGCTAGTCTGTATTTGGAACCGCTTGTCGTCGCCCACCTAGCCTGTTGTCAGTCACATGACCACGGTAGGGTTTTTCCCACTATTAGCTTTTTTTGGTTTCCGCTCACCGCCCGCACAAAATTGTCACAAAAAGCCCTACTAGGTTTTCCTTCCCTTCCTGCGCCAAAATATTTCCGTCGTCTCGCTTTCGATCTTCAATTCGCCCAGACGACGACAACCAACCCTCTCACTCTCCAACCAAACCATAACCTAGGAGGAAAAAAAATACAGCAAACAAAATGGTTCGTACTCTGGAAATAATCTGCTGTTGAATATCTCGTGCTTCTTCCTATCCTGTCGGCCAATTGTGCTAACGCATCTCTCGTTTGCTTTCTCTGCAGTCGGAAAAGGCCGCCAACCCCATGCGGGAGCTCCGCATCCAGAAGCTCGTTCTGAACATCTCCGTCGGCGAGTCCGGCGACAGACTGACGCGCGCCGCCAAGGTGCTCGAGCAGCTCAGCGGTCAGACCCCCGTCTACAGCAAGGCCCGCTACACCGTCCGCACGTTCGGCATCCGCCGCAACGAAAAGATCTCCGTGCACGTCACGATCCGGGGACCCAAGGCCGAGGAGATTCTCGAGCGCGGCCTCAAGGTCAAGGAGTACGAGCTGCGCAAGCGCAACTTCAGCGAGACGGGCAACTTTGGCTTCGGCATCAGCGAGCACATCGACCTGGGCATCAAGTACGACCCGGGCATCGGCATCTACGGCATGGACTTTTACTGCTGCATGACCCGCCCCGGCGAGCGCGTGTCGCGCCGCCGCCGTGCCAAGGCCCGGGTGGGCGCCAGCCACCGCATCAACCGCGACGAGACCGTCAAGTGGTTCAAGCAGCGCTTCGACGGCATCGTCCGGTAAGCGCAAGTTGGGGAAACGTGGGATACTTTTTTTTTTTTTTTCGGAGGGATTCGGGTTCAGACGCAGCGCAACAACGAACGAAACAAACCAACAAAAAGAAAATGTGAAACGAAAGGGTTTCAACGGCATGGGTTCGGTTTTTGGGCAACGGAGCAAACTGGTTGTGTACAATCTTCTTTGTACGTTCCCTTCTTTTTGAAGGGAAGTAGTCGAGCTATGAGATAAAAAAAAACTCGCTCGACATGAAAGCAAAAAATAAGCCTTTTTGCCTCATTCGAGCAGCGGCCTCAGAGACCGACCGGCGCCATGCCGGCTTTCCATTTTCCCTTGCACGTCTTTGTTTTTTGCCTCGAAAGGTGTCCTTATGAAGTACCCTACAACATGAATTGTGCCGCTGCAACCAAGGATATGTTGCGATGGTAAGACTGTCAAAATTATGAGAGCCCTCTTCTTGGCTCGCTATGAAGCGTCGTATATTCTCAAAATATTCACTGGACTTTCTCTCAGGCTGCCTCGAACGCGCTTCATGAGACTTGATTTCGTACTTGCAGAAGATGGCAAGCAGCATAACAAATCGATTCTACATCCTGGTGTGTAATAAAGTTCATCCCACGTCACTGTCCAACCAGGGAAAGACTGGTCGACTGTGAATTCCGAAGAGGTTTAGTTGCTTCGATCTCGTGAAAAGGTTGCACTTGCACAGCTGGAAATCGGCAGTATCAAAATCGGACATCATATGCCTCGTACGTTCAATCCGATCCAGATCCATTTGTAAACAAGTCTTCACCAGTTTGGAAGAGTATGAAAAGAAATCAGTTGCAAAGGGTATAAAACGTCTGGTGCTGTGATTGTAAACTGGCCTAGCCGACCCCCTCGTAAGGATGAAAGGCCGGCGACGGCTTGTATAAAACAAATTGTGCTGTTCTGGTATTATCGATTATTGCGGTATCAAAAAAAGGGGAAATGAAAAGCAAAAAAAAAATAAAATGAAGAAAAAAAAGAGGCATCAAAAAGCTTGCTCCCGTTTCTCCGACCTGCTGTTGTCTCTTTCCTCAATGGTCGTTTTGTTGCCAAAAATTGCCCCTCTTACTCGGCCTTGGCTTCGGCCGCCTCTTCCTTGGCAGGGGCTGGCTTAGCCTCTTCGGCCTCAGCCTTGGCCGGTGCCGGAGTAGCAGCCGCCTCCGGCTCCGCCTTGGCGGGTGTGGCGGTCTCGGTCTCTGCCGGTTTGGTCGTCTCCGCCTCCGCCTTTGCCGGTGCCGCTTCGGCCTCCTCCAGCAGCGGCTCCGTGCCGACGGCCTTGAGCTCGCCGGCCTTGCCACCGTATTCCTTGGGCAGGCGCTGGCCCAGGTCGGCAATCTTGCTGCTGCCAAATTCGTGCGCCAGCTGGCTGCCGTTGGACATCGGGTGGAACTTCTTGATCGTCTTGGCCGCCACGAACAGCTTCATGAACGCGTACACGAAACCCATAATGGCCGGCACGTTGACAAAGAACTTTTCCTTGAGCAGTTCCGGGTAGTTCTGCGCAAACACCTTGATGGTCTCGGTGCTGGCGGCCTTGACCTGGGCGGACTGGCGCAGGAAGCTGATGGACTTGTAGTCGTGGACCTGGAAGATCTTGTACGGGTCGTAGTCGGCCGTGATGGGCTTGGTGGCCGTGGCCAGGGACAGATCCTGCAGCGCCAGCTCCATGAGCGCGACGCGCCATTGAATGAATCTGAATTGTTAGTACGAATTTGAAATGGAAACGAAAAAAAAGGGGGAAAGCACCTACTGGTCCAGCTCGCCAAATGTCTTCTCGATGCTCTTGCTGGTGTTGCCGTAGACGTTCCATGTGAACACCTCCTTGGTCTCGGGCGCGGCCGGGTCGTACGTCTCTGTGGCCGTGTAGGTCGTCACGTAGCCGAGGCCGGCGAACTTATCGCGGTTGTATTTCTGCTTGAGCAAGGCGAGCGGCTGGGTCTTTTTGCGCCAGTCAAGCGTCTTGAGCAGCTGGTCCTTGGCCTTGGCGAGGTCGCCGTCGTTGGCGTTGAGGTACTTTTGGAAGACGATCTGGCTGGGGACGTGCGTGGCCGGGTCGGCGAGCGTGACGCCCCAAATCTCAGGGTGCCCGTTCTCCTGGGCCGCGGCCCACAGCGCCTGGATCGGGGTCGTCTTGGGCTCTTCGGCAACTGGAGCAGCAGCAGCAGCAGCAGCCGCAGCCGTTGGTGCCGCCTCGGCGGGTTTGGTGGCCTCAGCAGGCTTGGTCTCTTCCGCAGGCTTCGCCTCCTCCGCCGGCTTCACTTCCTCCGGCTTCACTTCCTCCGGCTTGGCTTCCTCCGGCTTGGTTTCCTCCGGCTTGGCTTCGTCCGTCGGCTTGGCCTCGCCGGGCGCAGATTCGGCGGCCGGCGTGGGCTCGGCTGCCGCCACAGCTTCCGTCGTCTTTGTCGACTCCACGGGGACGGCGTCAACGGCCGCTCCGGTGGTCACCTCGGGGGTGGTCTCGGCGGGCTTGTCGCTCATTTTGTCCTTGATGTCCGAAATGTTGACTTCAAGTGTTATTGTTTTGTTTTTGTTTTGATTCAAACCAATTTGACTGCGCAAATCGAAAGCGACGTATTTCAGCAGCCGATAAACAAATGCAATGAGGATGAACAGATGGATAAAAAAAGGAAAAGCTTAAAACTTTCGTAACGCTGAAATATGGATAGAGAAAAGAATGAATGGAGAAGACGGAGAACGGAGAAACGGGCCAGAATGGAATCAGAAAGAAAACGGGGATAAAAAAAGGAGAGCTCCAAAAGCTCGCTGGTTGGCCAAGCAGCAAGGGCGTTTCGTCTTCGTTTCCCTAGGCGGCAAAAATGGGTCCTGCCATCGGCAGTCGTTGGAGTGTGGTCCGTGCTTTAAGGACCCATAATTGTCTTGTAAGGGGCAAACGTTCTGCGGCAGAGCGGGACGAGGCAACAAACAAACATCGCCAAACAACCAAGGACGATGGTGGAAGTTCACCGCTGGATTGTGTGAAGTACCAAAGCATATGCTATTTGGTAGATTATTTTCTGCATTGAATCACTCAGGTAACCTAAAATAGCAATTTGGTCTCCTGTCAACGTGGGCACTTTGTTAAGCCACGGTCGAAAAGTCACGGGTTCATGACTCTTTGAATTCATTCACTAATTTACTTTTCTAATCAATGTTCTGCCAATTCGTTCCTTTGAAAGGTTTATTTTACGTTGTAGTCACCGGATGGGAGTTCTAGTCCTCCCAAATAGTGGATACGTGGTTGTACAAACTGCCGTCGTTTGCCTCACGCGTTGTACAAAGTTCCATCAAGTCGTTTCTTGCATGAAAGAAATCCCTTCTCTTTTCTTTTTGGATCTTCCAACCATTCCAACACTCTCGAAGTTCTAAGTATTTTCTTCATATGAACTGTGTGTGCTGTTCGGCCTTCACGCGTTTACGAAGGCGGAACAGCATACACACTTCCCGACAGATTATAACCCTTTTCTTCGCTTTTCTTATTTTAAGTGAGCTTTTTTGTTGTTCTTTGACGCCTTTTTACCTATGTTTACTTGCACTTCTGACATCACGAAATCGAACGTCGTGACATTCTGCTCCTACCATGGCATCAAACGAATACACCATAACTGGAGGTTGGTTCTTTACCTGCCCGAGCTAACAAAGCAGAACTACCGCTTCTAGTGAAAAACCTCGAAGTTATTCTCTTCACGAGGTAATCCAAAAAACCTCATTCGGCTTGTGACTATTATGAACATGCAATCGAATTTGCAACCAACGTCAGTGACGGAGTACATAACGGCGGAATGTCGAAGATATTGTGAGTGAAGATATTGTGAGTTGGGCAAAAACCTCGTCACTGACTTTTCTAAAACCAATGATTCACGTTCACATAGATTTATAGGACCCTGTTACATGGGCATCATCTACCTAATTACTATTTAGTACTCGCATGTACGTTCCTGTTTCTCTTCGTTTTCCTTAACGATTTTTTTTCCTGCATCTCGATTGCCATTTTTCGTTTGTTCTCATCACTTACAAACGGAAGATTACTTAGTCGAGAACAAAAATGACCCTGGATTCCGGGAAACCGAGCCGTATCTGAAAACGAAAGGATTGAGTACGTCTCAACTCAACAGAATAAATAATGAAGAATAATACTAACTGGTTCAGGCACCTGAGCAACCGGCAGCTGACCATCTTGCCTTTCCGAAGAGAAACTTGTCTCGTTTTGTCCATGTCACGTTATGAATCGCCACCTTTCGTTGAAGATGAAAACGGAACGCAGTGAGTGTTGTACGCTTTATGCCTCGACGTGCCTCGCAGTTCAAGCGATCACTAACTAATTAAAAAAAAGTATCCCTTTGCGGTCGGCAAAAAAATACGGCCCTTTGATACTACCATTAACTGCATATAATATGGCAAGTTAGGCGTCACTTGCTCAAAACGTCCTGGCTTGCCGTCTGCCATCGCATCGCCGGCACGACGACGAACAAAGCTAAAGGTATTTTTTAATTTTTGATTCTTTTTATATTCATGTTTGGCACTATGCTTTGTTGGGCTTTAATACGACGACAGCTGACATTCGATCTCTCAAGATGATTGTTCCAACGACTGGCTACACAATAGTCAGGCCGATACATAGAAAATCGTGACGTCAAATCTTGAAGCAAACCGGTCGATACAACGGCAACAAATCCCAGTCCTTACTTGGGTCAAAGAAACGCGTCCAAGCACATTGACGTATGGAGCAAACGAGTCGTTGAAGCCAGAAAATGGGGGTTGTGAGGAGCGCCACTCCCCGAATACGGACCGGAACGAGTTCCTTACTATCTCCTAATAGAACAGATGATATCGTACGACCTTTGCTTCCCTTTTCACTGAGTGTGCTTTTGTAAAAGACCCAAAAGGGCTGACTGACTGACTGACTGACTCCCACAGGTCCTTGGTCGCTGCCAATGACCCGCCAGTTGATTGCAACGCTCGTCACTCGTTTTGCATATGATGTTGTTGAAGGAGGACAACGCCACCATGCCAACACTGCTCCTCGTTCTCTTTCCGTGCCTCCTAGGATGAAGGAGCTCATCTGTTCTATTGCGTCCTTGGACTCTTCGCAGACGCAGCAGCGGTCATTGTTTCTGTCCGGCTTACATCGTCTGGGATCGAAAAATGGGATAGAATAACGGAATTGCTTAGCCTAAGGGTGGACATTTCTCATCGTTGTGCTCAACTCCTTTTTTGTAAAACGACAATGGACGTCCCGGCAGACGAATACGAAGAAAAAGGCGCTCCGGACGACAACCACGAAGAACGCCCCCAAGCGATCAAATCTCAGTAGCCACTCTTGTACGACACAGAGACACGGCGAAAGGACCTATGGATGCGTTGCTGCCACAACAGATGGCCCAGAAACAATGGGGAGCAAGCAGATGAAGAACCGTAAGCACGTCGACCTTGGAGGCAGAATACGCGAGCTGCCGCCTATCCACGGCGCGGCCAAAAACCGCATGGATGCCAACCAAGACGGGTCAGCCCACGGACGACAAGACCCGACTGAACGCACTTCGTAACCGAATGTTTTTGCTTGCGAAGCAAGCATTATGGCAGTTTTTGGGGGTTTGTGAGAACGGTACATCAACAGTGTTTATTAGTTATTACCTGCAGTGACAAGAATATATAAACACAAAGCATAAGATACGTGCTGAAGCTGGTGAGGGTGTTCTGTGTTTGTGACCGACAGTGAGGCCGGGTCTGCCGACTGAGTCACCAGAAGAATTACAAAGCCAAGTTGATATGCCAAAATATTGATTTATCCTGACATGCTTCGTATATTGCATACTTTCTCCCTTGTGACAATGTACTCTCAACCAGTTGTTCAACAGTGATTCGGACCCGCGGCTGCGGTCGTCTCCGTGTTCCCGGCTTGGTCCTTATCCCTAACCCGGACCTCGCCGGTGAGTGCCCCTTGCCGGCCACCACCATCTACGTCTGCTTTCATCTCATCAGCCGTTGTTGGTAATATAATAAACACTACTTGTAGTTTGAAAAGAGCAGCTACACCGGCGGCGTTTGAAGTCAAGCCAGGGCGAGAACAAGGACAAGGCCGCCAATTCCGAGCTCATCACACCTTTAAGATGAGGCCCAATGCTGCAGCACGATACTCCTTCCGAGGCCACGTCTTTGACTTGGTAGGCATCCATGCAGCAGAGATGTAAAATGTGAAATGGCAGCTAAGCAACGTCAACAGCAAAACGTGGGGGATGAATCTGTCCGAAGTATGTATGGGTGAAACCAGCCCAACGAAGCACGACAGTTGAGGCAGCTATCATGCACCGGTTCTGCTCTGGTGGTCCTGCAGTCCTTTCACAGCTGGCCCAACCGCAAAACGAGGCGCTGCAGCCAAAAACCGCTGCTCTTCTTCTTCTCGACCCGGCCTCCATCACACAATCCCGGTCTCGCCCTATGGCGCCACCCTGCAGCCGATGATGCTACCGCGCGCAAGACACGTCTTGGTCAATATTGTATTGGCTCGCCAGACGGGCTTGATAAGCCGGGAAACTGTTTGTCTCCGTGAGCGTTTTGGCGATTTTGGCGATCGCCTGGCGCGTCGACCAAGGACGTTAGATCCAAGAAAGCATCGCGGCACACACAGAAAGCCTCCCCCGTTTCAACTTTCCCCGCTTTCGTTTTCGTCCTTTTGTTCACGGCGGTTGGCTAGGCGAAGGCTGTCGTCATTTCTGCCGTGAATTTGTTCATTAGACCGGCAGCGTTTGGCGTGCTGGTTTTTCTGCTCTCACTCGTACCATTTATTTAGCTTTCAGTTTGGGGTTGTAGTTGTATCGTCCAGAAGGAGGGAAAACGACTCGCTGTCTTTGTATTTCTAAGCAGGAAAAAAAAAAGAAAAAATTGATAGATTGAAGAGACGCAACGGCTTGAGAGATACGGCAGCAGTGACAGGATGCAGAACGAGAGTACGGCCCAACGCGAAACGACGGCGGAACGCGCGGAACGCCGTCCTCAGCGACAGGCGCCATCGCTGGCCGTGCAAACGCAACACACCCAGGCGAAGGCGTCTCTCCTTTTTGGAAGAGATGGTCTCGAGGTGTTCTCAGTTGCTTTTATAAAAGGAAGGGGTGGGCCTCCCAGAGAAGCACCTGGTGACCGTGTATTATTACCCCGTCCGTCTGCTCTCATAATCCATCTGTCTTCATTTTCGTGTGATTAGTTTGATACACAACTCTGCGATTATTACTTTTATGCTTCTTCAATAGTTCTCCCCTTCTCGTAAGCCAATCTGATCACATCATGGCCCCGGCTCCCATTGATCCCTCCATCGTCGACGTGGGCGTGCCGCGCAAGGACACCCTCGGCCTGCCCAAGACGGCCCGCGAGCGGCTGACCAAGGCCGACGTCGACCTGTCCCAAGGCTACCCCTACCGCCCGCTGCCGCCCCTGTACCTGCAGGACGTCTACAAGATCCGCGGCGAGGACCGCCCCTACGAGGACGCCGGCGCGCGCGCCGACAAGTCCAAGAAGCACCTGCTCGGCGCCGCCACCAAGGTCACCGACCTGACCACGCACATCGGCACCGAGATCGAGGGCCTGCAGCTCAAGGACCTCACCGACGTGCAGCGCGACGAGCTCGCCCTGCTCATCGCCGAGCGCAGCGTCGTCTTCTTCCGCAACCAGGACCTGTCGCCGCAGCAGCAAAAGGCGCTCGGCGAGCACTTCGGCGAGGTCGAGGTGCATCCCCAGACCCCGCAGGTGCCGGGCGTCGCCGGCGTCACCGTCATCTGGCCCGATCTGCAGGCCACCGAGCGCGCGGCCAACTTCCGCAACCCCGGCGGCGCCTCGCGCTGGCACTCGGACCTCGTGCACGAGAAGCAGCCCGCGGGCATCACGCACCTGCACAACGACACCATCCCGCCCATCGGCGGCGACACGCTGTGGGCCAGTGGCTACGCCGCGTACGAGAAGCTCTCGCCCGAGTTCCGCAAGATCATCGACGGCCGCGAGGCCGTCTACCGCTCGGCGCACGGGTACCTCGACCGCGACCACCCGGAGAAGGGCCCGCAGTACGTCGAGCGCACGCACCCGCTCGTGCGCGTGCACCCGGCCACGGGCTGGAAGGCGCTGTGGGTCAACCGGGCCATGACGGAGCGCATCGTTGGCCTCGACAAGGCCGAGAGCGACGTGATTCTCAACTACCTGTACGACGTGTACGAGCGCAACGTCGACATCCAGGTGCGCTTCCGGTGGACGCCCAACACGAGCGCTCTATGGGACAACCGGTAGGTGTTTCCTCGTTGCTTCTTTTTCCCATTGTCCATTCTATTTTCCGCTCCGCTGACCATCAGGATCACCATCCACAACGCCAGCTGGGACTACGGCGGCGCGTACCCGCGCCACGGCACGCGCGTGACGTCGCTGGCCGAGAAGCCGTTTTTCAAGGCCGATGCGCCGACGCGCCGCGAGGCCCTCGGTCTCCTGGACCTCTCGGAGAAGAAGGAGCTGGGTCTGGTCAACGACCTCAAGGACTTCTCGTTGTAAGCCGCACACACGGGAGACTACGCGTCGCGGTTGGCCGAAGATGAGCTTATGTAGCCTTTGGAAGCCCTGAGCACAAGACTTTTGCATATGAAATTGGACAGCGTCGCATATTTGTGCTGATGGAATAGGGCGTCATGTAAAAAGGCTTCGTGACTGTTGGGCCGTAGACGTGTGTGCTGTATGTAACAAAATCGCGAGAAGAAAATGCTTGTATAATCAAACGCGGCCATCACGATTCACGCATTCTTTCACCGAGCAAAAAATTGAATTTCAACCTCACGTATTTCCCGGATTTTGCTCGTTCGCCCGACAAAACCCGAAAATTATTTCAACATCCCCATCATGTCACAGTATGCAAGGCACGGCTGTCGAGGAGGAACACCGCGCCTTCGCCCTGTGCCGTGTCCGGACAACAGGCCATGTGCGAGGACATCGCGAGGCCGTCGGTCGAGACGGCAACAACAGAACTGCCCTCGATCTATGCCAGTTCGTCCAGGCCACAGCGCACCCCACGACGCCCGTGGAGCGCCACGCGGCCGACCAGCGTCAGTCCGTGACAGCGGCAGGGCTGTACGCAGGTCAGTGTCAAACGAAAAACGGTGATATTTTGGAGGGAGTAGTTGTGCATCCGTCATGGCTTGGTCGTTGCAAAGCATCTATCTGGTTGACAATCAAGGACCGTCTGCAGCGGTATTTCATCCGCATCCACGCCTGGCGGCAGAATGGGCAGAGACCAAACGATATCCCACTTACACAATGTACTGAGTGCAAGATGAACGTCGCCCCTTTGTTGCGGAAGAGAGTGTTACATCCGTTTCTTTCCGAGCTCCGATGACATATATCGTAGCTGGGAAAGGCAGCCGAACGACGGCCGTGAGTTAGATAACGAGGCTCGTCACGTGCAAATGTTCAAAATGAGCATCCTGTTCCCACAAATTCATCCTAGAGTAGAAGGCACAGACAAAAAAAGCTGTTCATGAAGGCGGCAGGTGCATTCTGGGCCGTCGCGTCGCAGTAGGCGCCGGGCAAGAATGGGCCCGGCGCGCTGAAAGCCAAAGAGATGGGCTCCACTTATAACCGGGGTCGTTGCGGCGTCCACCAGCGGCGGCTTCTCATTGGCTGGTTTGCCGTCAGTGGATAAAAAGAAGGCTGAAAAGGGGGGGACGACAACAAAAGAGAGATGGAAGATGAAACGGGCCACAGGTTATAAAAAAAGAAACAAAGGCGGGTCTTGTAAGAGGAAGAATCAAGATAGAGTGAGGACGCGATAGGGGCGGTCGATCAAAGAAAGACAAGAAAAAATGGGTGGACGAGACGAGACGAGAGACAAATGGACAAGGAAAAAGAAGGCCTCCCGAAGTGGTCGGCGGCAAAAGAAAGGACCCTTGCGAAACAATCCAAGATGGAATAGATGAAAGGGAGAGGAGACAAAGAGACGATGGTGGATAGTTGATGTGTTGTCGGGGCTTTGTGCTGGTGACGAAGTCGAGATATAAAGGGTTGAGGGAAGGGCCATCTTGGGCGTTGAACCTTATTTTTTTTGTTTATTATCTTTGTTTTTCATATTCGTTCTCTTTACTACGTCCTATTCATTCTTTTTTCTATCAACTTGCTGGTCAACTTGATAGCTTTCCTACGTCCATTTCTTGTTTTCGTCCCTTTCAACAACTAATCATAATGTTTTCCAAACGTGCGTACCAAAACCGGCCACGCCTCTTCTTTTCTTTCGGCTCTTGCTAACACAACGATAGGTATTCGGCAGTACTTTATCTGCCTTGTCGCTATTGTCGTTTGCATTTTCTACAGTACGTCATCCCTCTCCCACGTCGTCACGCCTTTCTATTGCTGTCAAACAATAATGCTAACTCCCCAGTCCTCACCCTCGTCGGCTGCATCTCGACGTCGCCTGGTCTGCCTGGTCTGTTCCTCGTCAAGATCGCCAACAACCATACCCAAGCCGATGTCCGCGTTGGTCTCTTTGGTATGTTTTATCTGTGGCTCGTTTTGGTCCCTTGTTGTTTGTTTATTTGTCTTAGCCGTTGAGAAAACTAACACAAACAGGCATCTGTGCCGGCCTCGGCAACAACCTGACCTGTGCCAGCACGTTTGGCCAGAACCTCACCGGCGCCGGCGGCCACTATGTCCTCCCCGGCACCACGATGCCCGCTGCCAGCGCCCTGCAGCCGCTCCTCGCCCTCGCCGCCGGCATCCAGAGCAACAGCGCCGGCCCCGGCGGCGTGGTCGCCGTGGTGTTCGTCCCGCTCCTCATCGGCTGCATCTTTTTCGTGACCGCCGTCGGCGCCCTGCTGGCTCACGAGGCCTTTGCCGGCCACCAGGACGGCAACGGCAACACGACCTACGCCGACGGCAAGGCGGCCGCCGCGTTCGGGCACAAGCAGCGCGCCTGGCAGGTCGTCGGCCTGCTGACGACGTACTCGGTGGCCGCCGCCGTGGGCGCGGCGACCGCCGCAACGGTAGCGAGCCGGGCACTGCTGTTTGCGGGGACGGTGATGCCGGGCAGCACCAAGAGCACGGCCGCCAGTGCGAACGCGAGCTCGACGTCGATGCTCGTCACGAGTGGCGTGGCCCTGCCGGTGCTGATTTGGCTGATTGTGTTTATGACGCTATCGTGGCATTTGTTGATGACGCTCGTCTGGAGGAAGATTTGAGGGGGTGGTACAGAATGAGAGGCTGTTTCTTGAATCTGGTGCTAGATGTTGTACATAACTTCCTCTCTCCCTCTTTTCCTTGTTATTGCATATCTGTCTCTCGTCTGGCCTATGGTTTGGACCGTTAATACTCAGGTCATAGAGGGTCATTCAGTGACAAATATTTTCAGCCATACTGTATGTGTGTTTATTCTCGGCGTTTGTTATGGTCTATTCAACTCCTTTAAATATTGATACATACAGGGTCTCATAATTGCCACAAACAGGTTACAGCCTCCCATGACAGAATGCAATTTGATGTAGGTAGAATTGACTACCACTCCTTGCATATTCACTTTGGGCGGTTGGGGATACTTCTCGAATTTGCAAAATTGCTTTTATTATCCACGGATTATCATTGCAGTAAACTCAGAAATGGACAGGCAAGAGAGGAGCTTCAAATGTATAATAGAGCAGATGCCACGCAGACAACGGAATACGAACGAAGAAGTACAAAAAGCATTCGGGCAACACACAAAAAAAAAACATAAGAGCGAACACTAGACCTTCCCTACCATTCAAAACTACCACCGCTGTGCCGTGTTGCTTGCATCTTTTCTTTATGTAAAATCAGGAACCGAACGCCGGCACGAGTACGTAACAAAGAGGAAAAGACAAAGAAAAGAGAGAAAGCGCTTTCTTCAACATGCCATGGGACAGACTTGACATTTGCCGTCGTCATCGGCTTTGGACACCCAAGACAGATGAACACAAAACCGCCAAACAAGGTCCCAAAATCTGTTGGCTGGATCTACCCTTGCTTCCTATGGATCCGTACGGGCATCACCAACAAACGACACGATTTTTAGTGGAACTCTCCAATGCGCGGCCCAAAGTACTCGCCGGGCGCCAGCGTCTTGAGCCGGCACGGGTCCAGCCGGCCCTCGCAGCCCTCATAGATGACCGTATTGCCCCACCAGTTGAGCTCGATGCCGGGCCACTGGATGGCGAAGAAGATGACGAGGCCGGCCACGGCGATGCCGCTCGACAGCGCCGCCGACAGCACAAAGTTGTACTGCGACCACAGGCCGAACCAGCGCTTCTTGAAAAAGCTCCAGCTGAGGTAGGCAAAGGGCACCGACGGCCAGACGTAGCTGATGTTGTAGGGCGCCCAGTGGATGGCGCCCGAGAGCATGACGACGGGGTGCACCTGGCGCAGCCAGGTCTGGTTGGGGAACCGCTTCTTGATGGCCCAGAAGCCGACCGCGATGACGAGGCCGAGGGGGAACCCCAGCAGCAGCAGCGAGTACTGGCCGCCGAGGCCAAAGATCTTGCGCGGGCCGATGGTGCCCCAGAGGACCGAGGCCGTGAAGAAGGAGTTGACCCAGGGGCAGGTGAACCGGTTGGGGGCGTTCATGGTGCAGACGCCGGGGATGTTGTTCATCTGCGGTGCATGTCAGACCGAAGCATGACGTGGAATGCGCAGAAGTTTGAGTTCAATCCTTACCTGGAAGTTCAAGACGGCTGTGCAGACAAAGGTCGACACGAGCGTGGCGACCATTTGGACGGCAAAAGTTTGGCGAGGAGGAATCTGGACGATGACGTTAGAGGAAGAGACCACGGAGAGAAAAAGTATTCAAGCAGTGGAACGTACCTTGACATAGTGTGCCAGTTTCAGATCATTTGAAAACCAGATGGCGTGCGAGGCCGTCACCATACTGTAGATCCGTCAGTAAACATATGTCGAAGCAAATCTGGTGAAAAAAAAAGAAAAAAACCCACCCATAGGCCTTCATATAGTTCATGGCCAGCTGGTTGCCCGGCACAACCGAGCCGCCGATGAACTCGGCCAAGATGCCCAGGCTGACCTCGATGCCGGTCATGGCCCTGATGACGCCGATGGGTACAATGAAAATCACGCACAGGGCGATGCCGTAAAACACAACACCCGGCGACGTAAACGTAGGCCAGAACGCCACGCCGGCAATACCGCAGACAATGGCCGCGATTAGCACACCGGCGAACCACCATTCGGGGACTGTTTAGGGGGGGCCTCGTTAGCAAACGCTGATGAGGGGATTTTGTCTTATCTGCTTCTTGTGAATGATGCTCGAACGGAACATACCTTCTTTATACGCCGACATCAGACGGTTGTGCACGTCCTCGTAGCGGCTCATGTCGCGCGCCTTGGACGGCCGGAAGCTGTTGTAGAACTCGATGAAGCCGAGCTTGATCTCGTTCCACTGGTACAGCACGGCGTACGCGAGCGTGGCCGTGTAGATGGCAAACGAAAAGATGTAGATGTTGATGTTGCCGGCGGCCAGGAAGGCGGGCGAGTACGCGGCGTAGCCCTCCTCCGAGAAGAGGCTGTTCTTGTCGACGGCCTTGGTCACGTTGTACAGCTGGCCAAAGTGGTCGAACACGCGGTTCGAGTTGAGCGGCAGGTAGGCCGTGTTAAATGCGTTGGAGTACCAGAGGCCGAGGATGATGAACGCCGAGAAAAAGCTGCCGGCGAACTTGTTGAACGTCGTGAAGAACGGCAGCATCAGCGGGTCGGTGCCGCCGTGCAGCAGGTTGTTCCAGTCGAACGTCGGCAGCGGGTTGATGCCGACGCCGTTGTTGAAGCCCACGATGCTGTTGAGGTGCACGTTGTTGGGGCTGATCCACGACATCCAGCTGAAGATGCTCATGGCCTGGAACAGGATGTTGGGCAGCCAGAAGTAGGCAAACATGGCGCCAAAGGCCATGAAGAAAAACTTGAGCCGCGACGTCGTGACGAGCCGCCGGAAGGGGCCCATGACGCTGATCTTTTTGCTGTCGTGGAAGGCCGTGTTGAGCGCGATGGTGACGAGCGACGTCGGCCACACGCAGTACGACGGGTAGACCAGAAAGCGGCGGCAGACGCCGGCCAGGCCGTAGCCGATGAAGTTGGTGCCGAGGCCGATGAGAATCTGGTAGGCAAACTGGCCCGCGTAGCTCTGGTTGAAGAACTGCGGCAGGTACTGGATCCAGACGATGAGGCTGGTGAAGGGCGCGGCGCCGCCGACGCTGGCCATGATGGTGATGAGCATGTGCTCCTTTTTGGAAAAGGGGCCCGGGTTGAGGCTGATGCGCGAGCCCCAGAGCGTGACGCCCCAGTCGGGCAGCGTGGCGGCGGCGATGCGGCCGAGGGGGTAGGCCAGGATCTGGGCGATGTGGCCGCCGATGTAGATGGCGGGCTGGCGGATGGAGAAAAGCTGGTTGACAAAGGCGATGATCACGGCGAAGCACAGGCCGATGAACCACGCGCGGATCGTCGACGACGGCGTGTTGGGGTCGTCGACGTTCTCGACCACGGACCGCACCTGGGCGTAGGGGCTGTTGTAGGTAATGAGGGCAATCTCGATCTTGACCTCCTTGATGAAGACTTCGTGCTGCTCGGGGTGGGCGGTGATGTCCTCGTTTTCTAGGGGTGGTCAGTTTTCTTTTTTTTTTTTTTTTTTTTTTGCCCTTCTCTTGAACATCAACGACGCACATAACGGAGGGTATGCTCTCTCAATATGACAGAAAAAACCTTACCCACGAACTGCTTGAATTTCATAATGAGCGTGTGCGCGAAGTTGGGGTCGTGTTCGTGGATTTTGATCGCACGGATGATCCTCTGTTTGATTATTTGTCAGTGCGTGTTTTTTTTATTTTTATTTGATTCTCTCGAGGTTTCCTATATCTCAGCATACCTGTTTTGCATCTTCAAGGCTGTATGAGTCGGCTAGCCGCTTGACCTCCTGAAACTGTTCCTCACTGACACCGAATTGTTCCCTGATTGAAGTTGTATGTCAGAGTGACTGTTGTGGCAATTTTATTTTTGTTGACACCCCTTTTTTAGTCTTGGCATTTTGTCATTCCAGCTTCCTCACTTACAGTTCATCCTCGACATGCTCTAGAACAATATCGTCTGTTGTTGTTTCTTGAACTCCCTGTGCAAAACGTTAGACTGAATTTTTGTCATAAATAAGAGAAAACGGAATTTTCTGAGACTGTCAACGTACAAATCGTGGAGTTTTTTTCTCGTTCAAGTCGGAGACCGACGACGGCGGCGAGTTTGTGATTTCAAGGACACCCATGATGGCTGTCTGGTTGAGAACAAAGTTATAAATTCATAGGAAAAAAAACAGGAAACGTAGTCGAAGAATCAACCACTCTTTAAATATAAAATTGGTGAGAGTGGTACCTCAGGGTTTCTCCTGTGATTCGAAGAAAGAGAGACAACAAAAAAAATGACGAGATATATCAAAATGGGAACCACGAGATGAGAAGCAGCAGTAGCTGCTAGTCACGAGTAAGTTTTTTCTTTCTTTTTTTTTTTTCTTGTATCTTCTTTCTAATTGAGACCTAATAAATATTCTCTTGTTTTCTTTTTTTTTCTCTCAACAACTGGGCTACACAACTATCTAAATACCTCCTCTCGTCTCTTTCTTTACCCCACACAATCTGGTCTTCTTGTGGCCAACATATAGAGGGCCCGTTCCAAGCCTCATAAAGAAGCGGCAATATTTTCACTATCTCGAACGGATCAAAAACTCCTCAAAAAGGGAAAGAAAATATAAAAAAAAGAAAAAGGAAATGGACGACGCGCGGCTCACATTGTTGTGCATAACGACGAAAAAGCAAAAGTGCCGAACCGTGGGGCCCAAGAAACAGAGTGCCTATATCCAAATTTGCTATCTTCTGTGGTAAAATGGAGAAAAAAATTAGAGAGGAACAGACAATAATAAAAAGTACAAAGCAAACGAGACCAAGAAAACAAAATATACTGCCGAATTGGGGGCATGTTGGCAGATATGGAGGTGGCAAAACGAGGGCCAGCAAGCTGGGAAAGGCTGAAGTTGATAAAAGGGGGAAGCGGCTCAGGGGGGAGGGGGCGGAGGAAGCAAACAGACGACAGGAAGAGGCACTGATCGCGGAGGGAACGAGCGTAGGAAAGACAAGAAAAACAATTAGGTATGAATAACACACAAACCAAGTATACGAAGAAAGCCACGAAAGGGGTAGAAGGAAAAAAAAGGGTGTTGATATTGGAAGGCCATCTCGAGGTAGGCAAAGAGCACGTACAACAAGACAACTAGTTAGACAAAAAAATATATACGACGTTAGTATACAAAGCGTCTAGTATCTCTATAGCAGAAAAAATAAAAGAAAAGAAAAGAAAAGAAAGAAAAGAGCGCAAAAAAAGAGAGAGAGACGGAGCAAGAAGGCCGCTGACAGCCAAACAGATTGCTGGCAATACCAAGCACGAGCCGGAGAGCCGTTCTCGAGAAACACACGACCTCCAATCAATCTAAATGCAGCTAATGAGGACAAGCCGTTAGACTAGAAGATAACGAGAGACCTTCTGGAAGGAATGCTCGTGTGCACACACGTACGTTGTTGCGCAGACGCAGTCGTGTAGGCAAAATACGGAGTCGTCCCGGTGGCGGGTCGTCCTTTTAATTGCACGGTGATGCTTTAAACAGGTAGAACAATGGATGTGCAAAGACAAGCTACAACCTGCGAGGAGAATTGAACGTGCTTCTGTATCAGCTTGATGAGCTGCCAAGGTCGAAGCCGTCTGTTTTTTTCCGTTTGCTTTGTTTGTTTGATTTTGTTTGGTTCAATTTTTTTTCTCTTTTCATTCTCTTTCTTTACGTCAATATTTTTCCTCTGTTTTCTTCTGCTGATTTTCTAGCTTCGCTTGCTTTTATTGTCCTGTATTTTATTCAGTAAAAAATATTGCCTTCCCTCCCCCCACAAAACAGGACGCCTCTTATTATAACGTTACATTTTCAGACACACATCGTTATCACAGACTAAACGTGCAAGTACCTTGCATGTGGCAAGTGAATCGCCAGGTACAAGCGGGTAAGATCATGTTGTACACGTTGCTGCTAAACTCATATACGGCGTACGAAACACCGAAAGCAGCCGGCAGCTGTCAGCGATGGCTGTTATTGTCGTCCCTGTATACCTTTTTTGTTTCTCGCTCCGTACATCTACACTCTGTCTCTAATATCGGAACTAATACGTCAGATTCAAGGGCGTATGGAAACACAGAAATTGTGTGCGACAGAGAAGGAAAAAAAGAATAATAAAATAATAAAAAACTAAATTTTTTTGATTTTTTGATTGTTTTGTTTTGTTTTGTTTTTTCCTATCTTTCCCTCCTACTTTTCAACAAGGCCAAGACTCTACAAACATAAACTTATCGCAGTCTCTCAGACTTCGTCCAGTTTTATTCAGTTTCGTTTTATCCACTTGTATTTTCTCGGGTACTTTGCCTTTTGCCGCGCCTTATTTTTTTTCAATAATTTATCCTCCCTCTTGAATTCCTGACTCGCCCATTTAGCCTTCGGGAGTTTTCCCCAGATTCGAAGCCGACACGAACGTATAGAGATCACGAGCGTGCCTCCGACATGAACGGAAGGGGATTGAAATCAACAAGACCAAAGACCTCTCTATATTGCTTTCGAGACGCGGGAATATAAAGCGGAGGGGCCTCGATAACCAACAAAGTGAGCGACGAAGAAACAGTAGTCATAAGTGAGAGAAAAGAAAATGTCTTCAGGAATCAAAATGCAGAGAAAAAAGGCAAGAACACGAGTGGTAAACAACGGAGAATTAGAAGAAATGAGTTGTTCATGCAAAGACATCCTAGACCAAGGAAACAAGGAGAAAAGGAGAATAAAACAATGGGACCCGTCTTGGATCTACGACGAGTAAATTCTCATGCAGTCCGCGGCTTCAGCCTCCCCCCCTTCATGCCAACTGTTCAAATACCCGCCTCCCCAAAGGTCCCTCCATCGCCAATGGACCGGGTTTGAAATTGGACGCTCGGTAGCCGGGCTCGCCGAATTGGCATTGCTTTGGTCCCGTGGCTTGCGCAATACGCGTAGGTTAGGTATATAACATGCTCGGGGCAGCGCTCTACCGCTTCAAAGTGGTTTATCCGTTCACAGAGGGGAAGTTGGAAAAAGACGCATCGTCGACTCTATTGACTGTATGTCGAAGTGACGCTTGCCAATTTTGCGGTTTTTAATTCTCCGCGTGTTTCCCCAGTTCTTTCGTTTTTGAACGAGTCATGTCAGACGTGCACGAATGAACGCAAAAAAATGCGAAAAAAACAAAAAACAAAATCGGTCTATGAAACAAGATAAATAATAAAATAAGAGAATAAAAAGGAAAGAAAACGTAAGCTTCTGTAGAATACGACAAAACTATGAGAAGAGACGCATGCAATGCGAGATAAAAACCCAATACTAGAGTCAAAATCGCATATATCTGACCTCACTTTCCCTTGAATTTAAGTCGTTGCTACAGCAAACCATCTTTTCTTGTGAAAGGTGCCGCAAATGGGAGTATCACGGCGTACTTACACCGGTCTAGATGTAAGATTGAATTCGGCACCGTGCCCGTGCACCCAGCAGAAATAAAAGCTTTGCCATTGAATGTTTGGACAGCAGATGCCACTATCTGACATGTGCTGTTACGTTGAATCCTCTCGTAGATGCAGTGTCAAGCCAGACGAGACACAGCCGTCGCAGAGGACTTTGTGTTGTAAGACAACATGGGCCAAGCACAGCTGTGAGGGCACAAAAAGCACGCTCCTTCGATGAGCCACTGTTTCATTGTTCGTTTGTGTTATAGATTTATCAAGAGAAGACGTCCTGACGCGTAGAAGTCTTCAACATATGCGTGACACAGACGACATTTACCGTTTAAGGACAACCCTGGCGGCGTGTCACCTTTTTATGTGGTTTTCTTTTCCAGAGAGCCAAACACCGGATTCAGTTTAGATAGCCCAGCTGTGTCTTTTCTCGAAATAAATGGGAAATCCTGAGAACGACGACGCTGTGTTACGGCACGAGCCTGTGTACGTATCCAAGAGGACAATGGTTACGAGGCCGACAGCCACCGATTCGCTTCATTGGAGGAATCCGGGCCGACTGGTCTGAGAATCGATGCACGGCACGACATCGTTGTCACGATGGCGAGTAGATTGGTGCACATGCATGCCGTATCGAAGCCGGATCGATGCAATCAATATCGGTGACACACGTGTTCGCATTGGTGCTGTTATTTTTTGGTTTCTTTTTCCTTTGTTGTTGTCACAGAGATGTATGACTTTGATTTTCCAACATCAAGAACGCTACTCGCAAAATAACATCTTTATCTTTTTGTCAAAAGAGGCCAAGCCGCGTAAAAGGAATGCCAACGTATCCCGCCACTTGGCGTCGGCATACAATTGATAGAAAAAAAAAATCAAAGAGAAAGCAGAGGAAGAAGAATATAAAGGTCGACGTTGCAGGGCCACGCAAGCCTTCTTCTTATCTACATTTTTTTTACCGGGAAAAGAGGAAGCTTTTTCAACAAGAAAGGGAAGAAAAAAAAAAGAAAAAGGGAGAAGAAGGTCACCACGTTCGTGAATGCTTCGTATCTTGTCTGTTTCTACCGTCTTGGAAGTTCTTGGAGAAAAAACATCCTCTTTTTATTCCAGCCCTAAGAATTAGCAAAAGTTTGTTGCTTACAGCTATAGAAATTACGTCCAGAGGTGCAAAATATGGGCTTGTCAACCGGCATAGGAAAAAAACACCTGGTGATCTCCAAGACAGGAGATAATTTCAGGCAGGCATGGCAAACGGGACATTCTACATCTTTGGCCATAAACATAAAACAATCCCTTTAGGTTTTACCTGGTTATGTGAAAATAAAAACTGCATTTTGTATAGGTCGAAGAAAAATAAACACTTTCATCTTCGAAATCGCCAGTGGGACGACCTCCCTTGATCACCCTTTTTTCTATTTTGATTTTCTTTCGAGTCTACCAACCTTGTGCAGAAAAATATCATGAACCATAGCTGCTTCCCTCTATTTTTCGCACAAAAAGAACAATATAAATAGGAAGGGATGGTAAAATTTCTCTATCGTTCTTATTTTCTTTTTCATCCAATTAGCCGGCATCTCGAGATACTAAACAACTGTAGAATGTCGGTTCTTTTCATCTCGCTTGTCTGCCACTAGATTCTGCAAGCATAGAAGAAGGCCTGGGTCTAATCTCTGGCGGGCAAATAGGATGAAAAATAAAGAGGAGCCAAGGAAGAAAATAGTAGCGTAGAAAGAGACCAAGAATCGGAAGCATTGCGTGCACTTTGTGGCATTCTTTTGTTCTCTTGTTGTCCCTGAAAAAACACTGTAATTTTACCACGATCCCGGGATAATTGAAATTAATAAAACCTATCAGTCTAGTAGAAAAATAAATACAGCCGTATTTTTTTGTGTATCTGAGATAGGATCTCGACACCGTTTTGTTTGTTTGCATGTTCTGCACTGCTCCCATTTTCATGGTCTCTCTCTTCACCAACCACGCCCACCTCGACAGTACATCCTGCCTCAAAACCGCAACCATGCAGTGGAATGCACGGAGCTCGCTTCTCGCCGCTCTGGCACTGGCTGCGCCGGCGCAGGCGCTCCTCCGCTTCGGATGTGCCCAGCTGGTCGTCCAGCGTCTCGATCCTCTGGTCCAGCCGGGCGCGAACCCGTCGGCCCATCTTCACCAGATTATTGGCGGCGTACGTTTTTGTGAAAAATACAACGACAACTATGAATGGAGGAAGTAGACAACACCCCATTGCTAACCTGCTCCTTCGCTCGCAGAACTCCTTCAACGTCACCATGACACCCGTCGTCCACGACCTGGCGAAGCTCTCGACCTGTACGACCTGCCAGTTCTCCGAAGACTTCTCCAACTACTGGACCGCCGTGCTCTTCTACCGCGCCGCCAACGGCACCTACAAGCGCGTGCGGCAGCAGCCCAACGTCGGCTTTGAGGGCACGCGCGCCGGCATGACCGTCTACTACATGCAGGACGCCCTCTTCGACGTCGACCAGCCGTCCAACGTGACGGCGTTCAAGCCCGGGTTCCGTATGCTCACAGGCGACCCGACGTTCCGCACCAAGAAGCAGGCCGGCAAGTTCCGCCAGATCACGTACACCTGCCTGGACAACCCGGGCACGCGGTTCCCCGAGACGCAGGCGTTCCCCGCGCATCCCTGCAAGGCCGGCATCATGGCCTCGCTGCGGTTCCCCACGTGCTGGGACGGCAAGAACCTCGACTCGCCCAACCACCAGGACCACATCTCGTACCCGGCGACGGGCACGTTCGAGTCCGGCGGGGACTGCCCGGACACGCACCCGGTGCGCCTCCCGCAGCTCATGTACGAGACGATCTGGGACACGACGCCGTTCAACGACCCGAGCCTCTGGCCCGAGGACGGCAGCCAGCCGTTTGTGTGGTCGATGGGCGACGTCACGGGCTATGCGTCGCACGGCGACTACATGTTTGGGTGGAAGGACGACGCGCTGCAACGGGCCATGGACAGCAACTGCTACGTCAACTGCCCGACGCTCAAGACGCAGTCGATTGAGGAGCAGAACAAGTGCTCGGTGCCGGACAGCGTCGGGGAAGATATTGACAGTTGTAGGTTTTTTTTTTCCCACCCTTATTCTTCTCCCCTTTATTTTCACAGCCATTTTTGCTAACATCACGTAGGGTTGACCACGCTTCCTGGCATTGAGAGCAGCATGACCGGCATGAATATGTAATTGTGGGTTACGGCCTGGTACCATACGATCGATTTTGTATCCATGTTTCGTATAAACGCACTGCAGAAACGGGTCTCCTACGACTCCCTAAAAACAAAACAAACTATCTTATAGAGGCTGCGTGAAACAACACATTCTTGACGTGGGCGTTCGTCTCAACGGGGGATTGGGGTCGTGCGGCCTTTGACAAGTTACCTTCGATAACGGCCAAAACTAACTACCGCTCTTGCCGAGCCAATTTTCGCTTCTACATGTCCGAAAACGGTTTCTAGGGATTCAGCTGCTATTCCGCAGTCTTCTCGTGCCCTCGTTTGCAACGGCCACTGGCTTGATAAACTGGCAGGGTCAGCTCCCCTTCTCTTAAACTGCCGCGTCTCAAGCCAGCTTGGCCGACTTGCCCACCTCGTCGTTCTCGACGAACCATCTGGATATCTCGGCACCAGAAAAACAAAAGACGCTCCTCTCGTCTGCCGGTATGCACCAGACGGCAAACTGCAATCAGATTTGTACTTAGCCGGTAGACGGGCCGAGAGCAGCAGCAAATTCTTCCTTCCGCGTTCACACCCATAGTGGTGAAAGCGGCTAAACATGACCACGGGCAGCTCCCTTCCTCCGTATGTTTTTTTATCTCGGGGCTCAAAAGAAGCGCTCTCAAGGCTCAAACGAAAGCACTCTCAAGGCTGAATATTTTTTTAATTCTGAAGAGGAACGGCTGAACTTTTATGCGTTTGTTGACCTTTTTGTTTTGTTATCTTGTTTTGAATAGACACAAAACGACATCGAAGTTGGTACAAAGTCCATCCAGTTTTTGTTTCATTTTATCAGATCATGACGTTTTCGTATGATCGATCCATAGCTCCACGATATAAACGTGTCGTCAAAAGGTGCGATCTGGGTAGAGATAGTTGCAAGACATCGCCCGTTGCGTGATCGAATTTGTTGTTTCTTTTGCTAGACCTATGCCAGGGGTCGCATCGTTGTGTCCAAAACTATACAAGGAGACACCGACGTAAAAAACATGCGTATGAGGTTGTCTCCATGACCTTGCTGTTCTGCTACTCTTTTTTTCTCCTATCTTAAATTTCCGAACAATATAGTAAAGGCAAAACATTCAAGCCATCAATCACCAGGCTTTTCCGTTCTTGAGTTCTTTGAATATACATGTCTAGGAAATTCATGCCCTGCTTACTCCTTGCCTGTGTTTTTTCTCAGCACCATTATCTGGGTTGAAAAACAACTTGTTATCTGTTGAGTCCGTGTTCATGGCAATCGCTGTGTAGGTCGACGTCCGCGAGGAACCCGCCTGGTGCGTCGTTGGGCTGTCGAACGTCTGGGGTGGTCAACGTGCTGGTGATCTGTATAGATCGATGTCGTCTGAATTGAGGGTGCTCATCTACGCCGACGCCCTTGTAGACGCACGTTTGCATTCATCACGGAGCTCACTCACGACCCACGGACAAGTCAATTACCTGATTGGGCCCTCTTACGATCAATATGGCCTTGAAGACAAACAATTTTTGAGCATGTTCATGTTCGCTGCGCACGTGGAGAACCCAACTTACATGATCAACTGTCTATTATGCGAGAGAGAAATAGTGATAGGTAATGGTTGATATTTTCAAGAAGTGACGTGTAGCATTGTTTGCTTTGGGGCATGCCATGACAAGATTCAAGAAAAACGAATTAGATCGGAAAATGCAAAAAGGTGGAAGCATAAAATCGAAAACGCGTCGGTGGTATATCCCATGCAGCGTATCCAAAATTCAAAATACCCTCTCCTCACGCCATTAAACTTTGCGCAGACATTATCAACAGAAACAGAAGAACAGATTCGAGAGCAAAAGAGAAGGACACAAAAACGAAAAAAAACAAACAAACTGGTCACATCAACCGTACCGCGCGAACGACGACCCGGCCGCGCCTTTCTCCGCAGCGCGCGACGCCGCCGGCCAGGCCGGCGGCTGCGGCGGCAGGTTGCCCGGGCTCGCGACCCGCGGTGGCGGCACGAGGGGGATCCCCGCGACGCCGGCCGCGCCCACGTAGGTGCCAGCCTCGGCCGCGGGCACCATGACGTAGCCGCGCTGCCGCATGTCCTGCAGCACGTCGAGCGTCATGGTCTGCACGCGCGCGCGCCGGTTGTACAGGTGGGTGTCGATGCAGGCCAACACAAAGAGCACAAAGTGCAACACGAGGCCGATGCCCTGCATGACGGCCGCCACGACGTCGAGCGGGTAGCGGCGGTTGCGGTCGTGCCACATCTCGTTGACGACGAGGTCCTGCTGGGCGCAGCTGGTGAACTGCCGCGAGCACGAGCGGGTAGGCGTGGCGGTGGCGGTTCTTCCTCTGGTGGTGGTGGTGGTGGTGCCGTAGGGGTCGTAGGGGTCGTAGGGGTCGTAGGGACCGTAGGGGTCGAACCCGTCGTAGGTGCTGGTGGTGGTCTGAGTTTGGATGACGGGGGTGGGCGTGTTGTCGAACCCGCCATCGTTGAATGGATCGCCCTCGTCGCCGCCAAAGCCGCCGCTCTGACTGCTGATGCTTTCGAAGAGGGCGGAGCGGGCGACAAATTCAGCCTTAGCGGTCGGGATCACGGGCGACGGTGTGATGGTGACGGCCACCGCCGTGGGCGTCGTGAGCGAGCCAGCGGCGGTAGCGACGGTAGCGGCAGTGGCAGCGGCAGTGGCAGCAGCCGCCGCCCCCGTGACCGTTGCGGCGACACCGCTGAGGGCCCCAGGGTCTGTGCTCTCTTCCACCATGCGCGCCTTGTAGTCGTTGTAATAGCCGTTGTCGTACGGGGTCGATTCTTGGTACACCCAGGTGCCGTTGGGCGCCAGCGAGTAGCTGCCGTCGTCGTTGCCGGAGTAGGAGTAAAAGGGATTGCCGAGGTAGTTGGGGTCGCTGCCAAAATTGGCTACGTCAATGACGGCCACGATGGCCACCAGCAGCGTGACGATGAAAGCGAGCCAGAGCACGAGATCCAGACCAACGGCGACGCCGGGGTGGACGGGACGAGGCGGACGACGAAACGCCTGGACGAGAATAACGGTCAAGCACCAGATGAAGGACAAGCCGAACTGCGCGGAGGAAGACCGTTAGAAAAAGACAGTCTCTTATCATAAAAAAGAGACGCTTGCAAAAAAAAAAAAAAAAAAAAAAAAAAAAAAAAAAAAAAAAAACCTACCGTGATCAAGCAAAAAGGCAGGATGAAGCTGTTTGTGTCGGCATAGTTGGTGTCTGAATAGGTAAAGGGGTCGTTCATGGAGCCGGCCACGACACCGATGCCGATGAGGTCGGTGATGCAGAGGATGATGCGCAGGCCCTGCTTCCACTGCCAGCCTTTGTCGGAAGCGCTCAGTCTCTCGCTGAACGCCTTCCAGCCGCCACCACGGCCGCCAGCGTTCGCCGCGGCGACAGCACCGGCACCGGCAATAGCGCCGGCACTTACTGCGGCGCCGAGCATGGGGTCCGCAGCCGTTGCTTCGGGGAATGGAAACCCGGCCGGAGGTACGGCGCCGGACTGTATTGGCGGCGAGGACGGCGTGTTCGCCGCGAACCGCACCGACGGACCAGCTTGATCAGAGCCGTACGCCGGCGAACGGGGCGCAGAAGCGGCTGTGGGCGGTACATAGTCTTGCTGGTCTTGAGATCGCAGTTGTTGTTGTTGTTGTCTTGACGAGGACGACGAGCCGGCCGTGACGGGTGACACCGAGGCCGTTGGTGGCGTCGCCGGGCCGGCGACCGCGGGCGACGGACGCCGATCGGGTGCGTCCATGGTCAAGGAGAAATTAAATTGGCAGAGAAAAAAACAGAGAAAAAGAAGAAATAATAAGAAATAAAACCAACAAAATAAAACGAACGGACACAGCTGCGAGGCTGACGATGATTTTAGCGAACGAAGGGACTTAAAAGGCCAAAAAAAAGAAAGAAGAAAAAGGACAGACAACGGAGCAAACGACAGACGACAGACCAAACGACAAAAGGGAGCCAAGGAGGGAAAAAAAGAACGGACAGGAAGCGAAGATGCCTCCTTATAACAACCCACCCAGAAACATGCGAAAGGAGGTTTGGGACCTTATCCTTGGGACGCCATGGCAGCCTAGCCTTCCCTTCGTTTTTCCCTTTTTTTCTCTCTTATTTTTCCTCTATTTTTTTTAGTGCCCCAGCTCCTATTTTAGGTCCAGATGGCTTGGGCCGTCGCCACTGGAGCGCACTGGAACAGCGTGAACAGGCAGCTGAGCCGGTGTCTAGGTACAGTTTCCCTCCTTATCTTGCCCCTGCCTAGAACACGAGACGGAGGGGCCACTGTAAGGGGGCGACGTTAGACCAAAACGAGGACCCCTGTTCGATCGCGCGACACCAATCAAGACCGTCCCAGACGCACTAAAACTGGGCCTAAGGGAATCAAGCTTAAAAAGTTTTGCGTCGCGCCTTCCCGTATTGGCGGCGACACAGCCACAACCAGGAAGGAAACCCAAAAATAAAAGGAAAATAGGAAGTCGCATGAGCTAAGTCTTTGCGGCGCGCGATAGCACGGGAAGGTACTCCGTACGAAGAATGAGAGAACGGAGAACTGCTGCATTTGGAAGGCACCTTGCGATTGGCCCAATCAATACGAGTATGGTGAGGCAAAGGGCCAAGCCCAGATTCGTGTCATCAAACCCGAAAATTCTCGCTTCCGTTTTTTTGTGTCCAGGCACTGGTGCTGCACAGTCTGGCACTGGAGAGCGCAGGCGAGCATAGGAGGCCGTTCGTAGCGTGATTCGGCGCCCACCTCTGTTCAACGCACACGCCTTAGATCTCAGAAGATCGACAGCCAGATGGCGGACGACCGGGCTAGAAGCCCTCCGCTCAGCGCCCAATTCAAGGCGATGGTCAAGCAGCGGAAGAAGCAGCTCGGACGCCCTGTATCCCCGGATGCAGAGCATGGGGACGGCACTGTCGTCGAAGACGGTAAGGCTTGACGTTTCGAGGGATTGACTGTGGCGGATTGCTGTGGTAATGTGCCAACCCTCCAGTCGCAGGCGCGGTCGTCGTGTACCGGTCCGTCACCCGCTTGGTGACGCTGCATCCGGGCAACATCATCAAGAAGTCAGGCCGCACCGTGGTCCTCCAGGAGGCCGATGCCCTGCGCGTGGCCGAAGCCGCCGGTCTGCCTGTGCCGCATGTGCACGGGACGGAGCGGACACCCGACGGCCGCAACTGCATCATCTTGGACTACATCGAGGGCCAGACGCTCTCGGACGTCTGGATGGACCTCGCGGAGGCTGAGAAGCGCGCCTTGGCCCGCCAGCTGCGCGCCATCCTGGAGACCATGCGCTCGATCCCGCCCCCCAGGGCCTACATTGGGGATTGCACGGGAGAGCGCATCTATGAGCTCCGTCTGCGCGCTACGTACACCGGCCCGCCCTGCCACAGCGAGGCCGAGTTCAACACGTACCTCCTGAACAATCTGTACGAACAGACGCCGCACGCCATCCGGCGGGCGTTGGCCCGCCGGCAGCGCACCGATCACCGCGTCGTGCTGACACACGGGGACCTGGGGCCGCACAACATCATTGTGCGTGACGGCCGCATCGTCGGCCTCATTGATTGGGAGAGTGCCGGGTGGTACCCCGAGTACTGGGAGTACGTCAAATTCTTGCAGCGCATGGTGAGCCACAAGGGCGACTGGACGGCCTACATGGACGACATCTTTTCTACGGAGTATCTAGATGAGCTGGCAGACTACATCGCACTGTCCAAGTGGCAGCCGCTGTAGCAGGATTAATTGACAGGAGGGCACAGGCGCACCCCCAACAAGGCAAATTTTCATTGAGGCTTTTGGGTTGCAGTGCAGTTGTATAACCACCCTGGTTCTCCTGGCGCTAGATCCCATATAGGCAACCACAGCGAGAAACGGCCGTTGGTAAACGCAGACTCCGTAATATTCCCGTATTAATACAACCCTACCATCGTGAACTGAATTTCGTCAATTCTTTTTCATTTTTTTTTACTAGCGGGGTGTCGTCTGTTATTACGATGGAGTAGTTTTGATTGTAGAATTTTTGCGGCGCAGTAGGCTCTGGTCCTTCATTTGAGTCAGGGACAATGGCCCGCAGAAAAAACACGGCCAGGCCGCTGACTCTACAAATGTGAGGAGCTGTTATTTGCAGATTATCCAGGCCGAGATGAAGATCAAAATTCCGTCTGTTGGTGATTTCGCGTTGCTGTGATGGGCGGTAATGCGTTGGCCGTGATGTTTCGTCCCTCCTGAGTTTATTTAAACCAAGAAAGGAACGGTCATAAAAAGCGACGAGGGGGAAAGAGGATATTTGGATAAAGAGAGAAAGAGATTAACGAATCCTTTGCTGTTGGCATGCAAGACTTCCTGTGCTGTTGGTATCAAGTGGAAGTTTGAAAAACGGGACGTTGCGTTAAGGTACGCAAAAGCAGGAAGCAGATGCCATGTTGGCAACTCATATCGTGCAACATGGAGAGCACGCGCTGTGTACGACGCTGAGTTACTGTGACATACGAAGCATTGGGACAGCTATAAACAACCTCGAAGACAATCCAAAAAAAAAGAAACAGTGACCAACAGCTATTTTTACAGACTTCTTTGTTAAACGTGTCGCCTTTCGAACGAAGTGACTTGAATCCGGCCCCTGTGCCACCCCGAAGGGAAAGATGCCGCCCTGCGCTACCACGGTACCCCGGCAGCTCGTCGTGGCGGCGGCACATGAGACGCCGGGCTGGAACGGATCAATGCCGACCATGGTGGCAAAGGCGTGCCACGAACAGACGGGATAGCAGCCGCTGCCGCAGCACCCAGCGTCAGCCGACGGCAAGAAGATCGGGCATAGAATGAGGAAAACAAAATCGACGTTTGAAACGGAGACGGGCATGTTACTTGACACAGTCCCCAAAGAAGTCAGAACACTCAACAGCCTTCATGGAACCGCCCTTTTCTGCGGTTGCACAAGAGCCCCCCCAAAAAACCTAAAACCTCTATGCAGATTCCATGAACGCCTCCTTATGCAAATAAACCCCCCCCCAAAAACAATCGTGGCACACACTGCGTGCTGAATTTGCCTCTTGTCCAACAAGGCCATCACCGCTCCGTCGCCTCGCGTTGGGCCGCCGCGTACAGCCGCTTCTTTGCTTGGTCGATGAGCTGCGTCACCGCCTCGCCGTCCGCCACGTCGATGTCCGGCTCGAGGCCTAGGTGCACCGCAAACGCGGTGGCCCACTGGGCCGCAAACGAGACGGGATCCAGGTCCCAAGCCGCCGGCACGCGGCCGAACCGCAACCGCCCCTCGTCTGCCACACTGCTGACACCTTTGCCGTCGATGCCACAGGGCACGAACCGCACCCAGGGGTTAATCGCGGTGGCATCCGCTGGTGATGCTGGTGATGATGATGACAATGACGATGGCGGTTCGGTTGCTCCGCCGTACCGGGTGACGGGCGTGTTCAGGTTCACAGCCACGCCCAAGGCCGCAATGTTGCGCCGCAGGTGCACGCCCAGGGCTGCAATCTTGCGTTCTTCTTCTTCTTCTTCCTCTTTTTGTTCTTCCGCGTCGCCGCCGGCACTCCGGCCACCCCGTCCCGGCGACCGCACCCACAGGCCCGCATCGGGTGTCGTGTAGGCTGCCAGCCCGAACCGTTTTTGCAACACCTCGGCGGTCACCGTTTCCAGGAGTCGGCTGTACGCGCGCACCGTAAACTGCCGGTGCGCCGGCGCTTTGAGATCAAAGACGGGCCACAGCACGGCCTGCCCGGGGCCGTGGTACGTCATCAGCCCGCCCCGCGGCGCCTCCTCGACGGCCGGCGTGAACGTAGTGCTGCCCACGTTCTCGACACCGTTGCCATCGCCGTCGCCGTCGCCTTCGCCGTTACCGCTACGCGGCGGACACACCGTCAAGGGGGCGCGCAGCCCGGCCAAGTCGGTGGCGGTCAGCGTAGCGGACGTCTGGCGGCGCCCAAGTGTGTAGGTAGGGCTGGGGGTAAACGCAATGACGGTGGGCGGCGGCGGTGATAGCGAGGACCGCAGCGGCAGTTTTCCGGCGTCCTGCTGTTCAGCCGTCGCCGCCACCGTCGCGGCGCCCCCCTTGGTGTCGAGGAACTGGCGGCGGATGAGCTCCTGGACGCCGGCGGCGAGGCGGTAGGTGGGATACACGCCGAGGGACGGGATGGCAGGGAGCTGTACGAGACGGACGCGCATAACAATAAACAGGCGAATAGACAAAAAAAATAAGAATAAAATAAGAAGCCGGAGGCAAAACAGGTTTTCACGTTGTCTTTGATGCACAGCTAAACCGGAGCTTCAGTTGAGATCGCTAATGCTTTCATGAACCCCACCAGTTTTTGTAAGCGCTGTTATACAGTATGAATGAACCGTGCCAATTAGCTTTTACTCATATCACGGCTGCAAATGCACTGTAAACGACGCCGGCTGGCGTTTGCCCCCGGCTCCTGTGCCGTCGCGGTTCCCCCCCCCCTCACAGGCTGAACTCCAACCGGTTGCCACCGTAGTCGCGTGCAAAAAACCGTCTGGGGTATTCCACGCCTTTGGATCCTGTTCTGGGGTCAGTAGTTGAAAAGGAAAAGAACCCATGCCGGAAACACGGTACACAACGTACCCGACGACTCGCCGCCCGGCTCGTCGCACTCCTGCGGCGCCCCGGCCGTGCCGGCCTGGCGGTGCGCCCAGATGCGCTTTTGCAGGGTCAACAGGGCCTCCTGGTTGGCGACGCGGAAGCACGGATGCCGCGACGAGCGCGGAGCGTCGGCGGCAAACTCGGCATCGCGGCCAAAGGCCACGTGTATTTGCTGGCCCGAGTCGCCAATGTTGAACCAGGCGAGGGTGCTGCGCTGCAGCACAGGCACGGGCGCCGACACGAAGCCGAGCGTGTCGCTGTAAAAGGCGCGGGCGGCGTCGAGGGTGTCCTTGGGCACGACGAGGTTGACGTGGGCAATGCCGTTGATGAGAGCCATGGCGACGGGGGTTGCTGGGGATGAATTTGATATTGTAGGTTATGACGCGGAGGGGGGCATTTGCATCAGACGAATGAGGAAACAAGTGACAAAACCTTCACGGAGAACATTTTATATGCGCAAAAACAACTGGAGAAGACGTGCTTGGGCTGGGAGGGCTGGAGCTACTTCTCCGCACAGCGACTCTCTTCTCGGAATGTGGATTGCGGAGAAGCAGCGAGCGTCGGACCGGCGCTGAAGGAACCCATTTTTCAGCGCTATTTCTTTCTCGTTCTACGTCTGTAAAAAACAACAAAAAAAAAAAAGAGACTAGCCGAGAGGTGGTGTCGCAGTGTGCGCTATTGTGCCCGGCGCAGACAGAAACAGGGCCGGCGGTTTCCTGTCGGCGTCCACTTACACCGAATCAGTGATCTAGATGGATGACAAAGCTTGTCAAAAACTATCAAGGAAAATTGGTTCTTCCGATGCTGCATACAGGGGGGGGTTTCTTGCGGCAGGGGTGCGAACCATGGATTAGCGTGTCCCGAGTGGCCCAGGCCAAGAGCTAAGGACGCCCATCCCCTTTTCGCGCGTTCGTGCCAGCAAAGCTGTCTTTTAACGCAGAAAGGAGAACACCGTCCACGGCAAGGCAGCCAACAACATCACATCGTTCTTATCCGCTGTCTTTTTCTTTCCATTTCTTCCGCGTCTTTTATTTTCGGTCTTACATTGTCTTGTCTACGCAACCGACATGCGGATCTCACACGTGCTGACCGGGCTCGCCGCCTGGTTTGCGACCGACGCCGCAGCGACGGCATTGACCTACAAGCTGGCGGCCAACGAAAAGGCCTGTTTTTTCGCCAACGCGCCGACCAGGGGCGAGAAGATTGCATTCTACTTTGCGGTACGTTTTTGCATGCATGCGTGACTGTGTGTGTGTGTGTGTGTGCGAGCGCGCGCGTGCGCGTTCGCTTGGTCTCATGGCCCATCCTAACGCCTTGTAGGTGCAATCCGGCGGCTCCTTTGACGTCAACTACGACGTGACCGACCCCAACGGAAAGATTGTGCTCGAGGGCCTGAACGAGCGCCAGGGCGACTTTGTCTTTACGGCCAACGAGGTCGGCGAGTACCGGTTCTGCTTCAACAACGAGATGAGCACGTACACCGACAAATACGTCGACTTTGAGGTGGCGGTGGGTTTCCTTTCTTTATTTTTATTTTTATTTTTATTTTTCGTGTGTGCTTCCGTGTTTCAATTGCAAATGCAGTGCCTGACCGCCTGTCCCCAGGTCGAAAACGAATCGCGCGTGGAACTGCCGTCCAAGCAGGGCAGCTCCAGCGAGCAGACGAGCAAGCTGTCCGAGTCGGCGTTCAAGATCTCGGGCCAGCTGTCGACGATTACGCGCAACCAAAAGTACTTCCGCACGCGCGAGAACCGCAACTTCAGCACGGTCCGCAGCACAGAGAAGCGCATCCTCAACTTCAGCTTCATCCAGAGCGGGCTGATTGTGTGCATGGGCGCGCTGCAGGTCTTTGTCGTGCGGTTCTTCTTCCAGGTGGGTTTGGTTTTTTTTCCCCTGTTTTTTTTCGCGTTCAACCACTTCTGGCAATGGTCTAACACTTGTGACAGGGCGCACGGAAGGGCTACGTATGAACGCCTTACGAACCACGAATGGCGAGCGATGCTTCACAGGATACTTTGAGGAAGGGACCAAACGATGCTTTGAGTTGGCTTTCTTTTTGAACGGACACGGCACAAGGCGTATGGCAACGAAAAGCCGGGTTTTGGGTTCGGTTGTATACACACGACGGTTGCGGCCAGATGCCGGGCAAACGGATTTTGTGCAGGCTCTACGTCCCTGCTGTTATGCCGGGCGTGAAACAAAAAAATGAATCTGAGCGATGACTAGAGATATCATACATAATTTATTGCATATTTGGATGTTCTTTTTGCTCTTGGCTTTTCGAAGCTGTAGTTCAATTTACACGTGCGTCAGGTCACGTGTGCCTGTGAGCTCAACGGTCCTAGGTCGATTTTGTAGATACGTTTCGCGTCAACTTGTTACTTGGAATTCTGTCTTCTGGGTTAGATTTATGTCCAAAGTAAAAATGAACGGAGCAACATTTGTGTGGAAATTAGAACTCATCAGTATTTGGACGCGGGCTGTGGCTCAACTGTCGCGTCGCCGTACAGCAACACGTGACCTGCTAGCGACTTTTTTTTCCCCCTACAAACCTGTTCCTCACCAATTTGCCCAGGCATTCTCTATTAGCTTTTTGAACCTTGACATCGACACACAGTTTTCGAAAATCACCAACCACAACGACGAACGCGCACTCTCGCCCACATCGAAACGAGCTTTATTTTTTTTTCCTACTTCGAACACGAACCCAGAGACCGGTCAAACACAGGACCACAGAGAGAGAGAGCGAACGCAACCATGACGTCCATCGCGTCGTCACTGGCGCAGGCGCTGCCGCGGCCCAAGTACACGGGCGAGGACGAAGAGGCGCCCGCGCGCACGGCGCAGCGCGGGCCGCGGGTGATCAGCGCGCGCGAGCTGGACGAGACGCAGGTGGTGTTGAAGGTGGGTGCCAACGAAGAACGACAAAGGTTCCACAGCGAAAGAACAAAAGTACTGACCGGTTCTTGCACAGAGGGGCGGCCCGCCACCGTACGGCCAACGTGCCGGCTGGCGGCCACGCAACGCCGAAGACTACGGCGACGGCGGCGCGTTTCCCGAGCTGCCCTTTGCCCAGTACCCGCTCGACATGGGCCGGGCGCAGAAGCCCGCCAAGAGCAACGCGCTGGCCGTGCAGGTCGACGCCGAGGGCAAGGTGCAGTACGACGCGATTGCGCGGCAGGGCCACGCGGCGGACCGAGTGATCCACACGTCGTTCCGCGACCTGATCCCGCTGCGGCAGCAGGCCGCGGCGGGCGAGCTGGACCTGGCGCGGCCGGACCCGGAGACGGTGGCGGCGACGGCGGAGCGCACCAAGAACGCCCTGGCGGTGCTGGTCAGCGGCGCCGTGGCGGCGCAGAAACCCAAGACGCTGGCAGCGCTGGGCACGCAGCGGAAGGAGGCGACGTACGTGCGGTACACGCCGGCGGCGCAGATGGGGGGCGGCGGGCCGCAGCAGGACCGGGTGATGAAGATTGTGGAGCGGCAAAAGGTGCGTGTTTTGTTCTTCATGGTTTCCCACCTCGGCCACAAATTCGTGAGGGGAAAAAAATTGCAGCAGAAGTTTTGCTAACCCAGACAGGATCCCATGGAACCGCCCAAGTTCAAACACAAAAAGATCCCACGCGGACGTGAGTTCACTGTGTGTTCATTCAGTTTTGTTGGTATTTGGTCTCATACTAATTTGTCTTTTTTTTTTCTTATGCAGCACCGAGCCCGCCTCCACCCGTCATGCACAGTCCGCCACGCAAACTGACGGCCGCGGACCAAGAGCAATGGAAGATTCCACGTATGGTTTTACTCTCCTACTTTTTTGCCTTCTCTTCTGGTTTGTTGGTTTGTTGCCGCTTACATATGCATGCTAATCCGCTCTCTCTGCAGCTCCCATCTCCAACTGGAAGAATCCCAAGGGGTACACGGTGCCGCTGGACAAGCGCCTGGCTGCAGCCGGCAAGGGTCTCGAGGACGTCACGATCAACGACAAGTTTGCGCAGTTTTCCGAGGCGCTGTTTATGGCGGACCGCCACGCCCGCGAGGAGGTGCGCCAGCGCGCGCAGATGCAGCAGCGGCTCGCTGAGAAGGAGAAGCTGCGCAAGGAGGAGCACCTGCGGGAGCTCGCCCAGCAGGCGCGCGCCGAGCGGGCCAACGCGGCGGCCGGGCGCCGACGCCGCAGCCGCAGTGGCAGCAGCGCACGGGGAAGTCGGTCACGGTCGCGGTCGCGGTCGCGGTCGGTCTCGTCCGACCGCTCACGGTCGTCGTCCGGTAGCGACACCGACGCCGGCATCCGGGCGCGCGAGGAGGCGCGGCGCGAGAAGCGGCGCGAGGAGGAGCGCAAGCTGCGGCAGTCGCGCATGGGCGCGGAGCGGCGCATGCAGGTGCTCGCGCGCGAGCAGAACCGCGACATTTCGGAAAAGGTCGCGCTGGGCTTGGCCAAGCCGACGACGGCGGCCGAGGGCATGTACGACGCGCGGCTGTTCAACCAGACGGGCGGGTTCGCCAGCGGCATCAACGAGGACAACCCCTACGACAAGCCGCTGTTTGCGGCGCAGGACGCCATCAGCAGCATCTACCGGGTGCGGACAACGGGCGGGGCCGGCGGCGACGACGACGACGGCGACATCGAAGACGCGGCGGCGGGCGACGCGGAGATGGCCAAGATCCAAAAGGCGAGCCGGTTCGGCGAGGCGCTGGGGCGGGGCATGTTCAAGGGGGCGCGCGAGGTGGAGGCCCGGGAGGGACCGGTGCAGTTTGAAAAGGAGACGCCCGTTGCGGTCGGCGGCGGCGGTGGTGGAGCAGACCCGTTCAACGTGGACAAGTTCTTGTCGGAAGTGGAACAGAGCTCGTCGGCCAACCCGGCAGCTTCGACGTCAAAACGGGGGTACGGCTTGCAAGCGGACAGGGGGTCGGCCGCGCGGTCGTCCAAACGGGCACGAATGGAGGAGGAAGACGACTGAGTGGGTGTGTTTGTGTGGGCGGGTTTCAGACGGCCTCCAAGCCCATTGGAAAGCATTCGCTGGCGTATGATTCTGCTTCTTTTTTGCCGTAATTCTTGACTTTTAGGCGCTGTAGACGTGTGGACAAATTCAGACCGAGCATTTTTCCAGGGTCTATGACGGCGTATTTCACGATGGGACAAAGGCATGGCCGTGTAGATGAAGGGTTCGGCTGCACGAGTGCGGCGCATGCCGAGGGAGGCTTGAGGAGCATGTGCTGATTTCCACAAGGCTTCAGCCTATTTTGGTAATGCGGTGCACTCTTTGGTGAGTACGACGTGTTTTATTACCATGGTGTTGATGCGGTACGGGCAGCGTCGTCCAGTGCCACTCCTTTTAACAACCAACAGACATCCCACCGCGGCAAAATCAGAACTGTAATTTTTTCTCCTAAACCATTATACGACGTACGAGGCCAAAATATAGAATATATGGAAGCTGTGGATAACGACGTAGAAACGGGACAGAGACACAGAACATTGCGACAGGCAAATGGCGAAAACTCGCCCGTCTCTTCTCATTTCATTATTATGATGCAAGGGCAATGAAATCCAAGCGTTGTACTTTTATCAAGAAAAGATTACAAGAGATCGTCCGGTCTGCGCAGATCACGATATATACAGGCATCGATGCACGTATGTTCGGTCGCATTGCAACAGCCAAGCGCCCTGGATGGTATTACATAGATAGGAGTCGTCCTGTACATATACATAAATCCAATCCATTCGTCCCGAGTCCAAAGAGAAAGCCTGGTGCAGGTAGGCCGTTCGGCACGCCGGCAACGTCGGCCACGCTGGGATTTGGTGCGTGCATGCGCGTTATCCCCTTTGGGCTTTGACTGGTCCTCGCAGACTTCGTAGCAGCCCGGCGCTTGTGAAGAAACAGGCATGGAACGCGAATGGCAAAGACACGATGCAACGTCGGGACAGGTTCGTTGCGACACGGGAGTATGTTGGTTGACGATGTGGACATAGGGTCCAAGTTGACGAGCTGGGTCTTGTACTGTAAAAGACAGGATACGTAGTACATACGGTCACGACCATGATCGAAACAACCAGGAAACAGAAAAAAGAAACACGGATAGACAGGGGTGATCGGCATCGAAAACGGCCGACAGGGAGGCAAAGCCAGGTCGAAACCACGTTCAGAGAAGCAAAACCGAGAACAAGGACGCCCCCCTATAAATAGTGCTTTTTACAGAGTGATAGTGGTCTCTTCAATCCGGCCGCACAGCCGTTTACGAGCTGCGATTAGTGAGCTCTGCCTGCGCTATTGTAGGAGCTCGTTGCCTAAAGGAAGGGGACTCGTACGCTCACACCCCCCTCTTCTCCTACGGATCAACGTCTCTTGCAGAGCTAGTCTCTCAGACCTGCTTCGTCCGTCGGCTCCACACGCCCAAGGGAGGGCCTTTTTTTTTCCCTTTTTTTCTTCCGTTCCTGGTTGCTTTGTCCTTGTCGGGCGTAGTCTGGTTTGGTGTGATGTAGGAACAGTCCTCGTATGTCGCCGGTGGTACGTAAGATGGGTAAGATAGAGATGAGTGTGCAAAGAGACGAGCTTCTCGTTTTTGTAGAATTGCGTCGTATTATCTATCCTTTTGCGTCTTTTTGCTGTTCATTGGTGCCAGACACTTTTTTTATTTTTTTATTTTTTATTTTCTCGTATCGAAAGTTGGGGCAGTGCATTCGTTTTTTTTTTCTTCTTTTCTTCTCTTTTTTACATCGTCGACTTTCAACCTGATTTGCGTACTTCCTTCGTTTCCGTTCTCTTGTATCTCGTGAAGACTTGGCAGTTTTTATCTTTCTTCTCTCGTTCCCCATATCCGTGCTTTTGTCAACGTCCTATCGTTGTACAGATCTCGAGTCACTCGCTTCCGTTTCTCACGCTCGCTTCGGTCTCCTGTGTCTTACTCAGTATATTCTCTCATCGTTCCCACCTTTCACGAACATGGGCCGCCGCTACTACGAAGTCGACACGGGCCCGTGGTGGAACCCAGCGTACTGGGCCAAGCGGACGTGGATCATCGTGGGCGTCGCGCTGGTCGTCGTCCTCGCCATCGTCATCCCCGTCGGCGTCGTCGTCTCCCGCAACAATTCGCACTCGAACGCGTACCCGGACTACAGCCCGCTGAACTATACGCTGAAGGACACATGTAGGTGGTGGTGGTGATGATGAGGATGATATTGATGGTGATGGTGCCATATACATAAACACTGACGCTTCTATCTATCGCGTAGACTCCGGCGAGTCGTTCTTTGACAAGTTCGACTACTATACCGGTTTTGACCCTGGTAGGCTCGTCTTTTTTCTCGCCTATGTCTCCGGTGCCCTCTACCTGTGTGCGATACTGACACACGCAACAGCCCAAGGCTTTGTCCACTACGTGCCGGCCGCGCAAGCCGCGTCCTTGGTATGTGGTATTTTGGTTTTATTTTATTTTATTCTTACTTGCCTTTCAGACGGCCAACCGCTGACCCGCCCACAGAACCTCACGTCGGCCAGCAGCGCCTCCGCCGTCATTCGCGTCGACACCTCCGTCGGCCCGTCGTCCAACCCCGACGCCTCCACCGGCCGTTTCTCCGTCCGGATCCAGTCCAAGGCCCAGTACGACAACGGTCTTTTTGTCTTTGACGTCAAGCACACACCCTACGGTTGCGGCACCTGGCCCGCCTTGTGGTTGGTTGAGTATGTCGACGTGGTCTCTCTCTCTCTGTCTTCCTCTCTGTCGTCACCTTCATGCTAACTCCCACCTCCAGCCCCAACAACAACATCTGGCCCGCCCACGGCGAAATCGACATCATGGAGGCCGTCAACCAGGCCACCGCCGGCAACTCCGTCACCCTGCACACCACCGGCGACTGCACCATGGCGGACGTCAAGCGCGAGATGGCCGGGAAAGCCCTCCAGGCCGACTGCCACAACACCACCGACGGCAACGCCGGCTGCGGCGTCGACGGCGCGCCCGCCACGTTCGGCGCCGCCTACAACAACGCCGGCGGCGGCACCGTCGCCGTCGAGTGGCGCGACGCCGGGATCCGCGTCTGGCTGTTCGCGGCGGGCCACGTCCCCGCCGACGTGACGGCCGGCGCGCCCCGGCCGGACGCAAGCACGTGGGGCGCCGCGCTGGCGGACTTCCCCGGCACCAAGTGCAGCATCGGCAGCCACTTCACCAACGCGAGCATCGTGGCCAACATCGACCTGTGCGGCGCGCTGGGCGAGGCCAAGTACCCGACGTCGGGGTGCCCGATGCCGTGCGCGAGCAGCGACCACAAATGCATCGGGGGCACGGCGCCGACGAGCTGCACGGACTACGTGGCGAACAACCCGGAGGCGTTTGCCAACGCGTACTGGGAGTTTGGGGCGTTCGACGTGTACCAGGCGGCGTAGGAGGACAGCCATGATGAAATGAAAACGGGGTGTTGAACCGGACGTAACTGGAGCGAGAAGGGAAATTATGAATTGGGAAACTCAGGGTCTTTTTTTTGGGGGACGGGATAGGTTTGCTTGATTTTCACGGCGTCTGAGTTAAAAGAGGGTTCTATGGTTTTGTAAAGCGATTTTGGTTCTTCCTTTGTTTTACACGTTTTTCTCGTCTCAGTTAAGAACCGTTTTGGTGTGAACAACTGTTCCATGATAATCGTACCAACCAGACAACCCAAGTAAATTGCACACCCGTCATGCAAAAGACAGACAGGCGTATTGGCTCTGTCTTCATAGCCTCCCCATCCTTCACATATGCTGTTAATCTCACTAAATCCCAGAGATGAGAGAGTGCCCGACCAGTCTATCCAAAAAAAGAAAACGCCGTCTACCCATGTTGTGATGCAATCACCCGCCCCTTTCGCCATAAATATACATGTTTGTTCATCTGCGTTCCGTGCTAGTCGTCGCTCGGCGGCATCCGCATGTACGCGTCGATCGCCGCCGAGAACGCCGCAAACCCGGCGCACCCCAGCGCCGCCGCCTGCGGGCCCGCCTTGCGCGCCAGGATCGCCCCCGTCAGGCACCCGGCCGTCACGCCGTTGACCATGTCGTTTTTCGCGCGCAGGCCCTCGACGCCGCACTCGATGCCCGCAAAGAGGACGCTGACCATGCCAAAGTTTTTCGCCGACGAGAAGCTGCGCGCGCCCATGTCTTTGAAGCCGTACGCGAGCTGCTGGCGCAGCGGGAGGGAGGTCACGGTCGCGGGTGTGTACGCCACGGCTGCGCCGCCGGCCGGCGCCGCCGCTGCTGCTGGTGCGGCCGCAGCCGCCTGTATAGCTCGTGGGGGGCCGGAGGGTATTCGTGTTGTTGCTGTTGTTGATGCCGCTGTTGTTGTTGTCGTCGACGATGATGCTGCTGCTTTCGGTGGGGGTGGCACGGCCGCCGTGGTGGTCGTCGCCGTGACCGTGGTGGGCGCCGCCGGGCCTGTGCCGCCGGCCGCGACTGCCACGGCTGATGCTGCTGGTGCTGGAGCGCCTGTCGCCGGTTTTACTGCGCCTGCTGCGCCTGCTGTGCCCGCGGCTCCCGCCGCCGCTGCCGTGCCTGCCGCGCCGGCCGCAGGCGCTGCTGCCGGTGTTGGTGTGACTGTGTGATAGGGCGTGTCGTAGGCCATCTAACAAGAAGAAAAATGAAAAGCATAGATTAGCATTTTGGAAAAATGCACCACGCAGATTCTGTTTTTTTGCGGGAAAAAAAAGCCAAGAAAAACCTACCGATGCCATGAACATGCCAAAGACACCGCCGAGAGCGAAGCCGGCGGCGCCGCCCATGGCCGCCTTGACAAAGCACGATTCCATGGCGGCTTGCAGCTGTTGACAGGGACAACAAAATGAAAAGCAATGTTAGCGTGCCATCATGGTCGCCATGCGCCGGACACAAAAAGAGAAAAAAAACAAAAAACGAAATCCGCATAAACCATACCCTCTTTGCGTTCGGATCGTTGGGGTCGAAGCCGGACGGACCAGGGCCGCCGACGCCGCGGCCGGGCAGGCCGCTGCCGGGGAAGTTCATGGTGAAAAGGCAAGCGGAAGTCAAATTGGGGAGAAGGGAAAAATGGGGGACAGAAGGCTCTCCGGTCGTTCAAAACCCGCGATTCCTCAGGACCGTCTTTTGAGGCGGCGCGGGCGGTTCGCTTGGTACCGGGCAAAAAGTGCCACCAAAAAAAGATTTCTTGTCGAAGAGAAACCACATTCTGCCGTCCCCCACCGCCTACAGCCCACCAACACGGCTGCGGAACCTACGGAGTCACCGTTAAGGACAGTGAAAACAAAGCCTTACGTATTATAGCCTCGTCGAGAACACAGCAATTTGCCTCTTTTGAAATCGTAGACGACCATATATATACGACAATATTTTCATACGAGAAAAGTATTTGCTTCTTGTCTGTCTTTCAAGTAATCTAAAATATTCTCCCAAATGAAAAACAATAATCAAGAGAGTAAAAAAAACTATGAAAAAACGCAATAATAAAACAACAGACAGGTCGACGAGAAACGCCGGCTTGAAACAAGAGAAAAACCAACCAAAAAGAGAGAGAGACTAGGGATACTGCATTCGAAAAAAAACATGTTTACTGGTATGATATTCTAAAACAGACAACCCACTTTTGTACCCCCGTTTTGTCCCCGTTGCCCTCCCCGACCCTCCATCCCTGGTTGCAACCCATGCATGATGCTCCATGCGATCGTTTTAGTGAAGGAACAAGTCCTCGATACCGTTGCGCAACCCCCTTGATCTATCGACGTGGTCCATGCCCAAGAAGTCGTCTTCTTGGCTCATGAGATCCCATAAAATGTCGTCTGCAGAATTGTCAGCATCGCTTTTGAACGTACAATAAGTAGTCCGAGAAAAATCAAAGTCCGCAACGAAAATTCTCACCGTCTTCCAGGTACTGGGGTTTCGCATAGGGCGTCCGTCGCACGAGAGCAAACTTGATCTTTTCAAAACTCTTGCCCTTGTAGCCGGTCCGCGCTTCCAGCCGCTTCTTCGTTTCTGAGAACAGCTCGCCCTAAATCGACATGTTAGTTGATGTCTCGTTTTTGAGCCCACCTGGGGGTTCTTCTGCAATAGCAACGCGGCGGCCAGGACACGCATACCTCTCTGAGCAAGAACCGGAATGGCACACCGTGGGACTTGTTAGGGTCGTTGTGGAAGTGGAACACCTGGATTGTTTGACCTTCGTCCGCTTCCAGCTCCTCGGCGGGGATCCGCTCCGCAACCAGCTGCGAGTACTCGTTCAGGCTCACAACCGGATAGTCTCGTGGGAGTGTGCGAGTAAACTTAAGCCCGCTAGTCTCATAAACCCGCATCTTGCCACCTTCTGCTTCGCTTGGTATCTTCGCTTTACGGATAAGCGCGTGGATGAGATCCTCGATGTTGCTGTTTTTGCTGACGAACAAATCGTACGATTCCTGTACAATTTCGCATACCCCGTCAGCAATGTGGCCAGTGGAAAAACGCACAAAGAGCTTTGCGCCGCAAAAAAACCTACATCCTTGGTGATCCCTTCGCTCAAAAGAACAAGCCGGACACCCTTCTTGGTCTCGAGCTCGGCCAGGCTCATCTCTAACACTTCAAAGTACAACGCGTCTGCCTTTTGGGATGTGCCTAGTGTGGCGTATCCTTGTGGGTTGAGGATTGTGTTGAGGTTTTGCGCCACGCTGCGCTTAACCACAGTGCGCGGGCTGCCAGACGCATTGTTGTTAACGGTGTAGAAGCGCAGGTACGTTGGGTCGACGTGCAGTTGGCTTCCCACGCGTTCGCACAGCTGGTCGTACGTCAGACGGATGCTCAGCGTGAGGTCAAACGCAGGGTACTCGTCGGCGCTGCAACGCGTGGGATGTGGCATGAACTGGACTTGTCGCTTGTTAAGGAGAAACTCGTAATATCCCTTCGCGTCGGCAAACCAGTCGTATTTCTTAGAACTGCGCAAAATGTTAGAGAACGAGCTTTCTTGAGTAGCACGCGAAAATGAACGGGCAAAATGCATACGTATTCGAGGACTTGTCGGACTGCTTGTCGCTACTAGATTTCTTGTCCAAAAATGACCGCTCCGAGGACTTGCGGTCGGAGAAACGCTGGAAGCAAATGATGTCGCCGTCCTGCAACTCGGCGGCTTTCAAAGATTGCTTAGATTTGAGAGCCTCGATCATGTTGGGTTTGATTTCCTAAAACAAACCAGTTAGCGACCAACTTCAGGCCCACAATGCAGGAAAAGACAACCCCCCCTCCTCCCCCCAAAAAAAATCTAGGCCGGGTTTTCCGTCTTTGCTTACCTCGAACAGTAACAACTTCTCGCCGTCGGGCAGTTTGTCGCCCCAGCCCATGATCCGCATTATCACCGGGAAGAGCTCTTCCACCTTCTTTTCCTTGCCCATGTACACGTGGCTAATGCCCCGCAAAGTTTGGTTGTCGACGTCGAAATACTTGAGAAAGAGCACGATAAGGTCGTTCTTCACTATCACGCCGTTGGGTTGGGTTTGGAATGTCGGCCAGACGGGATCGCCGTTGAAAAGCACTTCCTCTGCAACCTCGGCCCATACCCGGAAGACGTTGTTTCGGAGCGTCGTGTTGCGCGTGTATGCCTCCTCGACCGTCAGCTGCACGTCCATGATTGGCTGATCGGGCCGCACGGTCTTGTTTTGGCGGTTGACCATGGACCAAAGCCGGACTCGCTTGGGGTCTTGAGACATGTCGGCAGCAATGGTGGCAATCGCTTCCTGGACCGTCGCGGACCGCAGTATCCGGTACACCCGGGCAGCAGAAGGGTCGGATTCGGGGTTGCCGTCCAACATCGCGAGATCAAAGCCCGAGTGTTGCTGGAACGTCTGGTTGGTTATTACTTTCATCACAATGTACAGGTGCTGTTCGTCACGCTCCTTCCGTCTCGCTTCCCTCGCTGCGGCCTCCTCCGAGAAGCGAGAATCTAATATGCAAAACGAATGTTAGCCCATATCTCCATAGCACCAAGTCCAGACGGATGGTGAGCTCTGGATCAAAGAAACGAGTGAAAGAGGAGCACGCACGGATGTGTTTGGGAATGTCGGCCTCCGTCACCGGTGTCAAGATCTTGTCAACCCGCGTCTGGCGAATGTAGACCAACATGTATGCGCTGTTCGGGCGCATGATGGGCGTCTTCTTGTTGATTCCGGGGCGCACGTAAGGGCTTTGAAGGGGCGGATACGTGCCGCCGTAGTTGTCTTCCAAGACCTCCCGCTTGGTGGCTTTCGTCACCTTCTCGTCGTCGTACTTGTAAAACCACCCGTCCTTTTCCGGTTTGAGAAAAGCATAGTAATGGCCCGCGTCAAGCTCGCCACTGTGGACGAGGACGCCGTGAAGCTGGTATATCCAGGATTCGGAGCGGTCGGCATCTTCGGCAAGATACGGCGCGAGGTCAATGAACTCGGGAAACTCGTGGCGGTCGTTGATTTTGGTGGGGGCGTCCTTGTAGTAATCATAGAGGAAACGCTTCAGTTGCAAGTGCAGGACGTCCGGGAAGCTCACGAAAATCTCGCCCTTGTTCGCGTCTTGCAGTTGGTACTTCTCCCCAGCAAAGTACTTGTTGTCACCATCCATCCGCTCAACGCTAATGTAGTCCTCGAAGCTAGCTTGAAGATCCTTGTTGCCGGTGACGTTCAATTGGATGTCCCAAAAGGCTTCGACGTTGCTCGATTCGTATTCGACGTTGATACACGAGATGTAAGTCTTGCTTTTTCCGCTAAAAATCTCGGACAGCACGTTCTCGTTCGGTGTGCCCTTCATTTTCACCTCCATGCGTTCCATCAGCTTGCGGCACAGCTCTTGCACGTCTTGCTGCACGTAAATGTGTCTTGACTCCCAGCCAAAGGACTTTGTGAGCTCGTTCGTGCTGACGTCGGTGTTGGAGGTTTGGAGTTGGTAAAACAGCCGCTGCAGGGTATATGCACTGTTGCTCAGGTTCGTCTCGTTCTCGGTTGGGATGTTGTAAATCGCCTGTCAACAGAAGAGGTGTGGGTCAGCCGAAGGACCGGCCCTTGGAAAACCTTGCCGGTACAACAAAAGGAGAACAAAGGGGAGGAGCGGGCTTTTACCTTTCGGAACGCATTTGTGAAGTAGAGGGACTGCAGGAGAGAGTTGAGGTAGCAGGTCGCGCCCTGGTTTTTCAAGCCAACATAGCCCGTCTCCTTTTTGGAGTTGTAGTTGACAAAGTTGTGCCACAGCACGCCCGTCTCGTCCTCGACGACGCGGACGTAAGCGGTGATGTTGACAGTCTCGTTCTCGACCATGGGCCGTGACCCGCCCTCCCACTTGTGCAGCATGCGCCGCAGTTCGACAAAGCGCGTGAAACCCCAATCGCCCTCCTCCTTTGTGAAGCGGTGGTGGGCCGTGTGGTGGGCGTACATGGCGGGATCGTTCGGGTTCCAGACAACGAGGGCAAACTGCACACAGCAGGACCAGTCGTCGGGGACCTCGTTGGCGTCGAAGCCGTGTTCGAGATATACCGAGCAGTGGTCGACATTGTTGCCGTAGGGGAAGAGCAAGATGCGCCTGAGAAACAAAAACGCGTGTCAGTGTCAGCAACGGGAACGAAACGACAAGTCCTGGGAGGGGAGGAGGGATCAGAAGCAGCTCCGCCTTTCCAACCGTCTTCCCGTACCAAGGGTAGCCACCGGCCTGGAAAACAGGACCGTGTTCCTTCTTATGCAAAGACCGCCATTGCTGCACCGTCCACGTATTTACGACGTCGTCGAGAATGGCGGGCTCTTCGACCAATGGGCTGAAAATCAATTCTTTCATACCCTCAACTGCATTTCCAAAACAGTGCACGGTTAACACAAACGCAATATTGAAAAAGAATATATGCCGGAGATCAGAATGGGAGGGTTTCCATGAAGCGTACAGTCATCTGCAAAGGGCGCGTCTGTTTCGTCGTCTAGGTTGGCCAGCGGCGGCGCGTCCGGAATGGTGTCGACGGCCGCATCCTTCTCTAGAACACCATTGGCCTGCGGAGCGAGCGGCGACTCGTCCGTCTCCATGGGATACGGAGCGTCGGCATCGGCATCGGCGTCGACAACGGCATGGGGGTCCTGCAGCGCAGAGGCGGGGTGGTATGCGTTAGCAACGGCACGCGGTCGCATGGCAGCGGCTTGGTGGGCATGCGAAAGCAAGGCAAGAAAGAACACGAGACAAAATAGAAACACGGCCGTCAAGAAGGCCGTGAGAAACGTGACAGCGGCCTCGATGTAGAATCGGCGCGGCGGGCCCAACGCAAAGAATCCAGGAAATAGCCCGAAAAGCGATGCAAGGAAGAGGAGAAACGTCATGGACGAGACCAATGGTCAAGCCAAAAAGAAGAAGAAGAATTGAAAAAAGACAGGCCGCCGGGCATTAGGTGGACACGAAGGTGAATTCTCCGGGGTGGTGATGTTGTGATAGCGTGACATTTGAAGCCATTCGGAAGCACGAGAGAGGGAGAGACGGGCAACGAGAAACGTGCGCAGCGAAAGGAAACCCGGACTCACCATGGTTAGATCCAAAACAAACTCTTTCTCGCAAGAAAAGAAAGAGCAACGCAAGTTTTGAAAGAGGAAAGAGCCGGTCCGCGACCAAAGAGAGCCGGAAGAAGAAGCTATGGAAAACGACAAATGACGATGACGACGAGCCGCGCTGTTGCAGTTCCGGATACAGCAGGTACGCAGTAGCAAGAGGCAGAAGGAGCGATGGGTCAAGAACAGACCAGGGTTCAGAACCAAACCAGAAAACGCGCCCCAAAAAAAGCACGCCGAACAAGAAAGAGCAAAGGGCGACAAAAGCGAGAATGCCTGTGCGCGCGTGTTATGACAAATGCTGTGTCGTGCAAAAACGAGCCCAGAGGAAGAGAGAGAGAGAGAGGGCTGTGATGCGAAGATGCGGGATGCGTTCAGCAGAAAATTTTCGTCGCTGCTTCGGCAAGGCAGGCAAGGCAGGCAGGGCAGGTGTAATACGGGGGAGCAGTGTGGTGGTGGTGTTACGGTGCGCTTTGCCAGGTAGGTACTTTTTAGCAGGCAAAAAGTCTACGTTACGTGATTAGTAGTTCAAATCCTCCTGCAACTTGGGTGGTTCCTTCCCGCCAGAGCAGCAACCCGTATTAAGTGTAGGGTGGTACTTCGGTCTGACAAGGCAAAATATAGCAGGAGCAGACTCTGTGGTGCAAAACAGAGGCCCCACGGATAGGCAGAAGGAAGAATGACAGAAAGGACATGATAGAGAGACGGAGGCAAGAAAAGGCGGAGAAAAAGGACAGAAAAGAGGTGGCGACGGACGAAGAAGGCTGTGTCTCTTGGAGTATGCTCGACGTTATGATCCAAGCTGCAACAGCGGCTTTCGAGGCGTTTTTGGGGCTGTTGGTGGGAGGGTACTTGTTCAGCACTGCAAAATGGGTGTGTATTGGCGGTAACTATTCCGCTAGGCAAGAACGAGGCAAAAGGTGTTTTCTCGGTTTTCCTGAGTCAGGCGGGGGAAAGAACCCTCGAGGCGGCACAAACGGGTGGCTCTGCTGGTTCTGCCGGGCAATCCTCCTGTTCACCGGCTGGCTCGTGCTTAGAGCCCCCACTTAAACGAACCCCGCCATGACGTTGGGGAGACGGAACAAGTACGCGTATTACAGGCACATATAATACTACAGGATTATATTCACCTGTGATACAAGCCTCAAGGACGACAATGTTCGTGCACGCGTTGTAAACAGCGATTTAGATGCTCAAAAGTCAAAGTGTGGTCTTTTATAATTTTGTGTGCTGAAAGTATATGCAAAGAAAAAGTACGGTATGGGAAACTCGTATTGTTGAGCTGCAACGGATCGTCAACCGAAAAACTTCCAACCGAGAGAATGGCAAGGCTGAAAAGAGGTCGGCTACAACTGATAGGCACACAGCGATTGGTGCCACGAGAGCACTGGCTATCCAAGCAGTTTTAGCTGCGTCGTTTTCTAACCAAGAGAGCGCTCCTTGCTTAGCTGGTGTGTAGCATGTGATACTTTTGGTCGAGAGTGGACATCTGGACAACACCATCCCAAGCAGTCTGGTCGCATATTCGAGGTCAGATAGCAAGGCCAAAGAAGACATCACATAGGACAAATCATAAAGCCAGTTATGAACAAGCCCGTTTAAACGGTCGGCTTACCCTGTTTCGTTCAACTAACTATTGTCTCGCATCATTCCGGACTCTCGGTCTGCACGATCAAAGTTAGCATCTTTTTGCAGTGGCGGATGGCGTAAGTAGTTGAAATGGCGCTGCAGAAGTTCTACTCATGTACTGGATTTGTTCGTCTTATTTCTACAAGACTTACAAATAAAGGCTGCAAGTTTTCGTTTATTCTCACATCAACTGAAATATGGCAGGCGTAAGGACGACTAATACGTCAAAAAACTAGAAAATTTTATCGTCAAAAATAAACAATGAAATAAGACAATATTTTCGTCCTTTGAGCCAAGTACGACATGTAGAGCAAGATGAACGTGTTCGGCGTCTGCTGTCAATTATGAGAATTCCATGTTGATTTAAGCATTCCACGAGTAAAAGTAGAACGGACTAAGAGACTTCGCATTTGTTCTGCTGTGGTCTTTTTCTCTCATGAAACAGCGTATTTTTGCAACGTAGCATGAGTAAGTAAATATATAGTGATTTTGTAATTGTATTTTCTTTTTTTTATTTAAAAATCCGTATACATTGGGGAGCTGAAATGACGATTGATAAAGTCTTCTTTTTGACCTCTTTTCTGACGTCTTCGAAGTAAGAATACTATTGTTCTATTACATCACATCTCCGCTCCCTTCCTGGGATTTTTTTTTTCTCGACAACCATGCGATATTATATATATATTTTTTTGTGTCTGTCAAAAAAATACTATGACCCAGTACTTCACTCCTTGAATACCACCTTCGCCCACAGTGAATAAAAAATGGCCGTCCAGTTGCCGAGCGCCGATCTCCATGAGCGCGCGGCAGCACTGCCTTTTACGAAAAATATCAATTACATTGCCGACACCGCGCACGCGATTCAGAGCCAGACCGGGATTCCCGAAAAATTTGGATTCATAGCACCGCCAGGCTATCCGCTCGTCAGATACCTAGAGGTGTGGTCGATTGTGCTTCTCATCTTCACTCACTGCATTCTTCCTTGGCCAGGGCCAAAGGCAAGCACAACGAAGAGGCTATCCCGGTTTGTCCGGATACTGCTCTTGACTTTGATTTTCAACATCGTTGTAAGCACTCCAAATCTTCACGCCGTACCGTCCTTGTTCGCACCCACTAACTGGTATCCATCGTTTTCAGGTTCACTCCCTTCTACACAAAGAATCTGCAGACGAAGGAATTCTCAGCCTGTATGTGTATGGCTGGATTATAAGCCCCTGGTTTCATCCTTATACCAACGCGATAATCACCTGGGTGGTAGGAAAAAGATCGATCAAAGACGTCTGCTGGAAAAGATATCTTCTTTGTATTGCTGGAGTGGCATATTTTCCCTGGTTGCTAACGCTTGTGTCTGTCCTTGCAACGTCACTGTTCCATCAGTGGTTCGGTTGTTAATGTTACGGGCCTTGCCTGTTTGTACTACACGATGGCAGTCTTCGAAGATCTCTATTCCAAATTAAACTATTTGAAAACAAACAAAAAATTATATTCTTTTATTCTTTCTTACCCATTTGCGTGTATTCATATACGATCGAGTTGGTTTATCTTGAGCAAGCCGAATGATAGGAGAACCAATACCCCTTTTCAGCGGATAAACCACTGTCATCTTTGTTCTCATGCGTCAGATAAAGACTAAATTTTGTGGGAGAATGATCAGACGCTCGCAAGAGATAACTTCTACAACAGAGCCTGAAGTGTCGTGAAAGCATGTTTTGAAAAAGGAAACGGGTCTCTTGGTCTCTTGATGTGACAGTGAAGTTGAGAGGAGAAATTACTAAGCAGTCTATTCACTGTCGATTTTATTTGATCTTATTTCAGAGACTAACCACTCACTCCACTATGTGGGGGCAAAACGATAATAGGGCGGCAAGTGCGCAAAAGCGGCACTAACAAAAGGCTCGACCTAGCACACGACAAAAGCTCTTTTAGTGAGTATGACATAAGAGAAGCAGCTGCTCTCGCCCGCAAAAGACGGCCTGCCAGTGTGTGAATCATATGGCCCTTCCAATTTCTGTTTCTGACTCCCACACTTTTTACTTGCAATGATGCATCTCTTCACGCCGTAATCAGCCCATTGTATACTTTTGCCCATTGAGTCTCCTCCTTTCAGGCCCGATTGGGCTGTTCCTGTCTTCTACGTCCCATCTTCGGCCCTCTGTGCTTGCATGGCCTTGTCTGCATGGTGGCACAGCTCTCACCACGGATGGCCCACCAGGCCAGCCAAGCCGTTCGGCTGAAATTGCGCTTGTCAGGTTGTCGGCCAAGCCGCATCGGTGGCGGACGCAGCTTCTGCTGTGCTCTCCGGCCGGGGCACAGCCAGCGACGGGGGTACGCGGCGGCGCCGCAAGCCCACAACAGCACCAGCACCAGCACGTTCCCCCACAACCTCACATGGCGGCCCATTTCGGTTCTCGACGAGTGAGTCCTTTCCAAAGAGTCTTCTTGTTTTCGTTTGAGAAGCTTGCTGGAAGGAACATGCCTGGCTAAAAAATTGCTCCCACCAGCTGGGTGGCCAAGGAAGCCCGCCCGATCAGCCTGCGGCAGCTCATGGTCTTTGGCCGGTCCCTGACCGAAGCACGCCTGCTCAGCTCGGCCAACTACGTGCGGACGGAGCTCCCTACGAGGTGAGTTGGAGGATGTGGATGGACAGTACTACAGTCGTGGGCAAAAGCAAACCTCCTTCCCCAAACCGCGGCTAACAGCACGGCCAGGCTTGCCCACCGCATCCGCGACATCCAGCAGCTGCCCTTTGCCGTCGTGTCCAACCCGCACATCAGCGCCGTCTACGAGCTCTACTACCAAGCCTTTGACCTGCTACGCAAGGTGAAAGAAGTCAAGACGCTCGAGGACAACGACGCCCTCTGCCAGGTCATCGGCCACACCCTGCAGGCGCACCTGCCGGTCATCCCCAAGCTGGCCATGGGCATCCTCGAGTCCAGCGACCTGATGGACGCGCGCGACCTCGACAAGTTTATGAACACCATTCTGCGGTCGGTGCGTGTTACGCTTTATTTATTCATTCATTTATTTATTTTTTGGCTCTTTTCTATCTTACTTTATCTAACAACCCAGCGCATATCCCGCCGCGTCATTGCTGAACAACACCTCGCCCTCACGGATACTTTTCACGCGTCATGGTACTCGCCCGGCGCGCCGCTGCCCGAGGGCCACGAGTTCATCGGCGAGGTCTTTCTCAAGTGCCAGGCGCGCGACGTCATTGCGCGTTGCGCCGCCGCCGTGCGCGCGCTCGCCCGCAGCGCCTACGGGCCCGACGTCGCGCTGCCCGACATCCAGCTGACGGGCCACCTCGGCACCACCTTCCCGTACATCCTCAGCCACCTCGAGTACATTGTGGGCGAGCTGCTGCGCAACGCCGTGCAGGCCGTCGTCGAGACCCACCAGCGCCGGCAGCGGGCGTCCTCGTCGCCCCCGCCCCCCATCGAGGTCACCGTGTGCGAGGCCCAGCAGCACGTCATCATCCGCGTCTCCGACCAGGGCGGCGGCGTGCCGCAGGACATGCTGCCGTACCTCTGGTCCTTTAGCAAAGGCGAGCACACGCCGCGCCTGCTGGCGAACCTGAAAAAGGTGCCGCGGATGAGCGCCACGCTGCAGGAGCTGCGGCCCGACGACCGACCAGACGACCGGCTGGACGGACGGACGGACCACGTGGACGGCCAGCACCACGGCAGCTCGCTGTCGTCGCTGTCGCGGCGCCCGCCCAATCTGCGCCTGGGCATGGGATTGCCGCTGAGCCGTGTGTATGCCGAGTACTGGGCCGGCAGCCTTTCGCTGCACAGCCTGGAAGGGTACGGCGTCGACGCCTTCCTGCAGATCTCGAAGCTGGGGAACAAGAACGAACAGCTGACGATGCGGGCGAGCATGGATGCCGTCTAAGGCATTCCGGTTAGCAGGTGGCGTTCTTGTACAAGGATTTTATTTATTTATTTATCTTTATTTTATGGAGAAGGTGCTGGAGATCTGAACTTTCGGGCTGTTTATTGTGGGATGAAAAAGGCGTTTATGGCGTGGGAAACGTATGCGCATTCTGCATCCGCCGAAATTTGGTTCCGTACAGGCAAAGAAAATTTTCTCATCGACCTATTTCGATATTGCTTTTGTTCGTGACAATATACGCACAAAGAGGAAAGCGGACAGCCAATCCCATTACTTGGTATCATAAAGAGAGAGAGAGACAGCCATATTACATCGTGACTAGAGACAGGAGGGTTTTGAGAGAAGAAAAACAAGTAAACGAAAAGGGGGTAAATAAATAGTGGCTAACGCGAAAAGAGACAAAAAAACTGAAGCAAGCAGAACATAAAATACTAGAGAAAAGACAAGCAACAGAAAGGACACAGTGCGGAATAAGTTCTGCGAAACAAAAGGGATCCAACAATGATACTCTTTTGATTACTTTTTTTTCTTTCCCTCCCACTCCCGTTGTTTCCATCGCATTACCTTACCCTTCCCAAGCGAGGTAACAAAGCGCACACCCCAAAAATACGGACCAAACCAGAGATATAGTGTGACTTGTTTGCTGTTTTCTTTTGCTAATCGGTAGGCCGAAAAAAAATTGAAGTCTTCGTCGTCGAGTTAACTTATGGGCTGCGAACAAAGGTGACCTCGTTGTAGGTTCGTTGGCTGCCCATGTCGGAAAGCTGCAACAAGCGGGTGAGAGCCGGTGTCTTCTTCTAACGACGGCCGTGGCTGCGGACAGCCGGGCCCTGCATAGCTTCGAGTTCGGCCTCCAGTTGCTTGATCTGGGCGTGGGTCTGCTCGAGATCCTTGTTAAGACGATCGCGCTCGCCAATGAGCTTCTGCTCCCATTGCCGGAACCGCTGCTCCTCGATCTTGACCTGCTCCGTGAAGCGCTTGCGCAGGGCCTCCTCCTCCTCTTTGAACTTGGGGTTGTCCAGCTTGCGCGGGCGCGCCTCGCCGAATTTGCGCGTCTCCATCTGCTGTGCGCGGTAGGCCTCGTAGTGCAGCTCCTCGGTCGTGTGGATCAGATCCAGCATGTGCGTGCGGATCAGGATCGACCGCAGCTTCTTGAAGTCGCAGTGATCCTCGTTTTCGACTTCGGCCACGCCCCAAGAGTACTGCCGGCCCTTGACGATGCGGCCATCGCCAGTCTTGACGTCCTTCTCGGAACCAATCACGGCAAAGGGCATGGCGGCCATCAGACTGCGCGCGTGCTGCGCTGCCGCCTCGTCGTCCTCCTCAACGGGTGGCTGGTAGATCTTGATGCTCTGGGCCTCAATGACGGCTTGGATCTAGAGGTGACGTACGTTAGTATACCAGATTCGTCGGATTTATCCCCCCCCCAACCACAAAAATACCTACTCTCTGCTTGAACTTGGCCAAGTCGGCAGGGCTGAGGGTGTCAGCCTTGGCAATGACGGGAATCAGATTGACGCGGGAGCAGAGCCGCTTCATGACCTCAATGTCGAGCGGCTTCAGGGTGTGGCCGGTAGGGCGGATGAAGTACAGGCACGCGTGGACACGCAAGTCAATCTTGTCCTGGCGGCGGGGCTGCTGTTCCTGAAGCATGTAGGATTCGTGCTGGTCGTCGAGGAACTCAATGATGGGCATCCACGAGTCGCGGTTGTTGACGTAGTCGCCGAAGCCGGGCGTGTCGATGACGGTCAGGCGGACTGGAGGAGTTTAGTTGCAGTGTCTACAAAAGATGGCAACAAACTCATTGATCGAGCAATACAAGCAAAAACACAAAAAGGAAAACAAAAACAAAAAGAACAAGGCAGTTTGAGCCGTGTGCAGCGCTCCAATATGCCATTTTTTTGCTTACCCTTGAAGAACTTCTCCTCCAGCTCGGCCTTTGTGATCTCAATCTCCACGGTCTTGTCAACCTGCTTCTGGTGGCGCCGCTTGTGGTCGGCATAGTTCTTGATGGTTGTCGAGAAGAGCGTGTTGATAAAGGTTGTCTTGCCGAGGCCAGATTCACCGGCCACCTAAAAGAAGCAAAGAAAGCGAGAAAAAAGGGGCGCGCCGGTCAGCAACGACAACGAGACGAGAAACATGCGGTCAAGTTCCACTCACCATGATGGTAAAGGCCGCTCCTCGCTTTGCGACGATCTTATGGCGCTGGTTGGGCAGATTGGCAATGCCAATCGGAGAGGCACTCTCAGCAGTGACGGGAGGCATCGTGGGCAGACTGGCGGAAGGCGGTGGGTGACAGGGAAGAAGTTGTGAGTGTTTTGTAGGGTCGTCGAATAACTCGCGATGGACAAAATCGCTGGCTTTGGGGGGGTATAAAACAAAAGATGGGACAAAAGCAGACAACGTTGTGTTTTTGTTGTTTCGTGATTCTTTTCGACAAACCAAAAAAAAGGCGAAAAAGGAAGCAGCTGTGTTCGTCTCGCTTCAGGGGAAAAGAAACCGAGATCAAGGGGAAAGTGTCCAAATTTCCAGCGGAGTGCACGGGCCAAGACGATTCAGGGGGGGAAGGGGCTACTGGACGGAGGGCAGCTAGCGAGGAGCGGCCACTTCCCTCCTAATATTGTGATAGCCCTGGTCCTTCTTTTCGCAAGCAAACGGCTCCTTCCCCCCTGACAGAGAAAGTAACGGTGAAAATAAGAGCTAGCCTGATTTGGAAGTACATCAGCTCATTAAGAGAAACGGTCTACAACAGTGTACCGTGGATGTCAAAAGCGTTCCATCGAATGGGAAGTCGACCCACAATTTACAGCTCTGGGTCCGGCAGGGAATAGCGTTTTTGCGTGGGCCCACTAAAATGTTCCATGTCTTGTTCAGGACGCTGATAACGATAACGGATTCGGTGCCTCTTTTTTTTTCTAACTGTACTGCTAATTCGTCGTCGAATTCTCGTCGCAAATCTCGACATTCGGTTACCGGCCGACCACGCAAAATGAAGACGGAATTCAAGGTGAGTGTCAGTGATCTACGAATGCGTCTATTTGCTGATACTAATTTTTTTGTCTTGTTTCTAGTTTTCCAACTTGCTTGGGACCGTCTACTGCCAGGGCAATCTGCTGTTCAGCCCAGATGGCACCCACCTCTACTCGCCCGTCGGCAATCGAGTGACCGTCTTCAACCTGGTCGAGTAAGGCACCAAATTGGGTAACGGAGTAGCTGCCTATTTATGGTCACTAACATTGTTTGCAGCAACAAATCGTATACCCTCCCCTTCGCCCACCGCAAAAACATTGCCCGCATCGGCCTCACCCCGAACGGGAACCTCCTCCTCTCGATCGACGAAGATGGCCAGGCCATTCTGACCAACCTGCCCCGGCGCATCGTGCTCTACCACTTCTCCTTCCGCGCGTCGTGCACGGCTCTCGCGTTTTCGCCGTCCGGCCGCTTCTTCGCCGTCGGTCTGGGCCGCAAAACGGAGGTATGGCACGTCCCCTCGACACCCGACACCAACGCCGACGGCGAGCTCGAGTTTGCGCCCTTTGTGCGCTACCGCACCTACGCCGGACACTTTGACAACGTGCAGCACATCGCATGGTCCAACGACTCGCGCTTCTTCCTCACAGCCTCCCGGGACCTGACAACACGGATCTGGAGCGTGGCCCGCGAGGAAGGGTTTGCGCCGACGGTCTTGTCGGGCCACAAGCAGGCGATCGTCGGGGCTTGGTTCTCTCAGGACCAGGAGGCCATCTACACCGTCAGCAAAGACGGTGCGTTGTGCGAGTGGCAGTACCGGAAACCGTACCGCCGCGACGGCGACGAGAGCGACACGGACGAGGACGAGGGCGACGATGAGGACACGTCCGACATGCGCTGGCGGACCGTGCAACGGCACTACTTCATGCAGGACAACACGAGCCTGCGCTGTGCCGCCTACCACGCCTCGTCGAACCTGCTCGTCGTGGGGTTTTCCAACGGCATTTTTTGCCTGTACGAAATGCCCGACTTCAACCTCATCCACACCCTCAGCATCTCCCAAGACGACATTGACCACGTCACGATCAACCAGTCGGGCGAGTGGCTGGCGTTTGGCGCCTCGAAGCTGGGCCAGCTGCTCGTGTGGGAGTGGCAGTCCGAGTCGTACATTCTCAAGCAGCAGGGCCACTTTGACACCCTGAACGCGCTCGTGTATTCGCCCGACGGCCAGCGTATCGTGACGACGGCCGACGACGGCCGCATCAAAGTGTGGGACATTGAGTCCGGCTTCTGCATTGTCACGTTCACCGAGCACACGAGCGGCGTGACGGCGTGCGAGTTCGCCAAGCGCGGCAGCGTCCTGTTCACGGCTAGCTTGGACGGCTCTGTGCGCGCGTGGGACATGGTCCGGTACCGCAACTTCCGGACATTCACGGCCCCGACACGGCTGTCGTTTTCGTGCATGGCCGTGGACCCCAGCGGCGAGGTCGTGGCCGCAGGCTCCATCGACTCGTTTGACATCCACATTTGGTCCGTGCAGACGGGCCAGCTGCTGGACCGCCTCGCCGGCCACGAGGGCCCCGTGTCGTCGCTGGCCTTTGCGCCGGACGGCAACGTGCTGGTCAGCGGCAGCTGGGACCGCACCGCGCGGATCTGGTCCGTGTTTACGCGCACCCAGACAAGCGAGCCCCTGCAGCTGCAGGCCGACGTGCTCGCCCTGGCCATCCGACCCGACGCGCAGCAGCTGGCGATCAGCACCCTGGACGGCCAGCTGACGTTCTGGTCCATTGCCGAGGCGCAGCAGGTGGCGGGCCTCGACGGCCGGCGCGACGTGTCGGGCGGCCGCCGGATCACGGACCGCCGCACGGCGGCCAACGTGTCGGGCACCAAGAGTTTCGGCACCATCCGCTACAGCACTGACGGCACGTGCCTGCTGGCGGCGGGCAGCAGCAAGTACATCTGCCTGTACGCCGTCGCGACGGGCGTGCTGCTAAAAAAGTTCACCGTCAGCGTCAACTTGTCGCTGTCCGGCACACAGGAGTTCCTCAACAGCAAGCAGCTGACCGAGGCCGGCCCGCTCGGCATGATCGACGACCAGGGCGAGGCCTCGGACCGCGAAGACCGGCGCGACCGCTCGCTGCCGGGCGCGACGCGTGGCGGCGACCCGTCGGCGCGGCGGCGCATGCCCCTGGTGCGGGTGACCGGTGTGGCGTTTGCGCCGACGGGCACGGCGTTTTGCGCGGCGTCCACCGAGGGCCTGCTCGTGTACAGCCTGGACACGGCGCCCGCGTTCGACCCCTTTGACCTCAGCATGGCGATCACGCCCGCGGCGACGCTGGCCGTGCTGCGCGACGAGAAGGACTACCTCAAGGCGCTCGTGATGGCGTTCCGGCTCAACGAGGCGCCGCTGCTGCAGCGCGTGTTCTTGGCCGTGCCGCACCCGGCCATTGCGCTCGTGGTGGCGGACCTGCCGACGGTGTACGTGCCGCGGCTGCTGCGGTTCGTGGCGGCGCAGACGGAGCAGTCGCCGCACATCGAGTTCTGCCTGCTGTGGATCAAGGCCCTGGTAGACCGGCACGGCGCGTGGCTGACGGCGCACCGGGGCCAGCTGGACGTGGAGCTGCGCGTGGTGGCGCGGGCGCTGGGCCGCATGCGCGACGAGATCCGGCGGCTGGCCGACGAAAACGTGTACACGGTCGACTATCTGCTGGACCAGGCTGCGAAGAAGCGCGAGCAAGCGGCGCGGCCGCCGCCACAACTGTTGAAGCAGCTGCCGGCGGTGGCACCGGCGACGACGGCACCGGCCAATGGGGTAGACACAGCAGTCAAAGAAAGCGCTACGACCGTTGACTTTGTTGTCGACGGCGAAGACGACAGCGAAGGCGAGTGGATTGGATTGGCATAAAAAGTGTTTTTTGGTTTTGTTAGGCGGGCGTTCTGGACATTGGCTCTGACATAGACGGGGTAACCACTACATTGTACATTTCAAGCGCAATACGAAGTAAGGTATCATCAAAAAACCGCATATTCCGCATTTCTTTCGATCCGCTGTTTCGTTTGTGTTTTTTGTTGTTCATCAAGGACGAATGTCCAACTCGCTCAACCGTCACCCACTCAAATTGTTTCACATTGCTGAAAGCGTTCGATTTTTTGTAATAATAGTACACACAAGTTCAGCTGTAAAAGTTCGTCGTGCTCTTACATGAACGCACAACTCGCCACTTCTTGCGAATGCGGTTCTCTTCTCGAACTACCTGCCCTACGAGCTTGCGCACATGTGCCCCTAGCTGTCCACCTCCATGGCGGCGGCGCCGCTTTCTTCGTTGCCGTTGCCATCGTCGTCATCGCCCCCGTCACCCGCCTTGTCGTCCGCGACGCTGTCGATCCACGCCTTGACCTCTTGGCCGTCGTACACCCGAAATGGTTCCACCTTGCGCGGCTGCGGCTTGCCTCCTGCTGCTGCCGCCGCCGCTGCTGGCACGATGCCGACGATGCCCACGCTCGTGTTGTCGACGGTCAGCTCGCGGTCCTGCACGAGGCTCTCCTTGAGCGCGCGCAGGCCGTGGCGCACGAGCGTCTCCCGGTCCGCGGTGGCGAAGCGGTCGACGTTCTTCTCGAGGTACGTGCGGGCCATCTGCGAGCGGGCGCCGATGGCAAAGGCGACCATCTCGTCGGTCATGCCGCTGGGCTGGAATTCAAACAGATGGGGCCCGCGATCGTCGACGCCCGCGACCAGCAGGCCCACGCCGTAGGGCCGGCGGCCGTAGTGCTGGGTGTTGATTTGGGCCTTTTCGCCGATCATGTCGACGAGCCGGCGCACGGGCATGGCGCGGTCGTAGGTGAGGCGGTGACCGAGGCACTGCTGCTTCATAAAGTTGGACAGGACGCGTGCGTCCGAGGTGAGACCGGCGATGGCGATGCCGGCGTGCTCGTCGACGGCAAAGAGCTTCTTCTGGTACGAGGAGAGCTCCTCGGCGTTGCGCTGGGGGGGAAGAGGTCAGCCACTTTATATGGACTTTTTTTATTTTCTCCTATTTCATCGTTGACGCACCTTCACCGCCACGAGGACGGCATGTGTCTTGCTGACGATGCCCACTACAACGGAGCCCTGCTTGACGGCCTCGGCGGCATACTCAACCTGGAATATTCGGCCTTGCGGCGAGCTGCAGAAGGGCGTGTCAGCAAAAAACAACCACTTAAGTCTAGAGCGAGCGCGGCGTGAACAGCAGTTCCAAAACGCACAATGTGACCGAGTCGTTGTCATAGTTGTTTCTGAACATCGTGGGCGACGAAAAGAGAAAACAAAGGGCGAAAAGAGCGGGCGGAAAGCCAGCGAATCGGCGCAGCAACGGGAGACAAAATGCGTAAGAAGAGAATGTGGTCAACGATCTCGTCCTTGAGATGATTCGTCGTCACCGTAAAAATAGCGGAAACAGGTTGTCGAGTCGCGATCGCAAAGGTGTTAATGACGTTGGTGTCGCGGTGCGGTTCGTCTCCAAAAGCGCCCATACAAAATGAGACAATATAGCAAAGCAGGCAGCTTCAAGCTTTCGTATGTTTTGGCCTGCAAGCTGGTCCTCCCGTGAAAATGGCCCGTGCGCCTCTAGGACGGAGTTTAGCACAGTGCAGCCTCAGGCACAGACGTATGGTCGGTTATGTAAGCACAGACAGAGCTGGAACAAAAGCAGCCGGTCGACGCTAAACCCGAAAGGACAGGAGGCTGCGCCCGCTCTCCATCGTCATCTTCGCCGCAACCTTTCTGTCCGACAATCTTGCCACGCCGACGCCGCCATCCACCGCATCGAAAACCCGCGACGCATTCATGATCGCCGTGGCGTTCTTTTGACCGTGATTTTTCTTCTTCGTCCACAGATTTCGTTCTTGTTTTCCGGCTGCGCGCCACTCCGACCGGCCCGCCGCCGCCCTCCTCGCAAATCGTCATCCTCCGACTCCGGCTTCCGGTCTTTGATCTTCACAGCCTTGGCCTCTCCACTAGACGGCACGACGCCTCGATTGTTCTACTGGTGGATTTAGCTACAAATACATCCGCCGCCCGATTTGTCTCCCTGCACCACGTCCGCCCGCCGCCACCATGACGACCGCCGGCCTCAAAACCATCATCGCCCTGTCCTTCGTGCTCGCCGTCGGCTTCCTTCTCGTCATCCTGTCGTGCGCGCTCTGGTCGGTCTACTACCCACTGTTGGTGGTGGCTACGTACGTGCTGGCACCACTGCCGAACTGGATCTGCAGCCGCTGCGCCAACCCCGACGACTTTGAGAGCGCAGGCACGGCCATCCTCGATGTCGGGCGGTTTTTCACTGCGTTTTTCGTAGTGATGGGCATTGGTGGGTGCTCGACTTTTCCTTCTTTCTTTGCTTTTTTCGACCTTGCCTATACTAATACTCGCAGCTCTGCCCGTCGTACTCGCACACTCAGGCCTCATCGGAATTGGCGCCATGGCCATGTCCATCGTGGGCGGCCTGCTAATTTACGGCACGATCATCAGCTTCGGCATGTTCTTCCAAGAGGACCAAGACTTTTAAGGCGGTGGAAGAGCCATGGATGCAGCTACAGAAACAAGCACACGAGAACAATAATAATAGTGCGGCCGTTGAAATGCATAGACAACAGAAAATACTCTTTTTGTATTTCTGGTAGCGAGCGAGTCAATTTGTCACCTTTGTCTCTTTTCTTCTTGCTATCCTCTCCTTTTCTCCTTTGTTTTTCTTTTGTTTTTTCTTAGCTACTCGTCTGGCTTCTTCTGCTTTGTTGGACAACTTTGTAGCATCACAAAACCGTGGGGCGTTGGGATCCGGAGGCTTTTGCATTGGACTTTCGTGAATTGAGTGGCTATTTTTCCTTTTCCTTTGTTTTTTTTCCTTTTTGCTCTCTAGTAGCTCTCTCGTCTTAACCAAACATGAGTCGTTTCTCTGATCTATCTATGGAGTGTCTATGCCGTTGAGGCACTTTGCTGTCTATACTTCGCCCCTTGAAATGTTAAAATGCAAAACGCCAGCTTCCTTTCCAAAAGAGTGAACACGCACGTTGAGTGCCGTGTCACAACAGAAGATACAAAAAATTAAAAATCATCCTGTTTATAATGACGATATCACATCCTCAAAAATGCCCAGCGGCCCGGCCAGTTTCGTAAGCATCTCCTCGCGCTCGCCCTCGGGCGTGCTGAGGACCGTCACGGCGCCGCCGGCCCCGACGTGCCACACCTGCCGGCCATGGTCGTCTTCGCCGTTGCCGTTTGGCGCCGGCGCCGCTTCGATCTCGTCGTCCCACCGGAACAGGCTGCGGATGGTCACGCTCCAGTCGCTCCGCCCCGTCACGCACAGGTACCCGACCACGCCCGCGTACAGGCTGCGCTCGCGCTGCTGCTCGAGGACCCGCAGCCGCTCGCAGCTGCGCTTCTTCGGCGCGCCCGTCATGCTTCCGGGCGGCAGGCTCGCAGCCAGCACGTCCAGGGCCGTGGGGGGTGCGCCGACATGGGCCCTGGCCTCCTGGTTGGCATCGTCCTTGGTGTCCACACCCAAGCGCCCCTCCACGACGCTCACCATCTGAAAGACGTGGCCGTGCGGCTCGACCGCGAGCAGGCGGCGCACCGCAACGTTGGCCGGCCCGCACACCCCGTGCAAATCGTGGCGGACAAGATCGACGATCATGAGGTTCTCGGCTTCTTCTTTGGGCACGTGCAACAACGCGGCGGCCTGCGACAGCGTGGCCACGGCCGCCGACCGGCGCACGGTGCCCTTCATAGGCCGCATGGAGGCATAGAGTGTACCGTCTCTGTTGTCGTCGTCATCGTCGTTGTTGCCGCTGTTGCGCGGTCCCACGCGCAAAAATCGCTCCGGCGAGCTGCTGAGCAGCGTGGCGCCGCCCAGGCGGATGTACGAGGCGAATGGTGCCGGGTTGCGGGTGCGCAGGGCCCGGTAGTAGCTCCAGGAGGACGGCATCCGCTGGGGACCGTTACGGACATCCTGCACAATCCGCGTCTGGTCTGTCAGGCACAGTTCGTACGTGTCGCCCGCAGCAATGTACTCCTGGCAGGCGCGGACCTTGTCCTCGTATGTGTGCACGTCAGGAGCATAGACACGCGTGCGAGGCCTCGCCGCCGTCTTGCCCGCATTGGTCGCCGGTGTCTTCAAGGAATCCACCGTGCGACCAGTCCGCGGTTGCGGTCCTGCGGAAGTCGCATGCCATACTGGTGAGCCTTGCAGCTGCGCAACAATGCCGTCGACCCAGGAGAGCGAAGATGAGGCGGAATGCGCTTTGTACACGCCATTCTGTGCTGTAGGCCCGTCACCATCAAGGTCCTGGACATGTAGCAGACCCTTGACGTGGTCCACGACCAGACTCCGCGTGACCCACGCGAAACAGACGTCGGGCCGGTCGTGGCCGCGCCCGTCCTGGCCTGGCGTTGGAATGTCCACACCAATGTCGCCCAGCCCCTGTTCGTACGTGATGTAGCCCATGAAACCGCCGAGAAAGGGTGAGACGGGCGACGACGCCGCCGCCGCCGACGTTTCGGATTCGGGCAAGCGCCGGGCGTCGTGGAACTCCGCCAGCAGCTGCCAAATCATCTGCGTGCCGCGCAGCGGAATGCGTTCTACCGTCGACTCGGCCCCGCCCGCGCTTCCCGGGGGCAGCCGCAACGTGGCGAAACGGTCGCCCGTCCGGTACTCGATGCGCAGGGCCGCGCCAACGTCCAGTGCTACAATGCTGAAGCGCCCGCGGATTGCTTCCTCGTCCACGCCGCCGGCCTCGCCTTCCAGGCCGCCGGTGGTGGTTGTGGTTGTTGCCGCACGCGCCGCTGCCGTCGCCGAGTCCAAGACAATGTGCTCCAGTTCGTCGCGGCTGCCCGACAGCGGGTCCAGGCTCCCCGGGGGTGCCAGTGCTTCGACCAGGTCAGGCACGTGCACATGCTCGGGCAGTTTGAGTGTGCGCGAGACAAAACCTCGGCTAGATGCACGAAGTCGGGGCAGCAACGTTGACGGACCGTTGCTGTCTCCGAGCGTGCCATTGACTCTGTTCGCTCTGTTGCTGCCATCTAGGCTGCGTGCCGAGCGATCGCATCCGTGGGTGTCCTCGAGGACCAAAGGCCGTAAGGACAGCAGACGTGGCCGCGTTGCTTGGTGTGCCGCCATGCCGGTAGCACCGGTAGCCCTGGAACCGTTTGGCTTTCCAAGAGCGGCGGCATGCGTCCGCCTGTGGTCAGCGTTCCACTGCAGGGCCGCCCGGAACCAGTTATCTAGCACGGTATGACTAGCTGCGTCGGTGCAGACCGACTCCGGGTGGTACTGCAGCCCCCAGAATGGTAAGGTCCGGTGGCGGACGGCCATCAAGATGCGTTCGGTATCACCGGTTGTTGTATGCGTTGGCGAAGCGACCACAGGACGTCCCGTTGCCGCCACCGCCACAGGCTCCTCCACCCACGCCAAGGGCAGCAGGTCCGCGCACCGGGGCGACAAGACGGTCGTGTCCCACCGCGTGGTGGACCAGACGGCCGCCGGAATGCGGTCTTGGCCCACATCGGCGCCGAGGCTGTGGTACAGCGTCGCCCGGAAGGGGGCCGGCACACCGGCGAAGATGTCGGCTGCCGGCGCGACGTCAATGGCCCGCACCATGCCGTGCAGACCGCCGGCCCGGAGACGCCGGATGCACCCGCCGTGGGCGGCCACAAGGCTTTGAAATCCGAGGCAGATGCCGAGGGTCGGCACGGCCGTGTGGATCTTGTTCACCGGCGTTTCGTCCGCGTCATCTGGGGTCTTCGCTGCCGCCCACACATACTGCATAAGGCCAATGTCAGCGGCGCAATGAGGCGACCCGGGGCCCGGCCCGCAGACGACGGCATCGTAGTGCTGGAGCTCGTCCCGGAAGGCCGCGGGCGTCAGTGGTGCGTCAATGGGCAAGACATGGACGTCGGCGTGGAGGCGAGTGGCGAGAAGCGCGGTGATGTTGTTGGAGAACGAGTCGTAGGCGTCCAGAAAGAGGATCTTTGGTCTGTTGTCCATCTCTCTGAGGCAACTGCTCGGCGGACAAAGGGCGTCTTTTAATTGTTTGGGGTCTGCGTGACTCAAAATAATTTTCGAGATGCTTCCTTTGGTTTAGATGCCCGAGAAAAGTGAACGTCTTCTCTTTAGGAACAAGACAATAAAATAAAAAAAGTCTTTTATCATATACCATCAAAAATAGTGATGAGAGGCGTTGCGGATAGGAAAGACATGATGACGTGCTTATGTGTAAACTGGTATGAAAGCCGAAAATTGATTTTTTTTTTCGCCCGATTTTTGTCTTATAAATTGGCTTTACACTACGATGCCCACCACAACCATTAGAATCCGCTCATATCCCCTTCGAGACTCACTGTAAATTCACATTCCAGGCAAACAACATTTCCAAATGGTGATTTCACATTCTCACCGTTGCTGTTCTGGCTTTTTATTTTGCTCCTTTTCACGACTATTTCTGTCCCGATAGTCGCATATTTATAAAATGTATAGTTAAATAATTATTCGTTTGTCGCTAATATATGCATATATACAAAAGCGTAACCAAAGCCCTTGAGCGCCCGTCACAGCCGGTCTTCATTCACGACAAAGAAGCGGCACGGCCGCCGCGAGTGCCAGATGCGCCGCTCCCGCGGGCCTAGGATCGAATCCATCAGCAGCGTCTCCGTGTTGGACCGCGGCCGCCCCGTTTTGGATGCGTCGTCGTCGCCGTCGTTGGCGCGCGGCACCCACAGCCGCGTCTCCTCCACGGACGCCGTCACCTCAAACTCGCCGCGGCACAGCGGCGTGATGCCGATGCGCACCTCGGTGGTCGCGCGCGCCGCCAGCAGCGGCAGCGCCTGCTGCAGCGTGCCGTCCCACGCGAGTTTGCGCGTGAGGTCGAGCGCCACGTTGAGCGGCCGGTGGCGCAGCGCCGGCATCAGGCGCAGCGTCGGGTACAGCGGCTGCGCTGTGCGGTTGGTGATGCGCACGCGCAACTGCGCGAACTCGTCGACGGGAATCGTGCTGCTCGTGACCCACGAGTCGCTGTCGTCCGCCGCATCGCCGCCGGCGGCTTCGGGGGCGACAGGACGCTCAACTGCCATAGCGATGCCCACCTCGTCCACTTTGATGGCTTCAATCATGCGTGCCGTCAGGCGCATGCTGCGCAGCTCAATGCTGCCTTGGCGCGGCGGTGTTGTGTCCGACGATGACGACGTGGCCGTCGTCCAGGTCCCCCGTAGGGCATCCAGGATCGCTTCTCGGTACCAAAATGCCTCGCGGTTGGCTCGCTCGGCGTCCGGCGTGATCTTGCCCGTGCTGACAACAAACTGGCGCTGACGCGCCGGGTTGAGCGCGGGAATGGCGGCGTGCGGGTCTTCGAGGAAGATGCGCGGCAGCGGCACGAGCACGCGGCTTGTGTTTCCCGGCAAGATGTGTTCCGTGACCATTAGACCGTCGGCGGCCGTGAGGTCAACGCGCATTTGACTAGGCCACGCGTTGCGCAGATCCAACAGCAAGAGGCAGTATTTGTCTTCTTCTTCGTCTTCTTCTTCTTCTGTTGGGTGGGTACCGCCGCTGTTGGTGTTGTCGCTGTTGCTGTCTCTATCGCTGTCGGCGTCAGCGTCGGCGTCGGCATCGGCGCTGCTTTCGTGACTCCCACGCTTTTCAGCCCCCGATCGGTAGCACTGCTCCCACAGCGGCGGCGGAATGCGGCCATGAAGCGGCAACACGTCCATGCGCGCCACTTCAATGCTGGCGTTGACCGTGACCGTCAGGTGCAGCGCCACCTGGCGCGTGTAGAACTTGGTAGTTACCTCGTCGGCCGGCTGGCCTAGGTGTGCGTAGTCGACCTGGATGGTGCCGCTCGTCAACCCAGGCTTGCCGAGGATCTCAAAGTCGAACGTGGCCGCGGCGCCCGGCGCTATATAGCGTTGGTTTTTGCCGCCGCCGCTGCTGCCGCTGTCGCCAGCGCGCGGGCGCAGCCGCAGCGCCTGTTTCTTGGCCAAGATCAGTTCGTATTCGTAGAGCTCCGCGGGCGACGCGTCGCGGTTGCTCAAAGCCGCCTGGACGGACGCCTGGGTCGAGTCCTGAAACGAAAACAAGAGGAAATCGACGGGCGTCGTCGCCGACAGGTTTTGCAACGTCACCGAAAACACCTGCCGCTCGCCCTCGAGCAGCATTGCCGACGACTGCGGCAGGGTGGTGGACTGCACAACGACCAGGGGCTGCGGCGGGATCACGGTGAGCGCGACCCGCTCGGCCTGCAGCGGGGGCAGGGCAGCCGTCGCCGCGAGTAAAGGTACCGTGGGCGAGGCCGGTGAGTCTTTCGTTGCCCCTTGTTTTTGTGACTGCATTTTCTGCTGTTGTAGAAGGAGCTGATGGCGCCGGAACGGCGGCATCCCGATCGCCTTCACGCGGTCCTCGCGCTCTGGCGACCACGGCTGCACGAAGATGGGGAACCGCCGCTCGCGGCAGCCGCGGACGCGGACCACGGCGCCCGTGATGGTCAGGGCGCCCGGCGCTTTGGGGGTACCCGTGATTTTGACGATTTGCGTGCGGTAGGGTCCCAAAACGGCGCTGCCCACGTGGGCGTCGAATGCGACGCCGTCCGTCTCGAGCCGCACGCTCTCCACAGCTACCTCGATGTCGTAGGGATTTTGCAGGGTCAGCTTGAACGTCGTCAGCTCGTCGGCGACCAGGATCTGCTCAACGGTGGCCTTGTCTGCCGGTTTTAAGAACGAGTTGTGGATGAACGGGTCCACGTCCTGCGACGTCCGCGCCGCGGCGCCCTGGCTCGCCGACAGCTCGCTTTTGGTGTGGGCGACGGGGAGGCACGGCAGCGGCGGCGGCTCGACCTTGACACCGCGCAGTAAAAACTCGTCCCAGTACTCGGCCGCCATTGCCTCGCCCAGCCCCAGACGGCGCGACAGGTTTGCCGTCTTGGCAATGTTGTTGACGAGTTGAACCTGCTCGTCCCGGCTGATGATGGGCGCGGCGTCCCCCTTTCGAGGGCCGGGCGCGATGCCCCTGCCGGCCGTGCGCAGCAGGTCGCTCGAAAACTTGAGCACACCGGCAAAGTCCGGCAGCGCCTGGGAAAACTGGATGCAGGCCCAAAGCAGGTTGAGCTTGGTGCCAGGCATGCCGTACAGACGCGAGGCGGCCTGCATGCGGATGCGCGCAATTGTGGCGGCGTCGCCGTCGTCTACGGCAGCTGTGGTTACCGTGGCCGGCGCCGCGGCCCCCATCGGGTCAAACTCCACCACGCCGTACGTCTTCAGGAGCGTGCCGAGAAAGGCATCGAGGCCCGACTCAATGTCGCCTTCGGCCAGATCGAGAGCGGCTGCACCGTTCGTCTGTCCCGGCTGCTGCTGCTGCTGCTGAAAACCGTTCTGCAACAGCAACCCAGCCGCCGGGTGAATGCCAACCTCGGCAGCACCCCGTGTGCGCGCTTCGACCAGACCGCCAATGAGCACCGAGACCAGCTCGCGCACCACCATGGCCCGTTTGCGCTGGTAACCCAGACGGCCTAGGACAGATGCAATGCCGCTCAGCGTGACAATGCGGTCGACAGTGGTGAGCAGATCCGCACCGGAGGACGGAAAGGCCCGGAAGAGCGTGTTGACAATGTGCGACCGGCTGGGCGCGACGGACAGCCGCGGCGACGTGGTCAAGACACGGCTGGCGTCGTACGTGCCGTCGACGGCCATGTCCAGAAAGGACCGGCCGAGCACGCCGTCGGCCAGGTGCAAGGCCGCAAGGAGGTTGCACGTGCGGATGGTGGCCTCCGCAAGGGGCAGTGGCGGCAGGTGCTCGCCCGAGATACGCGCGTACAGACCGAGTATGCGGTCCAACAGGTCGGGGAGTATGATTTGCAGGTGCCGCAGCCACCGCGGTTGTTCCGGGTGGGCCTTCTCAGCGGCCTCCAGCGCCTGCGCGGCGGCCACGGCGGCGGACCCCTTTTCAGGCGGCGGCAGGCACACATTGGGGATCTGGAACTCGATGTCGGCCCAGGCCAGCAGGAGCAGGCACACGACGATCAGCTCCAGCGCCTTGCCGTGCCACAGGTGGTCGTTGATGGAGCGCGACACGGTGGCGCCGTCGACGAGCTCCTTCAGGGCGTCGGTCCAGCGGCCGGCCTGCAGGTACAGCGAGGCCACGACGATGGTAACCCGGCTCTTGCCCTTGGTGCGCCAGCGCTCGTTGAGGCCGCCGGGGCCGAAGCCCTGGACCGAGATGCGGTCCTGGCTGTGTGCGCGAAACCCAGCGTCGCCCGAGGCACTGTCAAACGGCGACACCGACCGATCGGGGCTGGAGATGGGGCTGCCAGCACCGGCGCTGCCGCTCGCGGCCGCCATGTCGTCAAAGGTGGTGGCGGGGCCGGAGAGACCGCTGCGCACGGGTGTTGAGGGTCGGCCAGGTGTGGACCCGGCGCTGTGCGACGACCCAAACGAGGTGGCGCCCTTGAACGGAACAGGCATAGACATGCGCGCCTGCGCCCGGTCCGCCGGCGACAGCCCGCCGCCCACCGAGCTGGAGCGTTGTGGCGGCAGCGTGTACTGCGAGTTGCGCCGCGACGGCAACGTGCTGTTGGCGCCACCGCTTCCCGTCCCGCTTGCCTCGTCGAACCCACCACCGCTGCCGCTGGTACTGCCGTGGCCGGGTCGAAACACGCCGGTCGCCTGCCCCGGGGACTCAATGTACGACATGGCGTCATACGAGCGGGCCAGCGTAGTCATCTCGGCGAGCAGCAGCGACGAGACGTCGGCCATGACCGTCTTCATGGTGGTGCGCTTGGATTGCGCGATCGGCGGGACCGTGGCCAGGCCCTCGGGAATCGGAATGTGCGTCGGCCGCGTGCCACTGTCATCGTCGTCGTTCCCATCGCCGTTGCCGTCGCCGTCGCGGGCCGGCGCGGGCACGTAGTCAAAGATGAGCACGCGGTGGACAAGCACGCGTGTGTAGGTGTCCCGCAGGGCCTCCAGCTCTTGGTAGAGCGTGCGAATATTGCGCTCTTCGATGGAGCGCCCGCCGGCAGACTGGCGTTTGCCGCCAAAAGCCACCGTCTTGAGGGCGGCGCCGTCGGCCAGGGCCAGGATGACGAGAGGCTCGCGGTACTGGTCAAAGGGCGACCAGGCGAGGTGGTCGTGCGGCGGTACGTGGGTAATGAGGTCGTAGAAGATAACGCCGTCGGGGAAGGCCAAAGGATTGAACATGTCTGGTAAGTCAGCAAATGCGTGACGTGAACATCTCTAGGGAGGAAATCAAGTCAAAGACGGGGGGAGGAGGCGGCGCACTTCGGTTGGGCCGGCTGTCGGCGCTGACGTCGCGCAGATGGACGGCATATTCGCCTTTGAGGCGCTCGAGGAACGAAGCAAACCGGTCGCGGTGGACGGGGCCGACGGGAAGAACAAGGACTTTGACCTGGGCCGGAGCGATGGGGAGGAAGGGGTCGGACCGGGCCATGGTTGAAGGGGGGTCGCGGCCGGCGGCGAGGCCCTCTGGCGCGTGCGGTAAAACGAAGTAGGTCTCCTATGAGGGGTCCAGCGTATAATAAGAGGGAAACCTGTACGGAGTAAAGAGACGGGGCCCGACGCGGTCGAGGGAGAGCATGGCGAGGAAAACAGGGGAGGGTTGAGGACGGACGAGGAGGAACAAGCGCGTCGGCGGGACGCCGTGGAGCGGAAGTGGCTGGAGTGGGGTTTTTGATGCTTTTGGGAGCTTAATGACAGGGCCACAAATCCATCTGGCCGAGCAGGAATCACAAATCGGAACGGGCGGCGAGAACGGGGCCGTTGTGTGGTGTCGGTTTTGGCCAGGTTGGCTTGCGACCGGATGGAGGCCCGGGCTTGCTTGGTGGTGGTAATTTAGTTCCCACAGCTCTCGTACTACGATCACAGCGAGTATTTATGCTTACATAATCGAACTAGGGGGCTTTACATGCGAACGACGCGTTCTCCTTTCTTCGATTTGCATTTGCTTTTGCAATGATCTATTCCAAACGTAGATTTTTTACATCTAAAATGAAAATTTTCTATCGGCCTTTTTAGGTTCGTTTAAAAAATCCATCAATGATTCTGTAGAGCTCGCACGGAGCCGGGCCTTTCCAGCCTGCTTCAACGTTGTGGACAGGCTTTTGAAGAGAGACCGAACGTCTCACACTGCCGGGTCTGCCGCCGGCAGTTCTGCCACCCGCTCGCGGTACGTCTTTTCTGCCCGCGTCCACACGCCTTCAGTTTTGCGATCCCGCAGCTTCAGAAGGCTCGGGAGCAGCAATGAGGCGTACTCTTCGCTGGCCTCGCGCGCAATCAACGTGGGGAGATGGTCAATGGCAATGATGCGCAGCTCCGGTCCCTCGAGCGCGCGCGACGCCGACGTCGTCGGATTGGCAAAGGAGCTGTAACCAGAATAGACGGGAATCGGGTTGTTCTCGTTGTTGGGGTCGCAGCTCACGTCGCAGATCACGCGTAGCCGCCGCGCCGGCGTCGACAACGAGTCGAGTGTGGTGAACGGCGGGATCCGGTGGGCCCCGAGATAGACACAGTTCAAGAGGATGTCTGCGTCGACAATCTCGGCAAAGGGCCCGCCGCGGCTGGTCTCCGCGAGGTCCCACTTGAGAACAGATTCCTCGGGGATGCCCACGGCCCGGCAGCATTCGATGGCCCCCTTTCCGCAGCGGCCCAGGGCGCCAATGATCATGAGGCGCGGGTACGCGCCGTTGTTCAGCGGCAGGGCCTCCGCAAGGGACGACCGGACGAGGTCGATCAATGCCGGGGCGGTGTCGAACGCCGGCACGGCGCCCTGGGGCACGCCGGGGTGGAGCAGCTGATGCGCCCACGACAGCAAGGCCATCGCCGTACCAGCAAAGCCCGCGCTGAAGCCGAAGGCCGCGATGCGCGCGCCGCGCTCGTTCACGAGAAACTCGAGGTCGTAGAGCAAGCCCCCGGCCTTGGCAAAGCGCGCGAGCTCGGTGGCCCACCCGTCCTGCTTCTTGAAACAGTGGGCAAAGTGAATGTATGTGTGCGGTAAGGGCGCTGAAAAACGTGTTAGCAAAGTTCACACACATATACATGTATTGAAAAGGCTCGGCACAATCGACGAACGTTGCTACATACTGCCGTCTGCTGGAAGCTCCTTCAAGCCCAAGATAATGTTGTCCAAGGGGGCCTTGACCCACGAGCCAGCAGGGACAATCTCCGCGCCGACGTCCTTGAACTCGCTGTCATGGTAGATCCGATCCGGTGACGCTTCGACGCGCACAAGGTACCCGGCGTCTATAAGAGCCTTGGCTGTCTCGGGCGATACTGAATCGATCATGTCAGTTTTTTTTATTTCTACCAAAGTTTGGACTCAGGAAAAAGGGTCACTCATATGCATACATGGAGAACGCCGCTCAAAGGGCTTGGTCTCCGACCTCAGGTGAATAACAGTCGTCATGATGGTATGCAACGAATTGGTTACTGCTCAGCTTTCCAAAAACAAAAAAGTTCAAGGGTGAATGAATGAGAAGTGCTTCTATCAGCTGTTGAGTCAGAGGCCAATAATCTGCGATACTAATAAGCTAACTTTGGTTCTTACTAACAGTGCGCAATACCGTACAATATCGACAAAACACAGTCCTTCTCACCGTCCGTCGGACATTGTGTGCGCATTCAATAAAACCCTATATATCACGTGATGTTACTGAACGACTCCTTTACGGACGGTCCTTACGCTCAGCCATAAAGCTCTCGTTCCTCGACAAATCGAAGCGGGCCTCTTCATATTGAAAAAAGTAGTAGATGCTACGTAGCTCTAGCTTTTAATTTGAGCTCTCCTACTTTGTGTTACTGCCTACAGTTTCGCTTGCCCACCTGCCGCTGTCTTGCCGCCCACGGCCATCTCCGCCTGGAGCCAGGCCGGCAGCGCCGGTGGCGCGTCCCAGCCGTCGAGGAACGAACCCGGGGCCACGCCCGGTCCGGCCGGCTTGGCGTAGACCGCCGTCACGTACCAGGCTGTCTGACCGCTGTACAGTGTGTGCTGCAGCGTCGGGATGACCGTGCGGCTGTGGATCAGGTTCGAGTTGGGGTCGGCGTTGACCAGGTTTGCCTCGCGGGGGCGAGAGCGTCCGCTGCTGCTGCTGCTGCTGCTACCGCCGCCAACAGCAGCAACTGCGTGATCCCCTTCCAGGGCGCGAATTCCCACGGCGCCGGCGTCGCGGCACACGGCAAAGGCGCCCTTGCTGCCGGCGATCCATCCGGCGGGCGAGTTGGTGTCGTAGTTGCCGATGATCTTGGGCTGCGTGCCCTCGCCGCGCGCGGCATCGTACAGGTCGAGGTAGCGGCCGTCCAAGGCGTTTTCGTTGTGCACGGCAAAGGCGCCGTCGGCGGTCATGATGCTGCGGCGGGGGCTGTCGGTATTCGAAGCGGCAGCGGGAGCGACGGACAGGCGGTGCACGCGCAGGTGCCAGTTGGGCGTGGTCGGGTGGGGCGGGACGAGGGTGGTGCGGACGGTGACGTCGGGAAAGGGAGCCCACACGGATACGAGCACGGGCGTGCTTTCGGTGCCGCTGCCGCTGCCGCTTCCGCGCGTCTCCAGGGCGGCGTACGACGACAGCCGCCGCGTCTTCCAGTACTCGCCGCCGTCGTCGGACAGGCCGAGCTGGGAGGCGAGTGCGTACTGCTCGAGGGTGAAGAGGCCCGGCGGCACGGAGTAGCCAAAGGCGCTGCTGTAGGCAAAGGCGCCGTATTTGGCGTGGGTGCCCTTCATGGGGTAGCTGCAGGCCTGGCCGGAGGAGAGCAGCATGCAGTGGCCGCCGAGGTTGCTCATGATGTGGCCCGGATGCGGCAGCGGCTTGACGGCGGGCAGAGCGGGCCAGTGGTTCTCCTCGGTGGACGTCCAAAAGGGGTGCGTCTCCGGGACGGCGAGGCAGATGAATGCCAAGCAGGCCCAGTACTAAGGACGAGCAGTGAGAAAAGGGGCCTACGAAAAAAATAATAAAAAATAATAAAAAATAAAAAAATAAAAAAAAAAATCAAGATGAGAAAAGAAAAACTTACAGGACTACCCGGGCTGTTGTAATTTTCAGCCATCTACTGCTGTCAGCCGTGCACAGCACGGTTACCTCGGGGTCGAATAATCATATCGGACTTGGCTTGTACTCACATACATGTTGGGATACGCGTACCCAACGGTCAGCGTGCCCGACGGACTCCACATGTCGTGCTGCGTCTGCCAGTACCGCAGGTGGCGCAGCACAATGCCCTTGACCATGCCCCAGGTCAGCGGCGCCGGCAGGTCGACGTCGGCATAGGCGAGCGCGCCCCAGAACGAGACCATGGCGAAGCGGTAGCCGACGCTGCGGCCAAAGGGGATCGAGCGCCCCTGCTCGTCGTAGTAGTGCGCCAGGTCGAGGGCAGCCTGCTGCGCGCGGTGGCGGAACTCGGCGGCGCGCGCCGGATCCTCGTCGCCGGCCAGCTTGGCGTACAAGAGCTGGAGGAAGTGGATGGCGAAGCTGGAGGAGTAGTAGTCCATTTCTGTTTTGCCCCGTGTGTTAGGTTGAGTGTCAGATTGAGTGTTTTTACTTTTGTTTTTGTACCCTATGGGGGCCCGAGGAGCAAGAGCAACGAGACAGGCAACTCACGATGAATCCCTTCCGGGCCGTCGTTGGACCAGCCGCCGCCGCGGTAAAAGGTGTCAAGGTGGCGGATGTCGCTGTCGAGGCGCGCCTGCGAGAACTTGCCGCCGTTCTTCTTGAGGCCGAGGTTGGCAAACACGCGGAACCAGAGCCAGTTGGTGTTGGGCATGCTGCAATATCGCGTCTGTGGTCAGCCGAGGGCAGAAACGCATTGCCGGGTCATCAGCACAGTTGAACGCACTTCTTCTCGTTGATCGAGTTGCCCAGCCAATTCTCCATGTTTGCCCGCTCTTGGGCCGAGAACGAGTCCCAGAAGACGGGCGCCACCGCCAACGCGTAGCCTGGGCGATGTCAGCGGAGGCACAATCCGGCAGTTATGCCTGCTCAGCGGATCAGATGCGGCTTTGTTGAAAAAAAAAACATCACCCACCCAATGGACACATTTCCACCATGCGCTGGTCGTTGTCGCGCGGAAACCCCCAAAACTCCGGGCTGTCCGGGTCCGTGCCGGCTTTGAGCCCATCGATCCACCACTGTGTGCCGTGGTACTCGCCGCCGCCGGCCAGCAGGCAGGCCAGCCCCCAGAGGGGCCGGCAGATGCCTTCGACCTCGGACGCGGTCTGGTCGAAGCGGACGGCGGTGGCGCCGGGGCAGCGGACGCGGGCCTTGGTCGGCGAGAAGAAGGGCTCGAGCGGATCGAGCAGGGCGCGCAGCAGGGCCTGCACCGAGGCGCGGTCGGACAGGCGGACCTGGGCGAACGGATGAATGCCGTTGTAGCCCAGGACGAGGCCGGTCTGGTGGGCCATGGTGGTCTGTCGGGTCGATGATGTAGGGGTGGTCGACAAGGTATACAAAACGAGGTGAAGCAAGGTAAAGCGAACTGCCGAACGGACAAACAATTTACTACGGAAAGGACGCAAAGCGTATGAAGCAGGAGGAGAGAGAAGGAAACAATAAAAAGAGAAAAGAAAGGTCGAGACAGCGGAAAAGATGAGGGGAAGAAAGCCGAGACGGCAAAAGACGGCAGGGCCAAAACGCCTTGTATCGAACGACGACGCACAACGAAGAAATTCTGCAAAACGGGAAAGCTGTTTGATAATGCAGCGTTTGGTACGTATATATTCCGCGGACGGAACCCGGCCGTGCTCGCGACGAGGAGGGTGTGTCTTCGGTAGGCCTTTTTTGAGTTTATAGCTGCTGCCCGGTAGTTTTTATAAAAGTTGTTTCTTGATTGAAGGCCATGCGATAGGTCAATTCGTCCCTGTTCTTCCCCCAATGACACACGAGCTCCGTGCGGCCCCAGGACATGTCTGACCGCACTTGATGATCACCGAGATGTACAAAAAAAGCGTGGTTATGGTCGCTTTCCGGAGAATATGGTTCTCAGAGGGCACTTGCAGGACCGAACATGGAAAGCTAGTGCACCAGATATCTGCCCATGATTGGCGGCTAATTGTGATCCACCAACAGAAAGAGGCCCGGAATACGGAGAAATAGCAAGACGTGATGGGCGAAGAGCAATAATACCCCAAGAAAAAGGGAAGACCAAGTGGAGAACAAGGGGGGACGGCGCCATCGGTGAAAGGTAACGATGTTGTCAGATGGGTGATAATTGTATTTCGACTTCCACTCGCATGAGTTGCTTCACGCATTGTACCATGCCTTCTGGTATATCCTCCTCCATATTCCGTTTCGAACCTGTAACGCCCTGGTCGTGCCCATTGAACCGAATCCCACACTTTTCCTTTCCGCCCCAGATCAACGCCGTAAATTCAACCGATCCCCAAGATGCAAAAAAAATAAACCGCCATGTTGTCCCGTTGGATCTTCATGAGCTGTACGATGAGACATAGTACTGCGGGGAAACGTGTCAGTAGAAACGGTACATTTGTCGTTTACAATGGAAGAGAGATGGCGGCTCGCAAATTGCCCAACGCACCGTGATCGAACTCGTCTCCTCCGGGTCGTCCGGGTCGTCCGGCTGCGCCACATACACGTGCAGGATCAGCGCCGTGCCGTCGATGAAGCACGCAATCACCCGGCTCCGCTCCAGCCGGCCCACACCCAGCACACGGCTCCAGTCGCGCCCGTCCACGCGCACCGTCGCAAACCGGTCAGGGCCGGCCTCCCGGTACCGCGTGCTCGGGTGCTCCGCCAGCGGCACCGGCAGCGCCGCCTCGTTCAGCGGCGGGTTCTCGAGGTCGTGCCACACCGTCTCGACGCTGAGCGCGTCCGTCACGAGCCGCAGGCGCAGCATGCCGTACATGTTGGCGCTGATCTCGAGTTTGGGGGAGGCGGAGGAGGACGTGGTGGTCGTAGACGACATGGCAGTCGAGCCGAAACCGCCACCACCACCCATGGTCCCGCCGGTGCTCACCCCGCCCCCCAACTTGGTGAAGCGGTCCGACACCGCCTTGAGCTGCAGCAGCGGTGGCAGCACAATGTTGACGTCGGCTTCGGGCACGGTGGGCTCGAGGGCGCTGCCAAAGGCCTCGGCGGCCATGACGCGCACGGGCATGTCCTGGACGACGACCTTTTCGCGTTCGCGCTTGACGGTCAGGTCGAGGAGGGCGGCGGCGGCGGCGGGGTCGTGTGTGGAGGAGGGGGGGAGCTGCGACAGGGCCGCATCCGCGGTGCCGGTGTCGCCAAAGGTGCTTTCGCGGCCGTAGCCGCCGCCGCCACCACCACCGCGGGACCGTCCGCTGCCGACGCCGCCGGAGGCGCCGAAACCGGCTGTACCCCCACCGCCACCGCCGCCAAAACCGCTCCGTAGATTCGTCATCGTGTGGATGGTCATGGACAGCACGGGCACGCCGTCGCGCTTGGTCAGCCGCAGCACGGCGTCGGTGCTGTTGAGGGCGGACTTGAGGGCGCGCTGGAGCGCGGCGAGGGGCAGTTCGAGGTCGATGGCGTTGTTGGCGTTAAGCGACTGGAGGATGTAGCCGTCGAACAAGAACTCGCGGTGGAAGGTTCTGCAGGGGGGAGTTAGCTGGTTGGCAGCGGTTTGAAAAACGGACAACGGTGCTATGTTGGTCTTTGAAGCCGCTAGGAATTGGTCGGGCGGGAGACGCACGACCAGACTTGCGACCCCCGGTCGGGGACAACAATAAAGCGAACGACGTCATCCTCGAGACGAATCCAGACGATCTTGTCGAGGGCGTTGAGCGCCGCAACGAGTTCTAATGGGAGAAAGATGGTCAGCGGCGGCCGATTGGCCCAAGTGAAGACGCGAAGCTACATGGAACGCCTGGGACCAACGAAACCATACTCGAGAACGTGCGGATGTTCCGCAGCTCGGCTTTGAACTTCATTGTGGCACCGCTTGCCTCTTGCACAAGGAAGGGTGGTTGTGGGTGCGGAAGGCGAGCAACGGTCTCGATCTCGAGATCCCGCGGCTGGAAATTTACTGTGAAAGCGCTGCGGCGCGTCTGGGCCCCCCGAAACGACGCGATCTGATAGCGTGGTGTGGCACTAGTTGGGTGCCCAGTTGGGAAAGAGACGACTTAGGACTAGGGCCTGCCCCGCAGCATCAGAGCCTCGCCTAGTGCCTGTAAGAACAAGTACGAATAGCAGTTGGTAGAGGGTTTTACAGCAAGAGTGCTCCAGACATAAAAATTAAAATAGTGTATTGTTAAAAGCCTTTCCATGATGAAAGTCCTTTACAGCAAAAACCGAGAAAGAATTAAGCAACATGAAAAAAAAAAGAAAAGAAGTAAAGGAAGAACAACATTGGTGGCCTTGCGTAACCCGAAATAAACTCATGAAAACCCGGTTTGTCGTCTCCCCGTGAACCTGAACATAAATTTGCTCCTGGAGCTCCTGGATGCAGGATTCGCACACGTGAAGTATCAAGCCTCCTCGGCCAGTTCGTCCGGCGGCGTGTTGGACCACACCTCGAAGACCGCCTTGCGCGCCGGCGCCGTCGGCGGCATCTGCTGCGCCCACCACAGGCTGAACGACTCGGCGTGCGCCCGCCGCCACCGCGCCCAGAGCGCCGCGTGGGCGTTCCGCACGTCCTGCGTGCGCCGGGCGCTGCCCGCCGACGGGACGAAAATGCGCATGGCGAGCCCGATGGCCCGGGCGATCGCGAGTGTGGCTGGTCCGAGCTTCTCCTCGGCGGGCATGTTGGCGAGGAGGGTCTCGTGGCAGAAGATGCAGGGGTCCTCCAGTTTGGGCGGCGGCGTCTGGGACGGCGATGCGGATGGCGATGCGGATGAGGACGGGTACGAAGACGAAGACGAAGACGAGGCCGAATGCGACGGCTGCGCCGCGGAAACGGTCTGAGAGGCCGGCGCCGGCGAGGCGCTGTCACGGCGCTGGCGTTCGGCCTTGGCGTTGCCCGCCGCGTCGGCCGCTGGCGCGGGATCGGACGACGCCGAAGACGAGGTGCCGGAAGAGCCGCCTGCCACCGCGGCAGGCGGCTCTTCTTCGGCGTCGTCCGCATCGGCAGCCGATCCGTCGCTCAGGTGGCCTCCGCTGGTGGACCGCCGGAACCCCTTGAACCGCTTGGCCGACGCGTTGGACGGGGTGCGGACCACGGCGATGAGGGCCCGTTTGGCACGCAGCCGCCTGCTGAAGCGGTGGTGGTTGTTTCTGCCGCTGTCGCTGTCGCTGCCGCTGCCGCTGCTGCTGCTGCTGCTGCTGCCGCTGCCGCTGCCGGCACCATCACTGTCGGTCGCGTGGCCATTGTCATCGTGGCCGTCGTCATGGTGACCTCTGTTGGCCTTTTTCGTACGGCGGCGCGATTTCTTGTTACCGCCGCCGCCGCCGCCGTCGTTGCTCTCGGGTGGCAACACGATCGGCAGCGTGGGGTGCCCGCAGACGTGCACCATGGGCTTGCGGCAGACGGGGCAGCTCGGCTGCACGGCGAAGCCCAGCCAGCTCTTGGCGCAGTGCGAGCCGAAGCGGTGGCCGCAGGGCAGGCTGGACCAGGCCTCGACGATGTCTTCGGGCGTCGGCGTGCCGACGGGGTTGTGGCAGATGGAGCAGGGCTCGGGCAAGGATGACGACGACGCCATGTCACCGTCGTCGTTATCGTTGTCGTTGTCGGTGCCGCCGATGTGACTACGGCCCATTGCTGCGGTGGATGCTCCTGCTGCGGCCTTGGTCCGATGCAAGTTGAGGTGCCCGAGTGTGAGCTTCGTCCGGAGTTTGCCCATTTGCACACAGAATCTGCTGCTGTTTTTTTAATTATTAATTTCTTTTGCTTGATGTCTTTTGGTTGTTTGGTTTTTTTCCGTGTGCGTTGCCCTTTTTTTGGCTTGTCTAGTTGTGCGTGACGTTGGTAATTGAGTGCGTTTTTTTTCTCCTTTCAATGAGCCCTTTCGTAGACGTCTCTTGCGTGAATGAGGATGGTTGGTTCACAAAGAAAAAAAAAACACACAACGCGGAGGGAGACGATGAGAAAGGGAATGACGGCATAAGGGATTGTTGGGCGTCAGTGATGATGCGCAAACACAAAAACGTCTGACATAAGGGACAGCGATTTGACGACCGACGAACGATACACAAAGCGCGTGATGTTGGATGGCCACAGGGCGCTGTTGGTCTTTATTCACTTTCTTTCTTTCTTTCTTTTTTTTGTCTTCCCGTTGTTGCGTCAAGGGACAGCTAAAAGACTGACAGAGTTACTCCAATACATAATCCGTTTGTAATCGCTCGAGATAACAAAGAAAGACAGTGTGGCATCGCCAAAGTCAGACGACGGACGCGGCAGGGAGGGGGGCTTGCGAGAGAAAAACGCGATGCGTTGGGCACATGTGATATGTGGAAGAAATCCAGCTCAAGACAAACGAGATAAGGGGAGCGCCATGATACTGGTTTTTATGTTGCCGCGATGCAAGAGAAAATGGAAAAAAGACGAGAAAGGAACGTAAAGACAGAGAACCCAAAAAGGCCTGAAGAGGATGGGCCGTAAGGCTGGCCAAGAGTGTGGGATGGCAGAGGCACGTGGGCGTTTGCTATCGAACGGACCATCACAGGTGATGCGTTTGGATGGACGACGAACGACGTTGGGGGTGTGAATGGTTGGGATGGATGGATGGATGCCTGTTCATTCGGTTGTGAGTTGCAGGCCTGTTTATCAGGCTGCGGGCCAATGAAGGGCACGGTCTGCGCAGTTGACAGCCTTGCGGTTGGCTGTCCTTTGGACTGTCCTTTGGACTGTCCTTTGGGCTGTCCTTTGGGTCTTGTTTGGGTTCTCGCTTGCGCGGTCTCTTTTAGGACCTACGAGTTCGAACGCATTCTCTGAAAGCAATCAACTGCGTCCCATGAGACAAAACGCGAGACCGCCCCCACGGCCGCGATATCTGTGTCTCACTTTTGCGTTTGCATCTGTGCATCGTCTCGTCCCTTCACACGCCTGTTCACGCCTTTTCACGCTTCTCATGTCAATCTCATGCCAACTTCATGCCCTCCGTTCGTTCTGCATGCAAAAATCGCTGTTCTAGTCAAATTATGGATCTCCCGTCGTGGCGTTCGTAATGCCTCCCGCGATGCATAGATGACAAGGCTCTAGATGCTGAAAGTCGAAAGTACAAAAAAACCGAGTGAAGTAACAGCGTCAAACAGTCAAACATCGAATTGTAAAGAGAAACGCAGAAATCGCATGGATTCCCCACATGCTACCGTACTGTCTCGTCCTCGTCGCTGTCGTCCATGAACCCCTGTTCTAAGCTGTGATGTGTTGTTAGCTGTGCCGTTCTCTTCCAGTGTACGCCTGTGCGGTCTGCTTTGCTCTCGGGCGCCCAACCTACTCTCTGCTCAACCGCCGCGTGCCGTAGACGCCGCCGCCCGCCTGCTCGCGTTGTTGCCGGCTGCCGTCGCGCCGGATCTCGCCCAGTTCTTCGCCCTCCTCTTCGCCGCCGAGCGCCCCCCGGCCGCGCATCGCGTGCCGGCGACCGTCGTTGGTGTCGTCGTCGTCCTCCTGTTCCTCGTCCGACAGCATGTGGTCGACCGGCGCGCGCCGGCCGAAGATGCCGCCGAGCCGGCCGCGCAACCCGCCGCTGCTGCTGCTACGACTGCCGCCGCCGCCCCTGCCGCCGATGCCCGTGTCGCCGCCGTTCTCCGCCGTGCGCTGCCGCCACGTCCGCGCCGCAAAGAACCGGCCGACGGCGCCCTGCATGCGGTAGCGCAGCGACGACGTCTGCGTGGAGAGCGTGTCCATCGGCAGGTACTGGCTGTAGCGGTTGCGGTAGCGCTGCCACACGGGGACGACGGCAAAGGTGAGGAAGAGGTAGACGAGGAGCGCGATGAAGGCGGGCACGAGGAGGGTCTATTTGGCGTCAGTCAGAGGCTTTTTGTCTCGGTTGGCAAGGAAAAAAAAACCAATAGGATCAACAGCTCGCGTGCTCACCCGGATCGCAGACAGCATCGGCCCCATGGCTGCAACCGCGAAACACCGGACAGCTCGTCCGGGCAATGTGCCAAAGCTGTGTTTTGCCGAGAAAAAGCGAGGCTGCGAATGTTACGCACGCATGACGGAGAGACGAGAAAGGAATGCCGTCGATGGCAGGCGAAAGGACGGTGCAGCGAGGGAAAAAAAGGTTCGCAAAGGTACGTCGTAATACGTCCTCTAATACGGACGACGGTAATCACGGAAAGCTACAGAATTGCGACGGGGCACAAACTACGCCCTCCGGGTGGTGCCTCGTAATGCTGCTAAATTTAGGTAAGCCTGCCCAGTCTCCTGGTTACATAAGCGGATTTTTGAAGTTTGTCTTCAGAGCTTCTGGTCACTGTCCAGCCGGCTTACATAATGCTAGCTGCAACAAGGAAACATGAGACTCCCCCTTTTGGAGCACTGTACCTGCGTCTGCTGTTTTGACGTTTGCTTTTGTTTTGCTTGTCGCGATTTCTAGTAGACTTCTGAACTGCTTTAAAAAACGTACCGGCTGTCGTATGCCCCATCCATCATAAACTATTAGCGCCGTCTAGCAGACATTCTTCATCAAACCGTTTTGACAACTTTAATTACTGCAATTTCGTAGCGGCGTCTATCGTGCAGTTGTACCGTATAAACACTGTGTATAGCACTAGCTTGAAGTGTCAAACGTTGCCACCTTCAGTCACGTGCACGACTGCACATGTTTGCGCAACCTATTTACGCAGCACTTGGCCTCCCCAACCCGCCAAATAAGAATGGAAAAAGCTGTAAATATAGCCATCAAGCCTTCTTTCCTTTCCTTGGAACCACTGGTTGTCCTGCCCTGAATGCGTACCGTATGCAGGGTCGAGCTGCGCACGGCTACGGAGTCCCAATTCGGATTAGCGTGGTTTGCACCGGGGGGGGATGCGCAACTGCCCCCCCACCTCCTTCCTTCCCCCCTGATGCGCTGTGCCAAAAAGAGCGACAGAGGTTAGGGGCCGTCACACATTGAGCAATCACGGCCAGAGAACGGAATCCAGGGGTTTGAGATGTGCTAATCCTGTTTCAGCCAACAACGCTTCCGCCGTCAACACGACACATGCACCAGAACGAGGAATGGGAACAGGGGGGCGTGGGCCAGCAACATACCGAGTACGAAGCACGATAGGGACAGGCGGAAAACGGGACCAAGAGTGGGAGCGAGCGGGCCCGTTTTGGGTTGTCCACAACAAAAAAACCGCTAGAAACGACAATCGATAGCGAGGAGACGAGCAAAGGAGAACGGGACGGACGAGCGACACAACACCTGGCGAAGTACGAGTACGAGTCGATGGGACTCCGCTCTTTTCGAATCCGACGCGCACTCTCGTTTGTTCACTGGTCTTTGTGGCGGCGGCTTTCTGTTTGAAGTGGCGACATCGACGTCGGCATCAACATCACGAGAATCCCAAATGACCACGAACTCTCTTCCTCTTCTCATCTCGTCAGAAACAGACAGTCTTTGACCCTTGTCGAGTTTTCGTGAGACGCAGTGCAGAGAGAGAGACGGAGAGAGACGGAGGTGGAGACGACTTGCCATCAAAGTAGCCTCTTATAGCCCAAGAGACCCAAGTCGATTCCATTTGTACGGTGTACGAGTACGTCGTTTTGAGCAGTCGTACGTCTTTGCCCCCCGTCGAATGTTCTACGCTGTCCCTAACGCGGCTCTGTGTGTGTTTGTTTGTGTTGTTCTTATGCTAAACTGCCCTGTGTTCATGCAGAGACCGACGGCGTATTACGGAGTACTTCGCTACACCCCCTCCCCTGGCTTTCTTTATTCCTTATTCATTTTTCTTTTTATTTATTTCTTCTTTCTTCCTTTAGCCTTTCCACACGCGTCGACGGTTGGCCGCAGCTCGATTCCATCTCCGACCGGCCCAAAAACATGATGCGATCCGGCTGAGACACCAGCACTCCTACGAACGGGAGAAGAAACAACAACAAACCAGCCATACCTTCTGCTGCTCGACTCCCTTCCGCGCGACGACGACGACGACGACGACGACGTGCCTGACGGACGAGCGAACGACAGCTCCACCCAAGATACAAACAGAGCGGAAACGGTCCTACCAGCCCGTCTCCACCGGCTGGGCCCGGTTTCATAGGCCTCGCGCCCGTTATTCCGCTTCTGCTCTGGCTTCTTTTCACACACCCCCCCCACCCCCTACCCTTTCTTCGTGTCCTTTGTACACACACGTCCTCGTTTCTAGCCCTTTTCGCTCTCCCTCCCTCCCTTACTCGCAAAGAGACCTGCCATGTCGTCCGATAACAAGTCCAGACAATCGTCTGGCGGCAAGTCCTTCTTCTCCAGAGTCAAACACAAGTCCGACAAACGAAACACCGCCGACGAGAGCCGGTTTCTCGGCCCGCTCGACTTGGACGCCGCCAGCACGACCAACAGCACCATCGGCTCGCGCACGTCGCGCCACGGCCGGGACTCCTCCATCATCTCCCTCGACCGCCCCAGCTCGCCCGAGTCCGGCATCAACACCATGGCCGGCGTCATGACCACCATCCCCTACGAAAGCATCGCCACGGACCGGCGCTCTCCCAACACCGGCGACTACCAGCAGGTACGAAACGGCAGCAGCAGCAGCAACGGCGGCCAACAACACCAGCAGCACTACCCAAACAACCACCACAACGGCGACGCCGCGTCGCTCCGCCGCGAGCCGTTGCCGCACCAGCTCAACAAAGCCACGAGCGACTTCCACCAATACCCATCCTTCGACCCGTCCTCCTCCGCCGCCGCGGCCGCCGTCGCTGCCTCCATGTACGGCGTAGCACCCGCCGCTGCCGCCGGCGGCACACATCTTGCCGGCCCCCGGCCCCCACCACCACCGGGCCCCGGCGGCAACATCACCATGGCCTCGACCGGCCGCCAGACCCAGCTGCAACAATGGGGCCCACCCCGGGACAGCTCGCTGCAAGCCGGCTCACACAACTCACGCTACAACTCGTACATGACGTCGGGCGGCCGAAGTTCAACAGACCACTCGAGCATTTTCTCCGGTACGACTGTGGTGGCTTGTTCTTGTTGTGTATTCGCCTCTGTTTCTGTTTTGTGAAAACCTGTGCTAACTTTTTTTTTTAGGCTTGCCGAGTGCCTCCTCACAAAGCTCCTACTCCTCTCACCGCGAGTCAAATCGCTTAACAAAGGTGCCGGCAGGACCTGTCTCCAACGACGGCTTTGCGTTGTCCAAACCCGACGACGACATCGTGATTGAGCAGATGTTCTTGGCCCTGATGCAGAAGCGCGGCTGGCACAACCTGCCGGAACAGGCGCGGCGGCAGATGACTGCTTACCCGCCCATGAAGAAATGGACGCTGATCTACCAAGACCGTCTGACCGAATGGCAAGGCGAGCAGCGCCGCCGCCAGACCGCCCGGCCCGGCCAGTACCAGAACTTTGACGTGACTACGTACTCGGATGAAGAGGGCTCGCCTGAGTGGTACGTCCGCAAGGTCATGGAGAACAGCCTCGACGCCAAGAACCTCGGGAGCCTCGAGGTCAATCTGCGCACCCAGCAGATCGGCTGGGTCAAGCGCTTCATCGAGTGCCAGGGCCAGGTCGCCCTCACCAACGTCCTGCTCAAGATCAACCGCAAGACCGCCCGCGGCCCGGCCGTCTTCGACGCCGGCAAGGGCGACAAGACCCTCGACCGCGAGTACGACCTGGTCAAGTGCCTCAAGGCCCTCATGAACAACAAGTTCGGCGCCGACGACGCCCTGGCCCATCAGCAGGTGCTCGTCGCCCTGAACCTCTCGCTGATCTCGCCCCGCCTGTCCACCCGGAAGCTCGTCAGCGAGGTGCTCACCTTCTTGTCCCACTGGGGCAACGGCGACGGCCACCTCAAGGTCATCCAGGCCATGGACAGCGTCAAGGGCCAGCAGGGCGAGAACGGCCGCTTCGACGCCTGGATGCGCATCCTCGAGGTCACCGTCGACGGCCGCGGCAAGATGGGCAGCCTCGTCGGCGCCAGCGACGAGGTCCGCAGCGGCGGCATCGGCATGGAGAACCTGCTCATGGAGTACTCCGTCGCCACCCTGATGCTCATCAACATGCTCATCGACGCGCCCGAGCGCGACCTGCCGCTGCGCGTGCACATCCGCGCCCAGTTCATCGCCTGCGGCCTCAAGCGCATCCTCACCAAGATGGAGGCCTTCCAGTACGACCTCATCGACAAGCAGATCGAGCGCTTCCGCACCAACGAGGCCATCGACTACGAGGACATGCTCGAGCGCGAGAACAGCAGCATGCACGACGGCGTCGAGGGCGACGTCAAGGACCTCAACGACCCCGTGCAGATCGTCGACGCCATCCAGCAGCGCCTCCAGGGCTCGCGCACCCAGGACTACTTCGTCTCCGCCCTGCAGCACCTGCTGCTCATGCGCGACAGCGACGGCGAGGAGCGCCTGCGCATGTTCCAGCTCGTCGACGCCATGCTCAGCTACGTCGCCATGGACCGCCGCCTGCCCGACATGGACCTCAAGCAGAGCCTCAACTTCACCGTCCAGAGCCTGCTCGACAAGCTGCACACCGACTCCGAGGCCCGCCAGGCCCTCGACGAGGCCCTCGAGACCCGCCAGATCGCCGAAGCGGCCATGGCCGAGCGCGACGAGATGAAGGCCCGCCTCGAGCTCGGCGCCGACGGCCTCGTCGCCAAGATGCAGAAGCAGCTCGACGAGCAGGCCCGCTTCATCGACGCCCAGCGCCGCCAGGCCGCGTCGCTCAAGGCCGAGATCGAGAGCGTCCAGACCCTGCGGGCCAAGGAGGCCCAGCGCAATGAGCTCGAGACGCGCGAGCTCTACCTCATGCTACGCGACGCCCAGGACGTGGCCGCCTCTAACGCCGCCAACGCCAAGCCCTCGGCCAACAACAACAACAACAACAAGCTCATCGCTAGCGACGATCCCGTGCACATGCAGGGCATCCTCGACCGCGAACGGCTTATGGAGCGTTTGCGCATGCAAATTGAGCGCCAAAAGACCCAGTTCAAGCTGGAAGGCCGCGTCTGGGGCGACGCCGTCGGTCCGTCGGACCGGTTGCGCGCCCTGCGCGAAGAGATGGAGGGCTTCGGTGGTGGGGGCGACGACGACGAAGGCGGCGCGGGCGGCGACGGTGCAGGCGGCAACGGTGCCTTTTTGGGTGTTGTCGGCAACGGCCTGTCCACGAACAGTGTGCTCGGCAGCGTCAATCGCCAGACTCGGATTGGCCGCAAACCCGTGCAGCGGCAAGTCGGGGCTGGGGCTGGTGCCGGTGCCAAAGCCGGTGCCGAAGCCGGTGGTGTTGGCGAGGACGGCGCCGCCAACGACGACGATTTCGACGACATGGGTGACAACACCACCGCTGGCGGCGACGACGACGACGACGACAACGTGGTGTACGAGAAGCCACGCGTCGTCAAGATCCGCCGGCCGGTCATGGACCCCAAGCAGCAAAACGGCCTGTTCAGCGAAATGGCCGGCAAAGTCAAGCGGTACGACGCCAGCGACTCCGAAGACGGCGACGGCGTCACCACGGGCCCGTCGCATCCCAGTCTCGAGTCCCAGTCGCCCATTACGCCCAACGAGATGGAGCCGCCCAAGATCCAAATTACCGGGGCGGCAACGGCAACAACAACAACAATTCCTCCTCCGCCTCCTCCTCCTCCTCCCCCCATGCCCGGCCAACTGCCCGGCGCTCCACCACCACCGCCGCCACCGCCCCCTCCACCTGGTGGTCTCCTGCCCGGCGCGCCTCCACCACCCCCGCCGCCGCCACCGCCGCCTGGCGTACTTCCTGGTGCACCCCCATCCGCGTCCGGTATGCTGCCCGGCGCACCGCCGCCACCACCACCGCCACCACCTCCTCCCGGCGGCATGGCGGGTATGCCGCCACCGCCGCCGCCACCGCCAGCGCCGCCCATGCCTGCGCCGGGCTCCATGTCGGGCCGCTTCTTGTCCAAGCAACCCACGTTTGACCCAATTCCGTCGTCTGTGGGCCTGCCCGTCGTGCGGCCGAAGAAGAAGCTCAAGGCGCTGCATTGGGAAAAGGTCGATTCCACCGTCACCACGCATTGGGCCGCGCACACCCCGTCGGTGGAAGAGCGCGAGGAGAAGTATCTTGAGCTTAGCCGCAAGGGCATCCTGGACGAGGTCGAAAAGCTCTTCATGGCCAAGGAGACCAAGCTGCTCGGCCAGGGCAGTGGGAAGAAGGACGACAAAAAGCAGATCATCTCGACCGATCTTCGAAAAGCATTTGGTGCGTTTGTGGCCATCCCCGGCTCCTGTCTGTGCCTTCCCTTCTTCTTTCTTCGTACGGTTTTGCTAAACCTTTGGTGTAGAGATCGCTTTTGCCAAGTTTTCCCAGCTACCTGTGGACCGCGTGACGCAGATGATCATCCACTGCGACAAGGAAGTGCTGGACAACCCCGTGGTCATGGAGTTCTTGCAAAAGGACGACCTCTGCAACATTCCCGACAACGTCGCGCGGCTGCTGGCGCCGTACAGCAAGGACTGGACGGCACCCAAGGCCACGGAAGACGCGCGCGAGATGGACCCGGCCGAGTTGACGCGGCAGGACCAGATTTTTTTGCTGACCGCCTACGAGCTGCACCACTACTGGAAGAGCCGCATGCGCGCGCTGGCCCTGACGCGCAGCTTCGAGCCCGAGTACGACGAGATCATGGAGAGCATCCGCCAGGTGGTCGCCGTGTCCGAGTCCATCCGCGACTCCGTGTCGCTCATGAACGTGCTCGGCCTCATCCTCGACATTGGCAACTACATGAACGACGCCAACAAGCAGGCCCGCGGCTTCAAGCTCAGCTCGCTCGCCCGCCTCGGCATGGTCAAGGACGACAAGAACGAGTCCACCCTGGCCGACCTCGTCGAGCGCATCGTGCGGCAGCAGTACCCAGAGTGGGAGTCGTTCGCCACCGACATTGCGGGGGTGCTCACCGTGCAAAAGATCAACATCGAGCAGCTGCAGGCCGACGCCAAAAAGTACATTCTCAACATCAACAGCGTCCAGCGCTCCTTTGACAGCGGCAACCTGTCCGACCCCAAGACGTTCCACCCGCAGGACCGCGTTGCCCAGGTCGTGCTGCCCTGCATGAAAGACGCCCGCCGCAAGGCCGAGCAGATGGCCGTCTACCTCGACGAGATGGTCCGCACCTACGACGACATCATGGCCTTTTACGGCGAGGACCCGCGCGACGAGAACGCGCGCCGCGACTTCTTCGCCAAGCTCGCCCTCTTCATCGGCGAGTGGAAAAAGTCGCGCGAGAAGAACGTGCAGTACGAGGAGACGCGCCGCCGCAACGAGGCCAGCATGAAGCGCAAGCACGCGGCCCAGCTCAAGCTCGCGGGCGGCGGGCTCGGGGCCGGCCTCGCGGGGGCCGGCGGCGGGGCCGACGGCTTGGGGCTGCCCAGCCCCTCCAACACGGGCGCCATGGACAGCCTGCTCGAGAAGCTGCGCGCCGCCGCGCCCCAGACGCGCGACCAGCGCGACCGCCGCCGCCGCGCGCGCCTCAAGGACCGGCACCAGGTGCGCATCGCGTCGGGCCAAAAGATTTCCGACATCAACGAGATCCCCGAGGTGGAGGTGAACCTGCAAAGCCGGTCAGGGGGCGGCGGCGGCGGCGGGTTGGGATCGCCCGGAAGCCCGACGCACAACGGCGCCCCTCCGAGCGTCGGCAGCATGCTCAGCCCCGTGTTGTCCTCACCAAGGGAGGGCGGCAGCAGCGTCAACGGTGCAGCAACAGGCAGCAGCAACAACGGCGGCCCGGCGGGCGACGAAGACGACGTCGCTGCGCGCGCCGCGCTGCTGCTGCAGGGCATGCGGGGCGCGGAGGGGGGCGGCGGCGGCGGCGACGAGGCCGACGAGGAGAAGCGCGAGAGCCTCCGCAAGGCGCGGCGGCAGACGGCCGAAGACGAACGGCGGTCACGCCGGCGGCGACGCGAAAAGACGCAGTCCGGCAGCGGCGGTGTGGGTGCGGGTGCAGGTGCAGATGCGGTTGCGGTCGCGGGTGCCGCTGCAAGTGATGCACCAGAAGGCGCGGAAGCAGAGACGCCCACCACTGAAGCCGCGCCGAGTGTGACAGACGTGTAGGAAGCGGGGGAAAAAGGGAAGCAGTTGAGTTGAAAAATAAAACGGGGCGATATTACGATGTCTGATGTATCACTTAATTTTGATCTTTGTTTTTTGGGCGGGCTGGGAGAGATAATCAGGCAAACGGGCACAAAGCGGCGAGAGTTTTGTTCTTTTTTTTATTTTGACATTCCACCTTGTTTTTACTCTGTTCTTCATCTGGCAAATTCGTTTGTTGTACCTACATAGCATGCCATTGTTATTTACAGGGCACGGGCACATTGGCCAGTAGCGCGTGTGTCTTTATCTCGACGTCTCTTTCAATGGGTAGGAAAAGGTCAGACGAGATATCGCATACAGCAAAAGCAGAGCAGTATAAAGTCTAGGGTGTGACAGTAAGGCAATACGCCGAAGATAAAAAAAAAAACTTTCTATATGGCGATATTGTACCGATGTCAGAAAGCAGCAAGCTATCCTGTGATTTAGATCTCAAAACGGATGAACGCTTTAATGCACAGATCGGTCTCGGCTTCCGCCCCGGCTGCGGCTGCGCCCACGCCAACGGCCACGTCGCCGGTCCCGTGGCGAGCGACTGCGCCGGTGGCCGTGGCCGTGGTCGTGGTGGTGCCGCCAATGGCCACCATGGCCGCCATGGCCGCCATCCCTATCCCTGCTGTGGCCCTGCGGTCGCCCGTGGCCACCTTCTTTTGTGTCGTCCTTCTCGTTTATTCGGCCCTCGGTGGGCTCATTCTCCGGTTGCCGCGCCGGTTGCCGCGCCGGGCCACTCCCATTGTCGCCCCCACCAAAACGACCGCCCACTTTGTCGGCCTCTCTTCGGCCGCGCCCGCGCCCAACTGGGCTCTGGCTGCGGTCCCTTCGGCGGTCACTGCTGCGTTTGCGGTAGCGGTCGTGCGAGTGTGAGCGGACGCGGTGATGACGGTCGCGGTCGTCGTGGTGATGGTGGTGGTGGTGCGGGTGGTGGCGGTGGTGGTGGTGAGGATGCCCGCGCCCACGGTGATGGGAATGACGGCCATGGCTGCCGCTGTCGCTGTCGCTGCTGCTTGTGTCGCCGCCGCGCGTATGGTGATGTCGCCGCCTTCGAGGCGAATGGTGGCCGTGGTGTTCGTGGTGGTCTCGGTGGTGGCGCCGCCCGCGTCCGCGGCTGCCGTCGCGCTCCCTGCGCCCTTCACGGCTCCGGTCCCGGTCCCGGCTTCCCCCTCGTATGCGCCCACGGAAGCCGTGGTCTCTATCCCGCCGCTCACGTCGACTCTGTCTGTCATCGTCTCGGTCGCTGGTTGCTGCTGCCGCCGCTGCTGCTGTTGCCGCTGGCAGCCGCGCTACATCCGCCGGTACGGCAATCGCGTTGGCGCCGGTTCCGCCTTCGCCCGGCATGCCGGCGCCACCGCCGGCGCCACCAAGCGGACGCATACCGGGGGGCAAGCCCAGCGCCTGGGCCATCGCGTCCTCCTCGGCCTCCTTGATGCGCCGCAGCTCGGCGCGCCGTGCGGCTGCGGCGTCGGTCTCTGAGCTGCCTTCGCCGACCACCGCCTGCGCGTTGCCATCTGCATCATCTCCGGCCTTGGCGTACCAAGTCAGATCGCGCCCCTGCTGCCAGCGGCCGGTCGGGGCCTTGATGCTGTGGCCGAGGTAGTGCTCGCGGTGGGCGGAGGTGGCGACGTCCTCCCAGCTAAAGTTGACGCCGCCCCGGGAGCCCTGCTTGCGGACGGTGGACACGAGGTCCATCGCGAAAAGAAGGGATTTGCTAGGTATACGGTGAAAATATGTTGGCGAGGGAAAAAAAAAACTTGTGGTGTTGCAGTGTAAATAAAGGGCATCGCGTTTGTGTGATTCAAGGCCTGATGTTGGCGCTTTTTCTTTAAATGTCTTAGTAAGCAAAATTTGTCTCATAGTGACCTGCCCGTCTTGAGACTACAGTCCGTTCAGTTCACCAACAAAAGACAAGCTACAAACTCCACGACGTACCATTCAGCGCCCGACAACAACCCCAACCAGTCGCCATGTCCCTCAAAGCGCTGGATGAGCTTCAATGGAGCGACCCGGCCGCGGCCGAGGCGATGCAGGGCATTCACTCGAACTCGGTTCTCTTCTACTTTATGCTTTCGCCCTACTTTGACAAGACGTCCAACAACAACACCGTCTACAACCAGGCCCTTCACAACGCCAGCATGTTCCCCGTGCTTGAGACGCGCGAACGCTTCGAGGATTTTCTGCGCAGCATGTCAGGCGTCGAGTACGTCGTGCACCAGGCGCCCGCCGAGATGGCCCCCGGCACGGGCACCGGCGTGTGGGTGTTGCGCAAGCAGCTCCGGCGCAAGCGCAACGACGGCCAGCCCGACGACCTGACCGTATACGCCGACTACTTTGTTGTGGGGTACAACATCTACCAGGCGCCGGCGCTGGCGGACGTTTTGAGCGCGCGGATTGTACGTCGCCCTTCTTTCGCCATCCTCCCCCCCCTCCTCCTCCTTTCCAAGTCTGTTTTGGCCTCAATTTTGTGTACTCCTCACGCTAACCTGTTCAACTCTATCCAGACGTCCATGGCCGTCGCCCTGAGCAAGGCGTTTCCCGCCATGGCCAGCCTGCAGACGTGGTCGCCGGCGCGCGGGCACGTGTACGAAACCGCCGACAAAAAGGCGGGGGACGACGATCTGGTGGAAGACGACGAGGAGGATGAGGATGATGACGAGGACGAGGACGAGGACGAGGAGGACCACGAGAAGAATAGGGGAGACGCCATGGCCGTCGATCGGCCGGTTCAGGCGGCCGCACGAAGTACACCCACGGCTGTGTCCCGTTACGACGCATCGGCACGCAGCACACCATTCGGCACCGGAGACACCTTGGACCCGCGCCTCGCTGAAGAATCGTACGCGATCCACCTCTCGTACGGCGGCGAGTACATGGACGAGCAAGTCATTTCGGGCCGGCCGGGGGAGTTTCACATTTCTTTTGGGGGCGGCGGCGGTAAGACGACGGCCACAGCCGCTCAGGGCAGCAGCAAGGACACCACCGGCAACGCCAGCGGGAAGGCACCGCGCGATGGAAGTAGTGCTAGCGGTGGTGGGAAAGATGGCAAAGAAGGGAAAGACGCGAGCAGCGGTGGCGGCGGCAAGACGGGCGGCGCCAAGGTCGGAAGCGGCGGCACGGCGGCAGCAGCACCTGCGAAGCCCAAACGACGCAAGAGCAAAGTGGTGCCGTCGGCGCCTTGAAGGCTCATTCAGGGTGCAAATTGGATTATAGCAGGGTACTTCACTGGAAGAAGGTCAGGCGCATCGGTTTTGATTTATCATTTTGAGGTTCTTTTGCTTTGGGTTGCCTGGATTGGGACTACCTACACCTGGAATGGTGCCAACACGAGCATAGTCAACATGGGGAGTTTTGCTGGTTATCTTTTTCTATTTTTCCTTCTAGCGATACCCCGGAGCAGTTCTTCAGTTCCTGCAGAAAAAAGGGCATCAACGCAACCATGATTCTTACCAACATGCTGGCAAAATGCAAAATGAATATCGCTCTTTGACATCAAAGAATGAGAGGCTTTTCCCCTTCGCAATATATACAGAGCCCAACATAAACGCCCGGACCTTTTGTTTCCCGAGTCCTTTACGCGCAGCGTTCACTTATGTTTGGACACAACTTCCCACCCACGGCCGGATACCTTGCGCTGGCGGATCTTCGTCGCCGGCAACGGCCAGCCTTGGCCGCCCGCCCCATCCTCAGACCGCAGGTACGGCACCACCCAGCACTCGCGCTCTTGGCCGTCGTCGGACAAGAAGGTCTCCTTGATCGGCTTGCCGTACGAGAGCAGCGGCGTGCCCCGGGCCAGACCCGCCAGCTGGTTGCCCGAGATGTCCGTGAGCGCGCGCATCCGCACTTTCGGCTCGGCGACCGAACCAGTGCTGGTCTGGGCATGCGCATTCGATCCGCTTGAGCGCTGCAGGTGCGAAAAGACGACGTACTGCGGGCACTCGGCCACGGTCAAGTGCGCCATGACCGACGACGGATGGATGTACACAAAGGTGGCGGCGGCGGCGGCCCCCGTGCCGTTCGCGGCCGCGTCCCGCAGCGGCAGCAGCGGGATGTAGGGCACATCAATGGCCCGGGATGGCCGCCGCACCGTCTCGGGCGGGGGCGGGTTGGGCGCCATGTCAGCGCGCAGGGCGACATGCTCCACGAACCCGGCGGCCACCATCTGCTTGAGCAGGGCGATCTGCCGCTCCGTCGGCCGCGGCAGCTTCTCCTGGTACACCAGCTCCGCGTGCGCCGGCAGGTTGGTCCGCATCAGGTGGGTGATCTGCCGCCGCATCTTTTGCACTTCGAGCAACGCCTTGTGGTGCACAAAGTGGCCCTCGCACCACGCCTGGGTCGGCTCGTGCGAAAACTCGCCGACGACCTGCAGCAGCTTCAGGGCGTCTGAACAGTCGTCCAGCGAGCAGAACTGCCGGTGGACCTTTTTGAACAGCTCCGACTTGCGCCGGCGCGCCTCGTCCTGCTGGATGTCGGCCTGCGTACGGATCGCTGGTTTCGTGTCCCCGCCCCCGTGCCCGTCTACGTCCGTGTCCGTTTTGGTGGCCAGTTGCGGGATCACGCTGCTCGGCCGCAAAAAGACCTCGTCGGCCGAGAGCGCCGCCACCAGGGCAATGACGTAGTGCACGCAGTTCTCGAGGTAGCCCACGAGCAAGATCTTGGCGAAGCGCGGCGACAGCGGGAACACAGACATGAGCTGGCCGAACTCGGTGACCTCGCCCGTGGGCGCGAGCGCGGAGATGTACTTGAGCAGCCGTTCGGACCGGGCCAGGCTCTGGCGGTCGGGCGGCGTGGGGAAGGGGAACACGTCGACGTTGCGCACGTTCATGGCCTTCAGCTGCAGCACGACGCCCTCAATGGGCATGCGCAGCACCTCGGGCTCGGTGAAGGCGGCAAAGTGCTCCTCGAAGACCGCCGACGAATAGAGGCGGTAGCAGTGGCCGGGCCCCGTGCGGCCGGCACGGCCCGCGCGCTGGCTGGCGCTCGCTTTGCTGATCCAGCCGACCTCGAAGCTCTGCACGCCGCTGGTGCGGTTGTACTTGCGCTCCTTGGACCGGCCGCAGTCGAAGACGTAGCGGATGCCGGGAATGGTCAGACTCGTCTCGGCCACGTTGGTGGCGAGGACGACCTGGCGGTAGCCGTCGGGCGGCGGGCGGAACACGCGCTGCTGTTCTTTCGTGGGCAGTTTCGAGTACAACGGCAGCACGTTCATGCGCAGGGGCCCGGTGCCCAACTCCTCGCCCTCGTCGGCCACAAACTCGTCGGCATCACCTTCGTCGCCGTCTTCGCCGTCGCCGTCGTCGTCGCCGCTCATGCTGCCGTCGTCAAACTCGCCACCGTCTTCCAGGCCGCCGCCACCACCACCACCAAAATCAACGTCTTCGGGTTCGTAGGGAATCTCGCTCGTGGAAACGCGCATCTTGGGACCGGCAGCGGAGTGGACACCGTTGATTTCGAGCCGGAGACGTTTCGCCAGCCGCTGGATCTCGTCTTCGCCCGTGAGAAACACGAGAAACCCACCAGGCGGGAGCTTGCGGTGGCCGCGTGCCAGCTTGCGAAACGCTTCGTCGACGTAATCGTGACGCGTCTTTTGCGCAAAGTGCATGGTGACGGGGAACTGGCGTCCCTCGATGTGGACCACCCGCGGCGGCGTGGGAAACAGCCGCGCGTTGTTCGTCAACGCTTCGATTTCCAGCGTGGCCGACATGATGATCAGCTTGAGCGGCTGCAGCGGCGGGTGCTGGCCGCTGCTGCCGTCGTTCAACTGGTTCAGCTCGCGCCGCATCGTGTTGATGCGGCTCAGGATGCCGATGAGGACGTCGGTGTTGATGCTGCGCTCGTGCGCCTCGTCGACGACGATGGCGGAGTACTTGGTCAGCACAATGTCCTGCGCCAGCTCGCGCAGCAGGACACCGTCCGTCATGAACTTGATGGCGGTGTCCTTGTTGGCCGTGCCCTCGAAGCGGATCTGGTAGGCCACGACCTGTGCGTGGTCGCCCAGCTCCTGGGCCACGCGCTTGGCCATGCTGACGGCGGCCACGCGCCGCGGCTGCGTGACGCCGATCATGCCCGGGGTCGGCGAGCCCGGCGCGCCGTAGCCGGCCTCGTACAGAAATTGCGGGACCTGCGTCGTCTTGCCGGAGCCCGTGCCGCCCGACACGACCACGACGTCGTTCTCGTGGACGGCCTCCATGATCTGCTGCTCCTCGGCCACGATCGGCAGCTCCAAGCGTGCCGCTTCGATCTCGGCCGGTCGGGCCACCGCGACATTGAGCACTTTTCGGTCTGTGTTTTTTGTCGGCTGCAGCTCAATGGGAAGCGGCTCCTCTTCTACCGGCCGGGGCACAAAATTGTCGGGCTTGGGGATGTTGAGGGCCGCGGCCGTTGCGCCGCTGGAGGTGGGCTGGAACCCGAGCGCTTCGTTCCGCTGCTGCTGGGCCCAGAACTTGAACCCGGACAAATGCTCACGGCGTTCGTTGTCTTCGTCTTCGTCTTCATCTTCGTCCTCGTCCTCGGCCTCGTCCTCGTTATCCTCGTCGCTACCGTCGCCGCTATCGGCACCCTCCTCGTCCTCGCTTTCGGATGTGGACCCCTTGCCTAGGTCGTCACTTGTTTCAGGTGCGGCGACCGTCTTCTCCTCGTCATCCTCCTCACTACCGCCGTTATCCGAAAACCCACGCCACTCATCGAATGCGCCTTCGATCTCTGGTTCTTCGTCGGCGGGTTTTGCACGCACAGTCTCCAACTGAAATTTGGACTTGACGCCACCCCGTTTTTGCCGCTTCGGAAGAACAGGTTTGCCGCTCTCGTCCAGCTCGAGTGGCCGCTTCAGACCCGATCCAGCAGGTAGCGGCTGCCCAAACAACGAGCGCCGGCCGCCGGTGACCACGTCCGGACGTCGTGCCTCACCGGCCTCCTGCCGATCTGACTTGTTTTCGCCCGTGGATCGGTCGTCCGCAGACGTCTCTTTTGGCATTGACTGCACAACCGCACTGGATGTTTCCCGCCATTGTTGTGTGGGCGCCGTAGGTGCGTGCGCGGTCCCTGCGCTCGCCTCGGATTCTGCGCTCGACTCGTCAGACGCGTCGGATTCGTCTGCGTCGCCGTCCCTCCTGGCCCAGCCCTTCTTCTGCTTCTGCGTCTGCTTCTGCAGCTCCGCCCGCCGCCGCCGCTTGCCCTTGCCCAGGTCGCGGCTCCGCTCAAAGGGCGCCGTGTCGATGCTGTGGGCGGCGAGCCGGTCGTGGAGCACGCGGGTCTCGTCTTTGCGCAGCTTCGTCTCGATGTACTTTTCGAGGCGCTTGGCCTTCTTGGCGCTCATCTGCGTGGCTTGGCCGGCGCGCAGTTCGGCACGCAGCCGCGCCTTCAGCTCGTTGCGCGCGCGGGCTTCTTCCGGCAGGATGGCGGCCACGTTGGTATCCGGAACGGCTCCGGCTGTCGCCGATGCCGTCGCCGATGCCGATGCCGCCCCGGCCGTAGTTTCGGCTCCATATTGTTCGGCCCGCGCGCGCGCTTGGCGGGCCTTTTGTTTCCGCTCGCGGGGAACGAATTTTTTGGGCGGTGGCATATTTAAGCGTTGGTGATGTGTAGAAAGAGAAAATACGCTGGTACTATCCCGAGTCCGACATTTTGGTGCAATAACATAAATTTTGGAGCCCCCAGGAACTTTTTTTCTTATCGATAACGAACAGCGACAGGCTGGATATTAGTGGGGCGTTGAATCTAGGTACAGCCCCGCTTTCACTGAGCCACGAAGTTTGCCTTGTATTTTGGCGGAACTTCTTCACCATGAAGATCAACCAACGTCCTTTGCTGTGCAGATAAACTCGGCCCTGCAACGGTTGTCGAAGAATGCCTCTTCTCGTCCGAGCTGATGCCTCCTTTCACTAGACTAGATGAACACCCAAACAGAAGCTCTGTGTTTGCCGTCCGTAGATTCGGGCACGAAGTAGTTGTACGGCTGCCGAAACGCACGAATGGGAGAGTCTTAACCGGATATCTGTACTATATACAGAGGACGACTGTTATTGAAACCTGACTATACGGTTACCTTCGAGAGCGTCTCGTTGTCCTGTTCTGGTTCTGCCTGTGGGAATTTGCGCGTTTTATATCCAGACTCAAGATGGCATTTACTGTTTTAATATTCAGAAAATTAGGCTGCTCAAGCCTTCTTTGATGGCTGAAACAAACTTCCCTACCGAAAATGCAATTTTACATGCAAATATCTTTTTTTTTTCTTCATTCTGGCAGCATATTTGGTGACGCTTTTGTTTGCAACAAACAAGGCCATAAGTTGGTCGGCTCTTTGTAAAGCCACTCTAGCGCTGGCAGGCGGTGGCAGCTGGCAGATCCCCGTAGCACCATATCCGTTCCCCATAGCGCTTTGTCTAAGTTTCAATCGTCGTCCAACTCCAAACACAACGTTCCGCCAAACTCGACAGCGCTACAAACGAGAACATGGCCGATGCCGTTGTTCACAATGCGCCGTACCCGGCCAAATCCAACAAGGTCACGGGCCCCGTTAACGGCCTGCACACCGAAGCCGAAGTCATCTACTTTGCCGACAAGATCATGGTCCTCGTGTCCCAGGGCGGCCGTCTCGCACAATGGGTACGGATGGTCGTTGACAGCAGAGAGCGTGACAGTTGCAGCACTAACAGGTCCAGGTCCAAGTCCCGCTCGCAGCGCCGTCGGCCGCGTCGGTGGACGCGGCGCTGCCGCCCGGTTTGACCGGCAACGGCAGCGGCGGCGGCTGCGGCAGCCTGCTGCCGTCCACGCACCTGACGCCGCGCACGCTGCTAGGCGCGGGCGGCGAGGCCCGCGAGACGTTTGGGCAGCTCGTGGCGGCGCAGATCGGCAGCCTGTTGGCGCTGCAGGACGCCACAGAGCAGCGGACGCTGCTGGTGGGCCTGGGGCTCGCCGCCGGGCCGGCTGGGGCCTGGTCTTCGTCCTCGGCAGTTGCGGCGGCCGCCGCCAACCCGGCAGCCCAATCTACGTACTGGGACGTCGTGGAGCTGGTGCAAAAGGCGCTGTTTGCGTGAGATGTGGGGGAAAACAAAAAAAGGGCACAAGAGTCAAGCTACGTTCATGTAAGCTTTCACCGCCAGCGGGTCACTGGTCGTGTCTCAGTCGCTATGCTGGCGTCTACCATCAAAAAAGCCTTGGTGCCCGCTGATGCAAGGCTCGGCCACGGCCGCAAGGCTCAACTGATGGGCCGCCAACTTGCTGCAAGTCTGTCTGGCAAACGTTTACGGAGCATGTCCCCGGGACCAAAGACGAGGACCTTTGCTCACCAGGCTGGTTTTCTGAAGGGCAAAGGACTTGCCGAGATTCCAGCGGGCAAGTCCGCGGCAACCAGAGTACTGTTTGGTTCTGCGGTCATCTCACCTTGGCCAGCCAGGTGTTGGGGTCCCGTGGCTATTGTTTTTTTTTTTTTTTGCTCACCCGTCCTGCGATATCCCGAGATGCAATTCAGAAGACTGTGCATGGACTATCCTGATCGTCGTTGCTTACCTGATTTCTTGGCTACGTACTTGGAGGCAACACTGCGTTCTGTGCTCTGTCTTGTAACAGGCTGGTGCAAAAGCCGATGGAGGACACGGGCAGCGTTTCCCCTCTTCCTCTTCGTCATGGGATGCTGCCGTTCTTTCAAAGAAAAGTCCATTGGACGGTGAGACGGCCAGACGGAATGACAAGGAGGGAGGTCTGTTTCCTCCCGTGTCTTGTCTGCCTTTCTCCCCTCTCCCCTCTCCCCGTTGGCCCGGCGGCCGGTTGCTGAGAGACTCGCTGTGAGATTTGCTGTGTGAGCACCACCTAATCCAACCTTTCTGCTTTGGATCCCCTTAACTCGAGTAATCTCCACACGTTTGCTCACGCCAGCTCTCGCTACGCGAAACCCATCGTGGACGCCCGCTAACGTCTACGTAAACGGCCGTCTGACGTCGCTGGCCGCCCGTTTTGTCCCCCCCACCCCACATCGCACGAAGGACCGCCCTTATGAATGCCGACTGTTCCCCGACACATCTCCGGCGGGCGGTCACAAGGTGGGGTAAGACGCCGTTTCCGTCCGCCCTTAACGTAGGTGCAGTTGAGGGCCCCATTCGTTTGTTTCTCCACACTGCCGAGTTACCTCCCGTAGCGTTGCAGCTTGTTGGCCGTCGCGCGTTTTGTAGCTTCGATCCTCTCTTCTGCTTCGCGCCTTCCCTCAATCTATTCGCGGCCGTCGTGTCTGGGCCCCCTATCTCGGCTTCATTGTTGCGTTGCGTTCCTGCCGTCCCAAGAGAGTAAACCAGTCCGTCCTTCAGCCGTTGAGAACGCTCTTGTCCCCTTTCCTGCTCAGTACCTTCCCGCCTTCCTTCTTCTTCTGAGGCTAAGATCGACTCTCCGTAATGCCGTAGCTTCCGTATGTGCGCATAGCTTCCCCCTTCGCGCCTTCTCCGTGGACTGTCGATCGCCTCGTCGTCCTGGTTCGTAGCTTCCGTCTGTGGCCGCTCTTTTGTATAAAGCAAGCGGCTTCCTTCATCGTTTCCCGTTTGGCCAGCCTGTCCCTTTCCTTCTTCCCTTCTTTTCCCTCTTCTCTTCTCTTCCTACTATCTACAACTTCATCCTTTGCTTCCTTGTCTTCACACCAATCCGTCCTCAACGTCCGATACTTTTCCACAAGACAATTCTCTACAACCAAGTCTTCAAAATGGTACTCCCCCTTTCTCGCTGCTGTGCACTGCTCCCGCGGTCTTTGGCTGGTCGCGTTCCTTTGGTGGCCCGCTCGTTCTCTTCGGCGGCGCCATCTTTCTCATCATCATCATCATCGTCGTCGTCGTTGTTCTCCATCTCTTCCCCTTCGGCGTCTCCTTTACGCGCAACACGACCAGCCTGGACGCGGCCTGCTTCTCCGTCCTCCATTCGCATGCTGACAACTGCCCGTGAAAAGGTCAAAGTTCTTCTGGTTCTTTACGACGGCGGCAAGCACGCCGAAGATGTAAGTTTTCTTTCTTTGCTCCCTTCTTCTACCTGTTTGTGATGCACAATTGCGGGGTAAATGGGGACGACGTTGGGGCGGGAATTAGCCGTGTTGGTCCTCTTGGCAATTGCTGCGGCCGAGCCCTCAAGGTTGCCACAGCCGTTTGGCTGCAGGCGAGAGGGGAAATCCACGGCAATTCAAGTGCTCAGGAGTCTCTGTTGTCTCTGTTATTCCCATCTCACTCACTCCCCCCTCCCTCCACCTCCTGGTGCAACCACATCTCTCCCCGCCACCTCCCCCCTTCCAACTGCCTGCAGCTTTGCAGCTGCTCGCGGGCAATTGTGCTTCCGATAGAGAGCTTCCGATGAACTGACCACCCTTTCCACTTTGCTGCTTACAGGTTCCCGAGCTTTTGGGCACGACCGAGAATGAGCTGGGCATCCGCAAGTGGCTCGAAGACCGCGGCCACACTCTAGTGACCACGTCTGACAAGGAGGGCGAGAACTCCACCTTTGACAAGGAGCTCGTCGACGCCGAGATCATCATCACAACTCCGTAGGTCGCCCCTTTTTTTTTGGCGTAAGTTCACGTAATACAAAAGGCTTTTGCTTTATCCATTAACGGCTTTTTCTTAAAGCTTCCACCCTGGCTACCTCACGGCTGAGCGTCTGGCCAAGGCCAAGAAGCTCAAGCTGGCTGTCACTGCCGGCATCGGCTCCGACCACATCGACCTGAATGCTGCCAACAAGACCAACGGCGGTATCACCGTCGCCGAGGTCACCGGCTCCAACGTCGTGTCCGTGGCCGAGCACGTCATCATGACCATCCTCGTGCTCGTCCGCAACTTTGTCCCTGCCCACGAGATGATTGAGCGCGGCGATTGGAACGTCGCCGAGGCCGCCAAGAACGAGTTTGACCTCGAAGGCAAGGTTGTCGGCACTGTCGCCGTCGGCCGCATCGGCGAGCGCGTCCTGCGCCGCCTCAAGCCCTTCGACTGCAAGGAGCTGCTCTACTACGACTACCAGCCGCTGTCGCCCGAGACCGAGAAGGAGATTGGCTGCCGCCGCGTCGACACGCTCGAGGAGCTCGTCAGCCAGTGCGACGTCGTCACCATCAACTGCCCGCTGCACGAGAAGACGCGCGGCCTCTTCAACAAGGACTTGATTGCCAAGATGAAGCCGGGCTCCTGGCTCGTCAACACCGCCCGCGGCGCCATTGTCGTCAAGGAGGACGTTGCGGCGGCGCTCAAGTCGGGCCACCTGCGCGGCTACGGTGGCGACGTGTGGTTCCCGCAGCCCGCGCCCAAGGACCACCCGCTGCGCTACGCCAAGAACCCATTCGGCGGCGGCAACGCCATGGTGCCCCACGTCTCCGGCACCTCGCTCGACGCCCAGAAGCGCTATGCGCTCGGCGTGGAGTCGATCCTCGACAGCTACCTGAGCGGCCGTCTGGATTACCGCCCACAGGACCTGATCGTGCACGCCGGTGACTACGCCACCAGATCGTACGGTCAGCGCGAGAAGAAGCAGTAGGGGCACAGACATTGGGAAGGAAAAGGGGGACAAAAAAATGTAACGCGATCACGGACGATAATCTAACATAAATAAGTAATAAAAATGTGAAATACAAAGTAAAAATACGGTGTGATAAGCACTCAGGTGTCATCAATTGATCTTGTTTTTTTAGCTCCAATACCTTAATTTATTCAGGTTTGTTTTCCGTACAATGTTTCTTTTCCGCAAGATTAGCATAAGGTCTTTGCGCACGAGTGTTTATTGGGCCTGACCTCTCTCTGACCTTCTCCTTAACCATGCTGGGCAAAACGACGCCTGTGGCTCTGTTCTCGCTTCAACCTCATGTACCTGTCAAGGTATCAATGTCGAGCGACGAGATCGATGGATCAAACAAGCGTGTATCAATTATCGTAATTAAAGTAATGGTAGACAGAGTAGTAGTGGTAGTAGTAGCAGTAGTAGTAGCAAAATGGTGTTATCAGATGAGAACGTTGATGGCCCCTCCCTTTTTCTTTTTCTTTTTTTCAAAACGCCTTCTACCCGTTCTCACCAAGAAGAGAGCAACCCTATATTGCAAAGAAAAGAATCACTTGGCCATCACGTCCACGTACCGGCCCCCCTTGCGGCCCCGCTTCGTGCCTCCGGCCTTGCGCGGGCCCGCCGCGCCCAGAAGGTCGTCGATGCTGTTCGCGTCGCTCATCCGCGTTGCCGGCCGGCTTGGCGGGCCGCTCGCAGCGCTCGTGTTGGACGGTGTGCGTGTCATGGTCGGCGGGCCGCCACCGATGGGCGCCAAGTTTGGCGGCGCCGACGACGCTGCTGCTGCTGCTCCTCCTGATGGTGGTGGTGCTGGTGGAGGTGGTGCAGCCCTACCTGACGACCCAAGACCGGCCGTGGACCGCGGTGGTGGCGGGGTACCCCGCGGCGGCGGCGGGGTGGCACCGCCCAGACCCGATTGGGACGCGGACGCGGACCGCGGCGGGGGCGGCGGCGGTGTGGAGGCGGCGGACGATGCCTGGTCGCCGGCACCGGCGTTTTTGTTGACCCAGCGCTTGAGTTCCGGGTCAAAGTAGAAGCTGCTCTTCTCGCCGAGGTTGGCGCGGATGGCCTTCGGGGGCCCGCCCTCGGACCCGCTGCCGCCGCCACTACCGCCACCGCCGCCACTGCTGCTGCCTGTGCCGCCAATGGACCCGTTGTCCTTTTTGCTGCCGCCGCCGCCGCCAAACCACGAAGTGAGGCCCCAGCCTTTTTTGGCCTTGGCCTCCTTTTCGGCTGCGGCCCGTTTTGCTAGTCACATGTTAGTCATTGTCCTATGTTCCATGCTGTACGCTGCTACAGAAAAGGGAATTAAACAAAAACATACCGTCTTCTTCGGCGACCTTGCGGACCAGCTCAGCATTTTCCCGGTCCCGTTCTTCCTTGGTCTTTTCTGTCGGTCTCCGGGGTGCAGACAGCGCGTCGACGTCCTCGTCGTCATCCAAAAAGCTTTTCTTCTTCGGTTTGGACTCGGCGTCGCCGTTCGCCGCGGACTCATGCGAATCTGCATTGTCGGGCTCATACGACGGCGGCTCGTAGCTGTAAGGCTGGAACGACGGAGGCTCGTACCCACCGCCTGCGTTCACACTGTCTTCCGTAGGCTGGGTCTCCGTTGCGGGTTCATCGGAAGCGGCCTCGAGCGGTGCAGCCATCGACGGCGGCTCGTAGCCGTAGGAGGGAGCCTGGTAGCCAAAGTCGGGCTGGCTGTCTACCTTTCCTTCTTGACTCGGCGGCGCAGAAGCAGAAGCAGAAGCAGAAGCAGAAGCGGCTGCTGGCGGGGCATAGTGTGTCCCATTCGCCGGCTGGGATTCGCTCGCGGGAGCGTATGGGTTGAAGGCAGATGTTTCTTTGGGCGGAGCAGCGTATGACATTTGCGGGGCGCCAGCGTCGGTCTGCGCTACGGGAACAAAGGATGATGAATCCCGTGAAAAGCTCCGGCCCGATTCCGACGGGCCAGACGATGTGCTCGGGACGTTGTTCGGCATGTAGCTGGGGTTGTATCCAGTCGCAGCCGCCGCCGCTACTGATTCGGAAGATTGCCGTAGCAGGCTTGGTGGCTCGTAGGAAGTATGTGCCGTTGTGGCCGCTGGATAGAGATTGTTCGCGGCGGGGGCGTACCCCGTGCTAGGTTCGTACGGTTTCGGTGGTGCCGGTGCCGGTGCTGCGGGCTGGCCGGAACTAGGCGCATACCGCGATGCAGCGCGCGTGGTGGGCACAGGCAGAGGCGCCGATGAAGACAGAGGGGCTGGCGTAGCACCGTTGTGCATGCCGTAGCTCGGCACCGGTATCGGCACCGGCATGGTGCCCACGGCCTGGCCGCCGAACATTTCCATGCCCGTGGCGCCGTTGCCGGCAGACGTGGGCCGGCTTATGGTGGGCGTGCCGCCAGCAATCCGCGCAAACGGGCCACTTTCCGTGGCGCCGTCGCCGTCCCCGCCGGCAGCTGCGCCCTCGGCATCGTCGCCAGCAACGAACTTGTTGAACCGGTTCCACACGGTGTCCGACACCTTGTTCATGCTCGGCTTTGGAATCCAAGAGTTGGACTCCTCCTTGGGCGCCTGCTTCAGCCGCTTCATCAGATCGTCCACGGCCGCTTCCAGGACCGGGTGGTGATAGGGCGACCGCCGCGTCTGCGCGTTCATGGCGCCGACGATGGCCTCGCAATACTGGAGGGCTTTGTCCCGCAGACCGTATTCCGCAAGAGAGGCGGCGTGCTGCAGCTTGTATGCGGCGAGATGGGGCGTGCCGCTCATCGCAGCGATGCCGCCCGTGAGAGACAGGCCGTACTCGTAGACTTCGCTGAGAAGCACGGCGTCAATCTCTTTGGCGAACGAATCCGCCTGCCGCTTGTGGTCGGCCCCGAGTAGCACAAAGCCGGCTGCCGGGTCGTCGAGGCCGCCAAAGACGGTCACGTTCCGGGAGAACAGGTAGCACACGTGCGCGGCTTCGGCCCGGCCGTACCCCGACAAGAGATTCCCGAGAGAGTTGATGGCCTGCACATCGTCGACACTCCGGTTGCTCAACACAAGACACAAAGTTTCGCGCCACTTGTCAAGACCGGCAAACTCGTCCCTGGTTTGTCCTACCGAGGGCTGCGTCGTCATCAACTGCAGGCCCGCGCGAGCATGCACGGGCACGAGCTCGTCCACGCATTCTTCGTGGTTGCCGGATAATACCTCGTAGAGAGCGGCGAGCGACTCGTTGCTGAGACCGGGTGTGTTGACCTCTTTTCGCACGAACTCCTGGGTGACCTTTTTGAAAAGCTCCCGCGACGCCGCCCCAGCAATGAGAAACGCATGGCCCCAGAGCCTCTTGTCGACGGCGTCCCACACTGCTTTCTCCTTGTCCCCGAGCAGCAGACTCTTCCGTATGTGTTCGACCACGCCCGAGTCGACCGCGTCCGCCTGCGTTTGACCCGGCGCATCTTGGTACCCGACGGCGCCCGCGCCGGCCGCCGAAGCTGCTGACCGCTCGTCCGGGCTCGCAACCTCACTGGCAGCAAAAGGAGACAGAACATCACGCACGGCTTTGTCGACGGTCGGGTTGCCTTCTAAGATACCGTCGTGTTCGACGAACAAGCGAAGAATTTTCCAAAGAAGGACCCGTTCTTCCAAGCGCTTGTCGTCCAGCGAGAGCTGCAAATGCAGTGTCTCGCGGGGCGCGGAGCGTTCGAGAACCTCAATGCCGGTTGTTAGCCAGGCAAGCACTTCCTTCTTCTTTGCTTTGCCCTTGAGCGGACCAGGGAACTTTGCCAAGCGTTCCTCGAGAGGCAACAGGTCTTTGATGTTCTTCGCTTGCACGTCGCCCGGCGCACGGTGAATCATGGGCAGTGCCTGGTTCATGCCGTAGCGGGGGACATCCTGGGGAAATGAAGACACAAAAGTGCCGCCGACGCCCCACGTGAAAATTGGTGCGCCTTTCCACCGCTGCAGCGGATCGCTTTCCGTGCCGTCAGTAGGCGGAACGAGGTTCAGGTTCTGCGAAGACGCTCTTGGCCGGGACGAAGGAGGCGCTGCCACGGATGCCGGTTGCATCGTTGGGATGTGCGGTGCGTATGGTGTCGAGGAAGCCCCATGCACAGACGCAGGGCGGGGGATGGCATCAGCCGGCTGCGTCGACGCTCTCTTCCCATAAAGGGCGCTGGGCGACTGGGTCTGGTAGCGTTTGGGCGGAGCATTGTTTCCCTCGGTATGAGGCGTATAGCTGAGTATGCGCTTGGGAGGGGAAAACGTAGATGGACCGTAAGCATTCGCCTGCGGAGGGGGTGTTTGACGGGCCTTTGGAGGCGAATATTGGCCTCCGTGCTGGTTCGCATGAGATGCCGGAGGGGGTGGATGTTGTTGTGGTTGTGGTTGCTGCTGCTGCTGCTGTTGCTGCAAGGAATTTGCGGAGGCATCTTCTTCTTCCACTTCCCGGGTTGGTGGCAGCGAAGGAACGCGGTTGAGCCGAGAGTCGTACATCGACGAACTGCCACGTCTCTCCGGAAATTGGCTGTCCCCATGAGCCGCGGTCTGCCCGGTGGACGAGCCTCTCGGCTTGTCGTACGAGATTTCAAAATGGGCTAGGGGACTTGACGTGCGCGGCTGGTGTGGAAGAATTGGTGGCGCAACACCGGTCGGCACCGGCCCGTATCCACCTCCTGACGGTGCCCGCTGTGGAGGAGCCGGCGAGTATCGACTCGGTTGTGCGCCAGCAGCAGCACCGTTTGGCGGCGAAAGCTGGCTCAGAGAGGGCGAATACCGCGTTGGTGGTTGCGCACCGAGGGCAGCGGCGGCGGAACTCTCCTGCACAGGCAGGTTCGATTGCGAAGGGCCATATGGGCTCAACCGTGGAGGCGCTACCAGCTTAGCTATCTCGGGACTTGGGGGCTGTGTGCCTGCCTGTGGGTGAGGGGGCGCTGGGGGACGTGGTGCGTATTGCGAGGGTGGCGGCGGCATAGATGGTAGCGCGTGGGAGGACTGTGCAGTGGGGTGAGCATAAGGCAACGACGGGCCTCCCATCTGCTGCTGCGGCGGCGGTTGCGGAAAAGCAGACGCAGCCGGGGGTGGCCCGTACGGGCTGGTTTGCTGAGGCGATGGTAAGCTGTGGCGGGACGCGGGCCGCGGTTTGTTCAGGATGGGCAGATCTTCGAAAAAACTCTCGTGTTTCGCAGGCTGTCTGGAAGCATTGCCCGCAGAAGCTTGGGAAAGTGGCGGCCCAGTGTGGCCGGTAGGAGGGAGGGGTGGGGCAGGAGAGTATGCGCCTTTCACGGGCGATGCCACTCGCACGCTGGCACTTCTCGGGGGTGCCTGTGGTGGTGTGGACATTGGCTCTGAGGCCCTTGGGAGTTGCTGCATGCTTTGGCGCTTCTTCACTGGCTTCACGACGTCCATCGGGAGGTCGTACGGCGAGTGGTAGCCGCCCTTGGACTTGTCAACGAAGCTCTGGGCTTTCGGGGCCGGGGGCTGTCCAGGTTGCGGCTGCTGCTGTGGCGGTTGCTGGAAGGAGTTGTAGCCGTAACTGACAGGGAACTGCTTGGGGGCGGGTATGGCGGGTTGCGCAGAGACGAAAGACGGGGCGGTCGGGAGGTACGGGTTTGGCGGTTGTTGCAACTGCTGCTGCGGTGCCTGTGCTGGCTGTGCATTCTGTGGGAGATAACGGCTGGCTGTTGATGACTGCTGCTGCTGCTGCTGCTGCTGTTGTTGTTGTGAAGGTAGAGGCTGGACGGCCTGTTGACCGGCCGGCGCAAGCTCCGGCGCGTCGTCTTCGAGAAAGCCCTCATCGTCGTCCCCAAAAATGGCTGCCGGGTCCAGTTCCTTGGTTTCCGGGGCTGTGGTGTCCTCCAACAGCAACTCGTCGTCGTCGTCCTCGGCCAGCGCAGCTGCCCACTGAGCGGCTAAGTCGGTGGCACTTCCCCCGTTCGGCTTTGTAGCCGCATCGTTCTCCTGGTTTTCCGTGCCGGCTTCTTTGTTCTCGTCGATAGGCGGCGTTGGCCATGTCATCTCTTGCGGGCTCGCGACTAGGTCTGAGTCTTGGCGGTTTAAGCTGTTGCCGTTGACCGATTGCAGCACCTGCAACGTTGATTTTCGTTCGAAGGGGGTGATGTTGGCTGGGGTTTCCGTCGCCTCTTTGGAGTCGGTGGCCGCTTCAGCTTTATCAAAAAAGTCGTCCTCTTCATCGCTCTCTGCGAAAGGGTCTTTTGCATGTTGTTCTTGTTCCTGCGTCGCACGCCCATGTTCGTGGGGAATCAGAGGAACGCCTTCCTCGAACCTCTCGCCCGCACCACCGCTGGATAACCAAGCCGCATCTTCAGTGTCCTCCGCGTTTGTATTCCAAGCGTCAGTAGGGCTTCCTGTTTGCTTCTCTGCGGATGAATCCGGATGCAGTTGCGCCGCATGAGCCGGCTCATCTTGGCTGATATTGTGGCCGAAATCGCGCTCAACGGCGTTGTCCACCTCGTTGACAATGCTCAAGGCTTCACTTGACTCAAGGGGATGCGGCTCTGGATCCGATGTATGATGGGGCTCCGCTTCTGGCGTCTCGACAGCATTACGAACGGCGGGAAACGAGTTCGTCCGGTCCGAGGGCGGCAGAAACTTGAAGGGATCCGTGTCGGCCCGGCTGAGGTTCCATTCTGCGTCGTCGTCCTCGGCATCCCAGTTGACGTCGTTGGACACAGTCCGGGTGAACGAAATGGTGCTTTGGTGTTTCGTGGCAACGTCCTCCACAATTTCGGGTACGGGTGTTGGTTCTGGCTCCGACGGCTGTTCCGACGCTGGCTGTGCTTCCGGAAGGGGTGTGGACTCGAGTACGGCTTCCGACGCTGGTACACTTGCGGGATTGGGCGTCGCCTTTATTTCTGGTGATGGCTCGTGCGCGACAGAAGGCTCAGAGCTGCCAGCCTGACCTGGTGTTGGCTTGCTGGCCGAAAGAGAAACCGGTGATGCGACCTTATCTGTCGTCGAAACGTTAACCTCCTCCGATGCCGCTGGTGGGCCGGACCACGGGCTGCCAGCATCATATTCCGGGAACCACGCGTCGACCCCCGAATCGTCGTGGCTGTCGTGCGGTAGGTCAAATGTCGTTTCGTCCGGAACGGTAAGCACATCAGGTTCGTTGCCTGTTTGTTGGTCTGAGACGTCGACCGGAGGCGGTGCAGTCGTGTCAACGGCCAACGGAGATGCAGCTTTTTGCAGGTCTTTCGCCGAGTTTGGCATAAAAGCCGGATGCCATGTCGCGTTGGGGGCGTCAGACGGCATGGCGGATGGTATTAGATTGGACGCGCCGAGTCCAAAAAATAAAGAAATTAAGTTGTAACTTTTTCAAAGGAAGGACACAGAATGTAGAAATCGACTGTTTGCAGATTAGCAACAAACATTACGATCTCTAGAGAAAGAAAGCAAGAAGACAAGTGAATCCAATGAATAAAAAGCGGACGAGTAAAATAAAAAAACGAACCTAAATGTACAGCAAGAGAGAAAAAACGAAAAAAAAAGAAAAAAAAGGGGCGAACAACTGATATTAGATTACAACGCGCGCGTCATTTTGGGCAAAGCGCGAATAATAAAAAGAGTCGCTTCGTTTCTAGACAATGCAAAGATAAAGGACAGTAAGAAAGAGAAGCAAGAAAAAAGGAAAGCTCGTGAGCTGCGGATTGTCGTGATCCTGGGCTGCGGCGGCGACGTCGTGAAGATGGGCAAAATGATGGAATGGCGAGAGAAGCCAAGCTGGCAGAAGTGGCGCCGGAAACACTGGGGCGAGGAATCGGTTATGTAATCGGGATTCGGGCTTATCGTACGGGGGACTGTTACAGGGGCCTGACCACTACCACGGAAGGCGCAATCGCCAGTTGTCCTCATCTGGACGGGCCCGCTTACAGCGATACATACTCTGTTAACGGGACTGGGACGGAGCCCCTATACTTGTCCAGCCGTACCTGCCGCGGCGAGTGAGACGCACCTGCCATGACGCACGTAGTCGTTCCCAGGGGCTTATGCGAAGCCGTTACCTAAGAATAGGCATCCTCAATAACGGGTCATTTAGCTTTCTAGGAAAACAAATATTCACGACGACAACGACGAAAACAACGACGACGAGCAAACCTGTTCACAACGCAAACAAGCAATTCCAACAGACAAACACGAGCTTAAAGAATTCAGTTAATTTTCACATCAAGTGGGACGCTCATACACAAAGCCCAGAGACTCTGCGATCCTCGAGCTCCTCGTCTGAAACAGCTCAGATTTTCGACTTCCATCCCTTTTTATTGCTGTCCCTTTTTCTCCGACGTCGATGCTGGCGGCGACTGATGGCCATGATCGCTCTATTTTGTTGTGATACCCTGAATAACTCCTAAAAATTGTCCGCAACGCGCGCATTCGATTGTCTTCACGCCGGCACCTCGCTCCTCGCTTGAGGATCCGGACCCGCATGCGGGATGCCTCCCTCGCCCTCTCTTCGTTCAACTGAGCCTCCCGACCCTCCGTCAGACGAATCCGACTCCGACTTGGAACTCGATCTCGACGAGCTCGACCCCAAAACATCCCCGGCCGCGGGTTCCCGCAGACCCGGTAGCAGCGCCGGCAACGGCGGCGAGCGCACGGCCCCCATCGCCTTGCGCACGTTTCGAATGGCTGGCTTACGGCGAGGCGGCAACCGGGCGCCGGCCCGTGGCTACGGCGAGCTGGGTCGGGACAACCACCGGCGGCTAAGCGACGACAGCGACGATGGCCGCGGCCTGCTGGCGGACGAGGAGGGCTCCTCTTCGCGCCGGGACTCGTACGCGCACGCGGACGACGACGCGCCGCTTCTCCGGGGGAACGGCAACGGCGACGGCGCTGGTAGGGGCCACCGACGGCGCCGTTCCTTTGCGCAGGACAAGCTGCACAACCTCGCTGAGAGCCTGCGGCTGCCAAGCTTCGTGTCGCGCAGCAGCAGTGTTGGCAATAACCCTGGTGGCAGCGGCCGCGGCGGTGGTGGTGACAACGACGATGACGACGACGAGGCACAAAAAGCAGAAGACGACCCGTCTGCATCGCGTTTGGTTGCTGTTGGCTCGGTGCAGTCGACGCGGTTTCCCGCCAACATCGTATCTAACGCCAAGTACACGGCGTGGTCTTTCTTGCCCGTCACGTTGTACAACGAGTTTTCCTTTTTCTTCAACATGTACTTTTTACTGGTCGCCCTCTCGCAGGCCATCCACCAGCTGCGCATCGGATACCTGAGCACCTACATTGCCCCGCTGGCCTTTGTGCTCATGATCACGCTTGGCAAAGAGGCCTACGACGATATTGAGCGGCGGCGGCGGGACAAGGAAGCCAACGCCGAAGCGTACGTTACCTTGCAGTTCGGCGACCCGGATAGGGGGCCGTCTGCTCGCCCACGCAAGATGCTCAAGTCGGCCTCGTCTACCAAAGCACAGCGGCGGCGTCTCCACGCCGAGCGCGAGCGCCTCTCGGACATCCAAGAGGAGGAAGAACAGCTCGAAGGCGACGGCCTTGCACGCGCAGCACTGCGGTCCTCGCAGGTCTTTGAGGTTGCAAAAAAGTCGCGGGATTTGAAAGTCGGCGATGTGCTGAAGCTGTGCAAGGGCCAGCGCGTGCCAGCGGATGTTGTCATTCTGAAGTGCCTGGTGCAGGAGTCGGCTCAGGCGTCGGCGACGGGCGACGACGGGCACGCCGTAGTAGCCGCGAGCGAGCCGGCCTCCGCAGAGGGCACTGCGCTGCTTGTGGACCACGAGGAGGCCCACGAGGAGCCGGGGGAGCCGTCGAGCGGGGGCGGCACAGAGGCGGCACAGCCTGCCGAGAGCAGCAGTCCGGGAGGCGAGACATTTATTCGAACAGATCAGTTGGATGGCGAGACGGATTGGAAGCTGCGTACGGCGTCGCAGCTGTCGCAAACCCTCCCTACGGAGGAGTTTGTGCGCTTGCGCGTGACGGGCGGCAAGCCGGACCGGAAAGTGCACGAGTTTGTGGGCACGCTGGAGCTGCTGCCGTCGCGGTACGAAACCATGGACGGCGGCGGCGGCGGCGGCGGTGCGGAGGATGACAGTGGCGAACACGAACCAACCAAACCCACGGCACCGCTGTCCATCGACAACACGGCGTGGGCCAACACGGTCATTGCCTCGCACGCCACGACCCTGGCCGTCATCGTGTACACCGGCCCGCAGACGCGTTCCGCGCTGTCGACGGCACCCGCTCGGTCGAAGACGGGCCTTCTCGAGTATGAGATCAACTCGCTCACCAAGATCTTGTGCGCGCTCACACTGTCGTTGTCCATTGTCCTGGTTGCGCTGGAGGGCTTTGAGCGCCACACCGGCGAGTTTGTGTGGTACGTGAAGATCATGCGCTTCCTCGTGCTCTTCTCGACCATTGTGCCCATCAGTCTCCGCGTCAATCTCGACTTGGGCAAGAGCGTGTACTCGTGGTTCATTCAGCGAGACCCGGGCATGCCCGGCGCGGTTGTGCGGACCAGCACCATCCCCGAGGATCTGGGCCGCATCGAGTATCTACTGAGCGACAAAACTGGCACGCTCACGCAAAACGAAATGGAGATGAAGAAAATCCACGTCGGCACCGTCTCATACGCAAACGAAGCGATGGATGAGATTGCTGCCTATGTCCAGCAGAGTTTTGCATCGTTGGAGCCGTCCTCGTCAGCCCTCATCACGCCCTCGTCCACCTCCATCTCGTCTGGCGCCAGTGCCGGCGCGACGCGCACACGTCGCGAGATTGGTACGCGCGTGCGCGATGTTGTTCTCGCCCTTGCACTGTGCCACAATGTCACGCCGACCACAGACGAAGACGAAAATGGTCAAACGGTGACATCCTACCAAGCGTCGTCGCCGGACGAAATCGCTATTGTCCGCTGGACGGAGGCCGTGGGCCTGCGCCTCGCCTACCGCGATCGAAAAGGGATGACCCTAGAATCAGCCGAGAGCGGGCGCGTTGTCGTCCAGGTGCGGATTTTGGACATTTTCCCCTTCACGTCAGAGGGCAAGCGCATGGGCATCATTGTGCAGTTTTACACGTCACGCCTACAGCACAGCGCGGTGCCCGATCTGGACGAGGGCGAGATCTGGTTCTTTCAAAAGGGCGCGGACACCGTTATGGGGTCGATTGTCGCGGCCAACGACTGGCTGGACGAGGAGACGGCCAACATGGCGCGCGAGGGCCTGCGCACGCTTGTCGTGGGCCGAAAGCGTCTGTCAACGGAGCAGTACCGCGAATTTGCGGCGCGTTACCAAGAGGCGTCGCTGGCGCTGGTGGGCCGCGACACCAGCATGCAGCGGGTGGTGGCGCACGCGCTCGAGACCGACCTGGAACTGCTGGGCGTGACGGGCGTCGAGGACAAGCTGCAGCGGGACGTCAAGCCGTCGCTGGAGCTGCTGCGCAACGCGGGCATCAAGATCTGGATGCTGACGGGCGACAAGGTCGAGACGGCGCGCTGCGTGGCCATCAGTGCCAAGCTGGTCGCGCGCGGGCAGTACATCCACACGGTGGCGCAGCTGAAGCGAAGCAGCGCCGCGCAGGAGCACCTGGATTTCCTGCGCAGCAAAACGGACGCATGCCTGCTGATCGACGGCGAGAGCCTGGCGCTGCTGCTCGCGACGCACCGCACCGAGTTTGTCGCCGTGGCCGTGCGGCTGCCGGCCGTGGTGGCGTGCCGGTGCGCGCCGACGCAAAAGGCCGAGATTGCGCAGCTGATCAAGGCGTACACGCGCAAGCGCGTGTGCTGCATCGGCGACGGTGGCAACGACGTGTCGATGATCCAGGCAGCCGACGTGGGCGTGGGCATCGTGGGCAAGGAGGGCCGGCAGGCGTCGCTGGCGGCGGATTTCTCCATCACGCAGTTCTGCCACCTGACCAAGCTGCTCGTGTGGCACGGGCGCAACAGCTACAAGCGCAGCGCGAAGTTGGCGCAGTTTGTGATCCACCGCGGGCTGATCATCGCCGTGTGCCAGACCATGTACAGCATCGCGATCCGCTTCGAGCCCGAGGGCCTGTACAAGGACTGGCTGCTCGTGGGGTACGCGACGGTGTACACGGCGCTGCCGGTGCTGTCGCTGGTGCTGGACAAGGACGTGGACGAGAACCTGGCGAACCTGTACCCGGAGCTGTACAAGGAGCTGACGTCGGGCCGGTCGCTGTCGTACCGGACGTTTTTTGTGTGGGTGTGCGTCTCCGTGTACCAGGGGTGCATCATCCAGGGCCTGTCGCAGGTGCTGACCGAGGTGGACGACCCGCGCATGGTGACGGTGAGCTACACGGTGCTGGTGCTCAACGAGCTGCTGATGGTGGCCATTGAGATTACGACCTGGCACCCGGTCATGGTCGTGTGCATCGTGGGCACGTTCTTGTGCTATGTCGGCTCCATCCCCTTCTTGGGTGGCTACTTTGATCTCGACTTTATTCTGACCCTGTAGGTTCACTCTTCTCCGTCACTCCCTTTTCTTTCTTTCTTTCTTTCTTTTTTCTATCGCTTGTTTACTTTGTCGCTGACGTTACTATTAGGGGCTTCTTGTGGCGCGTCGCCGCTATTTGTGCCATCTCGCTCGTGCCGCCATATGCGGCTAAGCTGATCCGCCGGACCATGAAGCCGCCTTCGTACCGCAAGGTTCAGAGTAGGTAGGCGGCTATTTTGACGACGTGAGGACTATGGTCTGCTTCACTTTGATTTTCATAGAGGGAGTTTGGGCGGCACAATGCTTTTCTGCTGGGTTTTCCTTTCAAAAGCTTGAGCATGTTGTCTCTTTTTCGTCTTTTGATACGCTCTTCTTTTTTATCTTATAGTTACGTGCCCATTCCAGCGTCATACCTGCGCTTCTAGCTGTAATAATACATCCGCCACGAAACACAACACCCAGGCTTAGCCTTCGATGAGTATTGTAAGCTCGACGGTGTCGCAAATCCGTTGGGAGCTAATCACAATTGTCTTGAGCAAAATAGCAAGTAGCAAATTCCAGAATACTCTCTCATCCATGAGTTCACCATCGCCGCGACCCGTTCCAGCCGTTGCCGCCTCGTCCTCCTTCCTGCTGCGGCGGGTACGTATGCTGTGGTGGGTTTCCCTGGTAGTAAGGCTGGTATTGCTGCTGCTGCTGCTGCTGCTGCTGTTGATGCTGTTGGGGCGGCAGGAAAGGCGGCTGTGCCTGTGGAGGCGCCGCGTTCGGCATCCCCTGCGACCACCCGCCGGCCCAGACAATGTTGCCAGCCGCAGGTGGTGGTGGTGGTGGTGGCGGCGGCGCTCCCGTTGGAGGCGTCATCCACTGCGGCTGGCCGGGCATCATCTGTGGCGGAAACGGCGGCGGCGGTACGGGGGGTGGTGGTGGCGGCCATTGGCCTTGGTAGTTTGGTGGCGGCGGGGGGATGAACGGAAAGCCGGGCGCGCCGGGTTGCGGCGGCAGTGGCGGTAGTGGTGGCGGCGGCGGCGGTATTTGCGAGTACGGCACGCCTGGCTGGCCGCTGCTGCCAAACTGCGCAAACGACGGCGGGCGGGGCGGCAAAAAGCCCTCCGGTGGGTGCCGCATGCGTTCGTTTTCGTTCGCTGGCGATCGGGAATAGCGGTCCCGGGCCGCGTGCTGGCGCCCCCGCTGCGACCGCGACCGCGACCGGGAAGACCGCGACCGGGAACGCGACCGCGACTTGGACCGCGATGCGTCTCTGCCGCGGTGGTAGCCGCCGTGACGGGATCGGTGGTAGCCGTGACTGCGCCGGTCGTGTCTATGATGGTCGTCGTGACGATGATGCTGGCGGGTGCGATGGCCGTCGCCCTCGTCCCGCAACGTAGGCGAATAGGGGGATGCAGACCGCGGGCTGCGGTCCCGGGTGCGCTCTCTGGTCTCCCGGGAGTGCCGGCGGTGGTGGCTCGGGACGCGCAGGCGGGAACCGCTCCGGTTTTGGTTGTACTTTCGACTGCGGCTGCGGCTGCGATTCCGGCTTCGGCTTCGGCTGCGGGTTTCACTTCGCCCCCGACTGCCGTCACGGGGCGGCGATGTGCGGCGCCTTTTGAATGCAGGACGCGACGGCGAGCGGCTGCTGCCGTCGCTTGGGCTGGTGTGGCGCGAGCTCCGTCGTCGCCGGCCGTGGTTGAAGTTCCGCGGTGACGGCGAAAGCGACGGCGACGGCGACAACGATCGTGGCCGTGACGGCGACCGGCTGCTCTGTCGCGAAGACGGGCGTACCTCTTGTGCAGCAGAAGAGCCCTTGCCAGGGCTTGTACTGCCTTTACGGTTGGCCTGTGCGGTCCGTCCCTTGCGCCGCTCCTTCATCTTTTTGCAAAACGCCCGCGACCAGCCGTAGTACGTGTCGCCGTCCAAGACGTCGCCGCTGAAGAGGTCAATTTCGACGCGCTCGCCTAGGGCATCCACGTCCACGTCCGCGTCCGTGCCGTTCGTCACGTCGTTTGCCGGGTTGTAGATGCGGTCCACGTCGGCGAGGAGCTTCTTAACGCTGGAAACGAGCAGCGGTTCCGCTGGGCCTGGGCGTAGCGGGAGCGGTTTGATGGTCGCCGGGTTCATGACGCGGGTCGAGTTGGGCTCTAGCACGGCCAGCCACGTGGCCGCCGGCAAGTCGTACCATGGTGTCGCCGGGTCGCCGTGCAGAGCGGGCATGACAAAGGGGGTCTCTTTGGCCGGGAGAAGACGGCCGGCCACGGCGTTCTGTTGCTTTTGTTGCTGCAACTCGTCCTGCTTCTTCTTCTCGGCCAGGACGGGGCCCGCGTCGGCGGCCGCACGCAGCTTTGTCAGGGCGGCCTCGTCGAGGTAGCCCTTGTCGGCCCACAAATCGAGCAACGACCGGATCTTGCGCTGCTGCTTCGGCGCGCGGGCAAAGGACGCCGCATTTTGCACGAGCGGAAGCAGATACGGTGCGAGGCTGGTCCGAAAGGCAGTGTTCGGCTCGCGAAAGGTCGTGTGGAAGAGGACGTCGTTGACGAGGTAGAGGAGGTGGAGTCTCTTGCGCCGGGCCGATGTGGGCTTGTTGCTACGGCTTTTCGGCCGGTCTGCAGACGACGTTGTTTCGGTCGCTGCCACCTCCGGCGTAAAGGAACTGGCCAGCGCCGCGAGGTATTTGCCGAGTGCGGCCGTCCGCGCCGACGAGACGACGACGTGCTGTAGGATCCATTGCTTGCATTTCTGTAACACACCAAAACAAAGGAGGGAATCCATCACAATCAGCCGCAGATGCGGCCACGCCCGAGAAAACCTTTAGCCGCAGCCCACGAGAAAGAGAAAATAAGGACGAAAACAGAAAAGAGGCGACGGTGGAGGCAGGAAAGACAAGACAAGACGGAGACGAAGCGGTGACGTGTGGAGAAAGAGTGCGTATATATGTGTGTGTCAAACCTGAACATTGGCTGGCGAGCAACACGTTGTAACCAAGCTCAGCAAGCCGTGGAAGTGGTCTATGTCATCGCGCGAGCAGGGAACGGGCTCCGCGCGGAAGAGGATGGCCGAGAGCGCCGCTTTGGCGATGGCGAGTTCGGCCGTGGCGGCCATTGCGGCTTTTGGGTGGGGGGACTAGTCGAGCAGTATCGAGTATTGATTTCATAAAGCAGAATATAAACAGAAAGCCATTTTTGTCGTCGTGGACATGCGTTGGCCGTAAGACGTTATGGCGGTGGGCGTGGGCGTGGGTGGTGATGCAGACGAAGAGAGTTGACTGTGAAGCTTTCGAGGCGCAGAGTTAGGGTGGGCCTACGGCGCGAGACGTGGATTCAGCTAAATCGGGACTAGCGTATGGCTGTCGGGTTAGGAGGCTGTAGCCTGCACAAACCAACAAGCTGATTGGCTACACTGCTTAAGGGTAATTCCGGGTTGTCAAGGTCGCAATATTGAGGTATCGGGCGTTTTCGTCTGCTCTGTTTTCGTTGGCCTTTTATTTTATTTTATTTATTTTTATTTATTTTTTTGCGTTTTCTGCCCTTCAATCGGGCTGTTCTACACGGTATGCTGCAAGCAGAAGAAGTATGGAACAAGGAGACCACAGTCTGCTTTTCAGACCGAAAATCAAATACAGCTGTTCATGAACGTGCTCTTGTATTCCATATATACCATTCATTGCTGCGTCGACAAGCCGTACCAAAGATTGTACTCTTTATGTCGCACGATAGTGATGTGCCGGCCCGTACAACCGACGACCGGCTGACCCTGGCGAGCATGTACGTCGACGTGGCTCTTCCGCGCCCTGTCGTCCGTAGTTCTGCCCTTTCCCGCCCCATTTGTTCTGTGCTCGCGGCCCGGTCCTTTCTTTTTTTTACGAAAACCTGTCTCCCTTTGGACTCTTGTATGGAACGTTGGCCTCGTATTTGCTCTTTTCGGCCACCCGCTGCGACTCGGTTGCCGGCGCGTGCCGGGTTGGCGCCGGATCCGCGCTGGCCTCTTGGCTCGGCGAGCCCGCCAGGTCGGACCGTGCGGCGTTGTTCGGCGATGCCGAGGCAAAGCTGTTGCTGTTCGGGTACTCCATCGCGTTGGCTGCGGCGCGTTTGCGGCGCTGCTCGTTGAGCCGTTCTTGGCGGTCGGCGTTGATGCTGCGCTTCGCAAAGACGTAGGCCACGGCGCCGGCTACAAAGGGAGTGAGCGTGTAAGAAAATATAGAGAGTTACAAGTGTCCATGGAGTGCATGAATGCAAGAAAAAATAAAGAGCGCAAAATGGGGCACGCTGGGGGGTTCAATGCCTACCGGCGCATAGAGAGCCCCAACCGAACCTGTCACGTTGAAATGATGTTAGCAGATGGACCAATGGGGCCGTCAGCGCGCAGCAACCCCAACCGGAGAAGCATAGAGCGAGAAAGCAAAAACCATACCAGAAAGATCTTGCCTAGGTCGCGGGGAAAAAAAAAGACGAATGTTAGCAAAGAAACTGTCAAAATGCGACAAAGAGAAAACAGACCGGAGAGAGAAAAAGCTGTTAATCGTGGGCCATTCCCGAGAACCTGAACATCTTCCGCCTCACTTACAGTATTCATCGTTGTCTTGCGTCCAAACTATGCTGCTGTGGTTAAGAAACCATAAGAAGAAAAAAGAAAACCGAGGAGCAAAGAAAAGAAAAGTTAAAGGCGCAAAATTATAATTACGTAGCTACCATCGTAAGATGTTCATGCAATGGTTAGTAATATTGTGGGTCAAGGTCGTACGATGCACCTGCTTGGGTGCTGAAAATGTTATGTAATCAGGGTTGTAAGTGGCGGCAACCAGGCCTACAACCTCACACACGATCCTCAACAACAGGAACACGTCTTGGCCTCAGAATATGTTCATACAGTATATGTTTATACAGTATATTATGTACAGTCTCTTACTCGAATAACTAGAAGGAATAGCTCATATATTCAAGCAAAGGTAAGGTGTGCTGTGGGAGGTCAAGCAAGCTTGATGACCGATTTGCCGTGGACCGTGCCCTTTTCGATTTCCTCCAAGATGGCCTCGATGTCTTCTAGCGACCGCTCAACCAGCTCCGGCTTGACGAGGCCCTTGGCCACAAACGCCAGGGCCTCGGCCGTCTCCTCGCGGTTGCCCGTTGACGTGCCCTCCACGCGCAGGCCGCGCGCCACAAAGTCCTCCGGCAGCAGCGGGATCGGCGTCGGCCGCAGCGGCAGGCCGATGCACACCAGCACGCCCGACTTGCGCAGGTACTTGACCGCGTCGGCGTACGCCTGGCCCGACGATGCGCAGATCAGCGCGCCGTGCGCGCCCGCCCCGCCCGTGGCCTGCTGCACGGCGGTCACGCAGCCGCCGGCGCCGGCGGCGCTCGCCTCCACGAGGTCCACGTATTGCTCGGCGCCCAGCGCGAGGCACAGCGCGCGCTTGTTGGCGTCGATGGCGACGACGCGCAGGCCCAGCGCGCGCGCGTACTGCACGGCGAGGTGGCCGAGGCCGCCGCCGGCGCCCGCGACGGCGACCCAGCTGCCGGGCGCGAGGCGCGCCAGCTTGAGCGCCTTGTACACGGTCACGCCGGCGCACAGGATGGGCGCCGCGGCGGCGTCGCTCACGTTGTCGGGCAGACGCACGGCGTACGCGCTGTCGGCGATGGCGTAGTCGGCAAAGGTGCCCTCGATGTCCTTGCCGGAGAGCTGGCGGTCGCCGCACAGGTTCTCGTGCCCCGTCGTGCAGGGCTCGCACTGGCCGCAGACGCGGTGCACCCAGCGCACGGCGACGCGGTCGCCGACGTGCCAGGCGCCGGCGTCGACGTCCGGGCCGAGGGCGGCGACGACGCCGGTGCCCTCGTGCCCGCCGACGGCGACCTTGGGCCGCAGATACGCCAGGCTGCCGCGGGCGATGTGGACGTCGGTGGCGCACACCCCTGTGTAGTGCAGCTTCACGAGCATCTGCGTGCCTTGGGGCACGGGCGTCGCCCGCTGCTGCACGGTGATCTTGCCGCTGCCATCGCGGACGGCGGCCCGGGATGTAGCTGGAACAGCAATGGCCATTGTGGGGGGAAGAGGGACGGAGAAGGAGAAGAGAGGTGAGCGTGAATGTTCGTTTCTCTTTTAGCGCCTCCAAAAAGGACAACAAACTGCTGCAATCCGATACTCTGATAATGACACTAAAACGGGGTGTGCTCGTAGTCTGTGACTATTCCCCAAGAACCTCTTTGAATCGGGGGCCCCTTGTCTGGTTTCGCGGGAGCTCAATATATGAACCTCCCCGTCCGCCCACGATGGCCCTCCCAAGCCGGGCTCTGTTTTCGTTCCCAAAAACCAACTCGTTTCTATAGTGCGGCCTTGGCATGGCGCGTGCAAACAGCCTCCACGGCTCCGCCTTGGTTGTGGGACAACGAGTGACAGTACACCTGTAGGACTCATACGATGCATACTTGTACGAAGTACTGTACGCGGTGATAGGCAGGCTGACAGGTTGCGGGGAACCTCGCCAAGATGGCGCCAGCACCCCGTCTCGGCCTTATTTCCGCCGGAGCCAAGTACCCGGTTCGCGGAGGCGCCTCCGCTTTTTGGGGGGTCACCAAAGCCCATCTGGGGCCCCCTTTTCCCGGGGAACCAGAACCCCGGGGAACGGGCGGTACTGTTGGAGCATCCGGGGGTTGCCATTTGTTTATGGAGATTTTTTTTGCTCTTCTTTTAATCTGCTGCAGAAACTGGTTTATTTTCTGTTTCGTTTCTCTCCATTTCGTCTTTCTTTTTCCTCTCTTCTTCTTTTCGTTTCTCTGGATAGACCGGTCGACGGACTTTTCTTTCATTTATTGCTTTTTTTTTCTACATAAAATGACCAGCCGGTTCTCCAATTTTTCCACGGACACATGAGCAGAAAAACCTGGCCACGAACTGTGAGCTTTCTTTCCAACGATCCCCGGTGCGTTCCGCAGCCAAACGCCGCCATCAGCCTCCGACCACAACGTTGCCGTGCTTACGGACTACTCGTTTGGACATAGTCTTTTCTTGTGTCTGTTGTGTGTGTGACCCGGTCTGGACTCAGCGGTCCACCTGGGGTTTTGCGGGCTTGCGGTGCCGGGCTCGTCGTTCTTGGCTTTTCCTTCTCGTGTCGGAGTTAGGATCGTATAAGTTGCCTCGCAAAACGCTTTTATACCTGGCCCTCTTGCTCCACCCGACTGAGATTCTCGCCTTTCATTTCGATTTTCCTTGTTCTTGTTCTTGTTCTCATTCTTCTTTCTCTTTTCTTTCTTTTGTTTCATCCCAGGAGATCGTCTGCTGTGTTCCCCTGAGTTGAGCGCATCGATTTTCCTCCGACTCCCCCTTGTCATCGCGACTCTCTTTGACCTGGCCTGTCGCTTTTTTTTAGAGACAACAATGACGAAAGACGAAACAATGCCGCGTGAGTAACAGCGATAGTCTCTTCCAAATCTCACACTCACTTGCTTCGTCGACTCTAACACAACACCTTCATCCGCAGATTCTGCCATGGTTGAAGAAGGCAACGAGAAGCCTGTCTCCTCCGACCAGGACGACGCCTCGCTGACCGCGCACCTTAAGAAACGCGATGGCGTCGTTCTCATGCCCCAGCCCTCGGACGACCCGGCCGACCCGCTCAACTGGTCCTGGTTCCGCAAACACGCCGCCATGTTCACCATCTCCTACCTGGCGCTCGTCTGCTACATGGCCGTCACGTCCCTTGTGGCGGCCACGGTGCCGCTGGCCGTCTCTCTCGGCGTGCCCAAGAGCAAAGCCGTCTACCTCGGCAACACGCCCGTCGCGCTGTACGGTGTCGCCCCATTTTTCTGGAGCCCGCTGAGCCATTTCATCGGCCGCCGCCCCGTGCTGCTCATGTGCAACATCATCGCCATGGTGGGCGCCGGCGTCGTGACCAGCGCCAAGTCGTACGGCGTGTGCATGGCCGGCCGCGTGATTCTCGGCTTCGGCGGGTCGGCGTTCTGGACGCTCGGCCCGGCCAGCATTGGTGACATTGTACGGTTGCCTGCTTTTCGTGTTCTACCGAGACACAAAAAAAAAAAAAAAAAAAAAAAAAATAGAAACAATAGCTAACAAGACACGCAGTTCTTCCGGCACGAGAAAGGCAAGAAAGTCGGTATCTCGACACTCGCCATCGTGGTCTCGCCCTTTCTGGGTACATTGTACGTATACCACCGGACGATGATATCCATTATAGACAAGCAGTCAAGACTAACAACGTTTGTCTAGGGTCGGCGGTGCCATCACCGAGAACAAGAGCCTTGGCTGGCCGGCCACGCAGTGGATCTTGCTCATCTTCATGGGCGTCGGCCTCATCATGCAGATCTTCTTCCTGCCCGAGACGATTTACGTCCGTGCCGTCCCCGGCACACAGACTCTGCCGGCGCCGGGCAGTTCTGATGCTTCCGTTTCTGCTGCTGCTCCTGCTGCTGCTGCTGCGCCCCCCGTTGTCAAGGAGCGTGCGACGCTGTGGGACCTGTACGGCATCCACATCCCCAAGCGTTCCAGCAATCACCACACCTTTCTCTTCATCTTCACCCGGCCCTTTGTGCTGCTGAAGTTTCCTGCGGTCCTGCTGTCGGCGTTCTGGTTTGGCATCGCCTACATGATGCACGTCGGCATCACCTCGGAGATCCCGCTCATCTTCGAGGCCCAGTACAACTTCAGCGTGCTCGACGTCGGTCTGTCGGGCCTCTCGGGCCTGATTGGCGCGCTCATCGGCGAGGCCTACGCCGGGCCCTCGATCGATTTCCTGGCCCGCCGCGCGCTCAAGCAGGGCAAGGAGTGGCGGCCCGAGTACCGCCTCAAGGTGATCTGGCCGGCGCTGATTGCGGCGCCGGGCGGTTTGATCATGTTCGGCACGTCGCTGCAGTTTGGCCACTCGTGGGTGACGCCGCTCGTGGGCCAGGCGATCTACATTTTCGGCATCGAGATTGCCACGACCATTATGTATGTCTTGCCTGCCTTGTCTGCGACCATTTTTATCTTTTTCTCTTTTTGTGTATCCGTACTAACAAAAACAGCCAAACGTACATTCTCGAGTCGTACCCGCGGCAAGGCGCCGAGGCGAGCTTGGTGTTCAACCTCATCCGCAACGTCTTCTCGTACGTCTCGCCCTTTTTCCTGCAGCCGATGATTGCCAAGACGGGCTACGCTGCGCCCTATGGCCTCTTTGGGGCATTGACGGTCTTTTTCTTCCCCTTCACCGTCGCCGTTCTCATGTGGCGCGGCAAGGAGATCCGCGAACGGGGTGGCGACCCTGGCTGGAGCAGAGATTAAGGCGTCAAATGGCGGTTAGATGGGTGTTGTCGACGACTCTGGCTGTTCAGAAAGGATGTTGGGGCGTGGTATTGGAGAATACCGCCAGACGATATACAAAGGTAGACTTACAGTAACAACACATACTAGGAACTGCACAAGTTATTCTATGTTTAATATATCAGTTGTTGAAAGGCTGTGTCGTCGCTTCATTTCTTTCTTAGTCACGTCATTTTTCGTCTCCTGAGTAGGCTTTTGGCTCCTCACTGCTACGTCTTTGATTCTCTGGAACGAGACTTGTGGTACATGCTTTATATTTTTACTTTATTTTTCTCCTTAACATTACGCGACGCACTACACCACATACTGCATCCCTGGGCTGGCCAGCGTCACAATCTTGCGCTCCGTGAACTGCTCGACGCCCGCCATGCCGCCAAACCGGCCGTAGCCGCTGTGGCCGCCGATGCCGCCGTTGGGCAGCGGTGCCTCCACGTACACGGTCGGCCCGTTGACGTGGCAGCTGCCGACGCGCACGCGCTTCGCCACGGCCATGGCGCGCATCACGTCCCGCGAGAACACCGACCCGGCCAGCGTATACTCGGTGTCGTTGGTCAGCGCGATGCCCTCCTCCTCGTCGTCGAACTCGGTGAGCGCCACCACGGGGCCAAACGTCTCCTGCTGGTACAGCTCCATCGCCGGCGTCACGCCGGCGACGACGTGCGGCCGCAGCATCGTCTTGTTCGCCCCGTGCGCCGTCTGGTCGCCCGTCAGCACCTGCGCCCCGGCGGCCACGGCGCTCTTGATCAGCGCCAGGATGCGCGCCGCCGCCGCCGGCTGGCACAGCGCCGACAGCTGGACCTCGGGGTCCTCCAGGTGGTTGCCGACGCGCAGGGCCTCGACGCGCTGCACGAGCTTCGCCTTGAACTCGGCGGCCAGCCCGCGGTGCACGATCGCGCGCTCCGTCGACATGCAGATCTGGCCGTTGTTGCTCATGGCGCCGAACGCGACGGCGTCCACGGCGGCGTCGACGTCGGCGTCGGCCAGCACGAGCACGGCGGCCTTGCCGCCCAGCTCGAGCAGGCACGGCTTGATGGCCTGCGCGCAGAGGCCCGCAATGATGTTGCCGACCCGGTGGCTGCCCGTGAAGTTGACGCGGCTGACCTTGGGGTGGGCAATGGTGAAGGCCGTGGCGGCGGGCGTGGCGGCGGGGCTGGTGGGCAGGAACTGCAGGCAGCCCCGGGGCAGGCCGGCCTCGGCGAGGGCGCGCACGACGAGGTGCTGCGACTTGGGGCTGAACTCGGACGGCTTGAGGAGGAGGGCGTTGCCGCAGATGAGCGCGCAGGCGATGGCGCGCGCGGTCAGGCCCACGGGCACGTTCCAGGGGCTGACGGCGAGGACGACGCCGACGGCCTCGCGGTTGACGAGGATGGTGGTGTGCGGCCGGTCGGCCGGGAGGATCTCGCCCTTGATGTGCGTGGCCATGGAGGCGGCGTCGCGCAGGAAGCCGCACGCGGCGAAGATGTTCTGCTTGACCCAGGTCCGCGTGGCGGCCACCTCGGCGGCCAGGACCTCGGGCGCGTCCTTCTCCAGATAGGACTGGAGGATGTCGGCGGCCTTGTTGAGCACGATGCGGCGCGCCGACGGGCCCTGGCGCGACCACACGAGGTACGCGGCGTGGGCCTCCTCGATGGCGGCGGCGTAGTCGTCGATGGAGGCGGAGGCGCAGTCGTAGAGGGTCTCGCCGGTCATGGGGTTCTTGACGGCAAAGGTCTCGCTGTTCTTGCTCGGCCGGTACTCTCCGCTGATGCAGAGGTTCATGGGCGCCGAGAGCGCCGGGTAGGCGTGGGCGTTGACCGCGGACATGGCTGCTGGCGGGTTGGGATCTGGAAAAACAATAAAGTTCGGGCTTATGTCTCAGAATAGACCAAATAAATCAGAACTGTGTAAGCCCTTTTTCTTTAGCTACAGCTTTCCCTCTCAGATGATCCTCGGACAGTCCCGCTTGCAATAATGGTTGCAGCGGCTGACAGCTCGTAGATAAAGATTTTTGGATCCATGGACCCGGCTCCGTCCTTCCGGGGCGAGCGCCGCCAAGAGCAGAACCACTCCCTTGTGGCGAACCAACAATCTAGGGCGAAAAAAACTAGAAGGGCATGCCCCCCCCGATTCGCCGACACACATGACCACATGGCCCTGACGGAAGAATGGCGCCGTGTCTGGGGCTACGAAACAAAGAAAGAGGGGAAAAAACCGGGGAGAAGATATAAGTGGAAAAATTAGGGGCCTCCGGGGAGGGCGGTTCAGGGGGGGTTCCGCGGACTTTCACCACAGTATCTGTATGCTTTACTCCGTATTTTCCGATTCCAACTCCATTCTTCTTCTGAAACTATTGATGGATACTCCGTATTTTTTGCACACTAAATAGATACACTAACGTGGATGGACTTGCGGGGAATCCCCGGAGTACCACGTCGTCACCTACTGGGCCGGATTTCTCATCATGGACTCGATGTCGCCCCAGTCCACTGGTGGCAGCGCCGCGTTCTCCATGCTGGCGCCCATTCCCAGAAACGCATCCATCGCCCATTGGTTCTCCTCGGGCTCGCCGTCAAAGAGCGTGAGCAGGTTGGGCTGCTGCCAGAAGAGGCTGTCCGTCACGCCGGGCATGGCGCCCGGGGCCGTCCCGGTGGCCGCTGGCATCTCGTCGGGCTGGTGATAATGAGGATGGTGGTACGGGTCATACGCGTTGGGATGGCGATGTAGACCGTTGGTGGGCAAGCCGTAGCCGGGCTGGAGAAACGCCGCCGCCCCAGTCGTCGTCGATGACGTCGACGTCGATGTCCACGTCGCTGCTGTGACACGCTGCTGCTGCTCTTGCAAAGAACTGGGTGTTGCTAAGCCGGCAGAAGCGCGCGCCGTTGCAGAAGCCAATACACCACCCGCTAAGCCCATTCGAGGCATCGCGTCTGCGCCCGCAGCAGCCATCGATGCAGCCGCCTCGTCGCCCCCCACCGCCGGTCGCCCGCCGGCCACAGGGGCGTCCAGACCCGGCAGATGGCCCGGCGTCTGCCCGGGTGCCTGGCCGGGTACCAAGAGCTGTCTGTGTGGCGCGTACGGGTCGGAACGCCACGGCGTGTTCCAGCCACTTTGGGCAGGCTGTGGTGTCATCGTCGCGCCATGCGTACCGCTGTTTCCTATGTAAGGATGATTTGCGGCGACAGCATTGGGAGCACCAGCACCAGCACCAGCACCCGCACCCCCGGCAGCACCGGCGCCGGCACCCACACTGACATCGTCCTGCTGCGAGCCTTTTTCGAACGTCGCCACCACGCGTGCGAACCGCTTCATGGTGCTGCATTTGTCCACGCGCATCAGCACTTCGCGCGTGCGCGCAATGAGCTCCCGCAACGCCAGGCGGTAGCGCGCTTCCTCGTCCACGCCTTCGGCGTCGGCGTCGGCGTCGGCATCCGTGTAGTTGGACGACCGCGCCGTGATTGTCCGGACGGATGCGTTGGGCTGCCCCAGCGACCGCAAAATCAAGACCATGGCGCCGCAGTAGGCATAGAAAATGTCCATCGCCGAGATGCCGTTGACGAGGTTGCAGGCGTCGGCCAGAAGGATCAGACGGCACAGCTGCACCGCGTTCTCCACACACGCGTCTGCCGGCGACGGCTCCGCGGTCGTCCCGTCGTTGTTGTGGGCCTCCCGGCCGTCCGCATACGGAGGCGACGCGCCGTATGCACTGCCGGGACTTGGACCCCGCCGCGCGGACGCCATGGCGTTGAGCAGGCAGGCGCGCGTCGCCAGCACGGCCAGGTACCGGTACTGCATGTGCAGCACGAGTGCGGCGCGCAGCCGTGGACGGCTCTGCCACGCCAACATGGCGTGCAAGCGTGCGCTGTCCATCCTGGGCTGCTCCGCGTCGACCATGTCGTCGTCGTGGTTCTCTTTGCCGTTCTTGGGATCGCCGGCACCGCGTTTCGGCGGCGGGCTGAGACGGTCCCGGCCGTCGTCCGCGGCGTCGGTGATCCACGGCAGATCCAAAAACCGGTGGCGCGCGACGTCGCGCCGCCAGCTGCGCAGCCGCCGCAGAATGTCGCGGGCTGCGGCGGCCTGCCGCGCGAGCCGTGCCTGCGCGGCTGCCTGGACGGCGCCGGGACTGCCTGCGGGCGGCAACGCGACCGCTTTCACCGCGGCCGACACGCGGGCCCGCGCCAGCAGCGTCTGCAGGCGCAGCGCGAGCCGCGAGACCGCGCCGTCCTCGTCGTCGTCGCCGCCGCCGTACCCGCCGTTGCCGTCCAGCAGCTCGGTCCGCGGCGGCATGATCTGCACTTCGGCGTCGCAGTAGGTACCGCGGGTGCTACGGTCGCCGTTGTGCACCGCGGTAGTAGTATTATCGTGGCCGTCGTCGTAGTCGTCGCCGCAGTTCGACAGCCCGCTGGGCCGCCCCAAGCTGGACGCGAGGAACTGCTCAAAGCCAAAGAGCGTGCAGAAGACGCGGCGTCGCACCTCGCGCTCTACGGGGCGGAAGTGCCCCTCGTCCGCGGTGCGGTGCAGGCCCATGGCAAACGCCGCACGCGTGGCGGTGCCGACCATGTTCCACGCGGCGTTGCGCTCGTTGTGGTTGTGCAGGTAGAGGGCCAGCAGCAGCAGCGCGCGGATGTTGGACAGCGTGCAGCGCGAGATAAAGTGCGGCAGCAGCCGGTGCCGCGTCAGCGATATGCAGTGCCGGCGCAATCCGGCGAGGTCCGGGTCGTCCTCGGCTGCGGGGGCCGCCGAGGGCATCAGCGACGCAAACGCGAGCATCATGTGCAGGCAGCCCAGCCAACCCGGGTCTGCGACCGGCGGCGCCGGCCGGCCGCCAACCAGTCGCCGTTGATGATGATGGTGCTGGTGGCGGTGGTGACCCGAGCGGCCGCCGGACTGGCCGCGGCCCGATGCCAAAAAGAGCTCGTACTCGTCTTCAAAGGTGCCGCGGTGGAACAGCGGGAAGTCGGAGTGCACGCTCTTGAAGTAGGTCCGCACGAGCGCGTCCACGACGGGCCGCGGCGGCAGCTGCGCGAGAATGGCGTCGACGTCGTCGGGCTGGATCGTGGCGTAGTCGCGCACGAGGGCCGAGCTGATCGATGCCGGCGAGGGTCCGTTGTTGTGGTTGCTGCTGTCCCAGCCTTGCCCGTCCTTGTCTGCAGCGGCGGCGGCGGCGGTGGCGGCGGCCACAGACAACCGTGCGCTGCCAGGTCCCGCGGTCACGGTGTTGTTGTCGTCGTCGTCATCCTCGTTGTCGTTGCCGCCGCCGCCGATGGCATGGCCGGCGCCGTTGGCGCCACCGTCGTCGGTGCGTTCCGTGTTCTCGTTGCCATCCCGTCCGCCGCCGCCGTCGTCGCCACCCTCGCCACTGGGGTCGCCGTCGGTTTCCAGGGCTTGGGCGGCATCTTCGTCCGTAAACGTGGCCGTCATGCGCTGGAGTGTGCGCGTGCCGCTGGGCGCGGGCGTCCGCATCGCGGTTTCGTTGCGAGACAGCAGCAGCAGACGCCGCAGCTGGCCCAGGAACTGCAGACTGCCCGACGGGCCGATGAAGTGCTCTTGGCCCGTCGTGTCGCGGATCAGCCCGAGCGACTCCTCGCCGTTCCCTTCGTGGGCGGTCGTGCTGCCGGAGCCGCCGCCGCCCTCGGCGCCGTGTGTGGGTTGACTGTTCGAATGCGCCAGCGTGACGGAAAGCGACGGCGTCGCAGCGTACGTAGATCTGCGGCCTGATTGGTCGCTTGGGATCACCGATGCGTCGTCCTCGGTGTCCATAGGCCCGCCGGATGTGGTGGTCGTCGTCGTCTCGCCATTGTCGTGCCTAGTCTTGTCGGTAGCCTGGCTTTTCGGCTGCTTCACAAGGTCCTCGAGCGGCACCTGGTTGCCGCCGTCTTTCGCCAGGGCTGGCATGGCATAGCCCATGCGGCTTCCCAGCCGGAGCAGGTCCTGCACCGTCGCGACGGCGTCATCGGGGAAGGCACCCCGAACGAGTGCTTCAAGACATTTAAATCTGGACAAAGGAGTGAATAAGGTGACCCCCCCGAGATCACGTAGGTTGTCATGGAACACATAAGGGACCACCTACCGGTCACTTAAATCATCGACACTTCCGTAGAAACGAGTCTTGCGTGGGAGCGTGTAGGAGCATTCCACGTCCTGGCTGTGGCACATAAGACAGCCATCTCCTGACGGCCGAGGAATGCATTTGCATCGTCGCTTGTCATTGCGCGTTAGCTACGGGCAGAAAAAGAAAAACATCACCGGCACGCGTGTGTAACGGAGACTGTCGTACCTTTCGACAAAAGTCGCCTGAAGCACGCTGTTAGCACATATAGGATCGTTCCATGCCACGGAACGGCCGCTCCGGCAGAGAAAACTCACAGCTCTGGACGGACCGCTTCCGTGATGTGTCCGCAACACGCCGGAGACGTCGCTTCGGTGTTGCCGTCGATGCGGACACGGACGCGGATGCAGCCACGATGCTGCTGGAGTCCGACGTCATCATCTTTGCGATAGAGGCGGCTGCCGTATTCCGTGTTCCGTATTCAGTGTTCCGTATTCCGCGCTCCGATGCGCGTCGGCTTCTCCTCCGTTCTAGTTTTGGGTCCCTTCCTGTTAGTCTCAGCAACCGGCTGCACGCATGCACGATTCCCCCATAAAATGTGAAACATCCCGATACACAGGGTCGACAATCCGGGGTATTCCTGCATGCCGTCGGGGTGTGGATAGTCGCACCGCGGAGGCACACAGCATCATCGTCACTCACAGGTCCAGACCGGTTCCTTGATGCCGAATCGGATTGCCGGCTTCTCTCCTCTTTGTTCTAAAAAATAGAATAAAAACGTTTATGTCGTCGCTGTGGCTGACCGGCGTCAGAAGGCTGTCATGCTGCGTGTATCTGGCATCGCCGGATCGCTGGATGTGTCTTCGGAATCGTGGCTCCTTGAGCAACACCAAAAAACGAAAAAATAGACCACGAGCACAACAAGAATGCTACGACCCTTGCCAAGTGGCGGAGGCAAAGAAGCGAACCGTAACCGGGCTTTGGTGTCATCCTATCTCCCCGTTCGGAGTCTTACAACCGGCTCCTCCGCACGAGTCTAAAAGGAACTAAGTGGAACTAACAAATCTCCAAGACAGCCATCCTGGAGCTTCACGAGCTTCCAAAAGAGGGTTCTCATTTTCCGTACCATTTAGAGGTACTGTCGCTTATGACGACCCAACTAGAGTTGCAATTCACTAAACCACTTGTAGCGTCTCGATTTATTTGTAATATCATCGTCATATTTTGAGAAAGGAGGTCTCGTCAGATCGACGGAGCTTTGTCGCTTTTTCTTGGGTTTGTTGTTTTTTTTTCCTTTCCTTTTTTTTGTTTTCCGTAAAGCAACTGCATATCCGCCCGGCATGAGCAGCTTCACCCTTCCCAGCGGCCGCCGTCTGGCCTACACGCTGTCCGCCGCCGCGGCGGCAACGGCTTCGCGGCCCGTCGTGCTGCTGTCCAACTCCATCTGCCAAGACTACTCTACCTGGGACCGCGTCGTGCCCGTCATCGAGGGTCTCGGCTATCGCGTCCTCCGCTACGACCTGCCCGGCCACGGCGGGTCGTCCGCACCGCCGTCCGAGCACGAGCGCGCCACCATGACCTTTGAGACCCTCGCCGACGACGTCGCCCTGCTGCTGCAGCACCTCGCCATCCCGCGCCTGCACGCCTGGATCGGCGATTCCATGGGCGGCATCAAGGGCGTCTACTTTGCCGCGCGCCACCCGGGCGTCATACACAAGCTCGTCGTCGCCGACGCCATTGCCGGCTCCCCCGCCGCGCTGGGCACGCCCGACGTGTTCGGCCCCCGCGTAGCCGCCGCCAAGGCCGCCGGGTCGATGGAGCAGGACCTCGTGCAGGTCGGCCAGCGGTGGCTCGGCGACGCGTGGATGGCCGCCCACCCGGACGAGACGGCCCGCGTGCAGCGGGCCATGGCCACGACCACCGTGGCCGGGCTCGAGACGGTGTGCGCCGCGCTGCGCAGCCCGGACTTTGACCTGCGCAAGGTGTACCCGGCGGCCGGTCGGGGTTGCGACGCGGCCCTCATCATCGTTGGCGAAAAGGACGCCGACATGCCGACGCGCATGCAGGCGATGCGCGCATCCCTCGAAGAGAGCCTTACGGCCGCCGGCAAACCGGGCCCCGTGGCGATGGAGGTGATCAAGCAGGCCGGGCACGTTCCGTACGTGGACGGGTTCGACCAGTTTGTTACCGTTCTCAAGAAGCATTTGTAACGTGGCCGAGGCAAGGGAGATATTGTTTTGTAAAATCATTGCTGGGAAATGGAACTCACCTCATTTTGTTCCCAATGCTAGTCACTCCTGGCTGCTTTTTCGATGCTTTTCGCTATCCTGTTTTTTTTTTCAGTGGCTGTGGCCAGTCCGGGTGTAATAAAAGCGAATTATACGTTTCAGCTCTTCAAGTAAGATCCGTTGATGCTCTATCTCAAAAAATCTACATCGAATTTTCTCAGCAGCGACGAGATCACTCATACTTAATCTGGCGAAAGGGAAAGAAGCAGATTTTCGTTTCGGTTTTATTCAACGAGCCTTTACATGCTGACCTCGTGCTCATTGTAGTGAATAAAAACCACAAAACAGCGCCGATCTGGGATGACAAGATGGACTACGTCAATGCCGGCGTCCGAACATCTGAGTCCACTACGGTTAACAGGACGGAAACTGTTTGCAATGTTGAACCGTCGTGCCACAGCAAGAATGGGATGGAGTAATAAATCGCACAGGAATACATCCGATCCCTCATGCATACGCAACAAGAAAGAAAGAAAGAAATTGCTAGATAGCATTTTGGCTGCACCGGCGTCCTTTCAACACCTGCTCAGTTCGATCCAATCCGCAGACGTTACTCCCACCGCGAGAACCATCATAACGGATTAACGGACAGCCCGTGATGCTGTGACCCGGAAGGTGGAACCGGCGACAGTGTGCTTCGCCAATGCAATCACACTTGTGATTGACGTCGAGAACCGCATTGACGGGAGGCTTTCTGTTATTGCTCTGCTGTGATATGCTTCGCCGGATAGGGTTGCAAGACACGCTTTTGACGAAACTTTGCGTCTTTTCTCCGAATGCGACGCAGAGGCTTCGACCAGGCTAGACCTATTTCTGGTGATCAAGCCAGTCAAAAAGAAACGCGAACTGCCGGACGGTGAGTCCCAAAAGTAGGTGGACGAGCTTCTGAAGGACCACGCCAGATGGGGCCATGGCTTGCTACCGAGCAAGCAGATCGCGCGTAATCACACACCAGACAGGCAATCGATGCGCAGCGAAGACAGTTTGCGAGAAGCATTATGGATAAAGCCGAGGGTCTGTTGCCCAGCGAGAACGATTTCGACGGTGTTCGAAAGACTGACATGAAGTATCTCATATACGGCGAGGCTGAGACGCGGTGACTTTATTTCTTTTCGGCTTCACGACGATAGCTTAGGTGCACGACCTTCCAGACCAGCTGAAAACATTCTACTCACGCAGCAGAAAAAAGGAGATGAAGCGTCCGCCGGATCGGAGGCAGGCCTATCATCAAACGTGTGAATACACCGGGATCCGGGGGAGTACCCAGACAGTATGCCTGTTCGGGAAGACTCCGCGGCACCGCGTTGATATGCTCCGGAAAGCGTTGCAAAGTTTGGACAATCCAAGAGCCCCGGTATCTAATCTTGATGTCCGCAAACGAGAACCGAGCCAAGACGCATGCCGATATATACCGACGCAAATAGTACGCCACTTTGATGTGTGTTCCTGCTTTTGAAGGTCCCGGACCATTCTTCGTTCAAGGCCGTCAGTGGCCCGCGGTTCCAAGAGTCGTGGTTGCTCGGCTTTCTCAACTACCTGGGCGCTATTCATTCTTGATGTAGGTTGCCGGAAAGAACCCTTTCATAAATCCACGTGTCGGATATTCTTCTTAGTCTTCCTATTCCCTTCATCACGATTCCGAACGTAAGTGTCCTGCCGTTGCTGAAACATGGATCTTTTTGCTCTTTTCCTTCCACAGCTTCAGCCGTAGGGTCGCCAAGTGGCAAAAATGCCCTCTGTTGTTATATATGCCGTCTCTACAAGGTTCGACCGGCTTTGGGCCGTTCACTGTTAAGTGGGGAGTCGGCAAGAAATATCTCCATCTAACCCTACGACTATGCCGTTCAAGCATATTAAGCTAACCGAAAGTCGAATGGTTTGGTTTTCCACAGAAGTGGCGGGTTCGGCTTTTAGAGGACACCGAAGAGAATTCGAAAGACTTGGCGTGTTGTTGATAAGGGCTGCAACAATTTCTCAGGGGGGTCTTTCCCCCACGTAAGCCGCACATGCTCAGCACTCTATTCGGGGCCCGGGCCGCGCGGACGAATAGCGGACGAAATGCGGGCGAAATAAAGAAGTGCGGATGGAGCACGGACGGAGAATGTGGCTTTGATGGATGGAAATTCAACGAAAAAAAAAGAAAAAAAGAAAAATTGGTGCGCATTTCTAATGCAGACCTATTAACATGTCCGTTCTAGAATTTACCATGGTTCGACCGAATTACGTGCTTAACAATCCGAGAGCCACCGCCCATACTGTTTGTTACCTCGGGACTCCCGCTGTCCCCCATTTCGGCCGTCCAGCCAAGATGGTAGACCGCTTCTTAGTTTGAAGACATGGCCATATAAAAAGGGTCTTCCACGGCCGCTGGCTGCCGTGTTGGCTGCAGTGTTGTATCTGAAAGCATACTCCATCTTCCTCCCTTTCTCACACCATCTATCCCATCCGACAACCCCGACGACGACAACGACGACATGGCCGCTCCCACCAAGGTTACCACCGACCAATGGCTTGCCGCCGCCAAACACCGTCGTACCGTCTACGGCCTCAAAGATACCTCGCCTGTGCCGGACAGCCGTATCGAGGAGATTGTCCAACAAGTTCTTTCGTTCAGCCCCTCGTCGTACAACACACAGCCGGACCGCATCACCATCGTCCTCGGCGCGAAGCACAAGGAGCTTTGGCAGGTGATCATCGACGCCGCGAAGCCCATCCTTCTGGCTGCTGGCCCGGGTGTGTGGGAGGCCATGGGTCCCCGCTTGGAGGGACACAAGAGTGCTTACGGTTCGGTATGTCCGAGGTTCCCCCCTGCCCCCTCTCATTGCTGTCCTCTCTTTGCTGCAGAGAGTCAGTTATACTAAGTATGTGTATTCAGGTCTTGTTTTGGGTCAGCGAGAAAGCTATTAAGGAGGCCGGAGAGACCCACGCTTCTGCGGCGCAAATGTTTCCTCAGTTCTCCGAACACTCGAGCGGCATGGCGCAGATCCTCGTCTGGACCGCTCTGGAGCTCGAAGGGTTTGGTGCTAATCTGCAGCACATGGGTGTCATTCCCCCGGTCCAGACGGCCCTGCAGAAGTTCCTTGGTCTGCCGGAGGACTACTTGCTCAAAGCCAACTTGAACTTTGGCGAGGAGGCCCAGCCGCACCCGGAGAAGCCCGCAAAGCTGCCCTTCTCCGAGACGCTGAAGATTGTCAAATAGATTTTTCATTGAAATGTATAGACGTTACAGACTTGTTAATACGGAGCACCGACATCCAGTGTGTCTTTCTTGGCAACCGATTTCTTGCTGTTCGCCCTGGAGAGTGAAAACGTTCAAGAAAAAAATGTATCAATCAAGAAAAAAGTAATAGTACAAGAGAACGAAAACCAAAAAAAAATCCGTATATATATCTATATCCTGCAGTTAAAAGTCCTTTGCCCAATCAATGTTTGCTTGGCTTTCGTTGTAGTTGCCAGCCACATAGCGTCGCCTCTTCAGCACGTCTACGGGATCTTGCTGGAGCGAATTTGATTACAGGTTCTTGGACGCCCAGCCGAGCTGCGGACCGTCTCCGTTGAAGACCACAAAGGCCGCCTTGAGCGCCACGTCGCCGAAGATGGCGAAGCCGATGCCGTCGTCGCTCTGGATGCCGCCAAAGCAGGTGCTGCTGCCCTCTTCGAGAGGCGCGAAGTTGATGTAGTCGCCCGGGATGGTGATGGTCGCGCCCTCGACGCCGAATTTGAAATCGGGCAGCTTGGCGCTGCAGCTGAACGTGTAGCCGCCTTGGGAGTTGTCCAACTTGGCACCCTTGACCTGCTTGTAGTAGGCCTTGACAATGCTGTTGGGGAGCAGCAGCAGCGTGGTGCCCGTGTCGGCAATGCCCGCGATCGACGTGGACTTGAGGGACCCGTTGCCCACGGCGTAGCCCGTCGACGTCCAGCTCCAGAATCCCTGGCTGTTGTCCACGTCGGTGTAAGTGACGGAGCCGGTGTACGCAGAGCTATCGATGAAGCCAAAGTTGTAGGTGCCGTCTACGAGAAAGCAGAGGTTAGACTCTTGTCGAAAAGAAAAGAAAAAAAGAAAAAAGAAAAAAAAAAAAAGAAAAAAGAACTACCAACCGGCGTTGTGCTTGAGGTCGGCCGTGAATAGCGGCGCGTCCAGGCTCGCCTGCGCATTGTCGAAAAAGGTCTTTTGCGCCCGGGGCGTGACCGTGTTGATCGAGCTGAAGGCCAGGCCCAGCAGGCCGTCGGACGCATCCGACGTGAACTCGCTGGACACCTTCTTGGCGGCCTCGACGGCCTGCCCCTGGACCGTCAGGCCGCCGACGGCGACGGTGTCGGCGTACACGTCGCCGCTGGAGCTGCTGCCGTCGCCGTACGAGATGGACCACGACTCGCCCCGCAGCGCCTTGGACGTGGAGCTCTTCGACGGGCTGTAGACGGTCTGGCCGTCGACTTCGCCCGCGGGGGTTTCCGTGCTGAAGACCCACAAGTCTGACGACCCTGTGTCAAAGTCCAACTGCAGCGTCTGGGCGGGCGTACCGATCTGCACCGGCGTCAGGTACTCTGAGTCGTACTGCGTGGGCGTGTTGGTGGCGGAACCCTCGTCACGCTTCGACGACGACGACGACACACCGATGGCCTTGGCGAGGTTGGCGGGCAGTGGCTTGCCGAACTTGCGGTACGCCTTGGCGTAGGCCTGGGGTCCGTGGCGGACAAAGGCGGTGTTGTGCACAGAGGGGACGGAGTAGTTGCCACGCCTTGCCGGGATACCAACGTGGGCCGGGACAGCGGCCGCGATGGCGCCCGTGCACAGGAGCGAGACGAGAAAAGCGCCAAAGGTCTGCATCTTGAAGACAAACGTGGAGAGTCAAAGGTGTAGGAAAGAGTTTATATATTGTATAGAAGAGAACGTTTAGGGCAAGCCAACCTCGATTGTGGTCTGCTTCATGAAAAAAGGGAAGGCCAGACAGAGAGAATATCCGTTCCCTTTATACACGATTCGTAGCCACAAGCTCGAGGGTTCGCATGTCTTTCCTCTACTACAACGTATTGCCCGTTGGTTCATATTCACAATGCCTCGGCCAAGAATAGGACAACAGCCCCCTCGCCCATACACCACCGGCGAACTATCTCTCTCATTTTCTCATGGTGGTATCGCGAAAGGTGGGGAGCGTGTCGTGCTTGAACGGAAGAGGTAGCTCAAAAGCCAACAATAGCACCGAACCGTATGCCATGAAGGTCGTTGAAACATCAAGCAAAAGGTCATCATGACCTTCACAGCCGGCGTCGTGAGCTACCCACGGTCTTGATAGGCCGGCGGTGGTGGTCCTTTCATTTACGCCGTGAGGTCGTCTGCACCCTCGAACCAAATCAACAAATACGCGCATCAACGCCAGGGACCCGCGTTACAATCCTACCTACTTCTTGTAGATAAAACGGTCGATCATAGCTGATCTCAGCGGTCCTATAGGCTCGCAGGACAAAACGTCGGTGGCTGTTCTTAGCAGGTCGCACCCCCTGAGCTAATCTTGTGAGCGTGAGGATGTGTGGTACGGGATTGGTTACGTGCGAGGAGGGGGCCTAATCTCCGCGGCTGAGTCCCTGTTTAGGAAGGTTGCAGAGACGGGCACACAAGACACTCTGACTGGAGAACCAAGGAAAACCGCTTTCAGGGCTGCAACCGTGGCCCCGTGGTGTTGCCCTGTTGCAGTCCTCCTGTGCCTCTGCCGTCTCCGGCCCTGATGTACCACTGTAGTTTAGCCTTGTGATAGGCCGCCCAACTGTGGTGGTGGCTGTTTCGTGTACCTGTCCTTCCCCTTTTCCATTTTTCAAACTTTTTCAGGCTTTCTTTCTCAGGCAAGATACTCTTATTCTATCTGCGTCCCATATTTATGTTTCGTACGTTCCATGAAATTTACCCTTCTACGGCATATGGCTGTCTCGTTATATGGCAAACACTTGCCCTTGTAATCAGTTCACAAGACCGTAGATTTATGTACTGGATTGTGATATTGTGGTGAATGAAGTCATTTTGGGCTTGCATTGCCTTTTTAAATGATAAGCATGTAAATACCGTCAAAAGGTCCCGTGATGAAACCAGAGATGGTTTGCTGCCAGTATCGTATCGTTGATATTCGAGATGTATTGATTACATGACAAAGAAACAGAATACGTGACGAGTGACCCAACGCATTGCACCTTTTTAACGCGTTTTCCCCATGCCAAACATCCCCTCTCAAATGCCCTTCGACACGGAAAAGGCGTCGATCGCCAGCGTGAAGGACGCGTCGATGGGCGCCACCAGGCTCTGCGCAATGGCCTGCAGCGAAGCGGGCACCTTGGCCACGATGGCGCTGCTCATCGCGTCAGATGCGCTCTTCTGCGCCTTCAGGTCGAGCAGCACGACGGGCGCCTCGAGGATGTCCGCAAACTTGGCGTGCGCGTCGATGATCGCCGTCATGGTCGCGTTGACCGTCGTCGCCAGCGTCTCCACGGCGGTCGCGATGCCGAGGGCCTCGTCCACGGTCAACTCGGCACTGGCCTGGGCCGCGTCCCGGCCGGCGCAGATCGCCTGCAACGCGCTCGCGCTCTCGGCCACAATGGACAGCGAGCCCAGGAGGTCGCCGGACCACGACTGGACGGTCTGTTCGAGCGACTGCGTCTTGGTGTTGACGTTGTTCAGGGCCTGGACGATGGTTGCGCCGCTGGCGACGGCACAGCCGGGCAGCGCCAGCACGACAACGCGGAGAAGAGTCGAGACACGCATTTTTGGGGAAGTAGAATTATGGGGTGTAAAGTCGTAGCGGGTGTGAGGGTGAAGGTGGAGAGGCGCGAGGGGAACAAAATAGAAAATAGCGCCCCCCTTCTCTTTTATACCATCTCATTCTATGCCATCGTCACTCTCTTTCACACCTTTGGTCTCGATCTCCTTTCGGCGTCGATCTGCACGTGAATCACGGCCCGAAAAGAGGAGGACAAGCACACTAAAATTTCTTGACGGTGTTGACGTGGGTGCTTGAGGGCAACCTCGCCTCGGCTTCACCATGGGGAGGGGAAACAAACATGTGAAGGGAGGGAAGCATTCGTGAACTTGGGATGCAGCGTGAGCCGTCATCGACAACAAGGTATCCGTATTCGTATTAGTTTACCATCTACGCCGGAACGGTTGGCAAGAAGGAAGCGGGGAAACCGGCAAGATCCATTGGGATCAGCAGAGTATGGGGGGAGAACTCCCATTCAGCGGTGGTGCGGAGTGTGGCATCACTTTTTGATAATGCATCTCACCTCTTCTCCGTATGCCGAACGAGAACGCTCGAAGTGACGAAGTGATGATACACAAACTTTTCATTCGAAGTCGATAGCTTTGTCCGTGTTACTGGTCTGGTCTAGAACGCTCGCTTTGAATATGGGGTATTCAATAGAGCCTCAATGGGTGGGTTGCATGTTTGTTGATTTCTGGATAAAAGATCCATCTCGCTCCTTGGGACCAACCACTAGAGCTGCACTCTCTGGCACTTGTCTGGAGTTTGGTTGTTTGATATAACAGTGATATCCGAAGAAGTATATTGTTACACAAAGGCGTGAACCTGCTAATTCACTTGGAACGGAATATTACTTTTATGGATGTTTTTTAGTGATACGCAAGCACTTGCATGATGCCGATATAACGATGCATTGGACCGCTTTGTACTTTTTTTTGGTCTAATGCTATGCGTATGTTCTAAAACAAAGTGAAAAAAATGGTATACAAAAAAGGTGCAAACCAGTCGCCGAAAATAACCCAAATCATGCTGCTTTTACTTTCTGTACGGGAGCTGCTCATCGCTGCCGCTGATGGACGTCGTCTTTCGCTGGCTCTCGGCGTCGCCCGCCTGCAGGTACACGTCTCGCTGAATGATGATGCCGTGGCGGCTGTTGGCGTCCTCGTCGTCCAGCACCTCCCACGAGCTCCGGGGGACCCAGGGACCCTGGGCCGCCGACGACACGGTGGCCGAGAACTGCCCGCGTTTCGCCTGGGGATGCAGCGTGTTGAGCGGGGTGCCGCCGGTGCCGCCGATGGTCTGCGGCAGGTTCTTGGAGTTGAGGTGGCTGGGCCCCCCCGTGGCGCCGCCGCCGGACTTGTTGGACGACCCGTAGAAGTTGGTGAACAGCTTGCGCATCGACGGCAGGGACGCGGCAAACATGCCGACCCCCTCCTCGAGCATGGACCACATGGCGATGTAGCCCTGGTAGTACAGCGCATCCTCGGCGATGAGGTAGTGCTTGAAAAAGGGCACGCGCACAATGGTGAAGACGCCCGCGCCGACACCGACGGACAGCACGGCCACGAGCGACCACTTGCGGCGCGGGTTCATGTTCAGGCCGCGGATGAGGAAAAAGGGCACGAGGGCGCACGTGAAGTCGGAGATGATGGCAATGGCCGTGAACAGGTAGCTGAGGTCGAGCAGCGGCGTGTTGGAGCCGCACGTGCCCATGCCCGTCCAGCTGGCCGAGATGGGCTTGCAGTGGACGAGCGCGGCGATGAGGCCCGCCAGCGCGTTGAACGTCGAGCCGCCGATGACGAACCACAGCGGGACGCGGCAGTAGAGGGACGGCGTCAGGCGCATGATCTGCGCGGCGATGGCGCTCTTGATGAGCGGGATGCTGATCACGTAGGGGATCTGCCACCACAGCAGCAGCTGGGCGCCGCGCACAAAGTAGAGCTGGTTGGGTAGGTCGGTGTCGCGGGTGCCGAGCCCGTAGTAGCAGCCCAGGATGCCGTAGACGGAGGCCACGAGGTAGCAGACGTAGCCGCTCGAAGCGAGCGCGTCGTCGACGCCAAAGGCGCCCCGCGTGAGCACGGTGCGGGCGTAGATGCGGAGGGCGATGGCGACGGTGTTGATGGCCAGCAGAGCGACGAAGACGCCGATGATGACGCGGGCGAGACCCGTCGGATGCAACGCGGGAATGGCATCAACGAGGGCCATGAGCTGGTCGTAGGTTGGCGGAGGGGTGGACGCCATGATGAAGGCGTCTTGCCGTTCGTCAATGTTTCGAGCAGTTTCCCTTTTTTTTTCTTTTTGCTTTGTTGCGGTTGCCAAACACTTTCTCGTGAGCTCCAAGGTCCGGATCAAGACGTGCCGCGTAGTTTATAAAAGTGTTGCAGTCTTATGTCGTTGTCGCCATGAGGTCGTTGTCCCCAACCAAAACAAAGCAGAGAAATAAGGAGAAAAGAAACAAAAGCAATGCTGCACTTGCAAATGAAAAATCACCCTCTCCTCCCTCTATTCTTCGTTCGCACTCGGTAATAATAAGTCCTTGGAAACGGCGACTTCCCTTTCTTGTATCCTCGTTTTATATTATTCCCATCTAGTCGGACGTAGCACGTAACAACAGATGGGAGACGAGGATGCAGAGATTTCAACCCATTGCAGAAAGGGGCCGTTGAATTAGGGAAAGATCCTTGAGACCACCATCATACCATGGGATGCGATTAGGGGGGCGATTGGTGGTACGGTAGCATTTGGGTTGGGTCTTTACGTGGTAGAAGGAGGAGCTACTACAGAGAGTGTTTCCACAACGTGGAGCTCGCCTAGGACTTCGTCCTGGGTATGGAGACCGTATTTCGTAAAAGTGACTGCTTGTTGACGACGGCGTTTGTTCTCGAACCGTGGTCTTTGGGCTCTCTGAAGTCCGGACAATACGATCGACAGAGCACACAAGGATTTTGGTGTCGAGAACGCCTGAGTGGTATTGATTACTCCTTATTTCTGGCTATACGAAGTACGAGCGTTCCGTATCATTACGGAGTATCCGTACTCTGTCCTCGTACCTTGCATCATGTAGTCCTTCGTAGGATCGGGTAACCGTCCGCGGTCTTGGAGTGTCTTCCGGCTACGGAACGGTGCTGCCGTCTGTGCGAAGTACAACGGCATGAAAACACCACGTATTGTTACCCTCTGCTCGTACGTCGTAGTGCCGTAAAACCTGCTTTTTGTTGCTGTGCCCTCCCGGCATCCCACTGCTCTCCTTGGTGGGCAGCACTGCCGTATCTCATGCTGGAAAAAAGGGGCAGGCCAGGGGCAAAATGCGGCCAAGGCACAAGGCTTCTCTAGGGACAGGCCTATTGTTTCGGAAGCGCCTTTAGGGCCCGAACCCCGGTAGTTTTGGCGGAGAACCGCTTTTGAATAACGGTTGCCGAGGAGGCAAGTAGAAAAAGAAACAAAAAACAAGGAAAAGAAGCAAGGTTGGCAGCCAAGGCGTTTGGACATGCGTCGAGGAAAGATCACGAGTGTTTTTTTATGCTTACAATGGACTTGTTCGTCTATTATCCTCATGTTGGTCTGAGCATTTCATAATGTTTTTTTTTTGTAGCAGTTCGTCACCGCCGTGGTCCTTCTATTCATTCTCCTCCTCGTTTATTTTTTCCCTCCTTCTTTTTCTTTTTCCTCTTTGTCTTCCCCACTCTCCACTGCAGTTTATGCATGGCAAGCCTAACTTAGTGCAAAGCAAGTGGCACAATAGCGCGTGTCGACGGCCAACCGGGGCCGAGCCGTGATTACGATCAACATCTGCGTGCATGGGGAGCCCACTGAAAGGCCCCAGAAGGTCCCCCTGAGCATCGTACGACATGATAGTTGTACGCAGTGTACTTATTGCTTATGTTTTCTCTCAGGCCAAATCCTTCCATGCTACTGTGTGTCGGCGAGCCTTGTCGAAGACTTTTCTCACCTGTGTCGGTGGAGAAGGCAACGAGAAGATGAACAAAAAAAAACCCAGAAGCGTTCGCGAATCTGTGGAAACGGTGAAGCGGGTGTTCCACTCTGAACAGGCACTGGCCGCCAACCACTGGCCGGTCTTTGTCAACCTCTCGGTAGGGTTCCATTGAAAAAGGTTTGGCCTGGGCTCTTTGCTGTGCCATTAGAAAGGATTCAGCAAGAAAAGGAGACGAAAAAAAAGCCAAGCCCACTCGACTCTGCATCGAAGCGGGCCTGCATAGAAAAAAGGGGCTTGCCACCGTTATTATGGCGTCTCAGCAATGGGTCCGGATATGAAGCAGGTTTTTTTTTCTTCTTTTCTTTTCTTGTGCCAAACTCTCGCACAGTTTCTTCAACCAAACATTTCTTGTCCCAGATTTTCGACCTTCCCACACCACCTCTAAACGGAGATCTCCCGATAGACTGGATTTTCGCACAGACAATAGCATATCCGTACGGAAGTACTTCATATTCCGTCCCTCGTACTCGTATAAATATGTTCACTCGTGACTGTCTTACGCTGGACGCTATAATGACCGTTTGCCATCTTTGCTTTCTGTTCCGTAAATCTCGCTTTTCTCTTGAATTAGCTGTTCCGGCAACTCCTTAACAGGAGGCAGTTATTGTGAATACTAAGTACAGAGTAGGAACCTCATACGAGTTCTCCATACTCCATATGCAGTTTCATTGCAGGAGAGGTGGATGGGCCGTTTGGCAGTGGGCCTATCAGAGAGGGAGTAATTTGGCCGCGACCCCATATTCAAAGATACGTGAGCCCTTTGCCCAGTTGACGGTTGCCAATTAGTAGCCAACCTTCGCGTATGCAGGCCGGCCTTCGGGGTCGACAGCCACCATGCGTACCGGGTGCCACGAGGGAAATACTCGGGATTCCGCCTTTTTTTTGTTGTGCTCTCAGTTTCCTTTTTCTTTGTCTGTTCCGCACGCCTTCGTCCCGTAACCGACCCGAACCAAGGCAGCGGCACGGCGACACACCTTCATAGATACGAAACATTTGACAAAAAAATAAAACCAAACCCAAAACACGGCAAGATGAGCACCATGACGTGTGCGGCGATCGCCGCTCTCGGCGTGCTGTCCGTCCCGCGCCTCGGTGCTGCCGCAGACGCCGCCTCATGGTCGTGGACGGCGTTGGCATCGACGTTCTTGATCATCTTCAGCGTGTGCTGGATTGCCGTCAAGGCGTACTACATCTTCATCTACCCGCACTATGTCTCGCCCTACCGCCACTTGCCCGGCCCAAAGGTACCAGGCCGCCGCCCTGGACGCGAGGAGTAAGTCGCACGCAGACCACGACAACCCCAGCTAACGCAAGCCGTGTAGGGCGGACATTGGTTCCTCGGCCATTTCCCCGGCTTCTTCGCGCAAAAATACCCGTGGTCCATCTACGTCGACTGGGTCCGCGAGTTCCCGGGCGTGCCCGTCATCCGCTACCTCACCATTGCCAACAACGAGGTGCTGGTGCCGCTGACGGCCGAGGGCATGAAGGAGTGCCTCATGACGAAATGCTACGAGTTCAAAAAGACCGAGCAGTGGCTGCGCATGGTGCTGGATTTCGCCGGCTGGGGCATCGTGACCTTTTCCGGCGACGCCCACCGCGCCGCGCGCCGCATGCTCAGCAAGCCGTTTTCCCTCGCCAACATCCGCAAGCTCGAGCCCATCTTCAACCAAAAGGCCGCAGAGCTGTGCGCGGTCATGGACGGCGCCTGCCAACGCGGCAGCGACGACGGCCAGTCCGGCGTCATCGACGCCATCGAGCTCATGGCCAAGACCACGCTCGACATCATGGGCCTCGCCGCGCTGGGCCGCGAGCTGTCGCACCTGCAGTCGGCGGGGCAGGGCACCGGCGGTAAGGCGAACGCGGCGCACGCCTACTCGGCCGAGAAGTACGACTTCCACGACGCCTACCAGTGCATCGTCTCGCCCAGCATGACGGGCAAGATCCTGCTGTTCGCCTCGGGCTACGTCAACGTGCGCTGGCTGCCGCTCCAGGCCAACCGCGAGTTCAAGCGCGCCACCGCCTTCCTCGACCGCTCGCTGCGCACCCTCATCCGCCAGCGCACCGCCGAGATCCACGGCGCCATGCGCGCGGGCACGCACGCCGTCACGGACTCGCGCGACATCCTGACCTTCATCGCCGAGGAGAGCCTGCCGGGCGGCGGCGGCGCGGCCGAGGGCATCACCGAGGACGAGTTCGTCGGCAACCTGCTGCAGATCATGGTCGCGGGCCACGAGACGTCCGCCACGGTGCTCACCTGGTCCGCCTACATCTTCGCCACGGACCACGCCATCCAGGACCGCGTGCGCGCCGAGATCAACGCGCTGCTCGCCACGACGCCCCACCCGACCTACGCCGACCTCGAGGGCGGCCGCCTCCACTACACCGACAACCTGCTCAAGGAGGTCAACCGTGTCTTCTCGCCCGCCGCCGTCACCTACCGCGAGGCCGCCCACGACAACCTCATCTTCCAGGGCGTGCCCCTGCGCAAGGGCACCGTGCTGGACGTCATCCCGGCCGTCACGCACATGGACCCGCAGATCTGGGGCGAGACCGTCGACCAGTTTGACCCGTCGCGCTGGGAGGCCGACCGGCTGACGCCCGCGCAGGCCGACCCGTACGTCTTTGCCGGCTTCAGCAACGGCCCGCGCATCTGTCTGGGCAAGACGTTTGCCTGGCTTGAGATGAAGCTGGTGCTGGTGCAGATGGTGTCGCGCTTCCGCTTCGTCCAGGTCGAAAAGCCCTTTGAGATCGAGTCACCCGGCCTGGCGACGCGGCCCACGGAGATGCTGCTGCGGATTGAAAAGATTTGAGTGAGGGTAGATGGAATGGGGGAATACGTCTACAGCGCCGTTTTAGGGGCCTCTCACCGGATTTTGATCCGGAAATCAAGGACTAACGAGGACACGTTGAGGCACCTACCATTGTCTCTACATAACAGATATATATGTATATATTTTCTGACACCGGCCAGGTACGATTAGACTGGTCCAACAGAACGATTTCACGCATAGAACCCAATCTGTATTTAATTTGTGTGCTCGTGAGCTTACGTCGTCTGTTATGTGAGCGGACTCTGTTCTACGTCGACACGGTATATTTGTTCTGAGAGAAGGAATAGTAGATAGGAGGGTCAATACTTTGTGTCCCTGAGCCTATTGTAAATCAACTTTCATCTTTTAGGATATTCGTATGAGTCCAATTCGAGAGACAGTTAAGAAAACGAGAAGTTTTTCCGGTTGAGCCAATGTAGACCTGTTTCACACCGTCATTATTCAGTTTGCCGCAGCCTCATACGAAAACCATTGCCTTATGCCTATGAAGGCCACAGTTTCAAGTCATGGCTACAACTCTCTGGCTGGCTTTCTTTTCTATAATACTCAGCTGTAAGGTTTCGTTCACTAGGACCGGAGTTACTTTCAGCTATGTCGGCCATTCGAAAACCGTCTCACAGTTGGTCTCATAACACTCACCGTACTCTCAACAGCCGGCGAAAATGAAGCGCTACCTTTGCTGACGGCGTCGGAGTAAACTTTATTTTCTTTTTTGTCTGTGCAACTTACCATTAACGGTAAGAACCACTTCTACGCTGAACAAATAAAGGCGGACGGATACTGCCGCGTCTAAACATACTTCTTCGGTATCTCGTCAGCGCTATATCGCAACACTTGGAACTGGCGGTTCCGATACCTAGACCCGGAAAGTATTTTCCGAAGCGTTTCGATGAGCGCCATCAAAGCGTTTGGGAATAGCTTCGGTCCTATACCTACGTTTACATCAATTATACGAAGTAGACGCACAGTCATTCCATATAAGCAGCGCAAGGAAAAGGTAGTATAAGAAAGCCGTCTCCCACTTACACAGCAACCAAGAGCGATTGAAAAAATTCCTTACTGCAACCATGTGTGCTGTCTGAACTTTTGGGTTTTTTCATCACCGGGAGCCAGCCTTATTATCAAGATTCTGCACTGGTCTCCAGGACAAGGAGACGTGAGGTCTACAGTAAAGAGCGGAGCTGCAGCAAAAACACACGTAGAATGGAGGGTTGTTCTTAGGTCCCATGTGTACCCCATGTAAATTGAAGGGATCGAGAAATGCCAAAGCTAAGCCTTGCGCGCGACAGCTTAAAACGTATCAAACAACAACGCTTGCATTATTTGTAGACCGTGGTCAACCACGGATGCGACAACGCCTGCTCTGCTGTGAGCCGGTCCTCAGGGACCCAACGGAGTAACGCCCTCACAAATTCCAAGAACCTTGCCCGTTCGTCGTCGTGCTCTTGATGCGGAGTGAGCAAAGTCTCGACCGTCCTCCCCTCGGGAATGGGAGCGATGCCCCTCCAGTCACCTAAGTGAACAGTCAGTTCATTCCGACTTCGATATATCGCTGTGCTTCTGACCGCTGTTGGGCTGCAGCTAACTTACCATGCTCGTTCCAAAACTCCAGGTATTTTGTGCTCCGTTTCAAGTACGCCAGCGGCGGTGGACCAAGTAATGCAATCATGCTGGCCAAGTGGTATGCGTCGTTGAGTTGCTGGTCACCAGTATCGTACACCGTGAAAAGCTTCTTGGCTTGGAACATGTCCCAAGTCTGTCCAGTTTCCAGGTTCAGTATACTCGCATATACCGCATTACTAGGTACATGACAGCTTGGAAGAAAGAAAAGAACAAACCCTTACCGACAGTCCCACGCCCCACATATCTATTGGATAACTCCAGGGCATGCCGAGTATGATCTCGGGAGCCCTGAAGGCGACTGGCATAGCGTTGCCGGAGCCATCTTTGCCGATCTTCGCGTGGCCGAAATCGCAAAGGTACAGCGGACCGATATTACCAAAGATAGCTCGAGACGTGTAGATGGTTCTGTCCTTGGTCACCTTGCGAGGCCCAGGGCTCTGGAGCTCGGCGTCTTCGACCTGTGCGAGGCATTCCTCTGGATCCTGAAACCCAATGAGCAAGTTCCCGGGATGGAAGTCTTGCATAAGAATTAGAAGTGGGAATACGGGGCGTGCAATATTAAATAGAATAACCCACGACTTCCGTGACAATCAGGCGAAGGGTAGGGACAGCTTACCGGCATGGATGACGTGCGCATTGGTGTGAAGAAAGCTCAGGGCGGGAACGACTTGCTTCAGGGCCTCTCTCACGATGACGGACGGGAACGCCTTTCTGGGTATAGTATTCTGAAAGTCAACCATGGCCGTTGCCAGAGGCATCTGAACGATGACATCGTGACTGCCGTGCGGTCCCTGAAGCCTGAAGGAGCCTTCAACTGGACGGATGTGCAGTGGGCCGAGGACTGGCGCGTGCTTCCTCAGGTGGTCATAGACGGCAAGCTCATGTTTATTCTGGATTGTGTTGACGTGCACTTTGAGAGACACATATCTGCGGTCTCTGGTCGGGGGGAAGGACCCCGTATTATGAGCGACGGTAAGACACGTTGTAGCGAGTGGCATGAGGCAACGTACTGAAGATCATGGCCAAGCCAGGTGGTGGAGCTGGAGCCAAACCCAAGCTTCGCAACCACCTGGTACCGGTCTTGAAGAACCTGTCCAAGACGGACGGGATAGAACAACTCTGGTTTGTAGATCGACAGGCCTTCCTCTTCGACGGTTCTGGACGCATCGATTGCTCTAAACCCAGAGTCCGGAAAGACACGAGGCTGAAGGGTTGGTTTCCGACCTCCCCAGCGTCTCCACCAGCTGCTCAACCGGTGATGTTTGCCGGCCATATGCCTAGACGGCAGAGGCAAAGAACAAGCTTTCGAGGTGGAGCGTGGCCTCGAAAGAGGTTCCCTGGGCAGTCCTTGCCACCAGGTAACTATGCCCTAAACAGCTTAAGTCTGGGTGGGCAAATACAACAGCTGCGAGGCCGGCCCACGCAACCACCACGACAAGCGGCAGACAATGTATGGAAACCGGTTTTAGTAAGGTCAGTCAGGTCTTCTTCATTTTGCATCTATGAATTTTGGGTTACTCCGCTATGGCGGGAAAGGGGGGGTTGACGAGGGGCGCGGGGGCGCCGATACGGGAACGGGGGCCACGTCCTGTCCCGGGTGAAAGCCGACAGTGCCCATAGTTGCTTGTTGTGCTGTATTTATAATGCGCAAATATGGGCCCGCGAAAGCGTTAGTTGCTTTGCTAGCAATTTGGCCGCAATTCATATTCCGCGGGCAGTGTTTGACGCAATCTTTTCTTTCGAGATAAAAAAAATCAGACAAAATAGCACAATCCTGTGATACTCGCGCAAACTCAACGTTCCTTACTTCGAAACGTCTGAACTGCAAAAACCGACAGCCAAAATGAGCAAGGTTCTTTTAACCGGTAAGAGGGCGGCAATACGATCACTATCAGCACGATGTGTGCTGTGAAATTTGCTGACAGACCATTGCAGGCGGCAGCGGGTTCATCGCCGCCCATGTGCTGAACGTGCTGCTCGAGCGTGGGTAGGTGTGCTCATCGAGCCGTCAAGGATTTCGTATGTACTAGATCACAATACAACTTACTGACCGTTTCTGTTTCTGGTGGCCAGCCACTCGGTGGTCACGACCGTGCGCTCCGCCGCCAAGGGCGAGAAGATCCTGGAGGCCATTGGTGCCTCGCCAAAGGGCAAGCTGTCGTACGTCGTCGTGAGCGACATTGCGCAAGAGGGCGCGTTCGACAAGGTACGGGTTGCGTCATGTTTGCTTCTGTCTGGGGTGGGGGCGCGGGCCGTCTTACGCGGCGAAACAACGTTCTGACTCGTAGTGCTGACGGACGCCCCCGGACATTTTCACAAAACTAGGCCGTCCAAGCCGAGCCCCCGTTTGACTACGTCATTCACACTGCATCGCCGTTCCCGGATGCCTTCAACGACGCCGTCAAGGACGTCCTCGACCCGGCCATCAAGGGCACGACCGGCATCCTCAAGGCCATCAAGGCCCACGCACCGAGCGTGAAGCGCGTGGTCGTGACGTCGTCCTTTGCCGCCATCATGCGGACCAAGGACGTGCCCAAGGTCTACAGCGAGGCGGACTGGAACCCCATCACCTGGGAAGAGGCTACGACGGTGAAGGCCATGGCATACCGCGGAAGCAAGGTATGCTTTTCGTGTTTTGTTTTGATTTTTTTTTTTGATTTTGTTTTACGGACGGCTGCCGCTCCATCATTTTCTAGGGCTGACGGGGCAATCATTTTGCAACGGAAAACAGAAATTTGCGGAAAAGGCCGCGTGGGACTTTGTGGCCAACGAGAAGCCCAACTTTGACTTGAGCACCATCTGCCCGCCCTTGGTGTTCGGCCCTGTCGAGCACCACCTCGCCAGCCTCGACCGGCTCAACACGTCGAACCTGCTGATCCGGGACATCATCCAGGGCAAGCACGTCAACTCCGATTTCATCCCCCCCCGCGGCGGGCCGATCTTCACCGACGTGCGCGATCTGGCCCTCGCACACGTGCGGGCAATCGAGGTGCCCGAAGCGGGCGGCAAGCGCTTCTTCGTGGTCTCTGACTATTACTCGGGCAAACGGATCGTGGACGCCGTCCGCGCCACGCACCCGGAGCTGGAGGACAAGCTGCCCAAGGACTTGAAGGAGGACCTACCGGCGGACATCTTCGGGTTTGACAACAGCCGCACACAAACGGTTCTGGGCATCAAATTCCGGACGCTGAAGGAATCCGTGAACGATACCGTGACGTCCTTGGTCGAGCTGGGCGCGTGAGACGAAGGAGGAGTTCTATCATAGGAAAATGTCTTCGAGTTTCAATGGATTAGTTTACTGAAGGCACAGCGAAGATAGAATTAAAAAGAGCAAACAGCACTTCTACTACGGTACTGGGCTCTCGGCATGACTTTAACCGAATCAAGAGCGGTGAAAATCCTACGGCAAGCATGTCGTCTTTCAATAGTATCGAATATTTATTCAGATTTAAAGGCTACCTCTTCTCGGACAAACAGCTGTGCACCCCCTATAGTTGTGCTCTAAAGTGCCGTCTTGAACACAGCATCATGGCTTTCAATAATATCATTCTTCGTGCTAGCCAGTCGTTCTTTGGTAACTTTGAAGAGCGCCGGCACGCCCGTCTTCTCAAACGGCGTGCCGTCCTTGACCATCTGCGCGATGCCCTTCGCGGAAAGCAGGATAAGAGGCATACCGTGGCCGGAAAAGCCCGCGACAATGAACTGACCAGGCTTGTCTGGCACCTCGCCCATGTACGGCAGGGAATCGGAGCTGTACCCCATGACTGTAGGAACAGATAACAAGGTTAGTGAATTATCTTGTGCTGGCTGCATAGAACACGGTTGAACGCGATGGCGGACGTACTGCCGGTCCACACTTTGTTGGTGTAGGCTTCACTGTTCTCCCAGCCGATGAAGGTGCGCTGCATCAGGCCGTCAAAGTACGGCGCGCCCGTCTCGATCAGCTTGCTGTCGTCGGTGACGCCGTACCAGTGCGTGCGGTCGTGCCAGAAACGCGACCGGGCGCCGCCGACGACGATGCTTCCGTCGTTGCGCGGGATCAGGTAGTCGTACAGCGCCGGGCCATAGCGGAGGCCATAGGACTGCGGCAGGAAGGGCGCAACGCGGTCCGCAGGCACCTGGATGTGGCTGCAGATGCCGCGCACGGGCACGATGTGGTCCGCAAACTGCGGCGCCACGTGCGCGGTGTAGCCGTTGGTCGCCAACACGACCTTGTTCGCCACGATGGTGCCGCGCGGCGTGGTCACCCGCCAGCGGCGGCCGCTGCTGTTGCCGGGCACCAGCAGCGGCTCGTCCGCGATGGCCGTCACGGGCGTGTGGGTCTGCAGGTTGGCGCCCCGGCTCACGGCGCCCGCGAGCAGGTGCATGACCAGCTTGTAGGGCCAGACGTGGGCGGCGGGGAACGTGCAGCATGCCTGCGCGCCCTTGACGCCGCAGACGCGCTCGGCGCGCTTCGGCGGCGTGATGAACTGCACGTCCGACAGGTCGGCCACGCCGGACCGGACCAGCTCGTCAAAGGCCGCCTGCCCCTCGCGGGCCAGGCCCTCATCCAGCATGACGTCGCACGTCCGGGCCAGCGTGAACTCGCAGTCGATCTTCTCCGTCTCCACGAGGTCCTTGACGGCCGCGAGTTGCGCAATCTCAAACCGGGCGGCCTCCAAGGCGGCGTCGAGGCCGTACTTTTTGATGAGTCCTGGCAGTTTGAGGTAGACGTTGGGCCGCACGTGGCCGCCTAAGCGCGTGAGCGTCGGCCATCAGCGACCCCCGGCAGCGGGGCCCCAAACCGCACGCATACTCCCAACTGCCAGCAGTACCAGCAGAACTGAGCAAACCAGACTCACCATTTCGGCCGGTGGCCCCGGAGCAGGCTTCCCTGGCCTCCAGGATGGTCACGGAGGGCGGGGACGGGTTGTCCTTGTAGAGGTAATGCGCAAAAGCAGCGCCAGTAAAACCGGCACCAATGATCACGACGTCGGTCTCCGCCGGCAGATCGGCGCTGCTGCGGTGACTGTCGAGCTCGTGCAGCTCCGTCCGCCAAAAGGGTAGCGTGGAGTTCGGAACGGGGAGGGAGCAGGCCGCCGACATGGTCGCAGATATCGTCACGGTTGCCGTCTCTTGTGGGTGAGGTGATGAGAGAAAAGATGAATCGTTCTGTCCCTGAAGACACACTGTCAAGAAAGGCGTAACGGCGTTTGCCGGGTGTGTGCGGAGGATTATAAGCCGAAGATAGGGTCCGGCCTCGGAGAATGCCGATGAACGGTGCGCCGCGTCGACTGTTTCCCCTCTCCAATCCCCGCAGGATCTCCTTATTCGCGAACGACTCCGGGCCTTGAGAACCTGTTTGTTTCGTCGCCTAATTGGCCGGTTTACTGTCAACCTTCGACTTGATTGAAGGTGCTGGACGTCCTGGGAGCCAAACTCCTTGTGCAGCGAGCAGCACTGAACCTTTCGCCCGAAGGAATAAAGGTTTCGCTGTTAATGATGGATAGTGCTCGAAGGGACGTAGGGCTGGTTTGCTGGGAATCGGAAAAAAACGTCGTAGACTTCATGAATCGTAGCTTGGGGATTACGGCAGCAAAAGACGTCCTCAAACTTGATAGTGAATTGAAGAATGTGCATCGAAGCTACGAAAACGTTGCACTCATCAGTCGGCGTTGACCGTGGCCGCAGATGTGGCATTTGGAAGTGGATTCCAAATCACACGTTTTGCCTAGAATGTGGGTTCCAGACTGAAAGTCTTCTGTGCTCGGCAATATCAACATCGAAAATGAATTGGACACATCACGACACGTTGGCAGATACGAGAACGTTTAGGAGCTTTCAGACCTGCTTGGCAACGAGGATGCAATAGCACAGAACAAAGAGCAGTGTTCGTCAACAAGAAAATTGTCACGTGGAAATGCCAGGAGGAGCAATGCTGTCTGTATGCGTCCGTACGGGCGATTGCTGCATGCTGCACCGAAAATCAAGTTCGCCGGCTAATTAGGTGGACATCTTCATTGGAATCGACTTGTGGGGGTCGTATCCTTTGATGACGAAATCCTCCATTTTCCAGCCGTCAATGCTGCCTCCTTTATCGCGCAGAATCTCGAGCTGCGGAAATTCCCGTGGCTCCCGCTCGAGCTGTGTCCGCAGTGCGTCCGCGTGATCAACGTACACGTGCGCATCGCCCATAACATGCGTCAAGCTTCCGGGAACCAAGTCGCAGACGTGGGCGATCATGTGTGTGAGGAGGGCGTAGCTCGCAATGTTGAACGGCACCCCCAGGCCCATGTCGCAGGACCGCTGATACAGCTGGCAGTGCAGATGCCCCTGCACTGTCTGTGTCGCCGTGCCGTTCGCGCCCCCTTGTCCTTGTTCCTGCTGTTGTTCTCGTTGTTCGCGCGGATACGACACGTAAAACTGGGCAAACATGTGGCACGGTGGCAGGGCCATGCTCGGCAAATCTCGTGGATTCCACGCCGACAGAATGATGCGGCGGTTGTAGGGATCCGTCCGCAGCTTGTGGATGACGTCGGCCAGCTGGTCCACGCCTTGACCTGTGTAGTCCGTCGACGCGTCCACGTACTCGGCGCCAAAGTGCCGCCACTGGAAGCCGTAGACGGGGCCCAGGTCGCCCTCCGCGCGGTGAGACAAGCCCACGCTGTCGAGAAATTCACGAGAGCCGTTGCCATCCCAGATCTTGACCCCGGCGTCGCTCAGTGCGCGGGACGATGTATCGCCCCGAACGAACCAGAGCAGTTCGGCGAGGACGCCGCGGTGGAAGACACGTTTCGTGGTGAGCAAGGGGAGAATGGGGCGGCCATGTTTGTTGAGCCGAAACTTGAAGGGCCGGGGTGCAAAGATCGACAGGGTACCAGTGCCTGTTCTACAGATTTTTTTTTTTTTTAGAATCTATTTTTCGTGTTTCTGCCGGCCAACAATGCCAACGAACAAACATGGAAAAGGCCAACCTACCGATCAGGCCGTCGTTCGCCGCTCTCTAGGATCTCGCGGACAAGGTCCAGATACTGGTATTCTTCGTGCACCTCGTTGAGCGTCATGCTGTCGCGTTCGGTTGAAAAGGAGGTCTCTGGTCGAGGAAGTGAGGATCGTTGAATAACGTCTCCTGGACTACGCAGGACTACGCAATATTACGAGCATAAAGCTGCTTTCTGACGCGACGCGACTCGAACGCGTTGCTGTAGGTATTACTTATCAGTCACATGACAAAAAAATTATGGGGTACCGAATCCGGCTTTAGTGGACGCACAAGAAGATAGAGATAAAAATTAATGGTTACAGCTGCCACTTTTCCTGTAGGCTGGTTTCACACTACGACCCACACACACCTTGCAGCAAGCTACCAGGCAGGACATTTGATTTGTTACAGCGTCTGCGCCAGGAACAGCCCACCGACACTTTAGAGACAATGGCGAACCGCGAAGAAGCAACCGAGACAGGGACTCCGCACAGGTTCGGCCCATCTTTGGAGTGTGACCGCGTAGCTGTGAATATATAGGTTCTAATTGATAGCGCAAGATCTACAACGCTTGGAGCGCCCGTGACGCCCGCCAAGGGCGGGCTTGAAAAACGGGTCGTCCTGCTGGAAAACTCGTATCGAAATGTTCAACATGAACAACAGAAGCTGGAGGCCGAGCTCGAGGGCATCACCCGTCAAATTTCATTCCTCGTCGAAAAATGGATGTCCGGCGACATTGGCCTGACGGCCGCCGAATTCAAATCGGTGAAAGCAAAATACCTGCAGAAACAATTGATGCTTCTGACCCACGTCTCTATTCTGCGCACGAAGGGTGCGCAGCTCGCTGGTCGCTTCTGCGACGACCTGCTGTCTGGTACACGGGGCACTCTCGAAGACGGGGCATACGTCGACTCCGCAATTCGCAGCGACCTCGACGTTGCCTTTGCCAAAGAGCCGGCCGAGGCAACGAGAACACCGCAACAGGAGCAAGCCTTTCGCAAGAAGCTTCTTGACGCCTACGATGCTGCGGAGGACGAAGCGGCGCATTTCTGCTGGTGTCCTGTCGCGCAGACGTACGTCGAAAACGCCGTCGCTGCCCACATCGTTGACGTCCATGTCGGAGAGAGGACCGCCCAGGCATTGTTCGGAGACGACCAAGAGCACATCTGGAACGTCAAGAACGGCATCATTCTCCACCCGTCGTACGCGAAGTTGCTCGATTCCGCACAGGCCGTCATTGTCCCTGTTGGTCAATCTGAGAAGGAACCAGAATTTCAGTTTTTCTTGCTCACAAAAGACATTCGTCAAGGCCGCATGGCCCCCGTGTGGGGCGACGAGTTGCATGGCAGACGGCTGAAGTTCAAGAACGATTTTCGGCCTGCGAAGCGCTATTTGTACTTCAAGTTTGTCATCTCTGTGCTGCGAAGACGTCGGGGGGGAGTTCCTGGCTATCTCGAGGATCTGCAAGTCCTCCCAAAGCCGAGCAAGACATTGTGGGCCTCGCCGGGGCCATATCTGAAGAAGTCCATTTTGTTCAAGTTTTCGAGGCAGTTGGGCTGCCTTTCGGAAGACGAGGCTGGTAGATTTTGGGGCGTTGACAAGGCCTCGGTTGAAGCCCTCCCCGTCGAGAGTGACGACACCGCAACAACCCTGGCCACGCTCGCCAGTGTTGCAATTAGTGGTCGGGCTGATGATGAGGGCAATGAGGAAGACGAGACCAGCGACGATGGTAGTGAGGAGGCTGACCTTGACCGCTGCGACTAGCAGCCTTTCTTTTTTTCTGTGGTTCACAGCGAGTGCTGTTTGGGGAAGAAACATCAGAACTTACTGCAAGGGGAATGACGAACGGCAACCGACAGACCGATCGCGAGGGCGACGAGAGCAAGTCTGCGTGTGGGATATCAACAGCGCATATTTATACGTGTCTTTATGCTATTGTGGTTGATTTTTTTTCTTTTTATGTGGGTTTCAGCTCGGGAACATCAGAATTTACTGCAAGGGAAATGACGCACAGTAGCCCACGGACAGATCGCACGAGAGCAAGTCTGCGTATGGGAAATCACCAAGGAATTTTTATGCATGTCCACATACTGATGAACAGTAAACATCGAATATGCATGTCTCTATGCTGATGTGGTGGACCTAGGGTATAATATATTTTTTATGAAGCCGCACTCAGAGTGCCTGACTTTCTTTTCTAAATAATTATGTTAATATGAAAGCGTGTCTCATATGCCGGTTTTTTGTTGCTACAACCCTGTTTCCCTATGTATATGGACGGCTGCCTTCAATGTAAATACGAGAGAATGCCCATGATGAGAAGATGCGGTTCAATTTTAAGCCCCGGATACCGCTCTGGGTACCCGCTATTACGACTGCAGGGTAGGCTGTATGGAACAAAGGAAATGGCGCCAACAGGTGTGTTCCGCGAATCATCAGGTACTAAACTTAAGCTGCGGAATGGAGCCCAGACGATGGATGGCGGTAGACAGCGGAGGATTTACTGTGGCCCGTCCGTCATGTCCGTCCGTTTCCGTCAAGGTCCATCAATGTCCGTCAATGTCCGTCAATGTCCGTCAATGTCCGTCAATGTCCGCCAAATTTCGCCATATGCCGTCTAGAGCGACCAACAACTTCCTTCACTTTCATGCGTTTTCCGTACTTCCGTGCGGATCCAAACAGAGCCGATGCATAATTTGAGAGCTGCGGACCCGTTTCCGCGTCACACTTTTCCATATGCGAGGCAGCACGTACCATGCTAGTGGAGATATGTTGCAACCGGCGCTGGAAGGTGGTCGACGGTTATGATCAGAAAAAGGAAAGTTCAGGACTGCATGACGTAGACCGACAGTGATTGCTAATTCTATGAGGATATTTTCCTTTCAACACGGACGTGGATTTGCTTCCGGATCCGTACACATATGCCTACGGGGTAGACGGACAGGAGAGGGACCTGTACTGCTCCCGTTGGCTTTTGACCCTCGGCGCGGATACTCGGCGGGTTTTTTGCTTCCAGCCGTGTTTTTGCCTCTCGCTTGATGGTTGGACAGCCGTGCCAAGCAACCTGGTGAAGAAAGAATTAGAAATGCAATTGATTATTCTATTAGAATGAGCTAGAAAGCACGTGTAGAGAGATATATAAGTAGTGCTCCAGCACTCAACGTGAGTAGTTGTGAAGAAGTTCCGCAAGACGGATCTCACAGTCTCTCAGACCGATACTTTTCCCTGCATACACTTTCCATCATGGCAAAACTCGACAATCCTGCAGTGCCCAAGGGGTCGACCGTGCTGGTGACGGGCGTCAACGGGTTCATCGGCTCCCACGTTGCGAACCAGTTCGTCCACTATGGCTACAAGGTCCGCGGCACGGTCCGCGACACGGCAAAGAATGCGTGGATCAGCACGTACTTTGATAAGACCTACGGACCCGGCAACTTCGAGCTAGTCTCGGTTCCAGACATGACCGTTGAAGGTGCTTACGCCGAGGCTGCTAAAGGTACCGATCCCGCTAATTTATTCCCCGTAAGATGCCCCTGAATGCTGATATTTTATTTTTTTTTCTTTTGTTTTTTAAAGGCGTCGCGGCCGTTGTCCATGTCGCCTCCGTCATGTCCTTTGACCCCGATCCGAACAAGGTTATTCCCACGGCTGTCGCCGGCGCTGTCACGGCCCTCAAAGCAGCCTACGCCGAACCCAGCGTCAAGCGCTTCGTGCTCACGTCGTCGAGCTCGGCCACGCTCCCCGCCGGCAAAGAAGCCTATGCTGAAGGCCGCGTGATCACGGAAAAGACGTGGAGCGAGGACGCCGTGGCCCTCGCCTGGGCGCCGCCGCCGTACACGCCGGACCGGAGCAGCGCCGTTTACTCCGCCAGCAAGGTCGAGGCCGAGCAGGCTGTCTGGAAGTACCACGAAGAAAACAAGGCGAAACGGCCGGATCTCGTCGTTAACACAGGTGGGTTTACGATAGCCTGGGACTTTCTTTTTTTTACCGTATTAACATAAGTAGTGCTGCCGAACATGAACTTCGGGAAGAGCCTCGACCCCGTTAACCAGGGCCATGCATCCTCTTCGGGCCTGATCCCTATGCTCTGGCAGGGAGCAACCCTTCCCCCGCCGTTTCACGATCCCCGTAAGTGGTGATTTACCTGTTGCGTCGATGGGTATCTTGCCCTACTACATGCATGCTGACCTAAGGTCCAGAATACTTTATCGATGTGGAAGATACCGGTCGTCTCCACGTGGCCGCCGCCATTCTGCCCGACGTGAAGAGTGAGCGCATCTTCGGCTTTGCAGAGCCGATCAACTGGGACAAGGTTTTGGCGGTCCTTCGCAAGCAAAACCCGGGCCACAAATTCGCCGAGAACTTCGCTGGTGCCCCTTATGCGAGCGAGATCAAGCCCCGAGACCGCGCCGAACAGCTGCTGCGGGAGATCGGGCGGCCCGGGTGGACTTCGCTCGAGGACAGCATCCTGAACAACACCGAAGACTTGCGGGCCGCCTCGTAAGAGGCGGACGGTGTAGTTGCGCTCGCGTGACGGTTGTCTCTGTTTGCTAGATTAGACCTAGAAGAAAAAAAAAACACATGTGTACTGAAATACGCCGGTGGGGACCAGAAAGGTGATTGCTAACCATGTATACAATAACTAAGAATTCGGTGCTCTGACGACGTCTATCCAGGGGTAGGCCCCATGATTCGTCGTGCAGCGAGCAGTTCCAGGTAAATTCCTGAAGAGCAAAGACTTCAGTTATGACAATTCTCAGTAGACAAAAGCATTAGAAATGAAAAAAATAAAAAACATACCGGCGGATTTCCACTTTGTATTGAGCCGTGTTAGGGCGCGTTCGATCGCGCCCAAATCCCGCAGAGAACCCTTCTCGAGGAACCACCGCCCGGCCATGTACAGCCACGGCAGTTCAAAGGGCGGAATGTCGCCGTATTTCATATCCATAGTCGGCGCGCCCATGTACGCTTCAGCGACGGCCAATGCCACGTAGGCGGCATTGTCGGACACAGTTTCGGCGTGCCGGCGCAAAGTCGGTTCCGTGTGCGCGAGGTAGGGTGCGGAAAGCGTGAAGAGGGCACTGGGTACGCCCATGTCAGTGTTCAGAACGTGAACGGAGCCGCCGGGCCCAGGGAGCACGTACCAGAAGGAAATCGCAGTTTGGCAGCAGATAATGGAATGCGTGGTCCCGGCATTGGATTCGGAATACAATATCAACGCGTGGAGCGTCTTGTCGAGCTGCACCATTTCTTCCTCGCGAAGACGCACGTCGACCGACAAATCCTGGACGTGGCCGAAGACGCGGCTGAGCAAGTACGTCGCCTGCACGACACTGGCGTAGCGGCCGAGTGATTCGGGCGGAGCCGACAATGTAAAGACGGCGTCGCCGGGCCTGCCCGATTCCCATTCCTTCTCTTGGGAGGGCAGTTGTTCAACCAACGTAGGCTCCGGCGCGAGGAGCTCTCTTTGGGGACGGCCGAGGTTGGCGGTTCTGCAATGCTCTTCGGTTAATTATTTTTTGGCCGTGCGTTTTGAAAGGTTGTAGCACTGCGCTGACTTGGTATGACTGCACAAACCGTTCTAATATGAAAATGGCCCACCACGTTCGTCTGCGCTCCTCGGTGTCTGCCCACGACATTGCAACGGGCGCATCCTTGCTCGAGGCGGTCCAGCCCATGCCCAGCACGAGGGCACCCTTGAGGCAAGTCCCGATCGACACCTCCGCCGCAGGGTACATGGCGTGTCCCATCTCATAGGTGGCCAGTAGAATACAGCCCTGCAGGGATTCCATCGACAGGACCCCGGCGGCCTGGACGTCCGTGAAGAACCGCGTCGCAGCACGGTACTGTGGCGTCCAGGGGCTTTCCGTCTCCGGCGGCTGGGAAACGAGCTGCATGCACAGGCACAGGAAAACGGCATCAACGCGCAGAGGCAACAGCGGGTTGAGCAGGTGGTCGTAGACCTTCCGCTTGGATACGATCGGCAGCCAGGGGTGGACGAGCTGGTAGTAGTGCGTGGCAATCTGCTTAAAGCGTGCGTGGACGTCCACGAATGGCTTCACGTAGTCTGGAATGAGGCTCGGCACGCGGAGGGTCGGCGGCAGGTGTGCCTCGCCGCGCTGGAAGACGTCGTAGTCCAGGAACCGGCTGGCGACGCCGCTGCGGTCCTGCTGGCTCTGCTGCAGCGGCGGGATCGCATTGTCAACGGCCGTCGCCGCCGACGAATCGGACGCCGCTCGTCCATCGGTGGAGACGTGCGCGTAGTCGTCTCCGAACGAGCAGGCCTGCTGGTGGCTAACAACAGAATCAGAATCCGCTTTCTCTGTTTTTTTGTATCTGGAGACCCTTACCGCTGGCAGGCGGAGCACGCGGGAATTTCCCTGTTGCATTTGATCTTGCGCTTGTGGCAAAAATGGCATGCCCGTCGGGCACGCGCTACACCTTCAATATGAGCTTGGTTTGGCATATCTGCCGGGATGTCGGGCCGGTCCTGTTTGGGAGATGCTGTGCGTTGAGGATTGGACCCTGGACAACGAGAGGTGGTGGAAGCGGACAACGGACGGAGACGGCGAAATTTGCCGTCATTTTGCGGACAAGGGCCGACATTTTCCGTCAGCGTATGCGAGCCCTGCTGTTAGCGCCTCCTGCTTACATGCCAGGTTAACCCGACGGAAGGGAGCTTTTACAGGCCCTGACTCCTTAATGCTGCGTGAGCATCGCAATTTTCTCCTTTCGTTTCGCGATCTCGACAACGAACATAACTCTTACTTTGTCAATTGCTCCATACAATTGTTTTCGGGGTTGTCTTCCAGTGTTCGGCCAGCAAATTCTGGAACACAAAAAAAGTACACCTCTGAAGCACGCGCAATTACGGGAAAGACGGAAGATAACGAGGTCGTACTGCTCCGTAGAATAATAGAAAATAAAGCCCAGTATCAGTATTTCACGGAAAATATACCGTCTTGAATACTCGGCATCTGACGTAGCCACAGGAGGCGGCTGTATAAAAAATCACCAAATGATAGAACAACGTCGAAATGCTTTCTTGCCGTACCTCAGCAAAGCGCATTAAATGACTACAGGATTGTCTTCACGGAGTATTCGCTACCAAAACGAAGTAAAGGTTTATATGAAAATGAAAACGTGAGTTTTTACATGTGCACGGAGTAGCTGTAGCCTGTACGAAGTCGTGCGTTGCCTTTGTTCGACGTTAACAGCGGGTCTGCCGTGCTGTAGCTTACCCGGTTTGCTCCGTCCCGGTACTCCCGTTCACTATCGTTTATTTAATTGCATCGTATTTTCTGCCCTACATCGAAGTGTGCTCATCATGAGCTACGACGACTTTGCAAAACAGACCCTCTTCTCAAAATGCCCTTTTCCCTTGTTCGCCGGGTCGCTTGGCCCACGGAAAGCAGAATGAGTCCGCTCTACAAGTCGGCGTACTACGTCGACGCCTTTGCCATACCCCTTCCAGCACAGCGATCCAAAGATTACAGACCGGATGTGCTCGCCCATGCGCTGTTTGGCAAGCCACCCGCCTGGTTCTTCATGTTGATGTGGATCCGGGACCGCGCCATGTCCTTGTACGGCGTGAAAACTTCCCACGACATGCAGACGGGGGCGCAAGGAAAGGGCGTCGACACCATCGGCATTTTCCCCGTCATCGCGCGCACAGACACCGAGATTGTCCTGGGCGAGAAGGACAAACATCTCGACTTCCAAACATCCATTTTGATACGAGACAGAAAAGCCAGCGACGGCTGGCAAAACGGCGGCGACGACCATCCCGGCAAAGAGGTGGTCGCAACAACAATGGTTCATTGCCATGGGCTCCTGGGCAAGGCCTACATGACCGTCATCAAGCCCTTTCATATTTTCATCGTCCGGTACAGCCTGTCAAGGGTACCGGGTAAAGTTACGCAAAAAGAATGATGGTTTTGCATACCCCCTCTAGACAACGCGTGACGGGATCCGTGCTCTCGCTTTCTCGTCACGACACTTGTATTATTATTTTTCAAAGCATATTTCTACCTACATAGACTTTTTGCGATAGACTAGATCGTTTGTAACTCATCTCATTTACCGTTTTATACCTCCATAGACTTTTGTTTTGTTATCGAACCAATTTCGCCTAGCATATGTTGAATGAGTAACGACTAACAACATGAATGACCACGTAGCTTTTTTTTTCTTTTTTTTGGGTGAAACGTGTTCAGCTGCCGCTACGACAGCCTTTTTTCTGACTCCGATCGGACCCTCTATCGCCCACACAAGCACACACCAACCTGGTTGGTTGCTGCTTACGAGGCGCGCTCGGCGAACCGACCAGACTGGGGCAGCGAGTCGCAGTTGATGCCGACCATGGCTTCGCCGAGACCCGCGCTGACCTCGGCCAGCACCTTCGCGTCGTTGAAGTGCGTCGTGGCCTGCACGATGGCGCGGGCGCGCTGCGCCGCGTCGCCGGACTTGAAGATGCCGCTGCCGACAAACACGCCGTCGCAGCCGAGCTGCATGAGCAGGGCGGCGTCCGCGGGGGTGGCCACGCCGCCCGCGGCAAACGTGACGACGGGCAGGCGGCCAAGGCGGGCCGTCTGCGCCAGCAGCTCGACGTCGCAGTCCAGGGCGACGGCCATGCGCTGCAGGCCGGGCAGGCCGTCGCGGGCCAGCGTCTCCTGGGCGGCCTGGATCTGCCGGCGCACCTCGCGCACGTGGGTCACGGCCGCCGACACGTCGCCGGTGCCGGCCTCGCCCTTGGTGCGCAGCATGACGGCGCCCTCGGCGATGCGGCGCAGGGCCTGGCCCAGGTCGCGGCAGCCACACACAAAGGGCGCCGCAAAATTGTCCTTGTCGATGTGGTGGGTGTGGTCGGCCGGCGTCAGCACCTCGCTCTCGTCGACAAAGTCGACGCCGAGGGCCTCGAGGATCTGCGCCTCGACAAAGTGGCCGATGCGCGCCTTGGCCATGACGGGCACGGTGACAGCCGCCTGCACGGTGCGGATGACGTCCGGGTCGGCCATGCGGGCGACACCGCCGTCGCGGCGGATGTCGGCGGGCACCCGCTCGAGCGCCATGACGGCACAGGCACCGGCCTCCTCGGCGATGCGGGCCTGCTCGGCGTTCGTCACGTCCATGATGACGCCGCCCTTGAGCATCTGGGCCAGGCCTGCCTTGACCGTCCGGCTCGGCTTCGTCGCCGGCTCCGGCTTGCCGCCGCTGCTGGTGGCGCTGCTCGTGCTCGTGCCGTCGATCATCTCGAACTTTTCGCTGCTGCTGCTTGCAACGGTTGTAGGAACGACCAGGTCTCCCATAGCGGCTTCGAAGAGGTTATGAGAGGAAATAACGGCAAGTGAAAAAATAAAAAATAAAAATAAAAAAAGTTGAACCCAGGAACCAACGAGCAAGATTTTCGTGTAAGCCCTAGTTACGGAGGAACCGAGCTAGGTAAAAGGAAGATAACGGGAGAAAAGAAAAAAAAAACGGCCAGTCAGGTACACCGGTTGGGGCAACACGGAGCAGGTGTTTATGTCAGGATTTCAGTTTCCTTTTCAATGATTTGGCCAGCCGTGAGTCACTTGGTGGCACAGTAGCGCCTTTACTGTCATATATCAGACCGCGCCGTGGCCGCCGATGTTCGCTGTCTGCTAATGGATGCACGTGATTTTTCGTTTCATATGATCCCCTCGTAATGGGGCAATAAAAAACTCGGAGTCCGTGACCACGCACGTGATGAAAAACATGTGATTTTGTTTTTTCTTTCGCGTCCGCATCCTTCACCACACTTTTGAGCTGCGCACCGAGCAACCCCACGCACATCACATATGACGCCTATTGCGACGAGTCTGTCGCCCTTACTATTTATTCAGGTGTAATTAGTGGTCGGTCGAAAAAAGAGAGAAGAAACTTTATTTAGTATGACTAGCGCGTATGGCGGCGAGTATAGGGTTCGCACTGGCAGCGGCTGTACATCACGCGTGCCTCGGTGACCATTGATTTGAGGAACTGCTGGTGTCGGCAAAACTACGCTGTGCAAACAAATTGTTTACGAGCTTACTCGATCACAAGTGAACCCAGACTTCTCTTCGTGGATGGCATTGTACGATCGAGTGCTTTGGTTCCCCCTTGCTTTGGTTCCTCCTTGCTTTGGTTCCCCCTTGCAACCTCAAGGTCCACAAGGCCAACTCTAGCTACCGATTCATGGACCCATTCCGTGTCGAATTCTTTTTGTGGTCGGCCGAATCAGACATTTTCGCAAAAGCTGTCCATGACCATGGCACAACAAAACCCGGAAGAAGCCGCACACTCTTTCTACTCGATGGTCTCGACGTGGTCTCGCATCAACTCGACTCGGAGTACGAGATGGCCAGATTTCTGCAGCATCTGTTGAACCAGCCAGATGTCATAATCACATCAGGGCCGGGGAGCAAGCTTCCAGTTGGACTGGCATCATTGGACTGCGAGTTGGTGACCATGGGGTTCCATCCCGATCAAGCGAAGGAGTACATTCACCACTCACTAGGTGAGGTCGAGACGGTACGTAACTTCCTGTGGGTCGTACATACCCACAAGATGTTATCCAACTTTGTGAAGATCCCTGTTCAACTTGATGCTCTTTGCTACGTTTGGAACGACAGCCCCGGGTCAAGAGGGTATCCGGATGGAGCATATGATATGATCACCGCGTCCACGACCGTCTACCAGGCCATTGAGTGAAATATGGTGCAAGGATATGCCACGCCTCAAGAAGCGCCTCCCGGATGGTGAACCAATCACCGAAAACTCGGCACGCGCCCTTCGGTCACCTACACGAATCTATGCGCTGGTAAAGGATGGAGTCTGCTTCGTGCAGTTTCTGGCCTTCTCTGGGTTTGTCAACGAAGTCGTGTACTTTGAGCAACACCACTGTGACAATGTGCAAGATCACATGAATTCACCTTAGCTCAGTGGACTTCTCGAATACTTCTTCGTCAACTTTTCTTGTCTGCGAACATTGGAAGCCTCCACACAGAGAACAATACCACTGAACGAACTCCTCCGCACATACCACTTCATCCATTTGACCTATCAAGAGTGCTTTGTGGCACAATAATTTGTCAAGCACTGGGCTAGAACGAAATTATATTGCCTAAAATTTGACAACGGGCGGGCCACCTCTGTGGAGACACAAGAGTTCGTCGGACAGAACAAATACGAGCCCCGTTACAACATCTTCTGGTCTTTTGTTGCTGGGTTGCTACAGGACAGCGACGGCACAATTGAACACAGCAGAAGCTCTAGTACGACATCCCTTTTAAGGTTCTTTGGCGCTCTCGAGCACGAACCTCGAGATATTGTAAGCATCGAACACCGGCGATGGGTGATACGCTGTCTGGCGGAAGCTGACCTGGCCCGGAATATGGATATCTTCGACTCCCATTGCAAGGTTCTGCACGAATGGGCAGTGCACTAAGTCCATCGGTGGCGTGTGTCCTCTATATTACACGATATTTCTTCACTTCTGGGACTTCAAGTTCTTGAGGCCGGGACGAAACCAACCAGCTGGTTCGCCGAGAGGCCAGATGATTTCAGGATTGCCATCAGCACACGTTCAGAGGATATTCCCAAGGGCCTATGCCGCATAGACGCTTCTGGAACCATTTGTTCCCCGATTTTGCCAAATTACTAAGACTGCCGTATCTCCCATCTGATGTGCTACATGTCATCAGTGAATGGTTGCTTCATTCTCCAGTCTTCATGAACTACCTTTTGCAGCGCGTCCTAAGCCACCATTTAGCGGACGCATTGCCTTGTTTACTCGAGTGTCTTTCTTGGACACCCGACTGACTATGTCAGAGCAAATGCCGCCGAGATTTTCCTGGATATCACAAAGCAGAAAAGAATCCTTCCAGCCATGGCGGTCGCGGCACTGATTCTTCGAGTGGATGACACCTTCAAAGATGTGGCATCGTTTGCAACATCGACTTTGTGCAATCTATGCCCATCTCCCGAGCAGGCTGTTAAGCCTCTCCGTGGACGGCTTTGGCACAAAATCACGACATTCGCAACACCACACGCCAGCTTATTGCAGAAGTCAGCGTGGCCTCTGTCGACATTTGGGTGAATTCTACAGAGCTGCTACTAGATCCCTCACCCGACGTCAGCTCCGAAGCCGTGCGGGTCTTGCAAAACGTACGCGGTGTGTCTTGACACGTCTGGCTCACCTCCTCAACTCCCCGTTCGAGTCCGAACAAACGGCAGCGATACAATGCTTCGACGTTTCTCAGTTCGTAAGGTTCAACCAGATTCGAAACCTTGATTCGTATGAGGAAGCAGATCTACCCGATCAAGATTTGGACACGTTGGTCGCATTGCTTCGCCAGAACCCAAATGAGAAGACCCGGTCTGCGGCTGCAGTGGCCTTTCTAAGATCGGCAGCAGATATCCCCGCACACATCTGTCAAGACCTTGCCGCAGGTCTGGAAGATCTAGCGGAGAATGGGCGCCACTGCACAATAGTGGCTTTGAATCGACATGTGAAATCTCATGTCTATGTCCAAGCGGCAGACAGGATGTTTCTGTCGTTGTTTGCATGCTTGGAAGCCTTCGATGACTGAGCCACAACTCTAATGTCCAATTTCACTTTAACACAAAGCGTGCCTCTTTCTCCGACGATTCTGTCCATCTTGGCCCATAAATTGCAAAATTCCACAACTTCGCGAAGCAGTCGCACTTGGATATTACAGACGTTCGAGTACCAGGCAGAGATACTCCCTGAATCCGCCATCCACCCCGTGGCTACATGTCGACGGCGAATATTAGAGAACACGCGATACGGGGATACATCAACAAGAACCAGAGATGATGTACAAATGCTGCCATCTTTCAACACTATTCTTCGACTATGTCAGTCATTGCCAGCAGATATCATCTCTGATCTAGTGGAAAAAACTTTCAAGCAATGATATGCGTTAGTTACCGAGCTTGAGGGTTGCAAGGGCGAGGGAGGGAGGACTAATAGATTGAGAGAGGCGTTGACTTGGTTGTGGAGACAAGACGAGAGCGTTGACTTTGGTGTGGAGACCCTCCTATCATCCCTATTTCTTTCGGTTCTCTTTTCGAACCCTTTTGTTTTCTCGATTTTTTTTTTTTTTTTTTTTTTTTTTTTTTGCGCTCACGCTTTTTTGACAGCAGTGATGTGCGACATGACAGCAGGCACTTGTCATGCTAAGCTAAAGACGTCGGCTCTATACTCGTTGGCCGATCGGCATGGTACGGCGGAGCAAATGAGTATACAATCGCGATGATAATTCCAGCAATGGCCTGGACGCGGGTTAGCATTAGTGTAATCATTCTCTGTAAAGTGAAGTCTCAACATGGCTTGGTAGAACAGCGCCCGTAGAACAGGAACTTACAGCTATAATTTCCCCTTGCGATAGACAACCCGAGAGCACGTGAAGGCATCATGTTTGGCCCCGTATAACCTGGCGCAATCCCCGATGTACCGGCTGCGATGAGTCCGAGGACAAAGCCAACCAAAGCCGGTCCTAGCTGAGGTCAGAAGAGGAGCTGCTGGCGCGGATCCAATCCACAGCCAGGTGGAGACTTACATCAACGCCAGCGAGCAGAAGATCTCATTGGCGAGAACTTGATTCGGGCTGATAACTCGGGATCGAAGAAGCACCCTCCTCCCATAAACCTAGTAGCTAGATGTAGATTCCAGTCCGCTCGGTGTGTTCTGGTGTGAAATCTTACTCTTCGGCGCGCTCGCGGCCCCACGAGGCAATGAGCATACCACCCGCCAGTGCACCGCCCAAAGTTTGAGCAGATATATAGAGAAACGCTTTGAAAATATGTTAGCATAGAACTTGCGAGAGGTGCACACTCTCAGGGTTGAAAAAAGCAGGGGGGAATACCTCGCGGAGCCGGGCACAAGCCGCATAGGAAAGTAGAAAACGTGATGAGCGGGTTCAGGTGGCCGCCAGACCCGGGAATTGACGCATAGATAAATATAGCGAGGAGGGCGGAGTTGAAGAAGCCGACGTAGCCCATCACAAACTTGGCCTGGCCTTGAATGAGGCTTAGGCCAAATTGGCCGGAAATGTAGGTTAAGAGCGCCGTGGCGAGCAGCTCAAAGCATCGTCGCCCTCCAGATACTGGGATCCGTCCATCCCTTCACGAAATAATCCTTCTCAAAACCACCAGTGGGGAGATCGATGAGGGCTCGATATGCGACCAAATGAACCGCCGAATTTTCCATCGACCTGGTACTGTCGTGGGGGCCTCGTCGTGTTCGCAGCAGGCATCCGCGATTCGTGACCCTCAGCCGCGCCCGCATTCATGCTCGGAATAGGTGTCATGGTCTTTCCATCGTCGAGTGCCAAAATCATTATTGATCTTCGGACTCGAGTGGTATCACAGGAGGAACTACGCTCGCAAGGAAGACAGTGGTCCTTGTAGATCTCATGGCACGTAACCTCTTTCAGCCACATTTCCTGGGAACTGTCGGGATCTGGCGATGCTGCTCATTTCCCTTCTTCCTGGCTTTTCAGCACTCGCTGGAGGCCTAATTTCTATGGCATGCGGAGTTTTTAGTCCTTACTAGAAGGTCTTCTCGCGCATGCCCAGATCCCATAGCTTCTTTCGCTCCTTTCTGGAGCAATGCACTCTATTCGCTGAGATTCAACAGCTTCGTGACCCGTTACAATCCAGGGGTACCTCTTTTTGTTATGTAATCGTATGTAGCTTTTTGTACCTGTGGATCAAGTTCAGACGATTTCACCAATCAAAAAGGAAGTCCACAAAAAAAGTAATTTTCGGCCCCAAGGAGATAAAAAAGATAAAAAGACGCATGTGTCCGGCCCACCGCCGCACTTGACACAAAGCTAATCGATGATTTTTTTTTTCCTAGCCGTGCCTTTGAGACTAAAAAAGAGGCTAGCTGGTGGACAATACGCGATGTGTGCCGTCAGGGTTCTCGCTTTGCCATCCGGGTGCGCATCGTGTGGTTGGTGGTTCTTCGGAACAGTCGTGCGCTGTGCCGCCATCCCGTGCTAATGGCGCCCGAGCAAGGGCCAAACACACACACACACACATATATATATATATATATTAAACACATGGGCGCCAAGCATGCCAAGACGGGAGCGATCCGTTTCAGACCAGCAAGCGGCGCATTCCATCTTTCCTTACGTCACTCTGTCATCCCGCTCCTTCACCGTTCCTTGGAAGTTTCTTTGCTTCTGGCAGTTTTCCTCTCTAAAATGTCCAACTTCGATCCCAACCAGGTCAACCTGACCGTTGCTCTGTCCGACGGGTCCCTACAGGCGCAGATCCAGTGCTTCCTGACCGAGGCGGGCAACCAGTATGGCGGCAAGCTGGGCGAGCGCGTTGGCGCGCTGTTTGTCATCCTCGTGGTCTCGACGGCAGTGACCTTCTTCCCCGTTGTGGCCCGGCGCGTGCCGCGCCTGCGCATCCCGCTGTATGTCTACCTGTTTGCGCGCTACTTTGGCTCGGGCGTCATTCTGGCCACGTCGTACGTGCACCTGCTGGACCCGGCCTACTCCGAGATTGGCCCGGCGTCGTGCGTCGGCCTCACGGGCGGCTGGGCGTCGTACTCGTGGCCACCGGCCATTGCCCTGGCGGCCGGCTTGCTCACCTTTTTGCTCGACTTTGTGGCCGCCTACCTCGTGGAGCTGCGGTACGGCCAGGCCAGCGAGGTCAATGTCGAGGGCATGATCACCACGGGGCCCGGTGCCGCGGGCAGCAGCGAGACCACCGAGGCGGGCGTGCAGCAGCCGGAGAAAGGCTCGCAGCCGGCGCACAACTTGGCCGGCCGCAAGGACGTCGGCGTCGACGACGAGTCGCTCAGCATCCAATCCGAGTTTGGCTTCCGCAAGGACATTGCGGCCTTCCTCATCCTCGAGTTCGGCGTGCTCTTCCACAGCGTTTTCATCGGCCTCAACCTCGGCGTCGCCGACAACGACGACTTTGACACGCTCTTCCCCGTCCTCGTCTTCCACCAGTCCTTTGAGGGCCTCGGTATCGGCGCCCGGCTCAGCGCCATCAACATCCCCCGCCGCCTGCTCTGGCTGCCCTGGGCTCTCTGCCTCGCCTACGGCCTGACCACGCCCATCGCCATCGCCATTGGCCTCGGCGTCCGTAATACCTACGACAACTCGTCGTTTACCGCCAACGTCGTCAACGGCATCTTCGACTCCATCTCGGCCGGCATTCTCATGTACACCGGCTTTGTCGAGATGATTGCCCGCGACTTCCTCTTTGACCCTCAGCGCACCAACGATCGCAAGCGCCTTTCCTTTATGGTCGTCTGCTTGTTCCTCGGCGCCGGCATCATGGCTCTCGTCGGGAAGTGGGCTTGAGAACCGCGCGTATACAGGGCTCTGCAACAAGACTAAGGCGGTGAGTCTGGGTGGACAGAACGAGTTTGTCCCCAGAAAGGAGTTTCGAAGCAGGCGTGACAAAATATACGTGAACCCTTTTTTTTTCGATTCATTTTTGTTTCTTTTTGTTTTTTTTTTATTCGGATTTTGGGCCATTCTAGAAGACATCAGTCATATCCATACAATTCTAAAGCACTACTTTCTATCACATAATACCACTCCTACCCGTACGTACCTTTACCGACAGGGCGCCGTAGACTCACCAATATGCGTATACGGCGCCGAAGACGAGCCACCGGTCCACGTCCTCCTATCATGCACAGCAACACCCCCAAAACCGCCAGACTGGCCATAAACACTAACGGACCTAGACCGCCGCCTGTAGACGGGCCTAACGGCCCGGCCGCTCCTCCGTTAGCTTATTCGAAGCGAGAGGCTTCCGGAGTACCGCCTAGCCAGGGAGCTAGAGAGGTCACCGACGCCGGCGTGAGACGACACCTATACCGACACACTATCGCTATTTCTTAAATGTCCTTTTGTTTATTTGCTTTCTTCTGTCGTTTTATTTATTATTTATCTCACTGTAGCCACTCGTGGCTTACTACACGTACTAGTAACTAGAATACACACCACCCACTTAGATCTGTGACAGTTTTTTCCCTAGGAGGGTTCTGTCTAGCTAGTCGCTAAACTCACTGAGTAAGGCGGATAATAATAATAATACCACTCCTACTTTCTAGTATAATTAACTTACGTGGTGGTTGTTATAGAACTAAACGAATAGAAAGAACTCTCCTTATATTTTTTCTCTTTAAAAATAATTCTGGTTTTAATTTCTTTTCTTTTTTAAACTCAGAAAAACGTTACTAGGCCAGACAAACATTAACCCGTCTTTACGTCAACAATCTACAAGGCTCGGTTTTCGTCGGCCACGTCGTCCCTCCGAATACACGAGGCGAGAACACGAGACTGCGACGAGACCTCTAGCTAGCTATGAGAGCAAAATATGTTTGGATTTTTATTTATATTTTTTAATTAAAAAAACACCATGTTTAAGAGCCAACTCCGTAAAATTCGCACGATCTCATCGTAGTTGTTCTCTTCAGCCGCATCGACAAGAGACAGACCGTCTCTGACCTTCACGTTCGTGTCCACCCCCTTGTCCACCAGCAACTGCACCATTGCCTCATAGCCATCTTCCACGGCGAAAGCCAGGGCCGTCATGCCTTGCTCGTCTTCAGCGTTGACCTGGACGCCCTTTTCCAAGAAGAGCTGCACAATGTCCTCTCGACCATACCAGGCGGCGATCATCAGCGGCGTCCGTCCGCGTGCATCGCCGATGTTGACGTCGGCGCCCTTGTTGAGCAGCGCCTGAATCACAGACAGGTGGCCGGCCTCGCAGGTGACCCAGAGTGCCGTCTCGCTAGCCTTTGTCGTTGCAGCCATGTTGGCCCCCTTTGACACCAACAGGTTGAAAATGCCCATATGCCTATGGCGGCAGGCGTGCAGGATCGGCGCTGTACCAAACGTGTCGACCAGTCCAATGTCGGCACCGCTGTCCAGCAGCAGCTCAACGACAGCCTGGTGGCCGCCTACACAGGCTAGAGACAGTGCCGGAATGCCTTTGTGGCCGGTATTATCGATGCTCACCCCGTGGTCGAGCAACAGCCGGACGATGTGCAAGTGTCCCTCACTGGCTGCCAGACAGAGCGGTGTCTCAGCCTCGTCGTGGTGTCTTTCTGTATCGGCGCCACTGTCGAGCAGCATCTTTGCCGTGGATGCGTGGCCGTTCAAACAAGCTGCTGCTAGTGCTGTATGATACTGAGTCGGGGTGAAGGGTCCGTGCCCAGCCGCACGCATCTTCATCTCTTTCTTGATTTCTTTTCGAAAACTTCTGATCAGAAGTTCACTACTTTGCCATTTGAGGCTCTGATCAGAAGCCTCGGTGTTGGGCACGTGTGGTGGCCAGCTGCTGGCGGCTGGTAGGATTCGACTTACACGGTGGGTCAAGACGAGATTAGTAGTGGGGAAAGAAAGGGGGACTCTTTTCTTTTCCTTAGGGAAAAAAAAGAAGGAAAAAGCAGGAGAAGAGAGAACAATAATAAGAATAAAAAAAAATAACAAAAAGAATATCATTACGACACGGCCGCCGTGGCGACGACGCTGTACGGCGCCGGCTGCGTAATGTGGGCTTCGCCTTGGTCCTTGCAAATCTGTCTTCCAGCACAGGCTTCGATGTTTTTGGGAAGCTGTACGGCACGCTGGCCTACACGGGCATGGACGACAAGACGCCGCTGCAGCAGAGCATCGACATGGAGCTCAAGGCCACTGCCACACTGCTCTTGCTCGACATCAAGATGCTTCACCATCCGTGCACCCTCCCGGCCGCCGTCTTTGTCGCCACGTCCGGGCGCATCGTCGTGCCCGGCGACTTTTGGCCGGGCGTGACAGAGCTCAAGATGAGCATGGACTGGTCCGCGGGCGACGGTAGTGCCGCCGCTTTCCTCGACGACATCGACCTACCTTGGCTCGGCGCCATCATTAAGCTGCTGCAGCCCACGCTGGCACTGCAGGTCGCGAGGAGCTCGACGGCAGCCAGCGGCAAATTTGGCGCGACGGGGCAAGTGTCGGCCACCATTGAGCTCCTGTCGAATCTCAAGGTTCCCGTCTTCTACGACCTACCAAACGGTGAGCTTTCCCTGTTGTTCGCATTGGAAACAAACTCTCTTCAATCCGTTTTATATTGAAACCAAACTCACCTCATCCTTCTCCCAGGCCCGCTCCGCATCTTCGGAAATCCCCGTCAAGAAAATCTACGCGTAACACCATCAAGGATATCTACGACATGGTCAAGGTTATGGGAGTTCCTCAGGGACCTCGAGGGAGCAGTCGAGGCCGTCAAGGATATTTGCCTTGCCTTGCTCGCTCTGGCCGGCGAGGTTGGCGCACTCGTAAGAGGCGCGGTCAGTTTTTACCCACCCCTTCCCTTCCTTTCTCTGTACTCCTCACATATGACATTCACTAACTCGGACAATTGGTCTTCACTTGCAGCTCTCTCTCCTCGGCATAGCCAACGTCGACATCTGGGCCATCGTCGCCCTGTACTTCACCAACAGCAGTGGCAGTCACAGCGGCGGCGACAAGTGGTGGTGGCAGCGGCAATGGCGGCAGCAACCTGGGCCCTGGTGGCGGTGGCAGCGGCGGCAGTGGCGGCACACCCGGCTTCGGGACCCGGGTGGTTGGTGGGTCTGGAGCCGTGGCCGGACTGCCTTCCAAGCCCGTCACGCTGCTGGTCTATCCAAAAGACATCGGCGGACACGCCAAGCTGATCGACGCGACCCAGCTCACGGCCACCATCTCGGTGGGCAGCTCCGCTGTCGCCACCGTCCAACAGTGGGTTTACCAAAGCCCGGCCTGCTACATGTGCCGCTACAAGCGGCTAGACAACTCGTCCAGCGACGACTCGGGAACGCCTTACACCGTGATGCTCACGTACGCCTCGGCAGCGGTGGGCACACTCAACCTGGCGGCCACAGTGACGGACAACACCATGTCGGCCCAGTCGCTGCTCGACGTGCCAGGCTCGGCCACGTCCAACGTGTCCAACACCTTCATCGTCTGGCCCGTCGACGTGGCCGGCCGTGCGTTGACCGGCCTGGACTGGACCAACAGCTTCACCGTGACCATCACCGGATCGGACAACAGCGTCGTGCAGCCGCAGCTGGCCGTGTACAACGACGGGCTGCGCGTCACCTGGGTGCCGGCAGCGGGCGTCGCCTCCTACGGCATCGCCGTCCTGCTCGCCAACCAGGGCCCTTCGGCCTACATCACCAACTCGCCCGCCACAATCGTGTGTGCACCCGGCGCAGACGCGACCCGCTCTTTCGCCTATGGCTCCGGCCTGTGCACCGGCCTCCCCGGCATCAACGACACCTTTGCCGTCGCCATTAACGACACCACAGGGAGCGCCCTCACGCTCGGCAGCCAGGGTATCAATGTCTCCTGCCTCTCGGGTAGTATCAGTGCACCCGAAATCAGCAGCGTGGTCTGGTCCGCGGCCGGGCTCTACACCGTGAGCTACACGCGGCCCAGTACGCCGGGCACGTGCTACTTCCGGGTCGACATCTACGGCGTCCTGATTACGGGCAGCCCCTTTGCCGTCATGACATCGACCACGCCCGCCGCCTTGGCGCTCGAGAACACGGCCGTGTCGCTGCCGAGCCCGCCCATCGTGCCGGGCCCTATTGTTGCATCGTTGGTCGCGCGCGACAATTTCGGCCACCGGTGGCGCATGCAGGGCATCGCCGCCCAGATGGCCGCCGCCGTTATGCCATCGGGAGGCAATCCCACGACGGTCCCGCTAGCTGACAACAGCGAAGGCTCCGCACGCTTTACGTACACGGCCGCGAGTCCGGGGGTGTACTCATTGGCTGTGACGGCGCCAAACAGCACGGGCAGCGTCGACACCACAAACAGCGCCGCCCTCGCTCTACGCGACCCCGCGCCAGTCCCCTTCACCGTGGTCAACCCTCCTAGTCAAAGCACCCTCCGTTGCTTCGGCCCCCTGCTCGAGGTGATGCCGAGCCCCGTCGCGGTCGACGCCAAGCTGTACTGCCACATCGACCTCCTGGCCTTTGACGCAACGGGCGCCGTCTTCCCCACGGTGGCCAGGCCCGACACCTTTCAAGTGGCCGCCTACTCGTCCTACACGGGTATCGGTAAACCGACCATAGCAATGACGCAGCGCGGGTCCGGCGTCCGCCTCCTCGTGACGCCCAACGATGACTTCCAGGATCCTGGCCCGCCGGACGACGGCGACAACAACGGCGGGCTCATCCAGACGAAGCCCGGCATCCTGCGGCTCGTCAACACGGCGACCACCGGCGGCGGCGGCGAGCTGCCCGGTTCGCCGTGGCTGGTGCCCACGTACGGCCCCACGACATCAGTGCTAGCCACCTTCCCAGGAGGGTTCGCGCCTGAGGCACCCTGCACGGTCTTGCTGACGGCGTGCGGCCGCGACGCCTCCAAGAACCCGGCGCCGCGGCGCGCTGGCGGCGATGTCGTGGTGGTGACGGCCGACCCGCCCTCCGCCGCCGTCGTGCTCACGGTTCTAGACAACCAGGACGGCATCTACACCGCCACATTTATGACGCCGCCGCCGCCGCCGCCACCGCGCCCGCATTTGTGGCCACGGGTGCCGGCCTCACGGCCGCCGCGTGCAAGCAGCCGGCCAGCTTCCGCGTCAGCCTCGGCAGTGGCAGCCCGTACATGGTCTCGTCGCCCACATGGTTCAGCACGCTCGTGTTCCCTGCCCAGGCGACGGCCACCACGGCATCGCTGCTTGTGTCGACGGGGTGGGATCCCGCCGCGGACACCAATCTGGATGCCACCTACACGCCCACGGCGGAGATGCAGAAGGGTTCGTACAAGCTACGATTGCTGGCGAACTTCGTGGCAGTGGTGCAAGATTACGATTTGGTTATATCCTAGGTACATTTTGTTTTCTTGTCTCGGTAACTTGCCATTTCCATCCATTACAATCCATTAAAAAAAATCAAAGTGAAGCGTTGTTGAGAAAAGCCGAATCAATCTATTAAATTGCAAACAAGAACTGTTGTCTTTTTTTGTATGCCACGCTTTACTTTTCTGCATACAAACGAAATCTTACAAACAAGCAAACGAATTAAAAATAAGAATAATATTTTTGTGCATCCCTCAATGGAAATGTTAGAAAAAACCCCAATTCTAGTTCTTTTGCTTTTTTGAAGAGCCATACCTTGACAGCAGTACGGTCAAATGGGCATCGTATCGTACGTTATTATATATGGATTGTTATTACGTCTGTACGGAGTATGCCACAACCCGACAAGGTTGTGAGGCATTCAGTTCTGGCTTTCCGTGATATAAATCTTACAAACAGCGGAAAAAAACTATCGCGCCAGTCATCACACTATTGAAAATATCAATAGTAACGGCTACAAGGCCCTTCACAACGATGTACGGACAGAGTGCAGGATTGTTGTAATTACCGATAGCTTTGGTTATGATGACAGATCGTGTATATAGATATATGTTGGATTTTTGTAATATATTCCACAGATATTATACAGTTCTTACGCTATACAACTCTTTACACTAAGTTCGAACCGTATTTTATTCGTTGTCACTGTCGCTTTCGCTGTCACTGTTCAGATCCAAAAAATTGGCAAACGAGGCACTTGGTCGTTTGGGTACTATGGGGGGTTGCGGGCGTAGATGCGTATCGACACCGGTGTCTCTTTGGTCTTGTATGTCAGGGTACCAGTGTTCCGTGAGATCTGGATCTATGTACAGTAGTTAGTATGAGTAAACCAGAGAGGAAGCATTGAAAACTGCAAAACCTGTACATGCCTTCTAGGAAACAGGTGTGCAACGTCTCTCGCCCGTAGGATCTTGCGTCGTCTAGGAAGCTTGATAACATAGCGAGTGCCTCGTTGCTATCAATGACCCGCACGCGTTTCCCTGATATGGCATCTCCGGTCACGGTCTCCTTGTTTTGGATTTGGCTCATCAGATCCTCCAACTCGGCCATCTTTTGGTTGACAACGTTGACTTCGATATCTGACGCCGTCAAGCGCAAAAACGTATCGAGATCTCCTATCAAGTCAGGTTGGCCATCGTCACCAATCCGCAGAAACGCATACCGTAGAACGTTGGGTCGGCGGTCGACCCAGTCCGAGTAAGTAACACTGCCATGATCTTCTGCGGACACAACAACTGTCCAGCTCCCCGGTACGCGATCTCGGACAAGCGGCCAGCACTGGATACTGGTCAGCTTATTCAAACTGTCTTCGTTATAATCTCTCGTCCGTCTGTCCATGTCAAATGGAGCGAAAGGGATGGCGAGATTTTCGGCAGCGGGATGCCCGATCTGGAAACCACGAGTGATGGACTCCAGCTGCTCCAGGGGCTCTAATGGTCTGAATTTGAGTTCTGATAGACTTGCCGTGTTGTGGGCAAACAGGAGGGAAGTCCCTTCAGACCCCTGTAAAGTTATGTGATACAAGAAGCGAAGAAGACTAGCTGAAAACACCTCTGGCGAGAGCAATGTATCGGCCAGGTGAAAGTACCAGGGAAGAAATGACTTGATTTTCCGAGGGTCGGGGCCATACTGAAACTGGACAAATATGTTCTGAATAGGGAACGCCTTGAAGTGCTTTGCCAGTCCAGTGGTGCTCAATGTTGGCATCCACATTCTGTTGCGCAGGGAAGCCGAACAGGCTCTAGTAAGTGTAATGCGGACTCCTTTTCGAAGAAGAGACAGTTCAGGAACGTTCCGGTACAGCTCCGTCGCTGCGTCATCGTTTGTCCTTTGCGGGCTCTCGAGAAAGCACAGATGCTCGAATCTTGCAGGTGCCGAGGACAGTACTTTAACAACCTCTGCGGGTGTGCCTTGTATCGTATCGATGCAAAGTGTGATGGACTTTGCCTGTTGCATATCTGGATGTTGCAGAATTTCTCGGAGCACCGTTATCGAAAGACCTGTGAAGGAGGCCCACGGCAGATGCGTTTGTCTAGCGAATGCAAGAACCAGAAGTTGAACTTGTGCTGCATGGTGGGCCTGATGCAGCTCAAAGGCTCTCCGAAGAAGGTGTTGCCGAAGAGTAGCTTGCGCACTAGAGTTGGGCATTATGAGGGCCGTATTACCTGTAAGTCTAGATATTATTGTCGTGGGGTTATCCGTGCGATTGTTGTCGCTATTTGCTTCTCGGAGAATGGCGTTAATAAGTCGTGCGGCTACCATATCTGCCAATGGTGAGATGATATGCTTTTCGTTTGATGTATCAGCTTCTCTGGACAGACTTGTATTTGTTTCTCTTTCTTTAGGAAGCGGCCAGACAGCTAAAAGCATTGTTAGCGATTATTCACGTAGATATGTTTTAGTTTCTACATATCCGACAGACCTTCAAGAACCTCTGGCGGTATGAGAAGCTTTGTCTCTAGGTGATGGACTGCTCGGATATCAAGCTGGCTTTCGAGTTTATAGCCAAACCTGTCGATGTACTGCTTCGCGGATAGGGGCGAACGTGAGCGTGGCTCTACGAGATAGTCGTATTTTTCTTCCATTTGTTCGAAGATCATTCTGTCGATGTAAACCTGTTTGTGACCGGCTGCGATGATACCGTAGCCTATGTTGTCGATGCTGGTAATGTCGATGATGCCGACGCCGTACTTGATATTATCGTTTCCGTAGGCGAGACCCAGAGGCTCGGCTTTCATGTTGGCGTCGAATATTTGCGTTGAAGGATCGTAAAAAGCGGCAAGGTCGAGAGCCAGCGCAATAAACGGAAACCCGCGCAGCCATGGTGCTGGCGGCCACGCTCTCTGAGAGTGCATGCGGTATGAATAACCGTTGTCCAGGTAATGAGGGGCCGGTGACAGCCCGCCGCGGGTGTAGGCATCAGCTGCAAGTGACAACTCGCCCTCGATGGCAATGCGGTTGGCCGGATGGGAGAAGACCCCGATGACACGTAGACAAAGGCGAACGGCATCACCACCGCACAAGAATGTCTTGGGACTCTCTACAGGCAGCTCGCATCGTACGTTGGCTAGCTGTCGGTAGTGACCTGAGACGTTGGCGACGACAGAAACGGCAAACGACAATGGGCCCCGAGGGTATGGACCCAGGTTCTCGATACCATCGCTCATATTGTACGTGTATTCTATGGCATTGGGATCAATGATGATGATGTTGTTATGTTCTTGACAAAATTTGGACTGCGGAGAATCTCCAGATAAAATATGCCTACGGAATTGATGGCAGCCTTGGTGGGCGTCTTAGGCCAAATACAAGCTGTGCCGCTTTATAAATTGATAGTGTGTGTGTAGCAAAAGTGATGTACAGAGCCGACTACGCGGGTTTTGTATGACCAATCTTACAGACAGCGAAACCACCATATTGCAAAACAGCCGCGCCAATCAGAACATTGTTGTATGGGTCAATAGCCGTGGCCGTCATGTCACTCACGACTCCGCCAGATAAAGACCGAGTAGAAGGAAAACGTTAGTAAACGAAAATACTAGGACGTAGGGGTGAGTTGCCGCTTTTGGAAGGTTAAATACCCGTAGAAGCGAAATAAGGGTTCACTGAAAGATTCCTCCGTAGGGAGCACTCCATCCATGCATTGTACGATCCTACAGTGTAATAAAGCAAGTAGAAGTGGATTTCTGATATGAATTTTTAGCTTACAAGATAGCTGATCCATGGTCTATTCAAGCGGTGTGGTCTGCATCGAAGAGCTGTCTTTGACATTTGTTTTACTGCGTTCCGGTTGGTGAAGTTGAATGTTTTGCGTCTTGAAATGTCATTAAATTTTACTGTTCTCTTTATGTTCCTTTTTTTCCTGTTCTCTGTCGACCGTACGGTAATAGAACTAATATAACGCCATTATCTGGATCTGGACGGCAAGCTGAAGCCTACGATGTCAATGACACTTTTTTATTTCTTCGATTTTGGGGGGGTTTTACCCTAAGGTTTCTTTCTTTCGAGGTGGAAAATAAAATAAATAAAATTAAAAAAGACTCGAATGCTGGAAAGCAGTAACAAGTTCTCCCTTTGCTCCTCCGGGACGTAACAGACGCGGAAAGAGCAGCGTAATCGCCGTGTCACGATGAGGTCAACAATTTGAAAGTCTACGTATGCTGTCTTTTCCTTTTTTTTCTTCAAAATTTGCTTTTCTATCCTTTGACCCGCATCATATCACCTCCTACCACTACCATTTTTGTGCATCTCGGCAAATCTTGCAGTTGTGGACGAGAGAAAAAAAAACCACAACAGTAAACACATTCCGAAAAGAGCGCACCATGTCTTCTTCGTCATCGCTCAGCAATAAGGTGAAAGGGTGGCTGCGAAACAAACGGGCACCGGCTCGGTCAGCGGCCTGCATGCCGATGGCATTGGACGACAAAGCAATCTCACACCCCCCGACGAGTGAGGAGCACGTGGGCGGCTTCGATCCGGACGTTGACACCATCAAACTTACTCACAATGTGTTTCTCCCGCAGAAATACGGCGCGATGATCGCCGAGCTGCCCGACGCAATTGCCGCGGCCGACGCACAGGTGCAGACTGCTACGGACCGAGCGACGGTGGTCACGAGCTATTCGGGCGACATTGCACCGGTTATGCAGAAACTCGCAGCTGCGGCGGCGGCGGCGGCCTGTTGTTCCACCGCTTGCACGGACGCGCTGCGCGCCCTGGCTGAAGGCACAAAGGAAACCGAAAAGAGCCGGAGTCGCCAGCACTTGATTGACAGCTACGCCATCAGCATCGTGGCTACGGCGGCATGCCTCTCCGCCACAGAGTCGGTGAATGCCGCTACGAAGCTGGTGTCACATCAAAAAACTCTCGCTTCGTCTCCGGCCGACCTCACTACCGCTGTCATGATGGGCATCGCGGCGTCGACCGCTACAGCCTCCTCTATGGGCGTGTTGTGTGCCATGCTGCGCGAGGCGAGCGGTGCCGAGTGCTTGCAAAGCATCCCACCAGAGGCGGGAACACGGGCCAGAAGCAAGCAGATGGCCCTCGGTGTGGCCCTCATCCATAACGACGCGAGCAAAAAGCACAAAATTTCCATCCGAGGGCCCGCAGCAGAGTCCTACGCCTTGGCCCTGGTTCGGTCTTCAATTCCGACAACCGGGGAAAAGCAGCGCGTCATTGCCATCGCTACCGTCATCTTGCCTCCCGGGGAAACATGCCAGGCGACTCTTTGTCTCACCCCAGAAGACGACAGTGCGTCTCAGGAAAAAAACCCCCAATATAAACAACAAGCGTGGGTGTCGGGCACCGCTGGTACACAGCCTGAACTAAATTTTATTAGCGGCGGTTACGGGGCGCTCGACTTGCTCTATGCGGTGTATGCAGCCATTCGGAGGTACAGAGTGTAAAACTGGACAGTTTCAAGTCAGGCTAGGAGATGCTTTACATAAATTTTAAAAGAGGTAAAAGTCGAATAGAAAAGTTGTAATAAAAGGTTCAAATGGGAAGAGATAGAGGAACCCAACAAACAATTTTTTTTTGGCATCGAAATAAATTGTTTATAAACAGAGGGTGCATCAATTGATTTGAGAATAAATGTAAATCCTCCCTCAAAATAGCAAAGACGTATTATGTGTTGGCTTTGCGAAAGCGGCGGGATGAGAAAGATAGGTTTGTTGTAGATCCTATCAAGGCTTTTCTCACGCAGTTAGAGACATGAAGAAACAGACTCGAGTCTCCTCGTAAGGCGTCGTGTTCATTGTAACGAGCCACTGCATTCAAAGAGTAATACTACGTACGAGAGATTCCACAGCCTGAGTTTGCTCCCCATTAATTACAACTGCATCGTCGGTCTTTTTCTGCGTGACCACCCCGAGGTCGTTTTCTTCGTTGTGCGGTAGAGCCGCAACCATTTCCTCATATATTTCTCGGTATTTGGAACCAATGGCGTCAAAATCATGGCCAAGCCGCTGAAGGCAGTCATGCTCAGGTAGACGGTACGGTAGGCATCTGCGTTTGCTTGCTAGTACACCCGTTGACTCACGGCAATCATCCGGTCTTTTGCATTGGAGATCTTGTCGAGCGTGGTCAGCCAAAGTGGTCACAAAGTTGGAGAAAGGAGACCCGCGCAGGCCGACCGCAACCAGCGCCGGCGGCACAGGGCAGGCCGTGGTCGTGGTAAGGAGGTGGTCAGCATGGTTGCAGACGGCGACGAGAACAGCACAGATGGCTGCAACGCATGGAGCTCGCTAGGCTACCGGCCACGCCGATATCTCGCTGGTCACGGACGTAAATAGTTGCGTTCGTCAGACACGCCGACTCTTGCCAGTTGTTTCAGAAGCAGTCGATGGTGAGCAACGCAATGGCCCTACAACATGACAAAATCATTGTCAGGTGAGGGATATCTCTCGCGAAGAGGTTGCAAGGTACTACATGCATCCTATGGTGTACTCGGCACTAGAAGAGGGCGATTACTTATTCTTATTAACTATCTGGTGTATTGCAGAACTGCTATCCATGGGAACCAACCGGGTCGTTTTATGTCACACTGGTAAATGGCCATGATCTTCCAAACGTATTCAAGATATTATTTGAAAAAGAAACTTCAGTATCATAAAGTACGTGAAGTTGTTGAAGGTCTGGGGATAACCCTTGCCGTGATAGTTACGCCGTCCATATTGTTTGTCTGCACATAATGATAAACTCGTTTGGAAAACTGTCTTTAAGCAGTCTTGCCCCAGTTTGGCTTTCCTGACCAAGCCCTGATTGCTGGCCCCTTGAAGATCAACGGGAGCACCAGCGGGAAAAAGGTGACGACAGCAATCAAAGAGAAGATGCCGAACGGGAGTGTCGCTCCGCTGGAATGGATCCAGTCTTTCAGGAAGAAGGGCGTTATGAAGGAGAGGATGTTGCGGAAGAAATTGAGAACCAGCGACGCCTCCATGGCCTGTTCGTGGTAGCACTCGACCAGGTACGTTTGCACCACGGTTGTCATGATCTCAACGCCAAAAATGTCTGTATCTTGTGGTCAGGCATGGGCAGAAAAACCAGAGGAACATTCAAGTGAACTTACAAGTGCCATTGCCAATCAGGGGCGCAATCCAAACGTTGGAGAATTGAATAGTACTTCCAAAAATCAAAAGCCCGACCTGAGAAATACTTAGCATCCACGTAAAGAGACGCACACACACGCGAAGAGCGACACAATATTATGCTTACAGGCATCGTAAACAGTGCCGGCCACACAGCCCGGAACGCCATCTCGGGGTGATAGACTTTCCCATTCCTGATCGCTGTCTTGGCCCATCGATCAACCAGTGGACCTGCAAATATTTCGCCGATGAACGCACCGATCAGGCCAGAGAAGAAAGTCAAGCCAGCCTGAACGATGCTGAAATTGTACGGCGGTGCCTCGAAAATGAGACTGATCACCGAAGTAATACCGACATGGGGCATATATGCGAGCCCAAACCTAATGGTGTCTCACGATCAGTGACCCGGAAGCTTTTAATTTTTTTTTTCTGACCCGTTTCCAGACTCACCATAGACAAGGGAGGGTCACAGCTGGATAAGCAAACATGACGAAAGGGCGGGTGAGAACAAAAAGAAACGATTTCCCGTGACGATGCTTGGGGGTGAGGAAGCCGAACCAAGGCTTCTGGACAACGGTCGAGTCTCGATCATAGATGGTCTACAGTGGCCATGTCGGTCAGCTATCGTGGTTGATGGGCCCATTGCTTGATGGTTGTGTGACATACCTCGGGAACAAAAAATAGGTACGCAACGAAAGCAGCGCCCATGAGAATACCGGAAATCCATTGTGACCAGCGCCAGCCAAGATTCTGGATGATAGGCCCACCGATGATACCACCAATGAAGGGAGAGATGACAAGGAGGATGGTGTTGATGCCGATCATTTTACCCAGCTGATGGCGAAAATACATGTCTTTCAACGGTCAGCAACGCATGCCACCTAGTCACCATGATGGGCCAGGAACATATACCTCTGACACTCGCCGGACCTAAGGCGAGAGGTCCAGCTGCTCCGAGAGCCTGAAAATAACGGGCAACCAGAATCCCGGCATACGATTTGCTCGCACCACATCCGAAACAAGAGGCCATGGATATAAGCGTGCCAAGAAGAAGAGCCTGCTCCTGTTACTAGATGCCCATCAAAACGGAATGTAGGTGTGATGTACTTACAGGTCGACGGCCTGTAAAATGGCTGCTTGCAGTCCAAACAAGCGGGCCACATGCATAAACTACCCGCGGTGTCAGTCTATGTTCCCAACTGTGGCGTCTGGGATCAAATCCTTACTGATGACTGGCGTGGTCAAGACGTAGACGGCTTTCGAGTACGACACATCAAGTGACTCCGCAATGGGGCCCACGCCGGAGGCAATGATGGTTCCGGTGACATAGCAGACGAGCGATCCATAAGAGAGGGCAGCAAGAGCGCAATGCTTCCTCCACATAGGCCAGTTCTATCGACACGTGGTATTAGCGAATGATGGGAAGAAAGGAAGGCAGGTATTGACGTACCAAAGGATCGTGCGGGCTGTCACTGGGTTGTGGGACAAGCACGATGCCGTTGCTGTCCTTTTTGAGATTGTCTTGGGTCTTTGCGTTAGTAAATACACGTGCTGTTTGACGAGCGCGAAGGTTGTCTCACCATTTTCGAGGTGCTCGGCGGACTCATTCGCACCAGCCTCCAGCTTTTCAGTCAGCGAGGCGGCGTGTTCTGAAGTCATCTTGTCGTTCTATTCGTAGACAAAATGGAGTGTGTGCCGGGCTGTGAAAGAGGCAGAAGTCGAAAGGCAGATAGAAGTTGAAGCTGGGTCTCGAGACAGAGAAGCACAAAGTTGCTGCGGGTACGGGGCATATAATTATCCACAACGCAACCCCAGAAATCCCTAAAACTGCAACTAGACCTTGCAGTAACCCAGGTGATCAAACCCCAGAATCACTCGTTCGGGCCGAACGCGAAGTCGGGGTATTTGCACGCTAAGGTCGATAGCTCCAATGCCCAACGTAAGATCTAAACCCGAGTATTACGACCAGCCAAATCCCTCCAGATATTATTATTATTATTACACACTGGATGCACCCTGCTGCTGACCGGGTCTGGACGTACGGCACTGTTGAGTCTCGCACTGCAGTTGACATTCTGTTCAAACTACAACCGCCTCAAACCGCAGCTATGAGTGAGTTATCCTACTTGATCAAGAATGCGAGGTTCGTCGTCACGATGGACCCTTCTTTGGGGGTCCTCGAGAATTGTGATGTCTTGTTGCAAGGGGACACCATAGCCAAGATCGGTCACAACATTGAAGGACCCGCTGGAGTGCAGGTCATCGACGCTGAGAACGCCATTGTATCGCCCGGGTTCATCGACACCCACCGGCACGTGTGGCAGACGCAAATCCGGAGCGTCGCCAACGACTGGACCTTGTTTGACTATTTTGTCCACGTTCGGAACCGGTTTGCCTCGTGCTACACCAAAGAAGATGCGTACCTGGGCAACTACGTCGGCGCCCTGGAAGCCATCTTCTCGGGCGTGACGTCGCTCGTGGATCACAGCCATATCATCAACACGCCCGCACACGCCGATGCGGTGATCAAGGGCCTCCAAGACGCGGGCATACGAGCGACCTGGTGTTACGGCTTCTGGCCGAATCCGGATTACACCAAATCGGACCCGTTCTCGACGCGGCCGGATTGGCGAACGGAAGACATTGTCCGCGTCAAACAGCAGTTCTTCACGGATAATGACGAAGATCTCATCCGCTTTGGCCTCGCACCGACTGAGATCGCGGCCACCCCGGTCCCGCTCTTCTTGGAAGAAGTCAAGCTCGGTCGCAAACTCAACGCAAAGCTTATTACGGCACACGTCGCCAAGGGCTTCTACGATCACAACGAATTTCACGTCACCAAGATCAACGACGCAGGCATGCTGGGACCCGATCTTTTGCTGAGCCATGGCTCGGCCTTTACAGACGATGAGCTGAGGATGATCCGCGAGAACAAGGTCAAGGTCTCGAGCACGCCGGAAACCGAGCTCCAGATGGGCATGGGTCACCCCGTGTGTTTTCGCAGCCACGACGCCGGATGCCTCTCGTCTCTGGGCATTGACATTGTCAGCAACAACAGCGGCGACATGTTCAACCAAATGAGACTGGCGCTACAATCCGAACGGTCGGTCCGGAACGCCGAAACAGCGGCGCGAGGGAAAGTGCCCGTCAAAATCGCTCGCAAGACGGAAGACGTTCTGCGCCTCGCAACGATTGGTGGTGCTGAGTGCATGGGCTTGGAGCATCTCACCGGGACCCTGACGGTGGGCAAGAAGGCGGATCTGATTATCACGAGCTGTGAGGACATCAACATGGTGCCGATCCACGACCCCATTCTTGCGTTGGTGCAGCATGCCAACAGCCACAACGTCAGCTCCGTCTTCGTCAACGGCAAACTCCTCAAGCACAACGGCCGCCTGGTCGGCGTGGACTGGTCGGCGGTCAAGCGCCAGCTTCGTCAGTCTGCCGAAAACATCATGGCGCGTGCTGCTAGGATTGATAAGGAGCCCCTGATCGCACGAGCCAGGAAGTTGGGTTACCACGAGGACGCCCGCGCAGACTAGTTTTGTCAGTCACAAATAAAAATAACGGTTACAAGGACATAAATTTTTGATCACGTCGACGAGTTTGGCAACGGATACAACTTACACCATACCGTAGTAGCTCCTCTTTCATAAACACAAACGTATCAAGGATGAGTGAAGATGTCTAACAGGCTCTATTTTATTTTTCAAATCACCACTGCTGGCACCGCATGTTTATCTAAGGGTCAACCCGGTACATCTAATCATCCATCGAGCAACTTTGGTATTTCCTTTTCCAGATAGTCCACGACAGCATCGGGCCCTTGCTCAACCTGCAAGCCATAAGGAATGGCATGCGTTCGAATGTTTGGAAGAAGCCTTTTGCCGATGCCCAATATAGTGTCTGCCTCCTCCGCCGTCCACATTGAGGCACAGAACTGCGAAGAAAGGGGTTAGTCATTTTTGATGGTGTCTCGGCAGTGTACAGGAGAAACATACCAAGAGATCCGGTTTATAGGTTTGGACTTTGTTTTCAACCTCGTCGATCCCTGGCATTTGTGTTAGTGGACTGGAAGCGCACGTTCGAACGAAAGTTGCTCACTTTCACAGTTGTCGACGTGTATTATCGTGTAGCGGTCCTGTAGCCGCTCGACAACTCGACCGATCAGCCGTTTGGCACGCTCTGGAGCGGTGTTGACCGTCAAGAGCCTGTATGTGGGTTTGGATTGCGGAGCCATGATTTGATTCGTTGCCACAATAAGCACAGTTTGCGGTTAAGCCTCAAAATCCAAATCAAGAGACATATAGAAATCTTTTGAGTTTGAGCGTAGCTTTATTGTTTGCTGAAAAAGCAAGGTTCTATTGTTTGGAGGTGGTTCGGCCCGACAACACCGCGTTCTCGATTCTTTCTCGGAGGATCAACCCTTGTAATTCTTATGGGGCAAAAATCCATTCGAAAGGCAGTTTCCTCGCATATCCGTGGCGTGACATCTGTTACTCATAGGAGAAGAAGAAAAGGCTAGCAACAAATATTATTGACATCATTAAACGACACAGCTGTTATTTATTTATTGGCACCGAATTAATACACATGCCTAGCCTTTAGCAGACGGGCATCACAAATCTGACACGGACAAGCAAAATTTTAAGTAAATCTGGCTAGATGAGAAAAAGTTCAAGAGACTATTCATTTTCGACCTGAGTGATCAATGTACCGACATGGGGAGACAATTCAACACGGAACTCGTCACCGGCCACTAAGAAATTCTTTGGAGTTTTTGCAGCCCCTACTCCGGGAGGTGTGCCCGTCAAAATCACCGTCCCAGCTGGCAACAAGGTGCCCTGCGACAAGAAGCTGACCAACTCGGCAACTTTGAAAATCATGTCACTTGTCCAAACAAAAAAGATTAGCTTGAGAACCCGAAAAACGGTATATGCCGGGTGGACGTTACCTGAGATTGCAGTCTTGAACGACTGTGCCGTTTTTGACTCCTCTTATGTGAAAGCTTACTGCGTCCTTCACAAGTGACGAGGAGACGACCGCCGGCCCCAGTGGACAGGAGGTATCGAAACCTTTTGAAAAACACCATTGACTTTGGTTCATCTGGCTAGTCCGACTGGAAACGTCGTTCGCGGCAGTGTAGCCAAGCACGTAGTCGAGAGCCTCCTGCACCGTGGCGTTCTTGCAGTTCCGGCCGATGATCACGGCCATTTCGGCCTCGTAGTCGCCAGTATTATCCTGTTGTGTGATTTTGGGCAACACAGTCGGAGCTGGCCATGGATTGGAAAGAGCGCTCGCGGGTTTCAAGAACAGCGTAGGGACCTTGGGGATATCCAACCCCATCTCGGCCGCATGCGAGTAGTACTGTCCACACAAGCGTCAGACTCGGCGAGGTTGCACGCAGAAATCCAAGCACCCGACTCACATTTAGACCGATGCATCTGATTGTGCCCACTTCGTTCGGGCCCAGTGGCGCCAGCAGTGTCTCGATGACTTCTGTACGGCCAAGTTTTTGCCCGGGAGACAAGATCGAGGATCCCGTGAACACATTTACCGTGACGTCTCGTCGCTGATAGACGGCTACCCCTACGTCGATGGAAGCATCGACGGGCTCGCCGATCAAGATTTTCGCAGGGTTGGACTTGGGAACAAACCGCACGAGGCCTGTCGTCATGTAAGTCTCAAGCTATGCGAATTCTAAATCCTTCCAAAGACCTGTGAACTCACGAGAAAACGCGGCGGCGGCCATCTTGCTGCTGCCAGAGAAAAAGATTACACTCGTCTATGCAAAAACACAACAGATGATGCAACCCCTTCCAGACGCCAAATTTTTTATGCAAGATTGGTCCATCATCTTGTTCCGATGATTTCTCAGGCCCAGAACGATGGTCCAGGGATTTGGTGACGAAGCCTGGCGCCATGCGTCACAGCGTCACAGCGTCTCGGCGTCTCGGCGCCTCGAACACTAAAGGTCTCTAGGGGGAAGGCTGCCTAGCCTTCGGGCCGACAATATTAGTCAGTCCAATGTTGACCTCCGATCGGGACCTGGTCGGGGCGACCTAACCATCGGCCCGAACGAACGTCAGGCCTCTGACCTCCGCGCGTCAGCGAACACAAATTATGTTTGCCATGAGACCCTCGACCGGGCATATACCAATTGTTGCTTCCAAAACTACTCGACACAAACTGAGCTAACTCTACACCACACAAAGCAGCTCAGAAGTCATACCCTCGATTCGAGCTAAAGCGACAAAATGGGCTCTATCAACGAACATACCGATCTGTCCGCGGAGACTGCCCTCCCAAATCCCAAACGAATCATCACGGGACACGATGCGAAGACCGGAAAGGCCACGATCCAACTTGTTGACGAAGGCCACTGGCAAAAGATTGCCAGCGGCACGTCCAAGTACAACGTCTTTTGGAAGTCTCAGACGATGCCCGTCGATATAAACCACGACGAGAGCCTCGAGACCGAGATCGTCACGGGCTCTCTCTCACTTCCAAACGGCACCATCCTGCGAATTGTCGACCGGGCACCGCACACCAAGGGGCCTATGCACCGAACGCAGAGCCTCGACTACGGCATCATGGTGCAAGGCACGTCGGAGCTGTTGATGGACTCTGGAGATCGCACAGAAATGCAGCCTGGTGACGTCTGTATCCAACGCGGGACGATGCACCAATGGATCAACAACACCGACCATTGGAACCGTATGATCTTTGTGTTGATGGATGCTCTGCCGCTTGAGGTTGGCGACCACAAATACTCGGGCGAGACAGGGCTTGATCACATCAAGGAAATTGCACCGAGATCGGCCTAGGAATTACGAGACTACCTCTTTTTTGTCACAGGGACCTCATCATCGCGAGCTGGGACGCTTGATTTTAGACATAGGGGCCGTCGTATTAAAAATGATGACGATGGTGGGAAAATACCAGCTGGCAAGGCAGAGTAGATTATGGTGCTTTTGGTAGATCAAATAGCTAAATAAACAAGTTCTCGTGAGAGAATATCGTGTCCGTCAAGGAACCTGGACCAATCTGCCACCCTTCGTCCCCCGTCCCTTGCATGAAATATGGCAACGCATCTAGCATGTTGGCGTTGGCATCGTCAGGCGAAGCCTCACCGCCACCAGGACTCACACCTACACCGACATGTGAGCCTGTCAAGTTTGCTGCTGCCATGTCGGCCGTCGCGCCCGCGGTGGTACCGTACGAAGCAAAGCTGGGCTCGACACCTGGGACCACAGTCATAGCGTTGTGGATATCCGCGGACGACTCCATCGGCATGTCAAGCGGTGGGCACGGCTGGTAGTACTGGTATTGATCTTGCGCCTGCTGTCGTTGCGGCGGCTGTTGCTGTTGTGTCCCGCGCCCAGCTATGTCGCGGTTGGCCAAGCGACCGAGAACGTCCGTGTAAATGATCTGCTCGATACCTTGCAGCGACGACATTGCTGGGTGTGTTCCGGCGGCAGCTGTACTTTGGACGGGAGTTCCCACGCTGTATTTGAGCGTCGAGTTGGCCAAGGGCTCTTGTAGGGCACCGGTATCTCGAGATTTGGAAGCCAGAGCGCTAATTTCCATCTCCTCACTTCCTTGTTCCAGGTCTTCTATATCGTCGTCTTCGTCCCTGGTGTCGTTGGTGCCGGGCTCGCTAGCGGTTCTCGTCGTTCCTTTCTGCGTCGAGGTTTGCGCTTCGTATAAAATACTGATCCGAGCCCACTGGCAACAATCGACATGAGAATCCAGTACAACTCTCGCAAAAAAAAAAAAAAAAAGGGTTGATACTTACAAGACGATCGAGGTTGGACCAATATGGCTTCATACCACGGAGGACACGCAGATTGGACGCCAGTTGCATGCGGGCAAGATTTGCTAGCCGTTCGTTTTTGAGGAAGAGAAAGACGATGTGTATCGAAGCCGAGACATAGATACAGTAACCGACAAATGGAGCGACACGGTGAATATCCCAATCGAGAGCAATCAGGTCCGTACAGAGCCTGGAGACGGCACGAGCATGTTTGAGTGCGACCATGGCGCTTGCTGTGACCAAGGCTGGTGAGATGGTCGGCCCCACTGGCAATCCAGAGAATTGTGGCACCATGGATATGTGCAGCGCCAGCCAGCATTGATGGTAGAGTGCGTGGACAAAGATGTATGTGGGCTGTTGATCAACAACCAGCTGTTTATATAGATTTCGCTTCGAGTATGTCACGGACGGATGAAGATTCTTGCACCACGTAGACAGTAGCTGTTCTAGCCGGCAGAACTCGGCAAGTCGTTGGGCCGTTGATTGCTTGGATTGCGCCGCCACATAGTCTCCAACCGCAGCCCTGTTCCCGATATTAGTGATGATCAGTGGGAGTGAGGCGATAAAGCTACGAGAAAGCTGAAAACCCTACCATATCCTCATCAACCGAACCAGCTCTGCCATGATGCTGGTTGTGACGCATGGCTGCGTCGAACTGGAAGAGGAACCACCGAGACAGATGCTACCACTGTCTTGCGCATGGCGGCGTATCTTTTTCTGGAAATCCATGTCGTCCATGGGCAACGGCAGGCTGAGAATGAGGTCGTTCACGGACGTCCCAACCGTATAATGTTCCGAGTTGATGCAGTTCGTGAGCCAAGTTGCCCAAAACAGCCGCCGCCTTGTTTCTGCTTCCACCCATACGTTCTCGTCGGCGTCGGACGTGACCCCGGCATCTTTTCCGCTTGGAGACTGATTGAGGCCCAAGACGCAAGCGCTTTTGTAGGCAATGCCTAGGGAGACGAGGATTAGCCAGCGCAAACAAAGGCATCCGTGCCGTTGCAAGAGGTATCGACGTTACCGGAGAACATGGTGTTCTTGACGGACTGACCGGCCGAAAACCAGTAGAGTGCGATCATCTGACATGTCCGAATGTTGGCGAGGCAAGGGGTATCGATGGTTTGCAGAGCTTCCCTCCCGGCGACCTGCGCCCACAGTCTGCCCGTTTCGCCTACATCGCCGAGACGACCTAGTTCCTGGCGATGACGTTTCCAGGTTGGAGACGGCGGTTTTAGAAAGCTACCGAATTGGTCAGACGCCGATAAATGTGCTACTGGTGTTGGATATTCTTACATTGTGGCCGTGGCGAAAATGGCCACGAGGACATGACTTGCGACTGCACCCGTCTCGAATGCTTCGAGAAACGTCGGCTGGTGGAAGGTGAGAGAGGCATTGTACATGTGAGAGAAATACACCTCGACGAATATGCGCTGCAAGGAGCGTGGGAGGGCGCCAACGATCGCATCGCAGGTTTGGCCGCCAGTATTGGCGGCCCTGCTGGGAACAAACGACGGCGGATCTGGATCCACTGCTGTGCTGCTGCGCGCTGCCGGATCAGCGTTAAACGCGAGAGCTGCCGATGTAGTGGCTGTAGCGCGGTCATCCAAGCGCCGTCGCTTTGGGGAGGCTCGGTGGGCTGCGAGTAGCTTTCGGTCCGGTGGTGGTGGGAACGCGCATTCGGACCCCAGGCGAGAACACCGATCGCACGTCGGTCGTTGACGAGAGCATTTCAACTACATGACCGGTTAATTGCTAATCTCACAACGCCCCGTGCCCAAGACGTAGCCACAAACCTTCTGCTCTCGACAACGATAGCAGGCCGTTTCGGCTTGGGCCGGCATCGCTTGGCCTGAATAGCTTTATGTCGTGGACACAGAGAGAAGAGATCAACGTGTTTCATGCAGGCCCGGGCCAGCGTACTTCAGTACTTCAGACAGTCGAGCACCAAATTCCGTCACCAAGGTCGAGTTCAAGCCCAGTGCTGGACCTGGGGTTCGGGCCGACCGAAACCCGCGACACTCCAATTCCCCGGATTGCAATTGGCTCTCCATGGCTGCTATGTCAGCTGTACTCCGCAAATAATTAGCATTGCATGTGACCAGAAATCGGGCTTTGTGGGGTATGGGGGCGGCAAAGACTAAGGGGAGGCAAACGCCCACAGTACACACTGTACAAAGTACGGTGTAAGTTGCAGCAGACAGGTCACGGTAATGAGGCTTTTCGGCTTTTTTTTTCTGGATAACAGTTGATGCTCGTGTCGTTTAAGCCAAGGAAGGCTTTCTTTTCCTTTTGACCGTGCTGGTATATTCCCTTGTGCATGGCATGGTCTCGCCCCAGTCTTTACTCAATTCCTTGCCATATCGCTTAGTTTGCTCTTCATCAGAGTAACTTACTCGTGCTGTTGCATTCCCGTGAGACCGAGGATGCGGGTCTAGCCAAGAAGATGTTGGTATTCAGAAACGGACGTGGAGATGCCCTGCTTCCAATCAATTGATTCTAACTCTCCTTCTTCTGCACAACGCCCATGTGTCTCGGCCGTGAAGTAATACGTTGGATGGCGCGGTGTGAGCCGTCGTTGCCAGTGTCACAATATGCTCGATACACGTTGCATAAGTGCGTTATAAAGGAAGTCATTCAGTTAGGTACGGACGAGAACTGGGAAACAAAAGTTTGTCGAGGGTCCGTAGTTTAGGCGTCCAATAACAGAAATATGTTTATAGGCATAAAAAGACAAGGTGTTATTTTAGTAGCTGTCTTTACTCTGGTCACCAGAGAGACCAGTATCTTGTATCTACATCTATTTATTCCATTTTTACTAGGTGGGAAGTATCATTCGAGGCCACTACGTGCTGCTACTCCACAGCCCGCCAGCGCCTTTCCAACTGTCCGATCATAAAACTCGGACTGCCCACGAGCGCCGCCGTGGCCGCCGCCTCCTTGTCCCAGCGTGCGCCCTCGAGCTGCAGTGGATTGTCGAAGCCGGAGCCGACGCCGACCTGGCTGTAGGTCCGTCCCGACGGCATCGTGGCCACCTGCATGCTGCCCATGAACGTATACAGCGACCCGGCAATGCCCTGCATTTTGGCCCGGAACGCCGCCATGCGCTGCTGCTCGAGCAGCCGCCGGCATACGGGGATGGTGGCCCAGTACACCGCGTTGCGCTCGGCGGCTGCCGCAAACAGATCGCTCGTAGGGTCGCCCGCACCCGCTTGGGCCCGCGCACAGGCGTCGGCAAAGAGACGCCGCATGCGCGGGCTGTACAGTTGGCAGAGCGTGCGCGCAGGAATGGTCGTGCCGCGGAGCGACACGGAGGCAGGCGCGTCGCCGGACACATCCAACGCTGTGCCCTCAACGCACTCGAGGTAGCAGGCGCGGCACACGGTACACTCGGGCCAGCCCCACCAAGCGGAGTCGGCGACGTCCTCGTCCTGGGCACACGGGCGGACGGCAGCGTAGCGCCCTGCGTATGCCTCCCATGCCGTGCAGTCGCCGCTAACGTAGGCCTGCAATAGGAAGCGCAGGTACGTGGGGGACCGCGTGGTGCGCGGGTGGAAGGAGCAAATAGCCGTGTTGGTCGGATTTGCGGTCGAGTCGATCGGTACAAAGCGGTCGGTGACCTCTGCCGGTCCGAGCATCGCGGCGTGGCAAGCGGCGCAGACGCGGAACCCTGCGGGTTGGGACGGGAAGGTATACCACGCCGTACTGTGCGGGCGCCTGTCCTCGCCATCGCTGCCGTCGCTGCAGGCAGGCAATTGCTGGCGCGCAGCCAGAGCCCGCCAAAACGGCGTCCAGTCGCGGGCAAGGCCGTCGTTGTCTTCGGCCTTGTTGTTCACAATGATCAGAGCTGGTGACAGGCGGCGGTCGGCCGTACAACAGCGGAACTGGCCGACGCGCCGGAAATCGAGTGCGACGGGCTGTAGCTGTGGTGGGTTGCGTACCCAGAGTTGGCTGCGGACCTCACTGTCGCCGACGCAATCGCTGAAGCAGCTCGGGCACATGGTCACGTCGTAGGGCCCCGCGCACGGCGTGTACCAGTCGCCGTTTGTCGTCAACTCACTGCCGGCACAGCGCGGGAGGGCAAGGCGCGCCGTGACCGCCGCGACAAACGCCGGCCAGGTGCCGCGGGCGTCCGGCCCGTCGGCCTCGCGCACATACGCCCGCCGGATAGCCAGCACGGCCATGTCGCACGCCCACACGTCGTTGGGACCCTGGGTCGTCGTGCATGGCTCGAAGTGCGCCGCCCACTCCGCGCTCGCTGGCACCGACAGCACCTCGTCTTCCCAACATGCCTCACACACCGCCATACCCGGGATGGCGTTGTGGCGCGTCTGCCACCAGCGAATGCCGGCTTGGCCGTCAACACCGCCTGCGCCCCGGCAGTTTGGTATGGTCAAGCGCCGTTGCACAAAGGCAAACAGCGGCTGCAGGTCGCCAGAGGCCACCGCCTGTGGGAAGAGATGCTTCCGTATACGCCGGCGAGAAAAGAGGCACCTCCGTGCAGACGGCCTGGACTGCCCTGACTGCCCGGACACAGCGTTTTCAGATTCGGTCGGTTCGGCCGGTAGTTGCGAGAACGCGTCCCGGAAGCATGTCGGCCAGATGTGGTCGACATAGCATCGCGAACACACGGTGAAATAGGGCGCGTCCGCGTGGCCGTACCACGTCGTCAAGCCGGTGGCCTGCATGTCCTCTTTCACACACAATCGCACCGTGCGGATGCCCGACGGGGCGTGTAGAAACGGGTCGTCGTTTTGAGGCAGACTTGCAGTCGGAGTTGATGACGGTTGACGCAGGGGTGGTTGCGGAGCTTGTAATATTGCCGATTGTGGTTGAGGCGGCGGCGGCGGCGGCGGCGGCGGCAATGGCGGAGATGTTTGGATACATGGAGAGCTGGCCGTCGGACCAACCGTTAGAACAGGGTCAAATTGTGACTGCGTTGTGATGGAAGATGGCATGGCCGACGTTTTAAATTCCAACGGCTCGGAAGGCACAATCCCCATCGAAGGGGGATTCGTTTGCGGTCTTGGTGCTGGCGGCACAGCAATCACATGTGCAACCGGGACGTCAATGCGCACGGCATCCACAACGCGATCTGGAGCTGTGGTCTCCGAGCTCGGCTGGGGCGTCGGCGATGACAGTCGCATAAACTCGAACTGTTGTCCAAGGTCTTGCGCTGACTGTTCCTGTGTCGTCCAAGCCGGATTTCCGGTACTAGGAGCTAAAACCGGCGGTACGTGCTGGGTCCCATCCGGTGCCATCTGGCTGTGCGTCATGTATGTGGTGTCTGTCGTTGGCTCTGCATAGTCTCGCCCGGGCGGCTGCTGTGTGAATTGCGGCAGATGCTCACAATGAGGCTGTGGTGGCGGCTGGAAGCTCAGTTGTGGTTGTGGGACGTATGGCGATGGCGATTGCAATGGTAATGGCGCATACGGCGCTGTCTCAGCGTAACTAGCCGGATTGGGTGGTGGCGGCGGAGGGAACGCTGTTGCCTGAACTACTGGAGTCTGGTCGTAATTCGGTTGATGGGTCCCGTTGTATGTCGGACGCGGTGGTAAGCTTGGTGGCGGGAGAACTGGAGAGTCCGGGGAGGCCGAGGCTGGCGCCTGAGGTCGTGGCGGCAGTACGGGCATTCGATTTGGGCTCCGCGGGGGTGGTGGAAAGTCCCCGGTAGAAGAAATCATCAGCCTCGATGGATCACCTGCCGGCCGTGGGGGCAGCGGAGGTCCGGGCCCAACCGAAGTAGGCTCTACGGGGTAATATGCCGGGGGGCCGTGTGTGGTCGGTGGTGGCGGCGGCGGCGGCGGCGGCGGAGGAGGTGGCGTCACAAAGGAGCTCCCAGGAGGCGGTGGGAAATACGGGGTAGGGCTAGAGCTGTATGGACCTTGGCGAGCGTACTCCTGTTGTTCGGGGTATCCCGGTGGTCCCGGTTGGGCCGGTTGCCCCGGTGGCTCCGGTGGGTTCGGTGGCTCCGGCTGCCAGTACTGCCACGAGTTCGGGTAGAGATGGTACGACATGGTGACGGGCGTTCCCCTTATGTTACGGGGATGCAAAAAGCTGTTTGATGTGAAGGGCTTCAGGACGGCGGAGTCAAGCTCGTATAAATAGAGAAAATATAAACAAAAAATGGGGGCTCATGAGGCAGCCCACGGCCAAGGCTTTGCCAAGACATCGGCATGATGACTAACAACAGGTTCCGGCGCGTAAGAAAACACATTTCTAGAATGAATGAAACTTTACAATATAAGCTCTCCTTTTAACTTCAAAGATTTATGAGTTCTCGTCGCCGCAAGGAAGCCGATGATAGGGTGTGCAAGACTAGTCGCTTTCAGGGATTCGGTGGTGATTTTATGGCGATTATGAACCTTTGTGGAGGAATTTGTGTTTCCTTATTGTTTCTTAAAAAAAGGGCAAGATTTACCTTTTTTATATCTTTCTTCTCTATTGTTTCTACTCTAGTTTCTGGCCTAAAGGAACAGCTTCATGTGGAAGCCGAAAAAATTCAACCAAATTTACACGCGTCAATTTAACCAATGTTTGAGTTATTAGTAGGTAGCATATAAAAAATAGCTCACGCAGAAGAGATAGATAATTGACTTGTTTCATAAGATTATCCTTAAAAAAAGGGAAAGGGTTAAAGGTGCGAAAGTGTCGAGAGGCTTAGTACGTATCCGCTGCATCGCTGGAAGTTGTAGATAACACTGTAAACGAATGGTGATAATGCAGCAAGTGATGGAGCTTAGATAGCGTGAGCAGATCCGTCTTGTAACAATCTCACCGATGTCGGAATCCTTCGGCCGCCATTTTCGTCTTTTTTTTAGGAGCATTAACACCGTGTATACCCGCTCCGGCTTACGTCTCGCAGTAAGAGTCACAACGTCAGACCGGACAGACCCAAAAAAGAGCCTGCATACATTTTGCAACACATTCTTCCCAGACGCTGAGAAACGCGCCAATCTCGGACCATGGCCGTTTTCCCCGTCACGGTTGGCGTCGTCGCCCTGCAGGGCGCATTCGTGGAGCACATTGCTCTCCTGCGGCGTGCGGTGGACGCGTCGCCCTCCCTCGCCGCGCGGCCCTTTACCTTTCTCCAAGTGCGGAACGCGGACGAGCTCGCACGCTGCGATGCCCTCATTGTGCCCGGCGGCGAAAGCACCACACTCGCTCTTGTTGCTGCTCGCTCGGGTCTGCTCGAGCCGCTGAGGACGTTTGTTCGGTGAGTTTGTCTGTCTGCGTAGACCACATAGCGTCCCAAGACGTTCCGACTGCTGATATTTCCCTGCTACGGGGGGACGAAAATAGAGTCGAAAAGAAGCCGACCTGGGGAACCTGTGCCGGGCTCATCTTGCTGGCCGAGCAGGTCGATGCCGCCAAGGAGGGCGGACAGGCGCTCATTGGCGGCCTCGACGTCCGCGTTCGTCGAAACCACTTTGGGCGGCAGATCAACAGCTTCGAGCGCGACGTCGACATGCCCTTTTTGGCCGCCGGGTCAGATGCGTCGAGTCCCGACAGGCAGTCCCCGCCGCCCTTCCGGGCCGTATTCATACGGGCGCCGGTTGTGTCCGAGGTGTTGGAACACGGCGCGAGCAATGAAGCGGGCAGCGTGGTCGACGGTCACAACACGGGCGTAGGGGCACCGCCGGTACAGGTGCTCAGTCGACTCGATGGCACGGGTTCTACGGGTGGGAACATTGTGGCTGTGAGGCAAGGGAACATATTCGGCACGAGCTTCCACCCGGAGTTGACGGACGACGTTCGGGTTCACGCCTGGTGGCTGCAGCAGGCTGTACAGTCGATTGACAGGAGCAGGCTGGCTACCGCATAGCCGAAAGTCTTTGTTTGGGAAGACATCTGTATACGATACCACAAGCTCTAGCTGTTCATTTTGATCTATCTACGGCGCCTTGTCTTTTGCTATAACTGGGCAAATCTGCTATGTGGGTTTGCCCGTCAAATCTCACGCATCCGACGCGTCAAAATTACGAATGAGGTCGTAGTAGAATCTGATTATGCCCAGCTGGCCGTTCATGTCAACGCGTTCGTCGACGGTGTGCGCGTTGAAGGTCGACCCTTCAAACGTGGGAGCCCAGCGGTAGATATTGGGCGTGAGATCTGGCTCGTCAGCGGTCGAAAAAAAACAAGAATGCGAAAAAAGGGGTAGATCAATAGGAAAGAAAGGACGCACTGAGGTAGTGCCGGGTGTCGGTATTTCCAGTCATGATGTCGCCCACAGGGACAACGTTGCCCCCGTCAAATGCAAACGAGTGCTGGATCGTACCGGAGAACACGTCCCAGATGGGCCCAGACGTGGGCGAAACCGGCGCCACCTGGGTCTCTTGGTTTGTCGTTATGATCAGGGTGCCGTTGTAGTCGACTGTGTACAAAGGCTGCACGGCGTCGGCGCTGTTGCCGCCCACCACATCTGGCATGTCGACCTGGGTGCTCTCCGCTTCCGGGATGGTTCTCCCGAATGCCTCAAGAGTTAGTCCGTACTTGGCGACAGTCGGTTCGATCAGCTTCAACGTCCTTGCCTTGACCTCGTCGATGCTATTGTGCGGCGCCACGCGGTAGTTGACGCCGAGGGTGATCAACTCGGGCATGGCGTTGATTTTCACACCCTGCTCGTTAGATATGTTTTTTTTTTTTTGGTCACAAGTCTTCGCTTTCTATACAAGAAGACTTCTTACCCCAAAGATGAGATCGACGGCCTGCGACGTCTGAATGCGAAAGTTGGTCGACCGGTCGAGGGCGACCAGCGCCTCGGTCAGCTTCTCGAGGTCGCCCGCCTGTATTAGTTTCGTGATCTCGGGCTGGGCGTTAGGCTCGTACCGGGCCTTGCAGACGTAGGTGTTGTGGATGGCCGAGCCCGGGATGATCTTGGGCTCGTACGGGTGGGCCTCGAGCGTGGTGATGATCTCGGCCAGGATGCCGATGCCCGTATGCGGGAAGGGCGTCGACGAGTGCCCGCCGTTGACGCGCAGCTCGTACAGGACGTCCACGTGGCCCTTCTCCAGCACAGACGGGAGAGCAAAAACGGTGTTGCCGATGCGCTGGAGACCACCGCCCTCATCCAAGATCATGACCATCGAGTTGGCACCAAAGCGCTTTTCGAGGTAGCTGGCGATGGACCCCGCGCCCATCTCGCCGGACGTCTCCTCGTCGAAGCCAAAGGCAAGCACCAGGGAGCGCCGCGGTGTCCAGGCGCGTTCGGGCGCAAAGAGGGCTTCCAGGGTCGACATCAGTGCGGTAAGGCTGTTCTTGTCGTCCGAGGCGCCGCGGCCCCAGAGGAACTTGCCGTCGTAGTGCGCCGAGAACGGCGGATACTTCCAGGTGGACGCATCGGCGACCGGGACGACGTCCTGGTGGGCCGTGAGCATGAGTGGCCGCAGCGACGGGTTGCTGCCGTCGACTGTGTAGACCAAGCCCAGCCGGTGAACCTTGGTCAAGCTCATGCGGGCATGCCTGCCAGGGTCGGTTAGCAATGAAGTGTTAAAACCGTACCGTGTCTAGACGGACCGTTATGCCTTACACGTTGGGATACAATTCTTAGAGAACGCGGTGCAGATCTAGAAAGACGAGCCACCGAGGGTCCTCGTACACATCGCCCATGTCGTCGTAGCCGACCGAGGGGACACGAACGAGTGCCGCGTGCCGCTCTACCTGCTTCTTCAGCACCTCAGGGCCGGTGAACAGCTCCTCTGCCGAGGGCAAGCCATCATCATCAGGGGCGATGGCCGGGGGAATGTCGCACTTGAAGGCGGTCGTTGCATCGCCCCTGACATTGTCAGTGAAGGGATACGCCGCGCCGCTGCCGCTGATGCCTGCAAGGACCTGCTGGGATGGCCCGTTGCTAGTTCGGCCCGTCACCGCGGCGGAGACTTTATGGCCTGCCACAGATAGGAGAATACACGTTTGAAGCAGCATTTTCAAGATCAAGAAACAAATAATGCTACAATTGAAAAATAAATCATTGCTATGTAAAAAAAAAGAAACCAGGATGGTTTCTCTACGAGACGGAAAAAAATGCGGGAGGAAGACAAGACCCAAGATGAGGTGCTAGAGCGAAAAGCGGAGAAAGGAGCTCAAAGTGGAAGGCGGCAAGATTTAGTCAAGGTGGTAATCGTCCCGGGTGGGCCTTTCCGGCTTGCCGTATCTTGGCTGTCTTTCCCGTCGCTATCTCTCCCGGAGGTCTCCGGTGCGTGCCCCATGAAGGAGGTCGATAAATGTTACCTGACCTCGATGCCCACCCAACTACGTTACATTACAAGAATCAGCCGAGAATCGGGAAATTTCTTCGTATGAATACTTCGATCTTTTACTGAACGTCTTTTCACAGTGGGGAAAGGCCTCTTTTGATTTTGATACGTCTGCTGTGTCCTTACATACGCCCGGCGTGTCCTCCCGGCCTGGGTATGTCGACCCGGTGTCTCTCCCTAGCGGCTCGCGGTACGGCGCGTCCTGGCCGGCCGCCACGTCCCGCAAGGAGTAATGACTAAGCTAAATGCTCTTCTATCTGTTACACGGGCCCTCTCCATTCGACTTAACCTCACCGCTCATCTAAGCAGGCTTTGGATCTGGCAACTGCGTGTGGTGTACTTTTATGTTTTGTTAGATGAATGAATTTGTGTGGGGCAAGATTCAAGGAAAACATTATATCCAAACCATTTTGGCCGGCAGCACTAGGCATGGCACTACGGGTAGCACGCCGAAAGTCATGGCGTTGTCATGCACCGGCTCCCGGCACTATGTTTTCATTACAACCACAGCCTGCGTCGGCACATCTAAGGACATTCAGCTCGCATGTCACCAGGTCTGGGCCGGTGCCACGCCGGTGGTCAATGCCCCGGGCATTTCCTATGACCGGTTTCGACGACATTGCACACAAGCAGCTCATCGAAGAAGAGACAATGCCGGAATACAGCGCGGAGCATTTCTATCCCGTGCGCCTGGGTGAAATTTTCCACGATCGGTTTCAGACTGTCGCCAAGCTGGGCTACGGCTCATCATCCACAATATGGCTTGCCCGTGACTTGCAGTATGCATTTCAAGCTTCCACCCAAGCAAAAAAAAGTTCATTGTATTGTAGAAACACTCTGCTAATCACCCAGCAAATGGCAAAGACACCATCACTACGTAGCGCTGAAAGTCTACATTCACAACTCGGTCCAACACCGAGAACTTCCCTTCTACGAACGCCTGAACAAGGCCCTTCCCGGCCGGCATCCTGGGGCCAAAAATATCAGAAATCTTCTTGATTCGTTTCAAATTTCTGGACCGAATGGCAAGCACATTGTGCTCGCTCTCCAAGCCTCGCAGATGAGTATCCGCGACATGCATACCGTGTTTATGAACGGCCGGGGCTTTGAGGAAGGATTCGTCAAGGGTGCCGTAAAGGAACTTCTCGCAGCGCTGGATTTCCTGCACACCGAGGTGCAATGCGTACACACCGGTTAGTGTCCTGCTGCGTCTTCCTACCCGAACGCATGCTGCGCCCAAAAACTACTGTTTCTGACACAAAGCAGATATTCATCCGGGAAATCTCCTCCTGGGTGCAGACGACAATGGTATCTTTCATGAATTGGAGAAGAACGAGTTCACGAACCCCGTTCCTCGCAAGCAACTAGAGGACCGAACAATTTATCTTTCCCGCCTGATGAAACCCAAGGCCGGCCCGTTACTGCTCTCTGACTTTGGAGAAGCTAGGCTCGGTCCTGGGCCCCATGCCGGAGACATAATGCCGATCATGTATCGTGCCCCCGAGACGCTCTTGTACATCCAGTGGAGCTATGCGGTTGATATTTGGAGCGTGGGCCTCACGGTGAGCCTTGATTATTGGAGTTGGACGAATAATCCCACAAACAGTTCACTAACCACCTTCCGTCCTTGTTTTTTGCGTCAAGGCATGGGATCTTCTCGAAGGACGGACGCTGTTCAGCGCTCGCAAGGACGACGGCAGTTTTTCTGATGGGGCGCACCTGGCCGAGCTAATTGCTGCGTTGGGGCCACCTCCCCTGTCACTTTTGAATCGGCACCGGGCGCGAGCACTCGAGTACTGGGATGAACACGGTAAGATACGGCCGCCCTGCCTTGTATTTTTGCTGCATAGCCACGACAAGTTCTCTAACCGTGCGCTTCCTTCCCGTCCTAGGAAACTGGAGCGAGTTTGTGCCCATACCAAACGAGAAGACACTCGAGGCAGCCGAGACCAAGCTCAAGGATAAGGCCGCGTTTCTTCGCTTCATGCGAAGGGTCCTGACGTGGGACCCAGATGCTCGTCCCACGGCAAGAGAGCTCCTGCAGGATCCGTGGCTAACGAGCTGAGACAGCCCGTTCTGCGATAGTGGCCCGGTAGAATTCGATCAACGCCCATGGTGTACAATAAATAATGTAGAAAAAACTGTTGATTGAACATTGAGTCGTTATTAATGTCAATTAGACGTCTAGCCCTACGCCTACGATGTGCACGAATATCTCGTACGTCCCGATGTTTACTTGGCATGGTCCTGCCGCGCCGTAACTACTCAACGTCCGGAGGGCTTTGTCAACGCCCATTACGGCCGTGGCCTTTAAGTCACGTAGCCCCAAGCCCGTGCCCGTCACAGCATTGTTTTCCGGAGACTGCTAAGCAGCAGAAACCATCCCACGCCTCCCCCACGAGAACTGCATAGTCCTACGTTGATTCACTTTCTCTATCTCGACATTGTTTCTTCCTCCTTTACGACGGTCAAGTGTGACGATTCACACGTAAACCAAAAGTGAAGACTGCCCTTCATCTCGTAGCTTGTCCATTCCTTGTCACGCTCGTGTTGCGTGTCGTGCCGAAAACGAACTTTAGTGACATGGTTCATGTACCGCCCCCGCGCAGGACACGTCTCGACCCGGAAACAGAGGCTGCTGGGGTTAACCACCCTTTCTACTGGATCTACATGTACGCGGCACTAACCTACCGCTCGCTCCCCCCCGTTGAGATAGCGGAACAAGATGCCTCTGCAAAATCCCGAATCGGCATCGTAGAATGTCAGGGTCGACGAAATCCCACTTAAAGGGGCATAGGAGAAGTACGCATCACGAGGCACAGAAGGACCTGGGCGCACCAAGGGAAAGGGTTTGGCGAGACCCGCACCGGGGGACAGTCGACAGTATGCGCCAATGAAGGGTATCGGATATCCCTCTATCGGCTCTCCGTAAAGCAAGGTAAGAGGAGCCGACCTACCCAGACATTCGTCCCTCGTCACGCCCGTTCTGGGCTGTCCAATAACCACATCACCAGAGAGTCGGGTTCGGAGGAGAAGACACAAACCTGCATTTGTTTGTTCCCGGACGCCGAGGACAAGCAACTGATCGTTTTTGGAAAAAAAGTAAATAAATCCAAATCATTTGCGATCTGAGTCGATTGGGAAAGTGCTCGTAAGTTGCTTCTGCACACGAATCTCCCGAGACATGACTGTGAATGCCGAAAAGCATGCCATCCGAAAAGAAGAATGTAATGCCTCGGATCCTATCCATTTCGATGGCTTGGTAACGCTGCCAAAAAGAACGGAATTTGGGAGAGTACAGGCGGAATTTCACGGGATAGATCGGGCACGATGATAGGTCTGGAGGAGTCGGTGTGTTCCAAATCGGACACGACTGCCGTACGGGCGGCAATTGTAGGCGCAGAAGACCGTCCTGTTCGACGAGTTAGATGTATGACCACAAAGAAAAGTCCCGCGCTACATGCACGTACCTTGGCCTGCACCACGACTCCGTGAACAGCTTCCGCGCTGAAGACGGTAAAAGTAGAAGACGTGGAGCTCTCTGCCGTGTATTGTGGCCGTGACGAGAGGCGCTCTACCGCGCGGATACCGTCCGAATCGATGGCTAACCGCATACATAAATCCGCGGGTAGCGACGACAAGAAAGAGGTAGCACGCTCCAGCCCTCCTCCACACTGCCAGGATAGTACATCGCGAAGAGGGACGGCGGAAAGGGGCTCAGGTTGCATCGTCGATGCGCGGTCGGCTAGTGAGATCGCCGCGGCACACCTCCAGAGTAGGGCATGCCGGGACTCGCGGTGGACAATCTCGACCAACTCGAGGGGCAACCTCAGGAGATGAGGTAGGCCACCCGCCTGAGCTGCCGTCTTTAGCGCTTCTAAATCGGACACGGTATTGCGTAGCCAGATGGGCAGCGCGCCCCGCCAAGGCCGTTTCCATGCGGTCTGCATCCACAGCCGACACATGGCGTCGGCGTCCTTGGCTGAACAGCTCCCACAAAAAATCTCGTAGCAGTCGTAATGAATCGGAACATGTTCAGGCGACTCTGCGCAAATACCACATCTGTTGGGCGTGGCGCGGCACAGCAAGCAACCGTCGACCTCTGTTGAGCTGTAACCCAGTTGTGGGAACGGGAAAGGCCGGGTTTGATGATGCAAATCCGTCGAGTCATGATTACCGGATACTGCCAGATGGTCAATGAGGAAGTTCTATAGGTTAGGGATCGCCTGTTCGCATCGGTTTCCCTCTCCCTTGTTCTATCCTAGTCTGAGCCACTCTCACTCCTACTTGGAACGGCGTGAAGGTGCTCTGAAGGGAAAGAAAAGAGATGTCTCATACGTGCTATCACCTTTTCGTGCCGCAATATTAAGTCTGAACAAACACCACACTGGGGCGTCAGCCCGATATGGTAGGGCTCGTCTTTGGCCATTGTTCCCTTCACTAATCTATGGTGAACTGGGACACTCGATGTTGAGGAGGGAACCAGGTCAAAAAGACATCACATAGAGTCGTACGGAGTCGTATATAGATGGCTCATAAATTCAGAGGTTAACTATTCGCGAGTGCTCATTCCATTACGGAAGAGGAACGGAATTGGAAGAGGGAGGAAAGGAAACGGATTGGGGATTTTATTTGTACCTTGGAGCTGCTACTAATAAGCTGTGCCTGTTGTTCAGGGGCTGAACATTACCTAATGGCAGTGAAGGTGCTACGCCCCCACGCATGGAAGCCTAGCCTTACGTTTCTAGCAGTTGGTTTTCCATTACCCTGTACACGTGCCAGGTGCACGTGCCCACCTGGGTTTTAGGATGCTGTGGAGAGATATGCTACGGTACCTGTTTCGCGGTTTACGGGTCATAACGTCACCCGCATCCACCCAAGCAGAAAACAACCACACGACTCACCCCACCCGTAGCTAAAGTTACAGCATATGCTAAATTCCTCCGCTAGTGCGACGTAATGCCGAGGTCTAGCCTTGCCGTGTGTTTATCGCACATGCGGCCCCGGCCATTCCTAACAGACGAAACCCGCAAAACATTCACGGCGCGCTTTGACGTTTGCACGTAAAGACAACACCACAACCCCTGTTCTTTCCAATCTGCATCCGCCATGGTTACCATCACTGGTGCAAAGGCCCCTCGTCAATCGCTGACGGTGGTGGACAACCGCACGAACAAGACGTATGAGATCCCCATCCAGAACAACACGGTGCGCGCCACCGACTTCAAAAAGGTCAGGGCCCCGCCACAGCCGGGCGACCGCGAGGAGGACGAGACGCCGCAGGGCCTGCGCGTGTTCGATCCGGGGTACATGAACACGGCCGTCGTGCAGAGCCGCATCACGTACATCAACGGCCAGGAGGGCGTGCTGCGGTACCGGGGCTACCCGATCGAGCAGGTCGTGGCCAAGAGCAACTTTCTCGAGACGGCCTTCTTGCTCGTCTACGGCGAGCTGCCGACCACCGCGCAGTACGGCCGCTGGCGCGACGAGGTCATGCACCACACGTACGTCCACACGGACATCGAGGGCATGCTCCAGTCGTTCCGCTACGACTCGCACCCCATGGCCATGCTCACGGCCGCCTTTGCGAGCCTGGGCGCGTTCGCGCCCGAGGCGAACCCGTCCCTCCAGGGCCAGACGCTCTACACGCGCGCCGCCCGCGGCGACCTGGACGCCCGGCGCACCCTCGACAAGCAGATCATCCGCATCATCGGCAAGGCGCCCACCCTCGCGGCGGCCGCCTACCGCATGCGCCAGGGCCGGCCCTTCAACCGGCCGGGCAGCGCCCGGGACCTGTCGTACACGGGCAACTTCCTCTACATGCTGGACAACCTCTCCGACGACGGCGGCTACCGCCCGCACCCGGTCCTGGCCAAGGCGCTCGACGCGCTGTTCATCCTCCACGCCGACCACGAGGTCAACTGCAGCACGGCCACCGTCCTGCAGGTCGGCTCCTCGCTCGTCGACCCCTACAGCGCCGTGGCGGCGGGGTGCGCCGCGCTGTACGGCCCTTCGCACGGCGGCGCGTCCGAGAGCGCCATCCGCATGCTCATGGAGATCGGCTCCCCCGACAACGTGCCGGCGTTCATGGCGGCCGTCGAGCGGCGCGAACGCGTCCTGGTCGGGTTTGGCCACCGCGTGTACAAGAACGTGGACCCCCGGTCGGTCGCGATCCGGCAGCTGGCCGAGGAGGTCTTTGCCGTCACGGGGCGCAACCAGCTGCTGGAAACGGCGGTCGCGCTAGCCGACCACGCGTCCAAGAGCGAGTTCATGCGCTCGCGGAACCTCTACCCGAACGTGGACTTCTACTCGGGCCTCATCTACCAGGCCATGGGCTTCCCCCTGGACTTCTATCCGGTATTGTTTGCCGTGCCGCGGTGCGTCGGCTGGCTCGCGCACTGGCGGCAGATGATGCTGGACCCCAAGGGCGTGAAGATTTGGCGGCCGCGGCAGGTGTACACTGGCGCCGCCGCGAGGGACTACATCGAGCCGAGCGCACGGCGGGAAACGGCGACAGGGTTTGACGCGCCGGTCGAGGTGCTGCATGGTGGGGACAGCAAGAGACAGCACCTGTCCATGCAGAGCAAGTTGTAAACTATGGGTATTATTGCCAGGTTTTTTCTGTACTTTATTTATCGCATCTATGTGCCACTTCTGGGATTGGAGCCTCATGGTTGTTTGCATGCACAGTTGATTTATTTGGCACCGACAGCTTAGAAATGTCATTACCCTTCTCTCATCAACCCCTGAGAAGTGAACAGTTGTGCCAGCTCTTCGGATCCTGTGACATGTAAGGTCAACAGTCCGGTTTAACTTTAAAGACTCATGGTTTTCAACGTCGAAGGACCTCTGAAAGCTGCAGTAGGAATCCAGTAAGAGCGCCCAATCCGTTAGCGGACCAAACTGGCCAAGATCGCTTCGCTCGTTGGAGTCGAGCCAAGCAATGTCAACTTCAACATCGACCATGTGCGCTGTAGCGTCTGCAATTTCTCCAGTATTTGTTGCTGCTGCTGCTCCCTCTCGGGCTCTGGCAGGTCCCGGAGCGCCTCCATGTAGAGGCCCACGACTTGCGTGGTCTGGACAGCCTGCGCTGCCAGTATGTGCTGCAAATGTTGTGAAACGAGGCTTAGTAGAGATACACAATCATGAAGATGTAGCACGGCACGAATGCATTCTACGTTGACTAAATCGATACGATGGTACATTAAAACCTAACAATATTATGCTACAACTTTTTTTTTCCAGTTTTTCTTTACGACAACAAATACGAGACAAGTCCCGTGGGTGCTGTGGACACTCCTGAGAAACGGTTCACGCCCATTTCCCTTTATTCTTCGCAACGAAATCCTTCCACGTAGTGAGCGGCTCGTCCACAAGCGCCTTCGACGGCGCCAGGCTCTCGCCGGCGAAGTATCCCGGGTCTTGGAGCAAAAGCATGTTCTCGAGCATCTCTTGGGCCGCGGCCGGGGGGTTGAACGACTTGAACGTGTCCTCGGGGATCTGCACAGCCTGCGCCTTGTGGCCGGTGACCTCCGCAAATTCACTGGCTACCTGCGTTGCCGTGTAGTAGTCTGTGGCCGCGAGGACGCGATGGCCCAGCACTTTGTCGCGGTTTTTAATGCTGGCCTTGACGAATTTTCCTGAAAGGATAAAAAGGTTAGCTTGCCGAAGATCGTACCTCCTGGCAAAACCAGAAGACGAGAGAAGAATCAATCGAACGGCACGTACCCAAATCTTCAGCAGTATCCAAAAGGGGCAGCTGGGTCTGGTCGGGCGCCGTGGGCACCGCAAAGGTGTACGTGTCCGAGCCCTCCTGCTTCCGCAGGAACCCGAAGAAGTTGGACATGTAGAATCCGGGCAGCACAAACGTGGCGGGCACGCCGCTGTCGCGGATGTACTGCTCGATGTCGGCTTTGCCGTCAAAGTGGTAGACGTGCGGGAGGCGGCCGCTGCTGATCTGGGCCACGTCGCGCAGCGACGAGAAGATGAGGTGCTGGACGCCCTGCTGTTTGCTCGCGTCGGCCACGACCTTGCCCTGCGCGACCTCGGTGTCGCGGCTCATGCTCTCCCAGTAGTTGGTCACCAAAAACACGGTGTGGGCGCCCGCCACAGCCTTGGCCGCCGAGGCGGCATTGGACAAGTCACCCTGGATGTTTAGTTAGTCACGAACACAATGTTAACAAGTATTTTCTTTTTTTTTAAAAAAAAAACGCACCGAAACTACTTCCACACCGCTGGCGGCCAACTTTTGGGCCGCCGGCTTGCTGGTGTCACGCGTGACGCCCCGGATCTTGAACTGCTTCGAGAGCGCCGTGTCGGCGAGGATCGCCTTGATGACGGACCCGCCCTGGACGCCCGTGGCGCCGAACACCGTGAGTAGCTTCGACATGCTGGCGACGTTGCTTATTTTTGTTTCTGTTTGTTCTGATATTGCGGTTTTGTAAGAGAGAGAGAAGAAATCAAGTGATAAGAGAAATCAACCGAATCCATCACCGAGTTTTGAGCAGGACACGGTGTGTTTATAATACTTCGTATGATATGCCCCTGCGGATGTATCCATCTCTCAGTCGCTGTCGGATATACATTGTCGTTACGTCACTGGCCCAGGTCTTTATGCTGCTTATCGAGCCATGTTTTCCTATTAGTTGCGCACCAACGCAGAGAGGCAAAAAGCCCCAAGGGGTTTGCGAGCGATCGGCCACGCGGATATACGGACGCAACCCCATCCGGATATACACGACCTCAGGAGACGGCAGTAGCATACATCGAAATAAGCGATACGTGTACCTTTGTAAGCTGGTCTGTCTTTTTATGTCCGCTGTCCGTCTTTTCCATACGGTTTTAGATTTTAGCTCTAGTCAGTATCCTGATCCTAGGTGGACTGGATTCGCCGCTCGACTCCAAGGGTGGCGGTTATATCTGCAGCCTTCTCAAGTCCCAAACTCCCTTAAATTCACCGAGACGACGCTAAATACATATGTTTTCTGACCTAAAATACTGCGTAAGTGAAGAGGAAAAATGCATGCTCCAAATGACGTGGGAAACACCGCCATCCATGTTTATTCTCTCTCTCCCTCTCTTTGTTTGATTGGTTTTCTGCCGTTTAAGCCCTGCACCCCTTATGAACAGACAGAGCCGCCTAACCATCCGCTCAAGCCAAGACCTACCATGCGACCGAGCGCCGAGGTCCCATCCGCCCGCACAACATTGTCCTCCATGTCTCTCAAAACCCTGCTGATGTAGTCACCGGCGCCCGATAGATGCAGAATGTGTGCAATCGCGCGGTGCACGGCCAGAAGGCGCGGCGACGGAGGGTCGACCGTTCGGGCTTCGGTCACGTAGAGTCTCCGCGTGATCGGCAGCCCAAACGTAAAATTCACGGGCGGTAAAAGAAACGACTCGATCCGGTAGGTATTGGGCTGGTTCGGCACGGGGTCAAAGTAAATTTGGAATTCACCAAAATGTTGGTGGAGACGGATGCTGAGTGTGAGAGCATTGAGCGGCCGGTCGATGTCCACGCCGTCAATTATGTGTGCTACGCCCTTGTCAAACATGTTGAGAATTGCGAGGGCTGCTTGACGAGGCGCGTCCTGTGAATAATGGGTCAGGGAAAGTAGGGGCGTAAAGTGGAATATCGAGGGGACAAGGAGCTGCGTACCATCTCTGCATCTGCGTTGGCTTTCATCAAGGAGTGAGGGAGAATATGGGCCACTTCTAGTGCTTCGTATTGGCCAAATTCTTGCCTAGTAAAAGGAACACCATCGTCGTCGCATGCTTCGTCACCGTGTAATCTGTAACGCTCTGCATACTCGTGTGTGCTAAATTTCCGCGAGATCACACAACGATGCCTATCGCGCGTAAGACACGCCCCCCGCAGCGAGGACAACCGTTCTGGCGTCCCAATAAACCCCTGCGCCGTCGTTCCACCTTGCGCTCGTAGCACGGCGGAGTGATAGACGGGAGGTGGCTGTGGGGTTTTCCTTGTCGCAGCTTTCACTAGAGCATGTGAGTACATCCGTCGCCTCCTCCTTGCCTTGGACCTCCACAAACGAGTACGACGAAGACAACGTACTCGGTAGGAAGAAGCTGTCGATCAGGTACTCGGCAAAGCCGGTAAAAAGAGGCGCCAATTCCTGAAAGTTAAGGTCATTGTAGTCCTGGGAGAGATCAAGTGCCAGCGAACCGAAAAGAGCCCGTAAAAAGATATCCCGGGAGTCGTCAGATAGTGTGTACTCGTACGTGTAGCGAATCAGGCGTGGCTGGCTGTACGTCGTACTCGATGGGGCCCGCGTGGTACGGCTGCGGTACGGGTCGATCGCCTCGAAGTGCTCGACGATGCGATAGAAAGTTCGACGCGCGGTAGCGCGCTCCGTCGGATCCAAAGGGTCCTGTGCGGTCAAGGACATGTCGATGACATTCTCAAGCGACGCTTGGTGTCGGTGGTGCGACGTCGACCGCCCACTTCTCGGGGATGGCCATTCCGCGGCTGAGGAATTAATAGATGTAAGGAGGAGGTGAGAGCTGAGAGCTGAGCTAAGGAAGCTGGCTGGCGGCCAAGTATTGGATTTTCTGAAGCCAACATGGAGCACATCTAGCGCCCGTTTCAATGCTGCCCTTGCACCGCACGTGATATTCTAATGCTTCTATGTTGCAGGGGTCTCGTAACGCTCCACGGACAAGCCAAGTGCTGTCAGCCAATAAGGGCTTATATAGAATCACGGTAACAATAAACTTTTCTCTCTCGGAGATCTGCCATGGTTGTAATTACGGATGTAAAGGGAGCTCAATAGAGATAGCACAAACTTCTTACCAGCCCTCAAGTAAGAAATTTTTTTTGGTAGTTTCTACGCAGAAAATACACCTAGAAAGTGCACGCACGCAGTCAGTGCGCGTTTCAAGCCGGAAACAGGTAAATCCATTAAAAGCACACGTACAAAATGGTCCTTCGGTCTTGAAAGGGTTGCTAGAAATCGGTGAATGCAATAAGTCTATAAATGGATGCATAAGAAAAAGAAAACCTGATACAGTCCTTGGAACCCTTTTCTGAGCGTCCATACACTCCATCTATGACTTATTTCGGTATGGGATTTGGTGATATATATAGTTCTTTTTCACATAGGAGTGGATGTTTATTATCCCCATATCCCGAATCTAGGTCTCGTACGCCGTATCTTAATGGGTTCGTCGGTGTCGACGCCAAAAAAAACAAAAAAAAAAACAAAGAAAACCAAAACAAAACAAAATAATATAACAAAACTGGTCCTGATATACGCGCGGGCCTTCTAGTTGCATATTCGGACGTCCGGCTCGACCAGGTGTGAGAGGATCAACAGGCCGTTGGGTATGTCGTTTTCCTCCGCACGCCGCGCCGCTGCCTCCTCGCTCGTCTCGATACCCGCACGCAGGTGCCGGTCGATGAGTCGTTGCCGTACGACCTTTGCCGGCGAGTCAACAAACCACCTGTGAAATACGTTAGCCGGCGTCGATCAGAGGAGGGGAGGAGAGAACACGCTCGCAGTGGCTGGATGGGAAAGGGGGTCGTACTTGTCGTCGACAAGCTGGGCAATTTTGTTCCAGGGCGGCTGGTCCAAGAGTGTGTAGTTGCCCTCGATAATGACCAGCTCTGTCCGCGACGAAATGGCAATGTCGTTGGGCACAGGGTCCTTGCGGGCGTGGTCGAAGCTCGGCGCGCGGATGATTATCTCGGGCTCGTCGGCGGCGGTGACGGGCATCGACTGGAGTCGTGCAATCAGCTTCACAAAGGCATCCGCGTCAAAAGTGAACGGTGCGCCGCGTCGGTGGACCGCCCAAGCCGGGTCAGCAAAGGTGGCCAGTACGGCGTTGGAGTAGTGAAAGCCGTCCTAGACATAATCAGTCAGAATAAGATTGACGGGCGACACCGTTGTGAAAACGGAACTGGGGTTTAGCATGAAGGGGGTGACGGTAAAAAAGTGACGGTTTCACAACCACAGTGACATACCATGGGCACCACCTGCACCTGTTTGATGCCGTACTCGGCCACCAACGCCGCTAAGACCGCCGTGGCAATGGTCGTCTTGCCTGAGCCCGGGACGCCGGCCACCGCGACCAGGACGCGTTTGTCCGGCCGTGTTGCCCGTGTCCGGCGCAGCAGTTTCTGTAGGCGCTGGCACAAGAACGGCACGGCCTGGTCGGCGTCAGACGGAGCCACCAGCATCCTGACTACTTTGCCCTCGTTTAGAATTATTTGTATTTTTCATTCACCGGGGGTGGTAAAAACAGCTTTTCATGGTCCAGTTCCGAACCTCGGGTATAACGCCATTTTATTATCGTATCACTTCGTTGGCTTGAGTTTTCATCCTTCCTTTTTTCTTTTGAGCCGCTTTGCCGTTTCTCCATCCCGCTTGCCTCGTTATGCTATGCTCCGACCGTGCTGACCGGTCGGCAAATCGTCTGACCTTTCGGACAAGACTGCTCCGGGGTCGCGGACGACGGCCACGGTCTCCACCACAGAAAGTTTCTGCAATCCTCCCTCCGTACGGGGTACGGGGTAACACACCACTTGACGAGCTCTGCGTGAGACGCGCAGAGGATGGCAACAAATTTGTGACGGACTTTGTGGGGCTCCTTCGTTGGACATGCCTTGGTTGGCCACCCGTGTCAGCGAAGCTCGGCGTCAGAGGTCACATCGCGCTGCTACGGCACTGTTAGCGGTGGGGATGATCACCACCGTAATGGGGACTGCACATCGGAGCCGTCTTATAGCCGGCTGATTCTTCTATTGGGCCGGACGACTGTTGTCCGGAGTTGGCTCTCTCCACACGAGGAAAGAAGTAAAAAAGAAAAAAAAAGTTTTATGCTACTAGGACTATCTGGTGGCGGCAAAGTCCGTCTGGAGAAACCTTTTCTTGTGAGATTCTGTCAGATTATTATAAAAGCATCGTGTCCTACCCCGGATTTTGTCTGAATTTTTTCTGTTTCGTCAGTCCAGCATCGGTTGCAGTTTTTTTTCCCCATATCATTCCTTCTTTCTTTTCTTGTATCTTCTGCCCTCTGCTTTCTGCTGTTCTTTTTCTCAAAATGGCTTCAGTGGTCTTGGAGCAGACTGCCTCGGTGGCGGCCGAGCCCCAGAAGCAGGGCATATGGAAGATGGTCCGAGAGAATCCCTACATCTTCGGCCTCTCAGCAGTACGTTGTGTTTTTTTTTCTTTTCTTTTTATCGTCGCTTTATCAGGCTTGGGATACTATGCTAAGCATCCGTCCTTGTATTAGTTTGCCAGTCTGGGTGGTTTCCTCTTCGGTTACGACCAGGGCGTCGTCTCGGGCATCGTGACCATGCAATCCTTTGGCGCCAAGTTCCCGCGCATCTACCTCGACAGCACCTTCAAGGGCTGGTTCGTGTCGACCCTGCTGCTGCTCGCCTGGCTTGGTTCGCTCATCAACGGCCCGCTGGCCGACCGCTTCGGGCGCAAGGGCTCCATCCTCATTGCCGTCGTCATCTTTGTCCTTGGCTCCGCGATCCAGGCGGGCGCCGACACCATCGCCATGCTCTTTGCCGGCCGCGCCGTCGCCGGCCTCGCCATCGGCATGCTGACCATGATCGTGCCCATGTACATGTCCGAGGTGTCGACGGCCGGCATCCGCGGCACGCTCGTTGTGCTCCAGCAGCTGAGCATCACGCTGGGCATCCTGATCAGTTACTGGATCGAGTACGGCTCGCAATACATTGGCGGCGCCCGCTGTGCGCCCGACATCCCCTACACGGGCGGCACGGCGGCCAATCCGACCTTTGACCCCCGCCACGACGTCGGTCCCCACGGCTGCACGGGCCAGTCGGACGCTTCCTGGCGGTTTCCCTTTGCTCTGCAGATTCTGCCCGGCCTCATTCTGGGCGTGGGCATCATCTTTTTTCCGGAGTCGCCGCGTTTCTACCTCATGCGCAAGCAAGAGGAAAAGGCTCTCCGGTCGCTCGCGCGGATCCGGCGCGTGCACCCGGACACCGAGAGCCTGCGGGTCGAGTACCTGGCGATCAAGGCCGAGGTGCTCTTTGACGAGTCGGTCGCGCGCGACCGGCACCCGGGCAAGACGGGTCTCGTCCTCTGGCTGTCCCAGCACGTCGAGCTGGTGTCTACGTGGCCAGCCTTCCACCGTCTGGCCATTGGCTGCTGCGTCATGTTCTTCCAGCAGTTCATGGGCTGCAACGCCATGATCTACGTATGTTCCCTTATCTCTCGTTAGAGGTATTTATTTCGATGTAAATTTAAAGCTCTAACACCATCTCAGTACGCTCCGACCATCTTTGCCCAGCTCGGCTTGTCCAGTCAGACGACCGGTCTCTTGGCCACCGGCGTGTACGGCATCGTCAACACCCTGTCCACTCTGCCTGCGTTGTTCCTCATCGACAAGGTCGGCCGCCGCCCGCTGCTCATGTGCGGCGCCGTCGGCACGTGCATCTCGCTCGTGATTGTCGGCGCCGTCGTCGGCCGGTACGGCGACTCGCTCACGGTGCACAAGTCCGCGGGCTGGGCCGGCATCGCGTTTATCTACATCTACGACATCAACTTCTCGTACTCGTTTGCGCCCATTGGCTGGGTGCTGCCGTCGGAGATCTTCAACCTGGGCAACCGCTCGCGCGCCATGGCCATCACGACCAGCGCGACCTGGATGTGCAACTTCATCATTGGCTTGGTGACGCCCGACATGCTGGACACGATCAAGTGGGGCACCTACATCTTCTTCGCCGCGTTCTGTCTGCTGGCGCTGGTCTTTACCTATTTTTTCATCCCGGAAACCCGCGGCAAGAGCCTGGAGGACATGGACCTGGTGTTCAACGACACGGCTGCGCACGAGGAGAAGGTGCGCCTGCACGAGATTGCGGAAGCCATGGGGCTGACGGAGGCGCTGCCGACGGAAAAGGTGGACCACGCCCGCGGCGAGGCCGAGCATGTGGACAAGAACGTGGTGTAGGTTGGGAAGAGGATGCAGTACCAAAACCGTACTTTAGAAGAAGCAACACGGGCTTGGAGAAAACCGACGTTGCCATTCGATACCCTATCATGTCTTCGCTCAAAGGAGCTTCGACATGAACAACTTTCTTCAGTGATAGCGAAGTTCCAGCTCTAAAATAAAGTGTTTTGTCAAAAATATATCCGTTCAAAGTGTTGATACGTTTCTACCAACGAGGGTCTTTGCTGTGATCAGTTACTACAGCGCGATTTACAGCCTGAAGCCTTTATTTACCGTTTCCATCATGGACCAGATGTGTTGTTTTTTGCGTTGGTACGCAGCCCGAAGCCCCGGCATCCTGCGTTCTCGCTGAACATGACCGATGCTTGCAAGTTCTTCTCAACGGTACTGGAGAAAGCCTTCCTCTGTTTTGCATTTTTTGACTCAACGAGTTTTTTGTTGCGCTTTCTTTTGCATAGCTATTCAGCGGCCCGTCATCGCAGCCAATGACACCTTCGCGACATATGCAATACGACACAAGCTCAGGCAACAAAGCTCTAGCAGGACGCAGCCCTAGACATGGCGGTCCGTCTTTCAGGTGGCACATGCTTACTGGTAAAAACGAGTGCTTGGAAAAAGCAAGCATAGCCTTCTACATTCCGTCAGAACGTAAGGAAAGAGTTTTGTGCTAGGCGCAGAAACTGGCTCACAATTTAAACGAAACCACCGCATTCGCACCGTTTTCTCTTTCGCAAACGCTCAAACCGTTCCCCAACTCCCAAAACGAACATGTGGTGGTCCATCATTGGCATCACGTTCAATGTCATCGTGACGTGCAGCGACGGCAAGACCGCCCTCAAAGGCTACCAGGTCTGGGAGGACGGCCGGCTGCGGGCCAACTGCGAGTTCCCCTGTGAGGAACTGCTCGCACGCGAGGCCTACCTCTACCGCCACATTGGCGCGCACCCACAGATCCTTGCGTTTCACGGCCTAGAGGAGGTGCATCCGGGCGTCCACTCGCTGCGCCTCGAGTTCGCGCAACGCCGGGATGTCCGCCAGTACATCGCGACGATGCACGAGGGGCCCCTGCCACCGTACCGTGTCCGGGTGCGCATGGCCCTCGACGCGGCGCGCGCCGTGGCCCACATTCACGCCCGCGGCGTCGTCCACGCAGACCTATCGTGCCGCAACCTGTTTCTCTTCGACGACTGGCGCGTCAAGCTGGGCGACTTTGGCGGGTCCATGATCGCCCGCGACCCAGATGGCGCGCAGCACGACCCCGAGTTCACCAAGTCAACCACGCGGGAGGAGGCCGAGTACGCGCTGCCGCTGCGGGGACGGGCTTACGCCGACTTGCCGCGCATCCAGCGTGAGCTCTTCGCCCTGGGATCTGCTGTGTTCGAGATGGTGGCGTGGCAGCGCGTGTATGCAGCGGCCAGGGACGAGGACGAGCGCGACGACATGCACGACCGTGGCGAGCTGCCGGCGCTCACCGGTGGCGACGTGGGCGACCGCCTGGGTGACGTCGGACCGGTTATCCAGCGGTGCTGGGACGAACAGTACGAGCGGGCGGACGAGGTCGTGGCGGATTTGGAAAAGGCCTTGTCAGCGGCGGACGAGAAGAAAGCTAAGGTGAGGTAGGTGAAATACATCGTCTTCCTGGAGATCAATGGTAGCGTCGTTTTACATGAAGCCAGACAGATGGGACTCGGAATGAAAAGAGGGAAAGGTGCCTAGAACGGGATATTTCGCGGCCGGCATGGATGTCTGGGGCTAGCATTTTAAAACACGAAGATTAAATGGATGAAACCTTTCAAAAACCATCGCAGGCGCTAGGAAGCTTTGATCTTCCCAGCATTTTCACACAGATATTCACGCGAGCATAGACAATCACAAGGCTCAATTATGCGTATTTTATATTATCATTTATCAACAAAATGGCAAGCCCAGACGCGAAGATCAGTCGTAGGAGTCAAAATTAGAACGTGATTTTGGTTCTAGCAATCCCATGAGCTGTAAGGCTATTTCATCGTTACCTTGATGATGCAGAGATCGTAGATTTTTGACCTTATGTACACCTCGTGGCATGCCACCTTGGAAGGAAAGGCAAACATAAGCCGTGTGCATTGTGGCCGGAAGCCTAACCTTGGAACGTCAACATCGGCTCCGAGTACCGCACCCGCTCGTTACCGTCAACCCACCACAGCCTAATGGTCGGCTTGTCCCAGGTCGTGATCCTCAGCAACTGCCGCCCATGCGACCGCCCCGAGCCCGCCGGGGCGATCTCAAAAGGCGCCGACCAGACGATGTGGTACAGGCTGTGGCTCCTCGCGCCGTACGACCCCATCAAGCGGCCGGTTGGATCGAACCAAAAGACGTACAAATCTCCGTGGAGATCACCGCCCTGGGGACCCGCAAAGACCGCAATGTCGCTCCGTACAGACGCGGCATCGGGTCCTGCCACCCTTTTCACAGCGCTAACCGTGTGGCTGTTCGATGTCTCGGCCTTGTCGCAGGCGGAGAGCACGTCGCCGTTCCGCGCGATCCAGAACACTCCATACTCGCCCGGCGGCTGGCTGCTGAGAATGCCGATGCCCGCCTGCACGCTGGCGGGGGCGCCCCCGTCGTACAAGACGGACCCGTTGCTCGGCAAGCGGCCGTTGCGCGTGACGGAGCGCAGCTCGCCAGACGCGTGAACGAACCACACCGTGGCATACCCGCGGCACGTGGCACCCACGAGCGGACTGATGTCCTGGTTGGTCATGTGGACCCTGGCCGGCCCGATCGTCTCTTCTGCGTGCTGGCCGGACCACTGGTCCCAGTTTTCCACCGCCTGCCACCCGTTGTCCCAGATGCTGTGCTTCACGGTATTGATCGTCTTGTGCAGCTTGGCGAGATGCACGGGGCCCACCCACCACACGTGGACGAATTTGCCCAGCTCGACGGCCGCGGCTATCGAGCCCCCATGCGTAGTGACGGCCTCACCCGGCTGTCCGAATTTGTAGGCGAGACGATTCGAGTCCCAGGCCTTGTCAGGCCCCCACACGCTGGCCCGAACCGACCCGTCTCGGTGAATCCAGTAGACCTCTTCGTGGAGCTCGCCGCCCGACACGGCGGCAACGGCCAAGGAAGAATTCGGCTGATAGTCTTGTGGATTGCAGACGGGGTGGTGCCGCGGCGTCGGCTCCCAGCTCGCAGAGCGCACGCGCCCAGCACTGTCCGTCCAGAACATGGTCGGCTTCTTCCGGTTCGGACGCACGATCACTGCGAGGCCGCTCTTCGCAGCCAGGGGCGTGGAGATTTCGTCAGCCACGCGGCCCTCGGTCCAGTGATCGTACCCAGGGTGCGTCCAGCACGTCGTGCGCACCTCGGGGCCCCAATAGATCCCCTGGAAGATTGGTGAGAGGCTGATGCTGTACTCGCACGCCTCCTTGGGCGCCGATGGATCCGATATGGTCATGTCTAGGACGGATAGCTTGGGCGCCGCATAGACCGTGGTCGCCAGCACGAAGGTCCCCTGGCGTGTGGCAACGACGACAACCGTCTGCACGATCTGGAGGTCGCAGTCCCAGCGAATCTCGATCTTGCCCGTGTTGGTGTTTTGCTGGGCAGCGGCGTTCTGCAGAAGCGGGATGGAGGGCGGTAGGTCGGGCAGCGTCCACGTCGGGCCGGTCACTTCGAACGTCCCCGTTTCGTTCTTGGTAGTCACGGTCACAGCGATCGGCTGGGGCCATTCGCGGGCCGCGTCGTTGATTGACATTGTTGCGGTAGTATTCTCAATCGTGGCGTCTACCAGGTCTTCCATGTCGACAATTCGGGGCTCCATGTTCTGGTATTCCAGCTTGACCTGCAAGGTCTCTCCGGCGGCGAGACGATACTCGTACGACACAACAAGCATCAGCTGGTTTGTGCCTATGTAGTATCTGCTCCACTCTTCGTTGAGTCTGATGGACGGAAGGTATTCGATGTCGATGTCTTTCTGGGCCAAAATGCACAGTCGATCGGGCAGAGGATCGACCGGAGCAACCGAAAGCGTCACGATCTCGCCTTTCTCGACTTTGAGGGGCACAGGGAGGGACAGGTCCAAGATGGCTTGCGAAGTGGTCTTCGCCGTCGTCACCGTCGGCCCAAGTGCATGCTGGACGTGCGTTTCCAGCAATGTATCTTCGCGGTAGACGTACACCTTGACCTGGTGGTCTTGGGGGACCGAGATGCCTTTGTTCGTCCAGCTCAGCTTGATTTGTTTGCCGTCCATCATGGCTGCCAAATTCCCGGTGTAAACCTGGGCTGGAATTGTCAAGGGCACTGCCATTGCCCATTCCGAGGGCTTGAACAGGGAGCGCTCGTCCGTGACCAGCCGTCGGATGGACCCCTGAACGGCGCCCGTTCCGCTGTCGCCGAAGAGAGTATCGTCCTTGGTGAAGGCTGTCACTTCGTCGACCCATTTCCCCTTGCTGTCGACAGTTTTCGTGCTGGACCACAGCGGTTCTTCGTCATCCTTCGCACCGACACGGACGAGTCGCAGCTCGTACGTCCCGGGCGCTAGCTCCGATGCGGAGAATACGCAGGTCGTTGCATCGCCGGTTTTGATGGCTGCTGTAAGCCCCGTGGGCGTTGGATACGTTACACTGTGACTTGCAGCTACGCAGTTGACGGGGGCGCAGAGGGTGTACTCTTTGGGCGTCCCGGTGTGCGAAGGTGTGTCGTCCTCCATTTGGTTGTCTGGCTTTGTTTCCTCCTTCTTGTACCCATGTTTCACGCGCGCCTGGATCCTCACGTATACCACTGTGACGTGCGCATACTGGGGATCCTGGTGCGCATGCTTTGTTGCCTCGGACATCTTTACCGGGAAGGACTTGCTTGTCGAGGACGTGTAATCCTTGGTCGTCGAGTATGTGACAATCCACTCGACCTTGTCCTTCTCATCGGCGGAAAGAAACTTCGGGAGGAACTCGGTCCAGTCGACCTCGACGGTGTCTGCGGATCCCGCTGCAAAGCGTGCCCGGGGCACCTCCGTCAGAGCAATGTCTTGTTTGATCTTGGCTTCCAGCTGGTCTCGCTCGGTTTGGAGCCCCTTTGCCTTGTCGTGGTGCGCCTCGGCCTGTTTCTTGTAGTCTTCGATTTCTTTCTTGGCCTTTGGGTCGTCCTTGAGAATCCGGTCGAGCGCAACCAGAACAGCAATGACGGCGAGGATGTAGACGAGTGCCTCTCCGGCCCGGATGAGCAGCCTTGCTAGGTGGTACACCGCTCGTAGATAGTTTCTATTCGTAATGGCCGTTTTGAGGTCTTGCAGAATTGCCAACAGCTCCTCGATGAGCGCGACGCACTCTTGGATAAACTGTTTGAAGATCTGCAGGATGCGCCGGGCAAACTCTGGATTTCCGACGCCCCTGCAGAAGAGGGTGGTTATGACCCGGATAGTGAGCGTCTTGCCGGCCACCGCGCCCAGAATCTTGCCGAACTCGGCCGGGTTCGACAGCAGCTTTTCGCCAATGAGCACCGTGTTGTCCAGTGCAAACTCTGTGAGCCGCGTGAGGAAGCTTTTGGTATGCCCCTTCTCGTCCTTGGCAGACTTGGCGATCTCGATGGGCGTGTCGCCCAAATGGATGACGCCAAGGGACTTGTCGAGCAGGAGGACCTCGTACTTCCAGGTCACTTCCAGGTGCACCTTGTCTTTGTCTTTGAGCTTCGACGGGTCGTGGCTTGTCTTCATCGAGAAGTGGAACTTGGTCTTGAAAGCCTTGTTGAAAATCCGGTCGACAATCCGTCCGCAGAGTGTCATTTTGGAGGCAACGTTCAGACATTCATCGATATCGACGGGGATCAAGTGGGAAAAGGAAAAGTTCTCAAAGTGCAGGTGCTTGTTGTGGTAGTAAAACGAAATGTGCGCGCCCGTAAACGGCTCTGCCGTGAGTGTGAGGTCACCGGTGATTCGTTTCTGTTGTGACCGGTAGGAAAATTCGACGTCCGGCAGATTCTCGAGTCCGAGCATCTCGATACCTGCGCTGATCTTGAATATTTTCTGCTGCAGACAGACCATGTTAATTACTGTGGAATGTCGGCAATAGAAAACGTGAATATCACCGCGACAATGTCATTGCTTACCTTGTTTCTCAGGGCTACGACGAGGATCTCGGGTCCGTCGGTTCTTCTTGTAGGGCTGTTTTCATCAAGCTTGCCGCGCAGGGCACCAAACACAACCTGGATCTCCCCCTTCACCATGCCCGATATGTTCAGTCCCTCGCGGCTGACGTTCACCCGGACGGCGACCGGGACACCGAACACATCGACGTTGGCGCCGACGCAGAATCCCCGGTGGTAGTGGATTTTGGCGACGTCGTCGTAGTACTCGGTCGAGGCGTTGTAGTACAGCACAGCGCTTTCCAAACGGACCGGGGGCAACTCGTCTGACCAAGGCGTCGCCGCAGGCTCTTGACCGGGAGTTTGGTTCCCTGGCAGGACAATGTCACTCACGACATCGGAGGCTGTCAGGCTTTTTTCTTCGTCTGTGTGGGGACCTGTCCTCACGGGGGGGTGATACACCATGGAGAAAATGGCCGGCCGTCCGTTCGGGCAGATGATCGTGCCGACAAGAGGTGCGACGGTCCCTGGATGTTTCTCGTCCGCGTGGGATCCCAGCAGCACATGCCCACTGATCGCAGCCGACTTTTTATGCTTGGTGAACTTTCCACGTATTTCCAGCTCCGTCATGGTGACATTGAACATGCCGTCAAACGGATTCACCAATCCGCCTCCTGCACCTGCTTGCAACACAATCTCCGTCAGATCCCGCTCGACGACGAGGCCGGCATACAGCGTGAGAGGCGTGCGCAGTCCCTTGATCTGAACTTCCGCCTGTAACGTGAGCCGCCTGACTGTCTCCTTCTTCTGGGGTTCTTTTGCTTGCGGCACTTCCACCACATGTGCTGGTTCATACGCCCCCTCCCCATTGATGGTCAGATGACCACCGGCCAGGGTAAGATTCCTGATGGAAGCTCCGTATTTGGTGCCCTGCGGGTTTGCGGAGACTTGGCCAAAAATGACGACTTTGGCCAGCGGGACCGTCTGCGGCACGCCGGGACCGCTCGCCTGGGGATTCTCTGCGCACATCTGAAGCGCCTGCGACATGTCCGAGTTTCCCTGGAAGCCAATCTCGGCAAAAAACCAAGCGCCTTTCCCGAGAGGTGTGTTTTTCTGCAATGGCGGCTCTAGGCCAGTCGCATCAATCGTTTTGGGAGCAGCAGCTTTTTTCCCAGATGGACGAGTGACGGCTTTCTTGCCTTGCGGTTTCGACATTGGAATAGGCCCCCCAGCGTTGTTGCTTTCGGTTCCGATCTTCTCCTCTGTCTCTGGTTCTTCTGAGTCGGCTTTGTCAAAGTCGGCGTCGACAAGACCGCCTTGCATGAGGTCCTGGCACGCCTTTAGCTCGACTTTGAGACTGTCCGAGGAGCTCCCCTGTTCGCTAGACAGCGCATGCACCACAACCCTTTGGATGTGGAACGCGCTCGACACGTCGTGTTTCAAGTGGTCGTGCTTCCATATCTGATCGATGTTCGTCGCGGACAGCGAGAAAAAATAATCGAAACCGGTTGCGTGTTGCCCATGCTGTGGTGCTGGCACCGCTGGTTTGCTCGCGCCTTGTTGTGGCCTGGCCTTGATATACAGCAAGACAGCACCCAATCCGTCTATGGCACCGGCCACGAGAAGCGTCTTCTTGGTGAAATTGGCAAACATCCTCGCTCCTGAATCGCCGAACCGAAGTGCGTTCGCCTGGCCGAGCACGGTTTCCCACGAGTCCGTTGGAGTGGCGCCTTGCGCGAGCACTTTGTCCGTGAGCAGTTTCAACTCCGAGCCACCGGCCGCTTCGGCAGATCGAGTGACCACAGCTGTGAGAATAGCATCCTTTCCGGGATCGATGCGCAGTAGAGCACTGGCGGACGCAAACCCAGGAAAATCTATGGCGCCACTGAGGAAAACACGGCTGGTGTACGCCTTGGGAGGCTTGGCACCCTTTTGTGGCGGAGGAGCCGCGGCTGATTTGCTTTGCTTGACTTTGGTCACCTTGATTTTGGCGCCGAGGTTGCGGAAGCGAATGTCAAAGTTGTGGAACCCCTTGGTGATGGGTGCTGCACCCGGTGCCGCGGTGGCGCCCCGTGCAGAGACGAAGTACGATTCGCCGGGTCGCACGGCAACGTGGATTTTCCTGACGGACAGGGACGTCAAGGGTGTGCTTATGGCCGATGCATCGTGGTCGTCGCTGGCCAGAAACCGGGAAAATACATGCGAAACGGTGACGCCGGCGTGCCTCTTGGCCGTACTGCCGCGGAACTCGCTGATGCCGTCTTTGCGCGAGAATCGGAGCCAGGCGCCCACGTTTTCTCCTATCGACACGCGGCCAAAGATCGTGCCCGCAAATCTCTTCTTGGCATCCGGGTACCTCGCCGCGAGGTACAGCTTCGTGATGGACAGTTTTGGCTCCGCCAGAAGGTCGAGCGTTCCATGGGTCCGCACCTTCACACGGAACTCGGTCAACGACAGGGTAGGCTTGGTGTCGGTGCCTTTCTTGGCGGAGCGGATCTTGCCGTGGATATTCTCGAGGCCGACATCAAACGAAGGCAGGTCCGCGGGACGCTCATAGCCCAGAGAACCGAGTTTGAATGTTTCGGCAAGATCCGTCAAACTGATGGGCGTCGCGGGCGGGCCCGTCACGGTCGGGGCGTGCGCAACGGTGAATGATATGTCTGTACCGGCGTCCTTGCCGGCTGACCATGTACAAGTCAGCGCGCACGTCATCTGAGATTTGCCAACTTGTATGAGACCGTTGACTCCAAACGTCGTGGAATACGACGGCGGCGGATGGGGCGTCGTGTCCTGAGGCGGATTGTGCGACGGATGGGGGCTTGGCTGGACTGGTTTTGTTGGCTGAGGACTAGGCTGAAGGTGCTGACCTGGCTGACCTGGTTGACTGGGTTGACTGGGTTGATTTTGTTGTTTTGGATGAGGGGGTTGCACAGGGTGAACGGGCTGACCACCGTGAGATGGTTGTTGGGCACGAGGCTTTTTCTGCTGCTTTTTCTTCGGGGAGACAAGCGTCCGGTGGAAGCGCACCGTCAAGAACGACAGCTGCAATCCCTGGGGCGACTTGGCATCGGGGAGCTGAATCGTGCCGTCACTGACAACATTCAAGACACATGTCTGCACATGCTTGGCCTTGGTGTCCAGCACCAGCTTCGCGCTTCGGATGGCGACGCCGCCCACGACCGAATCCAAGGCCGTGGAATTTTTGTCGGGCACAATCTGTGCGAGCAGGTCTGCGATGCGCACGGGCTTGTTAGGCTGCGTGGTGATGTCCGCCTCGAGCGCGTGCTTCCGGCTGTCGTACGTGACCACGGTGGCCACGCCCGATCCTTTGAGAAGCGCGCCGATGGTGAAGTGGACGTGGGATTTTTTTGCTGCTGTCTGAATTTGCGGAGCTCCTGTAGGCGTCTCGTCCGGACTAGCTGCCGTCCAGGAGGCGGAAATGCGAACAGCCTCGAGCTTCAGGGGTCCGATGTCGTGTTCGGGAAGCTCCAGCTTCACCTGGAAGCCCACGACCTTGTGGCTTTTGTCGGTGGCTTGCAGTGACAGTTCGAAGAATTTCAATTTTGTCTTTAGGAGCGTCGTCAGTACGGGCACGTCGGCAAAGGGCGCCAGGTTGTACATCGCGAGCAGGCCTTCCAGAGACAGGCTGTCGTTGGGCGAGTCGACGCGGACGTATCCCGGCGTGGATTGGATGGGAAGTGCAAAGGCCACGCGCATCGTCTGTTTGGATTGCTCCTCGTAGAACAAGGCGGATCCGGTTGCCGTCAGAAAACCGTTGATCTTCTCGGCCGACAGTTCCACGCCCTCCATCACCAGCTTCTTCTCGATGAGCTGTATGGGCGACGGCAGGGCTACGTCCACAGCCCAGTCGGTGAACTGCCATCCCTTGTCTTTGGACTGGGCAACGACGACGCTGAAATGGCGGATGTGGACTTTTTCTATGGCCCCCTTGAGAAGTGGAATGTCTGTGATGTCTTTGTCGGCCCCTTCGTGGAACCCGACCGCGGCACACACGTCACGGATGGTGACGCCCTGTCCCTCTGCCTTGAAATCGAGTCGATACTGGTAGTCGCCCTTGTTCTCCAAGGGTGCGGCCGAGAAGACCACGTCGACGTGCTTGTTTGAGGACACGGGCAGGGAGAGATGCACATCCACCCCGACCCGCAACGTACTGAGACGAAGCGGGTGCCAGACGGTGATGCGCGCCTGTGCTTGGATGTTGTGGAATTTTTCCGGTACAGGGAGATAGTGCACCCAGTCCTCAAACTGCGTTGTGAGAAAAATGGTTTCCAGCTTGCAGTCGGCAATGCCACTAATCGGCTGCGTGACGGTAAAGCCAATCTCGTGCCGAGAGGCCGCCTTGGGCGCCTTGCCGAGCGTAGGGATGGACGACTTGGTTGCGGCTTGCAGAGGCACAGAGGCACCGACGATACCCTGCACAACGTTTGTGTCTTTCGTCAGAGCCGACGCGAGCACGTCGAGGGAGTGGACGCCGGCTCGGAAAGTAAAAGCCGTCGTGTTCTCGGCGGTGAGGAGGCACGACATGGACAGCTGGAGCAGCACTTTGCCGGTCGCGTCGAGTAGTTTTGGGCTGGCCTCAACGCTGATGGACGCGTCGGCGAGGCCGATACGGTCCAAAACCACGCTGACCGGGCCGAAAGAAAACCTGAGACCACCCAGCTCAAGGTCGTCATGCCATCCGCTACCAGCGCTGCCGGGCTTGCACACCACGACGGCCTTGTCGACCGCCACGTCGCCGGTGACACACGGCAGCACGATTCCGGTTGATTTGGCCAAGTCAGGCATCAGGTTGGCAAACCCGGCTTTGAGGAGGGACACGGGCAGATGCATCGACAGAAGCGCATGGATCTTCCCCGAGTCCTGCACGAGGATGGAGAGCAGATGGGGGAGGCCAATGTCTTTCAATTCTGCGTCTTTTACCCCGGCCCGAAGAAGAGCCTTGTCTAGTGAATCCGGCGGTGGCAGGGTGGCTTTTGCGGCTCTCGTGATGCTAATCTCCATGCCTACGTCGGTCTTGGCAGTCATCTTGAGCTCAAGGTTTCCGTCACTCGGCCACTGCAGTTTTATTGACAGGTCCGTGACGGCAATGGCTTCGCTCTCCACCTGGATCGTCGTTGCACCACCGTGGTCGCGCGGTGACAGGTCGGCTGATGCAATGCCAGCGATGCCCCATGCATCCGCAGTGGCGTGCACAACCGACTTCTGTGCATCCACCGGAGCGTTGAGGAAGTGCGAGGCCACTTTGGGGGTGCGAAGCAGGAGCGCATCGTAGTTTGCGTCGCCCACGAGCCACTGGATAGCCTGGCTTGCCGTGGTATTTGCTTCGACATGCTCAATGCGGCGGAGAGTCAAGAAGTTGGCGAGGCTTATGATGGAAGGGTGGGTTGCTGTTGCAACCATGGGCCCTGAAAGGGTTCCTGGAGCAGGACCGGCAGTTGGTCCAGAAGTAGACGGGGGAGCAGACGCATCTGCTGTAGCATTGTGGCCACCGCTGTTTGCGACGAGATGAGATGGCGTGGAGATATTCGGTAACGCCTCAGCAGTTGAGGCCGCGGCAATGCTATCCACAGTCCGGCTTGCCGTGTCTAAGCTCTCGGAAACGTCTGCCCTCTCCATCTTCATCTCCATGTTGGCCACCGCCGAAACAGTGAGCATCATACTGTTTGGATAAAGCAAGTGCTCTGGCTTGAGCACATCTCCCTCGTCTGCGAAACGGAAGGCCACCGCAGGACTCCCCAATGGCCTATCGAATAGAATGCCTTGATTGAGTACCGAACGGTAAAAGGTCCTTTGAAAATTCTCGTCCCAAATCTCCCACTGCCCGTTTTCCGCAACTCCGGTGGCCCGCACCCAGCGGATCCCGATCCGCACCGAGAGAGGCGGGTTTGCATGGTTCTGCAGCACGATGATGTTTTCGGAGCCCAGCGTCCGGATCCGCTCCAGCAGCTTCAGTGGCTTGACCTTGTGCGCAACGAGGGTGGCAACCGTAGGCCCGCCGTTGTTGACAAGACTCAAATAGCAGGGTTGCGTGGTGCCCACGGCGGTCACCTGGAAGAGGCGGTCATTGCGCCTGGCAACGATGGGGTCCTTTTCGATGGTCTTGTGCAGTGCCCTCCGCGCCTCGTACGCGTGGTTGGCAAAGTTTAGCTCCCGAGTCACGCCGCGTGTCTCCCGGTCCACTCTGGGATGCTGGTCCGTCGTGCCGCTGAGCGTCATGTAGGCGCTCTCGTTGAGGTAGTATATTTGCAGCAGCCCGTTACGGAAAATTTGGGGCAACAGCGGCAGGGTCTGATTCAACATCGGCAGGTGAAGGAACCGAACAATGTTATCCATGCGGTCGACGTCGATGCTGTACCCGCTGGTGACGTACAGGCGTGCGGCGCGGTTCTGCTCCATGACAGCCAGGCCGAGGCCGAGAAGCGTCTGCGCCGAGGGGTGCGCGTACTTGTAGTTTGCGCTCACGACGTAGGTGTCGGCGGTAAACTGCATGTAAAAGTTCTTCGCCTGGGCCACCTGTTTCGCGTACATGAGGTCCCACGTGCCGCCGTCGTCCCAAATCTTCCCCCAATCGTCTGACTTGGGAAACAGACGCGCGGTTTTCACCAAGGAGCTGTCGTAGACAAACAAGCGCAGAATGTCTTTGATTATTTTTGCATTTTTTGGCTTCTTGTCTAAAACCTTCCAGAACGTCTCGAGAAGTTGGTCTGGTTTTGGGTCCAAGGCCGGAATGGTCGGGTCCCGTGGTTGGCATTGAGGCTCGTTCACGGCTCCCATGACGCCCCCCGCGTTGTTTTCGTCCCGTATCCAAGCGTGGTAAACGTTCTGTCGCCTCTTGAGGTCACTGAAGTATTTGACGGCACAAGTTTCTAGAATCTCTGTTTTCAGAAGCTTGCCGGCAGCCTTCAAAGCGTTGTCTGTGTAGCCTTTCGGGAGAAGCCCAGGACGGTGTTCCATGACATACCGGAGCATCACGAAGACGCGACCTTCATCCTGGGCGGCATCGGTAAAGTAGGGGTCTACGTTGGGGTATTGCGCGTCATGGATGCTTCCGTGGTGCTGTATCTTGTAGATAGCGAACCGGGGCATGTTCATGTGAGGCCAGTGAATCTCCATGCTGCGAACAATAATCGGAGCGGAACTGTCGCCTGTGAAAAAGATGGGATTCTCATTCAGCACGTTCGGATCTCGCGTGTACAAGAGTATGCTGCTGTCATTCGTCGTCCCCTCTGCCTCGGCCGGTTGGTTCGTGTTGGTCCAAGTGAAGCTGTTGGGGTGGTTGTAGCCAAGCAAAGCCTGCCTCTTCGGGTAGATGGACACCATGTTGCCAACCAGCGGATCGGTCTTGAGAGCGGGTCGGAGCACGACTCTCCGGGTACGATTGGCAACCCTGAGCACTCTTGCCAGGAGTGCCTGGCTCAGCCCGTTGTTTGGGACGTAGACCGTCTTCTGTGCTGTAGTGTTCCCGGCCGCATTCACGTACTGCCCCTGAAAGCCGCCCCAGTGGTCTTCGTCCGCGTGCGACAGGACAACGGCTGTGAAGGGGGTTCCCCCCATAATGTTGTCGGCGGCCGATTTCAGGTAGTTGTAGTAGGGAGCCCAGGTTCTATTCAGGAAGGAATACGTCCGCGGACCCGCATCCATCAAGATATACCGGCGGGCCAGAGCCGGGCCGTATTCGAGAATGAAGGCATCGCCGCGGCCGGCATAGACAACGTGGAGATTCGGGCCAGGATGAGCCATGGCGGTGAAGTACACTGTCGGCAAAGAGAAACCCGTCTCGCTGACGTCGATCGACTGAGCTCAAAGGCGAGACTCCGAATTTTGATTTGCTTCTCGAAAATGAACGAAAACTTCAGAAAAAAAAATAAATAAACCCGAGGCTCTGATTTGGCATTATAAAAAGCAACAGACAGCTTTCTCGCGTCACCGAAAACCAATTATTGCTGCGAAAGTTTTGTCTTTTAAAAAATAAATACATCAAACAAGAAAACAAGAAAACAAAAAAAGCCCCGAAAAAAGGCGGCAGGAGAAACGACACAATAGCCACAGACGGCCCGCTCGCCCCTGATAATTTATTGGTGTTATCGATCTATTTCTGATGTATTTTTTTTTTCTTTTTTTTTTTTTTGAGCTCATGATGATCCAATATTGTTCTCCGCGTTGCAATCTGACTATCCGATTGGAGGTTCCAGACGTTCAGCCCAGCAACTTGACTCCATTCTGGGACGACAGCTGCCGAGCTGGAAGTGTCTACCAGTAACCCAGTCCAGCTTAGCCGCGGGAACTATTGCCAATAACTCGGCCAGCGTGGCAAGTGACCTGGCCCGACGCGTTGCTACCCGTGCCACGACCCAGTTGTCCGGGACTCGGGAAACTTGCATCGTTCACTTCTGTTCATCGACCAAGAGACGAAATGAAGACAACTACGCCCCAGAAGCACAATCTCGGGCTAGGAAAACACGCATGGTCTTCACTGGTATATTTTTAGTACACTTTTTCTCACATACTCTCGAGAAAGTACAGCTGGCATCAGATGCCTTCCCCGGGATACGGCCAGACAAACGACCCCCACATGTCGCCTGCGTCGTCCGGCCACATCGAAAAATCCACCACGTCCATGTCCAAATGGTCGCCGGCGCCCCATGCGGGCCCAAGATTCGCCGGAGCGTCCGAGGGCAGGATCAGATCAAGAATGTCTGCACATCTTCGGGCCAGGTGGTTGCCCAAGATGCCCTTCAAAATCGTGCGTACCGTGTCCATGTCCGCCTGCCATCGGGGCATCTGTGGAGAGCCCGGATCGCCCAAAATGGCGAGGACAATCACAAGCGATGCATGGAAGAGGAAGAAGCTGTGAGATTTTTTGCTTAGTTGCGGGTTCTCATGCGTACGTGCTGGCCAGAAAGTCAACCTACACCGAATACCAACTGGTCAGACGCGTAATGTTCGCGGTTGCCAGGTGGTCGTGAATCGACGTGATGGTGGCTTGCGCCGCGTCAACGGCGATCCGTATGGCCTGCTCCTGCAGCGGCCCCGCTTCAGTCGGGTTGGTCTGCCGGTTGCGCTCGACGGCCCGCCGCAGGAGCAGCTGCCGGAACAAGATGATTTTCAGATTCCAAACGCGCCACCAGAGGCGCGACCGTGCAAACAGGTACCACTCGTCGTGGGCCACCGGCATCGCCGACAAGCGGAAGTAGGCTGGGACCGTCTCGGACCAGCCGTCCAGGGCGTGGTTCATGGCCAGCGCATCCTGCGTCGACACGCCCGACGCCGCCAGCAGCGCGTTCGAGATGTGGTTGGACTGGAGGTGGAAGTCGCTCTGCGCCTTGAGGCCCGAGTACACCGTGGGGCCTTGCGACTCGCCCGGGATCACCGTTGTTCGTCCGGTGAGGAGCTGAATGGAAAACCCACGTCAGTAGGTCCTTGGTTCCCATGATCTGGTTCTACACTGAACATCCGAAAAAAAGCTATCACGCACCTCGTCGGCAACGTTCAGCACCGGCTTGACGTCCATGACCTCCGGCCCGGGCAGCAGGATCGGCCGCCCAAAGGTCGTCGACGCGCCGCTGTCAAAGATGAACAGGCCCCACCAAACGCGGCGCCGCATCTCCCGCTGCAGCACGTGAATGTCCCAGTCCGGCAGCTCGCGGTGCAGGCCCAGGCTCAGCGCCATGCGCACGGCGAGGCCCAGAAAGTTGGAGCCCGTGTTGGGCTTGTCGCGCTTTTGCGAGAGGTTGCTGAGCAAGACGAGCGCCTGCACAAACGTGAGGTTGGCGCTCTCAAACATGGACTCGGACTCGTCCTGGCCAACCGCCACGGCCTGGTGGTACAGGTCGTTTTCGAGCGCCCCGTCGTCAGCCCGGTCGTCCATGCACCAGGCGCCGATGGCGAGCACCGAATAGAGCAGCATCTGCCACGAGCGCCGCTGTGGGCGCGGGATGACCTCGTGCCACTGTGCGCGGAACGTGGCCTCGTGGATAAACGGGTATGTCTGGTGGTAGACGCGGAAGTACGCGTCCATCAGGCGGCCGAGCACGTCGCGGGTCAGCCGCGCCTGGCTGAGGTGAGACGAGGCCGTCGGCGAGGCCAGCAGCGCGCCGGCGCCGTCCAGTCCGCTACGCGGCGCCACAGCAGCAAATTGGGGGTTGCCCATCCAAAAGAGCAGGGACCGGAGGAAGAAGACGCCGGCGGTGGAACCTGCCTAGCGGTCAGCCATCACAACCCAGAAACATCCCCGCAACGGGCTCGACGTACCCAGATAGCCCGTGCCCTTTGGCTCGACAGAGAGCGTTGCCATGCCGTCGGCGAGCTCGTTTGCGTCCTCCTGCCAGTCGAAGCCGTCCGGCCCTTCGGGGACCGCGTCGACGATAGACCGGCTACCTTCGTCTTGCGCAGATGACGTCGGAACGGAGCTCTGCTGCTGTCGCGAAGGCGGCGGTGGCGGTGCACGGGTGTCCGAGCGTCGCACATCGGCCGGCGACGCGGTATCCGTGGCCGCCTCGTCGTCGTCATTCTTTACGGTCTCTAACGCCTGCTCAATGTCGACGTCAGGCAGCCGCTGCGCAAACAGTGTTTCCAGGCGACGGAGGCGGTTCTCAACGTTGGAAAGGTGGCTAGATCTGCGTTAGATAAAACGTATTACCAGCGAAAATACGAATTCAAGCACAGGGAAGACACACATCCGCGTCAAGGGCGAGCGGATCGCCCTTCCACTGTAGTGGCAGTGCCGGCTGTGTTGCAGACACACATTGCACGTGGGACGTTCTTTGGAGCACTGTCACACCGGATTAGCAACCAAGTTCGATTGTGTCACTTCTTTTCTTTGTCTCGTGCGGCTCCAGGATCAGGATCACATCGTGAAACGGTGACACCGACCTTGAGCTTTTTGGCCCGGCACGCATCACACTGTCGTTATGGAGAAGCGTGTTAGTCAACGATCGGCCTATTTCCACAGAGTTAAGAGGCACTGTGCCCACATACAGCCAGCGCGTTGCGAGACGATCGGCTAGGGATATCCATGCTCGATGCGGTCCATCGAGGCCGCTCGTCGTTTTCGCTTTTCATGTGGGCCGCAAGGCGCGGCTGGTGCATGCATGAATATGAAGTGAACCCTGAAGGGGTTGAAGATGCGCAGCCTTATTTTAGGCCGTTTTGTGCCAATAGCTGCGGGCATCAGTTCTGCTGCTCAGACGTGGTAACGTTGGAGACTGCCAGGGCATATGTTCTCGGCCTCTGAAAACATGATGCTTATGATGCTCCACTCCGCAAATCGCCCCTTCGTCAGCCTTCTCGGGGCGCATTGCGGAGAACAGTGTTTTTGTGTTCGCACTATGCGTTTACACTGTATTCCAACTTCTTTTTCAGTTGTCCACATTTCGGTTCCTCGTCGCCAGGAGGCGTTCTTCAGCATGGATATACGATCTGGAAAATGATTTTTAGTGAAATTTTACGTACAGACTAGTAGTAGGTTAGTTGCAAAATAGAGCATTGTTTGAAAAAAAAATTTGGAAGACAGCAGCCACACGATAACTCGGGAAAGCAATGGTCAATATCACCAGTCTCACCGGTTCTCGTGCTTGAGATATACTGCATGACACGAAATTTAACGCGGGAAGCTGTGCTCGTATGTCAGTCTATAGTTGTTGACTTCGTGGTTGGATGATCGTGTCACCGTGTTACTCTTGGGTTGCGACAAACGAGTGAATGGAGGGTTGGGCTGAAAGATGATTTTTTGCCATCTTTTCGTCAATAATGAAAACAAAAGGATTATTTATATTTCCATTCTTTTTACTTCGTTGAGAGGCGCCGTCGTCCGCCAGTTGAGGCTGGAATGTCAATTCTTGTCCGTTTTGGAATACACATACCGCGAAACGGACATTTCGTCACATCAAGCAAAGCAATCACGTAAATCAACATTTTTTATCCAGCGAACACTGTCTCACAAGCCATATCAGAGACAACAAGTGAATTCAGAAGGATAAATCAAGCGTAATGAATAAAAAAAAAATCAAAGAGAAAAAAAATTTGAGGCTGAATGACATTGAGACACTTTTTTGTGAGCCACTTAACATTGTGGTCATATACCACACCTGAGAGGCATCTGCAAGCATTTTTATGCCATCTGACAGGCAGCCATTGTTTGTTCGACGGGCTTCATATTTTGTGGTGCCTTTTTTAGCAATGTGACTACGCCATATGCAAAAATCCCACTCCAGCCGCTGCCGAAAAAAAAAATTAAGTAAGCGTCAGCATCGCCCCCAGACCACAGACAAAACACATTACTCCCCGAGTCGCCAAGTGGTTTTTCTACTCCATCCTTTGCCACTAGCCTGGCGGCAAACCGGCTGCCCGCATGTCGGCTGCAAGGCCCCCGACGAAACCACCGACCTACCCCACGGCACTACGCACGGAGTTGGCACTCCGAACTATGGGGGGACGCGGCGGAGCGGCCATCCGCCGGAGCCAGACAACCGACACACAACATCTGACCGACGGGAAGGGCTTCTCTGAACCATCTTACTCGTCAAGCGGCCTTTTTTTTCCCCAATACCTGTTCGATCAGGTCCCCATAATACCGCTGCCATGAAAGCCACTCCCGGGGCAGCCTCCGAACAGCCGTAGGGGCGGAAGAAGACATGCCCTTTTGGCCAGCAAACTTCTTAAAAGGGCAATGTGCATGTTATAAAGTCTCGGAAGTTTGCACTAGGTCTCTCGTCACACTTCTGATCTCTTCCATTCTTCAGCATCTTCTCATCTCTTCGCACGACCTTCGCACATCTTTCCCACCTTACTCAGCCTTTCTACAGCGAAACCAACCAGTTTGATCATCAACGAAATCTCCCTGAGACCAACAGATTTTGACATCGCAATGCCGGCGGCTTCGAGATCGTTAAATGTCGTCGTGGTGGGTGCCGGTCTTGGCGGCTTGGCTGCTGGGCTGGCACTCCAGACGGATGGCCACAAAGTGACAATCCTCGACTCAGCTCCCGAGTTTGCCGAGGTGAGCCTCTTTTTTGTTTCTTTTTTGTCTCCCGTCCCCCCATCGAGACCATCTGTCATGTAAACCGCGTGCCACATAACTAACAAGCCATCCAGGCTGGCGCGGGCATCCGTATCCCCCCCAACTCGTCGCGGCTGCTCGTGCGCTGGGGCGTCGACCTCGAGCGCATGAAGAAGTCGACCGCCCAACGCTACCACTTCATCCGCTGGAAGGACGGCGCCACCATCTTCAACCTGCCCTTTGACAAGAACGTCGAGACCCACGGTTCGCCGTACTGGCTCGTGCACCGCGCCGACCTGCACGCCGCGTTGCTCGATGCCGCGACCAAGGCCGGCGTCCGCATCCTGCCCAACCACCGCGTTGTCAGCTACGACATGGAGGCGCCCAGCGTCACCACGCAGGACGGCGCCGTGCACACGGCCGACCTCGTCGTCGGCGCCGACGGCATCAAGTCGTTGTGCCGGCCGCTGCTCACCGGCCAGCCCGACGTGCCCCGCGACACGGGCGACGTCGCCTACCGCATCCTGATCCCCGCCGCGAAGCTGCTGGCCGACCCGGAGCTGGCGTCGCTCATCACCGAGCCCTGCTCCACGTCGTGGTGCGGGCCCGACGCCCACCTCGTCGGCTACCCCATCCGCAACGAGGAGCTGTACAACATTGTCGTCTGCGCGACGTCGCAGAACGAGACGACCGACGAGGTCTGGGTCGTGCGCGGCGACAACTCGGAGCTGTGCAAGCGCTTCGCCGCCTGGGAGCCGCGCGTGCGCAAGCTGTGCGCGCTGACGGGCGACTTCATGAAGTGGCGCCTGTGCGACCTGCCCAACCTGACCCGCTGGGTGCACCCGTCGGGCAAGGTGGTGCTGCTGGGCGACAGCTGCCACCCGATGCTGCCGTACCTGGCGCAGGGCGCCGCGCAGGCGTTTGAGGACGCGGCCGTGCTGCGGCAGGTGCTGGCGCAGAACACGGAGCCGGACCTGACGGCGGCGCTGCAGCGGTACGAGCGGATCCGCATGCCGCGGGCGACGCTGGTGCAGGCCAAGACGCGCGAGCACCAGCACATTCTGCACGTCGACGACGGCCCGGAGCAGCAGGAGCGCGACAAGGTCATGGCGCGGGACGCCCCGGAGAACCCGGTGTTCTGGGGCTTCCAGGACCGCAAGAGCTGGCTCTTTGGCCACGACGCAGAGGTGCTGTCCAAGGAGGGCAACAACTGGCGCGAGGGCGTGGCCGGCAAGGCCAACGGCGCCAACGGGGTGAACGGCACCAACGGGACAAACGGCGCGGCCAAGCACTGAGCGTCTGCTTTGTTGATTTACTTGTATCTAGACTTGTGTGTATAAACTCAGTAGACAGGTGCTATGATCAATTTTCGTGTTGCATTTGCAGTAACCGATATAGTGGCCGTGTATTGGGGTCTCCCGTGCTTCCACAAGAGGGCAACTTGCAACAGAAGACAACCGTGTCTGGAAAGCTTTCAAAATGTTCCTGTTCACTACTCCTCGACATTGTATGCAGGAAGATGAACGCTGCTAGATATTTCCTGCTTTCAAACAGAAAGATCTCATGGAAATAAACTCAACCGTGTTACCCTTAAGCATCTGAAACACCAAAAAAAATACAAGCTCACCTGCCGCGTAGTGAATATGACTGTCACGGAAAATGCAGTAGAAAGAAACGGAAATGCTGACATAGTTTTCAGCTCTTTGTCGTAGGCAGTAGCACATGCTAGAATTATTTCCTGTCTCTCCAGTAAAGGGTTGATTAGAAATCTGCCTCGTTACGACTAAGAGAAATGAGCAAGTTTTGCGGCGACTACTCCATACTCGCGTCGGGATTCGCCTCGGGATTCGTCTGCAGCTTTGCGGCCGCCTAGTACCATCGCAAAATAAATCTACTATCAAACAAATTCGTGCGTCATGGCAAGCAATCCGTTCCATGATTTGTAAAAAGTAAGTAAGAAAAAAAAATAAAAAATAAAAACTATGGCTCCGTCTAGCAAGAAGCGACATATAAAACTCACCCGGTAGTAATCGTCTTCGGAAATTCAGCGAACGCGTAGCAACTCCATTTCTTCATCACCAACCATGTCTTCGATCAACATTGGCGTGTACATTCCCAGCGGCGACGTGCAGTTGCTCGACCTGGCCTGCGTCGACCTTCTCAACATGATGTCGCGGCAGGCCGTGCATTTCTTGCCCAACATTCCTCCGGATGTGGTCGCCGCTACGCCGGCCGTGAATTTCCTCTACATCACGACACAAAAGGTCATGGACGACCCCAACGGCGCCGTCCTTACGAGCAACCTGCGGATCGTCCCGAGCCACGTGATTACGGACCCCGACGTGCAGCCGGGCCGGCTGGACATTGTCGTGGTGCCGGGGACGGACCCGGCCATCGGTTTCGACGCGGATGCGTGCGACTTTCTGCGCCGGCACGCCGCGATCCCCACCGTCGACATCCTCTCCGTCTGCAGCGGCATCTACGTCCTCGGGCATGCCGGCATGCTCAAGGGCATCAAGGCGTGCGGCCCCATCGGGCTGCAGGCGGACATTGCAACGAAGTTTCCGGGCGTGGAACTGTTTGGGGACTCGCTGCGGTGGACCCAGGACGGCAACATATGGTCAAGCGGTACGCGATGGAACGACCGTGGCCGTAAAATATCGTTTTTTGAATGAACAAACCACGAGAAACTGACCTTGTGTCTAGGCGGCGTCACGAACGGCAACGATCTGGTCGCTGCATATGCACGCTCGAACGGGCGCTTTCCGCCGCTCGTTGTCGAGACCGCGCTGGTCGTGGCCGACGTCGGCAACCGGCCCCAGCGGTTCAACTAATAAAGAAAGTATTTCGAATTCAGTCGCGTTCTTGGGGTGCGACAAATGTTTTTGACAGAAAAGGCGCGGATGCAAATCAATTGCTCGGGGTTCTGGCAGACGCCTGAGGAGCCAATGCATCTGATCGTAGTGACGATACGTGGCGAATACCCAATGAGAAAGCGATACTTTGTGCTTTGCATTTTACTAGCATGGTGTGATGGGTTTGTATTATACATATGTAGATCAAAATTCAACGGATAGTCTTTTATCTTTTTGCCTCGCTCCACCAAACATGGTCAACGCTGCCCTCTCAACGTCAAACAAACGCCTACCGGCATTGGTTCAAGGTTCTGCCCTCTCAATGTTCTTGTAGTATTGGCAATTCCCGGTCACCGATACTCCATGTCGTCCTCCGGTTCCGGATGCGTGATCGTCGCGTGCCGGCGCCGCATTACCTCTCGGCAAACCGGCCGCTCGCCACTTCCCGGCGGCCTTCGTGTTCCGGAAAGGGTCGATGAAAGAGCATGGTTTGCGAGAATCTGGAAGCGTGCTTGCTGGCGCTGGACAAAGTCGGGCGATCCGGCAGACGAGACACGACGCCGCACAGCCTACGAGCAGGTTGCCGCCCTGTACCTAGCCCTTCCTTGACCGTTCCCATTTACACCGCACCGGATCCATTGCGAGAAATGCAGAAACCAGAGCGTGGGACGAGGTCAAGCGCCTATTTACGCACGACGTGTTTCAGCAAGTGGTCTGGGGGTTTCTGGATTTCCCACAGACCGGTCCTTTACAGCGGACACAAGACTAGAAGGCACTGCTCATCGACACGAACGATGTACACATTTTAGTCCTGGCCTGCGAACGAAACCGGTCATATTTCCATCGTGCTTAATTTGAGGTCCACGGCGTATGATAAAAACACGCAATTCTCCATGATTGACAAACAGCCCCTTTTTTATCCCAACTGCATCCCACGACGACATGTTGTTCTGGCTGCTGCTTTGGGTGCTGTGTGTTGTGTGTTGTGTGTTGTGTTTTGTGGTCTTCAGCGGTCACTTCAGCGGTCACAGCCCTGAGGGCTTTGTTCACCATGGAATATACCGCTAGAAACGGGAATGAACCCCACAATTGCATCATACGGGTATCGCAATACGCTTAACCCCGGTCGGCGCCGATCCGCAGCAACCTCTTTGGGTTTTCAGGGTGTTACCGGGTCCCCTCTTTCTCCCTTCCCCTTCCCCCCCACCTTGCCGTAGCTCTTGAACGCGATTCCGTGAGTTATTTTTTTTTCTTTCCTTTTCGTCTTCCAAACAAAACCTTCATACACGGCCAATCCCGTTCACCAAGTCTTTTTTTTCCACGCCAAATCAGAAACCAACTTCCCCTTCCCTTCTCACAATGTCTGGTCTGAAAGCAGGTGACGCCTTTCCGGAGGGCGTGACTTTCACGTACGTTCCGCCCACCGGCAAGCTCGACATCACGGCTTGCGGTCTGCCCGTGACGTACAACGCGAGCGAGGGTATGCACACCTTTTGTTTTTTTCGCGCTTTTTACGATGTCACTTCTCCTGCTGAAGAGTGTGGGACTGGAACGTAGCTAATCTCTTCCCCGTTAGAGTTCAAGACGAAGAAGGTCGTCCTCGTCGCCGTCCCCGGCGCCTTCACGCCGACGTGCCAGGAACAGCACGTCCAGTCGTACCTGGAGAACCGCGCCGCGCTCAAGGCCAAGGGCGTGGACCAGATCATCTTCCTCGCCAGCAACGACCACTGGGTCATGGCGGCGTGGGGCAAGGCCAACGGCGTTGCGGACGATTCGATCGTAAGTGGTAGGGGGGAGAGAGAGAGACAGAGAGAAAAGGAAGGAGAACTAACGTGCATTTCTTCGTGTTGCAGCTTTTCATGTCCGACGCGAATGTCGAATTTAGCAAGTCCATTGGCTGGATCAACGGCGCGAGAACGCTGCGATATGCCATCATGTAGGTGTAACATTTCCTTTGAGTGGCCCTGCGCGGGCTTAGGGGGATGTGGTAGCAATACCTGCAGCTCTCTGAGCCTTGAGAATACTGTATTCGCTAACTTGACTTCTCTCCTCAGTGTCGACCACGGCAAGGTCACCTACGCGGCGACGGACTCGGTCCCCAAGACCATCACCAACTCCGGGGCGGAGGGTGTTTTGGCGCACCTGTGAAGAAGAGACACGAGCTAGAACGGCAGAGCCACAGATATTGCTTGGCTAGACATTGCCTCAATGTTCTCGTAGTAGATCCTAGGAGACGATAGACTAGAGAACCAATAAGGAATGAAATTGGTCTGCTTATTCGTAGCACAGACACGTGCAGAACGGATCATCTTTGGTTGTCGGAAAGCTCATCAAGACGAGATGATTAGACGCTCGTGACGGCTGCCCCTGAACAAACACGGACTCGCCATAACCTGAAACAAATCGTGCTACCTGAGGAGGTAGGCAGCCTGTATACAAGGAGAGCATGTCTATAGAAAATGACATCCACTTGTTCATGGCCAAAAGGATAGGTATGCTTTTATGAGAGAATAAAATGTACCTAGAAATTACCGCTCGTTATGGTCGTCCATGGCACAGACTTGCTGGCCCTAAAACCGTTGCTCCGCCGCGGCAGGGTAACATCAAAGCCAGGCAGCCATATTATGCCATATTATTCACGTAGGTGTGTGATAAAAGGCCAGACGTTCTCTTTGCTGCCGCAAATGTATACTCCCACCTCAGAAAACATACAGACATCATAACTTACGAGACACATCGTTCGCCAAAATTAGTTCGCAAATATGGCAGACCAGCGTCTCTCATCCGAATCTGCATTGTCGCCCATCGACAGGGCCGCCCGAGGCAACGAGATCGTCGGACTCGACCTGTTCAAGAAAGTGCCCGAAGACATGCCCATGGATCGCATCACGCAGCTCATGAACGACATGCATGCAGACCTGGCGGCCGGGGGCACCGACATGGCCTACGGCACGCGTGACACGCAGCACCTCCGCTTCTGGGCGGCCGGGGCGGACACCCGCGCCACCGGCGCCAAAACCGACGGCAAACAGGCTGCGCCGTTGGTTCTTTTCGTGCACGGCGGCAGCTGGTCTTCCGGCACACACCTGGACTCGCTCGGCTCGGCCAAGGTCGCCCACCTGACGCGCCGCGGCTACGCGTTTGCCAGCGTCAACTTCACGCTCGTGCCGGCCGTCACGGTGGCTGCGCAGGCGCAGGAGGTGGCCGACGCGCTCGGCTATCTCGCGTCCCGCGCCGCGGACCTCGGCATCGACCCGACGCGGCTGGTGGTGATGGGCCACAGCTCCGGCGCCCACGTGGCCGCCCTTCTCGGCACCGACACCACCTACCTCACGCGTGCGGGCGTGGCCATCGACTGCGTGCGCGGCGTCGTCGCCCTCGACGGCTCCAACTACAACGTCATGGCCGATCTCCTCGACAGCCCCGGTCCCGTGGCTGACAACGCGCTCTGGGGCCTCGGCCGCGACCCCGCGCAGCTGGTGGCCATGTCGCCCACGCACCACGCGCGGGCGCCCAATGCGCGCGCGTTCCTCCTGCTGCACGTCGAACGGTCGGGCGGCATCCGCCAGGCGGTTGAGTTGGTCGCGGCGCTGCAGGCCGCCGGCACCGAGGCCGAGCTGCACGTGTTTGAGGGCGAATTTTTTGAGGGCCACGTACAGATGCTGCTGCGCGTGGGCCGGCCGGACTACCCGGCGACGGCGGTGCTCGACCTCTGGCTAGAGAAACATGTTCCCGTAGGGGGGACCGAATCCAGCCAGAAATAATTAACAGGTCACCATCTGACCAAGCCGGATGCAGATGTTCGAGGGCGTGTACCTTTGTAAACCGTATATCAGGCCTTTTGGATTCTCTGCGTCATCGCGGCAACGGATTTCATATTGGCTCAAAAAATCAATTCAATAAACCAAAACAACAATGGACAAAAAAATCTCATAGCAAGCTGCAATATGTCCAGCATCCTTTCCATATGGGCCCGGTTCGCGAACATTGTGATGCTCGCACGCGACATGAAAAATCCCCCAAGACGTCATTATTCCCGGAGGACAATCTCCACCAGCCCCCAGAACGTGCCCGGGAACGCGTGGGCCAGCCGAGCCTCGAGCCGCTCGTCGGCTTGCTTGGCCAGCGCCTGCCACTGCTCCAATGTGCGCTCGAGGCTGTTGCACGCTACCAGCATCTGCAAGTCGACCGCCGCGGCCGCTCGCTGGAAGGCCAGCGGCACCGTCGGCCCGCCCTGCGCACCCTGCAGCGGCGGCACCACCATCTCGTGCACCAGAATGCGGCTGCGGCTGTCGCCGGCCCGCAGCTGCGGCACCAGGTTGCGCAGGATCTGGCTCGCGTACTTGTCCGACCAGTCGTGCAGGATCCACTTCAGGACGTAGACGTCGGCGGCACGCGGTTGGGGCTGCAGAAAGTCGTGGGTCTCGAAGCGAACGCGGCCGGCCCGCTGCAATGCGGCCGGTACGGTCTCGTTGAAAGCGGGCTCCATGCCCGGCAGGTCTTGCACGACCAGCGAGAGGCCTGGGAACGCCGCTGCCAGCGCCGTGGCATCGTGGCCGCTGGCACCGCCAATGTCCACCACCGTGGCCGTGCCGAGGCCGGCCCAGTCGTAGGCGGCCTTGAGCGTCTCTGTTCTGTCAAACCCCGACGCCGCGGCAGTGGCCTCCATGGCCTCGGCGAAGCGCTGGGCGTTGTTGCCGATCCGGATGTAATCGAAGAACCCTTCCTGCCGGCCGCTGCGGGCAATGTCGGCCAGGGAAAAGGCCGTCTCGGTCGGCTCTTGGCTGGGCTGCAGCGGCTGGCCGGTCGAGAACTTTCTGAGTGCTTCGGGCGCAAACACGGCAGCCGGCCGCATTTCCTCCAGGTTGTGCGCGAGGAGGCTGCGCAAGTTCTTGTTCTTGGCCAGCAACGCCGTTGTGGCCGTGTGCACCACAGCGTCGACGTGCGGCGCCGGTGCTGCCGCAAACAGGCGGACGGTGAAAGCGTACCGCATGACGCGGCGCACAATGGTCTCCGGCAGGGATGTGGTAGCGGCAATCTCGGTGTATGTGGCGGAGCCGCCAATGGGCACGGCGCCAAAGACGTTGAATTGGTTGAAAATGTCCAAGACGGTGTTTTCGTGGTTGTTCTGTGTTGCGTATTGTGTTAGTTAGCAGGCCAGAGAACGGCAACCCCGACTCGTTACTTCAACCAAAAAAAGCCCGGAGCAAACAAAGGGGAAGTGACAAAAACGGACAAAACAAGCTGTCAAGGAGGCATAGTCCGTGGGCCCGGTAACGAGGTGATGTAGATCCGTCATGGCGTCCAGCAGCTGGCCGCGGACTATCTGGAACTCGGGGGCCTTTGGATGGTCTTCTGGGCCATTTTCGTCAAAGGACGGTGCCGGTAGGTCATTGGCAGCCAAGTAGCTCGCAAGGGCGTTGGTAGCTTCGGTGATCTTTTGTGCGAGACTCTGCAGAGTCGGTTGGGGTTGGGCCATCGTGTCGGCGGCTGTGGCTGGAGTGTAGGGTGCTGCTTGTTCCAAGGACGGTTGCGGTGGGTATCGTGAGATGCATGACATGTACGGAGTTGTAGGAGGAGGTTGCTCTTTATATATCCGAGTAAGAACAAACAAGCCGCACCGTGCTCGTGGCCCACTGGCGGAGGCCCGTCTACGAAGTAATACCTGGTACCCTGTCGACAACAAGATGATGCATGCATCGACGAACCACGTCCAAGTACGCCCCCATAAATGACGGGCTTCAGTCCATTCCTCACGAGCTGCTAATAAATTACAAACTTAGTATCAGTGCACCCCGGCACCCCAGCATGCTGACATTAAATTTCCGACGCTCAGGAAGTAAGCACAATGCGGCATCGCGTCGAAGGACCGGTGAAGCCAAGATCATGAAAGTGACGGATAGCTCGGAGGCTGCGGCAGAGGCCGCTCCACCACTTTCGTCTTTTTTGTTGATTTACCAGGATTACCAATTGTTACATAAACAATCTAGAGGCAGGAGAAGGTAATGTAAGCATAAATATTTGAGCACGTTTTGAAATGACGGCGAACTTCGGAGACCAAAATCAGCACGAAGGGATAACCTTGGAAACCGTCTACGACGAGGAGACTATGTATAGATTAGGATCAGAGCAAACAAGATTGGCTTTTTTTCTAACCTCATGAATGCAAATTGCTCATTGATTAGATACACCAGAGTAGGGCACGCTGGATATCAAAAGCTGATCACGGTCGTCGGTCCATCGTTTTCTGCCCTTTTTGAGTGGCGTTGAAGCTGCTTCGGGATTTCGAGATTATGGGGTAATACCGTACGAGAAAGCCGAAGAGCTTTTATGAAGCCAGTGAGACGAGCACCCGTCGCATTAACCTCATCCGTTAAGTTGGTATACGACATGCCAAAAAAGGGACTAGACAGGAAAAAGTACTAAGTAGTCTGTTTTCCTTAGGGCTGAAACAACATAAGCAGAATGAAATAGGATAGAATACATGGGCAGACCGAATCCACATGAGTGTTTTTGGTGGTTCTCCTCGTATAGACAAGCGTCGGATAACTAGAACCCTAAGGGAACCTCCTATGTTCTCGGATCTCGTACCAGTACCTGCTTATGGGTTCAATTATCTTAACGTAAGTATCACGAAGTTGATATCGTTAATACCGTTACATCTCGTTTCCTGGGGATTAAGGAACTCATGGGGCCATCCGATAGGTCAACAAACCCAGCCGAACCTTGAAATCTCATTGTGATAAGCTCCTTGGCCAAACGCACGTGTCTTGTGAGACTTCTGGGGCCCTGCCAACAATGGGACGAAGCATAAAACCATTCGTCGGCTAGACGTCAAGCAACCAATGGCCGGGACGCTTATGTACACGGTTTGCAACGTCAACAACGTACCCCTCTTCTACTTCTCTTCGTCGTTTCTTCGCGCAGGACGCCCGTTCACATAGTCGCTTGTCGTTCTTTGTCGGCCGGCCGTATTGCGCTTTTTCCGGTCACCCATTTTACAACAAGTTTTTCCACCGAGAACTGCCTGTCGACTTTCCACCTGCCGAAGTCGGGCCAGGAGGCGGGCCGACACGATGCGCTATGACGTCTCCCGACCCCAGTTTGCGGCGAAGCGTTGCCCGGAATTCTGGAAGAAGGACATCGGGGACGCGGCTTTGCTGAGAACAGAGCATGAGGAGCGACCGATCTACGTTGCAATCGATGTCGAAGGTGTCACCGACCAAGCCCGCGAGGGACTGGACGCAGTTTCCGAGGTTGGCATGGCTGTGCTTCGACGGCCTGTAGACCACGGCGATGGACTGGCATCTGGGCCCGACTTGTCACTCGATAGCATCGTGCAACAGTACCACATCGAGGGTTACTCCTTCGAAGTGGAAGACCGGGTTCGGTCGCCGCGCTCCATGAGGAATAAACCGCGTTTCGGGCTTGGCAAGGTACAGCGAGTGGCCGGTGCGGAGCTGGAGGCGAAGATGCTTAACGTGCTAAAGTCGGCGGCATCTCCACCGCCCCCGGACGCTGAGCGTGGCAGACCGCGGACTATAGTTCTTGTCGGCTGGTCTATGAGCACGGAATTTCGCGTCCTTAACACCGGTTGCCCGTAGATCACCGGGAGCGGCTTGTTTTCGGGCTGACTAAATCTATAAGATACGGTGGGCGAGCTTAGGCCTAATAGGCGTAATTAACGGCCAGCTTTACCGAGTATACTTACTACGCTAGGGTTCCCCGTTTCTTACCATGTCCCGTCTGCTCGTGGTAGCGTTCACCGCGCGGGTAATAACGCCGTTAAGGAGATCGCCGTCCTAGTGCACGTTCTATATCACCTTTCGTTCACCCCTGCAATAGATCCGATCTCGCCTTGCCGTTACCCTTTGCCTCCTTGCTGCAACGGCTAGAACGAAAGGCTAAAGTCTGGGGCCAGTACCGTCCTGGGCCGCCCTAGAAGTTCCCGTTCCTTGTTTCCGTGGGCTTGGAAAAGAAGGAATGTATGCGGAAGATAGCGCGTGACGAGCACGCGCTGGGACGTCTGTTCTCCGCGTATCGGCCAACGACGACGGCGATAAGTAGGGATGGTACTCGCGGCTGGATCGGTTTGGCATCCGAAGAGGAACGGACCCGCTTTGTAGCGGATGTGCAGGGGGCAGAGCTTTATAGCGAAGTGTGGAGGGCCTTAGCCTTGCCAAGCACGCCCGAGCAAGGTGCCGGTACCTCCAGCCATTCCCGGAGCAGCCGTCGGGAGTTGTCAGACAAGCGCCTCCCCGGAAACGAACACGTTCAGGCAGAGAAGCAAATGGAGCGGCGTGCGCGGAGGGCAAGTGCGCTACGAGAGGCGAACGAGCTAACTTCTGGCATGACTCTGATGAACTTGGAAAAGTAATGAAATACCTGGTTCCGATACGGCTATTGTCTAGTAGACAAGCGAACCCATATGACACCCATTCGGCCAGCAGTAATGTGCTCCCTCCGTCCCTTGTTCTTTGTTACGACTGATTACGGTCACCCTATGGGAGACCCCCGGGATCCCCCCGGGTCCCACCTAACTAGCCGGGAGCGGGCCTCTATCCCGTCCCGCGCCACGTCCTCCGACCACCGGACCGGTGGCTGACGGTAGCCGCACCCATCGGTGCGTGGCCTCGCCACTGGAAGGCCTAGTGGACAGCCGTCTAACGTTACCGACGTCCGACACCGCTACGGCTAACAGTCGGCGGAGACCCCCGGGTTTCCGCCGGGATCACCGGTGCTCTATATACACTTCGGATAATAGGGCCACTAATTAGGGATAGGAGTAAGCGGATAGACGGGACGTTTGTTTGTTATATATGGAGGGCTATATTCACCTCCCTTCGTTAGATAGAAGGGTAAGCGTTAGCTTTGTTTATCCATTATACCTACGTTTTACCTGCGTATTTAGATCTTCTATACTATCCGTGACCTGGCTCACTAATCTATCTAAGATAACCTTATATTCCCCTTCTTCCCCCGCGCTGGGTGCGCTTAGGTCAACGATCCTACGTGGGCGTGCCTTCTCTATCACTGTACTGCCGACCTACCAAATACACTAAACGGGTTTTGGTATAACCAAAGACAACGATGACTGACGCCCGTGCACTTCTTCTCACATGGCTCGAGCATAATGCTGGGCGAAGAGTCCTAGTCGGCTGACTACTGGAAGAAGTGCGGCGACGATGCTCTTGCGAATAATATCAAGGGTGTTATGATTATGGTGTGTATTCTCTCTCTCTCTAAACTCTACTGACAGTAAAGGGCGCCCATTGGGCTGCTTCGGACGATGCTGTTGAAGTTGCCATAAACCCGGCTCCGGCTAAGTCGCCAGTCGCCTACGTGTATCCGAGAAAGTATAAAGACTACACGCTAAATCCAGATGTCAAGACCGACGAGCTGTGTGTGGAGATGCTCCGCGGCACCGGTCTTAAGGCCCGCGCTGACCCTACGTTCGACTGGATCCACGACACCTACCTGATCCTTATCCGCATGTTCCTGGACGGCTGTCCACCGACGACGATCGTCTCCATGAACCCGCGCTTCGACCCGCACTACCACATGCGCGTCGGTCTGGCGTTGCAGCCGCTGCGTGAGGAGGGCTAGCTGCTGATCGGCTCCGGTGGCGCCGTGTATAATCCCTACGGTAACATCTGGTACCCCATGGTGGACTACGGCGACAACTTTGCATAGCCCACGCCGCCGAGCGACTGGGCCCTCTCCTTCCGCTAGAGTGTCGAGTATGTTATGCGCTAGGGCGGCGGTCCACATCTGCGTCGTAGCATCACACGGCGTATGAAACACCCGCAGTTTCGCGATGCGTATGCCACGGATGACCACTATATGTCGGCGTGTTTCGTGGCCGGCGTTGCGGGTGCCCCTGAGGACGAGGCGATGCGCGGCGAGCTCGGTGTAGAAGACTGGGAGCTGGCCAATATAAAAAGACATGTCTTTCGAAAATAGAAAATAGAAAATATCTAAATAAAGATTTAAATAAATCAGGCCAAAAGCACACGGTAAAGCCAGCCAAGGTATGCGTAGAACGTGATGCGCTAAGCTGAATGAAGGGAAATTCGGTTAGTTTGGGGGATATAAGGTTGTTTAACGCTCGTAATTTTCAGCGAAGTAGCTTCATTTCATCAGATTCAAATTGCCCTTTAGAAAGGGGCACTTCGCTTTTTGATCTTCTCCAGGGGGGCAACCATCTCTCTCTGCCCTTTTTGCTACTAGAAATATCTTGAAATGGTTTCCCAAACTGTTGTCAGTCATTCACCAGTATCTGAATTTTCAACGTATTCTACGCGAAAGGCTTCATTAGGTCGTCATGGTGCAACGGCAGAACCACATGCTTGCATTCATAAAGGCTTGCTGTTCGAACTGAGGGTTTACCGGGATAATCTTTTTTTTCTCCCTTCCCCTCTTCTGTCTTCTTTGTCTTCCTTTCTTCTCCCCCCCCCCAACCGCTCCCCTTTCTTCCTGGTGGCTCAGCCGCAGAGGTCTTCCCGTTTTGAAACCCTCGCTTGACCTTTCTAGCTATCATTTCGCGAAGCTAGCCTAGACCGGTGACTCAACAGGGATCAAGGGTTGGCCTCACAGAGCTCGCCATCATACACCAAGGCAGACACGGTACAAGTAGACGCATTATCTCTCGTTTTGCTTCTCTTTGCGTCTCCATATTCATCTTTCGCGCACGATCTCGGAGATCCCAACCATGGCGACGCAAGAAAACGCCCAGCAGGCCGACCTCTGGTTTTTGCGATCCAAGTTTCCGGTGTTGTATCCCAGCAGCCCGCTTCTGTCGCAGCCAAATGAACAGTTCGAAGCCGCCATTCGCGCCGACATTGTGAGCCAACAGGCTGCTGGTGCTGTCACCGATGATGCTGCCACCGTCGTGGACACGGGCACGTCTTCCGTAACGACGGCGCAGAGCCTGCCGGAACGCAACGCGAAGCCCACACCAGTGACAACAGGCCCCGCCAAGCCCACTGGCAATCCGTTTGTCGACGGGCTGCTGGTCGCCGGCCGTAAGATAACCGACCGCATCCGCCGAAGTGAGGCCAACGCCGTGGCCAATATGCCCAACCGGATGCTCACGGAAAACGGCGGCATCGCCCTGCGCTCGACCACGGACCCGGTCGTGGACCTGTTCTACGAGCTCGAGGAAGTGGTCCCCGGCCCGCGTGTGCGCCAGCTGCTGGACGCGGCCTGGGCCTACGACCCCCTGGCCACGCTCAAGATCATCGTCAACGCGCGCTCGATCCACCTCGGCAAGGGCGCACGCCCCGTGTTCTACCGCTGCACGGGCTGGCTGCTGCAGCACCACCCGCTGACCCTGCTGTCCAGTCTGCCGTGGCTGGTACGGCCGGTTATCGAGAAGAAGGTGGAGAAGAAGGGGGGCAAGGACGAGAAGGATGATGTCGGTGTTGTGATGATCGAGGCCAAGGATGTCGACGAAAACGATTCTGCGCACTTTGATGTGCGCAACGGTGTCTCGCATGGCTACTGGAAGGACCTATTGAACATTTTGGCGCTGGCATCCCGCGACATGCTCGACCCTTTGGAAGATCCACGCAAGGTGCTGAATCCGTCTTCGAAGCGAGCGACACCCGACGAGGACAAGGACAAGGACAAGGACAAGGACATGGACGAGGGCCAGTCCCCCGGGCTGTCGGGCAAGGCGGCCCGACACCACATCCTGCAACGGCAACACGCACGCGTTGTCCAGCGCTTCGAGTCAGACGCCACATTTCGCGCGCTGTACGTGACGGTGGCCCGTCTCTTTGCCGACCAGCTCGCCATCGACCTCGCGGCACTGCACGGCACGGACGGCGATACCAAGCGCCACATCTCGCTCTGCGCCAAGTGGGCGCCGTCCATGGACCGCTTCCACGACCGGCAGACCTTCGTGGTCTCGGCCATTGCCGAGCGGCTGCACCCCGCGTCTTCGTTCAGCACGACCTCGTTCCCCTACCGCGAGACCTACCTGCGCCATGCGCGCGATGCATACCGCCGGGACGTGTCGGCACTGCGGCAGCACCTGGCCGTAGTGGAGCGCGATCTTTCGGCCAGCACGCTGGACCGCATCGCCTACGACCGCGTGCCGTCGGTGGCGATGCACAACTACCGCGAGTTGTTTGCAATCAAGGACAAGGCGCGGTTTGTGGCGTACCTGACGCGCGTGGAGGCGGGTGAGGCGACGATCTCGGGCGCCACGTTGCTGCCGTCGAAGATGGTGCAAGAGGCACGGCGCATCGCCAGCGACCGGAGAGCGCCTAAGGATCGGCTTGGCCCGACGGCCAAGCGGCTCAAGAAGAAGAAGGCGAAGCAAAAGAAGAGAGCGAAGACGACCGACGGAGCCGCAGAGACGACCGACACGACAGAAGCGATGGAAAAGACCAAAGAGACCAAAGAGGCCAAAGAGACCAAAGAGACCAAAGAGACGGAAGAGACGGAAGAAACAGACGCGATGACGACGGTCGCGGCCATCCAGACCCGCCAGATGAATGCGCAGTGGAACACGCTCGTGCAGCGCATCAAGGACTCGGGCTCGTTGGACAACTGCATGGCCATCTGCGACGTCTCCGGCTCCATGAACTCTCCGACCTTCGCCGACGGCACCTGTCCCATGGACTCGGCCATTGGGCTCTCGCTGCTGCTCGCCGAGGTCTGCCGGCCGCCGTTCCAGGGCGTCTTCGTCACCTTCTCGGCGTGGCCCGCCGTCGAGCGCATCGATCTCACGCAGGGCTTTGTCGAGCGCGTGCGTGCTATGGAGTCGGCCGACTGGGGCAATAACACCAACTTGGCCGCCGTGTTCAAGGACCTGATACTGCCCATGGCCGTCAAGCACCAGGTGCAGCCGAAGGACATGGTGAAGCGCCTCTTTGTCTTCAGCGACATGCAGTTCGACGCGGCCAAAGACAGCCGCAGCAGCGCCTGGAACACGGCCTACGAGGACGTCCAGAAACAGTATAAAAGGGCCGGCTACGAGGTGCCCGAGCTGGTGTTCTGGAACCTCGCCGGCGGACGCGCGGGCTACCGCGGTGGTACTGGCGGTGACCCCACGGCGCCCAAGCCGGTGGCCAGCGACACCCCCGGCACGGCACTGGTCAGCGGCTATTCGCAGGCGATGCTGAAAGTGTTTCTCGAAAGCAGCTCGTTCGTAGACCCGGATGCCGCAGAGGATGAGGTGGTGGCCGTGGACATGAAAGAGGACGACGCAGAAGACATCGTGGACGTGACCAAGACAACAGACAAAAACAATCCGCTGTCGGTGGTGAAGAAGGTCATCTCACACAAGGCATATGCCATGTTGAAGGTTGTTGATTAGGTATGGACATGATTAGGTGATGGACATGATAATGAAATCCAAGGAAATTGTCATATTTTATATATTTTAAATACCACATACCATATACCATGTACAACTGCTCCATTTATGACCTTCCCATGCCCATGCAGCCGTATTCGCTCCGTCACCAGTCCCGCTTCAGCACAAACCGGTACCGCGACTCGCCCTTGAGCTGCCGCCAGATCGCCTCCACACACTGCGACATGGGAATCTCCTCGACCCAGCTCTTAATGTTCTTGCTGGCCACCAGCTCCAGCATCGCCAATATATTTGCCTTATCTGACTCCGTATGCGGAACACACGTCAACAACCCCCCTATCGTCGTCGATGCTTTATCGTCGATAATACAACTCTGATCGGAAGTCCATTCCCGTCGGCATACATTTGTTATCCACTAAGAATTTTGTTCGGTTGTGGTACCATTGCCGGCGTTATGCAACAAGACTAGCTAGGGAATAAGTGAAGGAGAGGGAAAAAAGTGATAAAAATATGAAAAGCAAAGAAAAAGACGGGGAAAAAGAAAAAATAGGAAATAGGAAATAGGAAACAAAAATTAAAAGTAGAAGCAACAGGTAAGTGTTACGCATTTTGACCCGACCTTGTTGACGAGGTCACTTTTTTTAGTTAGCAGATCAATCGAATGCTTTTCACTTATTAAGTGCTTGATCGCAGTCGAATCTCGGCGACGGTATCTTCGTACCGTATGGCAGATTATGACCTTTGGTTTTCTTCGTCAATCCTCGAGCTCACCCTTTCGCCGTCTGGCACCTCAAAAGTCCGATCGTGGTACGCCAAGAAGGTCATTTCCAATTAGCTCTTTCTGCCAGCTCCAACCGTCTTCCAGATTCGGCCAAATCCTAACGTTAAATTAGTGGATCTGTCCAACAAATTGATGATGCCAGCTTTCTCAAGCCCCGGAGAGATTCTCTACCTCACATCATGCAACGTCAGGATGACAACATAGCTAACTCCCAGCATCTGCTGACTCAAAAACGAACGGCCGGTCATGGCCAGGCCTGAGAACGGGTCAGTGGGTGCCGCATCGTCGGCAGCACCATGGGCTCCCCACCGGCATCAGATATCTCTCGAGAACGTCATCCACTTCTCAACATCTCAACCTCTGCAACCGGCCGAGCACACTAGGGTGCGGCGGACATTCTATCGCATCGTTGAACATTTTGAGGCCATCGATCCGTTTTGCGATACACCGCGGGCCCAGGTCGGTTCGACGTACAGCCAGCCGCTGCTGATCCGGTATACCTTCGAGTATGCGTTGTCCGATGAGTCGCGCGGTATCTTTTTGCGTGCCTTTTTCTATGCCCTGGATTTGGATCTGGCTACAGAAAGCGATGTCCAGCTTCCTTTCCAAGAGCTGGCGCCACTCTTTTCTGGCTTTGCCGAGCATCTGATTGACCTTTTTTTTTCTCCCGTGTATGTATAGCCATATGCGACATACCATCCTGTCCTGTTTTCTCTCTTTGGTTTCTTTGTTTCTGTATACGTAAGAGTCTTCTTAACTGCAAGTACCAGCCCCTAATATCATATAGTGAAAGCCTCAACACGCAAGACGCTACAGCCATCGCCACACTATCACTCTGCCGTGATCCGTTCTCAGGGTGGCTCGGCAGCGATACAGGCCTTTATCGGCACGGAGGACCGTCTCTCGCTGCTTTGGGAAGAATTTCTTGTGCGCGACCGACATCGCTGCGTGATCTCGCGCGTGTTTGGCGATACTGAGTTCATCGCTCGTTTCACTCAGCATGGCAACGAGGCCCGCGATGATGATGGCGTGCGGTTTACCCAAGATGATCAGTTTGAGCCGTTGAAGGTAGCCCACATCCTGCCACATTATTTGATGAAGTCAAAGTCAACAAAGGAAGTGGTATGCTTTATACTTTGTTGCGGTTTCCTTTTTGCCTCACCCTTTCCCTCTCCCTCCCTGACATCATGTAGGACGTGCCTCGCAAAGCGGCCCTGGCCATTCTCAACATGTTTGACAAGGATGTTGTATTCCTCATCGATAGCGCAGATATCGATCTACCATGCACCGCCCTGACGCTCACGACGAGCCTTCACAACTACTTTGGCGCCTTTCAGATCTTCTTCGACGCCGTGCCGGAGCAAGCCAATACATACCGCATCCAGTCCTTTCTTCCACCGTACATCAAACACCGACACGGCTTTCCCATCACACGCAGTCTCTTTGTGATAGAGAATCGCGCGATCGATCCACCATCGCCGCGCCTTCTCGCTGCCCATCGCGCCATTGCCCACATCCTGCACCTGTCTGGAGCTGGTTACTACATCGATCGACTTTTACGGGACATAGAGGACAAGGCTATGCGGTTGGATGGATCCTCGGACCTTGGTCGCATGGTCGGTCTCAGGCTGGGTGGCTGGATGGGTGGTGCTGTTCGTTCATAAGCAAAGTGGAAAGCGAAAGCAAAAGCGAAAGCGAAAGCGAAGGCAGTTGGAATGAAAATAAAGATGACAAAGGCATATGTTTTTATGAATGAGGAGCATGACTTGCATTTTTATGTAGGCGTTAGGAGCAACAAGCAAATTGAGTTACTCAACTAGGTACCTATGACCAAGCACTCATGATAAATGGAGCACGTGACATGTCAAGAGAACACTATGTAAGCTTCCTCGCCGTTTGCGTAAGTATCTAGGTACCGTTCTTTGAGATAAGATCAACAAAGAGTCTACAGCTCGTCCCCTCTTCCTCTTCCCCGTTATATATCGCTTGCAAGACCGCAGAGTTTAAAAAGCACTCCCACAAGACGAGAACTTATCAAGACAAGCACCGGCGTTCGATCGTCCAGGAAACAAGAATCGAGCCTATAGGTAGGTGTTACAGTCCAGAAATTGCCGTCAGGAATTCTCGTTCTACAGGTACTTGTTTGACACTCTCTGACCCGGTCTTGGAAGAAATCAATAGACGCGTCGGTTCACTGCCTTTCCAATTATGGCCGAAGAAGAGATGCAGTCCGTGAGGTCGTTTTTTGACTTTCCGCTCGAGATCAGACGCATGATTTACCAACTGCTCCTTTGTCGGCATAGTCCAATAAGGGTGACCAGCAAACTTGGCTTACACACTTCTATCCTTCGTACGTGTCATCACATCCACGACGAAGCTCACCCTATTCTATACGGCGAGAATGTCTGGGAGATTCGGATATTCGATAAAAACGGCGAAGAACGTGCATATGCCTTGGATACAGATCATTTCGGAAACTATCAGGGCTATGCACATGCATTTGCAATTCACCACATGAGGAAATTTGACATCACCGTCGAAGTTCAAGACGAAGAAGATCTCTGGGTGGTTCGGCCGGCGATTCGCAAAGTCTGCAGAGTCTTGTCGGACATTCCCCGTCTGGACTACATGCACATAAGACTGGACGGATGCGGTGTGCTCGATCCATCGCAGTTCTGCGCCGTCTTGCGGAACTTTGGTTTGCTCCGCGTGCGCAAGGTCAACGTGACGGGCGTCTCACCCGAGTTTGCAAAATATCTCGTGGGTAAAATGACGGGGTCCGGGCCCGTCGACGACCTGCCAAAGATGTTCGAGGCGCTCGACGTTTACGCCGGTCATTTCGAATTCTGCGAGCATCTTCTTCAGCAGGCCTGCAATGCGATGGACCATGGAAATGTCGACACGTTCAAAGAGGTGAGGACGAAGACCGTCGAGCAAGTCACCAGCTTTATGACGCAAGCGTTGAGCCACTTGTACGACCATGACCGTTAAGTCGAAGCAAGGAGGCGCGAGCGTCAAGCGGCACGGCGGTGAAAGAATTACACTACACATAAAAGGGTCCCAGTACAGATGAATGGCAAGCTTTGGGGTACAATTTGTTTTGTTTTCTGTATTTTCTTTTTTTTTCTCTAGTCCCTCTGAGGTGTTCCGTTGTTATTTATGTTCCTTGACTGGTAGAGAGATGAATTGACAGTTGACTTCAGCTGCTGCAAAACCTTCCATCCCGAAACTTGGCCTACACACACAAGTAAAAGACGCTTGTACAGATATATGTTTTACTAATTTTTTTTCCTGCTTTTTTTTTAACTTCTCTAGGTCGATAATGATCGACTGTGCTCTTGTTTCTGGCCAGCACCAACATGCAGACACCAACATGCAGCGGGCCGAGCCCGGAACAATCCCCAAGAGGCGCATGACAATCTATATCAGACCGTACGGTGATTAGTCTTTTATTTTTTAGATACTACCTCAGTGACAACGCCAGTGGCTGAACCTAAGCCTCTCCCGATCACGCGGTTCTAGTTGAAATGGAGGGTACGGTATGCAGTGCCGTTTTAAAATGAAACGGTATTGCGATAAGCAACCTCGGTGTCGTGCACGTAAGGGGGTAAGAGGTGAAAATAAGGTTTTGGTGGGGAACAACCAAATTTAGAACGGCCCAGATCTGGCTCCTGGCCGATCGACTACGCCACCCCAGGAGCGGCGCCTGAGAGACAAAAATAGCGGGGAAGGGTATATAGCAATACAGGGTCCCATGTCAAAGGACCATAGCCCTGTTTTAACGCCCTTTGCCACATTATGGGCATCTACGATGGAATAACGGATAAACACAATTGCGCAGAACACTGCATGCACTGTACAATGCCGGGGTGCGAACTGCCGTTGGCATCTCATAATCAAGGTCCCATGTTAGGGCCTCTTTGATTTACATGTGAACGGGTCTGCTTTTAGGCCCGCATGGTTTGCTTGCGCGTCTTAATCGGTCCTGTGTGACTGGCCGCTTGTGGCTTAGCACTTTCTCTTGGACAAAAATAGCAATAGGAGCCGGGTTTCTTCCACCTGGGGTCAAAATTGGCCTTCGGAGCTCGCTTGACAGCCCTAACAGTGGTTGCTTTAATGAGCTTGTCTACTGAACGGATGGTATGTACCGCGAAGAAGTACAAGGCCATTCGGAAGTTCGGCGTCTCGTCCTCCCTCTCCTGAATGTGAGGCTTTTCCGGCTTTGCATTTAGGGGCTTTGGTGGGTGTCGGCAGTACGGAGTAAACTGTGAATTGAACCCTACGTCACTTTTCGTCAAGACATACTGCTTAGTCGGGATAGGCTATTTATACGAGTATTATCTAATTCTAGACGAAAAAGGGAAAGGTAAACTAAACGTTGCAAGAGAACCCGAGAAAGCGTAGATGTAAGCAGGAACGTGTGATTCTTGTGCCAACATCGAGATTGTTTATTCAGGTCTTTCCCATCTATTGAGAAATTCGACTTCTTTCGTAGCCATCGCTTTCCTCTTTGCCATAAACATGCGTCCTCCTGGGCCCTCCTTCCCTCTGTGGACGCCAGCCAGATACTGGCCACGTTCCTTTTCGACGAAGACCGTATCATTAAGCTGCGGTCCGACATGTTCGACGCGAATCCTCCGGAGATGATCCACGCGACGGGCGCCTAATCCTGTCCAAGCCGCGAATAGAGGAGCTTTCTTGAGTACAAACCAAGGAGACACGATGACCGCCCACCTCATCCACACGGTCGTGCAGCCGCGAGGCCTGTACCATGGGTGCTTCTTGCTGTGTGACATATCTAACACAGGCATCCTCTGTGGTTGCTAGGGCATCTCGGCCATTCGTACTGTTTTGTAAAGTTGGGGAATGAATGCGAGCTTCGCGTACAGTGCGGCGGTTAGCATTATACTTACATACAGCTTGTATGCAATACGGAACATCAGATAACTACGTACAATCCGGCAGGAAATTTGACAACCGTGTGACAGAGTTTTCTTCATCTTGGTTCTGGTCACTCCAGGGTTTATGGTACTTTGTAAATAAAATAAGGCCTTGCCTTTGTGAGCAACCATATTCTGGAACAGGGTACTTGGCGGCACTGTTTTGTGGTAAGGGGTTTCTATTAACAAGACTACCCGTCTCTAGTTGAGAATACGTTTACATCAGCACAGCTTTTCCGCGCGTCTCAACCAGTCGGCATCTTGCCGATGAGGGCTTTGTGTAGCAGCATTCTTCGTTCTAGTTCGTCTTCCAACCTCTGTACACTGCTCAATTTCCACCGCCGCACAAAGCGGGTCCAGGACAGCCGAGGATCTCGCTCGCGGGCCCGTTGGAACGACCGCGTCTTCTTGAAGCGGCGAAGGAGAAGAGCCGAAAAGATAGCTGCAACCAAAAAACGCCGACGACTGGTGGGTACAATCCACGTTTTGTAGGCCATAGCCTCTGATGTGGATGGCGCTGGCATCGGGGGAGGCGTCGTGGGGCCAGTAGGAGTGGGTGCCGGAGTGCAGCCCAGGATGGTTTCTTGGTCTGTCCGGAGTGGCGCCATATCCTGCAGCGTCTGCGGAGGTGGATGCTGCCTTAAATCGAAAAAAAAGAAAAAAAGAAAAAAAGAAAAAAAAATAGTTGGTCCAGCAGGGGAAAGCGGAAACATAGTTTGTGGGCAATCCTTATGATATCGAAAACAGGGTCTGGGCGGTGACTTCATTAGGCCAAGGGTCTTATTTATTGAAGCATTCGCAATTCTTCAATCTATTTTTGCGCCTGGGTCGTATGCACCGCCCTTACGCGTTTGCCGCACTCCACCCTTGTAGAGATTGTCCGAGGTGAGCCACGATGCGTGCGACGTTGTTGGCGAGGCGGCCAAGCGCTGCGCATTTCTCTTGTGCGTGTGCCAGTTCCGCGCGTAATCTGCCGTTCTCCCTCGTCAGCTGTGCAACCGCCTCGGTCAGCGTCGGTACGGGCATTCCCTTGGTTTGCTGCATCCTCCCTCGGCAGAGCTGCTAATCGTCGTGGCAGGCCGCCTTGTCACAGAAATGGCTCTAAAAAACGGCGTTGGAAGCAAGGGCGCAAAGGGCGTAAAGGGCGTAAAGGGCGTAGAAGTGCCATTGCCCACCGCCCCGTTGATTGTCGACACGGAGAACGAGGCCGTGGCTAACAGAGGGCTGCCCATTGGTGAAACCATGGCGATCGGGAGCGGCCTGGGGACGGGTGTCTGCTTTTAGGATAGTCTCTGGGAAGAAGGGGGGGTGAACAATCCAGCCGGACGCCCATAATACGGCAGAGCAATGCGCCGGACGCAGCCCGTCATTCCTTTGTGCATTTTGCGCACCGCAGCCGACGCGGCGTGCATCGCAAGGCAGCCGGCATTCTCGAAGCGGCGCCGCCTATAAGTGGCGTTGGCCATGCGAGATGGGCGAGGGGGGAAGGGGAGCCGGTCGGACTGCGATTTCGGCATCACATCTCATCTCAGCTGACGACCAGCCAACCCTCCATGCTGACGGCCGGGTCCGACTGACTCTGCTGTTTTCCGTCTGCCGGTCGGGTCCTCCGTTCTCCGGAGGCTTTCTGGCGACGAACCCAGGAGCACAGCATCCGCAACCCACTCCAATCTCAATCTCGTCTTTGCCGCGCGGCTGCAACAACACGATGCCGCCCACAGCACGGCGCGGTGGACCCAAGCTGGCCATCCGCCTTGCGAGCGGGCCCGGTCCCTACGCGCCCGGCGAGGTCCTCCACGGCGTCGTCGTCCGCACCGCGCCCCTCGTCACCAGCCACGCCACCGTCACTGTGAGCCTCCACGGCCGCGCCAAGTCGCGCATCCACCTGCTCGAGGGCGCCGACGGCACTGTGACGTACCACGGCCGCTTTGCGCTGCTCGCGCCCAGCGCGGCCAACGGGCTTGGCCCGACCGTCCACGAAGGGCCGTTGCACATTGCGGCGGGCGGCAGCGGTGACCCGCGCACCGGCGACCGGCGGCGCGACAGCCGGTGGTGGGACGACAGCGACGCCTACGTGGCCGGCAGCGACTACGATGCAGACAGCGGCGGCATGTGGCCGTTCGCCATCGAGGTGCCCGCGCACCCGGACCCGGACGTGGTCGCCCACGGCCAGGCGGCCCAGACGGCCCAGAACAGCAGCTTCATATCGCTCGACCGGGCCGCCGTCGTGCACCAGGCGCTGCCGGCGTCGTTCTACTGCAAGTTTGCGGGTGCGCACAGCAAGGACGGCGAGGCCTTTGTCGAATATTGGCTGGAGGCGGAGCTGCACCGCCCCCACCCGAGCGGCGGCGGCAGCGGCACCACCGACACGGTGACGCTGCCCGTGGCCGTACGGAGGCAGTCGACGCCGGCGCCCATCATCCCCAGCGCGCCGCGGGCGATGCCGGCGTTAGGCACCCTGGGCACCGACGCCGACAATAACTACGCGTCGCCGGCGGGCCCCCGCTGCGAGGTAATCTTGCCGCGCCTGCGGCCGGGCCAGGCGCACGCGCCGCTCACGTTCAAGCAGAAGGCGCAGATCCGGCTGCGGTCGGCGGCCCTGCCGCGTTACGCATTCCGGCTCGAGGCTGCGCTGCCCACGCTGCTCCAGCTCGACCACCCCTCGCCGCTGCCCGTGCGGTTCCGCGTGATCCCCGACATGGCGCGCACCACGCCGGACGTGTTGGGTAGCTGGGGCGACGGCGACGGCGGCAGTGACGGGCCGATGGCACCACCGCCACCCGTCCTCCTGACGGACCTCAAGCTCGTGCTCCGCGTCCATACCGAGGCCCTGGCGCCTACACCATGGGCCGAGCCCAGCCGGCTCGCCAACGAGCCGGAGACCGTGGACCTCGATGTATCCGCCGCATTGGCCGCGTACCTGCCGCTGGTGTTGCCGACGGGGTGGGTGGGTGAGGGCGAGGGTGGAGGCGGCGGAGGCAGCAGGTACGGCGGCGACAACAGCGGCGGAATCTACGACGACGATGGCGATGACGACAACGACATCAACAGCAACGGCCTCCAGGCCCCCGCCGGCGATGTTGGTGCCCTGCTCGGCCTGCGCGTCGGCTCGTGCCACACGTACTACGGCGGCTGGGACGGGACCACGGCCACGCCGCACCGGCGCAAGAAGGCGAACAACGCAGACAGGGACGGCAACCGGAAGGGGCCCCGGGACCGCCCGCTCGTGGCCAGTTTCGCGACGTACACGGTGCGGCGGTGGTACGTGTGGGCGTGGAAGGCGACGCTGGCCGTGGCGGGCGAGACGATGACGGTCCGGGGCACACAGGTCGTGCGGGTGCTGGCGACGAGCGAGGCGCAGCGGGCGCGGCCCTGGACGGCGGCCGAGGCGGCCGACTGGGCGGCGGCGGCGGCGCTGGCGGCGACGGCGGCCAAGGCGCCGAGCTACCAGGCGGCGATGGCGGAGGCCGGGGCGCCGCCCGGGATCGACGACTAGTGCAAAGGGACAACTAGGATGCATGATGTGTAGGGAGTAGTGCGACGGATTCCTTTGTACTCAAAAACAAGGGGGGGAATCTGGAGATGCGAGATTGATACCATGGTGGCTGTCTTCAGCGGGTAGGAGCGCCAGCCACCAAACCGGGCCAACCAGCCATACTGTATGAGGTCTTCTTTTGTTATCTCTTGTGATATTCCATGGGCCAAATTGGTACCAACGTATTTGAGTTCTGTTCTTTGTAGGTGGAAGAAGGGATTTCTGTAGACAGTTTAAAGCTCGTCGTCGGATGCTGCCGTAGTTGTTGCTCGATCTGAGAAAACAAACAAAAAAAATGAAAGAAAAATAAAAAAAAAGCACGAAAGTGCCTACAACCTGATCCTCTACTCTATGTCAGGTGCGAAATCTGCTGTAAGATGTTATGGCGCCATATGCAATGAATATATCACCTAGTAGAACTTACATTTTGCTTTCTTGACAGATGTTGTCGGCTGCTGAGTCCAGTGGCTACTGGAGATAGTATAAAGAAGAATTATGAAGCGTACGACGAGTCCAAGGGAATATCGTAGCCGAGTTACAACAAAGCGGTCAGGGAGGGGAGGGGCCTCCTAGTGTCCTCATATTAGCAACACCAAAGTCTTAAGTATAATCTAGTGATTACTTGAGTTGGGAGTCTCTTGAGCATGTACTACGTATTGCAGATGAAGAATTATGATCAACTATTACTTACGACACGGTGTCGTACAACACAAATGAAAAAGCTGCCATTTATGATTTCAATATTATATATAAGGTGGAGACATCATAGAAATGGAAAGCAAAAAATGGAGTAACGAGCATGAAAGGAGCCAGGGGCATAAAGAACCGATATAAAAACAGTTACCGAAAAAGGCCGAAAACGCTGTCAATCAGCAGCGAGGAGCAACCTTATATTGCTCGGCTTGGGTAGACTGTAACCTAGACAGACATCACAGCATAGCCTCAATTTGAAAAGAACCCTTGCAGATCAATTGGCCATCGGAAATCCCCATCAATCAGTCTCAACGAAACACTGTGGCTGCGCCACGGGAGCACATGAAAGCACACCCTCTAAGCAGGCTAAAGCAGGGACTGCACAGGCGCACGTCTTAAGGAGGAGATATCCCAATGAGTAGGTCCGTGTGGGATAATGCGCTGTTACTAAAGACTTCCAGATGTGAGTGGTGCATGGAAGCAGTGGGCCATGAACAGCGACAGGAGTAAAAACTACCTCCGGCATGTAGAATTTTCAGTCACACAGCTCCCCGAACGATTTCCGTTCCATGGCTTCCTCATGTCCTCTAAGGAGAGTTAGCCTACCGGAGTCGAAGACTGCATCCTCTGCTTCAGTTGACGGCTGTCATCCAACACATCTTCGAGCATGTTTTGGGAATCTAGACTTCAGCGTCGACCGCCTCTTCGTTCTCCCTTTCCTTCATCCTCCCTTCGTTATGACAGGCAATCTCTTCTCGATGGTTTGCCACAAGTTGATAGCGATGGCCTCTTTCTTCCACCAAGTAATGAGGTCCTTGCTTGCAGCCCCTGGCGCATCGATAATGCTTGTCTGCTGAGATGCGGGTCCAAAGACCAGCGCTGGCGGCTCTCTGACACTGTTTCTCCTCGGTGGCACTTTGTATCATTTTCTTCCCCTTTACCGTGGGAAGGCCATTCGTTATTTCTTTGTAAATAACCTCCATGCTAACGTTGATCTTCTTTCCGCTGCGACGTAAGGCACGAAGGCCTTCTACATGATGCCCGTCCGCCACCTCCCAATCAACGTCCAAGCCATACAATGGTTTCTTCGGAACTCGTTGACGGCTCCGCTCGATGGAAATGTCGATCACCGTTTCTTCGCATGTATACGCGTCTCCTGGGAACGCGTCTTCGTCTTTCTGAAGGGCTTCGAGTCATCCGTGGACGTTGACCCTCCCGAAGTCGCTCGGGGCCAGCACGGGATTGGGATCTGTGTTTGCATAGACATGCCTGGCTCTGGCATTTCCACGTTGGGAGGACTTAGAAAATCATAGTATATTTATACTGGGCTCTTCTTGTCATACTGCTTACCACGTTCCCAGTCACCCAGCCGCAGAAGTGGCAATACGATTAATCGTACACGTTCGCCACTTGACTGGTGATCTTGTTCAGCCATTTGGCTGGTTCGTTCGGCGGCTTGGCCTGGTTCGCTCGATCTCTCGGCCACGTCTGAGGCTGTCGGGCGATGGAAAGCCGGGGGTTCGATCATCTATGTTTACAAGGCAATCATCACCTTTTAGCCAGTCAGGATCGAGCAACGTGGTCACGTCTTGGGGCGTTTCCACGGGTGTCTATAGGTTTCCATGGAACAACGCGTTCTCATTGTCAATTGGCCAAATCGCCCCATCCACGGGATTTCCACAATCTTGTCAAGTCTCTCCTCTTTGAATATTTGCGTTGCGCAACCAAAGCGGTGCGACTGCAGCAAACGGCCGGTTGATCACGAGCCACATCTGGATCTATTTTTCGCAGAATTTGACAATTTTTATGGGTGCATATTTGAGCTTAGTGCGGCCGACTATCCGCGAATTCTCTTTTGAAGGTAAGACAGCCTCGCCTGATGTCTGCAGTTTTGACAGAGGACGTCCGTAAGGAACAGAGAGCGTAGAGTCTGGAGGGAGGGATGCCACGTTCGCCAGCAGCTTGCCCACACTCCACATCTTCCATAGGGTAGATAAGTCGTGGATCCGTTAAGCACAAGAAGCTTAAGATACAAAACGGACAATGCCACGACGGATTGTCTCCATACTCTGGGAGAACCCCTGGATGCCCAAGGGTCCAACCGGTCTGGTATGGGACACCGTCCCGCACCGAAACCGATGGATGACGGCATCCGCGCCCAGACTGCGCGTGGCCTCGCCACTGGCAGCCCCGTCGGCGACGTCGGACGCTGGTGGAACTGGCGTCAGGCCGGATGCCCTTCGGGCACCCATGGCGCCCGCCCCACACCAGGAAAAATAGGGCGACCAATCAGGGACGGGGGCTTATAGACGCATATATGAGGGCTATGCCCACCTCCTTTGAATCGACAGAAGGGCAAGCGTTGGCGTTGTTCGCCCAACATCCCTACACTTTACCTGCATATCCAGATCTTTCATTCTATCCGTGACCAGGCTCACCATCCAGTTCCCAATACCCTCACAGACAACTACTCTCATGGTAGGGCAACATGGAACCCTTTCGACGCTGCACTGCGGCAGTGTAACTGACAATAGCTGCCAATAGACCACGTTGCTCTTTGCCGGCCCTACCTTCGATTGAATGGGTGGTGCTGTTGGCTCGACGTAGTACGAGGAAAAAGATCCCAACTTCGCATCAGTTTCCGTTACTATGGCCGACACCATTGCCCAAGGTGTACTGGAACTCATCCCTGTTTGTTATAGTTAGTTTCATCTCCCCGAATCGTGCTCATTTACACAAGCTCTGACGAGTCAGCAGAGGGCTATAAATTTATGAAAGCGGTATTTGGCGCTCCTAGGGCTGCTGGCAAGGCTCTCTTACGACTGGAATTGCAGAAATATGTTCGTACATGACAAATGTACGCGCGATGATTCTATGTGGCGAGCAACAAACTAACGGGATACGAGGTGTTCGAACAATGGACGGAGAGGTGGAAGGAGGCACACCCAAACGGGGCTGGCAGCGATGCGTCCACAGTTCGTATTTTTCGCCAAATAACGGCAATATGTGCTCTTTTGCTGGACGCCAGGTCTCTGCGGAAGAAATACAAGATACGCCACCCACATCGCCTATGGTCTCGGGTATGGAGTCTCTCTTATTTTTTCCTGGCTTAATCATTTGAATGCGATTCCTCTAAACTGGAAATTGGCACTGATGAATTCCAGCTCAACGAGCCAAACCCCCCAGACTTTCGCCTCGACCAAGACATCGACGACGTGAGCATCAGGGCCTTTCAGGCATCTTGTGACGCCAATCTGAATTACTTCCGGCGGTTTCAATATGCGTGGAGCGGAGATGAGAAGTGGAAAGATCTCATCCTGCTGCTCCGGGAGTACAACGACAACCTCTACCACCTCGGAGTTGCCGGGACACCAATGCTGCTGGCAATGACCGAGCCTCCGGAAAACGAGACGGATGCCAGACGCCTAATGCTTGCTGCCAGGGCAGAAATCAATTCTCCAGGCACAGAGGCCAGGGCCTATGGGCAATTGCTTGGAGTTTTGAGAGCTAAGTTTGTACATGAGCCTACGATTGATGAATGCCAGCGCGTGCCAACAGTCCGTCGACTACACATCCGCAACGGTTACTACAGACCGCAGGATAACCTGGGAAATGAGACAGCTACCATGGCTTTCGTCAGCCAGCGAGGGGGAGGACAGAATCATCTCGCAACGCTGGTGGAGTGGACAAACCGAACGGAGGACGAGGCAAGGAAAATCAGCTTTCTGCTGAAGAAGCTGAGTTCGGAACTCACTCTTCTTCCAACCAGTCTTGGAGTGGCGGTAGATCCCCGGTATGGTCGTGGTCGTGCGGGTCTCATGCTAGCACTCCCTGGAGGCTTTGGGACTTTCCACGACAGTCCGGGGCGAGGTGCGATTTCCGTACAGCGCCGGCCCCAGAATCTGGAGGAGATCATCGGCGACGGACTACGGAGTCTGAGCGTGCGACTTCGAATTGCCCAGAAGTTGGCTACTGCGGTTCATACTATGCACGTCATTCAATATGTGCACAAGTTGAGTAACCCGCTGCGCACCCGACACGAGATGAAACCCGTCTAACCTGCCTGGGGTCATGACAGGAACATACGATCCTCGGTCATCCTGTTCTTCCCACGAATGGATTTAGATCTGCAATTTCCTATGATCACGGGCTTCAATCACAGCCATTTTCGAACCATAGCAGAGCAGCCACCAAACGATGGAGATGTAGAAAGCCACTATTCATTTAGTGATGGAGATGCTGACACAGACGATGAAGATGCACCTCCTGACGTGGGAGGAGGCCCCCAACAGGTTCTCCAACAGGTTCCCCAGCAGCAAGACATCCGCCTTGACTACTATCAGCACCCAGACAAACGCAACGATCCGACGATCCACTACAACGCGCACCACGACCTGTATAGCCTCGGCTGCGTGCTGCTGGAGATCGGCCTATGGCAGACTCTCAGGAACCGCATCGTCGGCATTGCGGATATGGTGCCCAACGAAGCGGCAGCAAGAATACGGGGTCTGGCTACAGAAGAGGATCTTGATCGGTAATGACATTTGATTCGTTCTTCTTTCCCTACTATCTCCGTACGTGTGGGAGACTAACGCATTGTCTCGATCAGTATTGTCGGGGAAATTTATGGAAATTATGTCAGGCAATGCCTTAGTGCGACCGCTCAGACATATTCGCTCAGATTTGAGAGAGAACTAGCTGAGAGATTTGCGAGTTGCCATATATAATGATGGGGGCAGGAACTATAAAAAGCATTAGGCAAAAGGGAGGATTTGAGGCCCAGAGAATGTGATGAAAGGGCCGAGAAAATAGAAAATAAGCCAAAAGCCGCCAGTATCAGAGACATCCATACGCTCGCCCCCTATTTTGCCCACACAAACCATCGACGAGGCGGAGACAAGAGCACAAACGAAAACACGCCATACCAACCGCCTTGTCGCCCCGCGCGCGCATGGCCTGCTCCTCCCGCCGGGCCTTGTCCAGCTGCTTCTTGCGTGTCACCAGCAGGGCCCGCTGTTCTGGCCGCGACAGGTTCATCAGACTCCGTCTGTCCGCGGCCCGCATGTTGGCGAGCTGCCGGTCCGCCACCGTACCGGCGCGCTGCTCCGCACGTGTGAGGGCCGTGGAGTGTAGTGTATGGTCTGCCGGTGTGGCTTCCGCCGTTGGCGGTGGCGGCGCCGCCACCTCCTGAGGCTTTCTCCCATCCAGGATAAATAGACTCAGGCGCTACCGATTATCTAAATTATAAACCTACATAAATTTGTATTCCTGTGCCATCGTCACATGCAGTCACCACTGCTCTCCCTTACATTATTATATTAGCTGTTCACACGTTACACCTTATCGCTGCTCAAGGCCCCCGAGCCTGGCAACCTAGACAAGGACCTTCAAAATTAAGAAGCGCTTTGTAACAAGTTGGGCTCGTCCGGGCCCGTGGAGAGGAGGGCCGCCACAATTTCCGACGTGCTGGTGCCGATCGGAACCATTGTCGTAGAACCATCTTGACTTCCTTAAACCTCGGCCGTCGCCACCGCGTCCTGCCGTCTTAGTTTATGGCGGCGGCCGAAGGCGGTTGTGTAAGACGAATACGAGAAAGCCGATGTAATGGGCGACTCTTGCAGGCGCCAGCTAGGCTGGCTTGGTCGAGCTGGGGCTGGCATCGGTAGACATACAGTTAATGCCACTGTGACCGTACTGCTAAAGCAATTGTCACTTAATTTTTATCAGCTCCATGAAAATGTTAGATAAACCATCGTGAATACCTAAAGTAATCAAACTATTCTCCATGTTCGAACGAGTCCTTAGTCGGAGAAAGCGGTAAATCGGAGGAATAAGAGAAAGTCGAAGACGTGTAGCGGGTTACCGAAGTCACGGAAGAGACGAGAGATATGGGCTGCCTCTTTATGCAGGGGAATATGAGTCACACCTTAATACCACATCAATAAAGTTATGACTCATTTTGTTACGGCTTTTCGAGATGCATTTAAACGTGTTTATCGAACCTACCAGATGGCGGCCCAGAAAAAAGTTTTGTGGCTGTGCCGGCTCGCGATGGAACAGCCAGAGGCACAGCGGGCACAGCAAGCACAGGGGAGCACAGGGAGCACAGGGAGCACATCCACTAAGCAGGTTAGAGCAGGGACGGCACAGGAGCACGTTCAAAGAAGGAAATCTCCTGTGAGGTTTTTCGTGTTGTATATTATCCTGTTATTGATTCACCGGCCTTGTACCCACACGTCAAGGTACTGAGGAATCAACCCTGTAAAAACAGTCATGATAATCATTTTACGCGAAACAACGAGAGCGGCAAACGGTCGGAGGCCGGGAATTGTAGGGAAAAAAATAGATCCTAATTTGCATGTCCACGTACTGGGCACAATTGCGCCGCCCCGTCAGTGTATTGTCGTTCCTGTTTGGCGCTCACTGTCTAGTCCAGGAGCCTTCTTGCGGGCCGCGTGGAGTCCATATCCATAACGACTGTGGCTGTGCCATGAGACAGAGAAGCACACAAAGGCACATGAAGGCAGACGAAGACCCACGAAGCGAAAAGGAGCTGCGTCAGCATGGTGGCCCCTTAAAAAGGAAAACTCTCGATGAGCAGTTTCGGCGCCCATATTGGGTCGCCCTGGCATCGGGGATGTATTGTTTACAAACCGTTTTTACAGCCTCAGAGTACGCTTCGTTTTGAAGCTCCCCAGGATGAAAAGCAAAGATGATGAAAAAGAAACAACGAAATTTGTTCAGCATAACTTGATGCAAGATTCCTGTTTCATGCAAGTTTCCTACCAAAGATACGTACAATTTCTTCTGCCTATAGTCAAAACAAGGCAGCGAGAAGACGTTGGTGGAGTATGATCCATCGTTTAATATACATAAACAAAGTTTGGGTTCTCCTTGTCCGTGAGGTCGTCAAAGGCCGTCTTGTTCAGACTACTGGGATCATTGGACATGACTCCTTGGGCGCGCAGGGCCTCCCTTTGTTTTTCCTTCCGTTTGTTCTCCCAAATGTAGACGTAGCGAAGCACACCAAACAGGAGAAGCTCAAGGACGTTCGCGACCAAGAGGGAGCCGATTCCGAGATGATAGGACGGGGCCTGGTACGACTTGTAAAAGAACGGGCTCGAAATGCTGCCAATGCAGGAGCCAAACCAGACAAGACCGGCGACGATCATCTTCTTGGACTGGCCGCCGGTGTTGCTCGTCACCATGGACAAGCCGATGATGAACGAGGCCTGGTAGGAACCGGTGAGGTAACTGTGTGTAAAAAGAAATGGCATTAGCCCGCAGTTTGGTTCAGGGTAGGTCAAAGATGTACGGTGAGAAAGCAAGTAAAAAAAAAACCCACAAGCATATAAGACGCCCGACGTAGGCATCCGTTGGGGCCAGCAAAAACCCGAGTGCGCCGGCAATCGTGGGCAGCATGAACAGCGCGCTCACGGTCGTGCGGCTGTTCGTCGGCATGTACTTATTGGCAAAGGCGCCGAGCACGATCCAGATGACCACGATGACGCCCTGGGGAATGTTGAGCAGCGTCGTGTGCAGCGTGTTGAAGCCGAGGCCCTGAATCACGAGCGTGGAAAAATTGGAAATGCCGCCGTTCGGGACGGCGCCGAGAAAGCCGAGGAAGAAGAACAGCCACGTCTTGTAGTCGAGGACGCCTTCCCGGACGTGGGCCCAGTTGATGGCCTTCTGCTCGAAGCGGGTTTGGTTGCGTCGCATGCGTGCGATCATCAGGAGCTTCTCGTCGTGCGTGAACCCCCGGAAGGTCGCCGGGGAGTTGGGGAGCGCCAGGAACAAGACCACAGCCCAGGAGGAACACAGAGCGCCGATAATGAGAAACTCGTATTTCCACGACGCAAGGCCACCTTTGATATTGCCGATGCCGTAGCCTGCGTTAAAAATAAAATAAAAATATTAGCACAACAACGCACATCACCCTGTCGAGCCAAAAAATATGTCCACGACCACAAGAGAACCACATACCCAGAAGGCCGCCGCCGGCCACACCGATTCCATTGAATGCATACCAAGCGGAGATTCGAGAAGGTTGCTCTTCCTGTGTGTAGAACATGGTCGTGAAGGCCATGAAAGCCGGATCGGAGATGGATTCAAAGGCTCCCGAGATGACGCGCAGAGCGGCGATCGTGGCAAAGTTCTTGGACGCCGCCTGGCACATGAGAAAGACGCCCCACAAGAAGATGTTGAAGGACAGGTACCACGCTGGAGGAGTCCGTTGCATGATCAAGTTGGACGGAATCGACCATCCCAGCCAGCCAAAGTAGAAGATGCTGGAAAGCCACGAGTACTGGTCGCCGTGGAGGTGAAGATCCTTCTGGATACCAAAGATGGCCGCATACGAAAGCGTCGTTTTGTCGACATACTAAAGGTGTTAAAAGATTTTACCTAGTTTTGTTTAAAAAAGAAAGAGAACGTATTTGTAGATACAAACACCCCCCAAAAACCTCTGCAATGACGTACATAGAAAAAGTAGCAGATGCCCAGCAGCAAGAGAATGCGCCGATCCAGCTTCCGGACAAGCCTCTTCTCCTCGGCCGTGTCGATGGCATCGTCGTTCGGATAGCGCTCCAACGCCTCGCGGTACAGCTCACCGTGGATGAGGTTGACTTGGACGGGCAGGGCCTTTGCAATGCTCTCGACGTGGTCGTAGTCGTTGTTGGCCGTCTGGCGGTCGTCGCCCAGTTTGATGGTGTCCATCTCCGTTTCTTTGGCGGCAGCCATTTTTGCGGTCCTTAGCTGAACCAGAGAATTTTTTTGTTTTTTGATATAAAAAAAAACAAAATCTGTGAAACAAATTCGTGTGACTGTCGACGAGGGTGACTCCCCCAATCGAGAGGAAGACACCCGATTTTTATCTTTTTTTCTTGATCCCTCTCCCCGACTTGTCCACCCAATGCCCTGCTACAATACTACCTCGTTTCTGCCCTGAATCTCCTGGCCGATTCCTCCTGTTCCTCGGTTTCCCCAGATTTTTGCTTCCGAACTGGGGTTGCGGAGACGAGACCTGGGGTTAGAGAGGGAGAGGGTGGGAGGGTAGGAGAACAGAAAAAGCCGTAATGCCGGTATTCATTCTGTGATTGGCCGGCCAAAACTAAGGAACCACAGCCTTACACCCGGTTTGTTTTAGTTCGTCCACGGCCACAGGGAGGCACACGACAGACACCGCTCCAGTGGCCGGCCGATGCACCGAAGCAAGCGTCCCAATTGGCCCCCTTTTTGCTATTCTGTGGGTGTATCACGAGTACAGCTCCGCCTGCTGAAGGGCCGTGGAGCCGGACGCATTGTTCTGATTGGGAAATGGGCCAGGAAAAAAGTGGTATCGATTTGCGCCCCCATCTCGGACCGTAGCCAGGCAAGAGGCGTAGCCAATATTGTGTTGGTTCAAAGGTCTCTTGCGGCACCGGCATCTTTCTGAAATGGCCTTGCAGAGGACGTAATGAACGGAGGCATTACTGCCGGCTTCGGATACGCGGTCTCATACGAAGCGTACTTAAGGAAAAGCAAGCCAATAACGAGAAAAAAAAAGTGCACGGCACGTGTTAAGAATATCTGTGGCATCTTTCGCACTTACACACGACCGACGTCTCTTCGCAGGTTTCCCATATACACCACTGAAGCTGTGTCTCGTTTGACTGCTCATCTTCCACTATGTCACCAAGCGCCGCGAACGGCACGGCGAAGGCGCCGCAGCTACCTATTGACGAAGTCAAGATTGTGGCCATCGAGACCTATGGTAAGTGAGAGATGATGCCCCGGGGGAATCTGAGCGTACGCTCGCTTCTATATCTGGGTCAGTACTGACCATACCAACGCATTGTAGACCTCCGGTTTCCTACCAGCTTGGACGCCTCTGGCTCCGACGCCATGAACCCGGCGGGCGATTACAGTGCGGCCCACGTGCGCCTCAAGACAAACACAGACCTCGTCGGCCATGGCATCGCCTTCACCATCGGCCGCGGCAACGATCTCTGCACGGAGGCCGCACGCCAGATCGGCGAGCGCCTGGTCGGCAAGACGCTGGGCGCGCTCACGGCGGACATGGGCCGGACGTGGCGCTACCTGGTCGCCGACTCGCAGCTGCGCTGGGTCGGTCCCGAGAAGGGCGTCGTCCACCTGGGCCTGAGCGCCTGCGTCAACGCGCTGTGGGATCTGTGGGGGCGGTACTTGGAGAAGCCGCTCTGGCAGCTGGTGTGCGACATGAGCCCCGAGGAGTTTGTGCGCTGCATCGATTTCCGCTACATCGAGGACGCGATCACGCCGGATGAAGCGGTGGCCCTCCTTCGGTCGATGGCCGCGGACGGCAAGGCGGCCCGCCTGGAGGACGCGCGCCGCAACGAGGCCGTGCCCGCGTACACGACGCAGGCCGGCTGGCTGGGCTTCAGCGACGCGCGCATGACGGAGCTGCTGCAGACGAGCATCGCGGCGGGCATGGACAAGTTCAAGCTCAAGGTGGGCGGCGCGCTGGCCGACGACCTGCGGCGCCTCACGCTGGCGCGCGACGTGATCGGCCCGGACCGCGTGCTCATGCTGGACGCGAACCAAGTGTGGAGCGTGCCGGAAGCCATCGACGTCATGCAAAAGTTTGTCGAGTTCAAGCCGCTGTACGTTGCACCGTTTCCCCAAGGGAACCTGTCATGATAGGGGAAGACCATACATAGCTAACGAATGCATGACAGGTTCATCGAGGAACCAACGTCCCCCGACGACATCCTGGGCCACGCTGCGATCAGAAAGTCTCTCAAGCCGTACGGCATCGGCGTCGCGACCGGCGAGCACTGCCAAAACCGGGTCATCTTCAAGCAGCTCCTGCAAGCGGGCGCCATCGACTACTGCCAGGTCGATGCGTGCCGGCTGGGCGGCGTCAACGAAGTCATGGCTGTCCTCTTGATGGCGAAGAAGTATGCCAGACATCACCGTCCTACTTGTCTTCCCCAGCTGCGTGTGACCTATTCTAACAGACATACAAAAAAAAATAGGTTCAATGTACCCGTCGTTCCTCACAGCGGCGGGATCGGCCTCAACGAGTACACGCAGCACTTGGCCCTGCTCAACTACGTCTGCGTGTCGGGGCAGAAGAGCCTGCTCGAGCACATCAACTCGTTCAGCGAGGTGCTGACGCACCCCGTACAGATGGAGAACGGTTATTTCCTCACGCCCTGGGAGACGGGCTACAGCGTGGAGTACAAACCCGAAGCCATTGCCGCCTATGCGTACCCGCACGGCACGTTCTGGCAAAGCGAGCAGGGCCAGAAAATCATCAATGGGCCGAAATTGTAGGGTCACAGTAGCGTAGCAGTAGCCACCACATACGAAAGCAAAAATTGGTCTCTGATTTATTTCTTCCATATGTGCCCTGATATACAAAAAACTCCGGGTTCGAGAATACAATCTGACTCTGGCAAACCCAACGCATCTTACACGGACGGGAACAGAGTCTGAAACAGGGTGTCGTCGTCTAACCATCCGTTAAACAGATGAAACTGACACTCGGCGTCGCCACATTGTCCCATAAATGCAAGGGATTCCATCCCAGTGGATGACGGCAGCAGAGACGGATCGCTTTCGTTCCCCTCGATCAAGTTTCCGTCCGTAGGCGGCTCCGGATCAGACGCGTGCAGTGTCCTGGTGACTCGGCTCTGCCCCTGCGGTCGTGCGTAGTCAACGCCAACGCCAGCTCCGGGGTCGCCCGTTGCGCATGTCAGCGCGATGGTCTCGGCGTGGTCCGCATCCGGGGTTGTTTTGGCGCGCAAGGGGCGCTTCGGTCGAAACGACCCGGGACGCTGGCCGTGGCCGTGGCTGTGGCCGTGGCTGTGGGCCTGCCCGTCGGCACCGCAAGGCGTGCTGGATGCCGCGAGCTGGAAGATGTCGTGGTAGAACTGCGCGTGCCAGTACGTCTGGCCGAGCTGCTCGAGGACGTCGATGCAGATTTTGAACCGCGTCTTTTCCAATTCGTAGCTCTCTACGTCGGCAGCGTAGCGCATTGCCAGGATTTGCACGATGAGCGTAGACAGAACGGCCGTGACGCTGTGTGTGGCAGGCGTTAGTCTATTTGTATGCGACAAAGGATTGTGTTCGGGGACGATAGAGCATGTGCAAAGACAGGGAAGACAATACCCGTGTGTTGGCAAGTACTGGACCAAGTCCAACGTGAGCAGCTCATCAAGCAGCTCGGTGGATTCGGCGGCAACGGAGCGCGCGTCGGCCGACGGCGGCCGGGAGCCATCCGCGCGGTCCTTGTCCATGGTACTGCTTGATTGCAAAATGGCGATCCGAACGATGCTGCAGCAGTCATTGTGTCAGAAGACAACGCTCGCCTCCATAACGGGCAGACAGAATGTCACTGCGGCCAATACGTACTTGAAAATGAGATGGAGAAGCGCCCGATAGACACGGTGAAGACCGGTGCTCGGTGACGACGGGGCGATGGTCTCGTCCGGCGGCCGCCGGCGGGACGCGGGACTGAGGCTTGCGGTCCACGACTGCAGGGTGGCCTCGCACACCGAGATCTGGTGCCGCAGTGCGTCTGGTGCCACGTAGGGCAGCGACAAGACACCCTCGATGTAGTAGCAGAGCTTGACAAAGTCGACAAACATGGCCTTGACGGTGCGGTCGTCGTCCGTGTCGTGCACCTCGTCCAGGTCCGAGGCGACCGGCAGGGGCACATTGCAATCCAGGCTGTTGATGTGCATGGGCCGGTTCGTCCCCAGCGAGATCAGCCGGTCCCGCACCAAGCAACACCACCAGACGCGCCCCCACAGCTTCCGCTCGGGGATCGGGCCGCACTCGCGGTGCAGCCCGGCGCCCTGGACCAGGCTGATGGCCTGGTAGGCCCAGTACCAAGTGTGCTTTTGCTCGGCGACCGAGGGGAAATGGTGGCTCATCAGCAGCAGGGCTTGGATGGTCACAATGTCGTCAGACTCGTAGTCGAACTGATGGAGATACTACAAACACCCGGTAAGCAGTGGTGCAAGGAATGACCGGGGGACATGAAAACCACTCACGCGAGCTCGTGTATGGACGCAACTTCGTGCTTGGCGCCGAGACGAGAACCCCATCTGCTCGACATGATCCATGGGAATGTACTGCAACAATGTGGGCGGCACGCGGTCAGTTCTGGGACAAGGACAATAGCAGGAAGAATGATCGCATCACGACATACGGCCACGGCGATGAAAACGATGGCTTGAAGAAGCAGCAGGCTCGGCCCCTTCCCCTGCATCAGCGTGTCTTCTGTGCTCTGCTCGTAGCAAGCCAGGAACGCAGGCCGGTCGATGACCGGGAAGAATGGGTGGAAGACCCGGAAATAGGCCGCGACGCATTCGTCCAAGATCGGCTTCGGCGGCAGGTCAAACGCCCCCTTGAGCTTGAGGAAGCGCATGTCCTCGGCGAAGGCGTTGCGGGCGTCGGCCGCTTCGTCGCGCGGCACGATGGGCAAAATCAGCCCACGCTTGCGGCCGAGGGCGGAGGCTGACGACGACGACGAGGACGACGGCTGGGGCCAACCGATGAGCGCAGCGTTGCGGAAAAAGGCATAATGGGGCATCTGATGGCGCAGGACATGCTCGGGAAAGGCGACGCGCGGCTCGGGGGCCTCGGCGCCCGCGGCGGAGGCGGCGCCCGCGGCGCCGGATGCATGGCGGACGCGGATCCGGCTGCGGCGTTTCTTCTTGGGCTCGATCACGCACTGGAACCCGTCGGCTTTGCATTTGGTGCAGGGCAGACCAACATCGTGGGCATCGCAGCGCGTCTTGCGCGTGTGGCACGATGAGCAGGCCTTGGCTGCCCGTCTGGCCATGGTTGCATCGCAGATTTGGTGTTTCACGGAAGCAAGCCAAAGAATACGGACTGCCAACCCCCCCACAGCAAGGGGCTGTGACCAAAGGCCATCGAGCTCGGTCCCGTGAAAAAGACTGGGTCCTGTGGCAGTACGGTTGACAAATACGGAATACGGAGTCTTACCCCGTTGGGGCAAGGCCGGGAAATCGGCAGCTACAAATAAGAGTATGACAGAAACCCACTGATCTGTCCGGCTGCTGATACTTTCTCCGCTCTCCATTCGTGCTACTTCTCGAGTAGCCGAACAAACCGTATGATGTTTCATGTTTTAGGGACAACTAAATCTGATAGTTGAGAACAAGCCAACCGACGGGACGTCATTATATACCTGCCGCCCACAGTCCTGGCTCTCTCGGGTTTAGAGGAAACAAAGTGACGACAACTCCGATCGACATGGTCCAGTCATGTCATGGACATTAGTCGGCGTTAGGACATACCAAAACAGTCGTATGACATGTAGCTATGTCCTCTATATATATATATACACCTCTCAAAGCTTGTTGAGCAAGGGACCTAGCTCGCCTTTCCCTCCACCACAGACCGGAACATTTTGGAGCCCACGCCAACCGGAACTCCAGCAAAGAAGCAAAACAAAAGATGCCTTCAACCTACCCTACGCGCAAGATCGGCGACACGGCGGTCTCGGCCATCGGCCTCGGCTGCATGGGCATGAGCTATGCCTACACCTCGTTTGGCGGCTACAGCCACGACGAGGAGTCCATGCAGGTCCTCACCCGCGCGGCCGACCTGGGCGTCAACCTGTGGGACACGGCCGACATCTACGGCGAGGGCGAAAACGAGAAGCTGCTCGGCCGCTGGTTCCAGGCGACGGGCCGCCGCGACGAGATCTTTTTGGCGACCAAGTTCGGCCACATCCGCCAGCCCGACGGCGGCCTCCGCGTGCGCGGCGACAAGGCGTACGTGCGCCAGGCCTGCCTGGCCAGCCTCGCGCGGCTGGGCGTCGACCACATCGACCTCTACTACCAGCACCGCGTGGACGCGTCCGTGCCGATCGAGGAGACCGTCCAGGCCATGGTGGAGCTGAAGAACGAGGGCAAGATCCGGTACCTGGGGCTGTCCGAGTGCTCCGCGGCCACGCTGCGGCGGGCGTGCGCGGTCCATCCGATCGCGGCGGCCGAGATGGAGTTTTCGCCGTTTGCGCTCGAGATCCAGTCGGAGCAGACCAACTTCCTCGCGACGGCCCGCGAGCTGGGCGTCACGGTGGTGGCCTACTCGCCGCTGGGGCGCGGGTTCTTGACGGGCACCATCAAGAGCCGCGACGACTTTGACGCGGGCGATACCCGCCGGAGCCATCCGCGGTTCTCCGAAAAGAATTTCCCTGCCAACCTGGCCCTCGTGGACAAACTCTCCACGCTGGCGGCCGAGAAGGGCATCACGCCGGGGCAGCTGTCCCTGGCGTGGGTTCTGGCACAGGGGTATGTTTTTTTTTTTTTTTTCTTTTTTTTGGCGTCCTACATTTCCACGGAAAGCAAAAAAACTAATCTTACGCTAACTGACGCTTACAAAAAGGGACGACATCATTCCGATCCCGGGCACCAAGAAACTCAAGTACCTTGAGGAGAACGCGGCGGCCGTCAAGGTCACGCTGACCAAGGAGGAAGAAGAAGACGTGAGGAAGACAATCGAGAGCGCGGGCGGCTCCAAGGGCGACCGCTACCCTCCGTTCATGATGGCCGTGCTCTTTGGCGACACGCCGCCGTTGAAGAAGTAACCGGGTCGTCGTGCCAATTTTCTTGCACCAAGTAGCGGCAGAACATACGGGAAATGCATGGCTACATCTTTCCAGATCGTGTAGTTGAAATATGATGCATCACGTTGACTGCTGAAAGATGACTTGCTACGTTCATGTCCACACGCTTCCCGTCGCCCTCTTCAGTTTCTTCCGTGCCGCAAAAACTCGCATCATGCACCTACTAAGCCTTCCCGGCACCGTGACCCCCAGGCAATTCCTTCTTCATGAACACGGTCCGGAGATTCCATGCATTCCCCGACTTGTCCAATGAGCCGTAGTAGTTCTCCACAGTCTTGATAGCCCGATAGCCTCGTCGCTCGTACCAGTTCTGGTTGACCACCTAGCGAGGTTGTTAGTGCTCGGAACACATGCGGCGAATGTGGGATTTCCATCGAGACAAAAAAAAAGAAAATCCTACGTTGGGCGTGCTCTCATAAAACGCTTCCACCACGTCCGGCCGCGTCTGGTCGTCTTTCGACAACGTGTCGATGGCGAGAATCTGTGCCGACAGCGGTGGGGTGACCGCCATCGCCTCTGCTTTGTCCATGGCGGCACGGCCGAGGCCGCGGCTCTGCAGCGCCCACGAGACGTAGAAGCTGGAGATCCAGTAGACGCCCGTGGCCGGCAAGCCGAGGCCGAGGGCCTCCGAGTCCGGGTTGCCGGCGTCGAGCGAGATGTGCCCGATCGGGTGAATCGGTGTGTTGCTTGGCGTCCTCGCAACACCACGAATGGTGCCGCTCGTGTCCTGGAGCGGCTCCGATTCCTGTTTCACGGTCAGTGTCCCAGTTTAGAGATCACGCCCCGTTTCCAAACCAAAAAAAAACCAAAAAAAAACATGCCAGTGGATATTTTGCTATATGCTCCTCGAGAAGCTGACGCGGACGCTCGTCGTCACCGGACAAGATCTATGGGAAAGTTAGACAGAGAAGAAAAAAGGTCAGCGCATGGTCTGCACGCAGACGCCCTGCCCGACCTGAACAAGGCCCGTCACAGGATTGGATTCTCCTTGGGCACTGCAGCTTACAATCCAGTATATGCATTTCGTTCCCTTCCTCTGGGCCTCACGCCACGTGGTGGCGACTTTGTTCGCGTTCCAGCCGCATTGCACCCGTTGCCCAACCAATCTCTCGATGTGTTGCGGCGATTCAGGGTCCCATGGGATTAGATCGACCGCAACTTGGCTCGCGGGCCTTGCAGTCCCTGAACTGCTTTGCACCGTCATTCTGAAAAATCATACCCAGCACAAAAAAACAGTGATCCGTCTGAGTGAAGGTTGGTTGACCGCCGTATCAGCCGCAGACGACGGATGCCTGGTTACATCGAGATAGGGGTTCTTCTACACAATTACTAAGATATGAGTCACAGAAGATGCAAGAAGGGAATGGCAATACGACCGAAGCGAGACGCAACATCGCCGGCGCAATACCAGAGACAAGTTCCGTCATCGACAACCGCTTTTTCGGAAATATCTTGATGCTGTCACCACTCTAAAGAGGTCATCCAGATCGGGGATCCAGACTGGTTATAGCTGCGCGTGCTCCAGTACGCGGCCAATTTTTAAAGAAATAAAAGCATAAAATCATAAAACAATAAAAAGTTCATTATAGCTGGCTGAGCTGCTCTTTAGTCAGTTGAAACGCGGGAAAAAAAAAATAAGACGGAAGACCGGACGCATTTATTCCAAATGCTTTTGAAATCCTGCTCTCCGACCTATGTCGAAGAGCTAAGACCACAAGCAATTGGGGCTTGGTGTATGACATATTAAAGACTAAGGAACGGCATACAATTATTGCTATCAAGGAATATCCCCTGTGTCGTCCGCTTTTTTTTTCTTAGACATGAATGGCTCCAGTGTAATTGTAGTCGGCTCCAGTAGCTGCAACTCAAAACCAACGAGATGTGAATATCCTTTGTTTTTGCCTTCTCGTTGCCCAAGCTAGCACAATTGAATAACTACGCTCGAATACAATAGCAATGCACACCCAACTACAACAAAAGATATACGCCCCCATGCTTCAACGACGCCAAGATCTGCTACTGACAATCTTGTCCACAAACCGCTGTATTTGTTGGGCAATGGCCGCAGGGGCTTCCACGGGCGACAGATGCCCCGAACCAGGGATGACCTCGAGCTGCGCGCCGTGTATGCGGGAGTGCACGCCCGTCCGCACGCGCTCCAAAGGTTCCACGAGGTCGTTTTCGGCGGCCAGGACGAGGACGGGCGGCGGTTCTGCCAAGCGTTCCAGCGACGTTGCGGACACGTCCTCGGCCATGGCGTACGCAGGCCACGCCGATCGTGCCGCCGGGTTGCCCTTGAGCATGTCCTCGACCAAGAACGCGGGCAGGGAGTGCGCCGCATCGTCGTCATCGTCGCCACCACCACCACGGAAGGACGCAGTGAGCACGTTCCGGGCGACGAAGGACGCCGACGCGGCGCTATCGTAGGCGTGCATCTGCTGCTCCCGCATGTCCGGCGGCAGGCGCAGCGGCGTTGCCGGCGCGGGGCTCACCAGCACGGCGCCGACCGCGCGGACGCCGCTATCCTCGATGTTCTTTCGGTCGCCTTGCAGCACATGCGCTGCCACCACCTGAGCTACCTTGGCGCCCATAGACAGGCCGACCAGGACGACACGCGCACCGATCAGCCCGCGGGCGTGCAATGCAGCAAGGACGGCCTCGACGTCGCCGGCCAGTGCGGCCATGCCGTAAGCATCGGCAGCAGCGGGTCCGGTGGAGCCGCCCCAACCACGGAAATCGAGAGACACGGTCCGGTACAACCGGAGGGCGGCGGCGGAGACGACCCGGGACCAGGTGCGCGTTGAGCCACCCCAGTAGTGGAGAAAGACGAGGGTCAGATCATCGGTGCTAGACGCGTTCGGCGGCGCCAACGGTTTTTCTGAAATAGAGGCGTGAATGCACACGTCAGAGCTGAGCTCAACAAACTCGCTTCGAAACGTGGCCATCACGGGTTGAAAAGTTGACGATGCTGTCAAAAGATAGGAGAATTGTCATTCAAAAAAACTGATTCTTGATTTGGCCGTCCAAAAAAAGTCCAGAAATGACTCGTGAGTGTCAGTGCCTCATTTACATACAAATATATGAATTTTTTGTCCTTTGCGCAAGACAAACGTCGTCATCGTTCGCCTTTGACCACAGCTGCGATGATTCCACATACCGATTCCAGGTCGTCAGTTGGGAGGGCAGTGTGATACAGTGTTCTGTCCCGTAAATACAGTGCATGCACTGTACCTTCCCTGAAATCAAACCGTGAATTAGGGGATTCCAAATTCAAGCACTTTTTTTCTTTTACCGTGCTCACATGGAAATTGACATACGCCCCGATCCGTTTTACAGAGACGGCGAAAGAGGCCCCGGCTGTGAAGGTAAAAATTACAAAGCTGTAATATAATAAAAGACAAAAAAACCAGAGAAGAAAAAGTAGTAGCAAAAAAATGTCAGAAACAAAAAATGACAAAAAAAACTGACAAGAGTGGGATTCGAACCCACGAGAGTTTCCTCACTAGTAATAACACCGTCTTACAGCGAAGTTAGGTAACTTGAGACTAGCGCCTTAGACCGCTCGGCCATCTTGCCTATAGCGTTGAGGCATTTATGTTTGTGTTATAAAGGCTGTAGCGCCGTTCCACAGTGAAAATCACAAGACCTGCCACAACGACCTTCTGAGGCCCGTAAGGCAACGTCCAGTCTTTTTCTGTTTTGTAAATTTATCCGACTACCCTATTCGTTGCGTTTCTATTTCCTCATTCGTATGCTCCTCGTTGCTTTTATTATTTTGCTTTCCTCTCTTGTCCGACTTTCTCCAGATGCATTCTGATTGTTTTGATTTTATTTTCTCTATTCTGGTACAGGGACCACAGCCAGAAGAGTAGACAAGACACAAGAAAAGGACCGTCATTGTTTTAGATAAAGGTTCTGCTATTGAAATGGTGATGATATTGCAGTTCATCTCTCTCGTGTGTAAAAACTGCGGAAGCACATCATTCGAGACAGTCTCTTACTCGTTCTTCCACCGTCTCAACATTCAAAATCTCTAACCAATATAAAAACGACGGGAAACGTCCATAAAAAAGATGAATATCATAAAAGGTCATGAAAACTAGGCCACAAAGCGTAGGCCGCGCTTGCCACCCTTCTTCTTGTCGCCGCCCTTCTTTTTTCCTTTGTCCCCTCCCTTCTTCTTGCCCTTGTCACCGCCCTTCTTCTTGCCCTTGTCGCCGTCCTTTTTCCCCTTCTTGGGCGCTTTGCACTTTGCCTTCTCTGTGCGTTCTGTCAGCGTGCCGTGCACCAGCAGGTGGTTGATGCGGTCGTCGTCCGTCGTCAGCTGGGTGAACGCCGCGTAGGCGGTCGTGTTGCGCGCGAGGATCCAGCGCTGCGTGCCGTTTTCGAAAAAGGTCAGGTCGGGCTCGACGAATGCCGTGGAGGCGGTGGACCCCACGGCGCGCTTGGCCGAGTGCACCTCCCACACCTTGGCGCCCGCAATGTTCTTGCTGCTGGAGCTGACGCACTTGGGGTACGCGTCCTGGTCGATCGTGATGCCGCCGCAGTGGTCCGAGCCGTCACCCGGGTAGACCTTCAGCTGGTCCGAGCAGTCGCCCCCGGCGCTCTCCTCGAAATTGGCCGAATGGTACTTGGTACCGCTGTCCTGGCAGCACTCTTGCAACGACATGCTGGCGCAGGTGTGGCCGATGCTGCCACGGCAGCTGGCGCCCTCGTAGAGGTCGATACCGTAGGAGGCGTAGGCCGTCCCGTGGAAGATGACGGCCGCGGCGGCGGCGAGGGCGGTGGAGCCGGTGAGCTGCATTGTGGCAACGTGTCGGGGTGTCTGTCGGACAAAGTGGTTAGTGCTGGCTTCTAGGACTGAGAGTGGCCGCCGTGTCTGTACCTTGAGGGTGTGAGACTCGTTTTGGTCCTAGGAATACAAAGCTGCCAAACGATCTCACGTTCTGTTGCGCACAGTCAAGGTGGTTTGGCTGCCTCGATGCTCTGCTTCTACATTCTTTTCTCGGCCCAACTTAGGGACGCAAACAGTCTTTTTATACTTTTGGTCTCTCTTGCAAGATACCATGTTAGATCTTCCCATCTCCTCAAAAATACCCTCAACATCTTCAGCGGACGTTGTTGTCCATGATGGAAATACGTCACCGCAAGAGGACGCGTACGCTGGATACTATCCATGCCTACATATCGTGTGCTCATCAAAATTCAAAAAGGGGCACAAGCACTTGGCAGGTGAGATTTAATATGCTTCGACAAGACCACTGGTGATCTTGCAAAGTACGATGCAAAAGAAAAAGGAAGAAAAAAAGAAAAAAACCACAGACAGCACACCACAGACACTTGTTTACGGAAGACAATATCCTGTGATAACGAGGCTGGGTTGGCATGACGTAGGTCAGCAAGTCGTGCCTCTTCGTCTCGAAGCAATCTAGGCCGCGTCGAGGAGTCTCACGGACTCCCGGCGACCGTTTCGGGCGGCCGGTGAGACACCGTCTATAGTTAAACATTGCCTTTTGGGTGGGCAACGTAAGCCTCGATAGATTTCTACCGGGTGTCGTTCGTACGTCCTCTACTTGCGGTCGTGCGTGGGGCCTGCCACGCGGGACGCCCGCGGGCGGCACAGGGGCGTTGGCGATATTAACGCTGCCCAGCTCGGCTGCGGACGTGTAAAACAAAGCCCCACTGGGTTCTCATTTAAATGCAGAAGCGGAGATGGTCAAGAAGGATTCAACGTTTTCAACCGGATCCTCCTTGTTAATTGAACGTGACGACATCTTTACGAAGCCGAGAACCATCGTCCATCGTCATCCAGAGCAGACATAAGACACAAAAGAGAGAGTCCTTCAGCACTCAATCTTACGGCCCACGCAATCCGTCCCTTTAGCCTCACTGTGCCCTGCCCAGATAACGATGGCAACCGCCAAGCCGACAGAGACCATTGTGGGAGAACCAGCGTTTCGAACGGAGCCGCCCTGGTATGTCTGCACTGTGAAGACAGAGCGCCCGTTGCCGCACAGAGTCGGGCACGGCTCTGTGTCCTACCGCCTCACGATTGACGCGGAAAACGGCCGCACCTACGCGCAGTTGGCATCCGATGCGGATCGCTTGGCCTTCATGCAGGCCCACGCCGACGAGGTGCGGCGCAGCGCAGAACCCGACAGCACCTTCTACCACGACCACGACGCGGGCAAGCGGTACATCCTCTACAAGGGCACACCCGAGTACGAAGGGCTCCAAGCGCTGAGCCAGGCGGACGGCCGCTTGTGGTGGCCCGAGGGGACGCCCGAAGCCGAAGCCGTGGTGGCGTACTTCAAGACGCACGCGCACGAGGTCCGTGACGTGCCGGCGCGGCAGGCGTGAATGGCGACAGAGGAGCCGACTAGGATAATTCCAAAGAAATGCATTTGTCTTCGCTAGTCACAAGAAGAAGAGAAAAAAAATCCAAAAAAAAAACATAAAGACGCTCCAACAACGACACAGAATACACTATCAGAACAAGGTCACCCCTCGGCAACCCCCCAAGCACACCCTCGCTCACAACTCGCCCATCTCGTCGGCGCTTGTCCGTGCCGGCGGGGTCGCCGCCGGGATCTTCTTGTTGAACGGCCCGTAGAACTCGGCAAACACCGACGCCAGCTCCTCGGCGGCGATCTGCATGTGCGCGCCCGGCACGCTGCGGAAGTGCAGCCCGCCCTTGCGGTCGAGCGCCTGCAGGCCCAGCCAGTCCTCCTGGTAGAGCACGCGCGCGCGCAGCGGCACCTCCTCCGTGCCGTTGACCTCGCTGAACCACGCCGACGCCTTGGGGATCGCCGTCGTGTCGTTGGCAAACAGGTACATGACAAAGTGCGCGAGGCTGGCCAGGTGCGCGCGGTAGGTCGCGTTCTTCGCGGCGCGCTCGTTGTTGATGTCGGCCAAGAAGTTGGAGTGGGCCAGGTAGTCGGCGTAGGTGGCCGGCGTCGCCGGGTCGCGGAAGTACTGCGCGGGCACGAGGCGGCCCTGCACAAAGGGCGACCAGGTGTTGCCGCGCAGCAGGGCCATGGCGGCGCGGCAGACGAGGTCGGTGCTGCGGCACTCGACAAACTCGGTGACGCCGTTGTGCTGCGAGCCGAAGGTGACGAGCGAGCGGACCGGCGGGAAATTGCAGCGCTCGACGTAGGCGCGCAGGAACTGCCCGCCCTGGCTGAAGCCGAGGGCGTCGATGGCGGGCGCGGTGGAGAGGATGGGGTCGGCGGCGAGGGCGGTGCAGACCTGGGTGACCTGCTCGGAGACGTTGCCGAAGAAGGTGGCGGAGCGGTCGCCGCTGGCGCTGTCGTCGAGGTGGACGTAGTAGACGAGCGTGCCCGGGTTGATCTGGTCGGCGAGGGTGCCGACCTCCTGGAGACCCTCGGCCGCGAAGTTGTCACCGAGGCCTAGTAAACAAAAGGAAGGTGACGGTGTCAGTTTTCTGTAACGGAAGGACAATTAATGCGACGAAATCAATGCAACGCACCATGCCAGATGACCAGCGGCAGAGGTGTATCGTCGTCGTCGTCGTCGCTCTTCTTGAGGCTGTTCTTGCTGCTGGCCGTCCTGGTCACGACGGCGGCCAGAGCCAGCGACCCGAAGGTCAAAAGCAGTTTCAGTTGCCGTAACATTGCCATTTGATCGGTGCCGAGCAGCGTTCAAAGCCGGGTTGTTAGACGTGGAATATTGTGTCTAAACAAAGAGAAGAAAGAAGAGGAGAGCGATGCAGCGCCAGGCAGCAACAGAAGGAAAGCAGCTTTACCATTCGGTTTGGGCGCACAGTCAGCAGGGCTGAAACTCGGGGGTCAGCCTCGTTTACAGGGCAACGGGCCAATTACGGCTCGTCAGAAACGCAACACCTCAACGCCTGTGCTGCGGGGTATTGATTGTCCGCCCAGCGCCTTTTCGGGCCAGGTGCATACCAATAATTATCTTTTAGTGGCCATGCGCCTAGACTTAGTGAGTTTGCAGAGCTACCAATTACCCATTTAGAGCACTATGGCCACTTTGCAGGCCAACAGTCGCCCATAATAACCGTCTTTTTGGCTGCATTTAAAGCCTAACGACAACATCGACGATGAACGATACGACAGAAAATTTGTTAGCAAAGTCAACGGGAGATGATTGTAAACGTGAAATTCTATGAAATCTGATGCCAAGAACATAAATAGAAGCCGCGTGATTTGTTGGGCACGTCGTTGAAAGATGTATGGATGCACACAGAGAGGTACCTAATAAATCTAAAAGAAGAGGGCAAAAGCATTGGAAACCACTGCTTTCCAGGGCCGTCATTCCGTGGGACAGCCAACGACCGCGGCAAGTCTGCTTTGCTTTCTAAACGACAAGACTCCAAGACATCACGACAAGTCCATCGCACTCGATGCCGCTTGGGGATCGAACCACTCCTCGGTGCGGCCGCTCAGGAGAACCTTCTCCGTCAGAAAGGCGACTACGTCGTCCATACCGGCCGGCGCGTTGAACCAGTGTCCGCCGTTTGGATACTCTTTCCACTCGACCTGTGCGCCGAACCCGCGCAGCGTGTCCCGTAGCCGCCGGCCGTCCTGGACCAAGACCAGCGGATCGTCGATGCAATGCTCGAGCAGCATCGGTGTGTTCTGCAAGACGTGGTCGTGGGCCGGGACGCCCGCCAGCTGGAGCACGCGCCGCATCTCCGCGAGCGGCGTGCGGCCGGCAAAAGGACACCGGCACGAGAAGCCCATAAACGCACCGAGCCGTCGTTGTTGTTGGCTCCCAGCCGTGCCCGCCGCCGCCGGCACATCCAAATTGAAGAGCGTGTGCACGCTCGTCGCGCCGCCCATGCTGATGCCCGCCAGCACGACGCGGTCCCAGCGCCCGCCCAGCCGCGCCGCTTCGTCGGCGAGGATGGTCCGGAGCGCCGGGACGACCTCCCGCAGCCCGACGGCCTGCAGCTCCTCGCGCTCCGCAAAGTCGCGCGTGTTCCAGACGTCGAACCACTGCGGCCACGCCGTGTCGGGGGCGCTGGCGCAGGTGCGCACGGGCGCTTGGGGGAACACCCAGCGGAACGAGGGAAAGGCGTCGGCGAGGGTGCGGCGGCGCGAGTCGCGCGCGTGGGCCAGAGACGCGGCGAAATTGCGGGCGTTGTCGCCGCGGCCGTGCAAGAAGACGACGGTATGCGAATGCGCCGCCGACGGGCCGACGACGAGAACGGGGATGTCCATGGTCGTTATGGCCGGGGGGCGGCCAAGAAACCCGTTAGTGTCGGTGGGTTGCGGGGGGGGGTTGTGACGATCATTTTCGGGTCTGGCCCTGGCGGGGCGGCGGCCAGGCGGCAACGTATCGGTTTCAGCGGCCACCAGCTGCTAGCGGCCCAATGGTTCCCGTTCCTTAGGCCAATCATATCGACATTGCCCCCCGGAACGGATCAAATTCGTGGCGGGAACGTCCCGCTATTTACCGTCACTACCAGCTAACGGCCCTAACATCGTATGGGAGACGTCCCCACCGCAACGTAGAGATGCGCATCATGGCTGCAGCTCACGACGAGGTGCACAGCACCCTCTCACTCATTGAGAGCATCAAACTTCCGCATCCATCAGGTCCATTACTTTTGTCTTTTGTGAAAGAAGCTCTCAATCCCCTTGCGGCCGCCCGTTACGTTCGCGATAGATTGCGGGCGGACGACGCTCTCTCCGTGGTCTCAGATTGGACTTACATTGTCGAATCCAGTGAGTCTCACTTCAAGAAGGTCTTCTGGGTTAATCTGTTCATCTCTGACTTGTATTCTTCTTGTATTCTTCTTTTTGCAGTTACACAACGCGGTTGGCCTCCTCCACCGCCAGATGCTATCGCCCAACATGCCATCTGGAGACGAGACGGGGGCCGGTGTTGCGTGACCGGCAAAGCTGGCACCTTTTGGGATCCTCTCGTGGTTGTGCCCATTCTCCTGGTTCCGTCCGGGTGGATTACAGACAGGGTAATACTTCTGGTTTTCCCCGAGACGCGTGGATCAAGAGAAATGCTAACGGTTTATTTCCAAAGCCGAATATATCCCAGATGCTCGGTGCTTTCTTCGGTCCGGCGTACCGAGACTGGTGGCTTTCCTACGTTCAGGACCCGAAGCGCATGAGTCCGTACCACAACCACTGGCTGCTCCGGAAGTCAGTAGCCAGCGTCCTTGAGCGGGGCATTTTCCGGCTGGACAGGCTACAGCCCTCGATGATCGAGGTGTGTCCTTTTGTCTCAAGTTCCCCCCTTTTGATTTGGTGCCTTTGACGTGCTATTAGCGTTTTACTTCCCTCTGACACCCGTAAAAGTATGTAGTTAGACGTGTTTCCCTTATTGAGCCTGAGGAGCCGATGGAGCTTGACGGCACCTATCCGTTGTTGGGTGACCACTCACTGTCAGGCCTTGAGAAGGTTGACCCTCGCTTTGTCGGTACGCATGCTCGACTGGCCAGGAGTATTCAGCTTCTTGAGATTGCCCGAACGTTTGAATTGGAAGCGTTGACTCGGCCCCCAAATCCGCATCTGGGTTTGGCAGGGCATGTGACAGCGGCATCACAACCATCGCCGCATAAAGCTTACACGATCACAAACCTTTCGACCAAGGCTCTTCTCTCAACATGGCTCATGTTCCCAAGCAGGCTCAGGATATCCGCTTACAAGATGTTGCGGAAACTCGGCGTTCTTCTCTACGGACAGTCGAATGACTGTTCGATGGTTCAACGGTTGCCGTTTGGCCTGTACCTAAAATGCCATGTTGAATCAGATGGGTGCCACAACGAGTTCAACGCACTGCTCACGGTCCGCCAATACACTTCGGTTCCAGTTCCTCGGCCGCTCGATGTGGTTGTCAAGCAAGAGATTACGGATGGCCCCCTTTCGTTCCCCGAAGCATATCTTCTCATCACACGGATTCCGGGTGTACCCTTGGCACGCTGCCAGGATATGCTGTCCGATCGAGACTACGAGTGCATCGCCACCCAAATAAAATATATTTTGACCCAGCTGCGAGCCATACCAAAGACGGTCAACCCAGGCATGGCCATCTGCAACACGCTCGGCGAAGCGTGTAGAGACCCTCGCATCCGGAGCGGGGACCCTGTCGGCCCGTTTGAGAATGAGGCGGGTTTCAGCCAAATGCTGCGGTTCCCTGATGACCCTGCCCGCCGTGGACACCAGATTGTGTTCACGCACGCTGATCTGAACCCCCGAAACATTCTGGTCGACCGGGTCGTGCAGGCAGACGGCAGCAGGAGCTGGATGGTGACCGGGATTGTGGACTGGGAGACTGCGGGTTTCTATCCAGAGTATTGGGACTACACGAAGGCGTTGTTTGAAGGATTCCGGTGGACCAAACGGTACAATGATTGGGTCCATGGAATATTTACGGAATTTGGGGACTATTCTCGGGAGTTCGACGTTGAAAAGAGAAGCTGGGAGATGGGTGATGGAATCTGAAGTTGGTCATGTCCGTGGCCTTTCCGGCAGTTCCCTTTGTTCTGAGTTCTTTTCATTGGGGTCTGTATGGTGCCGGACGCTCATTGGATCCCTTCAGAAAAGACATGCAAGGTCAACAACCCCTTGACGTCCCCCAGAGACGGTGCCGCTACTACGGCTCATACGAACACCGAAACCGGTCGGGCACTCACGAGTTCCAACACCGGTATGAGGCTAGCTCGGCTCGAGTCTCATGACTACCGATTCAAACTAGGCATAGGGTCAACCATGTGGACACGACAGAACCACGAATGGCTTCCAGGCCCTCGTCAACATTCGATGTCATTTCTACCTGTTGGTTACCAGTCCTTATAAGTCATGTGTTAAAGGAGCACGGAGCAGACTTCACAATGGACGCGGTCCTCCGGTGCGATGCTGAATCAGGGTTTCGACTCACCCTGTTTATTTGATGTTTTATTTTTTCTGGTTTTTGTTCTAGTTTTAGCATGGCTTTTAACTGAGTTCAGTCCGTTCTCAATGTCATCGACATCCATAAACCGACCCCAAGATATGATCAAGCTGTACATTAAGCGAGATTCGGTCTTTTTGTTTGGAGTTTTTTGATCTGCTATCTATTTATGCGACAAGACCACCGATATTGGATACAACAGCTGCATGTCGAGACGATTTGAATTTCGCTGTGTTGTCATCGTGAGTCGTTTTAGCGGTCGTTTGGCCTAAATTGGCGGCCGATGACGTGTGTTAGCGCCCCTAGTTGTGTTCTTCCAGCGCAGGGCAGCCACTGACCATGTCATGCGTTTTCGCCGGTGCAACGTTTTCCCGTGAAAACCGATCACTTCGGGGACAACGCCTCATCCGCCTTTTCGGTCATTGACAATATCGCCTTGCTAAGAGCACCAGGGTTGTTATACTCAGAAGAGATTTGTTTTTTTTTTTTTTTTAGAAAAAATAATCTTCTGTGTGAGTAGCCGAGACCGCTTTAGTTCAAAAGGCGACCATGGCCTCCGCCATGGCTTCTGAGGAAGACTGGAGACGCGGGCTCACGGCGTCGACGCGGTTCGACAACATCCAGAAGATGTGAGTTTCGACGGCAAAACGGAGCACTAAAAGACGGGCATCCAAGGCTTACAAGGCAGCAAAAACACAGCACAACACACGGCCTTGACGGCGAGCGCCTTCACGCTCGAAAACGAGGCGTACCTTTCATCGTCGTCCAGAGTGGGTTTCTTCTTGTTTTGACAGCTTTCCTTCTTCGGAACGAACGTCACTGACCACAAGACAGGACGACTACGATGCAGCCTGTGCGGTCCTGTCACGACCACCTGTTGAGGCGGCTGTCGATGCGGCACACGGCGCCATCGTCCGGGAGCAGCCGGTGCCGGAGGCGCCCCCTTTGTTCGCTGCCGGCAGTCACGGCGGCCACGACGGCGACGATGCTGACGACTTGCAAAATCACACCATTGGCTCCTACAAGAACTGCCGCTACGTCGCCAGCGGCGTGACGGCCGAGGTCTACCGCAGCGGCGACCGCGCCCTGAAGGTGGTGACCGAGACCAAGGACATGCAGCCGCACGACCACGTGCGCGAGGCCAAGATCCTGCGGCTGCTGCGCGGCAAGCCGTGCATCATCCAGCTCTTGGAAACTTTCCGCGACCGCGAGCAGCACTTTGTCTTGGTCTTTCCCTACATGCCGTGGAGCCTTGAGGCGGCGCTCCAACAGACCGAGGCGGCCGCCTTGGCCCCGGCTCGCCTGTGCCGCTACTTCGCGGACATCTTCCGGGCCCTGGCCGCCATCCACGCCGAGGGCATCCTCCACCGCGATGTCAAGCCGTCGGCGATTTTGCTGGCGTCGCCCGACGGGCCGGCGTACTTGTCCGACTTCGGCACCGCCTGGCACCCGGCGTTGTCCGCTGCCGTGGAGCCCGCCGACGGCAAGGTGCTCGAGATCGGCACGGGCCCGTACCGCGCGCCGGAGGCGCTGTTCGGCAACCAGGCGTACGGCGCGTCGGTCGACATGTGGGCCGCCGGCGCGATGCTGGCCGAGTGTGCGCGGGCCGCGCGGCGGCCGCTGTTCGACTCGCGGCCGGCGCACGAAGACGGCAGCCAGCTGGGGCTGATCCTCAGCATCTTCAAGACGCTCGGCACGCCCACGCGCGCGACGTGGCCCGAGGCCGCCGCGTTCCGGACGCCGCCGTTTGACATGTACCGCTTGTTTGAGCCGCGCGGCTGGGAAGACATTCTCCCGGACGTCGATCCCGCGATACGAGCACTCGTGGCCAAGCTGGTGCGGTACGACAGTGCACGCGCTACGGCGGAAGAGGTACGAGTCCATTCCGTGTAATCAAATGTTATTTTTTAGAGAGTTTCACATCCCAGTTCTGACACGCACAGGCGCTCTCTGATATCGAACAACTCGCGGCGACAATTTCCAAAGACTAATGCTTCAAAACACCCTACATCGCCGACGACCTCAACACAACTCCGCTCATGCTCTTTTTTCTTTTATGGGCACTTTTGGTATTCAGTGCACCCTGCTGTATCCCATTTCTCAAAACTCGCTGCTCTGCGCCTCTTCCTGGCGGCGGCGCCGCGCCAACTTCTCCGCCTCCTTCGTCTTGATGGCCGTCCACAGCTCCCGCACGGCGTCGCGGTTGTCGTGCTCCTCCGTGGCGTACCGGATCCAAAACTCCTCCGACTGGCCGGCGTAGTACCGCGCCTCCTCAAAGTCCTCAATGGACAGGTACGCGCGCGCCACGGCGGCGTAGTACTCGCACAGCTGCACGACGAGGTCCTCGCCGTTGATCAGCAGCATCATCTCCTTGACGAGCGCCTCGATCTTGTCGCGCGTGTGCAGGCCCTCGAGGGCGTCGGACTCGAGCGCCTGGTAGATCTCGGCGAGGCGGCGCCGGCGGATGTCCGACGCGAAGATGGCCTGCTTGCTGGCCGTGCACAGCGGACACGAGCACGCAAAGCCCCAGCGGCTGATGGCTTCGGTGCGCTCCGCATGGGGCAAACCGAGGGGAACGTCTATTGCAGTCAGCTTGCCTGTGGTTCTATGGGTTTTTTGTTCTATTTGGGGGGGTGTGGGTTGCTACTGTAAGACGTACAGCTGTGCGTGAATTCTTCGCCCATGTTGATTTCACGAAAAGCAACCACCTCGTGGGCCATGGACGATTGCGAGTACCTCCAAAATGTGCTACTTTTGTTAGTATGTCTACGAAGAAGAAAAGGAACGAAAAAAAAAGAGAAAATCTCACTTCGGTCGGCATTCGTGGTTGATTCTCTGTGGTTGGTGTCAGCATTCAGGGACGCACATTAAGACACAGATCAAATTGTGCCATATACACCTCCCACCTACCGATCCCTCCACCTGCAGGGCAAAGTGCGATACGTCGGCAATCTCGATGCCGAAAATGTTGGCTCGGAAGATGTGCTCGAGCACGAAGTCGCGGTCTACAATGGGCCGGTTCCCGTGCGCCAGCGCCATGATCGCCGTCTGCGCGGCCGGCGGCAGCTGGTGCAGCGCGCGGTCCTCGAGCTGCTTGCGCGCGGCCGGCGCGACGACCTCGAGAAAGTCCATGCGCGCGATCATGATGGGGAACCCGATCAGCGCCTGCTCCCACTTGGGCACGCGGCGCCGCGCCATGAGGCCCTTGCCGCGGGGCGGCACGTTCTTGATGACGTAGGGCCCCGCGGCGGCGCGCACGGCGCGGTCGGCCATGGAGCTGGCCGGGTGATCGCGCAGGCGCGGGGGCACGCGGGTGTCGTCGAGGGCGGCGACGAGGTTGGCGGCCATTTCGGGCGTGGAGATGACGCTGAGGCCGCGGCCGCGGAACGTCTGGGCCGTGTAGACGCAGTAGGTGGTGGCTGTGGTCGTGGTCGTGGTGTCATTGGCATCCACCGCCTGGACGCAGAACGGCGGAAACGACCAGGGCGCGTAGTCGGCGCTCTGGTCGGTCACGGGCAGCGGGCAGACGTCGAGGCCCATGGGCAGGGGGTAGCCGTACCGGCTCCAGGAGCACTGGCCTATGCGCGGGGGGGGCGCATTGCTTGCCGTTGTCGTCGATGTGGTCGTTGTGGTTGTTTTTGGATCCATGCTCGCGGCGACGGCGACTGCCAGCGCCAGAAGCAGGGCCGGACCGCTGCGGCAAGCGGCAGACCTCTTGAAGGACGCCATATTTTTTGTGGTGTGTGGAGGAGTCGTGGCAGAGCAACGTCCAACGCTCGTCGTCTCTTTCAAAAGAGAACTCAAAATACAACAGCACCAATTGGGGGTTATGGGTACAGTTGAAGCGTTCAGCTGTTATTTTTTTTTTCTTCTTCTTTCTTTTGTTTCTCTATCAGGAATTACAATGCTCGGCAGCTCTGCTGCCGTTCTTGACAAGTTGGCATTATGACGTTAGCTTTTTTTTCTTTGCTGTCCTCCTCTGCCCACAGTCTGCCTAAATGGAGCAGCGCGTGAGCGTCAACGAAACACCTAGAACTACTTCACTGCAGCGGTATCTGTGTACCGGGCATACAATTGCCATGCTATACGTCGCCTCTTCAATGCAAAGCAAGATGCCCCTGGGGCTCGTCTTGGGCCCACCAAAGCGGCCGGGTAAAGTCGACAGCTGCCAATGGCAAAAACAGAAAACGTGTTCACATCCAAGCTATAGCTTCCGCTTTTTTCAATGCAATTTTCGGGTTTGGCTTTTTTCCCTTCCTTTGGTGATAAAGCCATTTTTGCAGATGTACCTCTTGCGAACCTGCGTAACGGAAAACCTCATGATCAACCATGTGCAAGCTTGACAACGCCTCCGTAAGCTTCCCCTTGAACAAAGAAAGCATTATCCAGACAAAAAAATTAAAAGAAAATAACCAAAATAACCATAATCTCCCTCTCCACTCAAAATGTGTGTACGTCCTTCTTGGTAAACCCCAGCTGCGCAAACAGCCCGTCCGCCTTGGTCAGTGCCTTTTCCATCGCCGGCGGGCCCGACAGAAACACCTTGCTCACGCCGTCCGCTTTTGCTGCTGCCGCTGCTGTGCCTGCCGATGCCGGCGGGACCACGCCCGCGGTCCGCAGTACAGCCGTCGTCACGTGGCCCGGCGTGTGTGCCGACCCGGCCGCTGGCTGGCTTACGACGTACCGCGTGGTGAGCCGGCCCGGGTACTTGGCTTGCAGCGCAGCAATTTCCGTGGCCAGGAACAGGTCGGCGTCCGTGTTGACGCCCCAGACGAGCGTGACGCGCGTGCGGTCCTCGGGGTTGGCGAGGATGCCGCGCAGCAGCTGGTAACACGGGGTGATGCCCTGCCCGCCGGCGACGAGGGCGATGTGCTGCGGCGGGGGCACGGCGGCGGGCGACCAGCGGTAACCCGGGATGCGCATACAGGTGAGTGTGTCGCCGGGCTGCAGCTGGTGGAGGTGGCCGGACTGCTTGCCGCCGGGGTACAGCTTGACAAAGAGGTCCAAGTGGCCGCGGTCGTCTGGTGGGCAGGATATGAATTAGTATTCAACAGGATGAAAACGGCGTAGTAGTAAAACCCAAAATGAAAAGCCTACCTAAATCGTTCACGGGCGTGTAGGGCCGCAAAACCGGGAGCCAGCGCCCTTTGGGCCACGACACGGTCAGCAGGGCCGACGTCAGGCTGAGGCCGCTCGTGGCCTGCGGGTCGGACAAGGCAAAGCGCAGGTGCTTGACGTTGTGGTTGACGGACTCGGTGCTGGTGAGCGTGAGGGTGCGGAAGCCGACGCCGCTAAAGGTCGGCTTCGGTGGTGTGTTGGCGCTCTCCGCCTGCGCCGTAGCAAAGCGGCGAGTGTAGAATGTGTAAGCGCCGACGGCCACGGCGGCGGCGGCAACGAGGACGGTGGTGCTCATGGCGGTGGTGGCGGTGGTGCTACTGCTTCGAAAGGCGCCCGAACGACTTGTGTATGAGCGTGCGAAGGGATGCGATAACGAACGCAAACCGAGGCGAGTGGATGAGAAGATGCTGAACGACATCGTGAAAGGGAAAGGAAAAAGAAAAAGAAAAAAAAAGAGGGACAAAAGCAAAGCCGAGAAGACTTAAAAAAAGTCCCTAAATGAACACAACCGGCAAAATAGCAGAGTAAAAAAACCACGCTGTTCAAAGCCGGACAAGAAGGGGGCTGTTATTACAACCGCACATACAAGAATGGTCACGAAAGGTGAGGAGCGAAAGAAACACGGCAGGAAAACAAGTGGCAGCCACATGCAATGAAAACAGACAAAGAATGAGAAAGAATTGTGCTTATTGGTGTTTGGGTTCTATCTTCCGGGACGAAGCTTTTCGTCGGCTCCCCGTGTTCGACCAAACCTTTTACATAACCTCCGTATCGACTCGCAGGACAGCAGAAAAATAAGAGGAAATGCTCGGTAAGACGACGGATAGGCGTTTGGGGAAGTCCCTGTGTGTGCTGTTGTCTTTGTTATGGGCCGTACATATATATGTATATCTCGGTTGCAGCCGCTTTTCTTTTGTATCAGCTCGTCCCCGTGTGTCAGCTCGCCTGAGCGGCGTCATACCACTTACTCCAGCGAGGGTACCGCAGCATGAGTACTACTGTACTACTGTACTACTGTACGCCATCTTGCACGCTGTTTGGTCGTCTGTCTGTCTGGTGTTCGGACTCCGTCCGGCTAAAAGCACCGATGCGGGCGAACGCTCATGCGCTCTTAGCCGATCTTCTCCTCCGGTTTGTTCCCAGCGACCCTGCTCTCCCATCCACCTCGACGTTCATATCCCTCCTGCATCCCGCCCGGAGGCAAGCTATTGTCCGGTTTTTTTTCAGGGGAGAGATACGGTTCTCCCTTGACGGTCCCTCGATGATCGGGCCAGAACACGCCGTGCCCCCGACATCCGTAGCCGCCCTCTTATTCCTGACAGCTTTCAAGTCCTCGCGAGCCATAACGCCGGGGCTCAAAGTCGTCTCGGTCTTATCGGCCGCCTTATGTCCCCAGTTAGTTCCTGTCGATCATCGCGTTCAGGTCGTTGCGTTCGGTCCCGGCCAACCACCGATCTCCGTCACGCATCGAGCGCTGTAATTCTTGATGGAGGGTTTTTTCCTACTCCTTTATTTTTGATTCTATCATCCTTTGTTGACAGTTTGAAGCGTTTTCAAGTGCAGAAATGGAAGCTTTCACAAACCTTAGACGGACGACAGCACCTTCTTCTTCGTCTTCGTCTTTTTCTTCTTGGCCAATTATTTTTCTTTTTGCTCCTCGTCAGCAAGGCCGCTCCTACCAACAGCCTGGTCAGCCATGTCTCTGCGAGCTTGGCGCAACCTTTCACGCGTTTAAGACGATGTTTTACTCTGCTAATACGTCCTGGACCATGAGAAATAAATAAACGAAAATATGAATTCCCTAAAGCTCAATCTCTATGATGAAATGAAACTCGAATCGAAGATGCTAATCTACAAATAAGACTTTAGGATAAGGTTTCAGAGACTTCAGGTAGAGGGAAACAAGAAAAAAATGGAAAGAAGCAAAGGGCAAAATGTGGTAGAATGGAAATACATCAAACCATGAAGCAAAAAAAAGGCAGTGCATTTGCCCAGACGCGGGATCGAACCGCGGACCTCCTGCTTACTAGGCAGGCGCAGCTACCACTGTGCTACCCGGGCTCTGCAACTGGTTGCAGTTGTTAGAGCCGGGGTCCCATTGTGGTGTTATAAGGCAGCACGATGCTGCGACAGTGTTGCTCTTTGGGGCTGTAATACTGTTCAAACGAAAAGGCAACCAAGTGAAATAAAACGAAATCAAATTCAATTGAAATAAGATTGGTTCTAATAAAAGCAAATAGAACTTTTAAAACTCAATTTAATATTTATCGAAACGTTCTTCAAAAATATAAACTAAATAAAAGAAGAAGAAAATGTGGTCCAAATTTGTGAACGGTTGTGAGCTTCTGGTCAACACTGTGATGGCAATTGAACAGATAAAACCCACATGGCTGACCTGGTGATAATACATAATTGACCATTCTTATGAGGCTCAATGTACTTGAATTGGTTTTCTTTGTTTAATTTATATAACATATTAATGCGTGCACAATCTGGGTGGAACAGTGGATTCGAGAGCTGCGTGCTTGGTTGCGATGCCGAATCAAAGAATAAACAATGAAGAAAAAGGCTATGAAGTAAATAGAAGAAAGAGGAGGAAGAAAAAAAGAAATGATAAGCAGAATAAAAATATGAAAAAAAAAATGTTCCAACACAGTCAGTGCACGTCCGAATGCATCAGGGAAGCTACCGTAAGCACACCCATTCTTACGCCGCCTTTTGCTTCTGGTCCCAGAGGTTCTTGAGCTTCTGCAGCCCGAACGTCCGCCACGCGCCCCGGTCCACCATCCATTCCCCCAGCAGCGTGCCCAAGTACACGATGCGCGCCATGCCGCCGCAGTACAGCCAGTCCGGCCGCCACAGGCCCAGCCACCCGCGCAGCACCGCCAGCGGGGCCTCGGGCGCCAGCACACCGTTGGCAACCTGGCGCGCAAACTCCGCCGTGTCCATCGTCCGGATCGTCTGGCTGTAGACTTGGCGGCGCGCGTACAGCTCGGCCACGGGCTGGTACAGGCTGTCGGCCGGCAGCGTGCGCAGCCCGGCACTGACAATGTTGGACCGCACGGTGCCGGCCATGACGACGGTGACGCGCACGCCAAACGGCCGCAGCTCCTGGCGCAGGCAGCGCGAGTAGGCCACGACGGCGCCCTTGCTGGCGCAGTAGGCGGCCCCGAACACGTAGGGCGCGACAGCCGAGATGGAGGCGACATTGACGACGAGCCCGCGCGCCGCAATGAGCAGCGGCGCAAAGGCCTGGCACATGGCCATGACGCCAAAGACGTTGAGCTCAAACGTGCCGCGGACCTCGTCCATGTCCAAGTCGGTGGCGGGGACCGTCATCGTGCGGCCACTAGTTGGGGCGTTGGGGGAGTGAGATTAGCGAGCAGCCCAACAAAAAAGTAAAAAAAAATTAAACACCATCCACATACGCATTGTTGACAAGAATGTCAAGCCGCCCTCCCGTCAGGTCGGCCACCGTCTTCTTGCACGCGGCAATGGACTCCTTGCTGGTCACGTCGAGCGTGACGGTGGCCATGCCCTGGTCCGCCACACCCGCGAGGACGTCGATCCGGCGTGCGGTCGCGATAACGTAAAGGCCTGCGTGCAGGATACAAACATCAGCTCCTCCGTCACTGCCCGCCACGCACAATGTGTGCACACAGGTTCCAGATGGGTCGAGCCCTCAGTCACCTTTGCTGTGAAATTCCTGGGCCATGGCGTGGCCGATGCCGCCGGGCGTGCAGCTGTTGCGGCCGTGCGTTAGTTCTCCATTTCAAAATCACTACCAAAACAATACGCTGCCCACTGACCCACCCCGTGATTAAGACGGTCTTTTGGCCCGGACGAGGAGACAGACCGGCCATGGTAAAAGAAGAAGGGGGAGGAAGAAGAAAACGGGAAGGGATATGTATGGTTTATGGCCTTGAGCAATAGACGGAGTGGCGGACTGTAGAAAGCCAAAAATTCGTCTTGTTCTTCTTGCTGATTCTCGTTTATACAACAAAATGCAATTTATAAAGAAGCCGTTCCAACTCCCGTCACAAGAAATAACCTGGAAAGACCGGCGTGGGTCGTCTGCATGTGTCCGTCCAAGTTTTGCTCTCTGGGACTGCAGGATGACTAATTTTGAACCGAGGCACAGAGCAGCGAATGTGCCCAATTCAGGGGAAACCACAGGCGCAACTCGGGCTCCACTTTTATTGTAGACGTCCAACCTTCAACACTCTTGCTGAAAGAACAGTAAAGTCTTTTTACGTGCAGATACAAAGCCGACAAAAAATATGTTCATATATTTTCAGGCGTTGTTTTATTGTTCTTCTAGTTTATTGCTTTAATTTATTTCAGTCAAATTCGTATTGTTTCTCTCTGCTTTCATCCCAAATGGATATGATTTGTTTAACATTCACGATTTCTTTAATGCTGTTTTCTTGTTCACAGCTTTGGGTAATTAAATATACAATTACGACAGAAATAAATATGAGCATGCCTTTTGAACATCATTTGTGTTGCTCTTATTGGGAATTGGCGGGGATTTATGTAGACCATCATTAAACTGGCTCGCTATTTCTTGTGTTCATAAACACATTCACTTGTTCTATATAAGAGTCGCTACACCCATCCCCATCCAATTTGCCATAAGCTCTATCAAACAAGCAAAAAACAAGAACCAGTGGACGCAGTAAACAACCCACCAACCCAAGGTTCAAAAATGGAGAACATTAACGAGCCAAGCAACGAGGCTCCGGGGTTGGTACAGCAGCCAGAAAACGCACCAGGCAACGAGGCTCCGGGGTCGGTGCAGCAGCCTGAGCACGCACCAGGCAACGAGGCTTCAGGGTTGGTACAGCAGCTAGAACACGAAGGGGCTCCGGAGGAGATTTCGAGTTGGGAGGCGTACCTGGCTGAGGAAATTCCAGAGTTGGCACCGCAGCCGGCCGAGGCTCACCCGGAGGAGTTTACAGAGTGGGCGAACCCCCCGGAGGGGGTTCCGGATGGCGAGTGGGTACCCCAGTCGGCCATGGCTCCCCCGGAGCATACGCCAGAGTGGGCATTGCAGCCGGCCGAGGCTCCCCCGGAGGAGTCTACAGAGTGGGTGAACCCCCCGGAGGGGGCTCCGGAGGGCGAGTGGGTACCCCAGTCGGCCATGGCTCCCCCGGAGCAGATACCAGAGTGGGCATTGCAGCCGGCCGAGGCTCCCCCGGAGCAGACAACAGAGTGGCCATTGCAGCCGGCCGAGGCTCTCCCGGAGCATACCCCAGAGTGGGTACCGCGGCTGGCTGTGGCCCCCCCGGAGGAGTTCCCAGAGTGGGTACCGCCGCTGGCCGAGGCTCCCCCGGAGAATTTCCCAGAGTGGGCACCGCCGCTGGCCGAGGCATTCGAGCCGGTACAGCAGCCGGAAGGGGCTGTGGCTTCGGAGCCGGTACAGCAGTGGTACAATGCTGCGGTACCGTCTCTGGAACCCGTGAATGTGCGGGCTTTCGACGAAGTGGACTCCAGCTTCATTGTCAACCAAATGGGCCACTTTCCACTCGTCGGATGCGATGCACAAATGAACCTTTCTCACGTAGTGGGCTTCTACACCGAGAAACTCCACAACGAGATTTTCGTCGTGATCATCTCGGACCGCTTTGCGGCATGTGGCCGCTTTCACGGCGATCCGTCCCAGTACTTGTTGCAGTCTTCGGAGCCAAATGCTCCTGCGGCCATCGACGACGCCCGCAAGTTCGTGGGAATCTTGTTGGGGCAGTGCATCACCATGAACAGCCAACTTGGCTTCGCGCCTTACAAGGCCTTTATCGTCTTCCCCACCATGCAGGGTTCTGTCACCATGCCGATCGCCCACGAAGTCATCAGTGTAATTCTCCAAGACCGTCTGGGCGTGCTGCCGGTCCAGATCATGTACGAGAAGTCGGACAATCCAAATGTTGCGGGCCTCCGCAAGATCGTGGTGCTGAGCAGTCAGTTGACGGGGTTTGGACCAGCCCTGCTTGTTGACGGCAAATATATCCATGCGTAGACTCCCTGCCTCTCCTCCGTTCACTCGCAGTGATGGGAAAGACTGCTGCGAGGCTCGTATCTGCTTTTTTAGAACGTGTGAGTGCCGTGTTTTCCTGATGCAATGAGACGACCGCTTCCCGCGCCGTGCTGCTCGTAGCTAGTTGTATTCTTGTAGTTTCAAGGCATCAATGTTTTTTTGTCTAGCAGCCTAAACTAATCTGCGAGAGCCACGCTCTATAAAAATGAAAGAAATTAATTTAAAAAAAATTAAAAAAATTAAATAATAAATAAGTTTTGCTTACTGGCCATTACTCGCCATCACTTCCCAATTGCGTAGATGTGACATTACCATATCACTTTCAGTTGGTTCCCAAGATCATCCCGAAAAACAGTTACTTTTCATGCCCACTGGACGAACGAGCCCACCTGTAGGGCTTTGAGACGTAACTCTCGTGCATTAACCCTCTCTTCCTTCCAGACTGCTTGCCACGAGGCTTACACGCACACGATACAACGATATATGATAAACGGACCAGAAATTTTGATAATGTCCCTTTTCGTACAATCTATCTGTGTTCTCCTATAATTTCTAAGCTTGCCTCCTCAGGGTAGACGTCATTTTTGCAAGAGAATAATATGCATAAATATGAATGAGAAGCACTGTTACATGAAAAGTAATATGTACAATTCTTCTCTAGATATCTCAGCTAAACTGAGGAAAAAAATAAGGAAAATATTCACGTTAATTCAAAAGGGTGATTTGGCTTGTTCTCTTTGTTTGGGATTGATAAATTTTTTTATTTGTTTACTTTGCTTGCTTTGTTTCTTTCTTAGCCCCTTATAGGTGGAACATCTTTGTTCTGTTCGAACGAGACAAAAGCAAGTGTTTCCACGCCCCTTTCACCCCATGAAGCAGACTCTCATTTACTGATTTCTTTTGTCTCTTTGTCTAAAGACAATGGAAGAGACAATAAAACGAAGTTGTGTGCAACTTGCCCGCTACTCCGTAGTTACCATATCTACTTCACAGTCTTGTTCACAAGAAAAAAGTATCGTAGGATCTCAAAATATAAATATCTTGTCCACTCGTCTACAACCTGACTTGATTGTTTTTTCTTCTTCATATCTCATAACGAACCCGAAAACCAGTGCATCAACAACAACAACTCCCGTCGCTCATCTAATAACAAGCCAACGCCAGCCTTTTTCAACCTAGTTGAAGCAGAACGAAGCATCTTCATCATGCCTCTGGCAGTGCCAAACCCTTCGGAGCACTGTTTCGCCCCTGTGAAGGGTTGGGAATCCGTTCCCGTGCACTTCGTGCCACCCGATTCCATTAAAGTTGTCAGTTTTGTCGACCACCCGGCCATCGCCAGTGGGGGATTGCGCGACGACTTCCTGATCGTCTTCTCCACGAAGAAGAGTGCGATCTACGGACGGTTCAGGGGTCTTCTGTCTACCCCCCCGGTGCCGTCGTTGCAACCGGAGGCAATCAGCCGACTCCTTCTCAACCGAGTGATTCGGAAGGCGCACGAGTTCCTTGAGGTTTTTCTTCAAAACCAGGACCGTGGCTTTTTGCGAGAAGACATGGATTGCCACTTCTTCTATCCCCTCAACATGAACGGTGAGTCCCGCTACCCTCAGCAGGTGCAAGCCATTGCGGACATGCTTAACAGCTGCTATTTACCGCCGGATATGCACGGGTACGAAACGGAGGGAAACCAGTGTGCTCTTGTTATTACCCGGCGGGGCCCGGATACGGACACGATGCCGGTGACGCTTCTCGACGGAGCGAATGTTGACGAGATGTAGTCGGTCCGGAAGAGTGGCAAGTTGGGGTGCGCATAGTGGCTTCAGCTTCTTGCTAGCTGGCTGTGGAAACAAGTTATAATAGTAAAGACAACTTCAATAGAAAAGCAACTTTAATGTTTCCAAAATCGTCTTCTGTTTGCTGTGAATTACGTATCACTTACGAATGAACATTGACAGTGCCAACCACTGCTTCTGTAAATATTTTCCTCCTAAATTCGCTAAATTTCGGCTTTTCGTACTTCTTTTTTTCACTCATCTTTAAACACGCACATATGCTTGAAACGGCGCCCCGTCTAATTCAAAATAAGACGGTCTTTGTTTTTTTTGTTGTCTGAGCCATTGTGAAATATTCACAAAGTCAAAATGGAAAATGAAGACAAAGGTTGATTTCTTCAAAGAGACAATCGTCTTTGTTTTGATTGCTTTGGTAAGGACAATGACGGGCTCAAACAGTATTAAAAAACCCCCTTTCAGATACACCAAATGTACAGGGGAGTAATTTTACGGAGCACGTTTATAAATAGAAGAATAAGTCCTTCCTTGGTGGCAATTGTACACATTTACCATCCGCAAAAAAATCGAAACAAATAGACACAAAAATATTTCCGAGGAGAATCGCTCATTTTCATCGATACTGACTAACCTTACTGTCTCTCATAAGCGACTTTCTTCATCTCCGAAGATGGACTACGCAAAGAACTCTCAAGAACCAGAAGCAATACAATCCGTCCGGATCGTCAACAGAAACGAGTACGACCTGATCGAGTTTCGCTCCACACAGACGATCGCCACCAGCGGCCTTGACGGCTGCTTCGTGGTGGCCATCACCTCGGAGGTCGGCGCCATCCTCGCACGCATCGCGCGCGTGCCGGTGGGCCCAGACGGTAAGTTGCTGCCGGTGATCAAGCCGTTCGGGGCGGACGCGTGGGCGTGGGACACGGCTATGGCCCATGTGGCGGAGAAGACGTTGGATTTGATGAGCTTTTACCGCCGCTACAAAAACACGTACATGTTCCAACCGTCCCTGGTCAAAGCCTTTGTCTTCTCTCCCGGGTCCAAACCAGACCAAGACGACGACGTCGACGACGACGTCCTGGTCCCCTTGTTTCCAGAAGAGCAAGACTTTGTTACCACGATGCTGCAATGGGAAGGCCTGTACCCGACCGAGGAGTTGTATGAGGTCGGTGCAGCGTCGGAGCCGGGCGCTTTTCCCGGTCTGGGTACCGCTCGAGTTACCGGGCCAGAGACGCCGTGGGCCTTGCCAAAGACATATTTAGAAGAAGAGTTTCAGGGGTAGCAAGCCGGCCCACAAACACTCATTGTGTTCTAGACGTCAAAAACCCCTGAAACATACTTAATTTAAAGAAAGGTGAGCTGTCCATGTTTTTGTTAGTCATAACACTTAATCAGCTGTCTGGTACAAAATTCCAATCCATTCCCATAACGAAATCGCCTCTTCTGAGCTGTTTGTCATGATGCAAGCGAGCGCACGGTATGAGTTCTCAACGAATCAAATGGACAGTAAATACTACTTGATCACATCGCGAACAGAGAGTTTAAACGTCAGGCAATCTGTTGAGGTTGAAAATGAAAATGAAAAGTACAAATATATATGGATGAACTTAGAACACCAATTGAGCAGCTGCAGCGTGAAAAGCGTCACATGAAAGATACGGCATGGACGAGAGGCCTGTAGAAGTGAGTAAGGTAGTCGTAGGGAGCAAGCCGTCATGGGTCTGTCTACTTATGCGTGAATTTCAAGTATGTTGTGGTTTGATCTTAGAGCGAATAGGTAGCATTGTGAAACGTTGTGGTTCGTTGACAGGGTGAGAGGCGGTCGATGCCATCTTTATATATTTCTCAAAAGCACGCGCATCGTTTATATCCAGAGATGTATGCCTTCACTTCGCCATCTGGCAATACAACGACAGCCATTTCCCCACATCTACCAGAAAACGGTCGTCCACGGCACCTCAGACCAGCCGCCGTCATGGCCGACATGGTGCCGTCCGGCGACGAGAACATCATCGAGCAGTATGCACGCACCCACGACATTGTCGAAGTCGGCACGGACGAGATCGAGTGGATCGACTTCGCCGAGATGCACGGCATCTGCACCGAGTACCTCCGCGACAACTTTGTCGTGGCCATCGCCTCGCCGCGCGGCGCAATCCTCGCCAACATTGCACCCACGTTGGCCAGGAACAACGCCAACGACAACAACAGCAGAAGCGCCCACATCTTCAACCGGCTGCGGGAGGTGCTCCGAATGTACGACGCCAACCACAGCCTCTTTGACGGGCCCCGGGGCCGCACGTTTGTCGTCGCGGCGGCCGCCCGCGGCACGGCGCTGCTGCCGGCAGACCGCGACGCCATCGTCTCGCTGCTGCGCGGCCGAGGCCTGCACCCGATCATCCAGCAAAAGTACGAATGCCCGCAGAACTGCAGAGAGGATGGGAGCGGATTTTTGATCATCAAGCCGGCGCCACACTGGAACCTGCCGGGGGTGTACTTGGACCAGCGGTGTATCGGCGGGTAGTGAATTGCGGACAACCGTTATGTAAAGATGGTGATAATACCGTCTGCTTCGTTTGTTCTGAAGAGGTAGTTTTATGGTAGAACGTTGTGTACGGCATGGTTGAACGTCACATCAGGTTTACCGGGCATGAGGAAGTTTTTGGAACAAACTCAAATTACGCAAGCAAGCCGCCGTAAGGTTCCGGCAGTCGTCATTCCAGCTTACTAGAAATCAATGTTCGGTATGAAACCCCTGTTCTTCCAATGTCGTGAGCGATGCCAATCAAAGCAGTATGCCTCTGGCGCGGGACGGTCTCCGCTGTTCAAAAAAAATGTAATAAAAGTTAAGGGGATGAGGACGGGATGACCAGCACTTTTAACTTCAAAAGAAAGCCGTAAAAATGCAAAGACAGCAAAAATAATAACAAAAAAATGAAGTGACAGTACTTCTGCCGTTATCAATGTCGGAAAACGAACATAACATCGGAATACAATATTGATTCATACGAAGTGATTGTCGGAAACATTGCCGGTCTATCTTTCATCAACTGACGTTCAAGAATCGGTAGTCTACCGCGCGTCGTTATCAAGTCAGGGAATCCTGCCGGGAGTATTCCGTCGGAAGCTCCGTTGCCGTAGTGCTGGCCAACCAGGTTTCGGCCATTTGATTTGCGGGTTTTCACGGCTTTTAGAGCAGATGGTGTAAGAGGAGAGGGGGGGTGCATCAAGGGGAGGAACCACTTGTTGCAATATAAACCACCAATGGCGCGCCCTTAATGTCGTATTATTGCATGTCCGACTCCAGAGAACTTCTAGTATTTTCAACCTCAGACTTTATTACGGTTATTTTAGTAAACATCCGTGTATCATCGCCGCCCCTAGATAATGTCCACATCACAAACGAGTCCGCCGGTAAGTGCTCCGGCTCCGGCTCCGGCTCCGGTGCCGGTGCCGGCTTCTGCTCCGGCCCCGGCGCAGGACGACCCGCCGGCGGCACGGCCGCAAGACCCACTGGCGGACTACGACCTGTCCCGGCCAATTCAGTCTACGATGGGCATGCGGCAGGGCCTGATCAGTGCCGGCGATCCACACTTTTCGCTCTTCCTGCGCAAGGCCTTCATCAAAGCGCTCGGCTACAGCGAGGATGCCTTGAGCCGACCCATCATCGGCATCGTCAACACCTACTCGGGTTTCAACCCGTGCCACGCCAATGTGCCCGCCCTCATGGACGCCGCCAAGCGCGGCGTGCAGCTGAGCGGCGGCCTGGCCATCGACTTCCCGACGATCAGCATCCACGAGGCCTTCTCGTCGCCGACGAGCATGTTTTTGCGCAATTTGATGAGCATGGACACGGAGGAGATGATCCGGGCCCAACCCGTCGACGCGTGCATAGTCATTGGGGGTGAGCAGTCACAATGGTGTGCTAGGTGGTGCATTTAAAACCAAAAAAAAAAAAAGAAAAAAAAAATCTGCTCACACCTCCAGGATGCGATAAAACGGTTCCCGCACAACTCATGGGCGGCATCTCGGCCGACAAGCCGGTCTTGCCGCTGCTGACCGGGCCCATGATGCCGGGCTCCTTCAAAGGCGAGCGCATCGGGGCGTGCACCGACTGCCGCAACAACTGGGCCGCCTTCCGCAACAACGAGATGGACATTGAGGACATCTCTGCCCTGAACGAAGAACTCGCGCCCACCGTACGTACCCGACTCACTAAGACTTTCGTATCAAGCTCGCTCTAACAGACCCAATGACAGGCCGGCACCTGCGGCGTCATGGGCACCGCCAGCACCATGGCCTGCCTCACGGCCGCGCTCGGCATGATCCCGCTGCGCGGCGGCGCCACCGCACCGGCCGTCTCCAGCGCGCGGTTGCGCATCGCCGAGGAGACGGGCGCCAACGCCGTGGCCGCGGCGCTGGCGAAGCGCACGCCGCAGTCGGTGCTGTCGGCGGCCTCGTTCCACAACGCGCTCACCGTGCTGCAGGCCATTGGCGGCTCCACCAACGGCATCGTCCACCTGCTCGCCATTGCCAACCGCCACCCGGGCCTCCGCGGCGCCGTCACGCTGCAGATGCTCGACGACGTCGGCCGCCGCACGCCGCTCCTCGTGGACCTCAAGCCCAGCGGCAACAACTACATGACCGACCTGCACAACGCCGGCGGCATGCCGGCGCTGCTCGACCGGCTGCGCCCGCTGCTGCGGCTCGACGCGCTGACCATCACGGGCCAGACGCTCGGCGCCGCCCTCGACGCCGCCGCCTTCCGTCTGTTCCCGCTGTCGGCACAGATCATCCGCCCGCTCGACGACCCGCTGTTCCCCGTTGCCAGTCTCGTGGTCCTGCGCGGCAACTTGGCGCCCGACGGCGCCGTGCTCAAGGCCAGCGCCAGCAAGGACCGTCGGCTGCTGCAGCACCGCGGCCGCGCCGTGGTGTTTGCGGGGCCGGACGACCTGGCGCAGCGGCTCGACGACCCGGACCTCGACGTGGACGCCGACTCGGTGCTGGTGCTGCAGGGCATCGGCCCGCTGGGGTTTGCGAGCCCCGGCATGCCCGAGGCGGGCCTGATCCCGATCCCGCGCAAGCTGGGCGCGCGCGGCGTCAAGGACATGCTGCGCCTGTCGGACGGGCGCATGTCCGGCACGGCGGGCGGCAGCATCGTGCTGCACATCTCGCCGGAGGCCGCGCTGCCCGCGAGCGTGCTGGGGGTGGTGGAGACGGGCGACTACATCCGCTGCGACGTCGCCAACCGCGTCCTCGCGCTCGAGGTCGACGACGCGGAGATCCAGCGGCGCATCCAAGACCGCCAGGAGCGGCTGGCCGGCCGGCTGGCGAGCCGCGGGCCGGCAGACCGGCGGCGGCAACCCCGCCGGGGGTACCGGGGACTGTACGAACGGTGTGTCACGCAGGCGCAAGACGGCGTAGACTTTGATTTTCTGACGGCGGACGGCGCCAAAGCGTTGGCTTAGTCCGCGGGCATACTTGTGAAATAAGGTGTAGAAATCGATACGTAGGCGTTATTTTTTTAAGGGTTTTTGCTTGTTAAACTACACATACATCCTCCGCACTTTGATTGCTTTCCATCTCAGATCATTTTCAGCGCATCGTCGTCCGGCACGGTAAAATCAAAGCGGCACACGTCTTCTTGATGTGGCCACAAGTATCTACTTGTGACGCTGTTCATCAGTTAGTTTTTTCCTTTGACAACCCTTTTTTGAATTAAAACGTACTGTTGGTGCTCTTTGGACGCCTGGTATTCTTCCAGTGCGGCAAGGTCCTTATGCCGGCTCACGAGGGCGAGCTCGTAGCCTTTGCTGCGTTCGATGGGGTTGGTCACCGACGGACCGCCGACCGTCAACTGGGCGTTTTGGACGCACGGCAGCAACCGGAGCTTCCGCAGCTCGGACACGAATTTTTGCTTGTGCTCAGCCGACACACTAGCACGGAACCTAAACAACACTACGGGAGCGTGGGCATTAATAGACAGAAACGACAGGAGAACACGTTGATAAACAGGAAGAACCGACCGATATGGAGAATGGCCATGGCGGACGAGAGGGCGCGGCAAGGAAGTAAGGATCTGGGGGCAAATAGTGATCGTTTGTTGGGCAACCACTGAAATGTATGAATGCAAAAGTAGACCATACATACGGAGTACAAATAAGAGACAAAGGACGGCATGCCGGGAGAAAACCGGACAGGATCGGGATTGACCGAAGATTGGATTCTCATACACCAATGCGGTCCAGCAGCTCATTCGCTTGTTCTTCCCGGCATCTTCAGTGGTTTTATAAAACAATGAAAGGCAATTTAAATGAAGACGAAACTTTTTTGGAGTAATTTACAGAGCAGGTGAGACATCCCGGAAATGTGTCATAAGACGGACGATTTACGGCGGTCGTGATGCGGACTCGGCGCCGGCTGGATTCCGGGGCCGGGTTTGTGGCCTTCCGGAAGCTATCACTCCTCGATGTAGTCTGTTCTTCTCCCAGTCATTGTATCACTACGTCATTACCCCATCCACGCCTCTTCGGCAAGTCCTTCGCATCTCGTTTTCCGGTACCGGCGACCTCCGCATGGTCAACCAGAATTGCCTCACTGGTGCCTCACACCGGGTTGGCCATTGTGGTTGGTTAATCAGGACCAACCGCGACACGCGGTCTCCCGCAAAGCGAATGATTTGTATTTTCTCTCTATGGCATAGCCGTAGGTTATTAAGTGGCTGAGCCAACGGAATGTATTGGTCGTTGTTAAGCGGAGTTTACAACGTTAAGGCCAGCAGCGCAAGACCACTGCCACCACAGGGACGGCAGGCGGTCTTTCTTTGCCCGCCCACGGTGCCGATTTTTGCGTAGTATATCAAATACCTAGGGAGGCTTTGCCCGCATCTGGAAAGGTTCCGTGAAACCGGGGAAGATAAAAGGCCCACAGGTCCGGCACCAAACTGAACGGCATCAATTGTGAAAAGAAACTCATAAGATAGCGAACTCCCAAATTTATATCCTTCAAACTACGCCCAACATGCCTAACATGCGCATCATCCTCGGTCTCATGACCTTTGGCCCGGACGTCAAGGACGGCGCCCGGGTCACGGACCTCGGCGAGTTCAAAAAGGCGCTCGACCTCTTCCAATCGTACGGCTACGACGAGGTCGACACGGCGCGCCTGTACTGCGCCGGCACGCAGGAAGGGTTCACGCGGCTGGCCGACTGGCAGGGTCGCGGCCTCACGCTGGCCACCAAGGTGTACCCGACGTCGCCGGGCATGCACAAGCCGGAGGTGATCACGAAGTTGTTCAACACCAGCTTGAAGGAGCTGGGAACCGACTGCGTCGATGTGCGTTTTCAGACCTGGATGTCTTGTTATTATCTCTGTGATGGCTATATGCGGCATGCTAATTCTTACTTTCTAGATCTTTTATCTTCACGCGGCGGTATGTCATGATGAGATACTTTATATTTTTTTTGTGCCGATTTATTTACTGATATCCCCCCAGGACCGCAGCGTGCCCTTTGCCGAGACCCTCGGCGCCGTCGACGCGCTGCACAAGCAGGGCAAGTTCAAACGCCTCGGCCTCAGCAACTTTACGGCCTTTGAGGTCGCCGAGGTCGCGCTCACCTGCCAGCAGCACGGCTGGGTGCGCCCGACCATCTACCAGGGCATGTACAACATCATCCTGCGCAGCATCGAGGCCGAGCTGCTGCCCGCCTGCCGCCGCTACGGCCTCGACGTCGTCGTGTACAACCCCATCGCCGGCGGCCTGCTCTCCGGCAAGATCCCCGACAAGGACACCATCCCCAGCGAGGGCCGCTTCTCCAACCAGTTCAACAACGGCATGGCGCGGCAGCGCTACTTCCGCGACGGCACGTTTGCCGGCGTCGACGTGCTGCGCGCCGCGGCGGACGCGCACGGCCTGACCATGATCGAGATCGCGCTGCGCTGGCTCGTGCACCACAGCCAGCTGAACGTGCAGTCGCGCGACGGCGGCAGCAGCGCGGGCGCCGGCCACGACGGCATCATCATCGGCGCGTCGAGCTACGCCCACCTCGAGTCGAACCTCAAGGACCTGCAAAAGGGCCCGCTGCCGCCGGCGGTGCTCGAGGCTGCGGACGAGGCCTGGCGCGCGGCCAAGGTGGACACGCCGCCGTACTGGCACCTGGACCTCAAGTACACGTACGATGCGCAAAAGGCTCTGTTTGGCACGGAGAACAAGTGAAAACAACGCAAGCGATATGTGGGCGTGAGTATTGAATGGTTATTAGGGACAACAAAAAAAAAAACCGAATTTATTACTTCTTCTCGTTCAGATGCATGGTTCAACCTTTTATTTTATGTATTCTAACCCGCCGTAAACGCCAGTACATATCGTGAAAATAGAGCAGAAAATGTTTTCACTAAAAAAAGGGAAACAATCAAAAGGAAGCATAAACAATGCGACGATATGGAACCCTGTCCGACGATTCTCCCTCGACAACGTCAACAGGGGCCGAACGCTCAAATGTCCATCGCCTTCTTCGCGGCGTTCTTCTGCTTCTTGAGCTTCTCCTTGTGGGCCGCAATCTGCTTGTTCAGGCCGCTGTCGTTGCTCTCTGGCGCCTGCTTGGCCTTCTTGGCCGGCGGCCGGTCGTCCTTGGCCGCGCTGCCCCGTTTCGCCTTGGATGTCGCCGTCTTCTTCTTGTTCTCGCCTGCAGCCGCAGGGGCGTCGTCGCCCTCCGCGCCGTCCGTCAACGCTTTCCGCTTCTTGCCAATGTTGGCCTTTTCCCGCTTCTTGCCGTTCTTGCCCTGCGACGTCACCGCCGCCTCGGTGCCCACCGGCAGCACGTCCGTGCTGCCCTCCAGCCAGAGCTCGTTCGTCTGCCAGATGGGCAGCGCCATCGTCCGGGGGCCCTTGAGGAAGAGCGCCTTGACGTTGTTCCACCGCTGCGGCACGTATTTGCCCACGAGCTCGCGCGCCACGGCCTCGGCGTTGGCCGCCACGTGCGCCGCCGGCATCCCCGCGTGGCCGATCTTAACGGCCGTGTTCGTGCTCGGCGACAGGTGGACCACGGCCGCGCCGAGGGCGCGCGTGATCTCGGCAGCGATCTGCGCCGGCGTGCGCGCGTTGGTCGTGGCTGCCTCGACGGCCCGCGCCCGCTCTTCCGAGTCGTCGGCGCCGCCGTCGGCACCAACGACGGCGGTTTTCTTCGCCTTCTTGGCGGGTTTCGCCGGCTGCACCCGCTTGCCGTCGGGCCCCCGCGGTTGCCGCTTCACCAGCACGACGGGGATGGGCCGCTTTACGGTGGTCTTGTAAAAGGTCCGGCCGAGCGCCTTCGGAAGGCGGTTGATGATGCGGTCGTCGCCCAGAAAGACGTCGTGCTCGGCAAACAGCTTGCGCTGGGCCTCGTAGGTCTTGAACTTCTTGCCGAGGTGGCTAATGTCGATCACGCGGGTGATGCGCTCGCGCAGCTCGGCGGGGAAGGCGTCGTCGGCGACCAGGTTCTTGTAGGCGCGCTGCGGGTCGGCCGTGATCAGGCAAATGGTCGCATCCGTGTCCGCGTTGATCGGGTGCGGCACCAGGATCTTGTTGGGCTGCAGGCGGTGCGAGTCGAAGATGTGGCGCTTCGTGCTCAGCGTCAGCCAGATCGGCGTCTCTGCCGCGCCGCTGGCCTCGTCCTCATCGTCGCCGGCTAGTAGGTTCCGCTTGCCGGTTTTGGCCGTCTCCTCCTTTGCTTCCGTCTTGATATACTCCAACAAAGCTTTGGAGGCCTTTAGTGTCTGGCGGTGGGTGGTTGTTTGGTTAGTTGTGCATATACAAACGACAAGGCATCTTTGTCCACAGAACGAGAAGCAAGTAAAAACCACCTACCTGCTCTGAGTCGACCAAAGATGGTGCTACTGTCTGCGACCGCGTAACTGCTTTTGCCTCGGCCATCTTTGCAACAATGGTGAGGTGATCCGTGTTCACTGCCGTTGCTGCGACTCTATGTATGTGTTGTGTGTTTTTGTGTGCCTGAAGCTTTTCTGATATCCTTCTTTTTTTTTAAAGTGGGGCACGATGCAACGCACAGGCCCCAAAAGAAAAATCAACCCATCGTCCGGAATTCTGCCAGGCGGTGTGCGATCTCCAGTAGTGATAGGCACTACTTTCTGCCGAAAGCGGTGTACGTCCTTATTTACTTTGCGAAAGCATCGAGCCAATAGAAGGGCGGCAAGGCCAGCCTCGTTGAAGTGGATCCCCGTTTTGGGATGTCCTGGGGAAGTAATACGCCCTCATTGTTGGCCAAGGATCGTCCGCGCGCAAATGCCAGATCACGTAGTGCTTGAATGCCGGACGCGAAAAAGAAATGCATTCTTAAAGCGAAAGGCAGAGGGCAGTTTGCTGCGGCAATTCGTTCGTCTTAGGCAGTCGAACGCCATCATTGGAGCCGACCTCTCCAGTGGAAGGTGCCAAGGCGGAAGCAATCGAAACAAGAAGCCGCGGATGGTCTAGCCTCGACAACTTCTTTCTTCTTTCGTTGGGCGCGGCTGGCGCGACTTCCAGTTGCAGCAAAACCCATGCACTCCTCGAAGAGAAGGAGCGGCCTCTGTCATTCAGGATACGCTCCTTCCTTTGTCCTTTTCATGCAAAGCCTTTGCTTGCTGCCAATCAGTGCCGACTCGCCCACACCACCCTCCAAGTAAAAAGAGTATCTGCATGTCCGGCGGCCTTTGCGCATGTTCAGAAAAGTTCAGACAACGCAACGCACAAAAAAACGAGCCACTTACGACGCGACAGGCAGGGTGCAACCGGGTCTCGGCGGCTAAAAGAAGGAAAGGCATTTCACTTTTTGATTTCTTCGGCCGCCGGCGGCGAGCTCGCTTTTCTGTATGGACGGCAGAAGAAGGGGGGGAAGGTGGGGTCATGCACGACACGCTTCGCATGGGCGGGCGCGGTTTCCTTGGTTGGCCGCGGCGTGTTTTACAACGAAGGAAAAGCAGTGCATTGTTCTTTCTGTGTGCTGTAAAAATTGAAATGTAGAATACTGTAGGCCGTTGCAAAATTATGTAAAAAGGGAAGGAACGAAAGACGAGATACACGGGCGAATCCTGCCACCAGGAAGCCCGGATCGAGACACGCGATCGCGTCCGGACGCTGCTTGGGGACCCATTGCTGATCTGACTAACAGCGTGATGGTTGGGCGGATTACAGCAGGACGCGGTGCGCTGTAACGCGATCTTACCGCTGTAATACAGTGGACCATCTCACTAAACGGTAGTGGAGAGGCCCTGAAGCGACGCGTCGTACCCCGCCCACACCCGCCTAAAAGGCAACTGCCCGCTTAAACGCCTACGCCAACACGCCAAATACACGCCAACGCGCTTTCCTTGCAGCCAAAAATTTTAAAAGAAGGGCATTGCGGCGCGCGTCGCCTCCTCCCACTCCACACAGGGAAACAGCGAGCGAAACACACACCGCGTCTTAAATAGCGATTTCGCCCTTTCTTTCCTTTTTTCTCGTTCTCTGCCTCCTCTACTCCCTTCCCACACCCCAAGACGCCTTGGTCCGACCTGTCTGGCCTTCTTGAGCGGCCGTTCCTGTTTCTTCCTTGTTTTGTATTTCACAAGCCTTCAGGAACCCGGCATCCTTTGTTTCTTTCATCGTCAACCGTCACCAACTCTTCCACCATCTGCTTTGACTTACACGTGCATCTGACTACACGAAAACACAAGACGCGCTGCAAGACGAGGAGACACGGCCAATTCTGCATAGAAGCAACGAAACGCCACCAAAATTTGCCGAAACGCGGCACGTTTTTTCTTTTTCTTTTTTCTTTTTTTGTTTTTTTTTCTACCTTAATTTCTTTTCTTCCTCATTCCGCCGTTCTCGTAGCCGACCTGGCATTGTGTGTCTCTTCTCTCTCTTCCGCGTTCTTCTCACTTTCTACCTCTTCCTGGTCATGCATTGGTCAATACGTCGGTAAAACCACACAGCCAAACGTACAATCGCACAGCCAGTCACGACCAATGGACTCGTCAAGAGGGAGCAAGGCTTCTGAGCCTGCTCTCCCCCCCGTTGCCGGCGTGAAACGGCCAGCACCCACACTTCTACCGCCCTTTGAGCCGCTGTCCTCGTCTCCGGCATTGCCGCGTCTCATCAAGAAGGCCCGCGGCAATGCGGCCGCCGCCAACAACGCGCAACATGCCTACAGCAAGTACCCGACGCCCGTGCCGACGTCCAGCACGGGCATCATGTCCTCCTCGCCGCCCGCCGCACGCGTCGGTGCACGGCCCGCTCTGCTCCGGACGCAGTCGGCCGTCTCCTCCTCCGAGCGGACGCCTCTGTGTGCGGTGCCGTCCATTGAGCTGAATGAGAACGGCGAGACCCTCTCCATGGGCCGGTCCAGCAACTCCTCGCGCTACCAGCTCTCGGCCAACCGCCTCATCAGCCGCGTCCACGTCAAAGCACGGTACCTGCCGGCCACCGACGTGCTGGAGCCGAACCGGATTGAGATTGTGTGCTGCGGGTGGAACGGCCTCACATTGCACTGCCAGGGGCGGACGTGGGATCTCAGCAAGGGCGACACATTTACGAGCGAGACCGAGCACTCAGAAATTATGCTGGACGTCCAAGACGCGCGTGTCCGCATCCAATGGCCCAAGAAAGACCGCGCCGACCTGCTGGCCACGCTGTCCGACTCGTCCTGGGATTCCCCGCGGTCCAACCATGCCGGCGGTCGCACTAACAACCACGGAAGTGCGCCAGGCGCCCCCGGCGCGTCTGCCCTGCAAACCAGCCCCCTGCGGCGCACTGCCCGCATTGCCTCGCCCGTGAGCCCCACGCCGGCAGGCGTCCCCGCCTCAGGCGCCAGCCTGCAGGCACTGCTGTTGTCCCAGAACATGACCGGCGACGAGGAAGAAGACGACGAGGACAGCGGCCCTGGCATCCAGATCTATGAGGACGGCAGCGCAGACGAGCTGGAGCTGCCAAACCAGGCGCTTGCAGGCGGCAACGCCGGCGCCAGTTTCGCGACCGACGTGATTGATAGCTTTTCAAGCGAGCTGAGTGACTTGCACTCAGAGGACGACGACGACGACCGGGACGATGACAGCCAGCACAGCCTGGATAACCCGGACGACGACCCCGACGAAGAAAACGACCCGATTGTGCACTCGTTCGGCCCGTTCGGCGCCAATCTGTCGAACCGCATGGCGCTGTTCACGACTAATAGCCCCAAAATCGAGCGTCCACGCTTGAGCCGCATTCCTTCGGCCGACGGGTCTGTGACCTCACATGATTCTCGGACGGCGCCGCCGGCTGCGGCGACAGCAACATCTCGCGCAGACGTCCAAGACTCTGCACGCACACCACGGCCAAGAACACCAAAAGGTGATGATGAAAAGTATGAAAAACCCGAACACGATACAGCAGACGGCAAGGGCGCGGACGGCGATCATGCGACCGAGGGTGTCGGTCTGGGGATCACGGTCGCGACCGCACAGCCTGTTGAGATTAGCAGCAACGTGGACGTGGACACCGTGCGCAACCACTTGATCAACCAATTGGCCTTTTCGCGGCTGTCGTCAAGTCCGCTGTCGACGATCATGAACAACCTGCCGACCGAAGAGCGGCGGGACCTGACGCGCGACGCGCTTCGGTTCATCATTGAGGGAACAGCGTGTGTGGGCGTCATCCGACGGCAGGGTAAGGACGCGGCCGGCCAACCGCTGGAGAGTGAATATTACTACGTCTCCGATCTGGACCCGGACGTGTCGCGGAGAGCCGTCGTGGAGGGGCTGCGGAAACCGAGTTTGCGAAACTGCAGAAAGCAGCACAAGGTAAGGCAAGGATTCTTTTGTGGGGGGCTTTTTGTTCTTTCGTATGACTAATCAGGTTTGCAGCAATATTATTGGAAGAAGCCGAGAACGCCATGATCGCATGACGACAGACCCGGCTTTTTACAACTTCCTTTCTGTACTCCTGTACTACAACTTCTGCTGCAAAGCATATTTCTTTGGGCTTTTCCAGAACTGCTGTAGCTGCATAGCTTGGGGCGTTGCATGGTGTACTTCTTGCATTTTATTGGCTTTTTCTTTTTCACTTATCAAAGGATGTTCTTATCTCTCTGACGTCCTTTGTGACATGTATTATGGGAAGCGAGACCGCGAACCGAGGAACGATCGACCGGAGATCCTGAGAGTGGCGGCCGGAACTGGGGCGATGGAAGGCTAGCCGCTCCTTATCGGTCGTGTATGATGAAAAGCCACTAGATGGCACAGCAGGAAGGGGAAGATGAAGGGGGTGAAAGGACGGCTGTTGGGCAGCCGTGAATAACAAATCGACGAGCTTTATGCATCATAGATCAGAAAAATGGGAATGTATGGATTTTTCGTCATCAATGTCATTCTAGCCACTGCTTGACGTTTCCAGGACGCCGATGCTATGGCCGCCACAACGATGCAAAACAAGCCTTCTCTTGTGGGCTAATCTGTTCATAAAGATACCGAGTTTTACCGCCACAATGCACACCTTTTTCGTCACCAATACCGTGATGGGGCCTTTGGTGTGGCTCCGATCGAAGAAAACGCGGGGGATCTAGGCGCGAGACATTGATTGTGAAGCCCGGGCAAGCCGCGAGGTCGGAGTCACGCAATGGTCCTGTGGCAGCAACAGAACGCCTAGCCTTTTCGGGGGCATTCTGTGTGCGTGGCTATGTAGGACATCGTTTGTATGCAATGCTCGGGCACGGAATTGGTATGTTGCTCTACATATCCTTTTCTGTTTTCTGTAACTACGAGTGGGAAAGAAAAACATTGGAATCTAGAAGCGGCAACAGATCATGTGTTTCCAGACCTTGCTCGTACTTACGGGACGGAGTGGTGTGGTGATTTTGTTTTAGCGCGTCTTCTAGTAGTGGTCGCTGGCCGGTGGTGGTGGAATTGGGTGGTGTGGCCCGCCGTCATGGTGCATACCTACAGAGGCATTTTACACCACCCGTCCGCTGTAGCTGTCTCGTTTCTACCGGCAACTCCTCTTTTTTGTCTCTGGACGGATCCGGCGGTGGTGTTTTGGTGTTGTTTCCCCTCCTTTTCTCGGAATCCCTCGCCCCAAGTCATGATGTCTAAGCCGTATAAGCCGCAAGCTTCCTATTTGCCACAGGTTTTCGTAGGGATAAGTCGTGTTCTACTCCGTAGTCACCGTCGTATAAAGGAAACAGGCCCCCAGCAGCCGAGCCGCTGCTTTCCTTGGTCCTTGAATCTTTGATCGTCAAATAACCAAATACATTACAAAACCTATATCTCAATTTCTTATGACCACAACAACGACTACCACTTCTCCTACTGCTACTACTCCGCCGACCATGGCCGCGACCACGACCACGCCGACCGGCGCGGTCGCCCGTCCCGACGGCAGCGTGTCCATCTCCCCCGTCGCCACTGCCAACGGCCACGGCCACGGCCGGCCTACTGCGTCGCCGTCATCCGATCCCCTTGTGGCCCTCGAACGCGACCTCCTGGCCCACGCGGCCAGCCACCACTACCACCAACACCACCATCACCACCACCACCTTTGGTCGCCACATCCCGACAGCAGTGACAACACCACCACCACTGCGCCCACCAGCACCGCCGCCGCTGCTGACTCCAACAACTACCTCGCCCCGCCGGGGCCCATCGCGTCCCCGGCGCCGTCCTCCTGCGCCGGCTCCCGCCCGCGCACGCCGTCGCCCGCGACCGCGACCGTGCCCTCGGCGGCGGCGGCCCGCTGCATGGCGGCCACGGCGGCGTGGATGCCGCGGCTGGACCGGCGGCAGAGCTGGGACGGGCAGGCGTACCGGCGGGCGATGATGGTGAAGGCGGCGCCCGGGCTGGTGGCGCGTGGAAACAGTCCACCGGGCGGGCGGGAGCACGACCAAGAAAGGACGAGCTCGGTGACGAGGTCCGCGACGGCGCCAGCATCGACGCCAGCGACGGGGCCTGTGACTGCCACGGCACCAGCAAGAGCGCCAGAAAATGCGACGGCAACGGCTGCGGGATGACCGTTTCTCCGACATTCTTGTTGTTGCTCTATTCTCTCCTCGCTCTGTTCCTGTTACCAAGCAACAAAGACAAAGTTCCTTTTCTGTCGCACTGCGTGCAGCTTGGCGCAGCTACAAAAAATTACAGAAACAATCCTACAGATGGTCAGCTGAGACGAACTCGAGAAAAGAAAGGCAAAAGCAAAAGCAAAAGCAAAAGCAAAAAAAGAGAAATGAAAAAAACACCAAAAAGTGGGTGGGAGGGAAAGGCATGAAAAATACACAGAAATGCGTGGAAACCGTGATAGGCCAGTATTTATCGGATTGGGAACACTGCGCCTGGCGTTTGGTGGTGCATTTGACCAAGTTTGTTTTGTTTACCTTTGCAGCACAAAGAGTGTATGATAATGCCGTAACGACAACAACACAGGGGCAGCAATATACGACATCAGTATGACTTTGGGCAAACACGTTAACAGTCTTCGCGATACGTAATAAAATGTTTTTTTGTTAGTCTACCCGAGTGTGTTCTGTTCCACAGAGAAGTTGAGAGACTTTTGAGATAAAAGTATACAGCAGCGTAGTTGGGTATCACCCGCGACAAGGCCCTACCAAAGAACCAAATGCCGGGGATTTCGTAACGAAAAGACATGGGGGGGGGGACGTGAAGTGGAAGTGCAAGAAGGAAAAGGCAGCGACAACAAAAAAGACGCGGAAGCCAACGGACAAAACATGAGGGTTCATAGAAAAAACAAAAATCCGACCATATGCCCCGTCCAATGCGTTGATGCAGGGAGAATCATTCGTGTCCTCCTCTTCTGCAGTATAAACTCCTCAAAGCGCTGCGACTGAAGTCTGACGTGGAGACAATTGTGCATCGCACGGTTCCCAGCAGACATAACCCAAGAATAAAAAAAAACAAGAAAAGATGAAACACAGGATAGAAAACAAAAAGAAGAGAAATGAATGAGAGGAACATCAACGCGGCAAACGGGCGTGTTGGCTCTGCCATCACAACCCCAGAGACACCTAGTTGCCCTTCATGTACTCGCCCACGACGCCCAGTCCATACGAAACCCCGGCCACCCAGGTGGCGCCGACAATCATGCGCTTGGCAACGCTCGGCTTGGAGTTGGCTGCGGTCTCTGCGTCGCCCCACTTTGACCCGCTGAACACCGGCTCTTCACGGCGGACGCCGACGTTCGCGTGCGCCGATCCCTTGTTGGAGAACGACGACGATGACGGGGGTGGCGGAAGATTGTCCTTGCTGCTGGCCGTGTTGTCGCGACGGTAGCCATCCAGGGATGGAATGTCATAGTTCACGTATCCAGTCGGCGAGGCAAAGTTGGCGGTAGGCGGCGAGAGATAGTGCGAGCCGGGTGTACCCGTCATATCGATGGGATTGATTTTCGCCGGGCGTGCGTCTTCCGCCCCGATGGACGACGAGGGCTGCGACGCAGAGGGCTCGGGGGTTGTCGTCTCGTTCTTGGTCTCCTCAACGTCACGCACCTTGCGGAAAACGAGCACGTCCCCGCTACCAGACACGATCTCGAAGCCCTGGGCTTGCAGGGGTTCGAAATGCGGGAAAAACTTGGTCGGGTTCGAAAGCCGCACGAGGACTTCAGCCGGCGTCAAAGGCGACCCCGTGTACGGCACAGCCGACGACGTCTCGGCTACGTTGATCGTTTGCATCGCCGGGTCATATGCCAAAATCTTGTAAACAGAAGACTCCGCGTTGGCCGACGACGCGTCTGCTGCCTTACCCGCCGAGGACTCACTCCGATCCTTCGCCTTGTAAGTTTTGACGTAGGTCGGCCATGTCGCCTTGCCCTGGCATTCCTCGGCATAGGACGTCTCCAAGCCTTGTGGTTCCTTCGAGTATGGGTCGACGAGGGCTTGCTGCCGTTGCGCCTCACTCAGTGGCCTGCGAGACCGGCGTTTCGCCGATCCGACGGACAGGCTGGCCATTTTGTCGACGACGTCCGACTCGGCATTGATTCGCGCCATGGCGGATTCCATCCTCTCACGTGTCTGCACGCCCGCCTCGGCTTGTTCGCCCGATGCCTGGCGTTTCAGAGAGGCCTCTTCACCGTCCAGGTGCGAGAGCCCTCCCAACTTTTGCTTGATTTGGGCGTAGTTCTCGTCCGACATCGCAACGTCGGTGTTCGTCAGGTCGTATTCATTCAGGCTCTTGGCCGTGGCATCTACGACAGCCTCCGGTTTGCCATCGGGTTCTTGGTATTTCACCGGCTTGTACGAGCCCAATTCCGCAGCCTCAACAACATCTTGGGTGTTCTCGGGCGCCTTGCCGTCCGGCTCGTTGTAGCGGAAAGCCTTGTATCTTTGGACCTCGGCCGGGTCATAGCCTTCGTGGCCTCGCTCCACAGGCGTGTCAGGTTGGCCATCCGGCTCATTCCACCGGAAGGCCTGATACTTTTGCACCTCGGCCGCGTCGTAGCCTTCGTGGCCGCGTTCGACGGGCGTGGTCGGCTGGCCGTCCGGCTCATTCCAGTGAAACGGCTTATACTTGGCTAGTTCAGCGGGGTCGTACGACGCCTCTCCCTCTACCTTTGTGGCATTCGGCGGTTGGCCGTCCGGTTCGTTCCATCTGAACGGTTGATACTTTTGCACTTCTTCGGGATCGTAGCCTTCGTGGCCTATCTCGACCGGCCGCGTGGTAGGTTGGCCGTCCGGCTCGTTCCACATGACGGGCCGGTACTTTTCTAGTTCCGCCGGATCGTACGTCGAGTGGGACTGTGCCGGCTTGTCGGCGGCGTTGTCGGCACTCGGATGGCTGTATTGATGAAGATCGGTGTAGGTCTCCTGCTCCATATAGCCAGGGGGTTTGCCATCGGGCTCGTTGTGTGTCACAGGCGTGTACTTGTGAAGATCATCGTACTTTTCGGGCAAGACATCGGGCACGGAAGCTGCAGACGAAGCAGAAAGACCATCGAAATGGACAGCATGGCCGTCGGTGTTCTTCTTGTTCAGATCATTCCCGAACAGTCCCTTGTACTTCCAGCTCAGATATGTTGCTCCGGTGTTATCGGATATGTCGGACAGCTTGGGTTGATGCTGGCGGACATATTCGTCGCTTTGGAACACGGGCGCACGCGTCCCGTTGACGCTGGAATCAGCGGTGATGGTGGTGGTGTTCCGGCTGGCATCTTCCGGCGAAAGGTCTTCGCGGGGCGCATTTTGGTAGGCACGGAGCTCGGCTGCGGTTGGCGGCAGATCAATGTCGTGGACGCCTTGAGAACCCGCACTACCCTGCGCGTTGTTGCTAATGGGCGCCAGCGGGCCGTCAAAGGACAGCGGGCTTTCGCTTTCGTCTTCCTTCGAAGCGGAACCCGCTTGCGAAAATTGCGACCAATACGACTGCCCCGTCGCGATGGGGCCGTCAACGCTTTCGTGGGGAGCCGACTTGGCGGACGACTTGGAGATCTTGCGATTCGTAATCGGATCGATGACAAAATCGGCTTCAGCCTCCGCTTCGGCTGCACGTCCGGCTTTGGTCTTTGTCTTGGCGGCCATGGCGGAATGCTCGCTGGAAGGCTCACCAAAGCCAGCTTCTTTCATCATCTCGGATTGGCGCCGCGCGATGTACGTGCGGATGTCGTCAAAGGGCGACGTCCACGCGCTCTGCCGTTGGCTTTCATCGGATCGCTGCTGTGTTTCTTCGCCGTCCCGGAAGAGGAAGTGGCCCCATGCGCCACGCTCGACGTCCTCAATGTTCTGTCCGGGCCGCACGCCCGTCGGGTTGCCGGGCGTCTTGAACGCCTCGTTGTCGGCCCGGCCGTGGCGGCCAAACGCAAAGCACCGTTTCGGCTGCCAGTAGTGGTTGCCCCAGCGCCTGGACGCATCAGCCAGCTCGCTCGCGTTGGCCAGCTGCTGCTCCCACAAGAGCTTGCGGTCTCGCAACGAGTCGCGGTTCTTGTGGCGCAAAGCGCGGTAGCGGCGGCGCATCTCCCGATACTGCTCGCGGTCCATGTGGTGGTCGGGCCACCAGCCAAACCGAAACCCACGCGTTTGCTGCTGGCGGTGCCGAAGAAGCACGGCAGCGGACGGCGCCGCCGCTGCAGCGTTGAGAGCATGTGCGCCAGCGGCGCGGTTGTGAACCAGCCGCGCTCGCGGCGTCAACGAAGAAACCGAAGTCAACATGTTGCAGAAGAGAATAGACGAAGGTTGGTCGCTACCATGCTACTACTCGTGGAGAGAGAGAGAGAGAGAGACAGAGAGAGAGAAAGCGAAGAAGAGGTGTATGTAGTCTAAAAGCATAGTCGTTAGCACAGAAATGATGGGCCGTTCGTCATGGAAAATCGTGCCACTTATTGACACGCGGACATGGATGTATCGACAACGTTGTCACAGCACTTACAATCAATAATACACACGAAACCAGTGACGCAACCAAGAAAATCTCCAAAAAGACCGATCCATGAACCTGTCGCTGTCGAAGCAAACGAGCTCAGGATTCTGCAACAAAAAGCAAACGAAAGCGCTAAAATCGAAGACGAATAAATGGGAATTGAACAGTCTCGCTGTTAACAATCAAAAAATCGTCGGGAAAAGGAAGCAATATATTCGTCGGCAACGGCGGCGGGAGGGTGTTGGGAAAAGATCGGGGAAAAAAGAGAAAAGCAGAAAAATCAATGAAACAGGGACAAAAAGGTCGAAAAGGAGGGGAAGGCTCTTGAGGCGATGCCTGCACACACGGCAACGAGGAAGCACACGATGCCTTTGTATTATTGCTGTTATCGCAGGCGCGGAAGGGGGAAGGGGATCCAGCAGGCAACTGCGACTAGGTTATTAAGGCCCACGATTGGGTCGGGTGTCTTCGGCACGGCCAAGTTGGGCAACTGGGTGGACTGCTTCGCAGGCGTGACCTCATGGAAGGTACGGGTACATTGGACGAGAGGTACTTTGCGCGAGTACAGGTACATTGGAGAGAGTCTCACGAAGACAAAGGACAAGTACCCGCAATTGGCGCCTTGCTTCTACATACAGAACGACTACGCCGCAATCCTCCTCACTAAAGGAAGGCGCGACTCCACCGCATCGGGCAATGGGGTCACTCGTTCTTGCTGCTTCCGCGTGTTCAAACACACACAACGTGCGCGTACTTGCCGGCCTCCTGTAATATTCCCTCATCCGTCTCGTTAAAGAAGGAGCCCCCCCGCACGACCCACGACCCCGTTGTCGTCACTCTTTCCCAATGAGTTCTTTGCAGATTGGAGAAAACGATCGCATCACTGTTATTTCATTCGCCCGTCACAGAACAGCGGCTCCCTCCCCCGCCGTCTGGCCGCCCCACCTACAAGCCTTCTGTACAGAATGCACTCCGTAATTGGGCCACAAAAACCGCCGGCCGTCTTTATCCACTGAACTCCGGCGCGGGGTTGTGCCACGGGGCTGACAGCGCTAATGTCGCTAAAAGCCAAGGACAGTGCGTCACGATAAGGGACCCACCCTGCCACCACAGGCAGTCACCAGTTTCCCTCCTTTGGGCCGCAGGGGTGCATTGCCAAGACAAAGAGGCGGACAGTGCCCCGTTTTCCGTTTTCATACGCGCTGGCTACAGGCCAATAACCCCCTGTAATTGCCCGAACGATTCCCCGCTGAACGTCGCCGCCACTCTCGCTGAAATTCCACGCCGATCAAGTCGCCACCGCGCACGGAAAAGAACCTGAGAGAAGCAGCCCGCCCAAAGCAGCCTATCTCTATGGGCTTCTCCTGGTCGTCGAGCCCCGTGAAGGTTCGGCATAACAGGGGAAATTACAGTGTTGGATATGGCTTGTGCACAGTGGTAACTTTGCCTTGCACGTGAAATGTCACGTGATTACGGGAGCTTCAATACGCATCACGTGAATGCCCCACCGAAAGCCGGCAGAAGCAGTTATGATGACATATCGCGGGGCGTTGCATCGTTTCAAAAAAATGTGTTCCGTCACGACATGCGCATTTCGTGACTCCGGCTGCGCTGCAGAACACAAAAAGAGTTGTTAGGTTCTGTTTCCTGGTTTTTGGTTGATTTCCGTCGTCGTGCGCCCCTGATGTCTGCCACCGCGTCTGTGGAATCTCTCGAAACTGCCTGCCCCCCATTTTAGCCTTCGTCGTGTACCCTGCGTCTCCAAGCACGACAAGCTCTTTGGAAGGCTCTCCTTGACGGCGCACGAACGCGCAAAACGGGACAACGATGAGTCGAGCGCAAGGGAAGCTACGTGTTTCGTCCGGTAGCCCCCGGGGCTTTGGGAGCCCCATCCCCGGCAAGGGCGGATTCGGCGGGTTTGCGGTGGCGCACAGCAAAAGCGGCCTGGCCTACATCGCGGACCGGCACGACCTATCCGACATCTCGGATGCGAACACGGTCGTGTCCTTCAAGAATCTGCTAAAGAAGGACGGCACAACAAAATCGAGGGCACAGGAGGAGCTGGTGACGTATGTCCAGGCGCATCCGTACGCGGACGGCGGCGGGGCCGAAGAGGCCGTGCTCGAAGCGTGGGTGGGTTCATGTTGGCCGTGATGGTCTCGTCCGTCTGGTTTTTGTTTTTGTTCTTGTGACCGGGCGGGGCTGATCCTCTCTTTTGTTTTGCTGCAGGTACACTTCTACCCCCGGTTGTCGATCGACGACTCACGAAAGGTCCGGGAGTTGGCACACACGTTGCAGTCCGAGCTGGTAAAGTCAGCCCGGAAACGCATGGAGAAGCACATGCCGAAGATTGTCGGGCCGTGGCTTGCTGGCACCTACGACCGCGACCGGGCCGTGGCCCGCGCCGCCGCTGACGGCCTGGCCTTTGTTTTGACCACCGACGAGAAGGCCCGCGTGTTCTATACCCGACTGCAACCCCAGATCCTTGCCTACGCCACCGCCGCGCTGAACGAGACACCGACCACGCTGAGCGACATGCGCTCCTCGAGCAAGGAAGAGGCCGATCTCAAGTACTACCGCGTCGTCTACGGCAGCCTGTCGCTGGTGTTGGCCCTCCTGCGGAAGCTCAAGGCCGCCGACACCGACGCGTGCCGCGCCGATTACGAGCGGTTCTTCGCCGCGGAGGCCGTGTGGTCCAACGCCGTCGCGCGCGACGGCCACGTCCGGCGCGCCGCGTACGAGCTGTTCTGGCAGGTGCTGGAGACGCGGCCCACCCTCTTGGATGCACAGCTGCCGCGGCTCACGCGGCTGGTCACACGCGATGCGCCCAAGGCCAGCCAGGCCGGCTCGGTGGTCGATTACCTCAAGGTCCTCACAAAACTGTCGCAGACGCATGCCGACATGTGGAGCGAGGGGCCCCATCCCTTCACGCGGCTGCGCCCGTTGGTGGAGCGGGGGTCGCAGGGCACCGTGTCGACGCCGTCGTACAGCTTCTGGCAGCAGCTGGACGCGCTGTTTGCGTCCATCCCACCGCGGCCCATTGCGGCCGACGCCGCCGCCGACGTTCTCGTTTCCTTCCGCAACGGCGTGGCCCACCGCGAGGAGCCCCGGAGCAATGCCGTAGACGGCTGGACCGCGTACCTGTCCATGGTGCGGCGTCTGCTAGAGGCTGTGACGCCCGAGGACGCCACCCGGGTGGCGCTCGTTGAGGCACACGTCTACCCCCTCTTTGCGCACTTTTTGCACCCGCCCGACCAGTCCGTCTGGACGACGGCGGCGGCCCACGTCACGATTTTGACGCGGGCGGCCCTGCTGTGCGCCCGGCCCGCCTACGGTGATGTTGTCGCATCTATGCGGAAACAGTGGGCGACGCTAGCCGACGAATTGGCCGCGAAGATGGCCAACTCGCTGCCCGAGGTGTCCAAAGATTTCCACAAGTCGCAGCAGGCCATCGCCAGCGAAGCCGACCGCTGGTTCGCGCTGGTGGCCGACGTCCACCGCTCGGTGCAGCGGGTCCAGTCCACGTCCGGGGCGCCGACCAACTCGATCGAGGACGTGCTCGCACCGCCCACGCTCCGTCTCGTGCAGAGCGCCGTCGATCTGCTGAAGAAGCGCAACTACAAGCCGTTTGGCGCCGCGCACCTCGTCGGCGCCGCACTTTTGCACGCGCCGCATCTTCTCGCCGGCGACGACCGCCGGCGGCTCGTCGAGTCCCTCTTCCCTGTCCACGACGCCGACGAACTCGATCTGCTCCTTGCCTCCCCCTCCGCCGCGCAAGTGCTCGCGTGCCTGCAGCCCATTGTGGGCATCCCGGAACTGGCCGACCACTACAAGGCCGTCTTCTCCGCCATCGTTGCGCGGCTGCTGGCCCTCCAAGACCCCAAGACAACTGCAAAGTACGTAGCTCTCCTCATCTCGGACGCATCCGACGCGGCCGCGTCCGTCAGCCGCAGCAACGAAGCTTTGCAAGCGTACCTCGAGACGACCTGCTACCATACTGCCCAAGGCACGACACAAGCGTGGGCTGTTTTTAACGCCACGTTTGCCTCCAACGCGCTGGCACCCGCAACCGGCCAGGCGCTGGCGGCCCGCACCGTGCGCGCGCTCGGTAGCGCAGACGCCGACCCGCAGAGCGTCCTGACGGCGCTGGAGACCATGGCCCGCACGAGCCCGGAGTACTTCGCGCGCGACGAGACTCTGCACCTGGAGCTGGTGACCAAACTGCTGGGCATGATGGAGGTGGGCGATTCCGCCCTGTCTGCAAAGGTGCTGGCGTTGCGGGCGCTCGTCGAGCACACGTCCCAGGGCGAGCCGCCGCTGTTGAGAATCATCCAAGAGAATCTGGACAACACAGGTCCGGATTCGCTCGAGTACGTAAACGCAATACGTCCGTTCAAGCCAACGCAACAATAGAGCTAACCATTTTCGTCAGAATCGAGACGCTGGTCGAGCAAGCATCGAGCATTGCGCCAACACTGCCAGCCGACGACAAAGAAACCCTTTTCCCCAACACGAACATTTGGATGAAGGAATTGCTGCCCTTTTTTCGAGACGGCCTCAATCCTGTGCTTTCTTTGACTAGCAGCCTTGGCGGAGCGTATTTGCTGGTTCCGGCAGGAGACAGGCGGCCCCCGTCGGGACTTAAGCGCGACCGGCAGGGCAACTCCGTGCCTGCCCGCATGGCCGCGTACACCACAAAACTCGTAGCCGTCGACGGCGTCGACGTTTCCGTCCTCCCACAGGCGTTTCAAGTCGAGCTAGTGTACCTGCTCTACGTCCTCGTGCAGCTGGGATCCGACCAACTTGCCGTGTCCGACACAGACAGCCTCTGGGGCGACCTGTCCGGCAACCCCTTCGCATTTGAGACGGCCGACGACGCTGTCACAACCACGCGTGCTCTGTTGGCCAAGCTGGTCGTCGAACGTACCCAAGACGGCGACGACGCGTTGTTCCAGGCGGTCCGCGACACCATGCTGCAGCAGACGCGACAGCTCACGCCGGTTGCCTTGTACACGGCGCGGGCGTTGGGCGAGCTGCTGCAGACACGGCAGGAGGGTCGTGGCTTCACGGCCGCGGACGAAAGTGACCTGGTGAAGCTCGGCTTGTGGAAGTCGAGCCCCGAGACCGTCCTGGGCGCGGTCGCGGTGTTGTCGGGCTACGGTGAGCTGCTCGCCTCCGCGCCGTCCGTGTCCAACTTTTGCAACCGGTTGATCAGCGACGTGGCCGGCGCGCAGCCCGAAAAACCGTCCGCGCTGGCGACGCTGGTGCTGCTGAACGCGTGCATGACCGTGTACGACATCGGCGCGCTACCCGCGGCCACGAATCGGCTGGTGTTTGCCGTCAAGCAGATTACGTCGTGGTTCGGCAACGGCGGCGGTGGCGACGACGACGACGACGACGACGAGGAAAAGGAGGACGACGGGAAGCTGTTGCTGGATGGCCGCGTTGCGGCAGAGAGCTGCCGTGCACTGCAGCGCCTCCTGCCGTGCATCAAAGACATCTACGGGCCGTACTGGGAGCGGAGTTTCAAGTTCTGCATCGGCCTCTGGGCCCGGGCGCCCGGCGACGACCCGGATCTGCGGCTGCCCTATCTGCACGCGTCGCTGAAGCTCGTGGCGGCGTTGGAAGCCATGGAGGACCCCAACGACGACCTGCAGGACACGATCACCTTGTTTGCCAAAGCCAAGTCGGAGGGTTTGCTGCGCTTGTTGGCGCTGCCGCGGGCGCGCGCGTCGCAGCCGCAGGAGATTGTCGACGAACTGCTCTGTCGCATGGCCAGCACGGTGCCGTTGGAACACGTCACAGACCTGTCCGAGCTGTATGGTCTGGTGGCGTCGGAGTCGCGCGCGATCCAGACCGCCGGCTTCAACATCCTGCACCGGGCCATCCCCGCGCAGCAAGGGGAACTGTCCCTGAATGTAATTTTGGAGAAGAAGGGTACTTTTTTTTCTTGTTGCTTCTTCTTCCTTTTTTTTTTTCTGTTATTTTACTTTCACACTGACTAACCAACACAGAGGCCCGCCTACCCGACGAGCTCCTGTCGCTCTTGCTCGACGCTCCGACTCTTGAGGCCTATCCAGACGACGTGCTCGCTACCTTTCCGACACCCGTGCGCGGCTACCTGCTCGCGTGGCTGCTCGTGTTTGACGCGTTCCGCCACGCCTCGGCCAAGGTGCGCGCCGACTACGCCGACCACCTCGGGCAGGCCGGTCACGCGGCGGCGTTCCTCGACTTCGCCGTGGACGTGCTGGGCCACTCGGCCGCGCATGCGCTGAATCTCGACAAGGAAGGATTGACGGGCGCGCGCATCACCGAGGAGTACGACCTGCGGGCGGCCGACGCCGAGCCCGTGGCCGAGCGCAGCATGCATGCGCTGTTTGTGCACCTGTACTACTTGCTGCTGACGTACTGCCCGGGCCCCTTCAAAGCGTGGTACGCGGCGTGCCGCTCCAAGCAGACCAAGGTGGCCGTCGAGGCCTGGACGGCCAAGTACTTTTCGCCGCTCTTGACGAACGCGGCACTCGACGAGGTGGCCGCGTGGGCGGCCGCCCAGGGCGGGGACGGCGACGACGGCGGCGGCGGCGGCGGCGGCGACGACGACAATCAGCTGCTTGTCAAAATCAGCAAGCCCGCGCGCGAGGTGGTGGCGGGCTACGCCGTGGACGAGCTGCAGGCGTCGATCGCGCTGCGGCTGCCGGCCAACTACCCGCTGGACGGCGTGGCGGTGACGGGGCTGAACCGGGTGGCGGTGGGCGAGCGCACGTGGCAGAGCTGGCTGCTGATCACGCAGGGGGCGATTGCATTTGCGCACGGGCGGCTGGTGGACGGGCTGGCGACGTTCCGGCGCAACGTGCTCGGGGCGCTGAGGGGCCAGACGGAGTGCGCGATCTGCTACTCGATCATCGCGGCGGACAAGAAGATGCCGGACAAGCGCTGCGGCACGTGCAAGAACCTGTTCCACAAGACGTGCCTGTACCGGTGGTTTCAGACGAGCAACCAGAACACGTGCCCGCTGTGCCGCAACCCGATCAGTTTCCTCGGAGCGGAAAGCCGGGTGCGCCGGGGGCGGGTGGAAGACTAGAAGAAAGGGAGAAGGACGGGAATTGTACATGTATCATTGTCTTTCATCAGAAAACGTTTGCAGGGAGAGGAGAGCATAAAAATAGACAGCGTCGTTTTTTGTACATGAAGACCGAAAAATCTATATAAGGGATTCCCCACCCAACCCGTTCTACAATTTTCCGTTGGCCTTGAGCGCCCGCTCGCCGTCTACCAGCACGCACCAGCCCTCGCTGCCACGGCCGCCCGGCCCCGCCACGACGGTCGGAAACGGCTTCTGCTGGCCGCCCGCGCTGCTGTTGCCGCCGTTGAGGTAGGCCAGCACGGCCGCGTCAAAGGTGCCCGGCTGCAGCCACACGGCTTCGATGCCCAGCCCCTGGGCTTTGCGCAGGGTCTCCAGCGTGACCGCCGGCGGCGTCACGAACGAGACGGCCGTCTGGGCCGGGGACGGCAGGGCGCCGATCTGGGGCACGGTAGGAAAGTCCCGGCCGCCGACGGCGATGGCAGCGGCGCTCGGGTTGATGGGCGTAACGGGCAGGTTGTGGGCCGTGTACCAAGCAAAGACTAGGCACGCGTCCGTTGTTAGTAGTAAGACGGGGACAAACGGGGAGAGCCCGCCGGAGCAAAAAAAAAAAACGTACTCTTGTGCCCGAACTTGGCCGGGTCGTTACTGGCGCCGACGACGGCAAACGACGGTTTGGCGAAGAACGCACGGGCAGCAGCTTCGGTCGACATGGTGAACTCGTGTGTGTACAGTGTTTAGATCGTGGAGGCGGTGGGTTCCTCGCGCAGACAGGAGATATATACGAATAAAAAGGCTGAGGATGTCCAGCCGGTCGTCGGTGTTATGTGGCGGTTGCGGTTTGGCTTAGCCGGGACGCGCCCGCATTCCCCATGCTCATCGTTCGCCAGCAAACCGTCGCACGCCTTTCTCTTGGCCTTTGACGAACGTCATTTAGCTTCCGAGCTTCGCCATTGGCTCGTTTTTTCCTCTGTTTTTCTGTGCGGCCGCGGAGATCTCGTCTTCCAGATCGGCACGCCCGCCGTTGGTCATATTCTACGAGTATTTTTTTTTATTTTTCTCATTTTCATCCTTTTTTTGCTTGGTCTCGTTTAGCAGTACATGAAGACGAGGCAAATTATAAAAGAAAATACAAATACAGATACAATACAAATACAGCCGTCAGCTTCTTGTCATGAACTTGTCCTGGTTCGGCCTCTGTCAGCCTTCCAGAAGGAGCCCCACTCCCAAACTTCCCGCCGGCCTTCACTGTTAGTGCTCTTTCTTTCTTCTAGCCGGCCATCCCGAGGATGCGCCGCCATTCTCTGTTTTTGGCTCGACAGTCCATTTTTTGTTTACCCTCCGTTCGTTTGTCTCTTTTATTGTGAATTTCAATGTAATTCGTCGAAAAGTATCACGAAATGAATTCATCTCAAGGAGCAAAGTGACGTCGAACTCACGTGTCGGCTCCGATTCGGCTTCTTTGCGGAAGGACGCTATGACGCTTATTATTCAGCGAACCCGTTCCTTCGTTGCGTTCATTTCTTCGTAGTGTCACGTGATTTTTACAACGACCCGCTTTTTCCCTCGGTGCTGTTTTGGCAGCTTCCCTCCTCCTGCGCACTTGCCGTCCGAGATACAGAAGCAACGACCAGCCACCTTCCCCAAGCGAAAAGCTTCAATGGGGCCAAAACCCCCTACTTGAGAACTTAACCAGAAAAACATAAAAAAAAATAAACCGACTTCTTTGCTCACCAGACATCCACGCCGACCCCCGTCGCAATTTCGGTTTCTTTGTTTTTGTTCTTATTTTTTATTTTATTTTTATTTTTTTGGATCTGGCCAATTTGTAATAGAATATCACATCCGTCGCTTTTGAACATGTCTCGCGGTTTGGCTGCGTCGGTTGCTCTTCTTTGCTAGATTTTGGGTTTCTTCTTTTTGTCCTCCTTGTTCCTCTTTCTATTCAATTCCCGTCGCCTCTTCCTCCGCCCCCGTCGCATCGCTTTCTTCGTCTCGTGTTGGGCAGCGGCCGTCTCGTCCGGGTCCGAATTCCCGCGGTTCCGCTTGTCTCGCCGTCTCCGGTCCTCCCCGGCCGTAACTCCACGACCGTCATCCGATTTCGCAGCTCTTTTTTCTGTTCCCCTGTTGTCGCTATGGACGACCTCTCGCGGTCCGAGTACCCGGCGATGCTGGTAAGACTGTTGTCCTGTTCACGGCTCTCTTGGGTTGCGCCGTGTCTTCCGTCCCGTGGCATCCGGAAGCGGCCGGCGCGCGCGCACATTGCCTTTCTTCGTTTTCTCTTTCGCCTTACACAGTAGTGTTGACTGACTCGTTTGCTTGTTTTCTTCTTGTTTAGGCCAGCCTCCAGCCAAACCAGGCTGTCCACGTGCTGCAGGAACGGGTAAAACGAATCGGCAAAGTCAACCAAGAGATTGCCGATTGGCTTCAGGTACGATGACGTCTTGCTTGCGCGACCTGCAAGAACATTGGAATTCTTGAGACGAAGATTGGAAACGCGGCTCCCGTTGCTGACATTCGGCGGCGTCTCCATATAGGAAAGACGAAAGGTTGAAGAGCAATATGTGGTCGGGCTGAAGAAGCTGATGCAGTTTCGGGTGCCCGGCCCGTCGTCAGAGCTAGGGTGAGTTGGGTTCTAGGTCTTCTTTCGGCACTACGGTCCTTTTACTGTGTTATACCCGCTCACACTCTCTGTCCAGTGTCTTCCAACCGTCGTGGGACGCCATTGTCCGCTCCGTCGAGTCCATTGCCAACTCCCATCATCTCTTCTGCCAGCGCATCGAGAAGGACGTTGAAAGTCCGCTGCGCGCGTTCCAAACGAAGAAAGAAGTAACGAATATGACCACCATCTCGAGCAACCTCCAGGGCATGGCCAAGGAGCTCGAAGACGCCCAGGAACGGGCCGACAAGCTCAGCAGAAAGGGCGGCAAGGCGAACACGCTTAAGGTCGACACCGCCACGTCCCGGCTCGAGAGCGCGACCCAGCAATGGGAATCGCAGTCGCCGTTCATTTTTGAGACACTGCAGGCCCTCGACGAGCAGCGCGTCAACCACCTACGCGACGTGCTGACCCAGCTCGAGACCCACGAAGTCGACCAGGCGACGCGCACGCAGGCGACGGCCGAGGCCATGCTGAACCTCATCCTCGAAATCAAGACGGAAGACGAGATCCAGACCTTTGCGCAGCGCGTCACCGCGGGCCGTCCCAGGACCGAGCGGCGCTCGACCACGCGACAGTCGAGCATTGCCGGGTCCACGACGGGCGGACCACTGCCGCAAGCGTCGTCGCAACCGTCCACCGCCACGCCGGTGCCCCCGTTGCCGCACCCGCAACCGCCCCTGCCGAGCTTGCCCCACGTGGACGTGCCGCCCGAGCCTTTCACCCGGAACGAGACACCACCAGGTTGGTTGCCGATGCAATTCGCATGTTTTCTGGTCTCCGTTGCTCATCGCTGACACGTACTTTTTTCTTTTCAGAATCGAAACTGCGAAGCCGCATCGGAACCATGCTCGGCCGCAGGAGGCAGAGCATCCACGGAGGCTTTGGTCCTCTGTCACCAGGAAAGGGCAGCGGCACCGGCGGCCCCTTTAGCCGCGCCAGCATCAGCAGCCATGGCCGGGGCATCTCGCCTCGCGCGTCCTCCCACAATCTCGCCGAGCACGACCACCGGCTGTCCTCCCTCGCCGAAACCCCCGATTCTTCGCTCCCACCGGGCTCTGCAGGCGCCCAACGGACGGCATCGCGCGAAGCAGCCACCAATGGCGTCGGCGGCGGCGACGGGGCGGCGGCGGAAACAACGTCCAGGTCCGGTGCCGGCGGAGGTGCTGCAGGCGGCGGTATGGCCGTCCTCAACGGCATGACCGCCGACGAGCTGTTCGGCGTGCCGCCGCCGCCCGGCCCACCGCCCTCGCAGCAAAGGGCTGCGGGCAAGGCGACCTCGGAACCCGCCCGGGATGCCGAAGGCTTCTCTGTGCCGGCCGCCACGAACGACCCGATCTCCCAAGCACAACGAGACGCAGCCGCGGCAGCGGGCGAATCGGGCGAGGACGCCGAGCACGCGTTCAAGCTCAATATTCAAAAGGAGCCCGTCGCGGACGAAGACGCGGCCGCTTCGCAAGCGGCCATGTCCAACGTAGCCAACACGTTGTCCATGGCCATGCCGTCGCGCAAGTCCGGCACGGTGCGCGGCCGCAGAGATGTTAGAAACACCATCTATGTCCCCACTCCGGCCATGCCCGAGTCGCTGTCGACCAGCAGTCCGGCCGTGTCCCGCAGCCCAACCTTTGCGTCTACACCCTCCCGACCGTCTGCCGTGGCTGCCCTCGCCTCGGAAGCCAGCCTAACCGGCACGTCCGACTCGCAGTCGGTGCGGTCGGCCACGTCCCTGGGCAGCCTCGCCCACCTCAAGCACCCAGAGGCGACTGCACCTGGTCTTAGCACGTCCGTCATCGAGACCGTGTCTGCGACCTTTGAAGACGGCGAGTTGACGTCGACCCGGATCGCGGGCGAGATTGCCTTTTCCTACAACGCCGATGAAGACGGCTCTACCAAGGGTGAGTGTGTGCCGATGTTCCTATGTTCTTAGTTCATTCCTGTCTGGTCTAACTGTCGTAGACACCGAAACCATCCGGATCAACGATTTCTCTCTTCTCGAGGTCATTGGCCCCAACCGCATTTTTGTGCAAAATAGCCCTTCCGCGCCCGACGAGTTTACGCTCAACACCAGCCACCTCCAGCAGCGGGCCTCCGTCGGCTTCACCTTTCGCGCACACGCCGAGGACGCGACCGCCCTAGCCGCGCACTGCCCGCTGGTGCTCAAGCCGGTCTGGAAGGCGACGGGCGACAAGCTGGGCCTGCTCCTGCAGTACCGGCTCAACCCGGCGACGGCAGCGGCAGCGACAGCGGCGGGACTGACGACCACACCATCGTCCATCACGCTGCGCAACGTCGTCATCATTGCCACCTACGTGGGCGCCCGCGCGAGCGGCGTCCAGACGAAGCCGTCGGGCACCCACCTCAAGGACAAGCACCTCGTGTACTGGCGCCTAGGCGAGGTGACGCTCACCGAGGCGTGGGCCAAGATTGTCTGCCGCGTTGTGGGAGACCAGGGCGCCGAGCCGCAGCCGGGCCACATCGAGGCGCGCTGGGAGTACAGCGGGTCCACCACGACGAGCGCGACGACGACCACCCTGCCCGGTACGGGCATCACCGTCAGCCAGAAACGGCCTGCGGCCGCCAAAGAAGAGGAGGCCGATCCGTTTGCCGACGACGGCGCGCCGAGTCCACGGGCAACGGGCGACGTGGCCGAAGCGACGTGGGCCGAGGTGCCCTTGGTGCGGCAGATTGTGAGCGGCAAATACGAAGCGAAGTAGGCGGGAAACCTCCCAGGTGTAAAAAACTGATTTGGAAGTCATGTGTGTACATGTTCTTGGATGATTTCGCGTGTTGTTCTTTTTGTCTTCTTTTTGTGTCAGATTTTTTCTCACGACGCAGTGGCGGAGAAAGAAAAACCCAGTATATCCCCCTTTTTTTTATCTGTGTGTGTATTGGATTGCCATTTTTTTGTTTGCATTTTCGTTAGTTCCCTTGTACGTGCCTCAAAAAGAGAGGAACAGTCCATAATGATCTTTTTTTTGGTTCTCACCATGCCAAGCATTGGATCCCGATCATGGCATATTTGGGTATCTTCTATTGTCTATTTTCATGCTGCTCATATCTCTCGTGTCTAAGCTTTTGTATACCATGATATCATGAGACATGGCAAAACGCCCGGAACGTTGGACCAGCCTTTGGAAGATCTGCCGAGGACCCGCATCAGTCCGTCCCGGTCTCGCCCCCGGCCAGCGGAATGTTGCGACGGGGATGGCGGTCGCGGTGGTCCGCAGCAGACGCCGTGGTTGTTTGTTGTTCGTCATCGTCGTGGTCGTCGTGGTCGTCGTCATCGTCGTCGTGTGCATCGTCAACATCTTGGTTACCTTCTTCGCTTTCACTTTCTTCTACCTCGTCATTCTCTCCAACCCCTTCGGACTCATCGGTGCCTGCGTCATCATCACGACGTGTCGTGGCCAGCTCGCCTGTCCCCGGGCATAAATCCAGCCCGCACGCTTCCGCCATGGTTTGGACCGGCTCTAGGTCAAGCCCGAGAACGCGGCAGAGCCGTTGCGCGTCTTGCAGGGGCATGTATGTCCCCTGTTGCGCGCCGCCTGCGGCGCGGAGCACCGTCCGCGATACGCTAGGATGCCGGCTCAGGTAGGCCTGCAGGCGGCCCTTGGCTAGGCCCAGCGCCCGGACGAGCTGCGTCGCATTGACGGTCTGGTCCCTCGGCACGTACACGATGGCTTCGTCGTGCCACCACAGCACGCGGTACGCGCGGGGCAGGGGACGCGACAAGAGCAGGTAGTTTCCGCGCAGATCGGGGACCGAAGGGCGGTTGTTGTTGTCGCCGGCGTGATGGTCGTCAATGCCATCTTGCACAACATCTAGAAGCAGCGGCTGCAAATCCAGGCCCAGCTTTTGGGCCACGAAGCAGCCGTCCTCGTACGGCACCCACGGCTGGCCGTGACGCTGGGAGACCACGCCGCGGTCTTGTAGCAGCTGCAGAACTTCGAGGCGCGCCATGTTGGTGATCTTGGCGGCCGCACAGAGCTCGAGGACATTGAGGTAGTGGTCGCCTTCGTGCAGTGGGACGACGTGGCTACCAACAACAAGCTGGCGGCGGCGGTGCCGGGAGAGACTGGTACCGGGAGACGGTGCGCCCTCGCGGCCTGCGTGTTCGGGGTCTCCCATTTCGTCTTCCTGGTAGATTTCCTCCGTATCGGACTCCTCGCTACCGTCACTGAGAAACCCGTTTGGGTGGGAGGGGCCGGCCGCACTGTTTGGCTCCTCGCGCCAATTTTCCGAAGCAGTGTGCGTTCGCTTGTGACGTTTCGTCTGTCGCCTGGACGACGACGCTTCTTCGGCTTCAGAACAAACTGAACTATGGCCCCACGAGGCCGTGTCCGGCACGTCCGCCGCGGCCTCGGCGCGCGTGTTCACGTAGTTTCGGTAGGCATCTGGATCCCCTTCGACGTGCTCTCCGCCCTCGCGCCTCTCACAAAAGCCAGGCACGAGGCTAGTCGCTGGGGGGACATTCGCTCGTGATTCTGGGGCCGGCCCCTGCTCTGTCGGGCGCACCACAGGCAGCACATCATGGAAGTATCTGTGATCAAGACTCTCCCTTGCAGACGGCCGCTCGTTCGGGTCCTCACTCAGCAATCTGCAGACAAACTCGGCCGCCGCCGTAGCCAATGACACCAGGGACGTTCTTTGCTGCAGAATTGCGTTTAACCACAATTTGGGGGCGCGTTCCCGGGCGCGGCCAACGTCCGGAGGGTTGGGAAGCCCAAACAGAAGCTCCAACGCAATGACACCCACGGAAAACACGTCGACTTTGTTTGAACAGGGGTTCCGCCGCTCGACGACTTCGGGGGCGCTGTAGGCCGGCGTGCCGCAAAAGGTATCAAAGTGCATTTGGGACGTGGCCTCCCCGAAATCAACCAGCTTGATCTGGATCGGTTCTTGTTGGGCAATCATGATGTTGGCCGGTTTGAGGTCACGGTGTGTGACGGCGTGGTCGTGGAGGTAGCCTACGGCTCGGAGAAGCTGGCGCAGGAGATCCCGCATCTGCGTGGTTTGCAGTGCTGGGTAGCCGTTGCTCGACTCCAGGACGTCGTGGAGGGTGGGCCCCTTGACGTACTCCATGATCAGCTCGGCTGGTCCGTGGGCCAGCCTGCTATAGGATATATACTGTACAATGTGCCTCTGACAATTTGATCGTTTTTTTCGTTAGTTCTTAGGCTACAAGGTCTAAATAGATTCAGAAAACCGGCCAAGTAGAAAAAAACATACGTGTCTCAAAGACTCCAAGATTTGCGGCTCTTGCCAACGCGCCTGTCTAGGCTTGTCGTACAGTTTCATCGCAAAGACTTGGCCCGTATACTTGTCGATGGCTTGATAGACCTGTGCGTACGCGCCCTTGCCCAGCCGTTTGCCCTGCACGTAGGCCGCCGGACGCCTTGACGCAGTTGTTGTCTCGATGGCCGGCTTGAAGTTGAGCTGACCCATGCCCTCCGGAAGCCGTCCCCATTGCTCCTCGCAGTAGTCCGCCCAGTCGGTTGGTTCGTCAAAACGCTTGATAAATAGATGAATGTCGTCGCCGAGCCAGACCTCCACCGTCTCGCCGTTGCCGAGAAGACGGCTGCTTTTGAGTTGTACCTTTACATTCAACAATCGCATCGAAACGAGCGTGCCGTGCTTCGAGTAATTTTTCAGAATGATGGTCCCCCAAAGCCAGTTGATGCGGATGGCAAATTGCCACTCGCTGACGCCGGGGCCAGTAAGGAGAACATCGCACGTCTTGGGGTCTTTACCAAACAGGAAGCCCACCTCCGGGTCGTTGGGCTCATGATCCGTGGTAATGCGCAGGACCGGGGGAGGAGCAGGCAAGTTTGGTGCTGGTGTGCCGTGTTCTCTTTCTGAGAAACTGTCAGACAGCAGGCTTCCGCCGGCGTCCTCGTCGCACGTCTGCCCCTCATCCCATAGAAAACAATCGTTGTGCTTGGGTTCCGTGAGCCATCTGTTCCCCTCTATCACGCAAATAATTTTGTTCTCCGCCATAGTCCGAACATTGCAAAATACGACAAAGGCTGTAGGGTGTTTGTTATCCGCCAAAAGCGAGGATCAAAAACAGCATGACAGGGAAGAGGGAGCGCAAACTCTTCTTATATGCAAATTCTCGTCCACCGTTTCCAACGACGATCAACGCAGCCTTGTGGCTTTTTCTTTTCATCTTGGAGGGGGGCACAAATTGCTGGCAAAGACAAAAGATACTAAAATTGGTTGGCTTAGAGAAGCCAAGTCGTTCTACCGAAAAAAAGGCTTCCCAGCCAGTTGTAAGGCGTCCGTGGTGACCGGTTGGGACGCAAGACGGCCGGATTGTGTGGATCTCAGGGTCAATTGACGACGACGTATCAGGGTCGGCCCGTTGGCGGAAAAAGCGGGGCGCGATTTTGGCGCCAACCTTGGGTTCGGAACTTGCCGTTTATCACGCCGTCAACCAACAACCTGGCGAGCTCAGAGTTCCTCAACACGACAAGAAAGAGAAAGGTCATACTTTCAATCAGCTTGTCCCGAATCTTTCTTCAGGGACGACCCTCTATCGTTCGTTCGTATTCCAGCGCCAGAGACTGCAGCCGCAGAAGATGCGGTGCGCAGGCGACACGCCGCGTGAGCATGCCGTCTCTCACAGCTTCACCACCCAACGAGTTGGGGCGCTTTCACACCGAGTACTCACAGCGGAAACCCGAGGCTCGCCTTCAGACTGCCATTCGCTTGGTTAGTGCATGCATGCGCACCCTCGCGGGGATGGGCCGTGCTGGCCAGTGGATCTTGCACCAGGAAGACATCTATCGGCCCGACATGGACACCCGACCACAGACACGGAAGCCGCAGGAGGAGGTTCCCATTCAGAGCTTGGTTGCGCAAGGCGACCAAATTGATGGTTATGGGCTCGTATGGTCCGGCGCCGGGCAGCCGCCCGACTTCTCACGCGTTTCGTACTGGAACGCCAAACGGACACACCTCACCGCCATGATCAAGCAGGTCAGGGACAACCTTATACAGCCCGCCTTTACGACCAAAGAGCTGCGGGATCTGGAATTTATGGAGCAGCGACAGGAAAATTACTTTGGGAAGCTTCTCGAAGAGAAACGAATCCAATTACAGAGGTCGAAAAACAAAGTTGCCGCGCTGCTGTTCTACCTGGCGAGACTCGGACGCCCGGGTCAATGGGTATTGCACAACGAGGAACTTTACGACCGCAGCTTGGACACGCGCCCACAGTCCCGAAGCCCGGAAAAAAGCGTCGCTATCCCTGGATTTACGCCCGGAAAAGGTGTCTTAAACGCTACTTTATTCTGGGAGGGAACCGGGGCCGTCCCCGATTTTGGTGACGTGAACTATTGGACGGCCAAACACAGCGAGCTCAGGAAGAAGGCTAGGAAAGTTAGGAACGGTGTTCTGCAGCCTTGTTTTTCGGCTGACGAGTTGCGGGTTCTTGAAGAGCTGGAGCGCGACGGACGGCACGCCTTCGCAAGTGAGAAGATCCCCACGGGCACTTTAGCAGGCAAACCTTCGTTGGCGGTCTGGCGTTCTACCTCGCGGATGAAGACGGCACGGCTATTAGTCTGGGACCAGCTGCACGCGCTCTGGCAGCTCGGCCTCCCCGGTCGGTGGATCCTTCACGGGGAGGACATTTACCTGCCGGAGCTTGACACGCGGCGCCGTGACCAGGGGCGCATTCCGGACGACGACGACAACGACGGAAAAAAGGGAAAAGACAACGACACCCACAGCGTTAGCGTCAGCAGTACAGAGGCCCGATCCAGGGCGCTGGCCCCCTCGTTCCGAATCACTGCCATTGAGGGCCTCGTCGGTCATCGCGGCGATTTCGGCCTCCGCTACGACGGTGCGTGGCCGCCGCCCGACTTCAACGATGTGGCGTACTGGGAGGCGAAACTCGCGCACTTGCAGGAGAAACGCAAGGCCGTGGAGGCTGGCCAGGTGGAGCACAATTTTACGGCGCGGGATCTGATGAACATTGAGCTGGTCGAACGCGATAGCGAGCGCGAGACCGACGCACAGAAAGCAGCAGCTGGGTTGGCACGCCATATCGAGGGGGTCGAGGCATGGTTGGACGGACGAAGGGACGGTGACGACGTCGAAGAGCGCGAGAGAATGCCTTCTGTACACCCAAAGAGCAAGCGAGCCAGGGACGAGGACGAGGATAGCGGCGAGGGACAAACAAAACGGGCCAAGACACAATCGAACGAAAGGCAACAGAAATGGCGGCTACGGGACTCAGAAGGAATAGGACAGGTCACGGTTCCTCCACCACGAACGAAGAAACGACCACGAGCCACCACAGATTCCAAGGGAAACGATGCAGACGCGGCAGCGCCAGAAGAACGAAGACGAAGCGCACGGCAAGCTGGCGCGGTGAACATGCGCTCACCTGGCCTAGAACTTGCCCTTAAAAGGGGTATTCGAAGAGAAGCACGAGGTAGGAAGGCTCCTACACAACAAGGGATCGAAACAAACAAGACAGCCAAAACGACGACACGGGCACACAAACGACGTGCACGAACAAAGCGGACAGTTTCGCAACCGAATACCGACGCGACACCCTTGCGGAGGAGCGCCAGGATAGCAGCACGGCTCAAAGAGTCTTGATGAAGAACGCAACAGGTCGTTTCCTGAGCAGGCAGTTCATCATAAAAAAAACCGATATGCACGTCCGTGGACCAGGCCGGGCGCCAGCTCGGCGAGACTCTCTGCAGGCCGAAAGGCTCCAGCGGTGTTCACCAGCGTATAGTTTCGACGTCACGCTTACCGACTGATCCATTACCGTGGTTGCCTTTTGGATAGAAAGATGCTGCTTCCGATGCAGAGAATCGAATAGAAACGCAGGCATCGCCAGCTAGCTTGGTTTTGCTGTTGCTGCTGCGATGTGGAAAGCGAAGTATCTACAGCGACGGCAGAAGCGGCAGAAGCATCCTCTCTTCCGAATGAGCAATCAGGCTTTGTCTATGCACAAAGAGAAAGAAGTGAACCTTCCAAGGCATAGAGACAGCTCTGCTATATATAGGCCGCCGTCGACGCAGCAAAGCCAGGGTTGGATGGATGTATTCGTTGATGTAGGCAGTGTCAATAGCACTCGCGAGCCTTCCTTCGCGCGCATTTTTATAGACGAAACACAATTCACGAGCCTATTGAAAGGAATTATCTTTTGATTTTTACAAGTGTTTTGTCTATGCACGGTTTTTTTCGCGTATGTCTCCTTGCCCCTGGTCAGATGCATTGTCCTCCCTTTTCCGGAAATGCCCCTACTACAAACAGGCTACTCAGCCGTTCCTTTCGCCGTGTTGCCCCCCTTTTTCTAATGTAGCCCCCGTTTCCTCTATGCCCATGCCTCCTTGAAAAGCCTCCGTTTGACAAGAATGAGAAACTATGCGTTGTGCTGTGTTGTGCTCTTCGATGTTGTCCGCGCCGAGCGTATGCAAAAAATACAATGTAAATAAGAAAGTATACAAAAAATGAAGAAAAAAAAGAGGCAATCATAAGCCGTTGGTCATACAATGGGAGCCATTGTATGCCAGTGCCTTCTCCTGCCATCAAGACACACGAGACTCGCAAAACACGCTCCGTGTCTATGTACAACACCAGTCAGACAAAAGAAAAGAAAAGGGAATGTGGTAGGACAGTAGTCGAGGAAGAGTGGTTCGGTCTATGCTTTCTTTTCCGGGTCGCTTTTTGACTTCTCGCTGTCGGTGGAGGATTTGGATGCCGACGGCGTCGGCTCGGACGGGGTTGCTGGCGGCAACTCGGTCACGATCGGGGCGTCCGGCCGTGGCGCGGCGGCCGCACGCTCCGTCTTTGCCGCGCGCCACTTGCTCATCTTCTCGCCCATGTAGCGTCTGGACCGCCCGATGCCCGAGGTCAGCAGGCCCTTGAGGCTCTGCGTCGTGCTCGGCCAGTTGATCGTCTGCCGAATGACGTGCCGCACGTGCGTCGGCAGCTCCGCGGCGCCCTCCTGCACGATGCGCCGCTCAAACCCGCCGCCTTGCTGCCGCCGGAACCCGCCGCCGGGCGTGTCCTCGTCGCGCGACGCCTGCATCATGCGCTCAAACTCGCCGCGCGGGATGGCAAACTTCTTCTGGTACTGGAAGTACAGCCGCTCGCGGAACGCTTTGGGCAGCCGCCGCACCATGTTGGCGCGCTTGACGGGGTCCATGTCCTGGACGAGCTGCAGGTTGGCGTCGGCGTCGTCGAGCCAGGCGCCCGCGCGGCCCGCGCGGCAGCGCGGGTCGTCGAACGCGGCGTTGGGCAGCGTCTCGATCAGCGGCGCGTACAGCCGGCGGAAGTTGGTCAGGTTGTGGTCGACAATGTTGACGACTTTTTGCGGGTTCTCGGCGGGCAGGCGCATGCGCGGGTCGCCCAGGTACGAGATGGCCGCGATGGTGTGGTAGAGCTCGTGCTCGGTGAAGCGCGCGGGCAGCAGCAGCAGCGCCGTGCGCAGCGCCGACAGCAGGTTGATCTGGTTGGCGAGGCGCACGCGCGCCTCGTCGCGCAGGATCTTGACGGGCTTGTGCAGGCGGCCGGCCAGGTACAGCGTCTGCCACTCGCTGAGGTCGGTGCAGAGCGTGTCCAGGTTGACGACGCCGTACTTGATGAGGATGCCGTTGACGACCACGTACGGGTTGAAGTAGACGCCGGCGCCCCAGCTGTCCTGCACGTACGAGACGGCGCCGGAGCCGAGCGCGCCCAGCGCGCTGTAGTGGTCGCGGTGCTGGTTGAGGTTCAGGCTGTGCCAGTGCTGCGTGAACGTGACGCCAAAGATGAAGTCGATCATCTTGGGCGTGCCGTCCTGGGCGCGCTGCACGCTCAGCGGCGCCTTGGGGTGGATGGCGCGGATCTCGGCGTCCGTCGGCACGCGGCCGTTGGGCGCGCTCTGCGGGAACACGCCGGAGCCGTAGGCGAACGCGTAGCGGATCGGCGCGCGGAACTGCCAGAGGATCTGCCGCAGGGCCTCCTTGAACTCGTCGTTGATGATCATGTGCTGGTTGACGCCAAAGTTGCTGTGCGGCAGCTCCGCAAACGTCTGGATGTTGAAGTTGGGGTTCTCCTCCCAGTCTTCGGTCGCGGCGGACGTCGTGTCGGACGACAAGGGTTCGGTCGACGACGGCAGTCTGTGCTCGCTCGGCGGCGACGGCGCCGATGACAACGTCGACGCTTGGTCATGCTCGGGCCGGGGTTTGTTGGAGGCGTCGTTTCGTGGTGCGGTCGAAGCCCGACGGCCGTGTTGCAGCGGTACGTAGTAGGCAGCCGATCCCAGTCGCCGCCGGGGCAGACGGGTGCCGTTGTGAGGCAGTCTTCGTGGGTGGCAGCACGACGAGAAGCGGGCGACCCGGGGGCAGCATCGCAGCGAAGAGGAGGCGCCTGCGCCCGCAGTCTGTGTCCTGTGTTAGCGTTCGTCAACGCGAAATATCCTCCCCCTCCCAACAAAACAGTAAAACTGACCAGGGCGCGAGCCGCTGCTGTGGCCAAGCGCATCGTGAACTGGTCGAGGTCTGGCGATCCTTCTTCCGAGGACGAAGATGGTTTGCGGTGTCTGGTTAATTCGTTTGGACAAAAAGGAGAGAGAAGGAGATGGAAGACGTCGGTTTGTTCGTCCCCGTCAGGCAGCGCGAGAATTAACTGCGCTCCGGGGTTTCTATGTCATAGTGGGTACCTGGCTGCAAGTACGGGACGTCGGGGGACAATCTTGGACAGCTGTTTGGGTGAAGCTTGGAAACGGCACGAAAATGGAAAAGGGCCGGATGGCTAGCTACGGCAGGCAGAAGACAGTGCCATACAGCGTTATGCAAGTAACGCATTAGCGTAAATACCTAATAACTGCATATTAGTGGAACTTTGCAATTATCCGTATTCGTGGCTACAAGCGCTTACTAGACAGGAAACGAGCTTTGGGCATGGCGCTGTCTCACACGTTAGCTTGGTCGTTTTGACAAGAAGAGACAAGAGACAAGAGACAAAGAGAAGCGATGATGTCGTTCGCCGTGCGCGCGTCCCCTTGGCTGTGGGAATGGTAACGTCCGCATACGGTTAAAACGGTTTCTCGTTCCGTCCGTTTCTGTGGGCCCTCGTCTTGCTTGGTTTATATCTGCACGTGATCTGCGATAAGCCGCACGCGGGAAAGTGTTGTAGCTTCTTGCCGTCACGACGCGTCCTTCTCCGTTTCTACATTCTCGCTCCATCCATGCCTCGACACCGCTGGCAACCCACAACGCCAGCATGAGCGGGCAGACGCCGCAAGACCGAGACGGCGGAGCGGGCGGCAACGGCCGACAGTCCATCGGCGCGACCAACAACGAACGGGGGCATTTGCGAAACAGCAGCGGAAGCGCGCGACCGACCTTTACCTTTCGCGACAGCAGAGTGAGTTTTTGGGATGAGACCAGACGAGTGCAGGTTTTCGTACAAGAGTAGGCTAACAGTACAGATGGGAGCATCGCGCACGGCATCGCTGCAGCCTTCCTACAATTTGTTCACGGGAGAAACTCCGACCGGCCGACCCGGTCAACAGGCGGCGGCAGCAACAGCTCGCCAACAACAACGACATACCCCCGTACGACCGTCACCGTCACGGCACAGCGCCGTGCCCGACACGCAGTCCCTCGGCGCTCCGTCGTCCTACCGCGCCGCATCGCACGAGAGCAGCAAGGAGAACATGGCGCCGCCCGACGCCGACGAATACGAGGCGCAGCGGCGGCGCACGGAGGCGCTCAAGGCCGAGGTGGGCACGCTGCGGTACCAGGTCAACACGTTCCAGCAGGAAAAGGAGCTGGCGCGGCTGCAGCACGACGCCGAGCTGCGGGACGCCCGGCGCAAAGCCGAGGACGACTTCAAGCAGCGGCAGGCCGCCGAGGCCGCGCGCGCCGCGGCCGAGCGGCAGCGCGACAGCCTGCAGAACGAGATCGCGGCGCTGCGTGGCGACCAGGACGCGCGCCAGGCGGACCTGGCGCGGCAGCTCCGCGAGGCGCGGTCCGAGGTGCAGGCGCTGCGCGAACAGCTCGCCGACGCGGACGCCAGCGCCGCGGAGGCCGCGCGCGCCCACGGCAAGCGGCTCACGGACCTGCAGGCGCAGCTGGCCGCGGCGCAGCGTGGCGTGCGCGAGCAGGCCGAGGCGCAGGCGGCCCAGGACGCGGCGCGGCAGCGCGCCGAGACACAGGCGCGCGACGCGGCCGCACGCGTCGGCGACCTCGAGGCCGAGGTGCTGCGGCTCAAGGCGCAGACGGGCGACGCCGCCACGATGGCGGTGATCCGGCGCGAGCTGACGGACCAGGTCAGCCACATCCGGGCGCTCGAGGCGACGAACCGCGACCAGCTGACGGAGCTGCGCCACCTACGGCAGACGCACAAGGCCGTGGCCATTGTCGAGGAGGAGAAGCGCGCGCTCGAGCGCAAGCTGCTCAGCGCGCAGCAGCTCGAGCAGGAGCTGGCCGAGGAGCGCCTGCAGCACCAGCGGCTGGAGACGGAGCACCGCGCGTGGGCCGCCTACCTGCAGCCCGCAGACGGCCACGACAGTCAGGGTCCCCAGGAATTCGACTCGCCCGCGGCCGTGGCCAAGGCGTTGATGGAGGAGCGGTACCGCACGGCGGCGCTGACGGAGAAGGTGGGCGCGCTCGAGTCCGAGATGGCGCAGCGCAACGCCGACCTGCGGTCGCTCGCTGCGGAGAAGAGCGAGGCCATGGCGGAGCTCACACGGCTCAAAGCCACTGCCACCGCCGCCGGTGACGACGTGGCGGCCGTGAGCGGAGATGCCGCGGGTGTGTTCAACAATACCGCCGGCGACAAAAGCCGCGCACGGCTGGAGCGCCAGCGCGCGCTGGCCGTGCGGGAAGTCACGTACCTGCGCGCACAGCTCAAGGCGTTCGACACCGAAGATAGCACCTTCCACCCAGAGCAGTTCGACCAGCAGAAAACGGACCGCATCCAGGAGCTCGAAGCGCTCGTCGACCAATACCGGGCGGAGGCGGCGCAACTGCACACCGATCTGTCCGCGCAGGAGGCAGCGGCAACGGCAGCGGCAGCGGCACCCACGCCGCGGGCCGGCACCAAACGGGCACGACCCAGCGACGACGACGAGGACGACGAAGACGAGGACTCCGGCCAGGTCGCGCGCAAGACGCGCGCACTGCGGGACGAGCTGGCGGCGGCACGCACGGCGCTGCGGACGCGCGAGACGGAGCTGGCCGTGGCGCGCGAACAGCTGGCCGCGGCGCAGCAGGCGGCGAGCGTGCGTGTGCTGGCGTTGCGGTCAAACCCGACAGCGGACCACGCGGCCGTCAAGCGGGCGACGCTGGAGGCGCTGCAGCAGGAGAACGCCGAGCTGCTGGCGCACATCCAGGCGGCAGCAGGACACAACAACCAGGACCAGGGGCAACCAAGCTACGACACCGTCCCGCTGTCGGCGTTGGCGGCGGCGCAGCGCGCGGTGGCGGAGGCGCAGCAGGAGACGGCAGCGGCGCACAAGACGGCGCGGCGGCTCAAGGAGGTGTGGGCGGCCAAGTCGGCCGAGTTCAAGGAGGCCGTCGAGAGCACGCTGGGGTGGCACGTGGCGTTCATCCCCAACGGCAAGATGCGCGTGGAGAGCGTGTACCACGCGAGCCAGACGGACGCGCACGAGGCGAGCATCGTGTTCGACGGCGAGCGCGGCACGATGAAGGTGGGCGGCGGCCCGCGGAGCGCGTTTGCGCAGCGGATCGACGACCAGATCCGGTTCTGGGTGCGGGAAAAGGGGTGCATCCCGGGGTTCCTGGCGGCGCTGACGCTGGAGTTTTACGAGGAGCAGGCGCGCAACGGGAGCAGCGGCGGCGGCGGCAAGGCACCCGAGGACGAGCGGTAGCAGCAGCGGTCGAGGGGATGTGGCTGGTTTGTCCTTATACTTCATGGGGATTTAAGGAAAAAAAGAAAAGAGCGACAGCGAGATACGCATATGCACATGTTGACAACGGCGCGGCGTTTTCTACTTTGACTTTCAAATGCTTTGCATAATTCACTTTTTAATGAGCATGGTTGCCGTTTCGCTACGTGAATGACCCTGACGTGGACATGCTCGGTTGTGCCGTAGGCTTTTTCGTCCGCCGTCTCCGTGGTCCCGGCATACACCCCCAACTCGGGCCCGGGCTGGACCAAGGACGGCGGTCCGCCCGGGCGATATCAACGTTCAACATGGATCCTCAGTCTCTGCTGTTGTGTCAACTTGGGAAAGACGTAAAAAAAGCCAACAAACGCATTTTTCTTGCCAACGCCCATCACCACATCAACCACCCATCTCGACTGGCCGTGTTGACATCGGCCGCGTCGGACACGCTTCTCCGTGGCACCAAAATCAAAGGGACGACTGCGTACGAACACTGTGTGGAGCAACGGAAAACCGGTGCCAGGAACGAACAAAACCTTTCGCTGTTTTGAAAAGCGGACAAGCGGTACCTGTCCGTACGCCCACACTTGTACAGTACAACGTCCACGGCTGCCTCGTAAGTACAATTACTCATACAGGTACGACGGCCCCGTTCCAGTACGAAGTACTATTACCTGTCGCTTTTTGCCTCGTATACATACGAAGGCCACTGGGGCAAATCGCTGAGACGCCTTGGCGCGGTTTAGAGCGCCCCTTGGGAACTCCTGCTTGTGTGCTAAACTAGGCCCGTTTGCCGTTTACGGTTGGTGTCTCGAGGCGTGTGAGCGGGTACGACATTTGTTGCGATGTTGCCTCAGGAGGATGTTGGTTCAGCAGCGCCTCACTTTACTTTGACGTTCCCGTCTCAGTTCCGACTTCTTGTCTCGTGTACCTGACACCGGACAACGGCTCAACGACAGACAAGAGTTCATTCGGGGGCACGTCTAGCAAAGACAAAAGAAGCTCCTTGAACAGCGGCTGGGAGACTTGACCTGCAAAACCTTTGCTCCCCACGGACTGCCTTGCCGAACATCCGCACAAGGCGGCACACGAGCCAACGCAGGCTCGGACGGACGACCAGAACGCCCGACGACCCGCCCGGCTACGGCGCCAGGACGGGGGTGCTTTTCCAGCGTAGGCTGTTACGACACGCCTACGGAGCATTCGTATTCGCACTCCGATGTCCACTATCCGTCGTCCTGCATAGGTGGTCCCCACACATGACATATGCCAAGTCTGTAGGGAGAGAAGCCACCATACAGAAGGGAGAGGGGAACGGAAAACCGTCCATTTTTGCGGGCCTTTTTGTCTACGGCGGGTACTTGCCATGCACTGTACGTCGTACAGGTTGGTCTCCAGGATGGTCCCCAGGATGTGATGGTTCCAGGAGCATGTCAAAGGCTTGTTCTGTTGTGTGCAAGAAGTGATGACCATCAATCTATTCCAACAGCTGGACTGTCCTTAGACAGGTCCGTCGTTTCGTACAAGGTGGCCGAGACAACGGACCGCAGCAAACACTTTCGGCCGTCCCGTCCGGGCCAAGACCACCACCGCCATCCCTTTCGGTGGTTTGCGCGGCGCCACCTCTTTTCCTGGCTCCCCCTTCGTGCCGGCGTGTAGGAGGAGCGGGGCTTATTGCGCCCCCTTGTGTTGCGTCGTCCAACTTCGTCCAAACGAACCACGGCGGGTAACGGTTGGAGGTTCAATGTAGGCCACGGTAATATCACATTGAACAACAAGTCGTCTGTACCATGCAAGTGCTCTTGATTTCTTCTCAAAGAACTATAACGGAACGATCGACTCTATGCGGGACGCGGCCGGGTTGTGCGGCCTTCTTGCCCCGGCCTGCAATAATATGCATCACGAGCAGAGACGGGAATATGATGCGTTGGCCAAAGCAAAGATAAGGACAGGAAGGTGAGATTCTTTCGTGAACCAATGTACGGAATATGTACAACATAATGCTTTTGTATGTTTCCTCCCGGCGTTGCTTTTGCTCGCCAGCAGATACGATGTGTGCTCGCGATTGGACTGTCCCATATCAATTTACGAGGACGGCTTCCGCACGTCAACTTTATTCCGAGACGCAGAGGCTGGAAAGCGGGGAGGACGGACAGCCCAAAGCAAAACAAGGCAAAAAAACATTCCCCCAAAAGGGCGTGCAGGTGGGCCAAGGCATGTGAGTGCGGTTTGCTGCCTCTTCAGGCGGAGGTCAACACCCTCTTTTGCCGTCAACGACGAAGGAAAAGATGATAGATGACAGACGATAGACGACGAGCAGAGGGCCCGCAACGAATTGAGCAAGCCTGAGGAAGGGCAACAGGGCGCACAATTGTGCGTGAATGGGCAGTGCTATCATCCAACGTCTCAGCCCCTTGTGCCTGTTGTCCTTTTTTCAATGTTTCATTGGGGAACCTTTTTTGACAGAACCAAAAAGCCTCAAGCCATTTCTTTGAAAAGGCAGAAGAAATACGACCTTACCAGTCCTCAAAGGGACAAACACAGGTGTCGGGCCGTCGGTACGGCTGAAACTGATGTTCTCTCTTTATTGCCAATATTGGGGATGTTTCTCCAGAGGCGAGTTGACATCTGACGATGAAACAAGGATTTACAGTGGAACACAAAAGATACGAATAGAGGAAGTTCCATTGGGTACGATAGGGCAAAAAGGGGTCCAGCATGCAGACCAATAGGTGGCACAACATTACAGGAAACGGGCAGAACGAAAAAGGGGAAACGAGAAAGGGAACGAAACTGCAACGCAAGAAAGACGTGTCCAAAAAGAGGAAAACACAGACAACCCTTTTTGCAGGCAATTCAGCCGTCTTGTTGTTCAAAAGCAATGTGTAAAAAAAGGGGAAAGTTCATGATAGAAATCAAAGCAAGGCAGAAGCACTCTTGTCACGAATTGGTCGTTCTGATTGTTTTCCCTTCGTTTGTTGTTCGTCGTTGCTTTTCGTTTCGTTTACTCGTTTCGTCGATCAACGTTTGCATTCAATTCAACTGCCGCATGGCCTACTTTGGAGGACGTGCCAAGTCGGCCGCTCGGCTCCAAAATGCCACAACAAAACGCCAACGGAAGAAAATAATCTGTCATATAAAACGCCAACATGCCTGTTTTTGGCCTTCGGCATGCCGCATTGAAACTGGAAAAAACAGGAAAAGCGTTTTATTGCAGGAGGAAAATGCCACCCATCACTAGAAACGGGTGATGCCGTGGCCCGTCTTCATGTCGTGAGACGGCGCACGACATATGGAGTGATACGGCCGTTTCTTGACCACGTCGTCCATGCCGTCAAACAACCTGTTTCGACATTGTGCGTCTTGTTTTCGGGACGCCATGTCTCGTCGCACTTCCCTGTTGGCATCTTGGCGAAAATTCAATGCAACTTTGTCTTACAATTCCAATATACGAGTACATCCGTGGCAAGAAAACGGTACCGGGGCCCTGCAGGCCTTTGCAGCGCCCTGCTCGGTTTCGTGCAGGCTGTTCCGCTGCCAGCTGCCCGTTCAGGCCAATGAACCAGGTGTGTCCGTCCTCTGCTGTCGCTGCAGCTGCACCGCTGATCAATGAATGGTCTGTTTTTTTCGTCATCGACAGGCGCTGTCCCCCCTGTAAGAGTAGGGATCGACAACCCGCCCGTTCGCTTGTCAAAGGCTGTGCTGTGTGCATTCCCTGTTTTCTTGATATCACGGTTGTGTGCTGGCCATTGTGGTTCGCTGGCTGTCCGCCTGGCCTCGTCTACGGACGTAATATACGTGCCCTGTTTCGCGTAGCATGGTGAACTGTCTTCTGTTCCTGATGTCCGTGTTTTCGTCCGTTGTTATCACAGCGCAGTGCACATCGTAGACATAATACTCTGTACAGAAGAACGCATCCTGCTTTTCCCGCTGCATCTCCGTCGACGTCACGACAGAGGAAAGGCCCGCCAATGGAAGGCCAGGTCCGCCGCGCCCGCAGGATGTCGGAACGAATGAGAAACCATCAGAGACCGACGGTGGGAACCAGCTTGTGGACCCCTGTTGGCGCCATAACCGAGTGGGAAAACGGAAAAGGACCCTGCAGCACAGCCCGTCGGACGGAAGAATCCTCGCCCTCGTACGTCGTATGTGCGCTGTAATTACAGTGTGACGGGGTGCAGACGGTCTGACGGCACAGCACAGGCCACGATAACGGTTCTGACCAATACAGAGAGAAGAACAAAAAGCGTGAACAGAGAAAAGCGTGCAATGAACACAAGGCGGCAAATAGGTTGAGCCGTCCGATACAAAGAAAAAGACGCTATCGAGGCAAAAAGCGGCCGCTGTCTGACAAAAAGGGCCAACCATCCCGTATTTCTTTCGTACGAGTACATAGCGGTTTTTCCTTGTTCGGTATGCCCTGTCGACGACAATTGTTCAAAATGCACGTACTCAATTCATCGTGGCAGCATTCCTTCCTTCTTTGTCTGCCTTCGTAATTATGACGCAACTGTTTCATTTTGTTTGGGTTCGTGCATAACCCCCCCCTGTTCTTCGCAAAAGAGGAAGCTGCGACTCGGCCAAGAAGAGGAGGGGACGACCATGGAGAAAACCGGACAGAGAAAAAAGCGGGTCGACGGGGCACGTTGAGCGAATTAGCGGTTGGCCATAGCAGCGAGATAGGTACGCAACCAGTAGGATCCCCTGGCACGGCCACTGTGGATCGTGAAACAGCGCGGAATGGCGCTTGTCGTTCGCTATTTTTTTTTGCTAGGGCCGATTGCTGAAGCGATTTGTTTGAGGCAGCCACACGCACTGTGCGCAGCACTATATGTGAGCGTTGTACACAGTGTACGACACTGTGCTAACAAATCCACGGCGCCATCGGATTCCGCGCTAGTCCGCGCTATCTCATTACCCCGTTCCGATGACGACAAGGCGCTGCGCAAAAAGCCGCCTTGTGCGTTTGTACCTTTGTACCGATGTACCTCGAGTACCTTGGTACCCTCGGAAGTACCTCCCATGGCTTTTGTCTCCTTCCCGTTTCTCTCGCATTGCCTTTTTCGGGACAACGACGACAACGCCACGGCAAACTCAACTTACACGCCTTTGTTGGCGTCTGTTTTACTATTTCTTTTTTTTTGCCTTCCTTTTCGCCTTCCGCCTTTGCTCGTCTCCAGCCCACACACATGTAAAAGTACTAAGAACCCACTTTTTGGCCTCTAACCGACTTAGTCCTTCGTTCAACTACGTCGTCCACGACGCACTCTGTGGCGCTGGCTCTGCGTCCGCTTTCTTTGTGTTTCTGTGTTTTCCACCATATAGATATAAAAGATGCCCGCCATCCCTTCTCTCCTTTGTGCTCGATCGTAAAGTTCCTGAACCTAAAAACGTCATCCTTACCTACAAATACCAAACACACTAGGCGCATCCAGCCGAATCTTATTTCTTCTGATCGACATCTTTATATCATCTTGGTGTCCGGCGACCTACTTACCATTCGCCATCCTCTACAATCCTCTCACCTAGAACAATTGTCTCTCTAGAACCACATTCTCTCTTCCTATCTCTCCTTCCTAACACCTCCCACATCTCCACAATGTCTTCACAACAACATAAAAAGGCTGTCCACTTCGGTGCCGGCAACATCGGCCGCGGCTTCGTCGCCTGCTTCCTGCACAACTCGGGCTACGAGGTCATCTTTGCCGACGTCAACGCCGAGATCGTCGACCAACTCAACCGGGAGCCGTCCTACCACGTCTACGAGGTCGGCGCCGACGGCACCACCGAGACCACCATCACCAACTACCGCGCCCTCAACTCCAAGACCCACGAGGCCGACGTAATAGACGCCGTCGCCACCGCCGACCTCGTCACCTGCTCCGTGGGCCCCAACATCCTCCGCTTCATCGCGCCCGTCATCGCCAAGGGCATCGACCGGCGCAGCGAGGACCGCGCCCCGCTCGCCGTCATCGCCTGCGAGAACGCCATCGGCGCCACCGACACGCTGGCCGGCTTCGTCCGCGACAACACGCCGGCCGGCCGCCGCGGCGACGCCGACGCCGAGGGCGGCCACGCCCGCCGCGCCCGCTACGCCAACTCCGCCATCGACCGCATCGTGCCCGCGCAGGACGCGGACGCGGGCCTCAGCGTGCGCCTCGAAAAGTTCTACGAGTGGATCGTCGACCGCACCCCGTTTGCGCACCCGGCGGCAGCCGACGCCGGCATTGCGGCCGTCGAGCCGCCAGCCATCCACGGCGTCCAATGGGTCGACAACCTCGCGCCGTACATCGAGCGCAAGCTCTACACCGTCAACACGGGCCACGCCACGGCGGCGTACCACGGCTACCACCGCAAGAAGCGCACCGTGCACGACGCCCTGCAGGACCGCCGCATCCACGACCACGTGCACCGCGCGCTCGAGGAGACGGCCGACCTCATCACGAGCAAGCACGGCATCGACCCGGACCACCAGGAGGCGTACGTGCAAAAGATCGTCGCGCGCATCAGCAACCCGCACCTCGAGGACGTCGTCGAGCGCGTCGGCCGCGCGCCCCTGCGCAAGCTGTCGCGCCACGAGCGCTTCGTCGGCCCGGCCGCTGCGCTGGCCGCCCAGGGCAAGTCCTGCACGTACCTGCTGGAGGCGGCCGAGATGGCGTTCCGGTTCCAAAACGTCGAGGGCGACGACGAGTCGCACGAGCTGGCCGCGCTGATGGCGGGCAAGGAGCCCGCCGACGTCGTGCGCGAGGTGTGCGGCCTGCGCGACGACGAGGCGCTGTTCCCGCGCATGGTCGACATTGTGGCGCGCGTGCAGGCGGACTCGATGGACGACTGAGGGCGCGTCTCCTCTCAAAGAGTTTTGTTTTTATATTTTCCCACATTCATGCACCCAGAAGACAGGGATCTTGTGGGTAGATTTGGCGTCCATTTTAGGGGTTTTATGGATTGGCTTTTTGTCCTTTCCGGGTATGTCACCACGGTAATCCACCGTTGAAAGACAAGCGAAGCATCGGTTTCGAACAGAAGAAAGAACGAAGCAGAAAAAGAGAAAGGAAAAAAAAGAAGGTGGACAATTCCTGTATGAAGGGATAGACCATCTGAGGGAACGTTGGGTGGCACTTCTGTTTTTGTTTTTCATCTATCTTTTTTTTTGTCTTTTCGATAGCATTATACCGGGCACTTTAGAGTACAGCGAAATGAATGAGTTACGTCTTTATCCAAGCATATTTGAATCCATGGCTGCGTGTGACATGAAAATGCCAATCCGTCAATACAACACGCCCATGATACTTCTTGTTGATTCATAGTGTTGCTTTCCTCTTGTCATTTAAGCTCTGAAGAACAGAACACCGCAGATATCCTGCAGAAACCACCAGATCGGAAACCAACGAGAAATTAGGTTTTTCTTTCTCGTCGTGTTCCCTCACACCGCAGTCTGTTGTCCCACTCATACGCCGTAGAGCCATACTCGACCGGGAAAACCTTGCACCCCCGTCTCGTCGTGACAAGAACAAAAGCAAAACCGCGATGAACGACATCAAATCTACAAAAAAAAAATGCAGCCCTGGTAGTATGCTGATGTAACGAGGCGAGAGAAAAAGTTTATTGAATGAGAATGAGCAACAAAGAAGAAGTGCTTGTAGCAGCCTGATAACTGTCTAAACGTCAGAGTCATAGCTTTCATTCAAGCATAACATTCGATTCCAAGAGTGCTGCTGCTTCACCGTGTGAGAGACCTCTCAACACAATGCCGACGTCAAGCACGCATGCGGTTAACACGAGACTTGGACGGTTAGGCAAGAATGCAATCGTCACCAGAGGAGCCTCGGCTCTCTTTCGCTCATGATAATATTAACTCTACACCAACACACAGCCTTGGACTCGTATCTCAAGAACTCAAGAGGCTCAACACTTCCAGCCATCTTGCAGCCTCGTCGAATGATGGGCGACAACGGAGGACATGATTTGAAGAGAGGATTTGGGATGCGAACGCCACAGAAGATGAAACGTACCTATTGCTGTCTCAATAACAACGACAACACCTTCTGGATCATTCCCTTATACCGATTCTACTTCATGTCCCTGTTCGGCTTCATTGCGACGGGCTCGAACGTAATCCAGCGAGATTTTTCCAGCAATGTTAATCATACCTCGTGTCCGTAATCTACTCTGTAGTTCAGTATGTCGATGTGTTCCTCTCACAAGATGCAAAGTATTACGTGATGTTTCTAGGAGAGGAAGGACTGACCGCCAAATGATGTCAAGGTTCGGTCAGATGGCCTAGGCCTAAGCCAATGGCAACTTCAGCCGGTCGCGGCCTCAAGTTCCTTCCTTCTACAGGGAAATGGGCGTCCACCCCGCTGGGACCGCGCCTGCCATCTTTTCCGGCACCTTCGGGGAGGGCCCTGTTTTTTTTCTGGTCCCTGGGTGTTTATGTAATACGCTAAATGACCTCTCTTCCCAGCAAGGCTCAACCTCCCCCCCCTTTTTTCCCTCTCCGTGCCGGCCCCTTCCACGTCCGCCTTTCGCATTGTGATTTCTTTTGGAGCCGTTTTTTTTGCGCGCGTTAATTGCTCCGTATTCTTAGATCCGCGCACCTCGGCCTTTCCTCGCTTCTATCTTTATATACTCCCATTCCTCCTCCTCCTCCTCCCCTCCTCCTCCCCATGGCTGGCAGTACGACCGCCGACGACCACGGCGATGACCTCTCCCGGAAACCGTCCCACCCGCACTCCCACCACTCTCACCACAGCCACCATGGCCATCACGGTCACCACGGCCACCACGGCAACAGCAACAACAGCAACCACCACGTCTCCCCGAAGCAGCAGAATGCCGCCGCCGCCACCGTCGAGTACGGCTACCCCCGGGGCCACCTGGGCCACCTGAACGAGGCGGAGTCGGAGGCGTTTGCCGAGTTCAAGGCCTATCTCACGGAGAAGGGGCTGTACCAGCCGGGACCGCCGCCGTCGCACGACGACCCAACACTGCTGTACGCAATGAACCCGGTGGATCACCATTCTCTGTTGTCTGTGTAAAATGCTTGTTCCAGTTGCTAACCTTGGGCGTACAGCCGCTTCCTGCGCGCGCGGCGGTGGGTCGTCGAGGAGGCCTACAAGCAGTTCAAGGACACCGAGGACTGGCGGGCGGCCAACCATCTGAACGTGCTGTACGACACGATCGACCTCGAGGCCTACGAGCAGAGCCGGCGTTTGGTGGGTGTGCACCGGTGGTGTGGCTGACAGCTGTGGTGTTGGAGACGAAGGAGCAATACTAACGTGGACCAACCAACAGTACCCGCAATGGACCGGCCGGCGCGACAAACGGTGAGTGTATATTGTGGTCTTTCTTCCTCAACAACGAGGGCACACGGGGACCAGACGGCTAACGCAACACAAAAACAGAGGCATTCCCGTCTACCTGTTTGAGATCCGCCACCTCGACTCCAAAACCATCTCGGCCTACGAAAAGACCGCCAACAACACGTACAGCCGCGCCCAGTCCGACGGCAAGACCTCGCCGCGTTTGCTCCGCCTCTTTGCGCTCTACGAAAACCTGACGCGGTTCGCGCAGCCGCTGTGCACGGAGATGCCCGACCGCCCGCACGCCGCGACCACGCCCATCACCCTGAGCACCAACATTGTCGACGTCTCCGGCGTCAGCCTGCGCCAGTTCTGGTACCTCAAGAGCCACATGCAGGCCGCCAGCACCCTGGCCACGGCACACTACCCGGAGACCTTGGACCGTACGTCTTCCCCCCCCATCCCGTATTTTGCCAACTCGAGCGCTGCTAACTTTTCTTTTTAGGTATTTTTGTGTGTAGCACCTTTCGACACGACTGATTTGCGGCGTACCGTAGCCGTCCCGTGTGCTTTGAGTTGTGTTTTGCTTGCTGACCTATAACCCTGCATAGATCATCGGCGCCCCCATGTTCTTCTCCACGGTCTGGGGCTGGATCAAGCGCTGGTTCGACCCCGTCACGGTGTCCAAGATCTTCATCCTCAGCCACAGCGAGGTGCTGCCCACGCTCTTGTCCTTTGTGGACATCGAGCACATCCCCCGCAGCTACGGCGGCGAGCTCGACTTTGCCTGGGGCGAGATGCCCAACCTGGACCCGCGCATCGACGAGCGGCTTACCTGGGCCAACGGCCACACGTCTTTTCCCGTCGGCCCGCTGTATTGGCGGCCCATCGACGGCGGCGACCGCCTCGAGTGCGTGGCCGTCGGCAGCGTGGACCAGGTCGAGCGCATGGAGCGCGTCTGCACCATGCCAAAGTTCTACAAGGGCGTGCCCGCTGTGGTGCCCGAGGAGGTGGCAGCGGCGGCGGCGGAGGCGGCAGAGGTGGCAGAGGCGGAGACGACGGCGGCAGCTGCTGTTACTGCGACCGCCGCGATCGATGCAACGGCCGAGGGAACAACGAAAGCGCCCGCCACGGACGCACTCACCAACGACGCCGACGAGGCCCCAGTGGCAGCCGTGCAAAACCTGTCGCTTTCCGAAAAGGTCGAGGAGGCGAACGGCGCCGAGCCGGCCGACGCGCCGCCAGCGCGGACGGCGTCATGATGCGCCGGGTGCTTTTTTTTTCTCTTTTCTTCGCTTTTCCTGTTTTTTTTCTCCGCGTTCTAGGATTTGTTCTCAGAGCATCGTGCTTTTCTTCCTATCGTTTTGTTTATCCATCTCATAATCTCTGTCGCATTTGGCTTTTTTGTATACATGTGTTTACATCGCACTTTGGACGATACATGGCGCAAAACATGATTGGGAGCAGTGGGCACAAGCTATTTTTGGCATGCGACGGTTGCCGTCGACAGGTATAAACAACATTTAAGAAGGCAGCACAGCGTCCGACTTTTTGGGGATCCTGTTTGTGTTACATTTGCTGGGCGATATATATACGACTGTCACAGAGTTTTTTTGCATCTTTTTTTTTATGTTCTGTGCACATAGTACAAGAGTAATACATGTCCGGACGGGCGGCGAGGGTCATCACATGTGGTTCGCATTGAGAGAAGAAAAGTTGGTTATTACTAGAAGAGAAGATATATGTAAAAATAGAGGTGAAGAGACTCTTTCTGTTCAGAAGCCCAAGGGTATGATAGTAGTCCCGCTGTATCCCGCCAGATGAGATTTGCAACAACCCACGCCATGCTAGAACGCCGTGATCAAACAAGAAAAAAAATTGCAATGCAATGCGCCCGTTCTATGACAGCATTATACAACCACCCGCGATCACCACCGTCACGTTACAACCGCTCTGGGCGTCGGATGCTGTTGCGCCCGTACGGCGCATACGTGCTGAACCGCACGCTCGCCAGCACCAGCGCCTTCCACGCCGCCAGCTCCGCGGCGTCCCGCGGCGGCGGCACGGTGATGCAGCTCAGCGGCAGGCCAGCGGTCGTCGGTGTCTCACCGCCCTCCTCGACCGTCTGCGACCAGCTCTCCGCCCAGCCGCACGTCGCCGCCGTCAGCGCGTCCGCCCGCGACAGCAGCAGATGCGTGTGCCCGTCGGTTTCCAGCCGCAGGTGCACACCGCCGGTCGGGCGCAACCAGGCAGCATCGGTAGCCGACACGTCGGTGTCGACACCGCCCACGACAACCAGAGCCATTTGCTGGGGCACCCCCCGCGAGGGCGCGGGTGCCGGCCGGTGCAGACGCAGTGCGTCGTGGTTGGCCCACGCGGTCGCCTGGAGGAAGTCGTGCATGGAGTAGCAGAGACGCTCGTGCTGTTGTTGCGCGTTCGCTACGAGCCGGACGGTGGCGGTGTCGTACACCATCGCCCCGGTCCCATACTCTGTCGCGATGTCCGTCCGCGTCGGTTTGGACGGGGGGTTGGTGCTGACCGGGCTAGCGCTGGGCGGCAGGCCGGCTCGCCGGGCCAAAGGCCGGGTGTTGCTGCTGCGGTCAAAGAAGCTGACAGCGTTGTGTGGTATGGCGCATGCCATGGTCTCTTCCGGCGCAGCGCTCGGTGTAGCGCTCGGTGCAGCGTGACCAGCTCCTGGTGACAATGCAGCGTTGCTGAAGGGGGCGAGCGATGGGGATGCCGTCGCCATGTCCATTTGTGTGGTGAGGAGTCGTTTGGAGGACGTGCGCGCAAAGAAGTGTGAAGCAATGAGAATCTTGGTAAAAAAAAGATTAAAGAAAATAAAATAAGATGAAGAGAGAAACGTCTCCCGTCTCGAATGGAAACAACAGTGTTTTATATATGAGAAGTGCAACGTCTCAAAGCGGGAGCACTTACACGTACGACGGCAGTCGGAGCTAGCGCTTAGGACCGACCGGCAGGGGCCACTGCCACACACAGTAAATTGGTTGCTGCCTACAAGCCATCCACCAAACCCGAAAAGTGAATCAAACATAACATATATCCACGGCAACGCGGAGTAAAAAGGACGTCCGTTGGAGGAACGAACAATGTCACCGACGGGATCGTCCAGAGTATTTTCTTCTAGAGACGCCGTCTTTGGCCTTCCATTTCTCGGCGTGAGCATTTGGAATCCCTACAGCAGGGCGAAGACTGTTTGCCCGGCCGAGTAGTCGCAGTGAGTGCAGAGCCGTTTCCGGCGCTGAGAAGAGTAAGAACGAGTAATAACGTGCGCAAAGCAGAGCCCGCGGAGCCAGAGCAGAGCCATTTTGTTGCGCCACCAGGCTACGAAGTGAATGCCTCTCTGACTCTACTGAGACGGCGTAGACGGCGTCGGACGGTCCAATCTCGGGAACTGCTTACGCCTAAAAACAAGGGAGGTGAGATACGTCACAGCAAAATGAATACGGCTGGCTGTTTTGCCTTCGCATTCGTTTTCTGGTCGGACGGGGTCATCAACCAGCAACCCCGAGAACGAGGCTTAACCCCGTTTTGGTCGGAGATCCGAGCCGCCTTGGGGGCCACAATTTCCCGAACAATTTTTTGGTTAATTGCATCTCGGGTTCTCAGCCAGATCCCATGTGGTTCGTGCACCAGTTGCCAGACATATCAGGCACGAAACGGATTGAGAGAGTTAGCGCGAAAAAAATAGTGGCAGTCCCCAATTGGCAGTAGCTCACGGGATTTTTTTTCTCGAGCTCTACGACGACGAAGTGTACGACGAGGAGCGAGCCGGAAGACCACGAAGAAGCCACCCCTCGGCGCACAATAACACCAACTCATCCCCCGGCCACACCGCATTCCAATGCCGAGAATAGCACCGGCCGCGCGGCCGTTTGTCCAACGCCTGCGCTCGGGCGGCGGCCGGCGTGCCGCTGGCGCCGTCGCGGCGTTCCGGCCGACCGCGGCAGCCACAACGACACCAACACTACCACCACCACAACCACTACTGTCATATATGTCGGCACGGCACGCCACCGCTCCGTTCACCACCTCGTCTCGCCGCTGGAACGATGCCCCGACCTCCTCCACATACAACACCACCACCACCACCATCCCACCGCCCGAAAGCCTCGAGGGCTGGGAGTTGGACCCGGATCAGACGACCCTCCCCTGGGCCGAGAAGGAGCTGATGCGCCGTGGAACCCCGCCCGTCGGCTCCCGCCGGCGCCGGGCGGCGCTGCAGACCATGACGGCTCTGAGCGCCGCCACGGGCGCCGCCGGGCCCGTGCCCTTTGAGCTCATGCCGTACCAGTGCTTCCAGGAGGCGCGCAAAATCCTGCAGGCCGACCGCGACGAGAAGCTGCGCCAGATTGCCACGGAGATGAACAAGATCCGACGGTTGGAGACCGTGCTGGCCGGGGACGCCGCCGCCATCACGTCCCGCGGCGGCGCACTCTACCTCCAGAAGCGCCTGGCCAGCCTGCGCCAGCACGTCGAGCGCCTCAAGATCCTCGCCGACATCAACGACCCGCTGGTCAAGCGGCGGTTCGAGGACGGATTGGGTGCGTCGTTGGCCTATTGTGTTTTTTGTTTTTACTCCTTCCTCACTGACCAAACCCCCCCATCTCTAGGCGATATGAACAAGCCCATCTACCGGTACCTCGCCGAGCAGCGCTGGCGTGGCCGGCCCCTGCGCCTCATGGAGCAGCGCATCACCCAGTTCCACCTCGCCCCGGATCTGTTCCCGGCCCCCCGCCTGCTGCCCCCGCGCGCCGACGTCGAGCTCTACTTCCGCAGCTACCACGTGCCTCCGGGCGCCGTCGTGGACAGCCTCATCAGCGAGGTCTGCCCGCGCCTGCGCGTGCAGGTCTTTGACCGCGGCCCCCGGCTGGTCACCGTCGCCGTCGTCGACGCCGACGTGCCCGACCTCGCGCACGACACGTTCACGCGGCGCTGCCACTTCTTGGCGGCCAACGTGCCGCTGGCGCCCACGGCGCCGTCGCTGCCGCTGGGCCGCCTCGACGCCGCCAACCAGGTGGTGCTGCCGTGGCTGCCGGCGTTTGCGCAAAAGGGGTCGCCGCCGCACCGCCTGGCGGTGTTTGTGATGGAGCAGCCGCGGGGGCGGCTGCCGGACGCGCAGGAGAGTGACGCGGCGGCGGCCGCTGCTGCTACCGCCGCTGCGGACGCCAGCCAACCGCTCGACGTTGCCGCCCTGCAGGCGACGGCCGTGCGCGACGGCTTCTCCGTCCGCGGCTTTGCCGACAAGCACGGCCTCACGCCGGTCGCGACCACGCTGTTCCGCACGCAGTGGGACGCCGGCACGGCGGGCGTGATGGAGCGGGCGGGCGTGCCCGGGGCGGACATTGAGCTGCGGCCCACGCGGCTGCCGTCGCTCAAGCCGCCGCGCAAGGCGCGCGGCTGGGAGGCCAAGCGCCAGGGTCCCAAGTTCCGTCACCTGTGGAAGTACACGCACCGCATTGCGACGCCCCGGCGCAAGTTTGTGCGCTGAGCCCGAAGGAGGATGGGGCCTGCACGAGCGAGGCCCGTGTTGCATAAAAAAGTACCGCTTTGAGTTGCCGTTGGGAGGCCTGCTGCGTATGTATGATAGCATTTTCGTTTTTGTATCCAACGTCATGGCAAAAGCTTTCGTATTCAGCGCGTTTAGAACTTGCAGAAGCCAACGCCGTCCAATTATGATTCGCTTCAAAACTGAGAAACTTTTTAAATGTTTTCTACGCCCTTTTACGCCTATGTCCTGCCATGTCGAAAAATGCGATGCATTTTTATCGTCCAAAAAAAAAAAGCCTACACATCCTGCAACGGCCTCCTGTCCCAAAACATCTGTGTGTGTCACACAAACGGCAGCATGCGCTCCGTGCCGAGCCGCCCATGAGCAACCACCGTTGTTGTGCTGCTGTTTTCCGACGTGATGTTGTCGACAGAGTCCACGCCTCGTCGCCCAAGCAGCGGCGCACGGTTTGCCGACGGGCTCATATCGCCTGCTTGTCGGTCGAAGCGAGCTAGCTGTTCTTTCACCCCCGGTGAAATGTGAGCAGGCGTTGTCGATGGATGCGGCGTATGCTGCTTCCATGACTGCCGCTTGTTGCTCTGGTTTGGCAACGTCACGGCAATTGACTGCGGGTTCGCTCCGCCTCCAAAAATATCGTCCTCACGACGAATGCCGCCGTTGGCTGCAATGATCAATTCGAGCTCGTCCACCCGTTTTTCTGCTGCCTCGGCTCTCTCCTTCCAACTTTGGCACTCCAGCATTTTGACGTCAAGGGAACGCTGCAAGTCTTTGAATGTTTTCGGGGTGGAAGATGTCGTTCGCGGATTAATTGGCCGGGGTGAACTTTTCGAGACAAAGGGGTCTTCGCTAAGTTCCGTAGGGGAGAGGACATCGAAAATTGCTAGGTCGGCGATTGCTTTCGTAGTTTTTTCTGTTGCACCGCCGTTTGGAGGCAGGTTAATGCTGTCTCGTAAGCGGAGCCCATGCGGTTTTCGCTGGGATTCTTGGACGTTCGCGTTGCTGTTTCCCTTCTTGACCGGTCGGTCCGCAGACCGTGTCAACGCCCGTCTCTCGCTAGCACTAAAGGGCTCATTGCCGTCCGTATACGCTCCATTTTTGTTGTTTACGGTGATCCGGATGCACTTTCTGTCACATGCCTGATCTTTCTTTGTCGGAGACAGTCCACCCCCGTCTTCCGCGCCTGCCGTATCCTGCCTCGGTGGTGTATAATAAAACAAAGTTGAAGCAACGGCAGCGGCGTCGACGGTCTTTGTTGGCGATGGGTTGCTTGTGTAGTGAGACCAGCCGCTGTTCAATTTCGGCGTACCACAGGGCCGGATGGTCTGGCTTTGCACCGATGGCGGCGTCTCCGCTTGCGGATTGAGGGCCACACTATCAAACATGGCCGCCATCGCTTTCACAGAGCTACCGTTTGGTCCCGATATGGTGTCCCGTGGGCTGGAGACAAGCATGGCGTGAGCCTCGTTTTGCGTCCTCTTCGACGCAACTCCTAAAGACTTTGAGCGGCTCCGGTTCGGCCCGCGTGTATCATTTCGGATCTCCGACAGCGGCGATTGGTTTCTGTTTGTATTTTCTTTGTCCTCACCTTGAAGCGAGCGCCTCAGTGATGGTTTTTCACTCATCCAACTAACGTGCTCGCTTTCCTCGGCTGCAAACCTCGATCTATCAGTTGTTCTCATTGGCGGTGTTTTTGGCGTCCTAGACTGCTTGGGATCTCTGCTCGAAACGTCTTTTTGCGCTGCGACTTCTCCAGGTCTTGTGGGATAACGAGGCCTGGAGCCTCTTGGTCCACTCGCTTCGTCACCGCTGTGGTTATCCACGGGCGGCGGAACATCGCGCACTCTCCAGCGCCGCTTGGGGGTCGGCGTGGCCATACCCGGGCCGTCGTCGCTTGTTATGTGTACTTTGGTGGCCGAAACCACATTTCGTTGCGTCCAATCATCGTGACTTTCCGGGGCGGTTGCTGTGCTGTGCACATCACCTGGTTGTTCCTCAGCTGTCTTCCGGCTCTGGCCAAACGGTGACGATGCGAGTGCTTTACGTGACACCTTCATTGTCTTGTCTTTGGTGTTGGTTGTGCTGTTCGCGGTACCGGGCCTCTTTGGCTCGGTCGACGTTGTCTGCTGCCGCGAATTCATGATGCGTGCGATCAATGCTGCCGTTTTCGACTGAGGGGTGGAGACCGTATCCCCAGCAAAGTCTGCGGGTTTGTTTAGGTTCGGGTCGGCAGCGTCTGTCCCAATGAAGATGTTCCCATGTGCTGCTTTCAAAGGTGATCCCGGGCCTTGTACATTGCCATCGACGGTCCGGATTACATTATCTGCGAGATTTTCTGGCTCCAACATCTTCGTAGGCGAGTTCTTTGTACCCGGCTTGGGATCGCTGCCATCCGTCCTGCCGCCGGGAAGGCTTTTTCTAAAAATTATCGGAGCGTTTCCTGCTGGCACGGCATCTTTTTCACCGCCGAAGAGCGATGAGAACCCCCCGCTGACCCGGCGCTGCTTCTTCAGTTTCACTGTGCTTGTGCATGCCATCTTCGTCGGAGTCAATCCTGCCGAAACCTCTTCCATTGACGGAGAGAGCACTTTGGCTGGTTGCTTTTGCGGAACCAGGTATGTGGATTCCGAGGCAATAGACATTGATGAGGCGTGGCTTTTTAGCTTTTTTCTGGCTGCAAATTCCTCAAATGTCATGTCAGCAGGCCGCTGAAGACAGGGCCCGGAAGGAACTTGCTTGACTGTGTTGCTGGTTAGAAACGAAATTGATCTACAAAAAACTAACGCGTTGTTTTGGGAATGGGAGGGGGGGAAGAGATCAAATTACGCACAACTCATGGACGTGGATGGAGTACGCGACATGGATGTACTGCGTGCCTTTCGAAGATGCGGTCCATACTGTTGAGAGGTCTGCGGTCTCCTCACATTTTCATCCTGGTCGCTGAAGGTTTCGGACCGCGTAGGACGGAGTGCCCGCGGTGGCTGCTGTGTGTGGTGCTGCTGGTGGGGCTGGAGCGTGGATTCTTTTCTCATGATGCCAATGTTTTTCATCTGATGAACAACGTCCCGCCAGTGCGTGATGAGCATCTCGGCAATGTCGTTGGCGAGCAGAATGTTGTCCAACGTCAAGGGCAGGATGGGCAACGACCGCTTATCGGAGGCCGTGCTCTTTCTCCGTTTGTCCGTTTTGGACCGGGGAGAAGATGAGGCGCTGGATGGGGCAGCCAACGCAGGCGAAGAAAGCGCATCGTCTGGTGCGCCTGCGATATACGACTCGAGAAGGTCTCCCATCAGCAGCGGTCCAAATATGATGCCCAGGGCACCGTATCCCATCCTCTCAGAGTTCGGAAGGTGATTTCCCTCCGTATCGTGCCGGTGAGCTGTCTCTGCGGCGCGGCCAATCAGGCAAAGCAGGCCGAAGACAGCACATATTAGTTCTCGCTGCAGGTGCGAGGGCACGGCTCCGATGGCCAACGCAATGAGGCGCGCCCGCGTGCGGTTGTTTCTACCGCTGCTAACCGTTTCGGCAGTGGCGTCGTCAAAATCAAACCCGAATCTGTCCGGCCGGCCGTAGGCCCGATAAATCCCAACAAGGGCCTCAAATAGAGACAACTGGCCGAGTATACCGCCTGGCAGACCTGCCAACAAGCGCTTGAACATGGACGCTACATCATGGACGCCGGCTTTGATGTGGAAAGGCAGGTTAGGTGACCGGACGGTGGCAGCAATGTCGTTTTCTTCGTCGAGATGCGCGCCGTAGTAGTCATAAAGCTCGTTGACCACTTTCACGGACCCAGAAATCCGGAAAATCCCGCGCGTGTCGGGGCCTATGTATTGTCTTTGTTAATGCGGTCGGCTTGTCCTGGGATGCGTAATTGTATAAACTTACCGTTCTGGACGAGATACTGTGCTGCTGCACGAAAGCAGGTAGGCAGCATCAGGGACCGGGTGGCGTACTCGCTAGGCAAATAAAAAAGGCTCTTGCCGCAGATGCGAACGAGCGTCTGAAGACTCTGGTTTTTCAAGGCATCCACGGTGTCCTTCTTCAACCCCTGGCATGGAACAGACGGGTCGCTGCCGTTCCGCTTGTGTCTCGTGCCTTTCTCGGACCGAGGGCCCGCAGATTGGCGAGACGACCGGCGGGGTGCAGACGCCGGCGGCTTGCCGAACGTACGAGCAAACCAGTTTCGCCGTTCACCAGATTGGGAATCCTGTTCGCTCTGCTTTTGGGTCAGCAATGCCATAGCGCTGAAGGCCCCTTTCCATTCTCTGGATTTCAACCTACGGGGTACAAAGCTAGGTCGTCAGGGCCTGCTTCAAAAGCGAGCGATCGTATGCCTTGCTGCTCAAAAAAATCAGTCATTTGCAAAACCAGTATAAACACCTTTCCAGCGGAACTTTAGGAAAACCAACCGTCGATGCCAACCGGTTATACTCCTGCAGGAGGAGTCCTTGTTGCGAGAGGCCCGGCTCAGCGTGTCCATCGGCAAACAAGTCGTCCGCGTCGCCGCCCGCAGAGGTCCAGGGCCTGCTACCATGGTAGCTGCGGCGGTCGGGCTGGCTCGATGCGTTGCCCTGACCAGCTCGCTGGTTCCCGTCAAGACTGAAGCTTGACGATGGCTGGGCAGCAACGGCGTCTGGGGCGTGCGAGAGCGGCGGCGGCGTCGATGGCTGCATCGCTGGCGTCAACCCTGACAGGGACGGCGACGGCAGAATGTCTGCTCCTTCACAGCCGCCAGCACCTCCCAAAAAAGCCCTTGTCTGCATTGACGCTGACACAGCAGGTCAAGGAATCTTTTAGCAAGAAAAAGAAAAGAAAATAGAGGCAATTGTCAACGCATATCTGAAGAAATTCATCAGTGTTTACGCGCGGTGCGGCGATTCTGGAGGCAAAACAATGCGGGAAGAAAACACAAAACAAAAAAATCGCCTTGCCGTACAGTCGACACGGACGGAGACATGCGTTGAAGGATTCGGGCGTGTTGAGCGAGGTTGTTCTCGTGGTGAGGTTGGACAAAAAGTGGGTTTGTTTACTTTTCTTGGCCGTTCTGTGCGTCGTTTGCTGATGAGGGGATTTACCGGTTGCACAGGCTCCCGCTGCGAGAGGCAATCGCGACACAGGTTGCACCTGCCGTTTTTATTTTGATTCTCCTTCCTCGTTCGCTTTATTTCATAATTTCTGCTGTACACCTTTTTTTTCGTCTTTTTTTTTTTGTGGCTGTTTTCTCCCCTTCCTTTGGATTTCCGATCGCATGCACACGAAGCAAACGGTCGTATATCGCTTGAGCTGAGGATAAATAAGAATTGTCCGGGCGACGGCTTTCCACAATGGCGGCGCAGCAATCAAAAAAACAATATAAATGCTTTGACAGAATTATATTAAAAGCGAAAAAAAAAATGATCCATGAGCAAAAATAAAAAACCCTTGCGGCTGACAGCTCTGGTTTGGGCTGCTATTTTTGTTGTTTCCTTTTCCTTTATTCTGTTTAGATATTGTTATCAAGTCTTTTTATTGCCAATTCGGTTTACTTCGTTCGTCCAGCTTCTCTCGTTCAGCCTTGTCCAAAAAGCAACTTGTGATAGTTTCTCGACGAGCTTTCACAATGATCGTCTTGCATTTTGAATTGCTTTTGTAATCTTTCCCACCGTATTCTCTTTCCTTCGCCACGCGCCTTGTCTATAAAAAACCATGACAACCGCGTCTTCTCGCTTTGCCGAGATCACGACGTCCCGGGCAGACGGTCTGACGTGAAACCGATATGTACCGACCGGCATGTAGTCGCGGTGCGGAAGAAGAAATACAATACCACAACAAAACCCCAAACCATCTAGGTTCGTATACAATCGAGACCACAGAGCGAACTATACCGCCGGATGTTCGTCGTCCGTTTCCCGGGTCGCCACGACCCCCTTCCCGCGACGCCTTATGAAATGCAGAAGACAAAATTCCCCGCCCGCCGGGAAGAAAGACGGCGAGAACAACAACAAAGAAACAGGGGCCCATTCTCTCCCCCGCCTCACCGCGCATCCGGCGAGACCGCGTCGTCGCTTTCGCCAAACAGCAGCACGTACTTGAGAATGTCCGACAGCGAGATGATGCCCCGCAGCCGGCTGTCGTCGTCGATGACAATGAGGCGGTGCACGCGCGACTTGCGGATCGTGTCGAAGATGGCGTCGAGCCGGTCGTCCTCGCTGCAGGTGTAGATGCCCGGGAAATCCTCGGCGCGCTTCGACAGGGCATCGCCGACGCTCAGCTGCAGGTCGTCGTAGTTGCCGCCCTTGATGCACAGGATGACGTCGACGGCCTCGAAGACGTTGCGGACGCGGTTCTGGCTGTCGACCACAGGCACGGCGGAGATGTTGTGCTCGACCATGATGTGGATGACGTCGAGGACCGGGTCGCTCATGCTGGCGGTCTTGAGGTTGTCGTAGGTGCCGAGGCCGATCTCGCGCACGGGTTTCTTGAGCAGCACGGTGTTGATCTCGTTGTTGACGGCGATGAACTTGAGGATGCGGTACTGGGTGACGACGCTGACGACCATCTGGCGCCCGGTCTCGTCGTCGACGTCGACGAGCGGGATGCGCCGGGCCCGCGTCTGGAGCATCGTGCGGCAGGCCTCGTACAGCGACCGCATGGGGTGTACGGAAATGGTTTCGGGCGGCTGGACGCCAATGGCCCGTTCAATGTCTGTTCCAATCGTTAGTCCACCAGCAAAAAAAAAAAAAAAAACACACAAGGAAGAGCAACGCTATGGAACAAGCCAATCGCACCTCGAAGGCCGCTGAGCCGGAACTGGTCAATCTCGCTGAGCCGGTCGGGGTACTGGCAGTAGTACTGTATGAGGTTGATGTAGTCGGTGCTGGTGAGCAGGCCGGCGAACGTCGAGGTATGGGAGTCCCACAGCGGCGCAGACACGATTCCTATTTTTCACGCAGTTAGCTGGAGCGGCTATGTATGGGCGTGTGATACGTTTTCCGAGTGGTCTAGGCCCTCACCATTTTGGCTTAGAATAGCCAGGCTCTTGCGGATCAACAGATCGGTGTCCAACACGATAAGGCGGAAGGAGAGCGGAAGAACGTCGTAACTGGTGCGGATCTTCAAAAATTGCCGAATATTTTCCTGCAGCGGGTGCGAAAAGGACGTGGTCAGTTCAGCGGATCTACCCCCTTGTATCTGGCACTGAGCCCCCCCAATTTCCCGTAGTTCACACTCACCAAACCCACGAGCTGGTCGCGGTCGAGGATGCTCAAGGCTTGTGAATCTTGCATTGAGTGGCTGCCGGGCTTGGGGCGAAGATACGACGATGGTGCAACAAAAGGCAGATCGTGCCCGTGCCGCGGCGGCACAGACGCCGGAGACGGTGCTGGTGCCCCGGAAGGGGTCCGCGGTGATTGTGACTGCTGCGCCTGCGCGTGTGATGGCTGGTGTGGTTGCGGCTGCTGCGACGACGGCGCCTGTTGGGTCTGGTGGGCACCGCTGCCGCTATTGTTGGGGGGCGTCGCCTTGGCTGCGACGGGAGCACGAGCGTCATCCATCAAGGCAAACCTGTGGAACACTGACACATTGGAGGATTCGTCAAGAAAGGAGAGGGCGGGTTCGAACGAGGTTGAAGGAGTTGGGAGGAATCGGAGGAGTCGGCGAAGTCGGAGGACGTTCCTCGGGAGGGGAGCAAATGGGTGGATGCCAATAAGTTGCGTCGAAATAAGAAAAAACAGCACGGGGAGATCAGGCTTTGATCGAATGGGACGTAGGCGTAGACGGCAGGACGGTAAACATGCAATGCCTATCTTCTGTGTTGAGCGAGGACTTGAGGGCAACAAACGTGCAGAAAGCGGCGAGATTGGGAATATAGTGGCGCTTGGTGGTGGTAGTGGTGGTGGTGGTGGTGCGGATGAGCGTTCTGAAAGCTACTACAGCAATACTGCCCACAGGTGCCTTGCAACACGAGTACTAGAATTTGCACGTGCACGCACTACCTGATAGATAGCTGCTGTCGGCTTTGTCGCTGCCAGAAGTCTCCAACTGGCCCCTCTTATCGCCCGAGAGCGCCCTGCTTGTTCCCCGCCAACAGTTGTGCCAATCAGTTTCTGCATCTTCGCTGCCGGCGCGCGCCGCTGTACGACTATACTAGGTACTCCGTACTTGCGAATAGAGCCTAGGAAAAAGCAAGTCAAAAAGTGAAACTTGGCTACAAGAGGAATGCACATGGGCTAGGATGCGCCTGCCATGAAAATACGCAGCATTACGTCGACAGTATGAGAGAGCAGCTTCGTAAAACTCGTAAAAAGGGAAGGCGTGACTCGCAGCCTGGCCGGGGGTCGTGTGCACTTTCCCTTTCAGCGCCCACGGCTTGGCTGCTCTTACTAAAATGAACTATTTCTAGTAAAACAGCATAAAAAACAGCCTAACTTGGGGTACGCGGCGTTCGGGTGCAGCTGTGCCTGGCAATGAAAGTACCTTGTACTTACCTCTGCTCTGTTATATACGCCCACCAGTAATACTACTTCGTACTCCTCCTGCACCTGTTTTAGCACCCGTAATTTATTTGTTTTCTTCCGCCCACTGGAAAGTCACCCGTCCGACCGGCACCTCTCCACCAAACTCGTGCCCTTACACAGCAACTTTTTACTCCTCCTCGTCCTTTCATCCTGCGATCACCAACGAAACTCGTCTTGCCGACATTCCAAACAACAACCGACCGCCCACCACAACAAACGGCTGTCCCTGAGGGGCGCATTTCTGTGTTGTTTCACGAAAAAGCGCCTTTGTCGCTTTCTTTAGCTTGCTGTTCGCTTTTTGCGTGCAGACGGATCGCCTGTTTCAGAGTGAGAGCTGTTCAGTTGAGGACCACAAGGAAAAGAAAAGAATAAAAGAAAGAAAAAGAAACTTCTCGAGTGTGTGGACTTTGTCCTGCTTCGAACACAAAGGTCTTCCCACTCCCTTCGCGTCCCCGTTGATCGGACGATACACAGAAGCCACCGTCGGACGAATACAACAACACCCTTCTCAATCAGACAACGACGCGATCAAAACTACTGGTCACCTTGGCCAGCTGTCCCCTCGCCTGAGCGACTGTCGTCTCTTGCACGGCAACGCTTTTCACGTCGCGATGGGTGTCTGCAGCTCAAAGTGCTGCGGAGGTACGTGGGCTGTTTTGCTGGGGTCGTGGTGTTGTCATCCAACTGCCTCATCTCTGTCATCGCAAGCTCCCCCCAAAACTGACACAGTCTATCCAGACAAATCCCGCGATGGCCTCTACGAACCCGTTCTCGCCGATAGCGAGCGGGAGGCGGTAGCCGACCTACTGCAGTATCTCGAAAACGTTCGTGCTTCTTCCGTGTGCATCCGAGCTTGTTTTGGTCTACTGGACTTGCTCAGCCTTACGTGCGTACTGACCCGTCAACAGCGAAACGAGACCGACTTCTTCTCCGGCGAACCGCTGCGCGCACTCACCACGCTCGTTTACTCCGACAACATCGACCTGCAGCGCAGCGCCAGCCTAACTTTTGCCGAGATAACGGAACGAGGTGTGTGGTTTACGGGCTGGTGGCGGATGCTGATCCTCGACACGACCAAACTCTGTACTGACACCCAACAGACGTGCGCGAAGTCGACAGCGACACGCTCGAGCCCATCCTTTTCCTTCTTGAAAGCCCCGACATCGAAGTGCAACGGGCGGCCAGCGCAGCTCTTGGCAACCTTGCCGTCAACAGTCAGTCTCCCGCCATGTCCGAGACCACCACTCCTCCCTTTTTAACGCTTCCTACTGACACATCATAACAGCCGCGAACAAAGTCTTGATTGTCGACCTCGGCGGCCTCAACCCGCTCAAGCGCCAGATGCTGTCAACCAATGTTGAAGTCCAGTGCAACGCCGTCGGCTGCATCACGAATCTTGCCACGCACGAGGACAACAAGGCTAAGATTGCCCGCTCGGGCGCGCTGGTTCCATTGACCCGTCTAGCCAAGTCGCGGGACATGCGGGTGCAAAGGAACGCTACCGGTGCTCTCCTGAACATGACGCACTCTGGTACGTGTTTGTTCTTATTTTGGTCGTCTTTTTTTTGTGCTACTGCAAGGCTGCAGTCTTAACAAGTTTTCCTACACCTAGGCGAAAACCGCCAGCAGCTTGTCAACGCAGGGGCTCTTCCTGTTTTGGTTCAGCTCCTCTCTTCTCCCGACGTCGACGTCCAATACTACTGTACTACGGCGCTGAGCAACATCGCGGTCGACACCAACAACCGGCGCAAGCTGGCGCAGAACGAGCCCAAGCTCGTCCAATCCCTTGTCAATCTAATGGACTCCTCGTCGCCCAAGGTCCAGTGCCAGGCGGCCCTGGCCCTGCGCAACCTGGCCTCCGACGAAAAGTACCAGCTCGACATTGTCCGCGCCTCCGGCCTGCCGGCCCTCCTCCGTCTCCTCCAGTCGTCGTACCAACCGCTGATCCTGTCGGCCGTGGCCTGCATACGAAACATCTCCATCCACCCGATGAACGAGTCGCCCATCATCGAGGCCGGCTTTCTGAAGCCGCTGGTCGAACTGCTCGGTAGCACGGACAACGAGGAGATTCAATGCCACGCCATCTCGACGCTGCGGAACTTGGCTGCCAGCTCCGACCGCAACAAGGCCCTAGTCCTCGAGGCGGGTGCCGTACAAAAGTGCAAGCAGCTGGTGCTGGACGTCCCGGTCAACGTGCAGTCGGAAATGACGGCCGCCATTGCTGTCTTGGCTCTTAGCGACGAGCTCAAGATGCATCTGCTCGGCCTGGGCGTTTTTGACGTTCTGATTCCCCTGACGCAATCCCCCAGCATTGAAGTACAAGGAAACAGTGCCGCCGCTATGGGCAACCTGTCGTCGAAAGGTAGGTTTTTCTTTTTATGCCTAATTTTGTTATTGCATTTTTGTTGTCTCTATCCGGCGTATGCTAACTGGGTAGTCGGCGATTACACCATGTTTATCCAATACTGGCTCGAGCCCGACGGCGGCATCCACGGCTACTTAAGTCGGTTCCTTGCCAGTGGCGACGCCACGTTCCAACACATTGCGATCTGGACGCTTTTGCAACTGCTCGAGTCGGAAGACAAGAAGCTTATGAACCTCATCGCCAAATCGGACGACATTGTGGAGGTCGTGAAGCAGATTGCAAACCGGCCAATTGGATCCGAGAACGAGTACGAAGAGGACGACGAGGGCGAGGTTGTCAGCTTGTCCCAGCGGTGTCTGGAGCTGCTCGGGCAGAGCAACCCCAAGTCCCATATCGAGGGCTGAGGCTCGATGCTGCCCGGGGTCGGCATCCTTTCCCGCTAAACCGTTTCTTTTGTTTCTCTATATTACTTGCTCTGCATCACTGGGACATCCCGGCTTCTAATAACGCTTCATTGTTCGCCACCCCTAATCTTCAAACAACCGCAGCCAGCTATGGCATGGTTTGGAATCGCTTAGAGCTTCTACAACCACCCTGCGTTCGCGGTTTTTGTGTTTTACCGCCATCGGCTTTACGTCTTTTGTTACCCTGTTTCTTTACTTCGTGCTACATGGCTTCTCAGCCGGGGATCCGGGCAAGGTGTTTGGGAGTTTCTCCTTTACTGCTTTTCTTATTCTTTTTTTCCTGTTTCAGCGGTATGGCAAGATTTGAGAGTTGTTGTTTCTTTGTGTAGCTATGTATTCTTTTTTCTCACCTTTTGTCTACCCTTATCAAAGTCTGTATTGCTGGGAGAGAGAGAACGCCTATCCGCAAAGATGAGCTTGCACCAAAGCACAGCAGATTGCACGCTGTTGCGCCGCTTTCAGACACCAGACATGCGCCGGGTAGGCTTGCAATTCTTGTAGCCATTCCACTTCCTGTTTTCTCTATAGGCATTCTGGGCTTTTTTTTTCTGGTCGCCCTCTGTTGTCGACATTCCTTTTGTTGTTATACTATTATAACTAGGAATCTTGGCCCGGAAACGTGGGATGCTGTTGTGCGTTGTATTGCAGCGTATTGTGCCCAGTATCGGTGCCTTTGCAAAGTAGATTGTTGTTGTGGCAGCCCATATCGTGGAGGTTTGGTCAAATCGATCGGGCGACTTGACGTCGTTTCGAGTGAGCGCATATCCAACGTCCGTAGGACTCAAGTTACTCTTCATACGCGGCTCTTCTTGGCGGAGCTGGTCGTGTTGACAAGCGCCGCGGCCGTCGTGCTGAACGAGCGCTCTTGGCAAGAAAGCCCAATGCTTTTCCGTTTCCCTTTTAAGTTTTGCTCACGCGGGCGCCTCTGCTTCCAGCGGGTTCACCATCCACTGCCACGTCTTCGCCACCACCTTGCCCCGGACCAGGCCCAGCGGCACGGGGCCGAACGTGCGCGAATCCCGGGATGCTGGCAGGTTGTCGCCCACTAGAAAGCAGTGTCCTTGGGGGACCTGTTTCGTCAGAAAAGAATGAAAGAAAACAATGAAAGAGAGCAACAACGTCGCAACACAAATACCTGAATCATTAAGTCGCTCGTGCCCTCCGGCGAGTTCACCAGCACGTAGTCCCCCGGCAGCCCCAGCACGCGCTTGACCGCCTCGTCGCCCGGCTCGACGGGGATCCGGTACACGACAAGGTCGCCGACGCGCACGCCCCGCCCGCCGCGGAACCGCTTGGACACGAGCAACCAGTCGCCGGCAACGGCAAACGTGGGCAGCATGCTGGGGCCCGAGGCCGGGCCGACGCTGTAGCCGTGGGTCCAGACAACGTGGCAGAGAGCGAGCGTCTTGGCGGTGCCGATGGCCCAGCGGCCCGGGTGGCCGTACAGGGCGCGGGTGAAGCGGGCAAAGGCCATGGGGGCGGGATTGCGGGAACAAGAACGGAGAAGGACGATGCTGAACCCAAAACGGTGTTGCTTCTCACAGACCGTTGTGTCCCATATGTGGGGCTGGTGCGATGTAGTTACAAGCTTGTTTCTTTGTGAGTTAATTTTGTGCCCCGATGTGGTGATGGATAGCTTTGGTTTTGCTCATACACGCTTAGTCAGTCAATGTACCTCGTTATTATGCACAGGCCCATTGGCGCGAAAACCCCAGAAAGCTTCCCACTTGCGCAAAACCTCCCGACGCAAGACAGTTCTTGGTCTTTTTAGCGACCGCATTTTCCCAGGCACCAACCATGCGAGGGTCCGCCTGTCTTTCTTCGCCGGCCAATGCGTTGGCGCGGGTGTACTCGGCTGGTCCAAGCCCGCACGGCGTCCACTTTGCCAGCAGCAGCTTCGCCAACAGCTCGGCCAACAGCTGTGGTAGCCTCCTTCAGGTTCCTCGGTTTCTCGCGCCGCGCACGGCCGCAGCATGGCCTCTCAGCGCGCACGGTGTGTTCCAGCCGCCACCGTGTCGGTGCCTACACAGCCGAGCGCCGATCCGTCGAGCGCCTCCCCACGCATCGGCCGCGGCAGCAACAGCAACGGGCCTTCCGCCGCGGCCGGGGCCCGCAGCCCACGGTTTGTCTGCAAGCCGGGGCCACGTTAGGCACGGAAAACCTGCACATCCGCATACGCCTGGCGGCAGCAGTGGCAGTGGCGGCAGTAGCGCCGGCGCCGGCAGCAACTACAACAGAAACAAGACCCACGCCAAGTTCAAGCTCGGTCGCCTGCCCCGCGACGACGAGATCACCCACCGGTACGTCATCCTGCGCCAGGACGACGGGTCTCTGTCGTCGCCGCGGCTGACCGCCTCGGTGTTGGCCGGCATCAACCGGCGCAAGGAGTCGCTGGTGGTCTTGGCCCTGCCCGCCGGCGAGGCGGACGCTGCGACCCGCGCGCTGCAGGACGAGGCTCTTGCGTCGGAAACTGGCGACGCCACCAGCACGACCACGACCACGTCCACGACGAAAGGCAACCTCCGGTTCCCCATCTGCAAAGTGGTCGACCGCGTGGCCGAGCGCAAGGCCCAGGCCGACAAGGCCAAGGAGCAGCGACGCAAGTCCGTCGCGGGCAAGGAGCTGGAGCTCAACTGGGCGATCGACCCGCACGACCTGGGCCACCGGCTGGCAAAGCTGCGCAGCTTTTTGGAACGGGGCCTGCGCGTGGAGGTGACGCTGCTGCGCAAGGGCAAGGGCAAGAACCGGCGGCAGGCGACGCGCGAGGAGGCCATGGATGTGGTGCGGCGGGTGCGGGCGACGGTGGCGGAGGTGCCCGGCGCGCGGGAGAGCAAGCCCATGGACGGGGAGCTGCTGCGGACGGTGAAGTTGTACCTGGAGGGGCCGACCGATGGGGCGTCCGCCAGCACACCAGAGGAGGGGTGAGCTGCTGAACAGGGGAGGAGGGTATCATGCTACGATAACAGTGGCGTCTTCAGGTAGACATGGCTTTTAGAGTGGCGCACGGCATGCAAAATGCATTTGCCGTTTGTTCTTCAGCCGCGTTCACAGCTACATGTCATCATCGCACGTACATTCTCCTTGCGAAATGCTTGTTGTGGTCAGATTGACACAAGGTCATATTTCAAATCTTATCTCGAGGCTACGAAAAGTTTTCAGAGCGGAAGCTCAAATTGCAAATAATTCACAACAAATAGCAATTTTGGTGAATTGGTAAGGGAACCTCTAACTTCCGTTTTTTTATAGAATAGAATAATTTGTTCGTACTCATGCCCAGTAGGCCAGAAGGCTATCGCGCAAGGCTGCCAGGCTTGTTGCCGTTTCCGGATGGCGCTGAGACGATTGCAGCCAGCAAAAGGCACGTGATGACCGCATCAGGGCGAATCAAAGTCCCCGGCTTCATAGCCAGCGCGCACGACTTGACCTCAGTGACTCAATGCCTCGACCCGCTTTTGCTGCAAAAGCACAAAGCAGCAGAATTCACCAAACGATCCATCGTTCCTCGGGCGCGTTTTCTTTGCAGACGAACTCTAGCTACACGTCCTCTGTTTTAGTTGATTTGGTTCTCATTTTATCACGGATACACCATAATAAGAACCAGTCAAAAAAAGCGGCATTTTCACAAGAAAGCGAACCGCGCGGCGGGAGAGTTCGTCTGCGAGATCCGACCGCGACAGGAACGAGACGAGGCCAGGCGAGGCCAGGCGAGGCCAGGGCTACCGACGTATTCACCACAGGGAACGGAGCGATGGCGACGTTACAGACCAGCGAGAACGCTGCTGCGGTCGCCAACAATGCGCCATCAGGAAGTGAGAGCAACGGCAACAAGGCGGACGGAAAAGCGCCGCAACAGCAACAACAGCCGAAGCCACCAGCTTCGGAAGCAGGAGGCGACGCACCGAAGAAGCTCTCGGGTGCCGAGCTCAAAGCCCTCAAACAAGCCGAAAAGGCCAAACGACGGGCAGCGGTGATCGCCGCCAAGGAGGCGGGAGCAGGAGGAGCGGCGGCACCCAAGGGCGACGGTGGCAGCAAGCAACAAAAACCAGCACCAGGCAGCGGCAGCGGTGGCGGTGGCGGTGGAGGACAAGGAAAAGCAAAGGGCAAGCAGGACGTGGCCGGCGCAGCGGCCGGAGGCGAGGCGGGCAGAATTTCGGGGCCCCTGGCACATCGTGGGTCTACGGCAGCCGCGGGAGCGACAACAAACGTCGGCACCGCGGCGGCGGCGTCCGGCGACCGCGAAAAGGATCCACGCAGCGGCATCCCCGAGTGCTTCAGTCACCTCCCCATGGCGAAGCGCATCTCTCTCTCCCAGGCGCACAAGGACGTACACCCGGCCGTGCTGGCGGTGGGTCAACAGATGGCCGCTTTCACGCTGCGCGACTGCATGGCGCGGCTCGAGGCGACCCTGGTGGCGTTCAAAAAGGTGTGTTTTTCCGCTGTGCCCCCCTGTATCAGTTTTGAGTATCCCGGTAAAACTGACGGAGGGCAAACAAAAATCAAAAATCCAGGTCATCCAATCCTATCAGACACCACCCGGCACCGCGTTCTCGCGGCACTTTGTGTCGCACGTCCTCAACCCCCAGATCGAGTATCTCACCGAGTGCCGCCCCATGTGCTTCGCCATGGGCAACGGCATCCGCCTGCTCAAGGCCCGCGTCGCCCAGCTCGACCTCGACCTCGACGACCGCGCCGCCATCGCCGAGCTGTGCGACGCCGTCGACGGCTTCGTCCAGGAGCGCATCTTTGCCGCTGCCGTCGGCATCGCCCGCGAGGCCGCCGGCTTACTGCGCGACGGCGACGTCGTCCTGACCTACGGCGGTCCGCGCCTCGTGCGCGCCGCGTTGGAGCAGGCGCGCGCCCACGGCGTGCGGTTCGATCTCGTGGTGGTCGACGACCCGGCAGACCCCGCGGCGGGGCAGGCGCTGGCCAAGCACTTCCGGCCGCGGTGCGTCCGCGCGTCGACGCCCACCGGGGTCGAACCTGCCGAAGCGGACCGCGGCGGCGGCTGCCGGTCCGTCGTGTACAGCCCCTCCCTCGACGGCCTCGACCATCACGTGGCGCGGGCCACCAAGGTGCTCCTCGGCGTGGAGGCGGTGTTTGCCAACGGCGCCCTGCTGGCGCCCGCAGGCACGTACGACGTGGCCCTGGCGGCGGGCGCGCAGGGCTGCCCCGTCATTGCGTTGTCGGAGACGGTCAGCTTCGACCGGGACCGCGTTGCAACAGACGCGCTGGCCCACAACGAGATTGACCCGGACCACTGCGACGCGGACTCGTTCCGGCTGCTGTTCGACACGACGCCGTCGTCGCTGGTCAGCATGCTGATCTGCGAGTACGAGGAGGCCAGCGGCACGGTGCCGGCGCACGCCATCAACCAAGTCATGCGGACACGGGAGGATCCCAATTAGCGGGTGAAAAAGAAGACGAAATGAAGGGAAAAGAAAGGGCGTTGTTAAAGCAGTAAAAAAAAGGAGGCGGGTTTCTTTCATGACATAGACGTTGGAATCCTGGCAACTTGTATAGACAGGCAATTAGGGCGCCGGGCTTCATTTCCATGAATTTAGTTTTTTTTTTCCTCTTGCGTATGTGATTTTTTTTTTATCTTTGATCCGGGCTGCGTCTCGTGAAGCAGGCGTTTATCTTCCCGCGCAGCTTTCACTGCCTCCCCCCGTCCATCTTCGGCTTATATACAAATGGATTCTTCTTGTTCCCCCGCGATGCTTGTAGTCGTCAACCCACCGCCTATGCCGCCACGCCCGTCTGCTCGATCTGCTGGGCCTGTCGTGCTCGCTTTTCGAGGATGGCCTCCTTCCGTGCCGTCAACATGGCCGTTTGCCGTTCGTCCACGCCTTCCAGCCAGTAGCCGAAGCTGGCGCCGGCCGCGCCGAACACGGGGTAGACCCAGAGCGAGCTCTTGTTGAAGAACGGCCGCATCTCGATGCCGAGCTGCCACGCACGGGTGGCAAGACCTGTCCTCGCGTCAGTCAGGCCAGAACAACGCAAAGACATTCCGCTTAGAAGAGTGCCGTCGACTGCACTCACCGAAGCCCGTCCAGAAAACGATGCGGTGCACCATGGTTGTGCTCAATTGGCTTTTTGCGTTGAGAGGCCTAGTTGTTGCCAGGAGTAAAAACGAAGATTTCCCGAAATGCCGAACTCGGCTAACAAAAACAAGGTCGTTCAGGCGGCAAGGATGCGGTGGTGGCTGACCGTGTCCGTCTTGTCGTTCGTTCGTACCTCGTCGAGAAGCGTAATCGTCGAATCGTCGAAACGGGCAACCGCGGGAAGAACGCAATTGGGCGGCTCTCGGAAGCAAAGAAAATCCGAAGGCGTTTTTCTGGCGCAAGCCGCTTTTGGGAAGTGCGCCCCGCCATTCAGGGAGATTGAGCGGCCTACATACGCTAGCAGGTGCCATTGACGGCCCGCTAAGCTCAGGCCCTAGGATCCTGCGCAATAGCCGCTTCTGGGCCAGAAATGCTCGAAATCTCACGACGCGACCAGCCCTCCTTTTCGAGTCGACTACATACTTTCTTCTCACTCCTTCGATTGGCACTCTCCTCGAAGCGCGTTTCGATCGCCGGACACCGATTGCATTTCTTGGTCATTCGTTGTCGCCCTGCAATTGCGAATCCCTTGTTGTCGCGCTGTTCAACGCGTTTCTCTCCTCCGAGTCAAGTCGACGAGGTTTCGGCCTCATTGCTTTTTTTCACCTTTCAAAAGAAAATGAATTGACGCCGGGTCGATTACACTGATTGTGTCTATGGTGGTTACCCAGTTGCATGCTATTTGAGAGTGTTGTTGCGACCCGATCGCCTTTCACCGACGCGTCGGTTTACGCGAAGGGCAACTCATACGAATACCATTTTGTCCGAGAGAGAAAACGGCGTCATCTGTCTTTGACATGTCCCATGCAGTGACCAACGGTGTTGCGTCGACGGCGGCACCGGTGCCGTCACCCGCCGTTGGTACCGAGGGTGCGGCGGCCCCAGCGCCGACATCCGACGCGGCCAATGGCATGAGCGGTATGCCCGGGCCGTTCAAGGCTTCTGAGCTTCCGCTGTCGAGCGCCGTGCGGTCAGCCATTGAGGGACTCGCCCATACATTCAAGAAAAAGGGCGGCTACGATGCGACCCGCAAGCTGGCGTGGGAAAAGTTTGAAGCAAGCGTACGTGCTGCAGCACACCGATGATAGAAAGCCCATAGAATGGAACGCCTGGATCCGGTGGACTGACACAACGTAAAACAGGGCTACGAGGCGCAGGTGACGAAATCGATTCTCGAGGTCGCCGAACAGGAAGTCGAGCGCAACCCGGCCCAGCTGCTATCGATCGACCGGCGCAAGGCGGCCGCCCTGATCGATGGCGCCCTGGACCGCAGCGGTGTCTACCAGCAAGCCCAGGCCGTGATCGAAGCCCTCATCGACTCCAGCGTCATTGAGGCGCACATCCGCGAGATTCGCCGGGCCGAAATTGGCGACGAAGCCGCCGAGGAGGAGCAAGCCCGCGGGGCCCGCACCGACGCGGAGTACGCCGCCGAGACGGCCCTGCGCCGCGCCGAGCGCGAGCGCGTGCGCCAAGAGCTCCGCGAGGTCGAAGAGCGCAAGCGCCGCCTGGAGCGGGAGATCCGCGAAAAGGAAGAAACGCGCCTGCGGGAAGAAGAGCAGGAAGCCCGCGAGGCCCGGCGGCGCGAGGAGCGTGAAAAGGAAGAGCGGCGCGAGAAGGAGCGGGAGGCTCGGCGGCGCGAACGTGAGCTTGAACGCGAAGAACGGGAGCGCGAGCGCGAACGCGAGCGGGAACGGCGGGAGCGAGATCGGGAGCGGGACCGCGACCGAGATCGTGACCGTGACCGAGAGCGTGATCGAGACCGAGACCGGGATCGGGATCGAGACCGCAATAGAAGCCGCAGCAGAGGCCACCGTATTCGTGACCGGGACCGGGACCGGGACAGAGATCGGGAGCGGCGAGATCGAGATCGAGATGCAACGCCGACAAGCCGTCATGTCGACCGTGACCGCGATGCGAAAGAAGGAGCGAACCGCCGTGAAAAGCCAGAGGACGTCAAGAAGCAGTTGTCCGGGGAGGAGCTACAGCGGCTGGAAGAGCTGGCCATGCTGGATTTGCTGCGGGAAAGCAATTCGTCACAGGTCGAGAAGCAGCCAGAGATTGAGATTGACGAATTGCTGGCTCCGCCGCCGCGGAGAAGCATGCCGGCCTCGGCGATTCAGCCCATACGACGTGCTTCGTCCAAGACAGCAATCGATAGCAAGAAGCCGCAGCAGCAGCAACGCAATGCGGAATCTCGGTTGGGCACACCCAAACCAGACGCAAAGGAGGCCGCCAAGCCTGACACCACCAGCCTTCGAGCAGGTTCTACGATGAAATTGGCCGAGAAAGCGGCAACACCCAGCGAAATATCCACACCAAAATCTACCTCCATTGGCGCCGCCAAAGGTATCACTAGTGATACTGGCAAGGCGACACCAAACGACGAACCCAAGCCGACAATAATAACAACAACAACCGATGCAGACACGACCACGAGTAGAAAACGCCGAAGAAGCACTTCCAGAGACGGCCGTGATAGAGACGTCAGTCGCCACAGTCGAGCCGTTAGCCGTAAACGCGACCAGCGCTCCGTCTCGAGGAGCCGCCGTCGCGACAATGACAGAGACCGGGACTGGGACCGGGACCGGAACCGCGTTGACCGAAGCCGGTCGCGAGCACGCAGAAGAGAACCCGGCGAGCGCAGCCGTTCGAGGGCCAGTTACCGCCGTGAGCCAAGGCGCGACCGTAGTGAGGTTCGCATTGTGCAGGCACGAAGCCGCTCCAGAGCAAGGTCGCTACGCAAGGAGAAGGACGCGGAGGGGCGCGACACGCCCCGGCGTACTACCGACGCCCACCACCGCAGCCGGTCGCGGCACACCGCACGCGACACCCGCCGCCGTACACGGTCGCCGTCTCTTCGCCGCCGCCGGGACTACCGAGATCGTGACCGCGATCGTGACCGCAGCCGGAGCAGCACCCCACGCGCCAGGCGCAGAGACAAGGACCAGCCGAGAGGTAGGAGCTGGACGCGGTCCACGTCGCGGCCTCGGGCAGCGCCGAGATCGCGCTCGCGGCGGCCGCGGCGGGACGACCGCGTCACCGCGGCCTCTTCCCCCTCCCGCCGTTCACGGTCCCGGCCGCGTGACGACAAGCGCGCAGCAGGCACGCGAACCGAGAGGCGCAGCCGGTCGCGCGATGCCGCACAACCTCTGCGCAGCCGCGTGGACGAGCTAAGAGAGCGCAGCCGCAGCCGCAGCCGGTCGACTACGACAACGGCAACAGCAACAGCAACGGCAACGGCTGGGACGGCCGCAGGCACGGCACCAGCACTAGCAAACGTGGCCTCTATGGCCTCGCGACCCCCGATCAGTCTCGATAAGGAAGAGCTGGAGGCGTGGAAACAAAGCGAGGTCAAGAAGCGCGAACTGGAGGCCAAGGCGTATCTTGCGGCACAGCGGGAAGCCCGCGAAAAGGGCCTGCCCATCCCTGGCGTCGACGATAAGCGCAGCGTCGCTGGCGACCGCTCGCCGGAGATGGTGAAGCGCAAGTATGAGCCGGACGAGATTGACCGGTACGTGCCCAAAGAACGGCGGCAGATCGATAGAGCGGTGTCAGGCGCCGGCGCCAGCGCGGACCGGACGGCAACACGGGATGGGCGGGACTACCGCAGCCGGGACGACCCTTCGGCAGCGCGGCGGAGCAGTCGCTCGCGCAGCCGCAGCCCACGGCGCGATTACCGCGACCGTGATCGAGACCGTGATCGAGACCGTGATCGGGAGCGTGATCGAGACCGCGATCGCGATCGTGTGCGTGACCGCGACCAGGACAGAGACCGTGATCGCGACCGCAACCGGGATCGCGACCGGGATCGAGATCGGGACCGAGACCGGGACTGGGACCGGGACAGACGCAGTCGACGCGAACGGAGTCGGAGCCGTGACCGTGACCGTGACCGTGACCGTGACCGTGATCGCGACCGTGATCGTGGCCATGACCGTGACCGCGACAGAGATCGGGATAGGGATAGGGACAGAGATAGAGACAGGGACAGAGACAGGGTTAGGGTTAGAGACAGAGACCGCGACCGTGATCGCAGCCGCAGCCGCAGCCGACGCCGGCGCAGCAGGAGCCGGGTTTGACCAAAGAATAAAGCCTCCACGTCGCCCTCGTCTCCAGCACGAAAACACCCGAATCAGTTGCAATTGCATAGAGATATATATACATAGATTCACTTTGCGGGGCCACATTGTCGGTGAATATATCTTTAATATTTTAGAATCGAGAATCACGATCCCTTTTTATCTAATCGTGAAAACGGTGTTGCACGAATAGATCCCCCCTTTCTTACTGCAAATACACAGTCAAATGTTTTTATTTCCAATCAACCGGCCCTTGTCCTGTTTAAACAACACTTCTACGTCTTTTGTTTCTTGGACGGCGGCGCGCCCGACGGCTCGTCGACTTCGGAGCCCGACTCAAAATCGTCGTCGCTCAGGGCGTCCTGCTCTTGTGCTTGTCCTGCGAGGAACCTTTGTTAGCATAGCACGGCAACGACGGCATCAATCGCTATCGTTCATCCTCCACGTACTGAAGTATTTGATGGCGTTCGGCCACACGTCTTCGGCCAGCGTCACGGCCACGGTGTCGCCGTCCAGGAAAATCTCGTGGGGATATCCGCCGTCGTCGTCATCGTCCTCGTCGTCCTCCGCCTCGTCCTCTTCCCCCTCTGCGGCGCTGGCGCCTTGGTTTCTCTTCTCCGCCCGCCGGGCTTCCCGCGCCGCGCGCTTCGCCCGCTGCTCGGCCGCGGCCGTCTGGCTCTCCTGCGCCGTGATCCGCCGGCCCACGTAGCCGAACCACGCAAAGAAGCTCAGGCCATCCACAGACGTCTTGTCGAGCGCCGCCTGCAGGGCGGCCGTGGCGTCGGCTTCGCGGTCCGTGCCCGCGGCCTGGAACGCCTGCACGGCCAGGTCCAGCACCCCACCCGTCAGGTCCTTGCCGGGTTTCCACTGGACGGTCACGGGCTCGCTGACGAGGCCCGACCAGGAGCTGCTGCCGCCGCCGTCGCGCCCGCCCGACGGCGCATGGCGGTACCAGAACCGCTTCTCGAGCACGCGGTCGGCAAAGTAGTCGTTGGGCGCAAAGGTGAAGCGGATGGCGAGGCTGCGCGGGTCCGGCAGCACCGTCGTCGTGCCGTTGGCGCTGCCGGCCATGGCGGGGGCCTCGGTGGCGGTGTCGGCGGCGATCGTCGACGCCTCGTCGGCCTCGAGGACCTCGAACCGCGTGATCTCGACGTCCTCGAGCGCCGACAGCAGCAGGTTGGCGTCGGTGGGCTGGATGTACTGGTCGATCTCGGGCGGCGCCTGTTCGAGGACGAGCGGCCAAAAGTTGGGGATGCAGCGGACGAGCTGAGCGCGGCGCTCGTACAGCGGGCGTTCGCGCCGGGCCTGGAGGCGGACTACACAAGGTTAGGCAATGAATCGGATAGGAAAAAAAAGTATCGATTGAAAAAGAAGAAGAAGAAAAAACCTACGCAGCTCGACATCAAGGTCATCAAACTCGGCCTCGAGGTCGGCCAGCTCTTCGTAGGTGACCGTAGACGGTTGGGGAGTGGCGGCCATTTTTTTGTCGAGGAGAAATAAAGTATTTTTGATCTTGATTGAAAAAAAGGGACAAAATGAATGGGAAATAAGAAAAAAAAGGTGTAAGTGGTTGCGAAAATCAAGCTCTCGGTAAAAAGCTCTTTAAAAGCTCTTACAGCTCCAGTTTACTTAGTAGCAAACGGCGGCGGCCCCACTAAGCCACTTCTAGGACGTCATTAAGCGCAGGGGCCTTTGTCGCTACAATGCGGTGTAATAAGCCGCCCGTATTAATATTATTATTATTATGAATGGTACTTTTTCATGATATCATTCGTCTATCTGCGTCAGAAAGCAGCGCTTTTCCCGTCGTTTCTTCGTGCCGTACAAAAACCCTCCCAGTAGTCTATGCCCTAGATTTCTGCCGTCTTTCTATCCGCAGTCACGGCACCGGTCCCGGTCCCGGCCCCGGCCCCGGACCCGGCCTCAGCCTCGGCCTCGGCCTCAGCCTCCTTCTTGCGGGCCTCCTCTTCTTCCGCACCCCAGAGATGCGCGCCGGCCTCCCGCAGCAGCTTGACGTTCTCCGTGTTGGCCATCTTCTCGGCGAGGAACAGCGGCGTGTTGTCTGCCCGGTTGCGCACGTGTACGCTGGCGCCGTGCGTCAGCAGCTCCCGCAGCACCTCCGTGTTGGGGCCCACGGCGGCTAGGTGTACCGCCGTGTTGCCCGCGTAGTCGGCCATCTCCAGCATCTCGTACGAGTGCGTTGCCGTGCCGCCCCCCAACACCGTGCGCACGGCGGCCAGGTCCCCGTTGCGGATGGCGTAGCCCAGCGCCGTAAAGGCCGACTCGACTGCCGTCAGGCCCCGGAGGGCAGCGCCAGCCCCGTTGGCGGACGCCGAAGACGGCAACGACGCCGCGGCAAACGAGGCAACATCGTTGGCCGCCATGCCCACCCTCGGCCGGCCCCCCGCCGTCACAGGCCACCCGTCGTCGTCCTCGCCGTCAGCGAGCGCGCCCGCCGGGTGCGAGAACACCGGCGGGTAGATCTCCGTCATCTCGCCGCGCAGCGAGCGGCCCATTTGCGCCGTAATGTCCTCGTACGACAGGCCCTCGACGGCCAGCAGGTACGACAGCTTCGTCAGCGCGGCTTCCGTGGTCAGGTCGTGGCCGAACACGACGCCGGCGCGGCCGAGCGCCGTCGCGGGCGCGTACAGCGGGCTGACGAAGCCGTTGGTGCACTGGCTGACGTTGACGACGACGATGCGGCGCACGGCGACGGCGTCGCGGATGACCTCGGTCAGGCTGCCGTCGACGCCGCCGGGTGCGTTGCCCATGCCAAAGGTCTCGAGGATCAGCCCGCGCAGGTTGGGCACGTGCAGCACGGACGCGAGCATCTCGGGCATGATGCCCGGGAAGATGCGGAAGCAGGCGACGTGCGCCGTGTGCAGGTACTTGGTGATGCGGAACCCGGCGATGCGCGTGGGGCGGCGCACGCGCGACCAGGCCACGTCGACGCCGAGGCTCGTGACGCGCGCGAGCGGCGCGGCGTTGGGGCTGGCAAAGGCCTCGAAGCTCGACGCGGAGACCTTGGTCGTGCGGTTGCCGCGGAAGAGCGTGTGGTGGAAGAACAGGCAGACCTCGGGGATGGTGAAGGTGCCGGCGATGATGAGCGAGCCGAGCAGGTTGTCGACGGCGTCGCTCTGGAGGGCGAAGATGGACGCCTGCGAGCCCGTGAGGATGACGGGCTTGCCGAGGTCGGCCATCATGAAGGAGAGCGCCGACGCCGTGTAGGCGAGGGAGTCGGTGCCGTGCAGGACGACGAAGCCGTCAAAGAGGGGGTAGTTGTCGCGGACGGCCTCGGCGATGGCGGTCCAGCCGGCGGAGGAGATGGAGCTGGAGTCGAGCAAGGGGGCGAACTCGAGGATGCCGTAGCGGATGTGGCGCCCGTAGGCGCTGACGGGGGTGCGGAGGCTCGGCAGCGCGCAGCGGCGGCCGTCGTGGTGGACCTGCAGCACGGTGGGCGGCGACGCGTCGTTGAAGGACGGGCGCGGCGCCATGGCGTGCGCGAGAAAGCCGTCCATGGGGACGAGGCCGTCGGGCGACGGGCGCATGCAGATGGTGCCGCCCGTCATGATGATGAGGACGCGGGACTCGGGGTAGGTCGGCTCGGGGCCGCCGCCGCTGCCGCCGGCGTGGTCGCCGCTGCTGCTGCCGGTGCCGCCTTCATGGTAGAAAACGGAGGGAAGCGAGACCATAACGGGGTGTGGTTTGTGTTTTTCTCGTGATTTTATTTTTGGCTTTATTTCTTTGCTCTTCTTTTTCGCCCTTTTCTTTTTTGCCTTTTCTATTTTTAGTTTTTCTTTGGTTCAAAACAAAAAGGTCATTTCGTTTCTTTAGGACATCGAAGGTACGAAAAGAAAAGATCAAAATAAAAATAGATTGGAGCAGATATAAAAAAGTACAAAGGCGGAATTGGGTTCTGTATAAGCCGTTGGTGGCCGTATCGAGAAATTCTGGATTTCTTTGACGTAAGAGACGGTCACAAGCTGTCACCACAGGCGAGCTAGCCAGTTCGCATTACCCTATCGCAACCATCACCGCCGGTGATGGTCCTGGAGCAAAAGGTGGCAAGCCCTTGACGAAAATGTTGCCAAAAAAAAGAGAATCCTTCGACATCCTTATCTTGGTCATGGAAATTGTTTTTCTGCAAACGTCCCGTCAAACCAACCACAGCATAAGCAACAAGCCGTGTCGGCAGAGAAAAAAGACAAGAAAATAAAATAAGATAAAATAAGAGACAGGATATATGAGAGAGATTATGCACAGCAACTATCCAAGCGTCACCGACCGATAACGGACGGCTGGTCACAGCGAGCCCAGCTCTGTGGTCAACCAACCATGCAATCTCACCGCCTCCTGCGGCCGCCGTTGTCGTTTTCGTCCACGTCGTCCAGAATCTCTTCTTTGATGGCCGCGTACCGGGCCGCCCTTTCGTCTGTTTCATCCTCGTGAGCTTCGTCTGCTTCCGCTTCAAGCTCCTCCTCCTCCAGGTCCTCTTCTAGATCTACCTCATCCGGCTCGTCTTCTTCCAGCTCCTCCATCTCTTCCTCCTCCTCCTCCTCCACCTCTTCCATCTCGTCCATCTCTTCCATTTCGTCTTCTTCCCCCGCTTGTTCCTCGTCTTCGCCTGGCGGCTCCTTCTCCGACACTGCAGACGACGGCGCGGCACGCGCCTCCGCCCCGGGTGTTGGTGCGGTTGCATTGCGCTGTTGCTGCGTCAGCACCGGCACGGAAAACGACGTGACGCCGCGCCGCCGCTCCCGCTTCCGCGGCTGCCCGTGGTACGTCTTCATCGCGTTGAGCGCCGCCTCTTCGGGCGTCAGGTGCAGGTCCGGCACCGGCACTTTGATCGACCGCACGCCCAGCCGCGGCGTCGCGTCGCCAATGGCCAGCGCACGGCGGAAGGCGCTGGCGTCGACGTCGCGTCCGAACCGGACGGCCATCAGCTTCGTCTTCATGATCGCCTTGGCCTTGGCCCACGTCCCCTGGTGGAACCAGCCCGTGCTGGCCAGGTCGCAAGTGGGCCGCACGGGTGCGTCGGCCAGCATCTCCGCCAGCACGGGGTCCGTAATGTCGCACACCTGCCAGATCTTGCCGTCGTCGCAGTAGCTCCGCCCGTCGAAAATGTGCGTATCTTGGCGGCCCTTGCCGGGCGACAAGGGGACGGAAAGAGCCTGGGTGGCTGTTTTTGCAGCCGCGCTTGGGTCTGCGTTATCGCCTACGTTTGCGCTTGCATCGGCGGATCGCCCCTCCTCATCCTCACCGGCGGCTGGACGGAGGCTGTACCAACACGCCCGTTTCCGGTCCGCCTGCTGGTGCAGCTGGAAGAGCAGGGTCTGGTACTGGCGGTGGGCCGGGTCCTTGCGCGGGTCGACCCCGTAGCGAACGAGCGTGTCGCGCCAGGGCCCGCCCTTGAACTGGTAGCACACGTGCGCAAAGTACGGCTTCAGCCGGTTTTCGGTAAAGGGGAGGCCCATCGCGGCGCTCATGTGGCTGACGAGGCCACGGCGTGTCCACACCGGCCGCTCCGCCACGGCGTGCCGCATCGCGGCCAGGACGGCCTGTTGGTGGCGGCCCGCCATCGCTGGCAGCGTGGGCGGCGGCGCCGTCGGGATGGGCTCGTGGTCGAACTTGAGAAAGTACCCCCGCGCGGCCGTGGCGGCCGTCGAGTTGACGAGCTGCACGGCGCCGTCGGCCGCGGCCACCTCGCGGACAAAGGGGTTTTGGCTGTAAAAGTACGAGAACGGCAGCGTCTGCGTCGTAAAGAACGGCGGCGCCGGGAGGTCCACGTGGGGCGGCGGCGCCACGCCGGGCGTGAGCTCGAACTCGCGGAGTTTGGAGACTTTGTTGTTAGCTGGCGCCGAGGAAGCAAAAAAAAAAGGAAAAAAAGAACAAAAGAACATACGTTCACCGGGTAGAATTTTTTCGGTAAATTTGGCCATGAACGGGGAGTCGTGGGCCGATTGCTGGAAATCAAACAATCCTATAGGCGAAACGTTCGTCAGTGTCTTTTTCCGGCAGGCTTTTTTTTTTCTTCTCTCACCTCGGTACCGGTGGCTGTGCTTGACCAAGCCGACCACGTCCACTTTGTAGTTGCCCGCATTGTCCTGCAGCATCCGCCGCAGCAGCCGGGCATTCCGCTGGTCTAGGGTCTCGCCCGCCAACCTGCCCTCACCACCACCACGACTGTCGGCGCCGGCGCCGCCAGCGTTAGTGGCAACGGACGGGTCGTACTCCCACGGGCCGTCCACGCCTCTCTTGCGCTTCATGCCCGTCCTGGCGGGCAACGTGACGGCGAGGACGACGTTGTGGGAGGCTGCATTGTGCGACACCAGCGCGCTGGACGAAGGATCTTCGTGGCGCAGAAACAACGGCAGCGACGCCTGCGGGCCCTCCGGCTTGACAATCTGGTTCCAACCCGTCAGCCTTCGCCGTCGCGTTCTTGCATAGACAGGGGGACCCACGAACACCCGCCTTTTTGTAGTCGACGTTGACGCCAAACGTCTCGAGGCCCCGGTTGAGGCTCCTCAGCAGAGCCGGATGCTCCACGGCTGCGATCTGCCGCGCCGGTATAGGGTACACCGGGGCCTTGTCATCGTCTGCCTCCATTTCAGTACCTGTTGTGGCATAGGCAGAATGTCCCTCGTCAGCTCGTCGACTTGCAAGAGTCCTCTGGAGCGTGTAGTTGGATTGGCCGCAGCAATTCGTTTACCGACACAGTATCATATATCTCAATCACAGTATATATACACTGTGAAAGCTAATCACGGGTGCATGTGTGGCCCGTGCGCCTTCCCACTGTGCTGGGGAATGGCAGAAGGCCGAAGAGACGACGCAGTTGCCTCAACCGACGGGGAATCGGTTATGCAAGAAAAAAAGGAAGGAACCCTTTGTGTTGTTTCCCAAAGAAGGCAAAGTCCAGTTTGGAACACGACAAAGTTGACTCTCACTCCGTACACGCAAAAAAACATCACGAACTGCTTTCTTCCCAACTTCGCGTCGCATCATTTCAGCTTCATTTTCCTTCGGTGGGCTTGCTCCCCCACCATCCTTTCGCAATCCCAGACGCGGCCCACCGCTTCATTCCTTTCAATTCATCTTCTTTTCGTCACGTCTGTTACTTCGCCAGCCTCGCGTTTGCTATTTTTTTGCTGGACGAATTCTCGGTTCTGGCTTTCTTTCTCTTCATTTTCTGTTGTTCGTTTCCCTCTTCTCAAGTGCCAGCAGCCATCACCGCCTCGGAATTGCTCGCACTGACGACAGTCCTACGGCGAGAAGCTCAGACCAACAACGGGTCGCCCACGCCATACACCCACCATAAACTGACCCCAGTGCGGGTTTCCGCTGCAAGGCCTTCTACAGGGAGAGATAGAACTACTACTTTCTCGACGCGCCATTCCGACGTGCACAAGGACGGGTCCGCTGTTAGGTAAGTGATAATAACCACCGCCCCAAGCTGCAGGATTGTTCTTCTTCTCCCACCCAGTGACCGCCCGCCACCACCCACCATCCAACCAACCACTACGGAGTAGTACCGCCGCTGCTCTCCTTGGTCCCGCGTCTCACCTCTCTCTCTCTCGCTGGCCCCGCAAGCAAATCCCCAGAAACTTGGTTCCTCCTGAACGTTTTACCACAACACTACCTCCACTTCCCGGCCACGATTAGACGAGACGAAAAAAAAACACATACCAAAAGGACAAACAGTAAGAAGATAGAACGTGGCCGCTGATAGACCAGCAGATGATCACGAAACGATACGCGGATTGACCTACTCATTGCCGACCAACCGACCGAGCGAAAAGAAAAGAGCGCGAGCCGCAACAACGAGAACAAACAAGAAGCAGACGATAAAAGACGAGGACGACTGACTGAGACGAACACGAACGACGGCAACGGCAACGGCAACGGCAGCGGCAACACGAGGACCACAGTAGGCCGTGTGTGAGGAAACAACCTCGAGTCTCAATCTTCGCCGTTCTCCCTTTGTCTCCTCCACCCTTCCCTCTCTCGACGAAATACACGCCGCCGACTGCACAAAAGCAGTTGCGTCTCCCATACCAATGTTCTCGAAACTAAAACTCAAGCGCGAGGTGTGTTTCTGTTGCTAACGTGCAATATCCCCGACGTCCCTCCCGTTCCCTCTCCGTTTCTTTGGTTCTCTTCGCGTCTCCGTTCTTCTCGTGCTTTTTCTCCTCTTTTCCCCATCTGCACCGCTGTTCCCCCTCCTGGCCATCCAAGGGAAAAAGAGAAAATACAGAAAACAAAACACTGTATCCTTGCCGATCCAGTCTCTGTACGATCCACTAGCCCTACCACTCCATTTTGCGTCGCAGCATTCCCTTTTTCATCCCATTGGTGCTCCCTGCTGGAGAAAAACCCAGAAGCTGTTTTGTGGTGTGGTTGTGTGGCTTGGTGCTTTTGCCGGTGCGTGCTCTGTTGTTACGACGAAACCAAACGTTATTCCGCCCCAGTTCCACACTGCGACCGTGTCCGACCCCCCTGACACAAAACAACTCGAGGAATTGGGAGGAAAAGGAAAAAGAAACAAAGCAAAACAAAACAACGAAACATCGACAACGTGAACATCGATCAACAATTGGGGAGGGACACCACAAGTTTTCGCGGACCGGGATTTCTGGGCTGCCAAAAACGCAACGAGACCGACTGCTCGACGCGACTTTCAACGACTCCGCGGGCGGTGACATTTGGCTGGGCGCAATCGACACCCAATTTGTTGGCCGGGCGCTGTTCTAGCATTTCGGAATCGGCTTCAGGCACCCAGGTCCCCAGGATTCAAAAGCCGTTGAGGACTGCCTGCACGAGGCCGGCACCATTTCAGGGGCATCCGCAATCGTCCCACTGCACAACCATTGACAGCAGAGCATTCCCCTACTCGTTCACTGGATCATCACGCTCCTTTTCATCATCCAACATCCATTCTTTGCTGAAAACTGCACCCTTTGTTCTTTCTGTGGAAAAGCCTTCGCCGGCTGTGCCATTTCTCCCCAAAGATTGTTGTTGTTACTCGCTCTACGAGCGAGAGAAGAAAAAACACGTAAAATGAGGCGTTTAAGCCAGAGAGTCAGTCAACTTGTTTTGGTGGGCTGTTGAGAGTCAGATACAGCGCAAGATCCATTAGAACGGAGACACGCCTTTCTTTCCCTTCCCTTTTTGTTGCACTGCACATGGTCTTTGTCCTCACTTTTACTCGGATTTGTGCTGACCTTTTTTTTTGCAACAGCTGTCGCGAAGCAAAGATCCGAACAAGGCATCCAAAAAAAACAAGGACGCCAAGGACGGCACCGCCTCACCGTCCTCTTCTAACAATGCCCGAGACCCCCCCGCGGGCCAATCTCCCGTGCTCACGCCGGCGTCGTCAGCGTCCACAATAAGCGACATTCGGAACAAGCCGTTGCCGCCAGGCAATGCGACCTCGGTCGGTGGAGGTCTAGGGGGCATAACCGGCATTGCTGGGGGCGAACATGGCAACGGCGGATCGCCTGCGGGCCAAGCACCACACATTGGCAACCTCGGAGGTGTCCAAGCGGCGAATCCCGGCGTCCCGGACCGGTTCAGCAGTATGGGCCCCGCGCAACAGGCGCCGAACGGGAACGGAAGCGCTGCCTCGAGCGGCAACACCAGCGGCACGAGCTCGCCGAGCCGCCTCGGTCAGCTTCCACCTACTGTTATCGTAAGCCCGAGCGCACCGGTATGCTTTATTCTTCGTCGTCCCCTCTCTTTCTTTTTGAATGGAGACGTTCTCTCCATTCCCGCAGCGTTTGCTTGTACTGACCCGTCCGTAGCATGTGCCCCCGCCAGGCGCCGCCGAGACGATGCCGCACGATCTTGCTCCACCGAAGGCAGGCCAAAAATCGCTGGTGTACGATCGCTTGCTGCAATCGACGCCCAAGGATGTGCCCGAAGGGCTCAGGACGCCAAAACGCCAGCATTCATCTCGCTTCGACATATCGTCCCACCGCGATCTCGACAAGCTGCCGGGCTTTCACGAAGTGCCGCCCAACCGGCGGCAAGACTTGTTCATGCAAAAGATTGATCAATGCAACGTCATTTTCGACTTCAACGACGCCAGCTCAGACATGAAGTCGAAGGAGGTCAAACGATTGGCACTCCACGAGTTGCTCGACTACGTCGCTAACAACCGACAAGTCATTACCGAGCCGATGTACCCCCGCGTGGTGGACATGTTTGCCAAAAATCTCTTCCGACCGATCCCGCCACCGGTCAACCCCCAGGGCGAAGCCTTTGATCCAGAAGAGGACGAGCCCGTCTTGGAGGTCGCCTGGCCCCATATTCAGGTCGTCTACGAGTTTTTCCTCCGCTTCATCGAGAGCCAGGACTTCAACACGAACATCGCCAAGGCCTACATCGACCACAGCTTTGTTTTACAGCTCCTAGAGCTCTTCGATTCGGAGGACCCCCGCGAGCGCGATTTCCTCAAAACCACCCTCCACCGTATCTACGGCAAATTCCTCAACCTCCGCTCCTTTATCCGACGATCCATCAACAATGTCTTTTTCCAGTTCACATACGAAACCGAGCGTTTCAACGGCATCGCCGAGCTGCTCGAGATTCTCGGTTCAATCATCAACGGCTTCGCCCTGCCTCTCAAAGAGGAGCACAAGCTGTTTCTCACCCGCGTCCTGTTGCCGCTGCACAAAGTCAAGAGCCTCAGCATGTACCACCCGCAGTTGGCGTACTGCATCGTCCAGTTTCTGGAGAAAGATGCCTCCTTGACAGAAGAAGTGCGTTTTTCTGCCTCAATCCTCCCCGCCCTTCTGTCAAGACCAAAGTCACCGTCCGCCGCTAACACTCTTCTCTTGCTTAGGTCGTTCTCGGGCTCTTGCGCTACTGGCCGAAGGTCAACAGTACCAAGGAAGTCATGTTCCTTAACGAGGTTGAAGACATATTTGAGGTGATGGACCCGGCCGAATTCGCAAAGGTTCAAGAGCCGTTGTTCCACCAGCTGGCCAAGTCGGTCGCCAGTCCGCATTTTCAGGTGGCGGAGCGTGCCCTCTATTTCTGGAACAACGAGTATTTCTGCAATCTTGTCAGCGACAACGTCGAAATCATTCTGCCCATCATGTTTGCGCCCCTGTACGAGAACTCTAAGGGACACTGGAATAGGTAAAATCGACGCTTTCCCCTTTTTTTTCGTCCTCTTTGGTGTTGAGGGTTCATTTGATCATATCTGACTCGTTTGCTTTAGGACTATACACGGCATGGTGTACAATGCAATGAAGCTTTTTATGGAGATCAATCCGCAGCTGTTCGACGACTGCTCGCACGAATACACCGAACACCAACAAAGCGCCGGCGCACGAGAGGCCCTGCGCGAGCACAAATGGGCCGCCATCCAAGAGCAGGCCAACCAGCGGAAGCTGGCCAACGGCACGTCCGACAACGCCGCGGCCCCGGGTCGCTCGCGCACACAATCCAGCGCGATGCCGCGCCTGGACGAAAACGACGCCGAAGACAACCAAAAGAGGCTGGACTCGCTCAAGCTCCAAGACGCCGACCGCGGCCAGCGGCGAGCAGCGCCGTCGGTGCCCGTCCGTGAGAGGCAGAACTCGGGGTCGTCGCTGAAGCAAAGGTGATGGGGCCGCACAATGCGTGTGTTAGCGGAAAAGCGTGACTTGGAACTTGCGTATGGCGACCTCGGGCCGAGAAACGAGATGATGTTTCTGGTGTATGCGTGTGTGCGTGTGTGCAGCGACAGCGTACGACGACCGGCGAGGAAATACATATAGCCCTTTTTTGCTGTTGTTGAAAAGGAAGGGAGATTTGGAGTTGCATGGGGGTTGGCCCGCACCACCGCTCTTTTTTTGGCCTTTTTTGATTTTGTATGTGCGTGTGTGTGTGCGTTCATTGACTCTTTCATCCCTTTCCCTTCATGGCTTCCCTTTTTTTTACTACTTATATTTTCCTTCTTCCTATTCTTCTCTTGCAGATACACTCACCGTCTGCATCGTTGGTTTTCTGGCCACAACCTTGGGATACTATGGGGGTTTGCGAACTACGATTTTGCTCGTCTGTTTTTCCTTTTTTTTTTATTATGTTCCTTTGTATGTCTTTTTTGATCGAGGGAAGAAAAATGGAAAAAATTATCGCCGCCCTCTTTTTCCACACTCGTGCTCGGGCGAGGTCGCCACATGCCAACAAACGCTTATTTTTTATTTTGCATGAAAGCTATACACTTGGATGAGCTTCACTTTGCAGGTCTTGTCCATTTTGATGTTGCTCGTTGCCCGTCGTAATCTTGAAAAGATAAAACGATATCAAGATCCATGAGATTAGACAGCGGACATACATATTGAGATTAAGGTGCAAACCCTTCCCAAATACCCTTTTGACATACTTTTCAAGCTCTCCCTTTTCGTAGATAGCAATTTGAGCTTTCCCTGCGCTCTACGTACAGACCTCAAACCCAAACTATACCCCTTCTGCATCACTATCCTACACTACAGAACCTCGTTCGCCTTTTGTTAGTGTCGATTTCTACAACTCGTATCCGGGCTCGTCCTGGACGTTCTGGCTTGTTGTTAGTATGGATCTCGGACGGAGAAAGCGAGTCAGGGAAAAAGAGATTATAAAACAAAAAAAAAAAAAAAAAAAAGAATGAAAGAATGAAAGAAAGAAACCCACCTCCCATGCTTCCTCGAGGCCGGCTGTCCGCACCCACGTGTTGCCCGGCCCGCGCACCGCATCCGTCTCGAGCGTGTACAGCGCCGCCCACACGGCGTCTTCTCCTTCTCTGTTGTCTCCCGTGCCGTCCGCGCCCCGCAGGATCCGCCAGGGCGCCGTCGCGTGCGGAGGCGACCGCACTAGGCGCTCAATCAGCCCCGTAGCGCGCACCAGCTTGATGGCGTGGCCGTCGTCCTCAAAGTGGAAGAGGCGCGCGGCCGCTGCGGCCGCTGCGGGCGAGATGCCCTGGGTGGACGTCGTGGCCTCGGCCTCGGCGGCGCGGGCAGGGGCGACGCCGCTGGCCGGCGACGTGTAGCGGGCGAGCTCCGCCGGCTCGCGCAGCGGCGGGCACGCGCGGGCGGCGTACTGCACGAGATCCATGCGGATCTTCCACTCGAGCAGGCGGGCCTTGGTGGCGACGGGCACCCAGTCGAAGGCGTTGAGCGCCAAAAAGAACGGGATGGAGTTGACGTGGTGGCTGGGGGGGAGGAAGAGGGGGGGAAGAGGTTGTTTGCGTTAGCAACCGCAGTCTGAATCGAGCTTACAATTCCGGTTTCCGAACGTACATCAAGAAGAAATCAAACTTGGGGTGCTTCTGCGGGTGCAGCGCCGCCGACGCCGCCGCGTACAGGCACGCCTCGGCCATTTCGGCCGTGGCGGCGGCCACGCCCGCGTCCGTCGGCGGGACGTGCACGCGCGCCGCCACGGCCACCATCTCGTCGCGGGCGCGCGCCAGCACGCCGTCGCGCATCTTGTTGGCGTCCCCGGCGCGGGCGGCCTGGGCCAGCGCGGGCGTGTCGGCGACCTGCTGGTACAGCGACCGAATCGTCGTCGTCGTCGTCGACGTCGGGCGGTCGTCCCCCGGCGTCCTGTCGGCGGCTGCCGCCTTTTCCATGTCGAACAGCACCGCGTCGAGCCCCTGCGGCTTGTGCACCGCAGCCTGGGCCAGCCCCTGCGCGACAATGGCCGGCTGCTGCCACTCGAGGCCGTACTGCAGCTGGATCAGCGGGTGCAGGAACCCGGCAAAGAGGCGCACGAGCAGGTCGTCGGCGGCGGGCGTGCCGGCCAGCAGGCGCCGCGTGACCACCGTCGGCCAGCCGCCGTTGTTGCGGTCTTTGTCAGTGGCGGCCGCTGCATCGATCTCCTGCTGGAAGAACCGGAGAAAGTCCGGGTAGTAGGCTTCGCGGCCGAGGTACGCCGGCGCCTTGGTCTCGTACCAGTCCGGGTGCTGCTGCTCTGAAGGTTTGCCCGGCGCGGGCGCGGTGACGGGGCTGTGCGGCGCCTTGGCGTGCCGCTGGTAGCTCTTGTTGGCGTCGTAGGCGTCCTGCAGGACGCCGGCGGGCGCGCCGGTCCCGTAGAGGCTCAGAAGCTGGTGGGTGATGTGGTTGTGGAAGCCCTCGTTGTTGAAGAAGACGTGGTGTTCCTGCGGTGGTGCGTTTATGTTAGAACGCGTTCTTTTGTTACGTTTTGAGGATGCAACGAGACCAACCGACCTTGAGGTCGTCGTTCAAGAGAGCCGACACGGTGTTGGCCGTCTCGGCGGACTGGCGCAGCTGCCAGAAGCCGGTGTTGTCCGGGCCGATGTGGATGTGCGTGGACGAGGCCATGCCGGTGACGGTAGCGGTGGCGGTAGGAGGCGAGGATGCTACAGACGATGTAAAAAAGGATCTGCGTAACGGTGTTGTGGTGACAGGTCGTTGTTGAACAGCAGAGAGTTGTCGAGACAGAGCAGACAGACGCGTGGAAGCAGACGCAGCAGACGCAGCAGACGCAGTAGACGTGCGGCACACGTTTCGGGCCACGGGACACATCTCTTACTATTTTCAACTTGTACAGAGGCGGCTTGCCCCGTGGCAACGAGCAGTCGTGCTATTGCTCGTCATTTTGTCTCCTCCGCAGCGTTAAACCCCCACAAAGGAGAGGTTTCGCCAACAGCCATGCATGACGTCAGCGACCAGTGAGAGCTGCAGATGGGGGCTGCTTCGTAATGCGGGCAGCTGCATCTAGGCTGTGTAGTAGGGAGCTTTGTAAAAGACATCGACTTGATTGGCTGACTTGATTAGGCAGCCGCGAGAGATGGCATGTTGGGAAACAACGAGAGTCCGGGAGGAGGGAGGCGCGACGGGGAAAGGTAAAGAAGAGAAGGTGCAGACGAAGACATGAGGGAAAGAGCGACGCTGCTCTCGTTCCGGCGGCTAGACGAGGCTCAACCGACGGGGATATATGGATTGTACTGTACTACTTCATAGGAGGACGCGCTTACTTCTGTGTTTCCGACTGCATCGCGAACACGACGACGGAGAGAAGTGTTCGTCACTGGCTGATACCAATACGTTGCAATCAAACGGCAGTGCAGTTTGTCATTTGCTTGTATTTCCTTCTCCCTGGTGGGCCTTGGGTATTTATTGTTTTGTTGCCCACCCGGTTCTTCCCATAGAAACTAGAGGAGAGCTGTATAAAGAGAGCAGAGCTCTTGAGAAGACTTTGATGATGCTGTGCCCGCCGTCCTCCCATAAAAGAGAAAAAAAGAAGACGTGGCGCCAGCCGCGTGCCCAGGGCGACGATGCTGGATGGTCCCATGTCTTTCGCCCGCCTATCTCGATCCCCCCTGGAGCCCCTGTTTTCTCTCTCGCTCCTCTCCAGACGCCGTCCCATTTCTGTGGATTCCTATCGGCTGTTTCGACTTTTAGGAAAGCCAAAAGGCTAGGATTGGAGGCTCGGCTTGCCTCTGTCCGTTCCTATGGCATACACCAAACGCGAACTCGCGTGAGATCTCCCGTGGATCGTCCGGCCCGTCCCGTCTCCTCACTCGCCGTAGTGCGCCGGACTCCGGGTGGTGGCCTTCATGGTTGTCGTCCGCCGCGCCGCCCGATCGCGAATCAACGTCTGGGTCGTCGCCGCGTCGTAGCCGACAATGCTTGTCAAGTAGTACATGCTGTCCGGTTAGCAGGCGTCTGAGGAAGGAGGGATGACGAAAAAAAAAGAAAACGAAAAAAAAAAAAACGTACTTCTCCTCGCGCGCCAACGCGGCCTTGTGTGCCTCGAGCCCCTGCTGGCATGCCGCCCACGCCGCCGCGCGCCGCGCCGGGTCGACGCGCTTGACCGTGAAGGCGAACCGGCCCGTCACGGGCCGGTGGTCGCTCACGCGCACCTCGTGCCGCACGTAGTCGAGCTGCTGCACGCGCTGCGCGGGCCCGCCCCGGTACAGCAGGCGGTCGCACCAGGCGGGGCTGCGCTTCTTGTCACTCGAGTCGTACGTGTCCGAGCCGACGTCGTACTTGTACGTGGGCGCGAAGCGGATGGGCAGCTCGGCGAAGGCGCGCAGCCGGAACCCGGCGTTGCGGCGGCGCGCCACGAGCAGCTGGTCGCGCTCGAGCAGCTTGGCGAGGTGGCCCGCCTTGACGGCGCCGACGACGGTGTCGCGCGACATGGTGTCGATGCGGTAGTTGAGGTCGCCGTGCAGCACGCACAGCTCGTGGTCGAGGATGCGCGACCCGTCGCCGCCGCCCGTGAACCGGTCGAGGCGCGCGGGCACGTCGCGCTCGGCCGGCAGCGCCGCCGTGTCCAGGATGGCGGCGAGGTCCTGGTGCCGGTGCGCGGCCTGCGACTGGCCCGCCGCCAGGTGGCAGTTGACAAAGCACAGCGAGGTGTCGTCGACGAGGAAGCGCACGACCACGGCGCCCTTGTTGCCGTGCAGCCCGCCCATGCCGCGCTTCACCTCGGCCGTCGCCAGCTGGCCGATGCGGTCGCGCAGGTCGGCCTTGACAAAGACGCACGTAAAGAGGCCGACCATGTGCGCCGTCTGCAGCAGGTGGTACAGCTCGCCGCCCATGAAGTCGTCGAGGCAGCGCACGAGGAAATCGCGCCAGTCGCGGTACTGGTGGCTCATGCGCTTCTCCTGGCCGTCGGCGCCCGCGCCCTCGGAGCGCTTCTTGGGCTTGAGGATGCGCTTCGCCGTGGCCGTCTTGTCCTCGAGGTCGACGAGCTCCTGGAACCCAAACACGAGAATGTCCGGGTGCGGGCCGCCGCTGCCGCCGCTGCCGCCGCCGCCGCCGGCCTGCAGCAGGTCCTGCATGAACCGCGCGTCGTCCTCGGCGTAGCGCAGGCTGCCCGGCGTCGCGGCGCCCGCGTTCCACGTCAGCACCTGGACGCGCACCGTGTCGAAGTCGCAGTACGCCGTGTCGCGGCTCTGCAGGGCCGCCTCGAGCCAGTCGTCCTGCAGGAAGCCGTCCCACAGGCGCAGCACGTTGTCGGCGCCCAGCGACACCACGCGCAGCTGGTCCAGCTCGTAGGCACCCGCGCGGTCGGCCAGCAGCTTGACCACGGGGTTGCTGTCGTGGGCCGCCCACTCCTTCTTGACCACCCACGGCGTGCCGCGGGTGTCGTACACGCACACGCGCCCCGTGGTGTAGCCCGCCCAGACGTAGCCGCCGGCGCTCGCCAGGCTGTTGATCTTGTAGGAGCCGAGGCTGACGAGCCCGACGCAGGTGTAGTCCGTGCGCGAATACAGGCTCACCTTGCCGTCCGTGTGGCCAAAGTACACCGTGTCCAGGTCGGACAGCAGCACGGTGCCCGCCGAGATGTCGCCCGCGTTCTCCTGGCACAGGGCCCGCATAAGGACCTGGAAGGGCGCCTTGCCGTCGAGCGTCGGCAGGAAGACGCGCAGCTCCTTGCCCGTCGCGTACCACAGCTCGTCGCCCACGACCATGGAGAAGGTGTGGCCGCGGGGCACGCGGAAGGACTGGTGCTGGTTGCCGGCCAGGCTCGGCACGGCGGCGCCCGCGCCGTCGTCGACGGGGCCCCACACGTACAGGGCGCCGCCGTCGCAGAGGGACCACAGCTCGTTGAAGTGGCGGTAGAGCCGGACGATCTCGTGCCGGTTGTGGGCGTTGGGCCGGCTGGCCACGAGACTCTGCGTGGCGATGTCGGCCTCCATCAGCTCGCCCGCGCTGTTGCCGATCCAGACGCGCATGCCCTCGTCGTCGGCGTGGGCGCCCGGCTTGAACACGACGGCCGTGGCCTTGATGCTCTCGCCGTGCGACAGACTCATCAGAATGTCGCCGTCCTGCAGGCTCCAGACCCGCGTAAACGTGCCCGTGGTGACGAGGCGCTGCCCGCAGACGTCCATGTGGCGCGTCTCGTAGCGCGTGGTGATTTCCGGCACGCCCTGCTTGGCGTACGGCGGGCGGCGGTTGATATTGGATGCGTCGGGAAAGACCAAGGCGGCCTTGCTGTCGGTGGCCGCTTTAGTCGTGGACGAAGAGAGCGCCGAATCCGAGGTCGTGTCCGTCGTGCTCGTGGCAGCGGACCCGTTACCATTGCCGGTGCTGCCAGCGCCGAGGCCGGCACTGGTGGCGCTGCGGAAGCCGCTGCTCTCTGTCGGTGTTGACGTGCCGCTGCTGGCGAACCCTGAGCCTGCTCCAATTGTGGGCAACACCATGGACTTCCGGAAATCGTTGGGAATCTTGTTGGAGACGCGGTCCACGGTCATCGACCGCACGTGCTGGGTGCGCATGGGGGGCGGCGGGAACTGTTGCTGCTGCTGCTGGCTGGTGGTGGTGGTGATGGGGTTGGAGACGACGCGTTTCGTGGACGTAGACGGTATTTGGTAGCCGGGAGACGCACCCACTGTGTTTCCGTTGCCGGCAGTGCTGCTGTGGCCATTGCTGTTGCTGTTGCTGCTGCTGCTGTTGCTGGCGCCGTTCAGTACGCCCGCATTAGGCCGGGGCGGATGCGGTGGTGGCCGTGTGGTGGCGATCACGGTGGTGGAGATGGCCGTGGTGGCGGCAGGAATTTGGTTTCGTACTGGTGGTGGTGGTGGTTGTGGTTGTGATTGTGGTGGTTGTGCGGTGTTGTTGTCGGCGGCGACGTTGCCGTGGGGCCGCGTCGGCAGTGGTGGTGGTCGCGCCTCGTCCGTGCCGGTGATTTGCGGCGACAGCAAGCCCCGCGGTGTTGCTGCGCCGTTGCCGGCCATTTTCTGCTCCCGTTCGAGGCTGCGCTGGGTGACCACAGCGTGGTGGACGGGCGGCGGCTCAAACGCGGAGGGTGTCAGTTTTGGCCTCGAGGACGACGGCAGCGGCGGCACGGACATGGTCCTATCCAGTTGTGGCGGCAGTTGTTGTTGTTGTGGGGGCCGTGGCCGGGCGGGCAGAGACGGGGGCAGGTCGTCGTTGTGGTCGTGGATCAGCAGGTTGTCGGCGCTGCTATAGGGGCTGTTCTGGTACGACGCGCGCTTTTCGGCGAGGCTGCTGCGGAGTCCGCTCGGCGGCGAGTAGCCCGATTCGCCGGCGCCCAGAAAGGGGCTCACAGGGCTGGCGCCCGCGCCACCACCACCACCCGGCGAATGCGCAAGGTGTTGCGACGGTATTTTTGGCTTTTCCGCGCGGTTGACGGGTGGTGGTGCGGCTCGGAATTCCCGTTGCTGCTGTTGTTGTAGTTGTTGTTGGGGTGGTGGCTGCTGTTCTTTTTGGTCGCGCTCCCGTTTGAGCTCGGCGGACCTTCGTGGCGGCGGTGGTGAAGGCGGTTGCGACGGCGAGAGCCGCGGTGACCGGCGCATGTCGAGCGTGGGGGTGAAGGTGGGCGTGTGTGGCCGGCTCGGGACCGTGGGCAGCCGCGGCGAAGCCGAGGGCGTCAGCGGCGCTTTGGCGACGGCGTCTGGGTTGAGAAAGTAGCTGGACGGGTCGACGCCGCCCAGGGAAGCGACCGTGTTGCCGACCCGGCCCTTGGGAGGCGAGTGCGGTGGCTGAACCAGCAAGGACGGCGGGGGGATGGGCCGCGGGCTGAGCGGCGGCGGCGGTCCCAGCCGGTTGGAGGGCCGCAGCGCGGGACTGTGGCCGAGGTGGCTGATGGTGGTATTCAACGACGGGGTGATCGAGGTCGTCGTTGCTGTCGTCGCTGTCGTCGTTGTGGTGCTCGTAGCAGCCGCCGCCGTGTGGCTGTCCGCGTTGGCGGTGGTGGCCCCGGAGGAGGCGAGCGAAACCTGGGAACTGGAGGCGAAGGTCGAGACGGGGTCCCGCGGCCGGGGTTTCGAAGCGGGGACCGTTGCCAGTGCAACGGGAGGAGGAGGAGGCTTGTTATGATGGCTGCTGCCCGCTGTGCCGGGTGTGGGTGGCTGCTCGCGGAACTTGTCGGGCTTGGGCGCGGGCGAGATGGGTCGGCTGCCGGGCACAAAGGGCAACGGAGAAGGATGGGGACTGAACGCGTCGGACGGTTTGCTCATGTTCTCGAACCGCGCGCGGAGGGAGGAAACGGGTTTCTGGAGGTCAGCATGACGTAGAGGAAAACAACAGACGAAGAACCGATGTCGGGAAACCTACAATCGAGGAGCCATCGGGCCCGTTCTCCTCGGAGGGATCCATTATAGAGCGAGGGAAAGGTAGGCGGCGGCGGACGGCGTAGGTCGAGGTTGACGCCCATGCCGCGACAACGACGAAGAGAGAGAGGACGAGAGAAAAGAAACGAGACCGCCCGTCATCAGGTCCGGTCCATGCGATGCGAAGGAAAGAGTCCGATTCGGTGACGTCGTGAGGGAAGAAAATAGAAGAACGTTGTCGTCGTCGTCGTCGTCGTCGTCGTCGTCGTCGTCGTCGTCGTCGTTGTCGATCGGAATTCCCAGAATTTGAGCCACTTCTCCCGTCCCAAGAGAACGCGTGCGCGTACCGGCAGGAACGTATGCGAAATACTTCGTACGGAGCAGGAAGTCCTGGACTGCAGATCAAAACCCGCGGAAAAGGGGGCCAGGTAGGCTGTGCTGTGTCGATCGACGACGATGAGGTTCGGGGGGTGGGTCGGCCGGCCGTCCGTAGGGCGAAGACAATGGGAGAACGTCGAGGATGGTGAATGACTTACGGACGACAGCCGGACGAGGTGAGACGGGGAAGGGAAAGGAAAAAAAGAAAAGTGAAAATAAATAAAAAGAAAAAAAGAAAAAAGAAAATCGAAGATACCCCTTGAACTCCTGGGACACGCGAGGCACGCGAGAAACAACTACTGCGAACGGGAAAATAAACACAAAAACAAACGTCCGGGTCGTCTTCGCTCCTTTTAGCCGCGGTTCCAGGTGGTGGGCGGCGTCCTGTCGAGGTTGTGGTGGTGGTGGTGGTGGTGGTTCGCGATGATTTGTGTGGACAGGATTCTTGTCGTTCCTGCTTTGGTGTCCCTTTGACTGGGCGGGCGGGCGGTGGCCGCCCTTTCCCCCCCGCGACGTCACCGCCTTGCTTGCCCTCCCCAGGGACCAGCTTAAACCAGCCTAGGCCAGGCCAGTCCAGGCTCCGGTGAGATCAGCTGACCACACGCTAAAATCCATCTTTTAGCCCGTTGATTTGATGGATGGCATTTTCCATTTTACCGATTCTGACCTTTTCTCACGACGGAGCCATGAGACAGCCAAACATGGAACGCCCAGCGTCAGCCGGGCATAGTTGCGAGACAGATAGATGGCGTACAAGTTGGGCATTGTAAACTGGTTTCCAATGCTTTTCTACGTCAGAAATCCAAGACACGTTGACGGGATGTGTCTATGCTTTTATATTTCCATCTTGGCATTCTATACGCTTTACGATCCATTTCCCCATTTTTAGTCCTTCTGAAAGACTACTTTATCATGGCTGACAGCGTTGAACCGGGAATAGTTGGCATGCAGGCTCTTCCGCCTGTCTGATGCGTCGCTGTCGCTGGCAGTGCAAAAGAAACGAGCGAGCGAACAGAAGAGGGTTGGACGACCTGCAGACGTCTTTCGAGCGCGAAACCATATTATAAAGCGGTTTTACGTCCTCTGGTAGCTTGTTGCTATGTTCGTCTCATCGTTTTTGTGAAAAAAATGCACTTTAAAGCGAACAGCATTCAGTCAAGATATTATTGTTGCGCTGAGAAGAGGTATAGACGAAAGACGTAGAAATATATTTGCAGTGGCGAGGTCTGATAATTCAAGAGATTCTTATTCTCGTGGAAATTGGGCCAGCGAGTTCTCGCCTTCGATTCTTTATATTCACAGACATTCTTCACCTTGATCGAGACCGCTCATGTGAATGAAATATACCGATTTTCATAACAGTAATTAAACCAAAAGGGATGGTTTACACCGCTTTCAAAGAAAGATCAGCTGGTTCTAGAAGACTCATTCGGAATTTTATTTTATTTTCAGAACGAACGGCCTTTATTCTCATGTTGTAGTTCACAGCAAAAGGCCGTCTCGCGTCAGTGCCAATGTTACGCCGAGGACTGCGTTTAGTGGTGTACTACGCCTGAAGACTCGGGCGGCATTAACACGAGTTGGGGGCGGCTAGAGCCGCCCTTGGGTGTTGTTGAGCTACAGCAGGGATGGGCCGTCTATATCGGCAGATTCACAGCCATGAACCCGACTTCATCTTTGTTACCGTCTCACAAAACATAACTCGCTGCGATTGCTCTTTGTGTTTCAGACTTTTCCGCTTGACGAACACACCCAAGAACCCCAACAATTCACAGCAAATGCCGACGCCCCAGCTTCTCGTCGGCAAAGTCGCCGGCATCACCGGCGGCCTGACCGGCATCGGACGGGTTGGTTTCCATTCGTTTTTTTCCTTTTATTTTATCAGTACCTCTACTAAACCCTACACTAGGCCATCGCCCTCGAATACCTCCGGCACGGCGCAAAGGTCGGCATCAACCACCTCGGCGGACCCGCCGACGAGGTCCACGTCCAGAGTCTCCTCGCCGAGGCCGCGCCCATCGTGGCCGCCGCCGCCGCCGCCGCCGCCGCCGAGGCCGACTCCCCGGCTCCCGACAACACGCTGGAGCGCCGCCTCGTGCTCGTCCCCGGCGACGTCGCCCAGCCCGAGACCGGCCGCGCCCTCGTCGCCCGCATCCTCGCCCACTTCGGCGCCGACCGCCTCGACGTCTTTGTGAGCAACGCCGGCGTCTGCGCTTTCGCGCCCTTTCTCGACCTGCCCGCCCCCCTGTGGGAGCAGACCGTCGCCACCAACCTGTCGGGCGCCTTCTACGCCACCCAGGCCGCCGGCCGCCAGATGGCCCTGCACCAGTCCCCGCCCGGCGGGTCCATCATCGGCATCAGCTCCATCTCGGCGCTCGTCGGCGGCGGCACGCAGACCCACTACACGCCGACCAAGGCCGGCATCAAGAGCCTGATGCAGTCGTGCGCCATCGCGCTGGGGCCCTACGGCATCCGTTGCAACTCGCTGCTGCCGGGCACGATCCGGACGCAGCTCAACGAGGCGGACCTGGCCGACGACGCCAAGCGCGCCTACATGGAGGGCCGCACGCCGCTGGGCCGCGTGGGCCGGCCGCACGACCTAGCGGGGCCGGCCGTGTTCCTCGCCTGCGAGGAGCTGAGCGGTTACGTGGTGCGTATTCCCCCCTCGTTTATGCGTTTAACCATCCATCCATTCGGTCTGAGTCTGTGTGACCGTTTGACTGACCTCCAACGAGACGGGGGCGGAACTCCTGGTGGACGGCGGGCTGTACGTCAACCTGCAATAGTTTTGTGTCTTCACAGATTCGAAAAGGTCATTTGTTCGGCGCTTGTCGCGGCGACGTTGAATGCTTCAAATGAATAAAAGTTGTGCTCTTGTGTTTGCCAGGTCCTCCAGTTGTGTGCTGGGAGGTACTGGATCACGCGCTCATTAAGCAGCAGGCCGGGATACGAATATCCATCTGTTCGACGACTTGCCATACACAGGGCTTAAATTATCGCGAGCATCGCCTGAGAAGAGATGGAAACCTCAGTCATGAATAGTATATGTATTTCCCCTGAGCCGAACACCGGGCCGATCGGCCAAAAGCAGACAAATTTTGTGACGATTTGTCGTAGAGTTGACGCAGAAAGGATGACCTCAAAAAAGGAAATGAAGAGATCCGCTTTATTTCATTTCTTTATTTCATCATTATTTTTCGTTGTTAGTTTCCTCAAATAGAACAGCTGCACGAGACCAGCATCGACTAGTATGTCGGCAAAGACAAGGAGCAGCTTGGCCGCAGCCTGATTGGGGCTCAGTCTGGCCACCAACACCTCCTTCGGTGATTGGCAGAGCAAATAGCACAAACGGCCTTGGGGGCGACATGGCGACGATCACCTTATTCCTCCAGCGGCTCCCCGCGCCGGCGACGTCAGCCGTCTGTCGTTTATTATAGTGGCTCTTTGAGGAAAAGCATGTGAGACAGGAAAGAAACGGCAGGTCTTTGTCTTGCTACATCGATTCTTTTTATTATCTCGAGATATTCCCGTTGTCTTCGCATCTCGGTTGATATCTCGAACGTCGACAGAGTCTCCTTATACATCGCCACAAAAGCGATTGCACCATGGCGGACGTGCCGCCACCGTACGCACGCCATGCCCCGGATGTCACGCCCGAGCAGAGACACGGGGCCCAGTCGCCCCCAAGCTACGACGCCGTTGCCGCAGAAGGCGACCGTATCAGCACCGCAACCGCCGTACATCCCGCCGGCCGCGACGTCGACCACCTGTCACACCGCTGGCATGCCCACAGCCTATTCGGCCACCATCTGTCCTTGTCCATGTCGTCGCCGGCGGCGTCGGCGACGGCGTCGTCGTCATCTTCCCCCCCCGAACAACGCCCTCATTTCTATGGCCGTGCCCGGTCATCGTCCTTGTCGGCGCCCTCGTCGTCCTCCGGATCGTCGTCGTTCCTCGCGCGCCTGGCCGCGCTCACGCCACTCGCATCCTCCCACCACGCACGGCCCGACGCAGCAGCAGCAACATCACCAGCAGGCACAGCGCGGGAGCCCGCCACGCCGCCGCCAATACCGACCGTCCCACTTGTTGCCCCGCCCACCGCCGGCACCGGCACCGGCATCGGCACGGATGCCGACCCGGGCGACCACAACCCTGACAAAGACGTCCTCGACGCCGTCTTCCGCATGTTTCCCTGGCGCCGCACCTGGGGCCCCGTGCCCGCCACGCTCGACGCCGCGCTCCGCCGCGCGGCCCTCGTCGGCCACGAGGGCCTCGTGCGCGCCCTGCTGCGCAGCGGCGCGCCCATCACGTTCACCGACCGGCACCGCGCCGTCAAGAGCCGCGGCGGCAGCGCCCTGCACACGGCCCTGCGGGGCGCGGCACCGCAGCTGGCTGCGGTGGTGCTCGACGTTTTTTACGACCGGGCGTACGCCGCCCACGGTGGTGGTACTGGTGGTGGTGCTGGTGACGACGCTGCTGCTGTTGATCCGGCGGCAGCAGCTGCCGCAGGCGAGGCTACACGTGCGTTGTTGGACTCGCGCGACGGGCAGGGCTGTACGCCGCTGCACGTGGCCGCCGGCGCGGGCGCGACCGACGCCGTGCGCCACCTGCTGCAGCGCGGGGCCGAGCTGGACGCCGTCGACGACCTTGGCCGCACGCCGCTCCACATGGCCGCGCGCTATGGGCGGACCGAGACGGCCGCGTACTTGTTGGCGCAGGGTGCGGACGCGGACCACCTGCTGTTGCCCGTACCACCACCGCCGCCGACGCCTTTTTCGACATTCACAACGCGGCGGAGCAGCGGCGGCGGCGGCGGCAGCGGCGCTAGGGGTGGTGGCCGGGAAAAAAACGCGTCGACGTCCCTCTGGGCGGGCGCCGACAGCGAGCGGCTGGCCGAGCTGGGCGACGCCGCATTCATCGCGCAGTTTTTGCGGGATTTGGTGGCCCGGGAGACAAAGCAGACGCAGCGGGACGGCCACGGCCAAGATGGCGGCGACAACAACGGCGATGACGAAGAAAAAGGCGGAGCCGCCGCCGCATGTGCAAAGCCGGCCACCACGCCGGCGGTCTCCCGCGGCTCGGCCACAGACGTCGTGGACTGGGCGACCGTCCCCGCGTCCACGCCTGGGCACCGCCGCCGCCGTCCCACTGCCGCTGCCGCTGCCGGTGCCGTCACCCCCGCCGCCGTCGATCCGCCGTTCCTGCCGCCATTCAACTACCGCTGGGAGTTGCCGCCCACGTTGTCCGAGCACCAGCAGCAGCGGACCGGCCGGCCGCTGCCGCCGAGCATGCTGCAGAGCGGCGAGTACCGGGCATGGCGGGACAGTTGCGAGACGCTGCTGGCCGAGCACCGGGCGCAGAAGGAGCGCAACCGGCACGCCGGATTGCCGGACAGCATGCTGGTGGGTTGAGCAACGGTCGAAACGGGTGTGCGGTTTCTTTGTCTTCCATGTGGCCATAGGTTTCAGGAACGTGGTCTGTGGGTCACGGTGTTGGACGGATGTAGAGAATGGAAAACAAAGAAAATATAAAATATCAGAAAATTCAAGAAAAAATGTAAAAAAATGAATGTGTTGTTCACAGTTTATTTCATCCTGAAGCTACGTCTTTTTTTTCTACGAAAAAACCATCTTTTGACACGAGGTACACTCGTTTCGAAATACCGATGAGCACAGTTTTTGTTCACAGTTGTCTTCTATTTTTCTTAATTCACTCTTTGGCTCCTTTGCTCTTCCCGTCACCCTTTTTTCTATGCTTCTTTGTGGCCCATTTTAGCCCATTGATCCCACGTTTCCTTGTGTTTGCTCCCATTGCCGTCTCAAAGTCTTCTTTCTTTGCGTCTTTGCATGCAATGGAGACAATACGAGAACAATCCAACTGTCTACCATGACTTCCCCGGCATGCCCAAGTCTCAACGCAAAGACAACTGTGAGTAAGTGTCAAGATAGTCTTATTGTCTACGAGCTCGTTCTTCGGTTTGTGACCTTTGGATGTACATGTGTACGTAAAACAATCATAAAAGCAATCACGACCGAGTTTTCTCTTTGTCCAGCCTACGCAGGATGATGTTCATTCACCAGCATGAACAAAAAATGAAAAACGTAAATCGATCCCCTTTTCTTCAACTAAACAAAAAAAAAAAAAAAAAAAAAAAAAAAAAACATGCGACACAATGACGGGTCACCCCGTTCTCTCTCTCGCAGTGGCCGTTGAGACCGTTGTAAATGCTCTTTTTGCTGCAGGATAATTCACTATGCTTGTCTTTCCACAAACCCCCTTCTCATTCACACAGGGGGTTTTTCTGTTATTTTTCTTTGCTACATGAGTTTCCCTGGTCACAACTGTTCACTCTCCTTTTCACATATGCCCGAGAAAAGTATAAATACGCCTTTCCGTGTCGTCTAAGCTGGTTGTTTTGACTGATGTATATGACTCCAACTCCCCTAAGAACTGCAACAGCATCAGCAACAGGGGCGGGAACTGCAAAAGAATCCATACACTGAGACAATAGAATCATGGCGTCCGAGCGCAGCGGGCGACCGTGGCACGCAGCGTTTGAGCAGTTGGTGCTCAACGTGGCGCCGCATAACGAACCCCATGCGCCGGAGAACGACTACGTTTACCGCACGATCGAAAGCTTGGTGCGAGAATGGGAGAAGCACGAAGCCAATGAAATTGTCTGGGCCCATCCCGAACGGGGACTTGTCGCCCGTGTTCTCCAGTCGACATATGCCCCGGTGGACGAGTACCTCTTGCACGTCGGCAATATGATGAAGTACTTTGATGGCCATGTTGCCGCAGGTGCTGCCGCCAAGGTGTTTACGAGCCCCTGGATGTGGCGCCGGTATACCGAGATGCCGGAGGGCCTGACGCGCGATGCCTTTGCTAATGTGACGGTGAAATACGTTCCATTCCACGCTTTTTCGACCACCGAATGGATGAACAACTATGCGGCCGCGGAGCTCACGCCGTGGCCAGCCCTCGACAGTCTTTTCCAGACCGATGCCCAGCGACGCGGCAGCGAAGCCGACCTCGTCGATGAAGATCGACTCTTCACGCCCCTGGAGTTTGTAAAACACCCCCGCTGGTACCGGTTGCGCCACGTTCGCGCACGGTTCTTCCAGCACGGCTTTGTGCGGAAGATGGAGCAACTGGACGAGCAAAAACGGCTGAAGACCGTGGCGCACGGCACGGCCGTGCGGCTGATGTGGTACTTGATTGCCACGCTTCTCAGCGCCAACGAGACCATGGAAGTGACGGAAGCACGGGTCAAAGCGATCATGCACGACGAAGATTGGGACGCGGTATGGGTGCACGCCTTTACTCGCATTCGCGGCCGCGTGCTCACCCTCAGCGATGCGCCTGCTTGGCATGCACGGGCGATCCTGGCCGGCCGTACAAGACATGTGTTCGTGCAGCTGTTGGTGGGCATTGAACGAGTCAAGGGAACGTTGGCCGCCCGGATGAAGGAGTCCACTCAACGGCAGATTAACTACAAGACCAATGTCAAAGGGCATGCTGCCGACCACTTCGACGGGTTGGCGGACTAACGTTCTTCGTCCAGGGTGCGCGTAAGACCATGTGCGGTTCTCAGACGACGGCGTAGAAAGACAACACAGCGCATCGCAACGTAGTCGGCCAGAAAGCCACGTCCCAACCCGCTCCTCGTCTCCACATGTCCGTCCAGCGGGCCAAGCCGCTGCTGGCGTCCCAAGCGCTCGGGACAGGCCCACTATAAGCTCTGGAAACCACGCGTAAGTTTCTCTCTGTAGTTCTGCCTCTCGCCACTGTTGCTGCATATGTGCCATTCATTCGCAAACAGATTGCAACACCTGTTCCTACCATGTAGCTGTCAGCTCTGTCAGCTCTGTCAGCTCTGTCAGCTCTGTCAGGTCTGTCAGTTCTGTTATTTCTTGCTATTTGTTTTCTGATTGGTTTATTTTCTTTTTTCCCGATCCCCACTTTTTTTAATAAAACCCCAAAAAAGAAAAGAAAAAATTGAAAAATAAAAAAAAATACCCCCAAAAACCATTTTTCTCCTCCCTCTTGCACGTGAAGAACAACCAAAAGCAAGCACACCGCCGCCGGCACGCTTGTTGTGTGTCCCATCTTTCTAGTCGGTCCATTGTTATCTTGAAATTTGCGCTTCGCAAGGAAAAAACATGGCGCTCCCCCAGCCAGTCCGCGACCGCGTCTGGCTGGCCTGGTTCTGTGTCCAAATCCCGGTGATTCTGTGTACGTCTTGTTTATGCTTATTGTTTTTTGTTTTGTTTTGTTTCACAGCCCCGCCCGCCATCTTTCTAACACGGAACAGGCGTCGACGCCGTCGACACGTACCCGGCGTGGCTCTGCGCCGCGCCCGGCAGCCCGTTGCACGCGCTGCACCGCTTCCGCCAGTGGTACGTCGCCACGTACAACGACCCGCTCGTGCAGTGGACGCCCGATCCGGCGGTCCGGGCGGGCCTCGGCGGCGCCGGCGGCAGCTGGCTGCCGCTGTTCTTTGCGCTGGAGCTGGGGTTTGCGTTGCCGACCGCGCTGTATGCCGTGTACCGGCTGGCGGGCGTTGTTCGGGGTGGCAACGGCGGCGGCCGGACCACGGGCCGGACCACGGGCCCGCTGGAACTTCTCTTGCTGGTGTACGCGTTTGAAACGGCGCTGACGACGGCGGTGTGCATCCATGACGTCGCGTACTGGGACCCGGCCGTGTACTCGGTGGCGCAGAAGAACGTGTTCCGGTACCAGCTCATGGGGCCGTGGTTGGCCATGCGTGGGTTTTTTTGTTTTCTTCTGTCTCTTTTGATTGCCTCCGGTGACCTTTTGCTGACTGCTGCAGCTGCTCTACTGTTTGCCGACATGTATGCGCGTCTGCTGGCGCGGTTGCGAGTGACCGACGGCACCAAAAAGACGCAGTGAGTCGTACGCCTACCCCGACTGTTCACGACTGCAAGGGGAGAAAGAACTGGAAAATGTACATGTTCATGTATTACAAAAAATAGTAGGATAGATGAACTCCAATGGTATCTATACAAAAAAGGGACGGAGTTTGTTTCCCACATACTTCCAAAAAAATCGCTTTCCGTAAACGCCAGTTTGAAGAACGAAAAAACCGAAGAATCCAAAACGATGCCCGTCTCTCGCCCACACAAACCTTGATCCCGCCGAACGAACCCCATACACGTTGTAATACACCACCTGTTGGTCTCGGTGTTGGCCCCACGCGCACGCTGCAAAGCCCGCCTAGTCCAGGGCCCGCTTTGGCGCGATGCCCCAGCCGTTGCCCACACCGTTGCCCACGCCGTAGCCCAGCGGTGTGGCGCCGCCCAGACTGCGGCCCTTGAGCCGCCGCGGCAGCACCGTGCCGAAAAAGTACACGGCCGACACGATCAGGCCGGCCAGGAAGGACACCAGGCTGTAAAACACCGTGCTGGGCCCCACGTGGTGGCCCATGCCGGACCACTCGACGCGGCCCTCGGTCTTGGGCAGCGCCGGCGTCGGGAACCAGCGCACGGAGAACGTGAGCGGGAGCGGGTCGCCGATGACGAGGCGGTGGAGGTCGCGGGGCGCCGCCGGCTCGACGGCGGCGGTGGTCGAGGTGGTGTGGTCCGTCGTCGCCTGCCCCGCCCGTTGGGGCCCGTGCCCGAGGTTGCGGGCCTTGTCGTGGCCGCCGCTCGTCTCGTGCTCCGGCCCCAGCCCCGGCCCCAGCCCCAAGGGCGGCCCCAGCGGACTCGTGCTGTACGCCACGGCCGAGTCGAGCACGCCGCTGTCGTGCGGGTGGATGTGGTGCTTGGGCGTGCTGTGCAGCAGCACGTTGAGGTGCGTGGCCACGTGCAGGTGGCTCAGCTGCAGCGCGCCGGCGAGCGCGACGACGAGCGGCACGTAGGTCGGCTCGTAGGGCCGCTCGCCGACGGTCTCGATGTGGGGCGCCGGCCGCGTGGCCAGGCGGCAGGCGAGGGGCGCGTCGGCGTGGAGGTAGAACTCGAGCAGGTGGAAGAAGGGGTCGCTGACGCTGGCGAGCGTGCAGGCGAGCTCGCCCTCGATGCCGTAGTGGAACTCGAGGGGCTTCTGGGTCTCGTTGCACACGGGGAAGGGGATCCACTGGATCTCGTGGTTGGCGAGCTGGATGTGTTCGCCGGTTTCCCTGTGGTTGGTTGGGGTCAGTTGTGTTGCAAGGACAACAAAAAAAAAAGCCAAAAAATCCGAGAACACGCACGAGCTTCGGTTCATGCATTCCACCTTGATTGGGTCGCCGTAGTGGTAGGACGGGAGGTTGATGTCGGGCGCCGCCGCCGCGCCGGTCGTGAAGAGGAGCAGCGGCAGCAGCAGCGGCAGCGCGGCGGCGACGGCAGCCCGTTGTCGCGTCATGGAGGGCGCAGTCGAATCGCTAGGAGCGAAAGAGGCGCGGTGATCGGAATCTGAGGTGGTCGTAAAGAAAAAAGGAGAAAAGGAGAAAAAGCGAAAAAAAGGAAAAATAAAGCTTTTTGCGAGCTCTGCTTTTTGCCGGGTCGAATTATCCCGGTTGCTCGAGCAGATCATACAACTGTCCAACCCAACAATTCAGGGCCTTTTTCGGTCATATAAACCCTTCTCTCGGTTTCGCGACGCCGTGTGTTCTGTATTCTTGTAGGACGGGACCTTGGTTGCTGGACGAAGCTATTCGCGCATTTGCTGCCACAGTGGCCGTTTTCGTTATTCTTGTGTGTGTGTCACGTGCAGTTTGAAGTTAGTACAAAAGAGGTACCAATACTCGCGAACACAGTGTCTGCGGTATATAAAACTGACGAGAATTCACCCATCCAACAAAACGCCTCTTACAACAAGAGTTTTGTTTACAACAACATTTAGGATAGTATTTATACTCGACGACAGATTTTTTTGAGCACCTCGTTCTAGAGGATCATATGGCGTCAAGATCATAAGTAAATTTTGACGGCGACGACTGTTCGTCCGGTCACTTTGTCGTTCTCATATATTCAGTTTTAATAGTTACTGGCATCTCTTCGGTTTTCCTCTCTTGTGTGGACCATTCAGACTACTGCTTCTCGAGATTGGGTGAGACGGGCCGTCACTGTCTCGTCAGAATGAGCAATTTGGCCGCTCCCACCATTCGCCATATCTTTCAACACAGTTGACGACAGTTAGCCCATTAGGCAAATGCCCAGGAGGCCTGTGCCACGCAATATCCAGGGAGAAGTGTTTTGTGGCTGTTGTTCATCTCCCACTGGATGCAGAAATAGAGCCGTGAGAGACGTGGTCTGGCGAACATGGGGGGTGACATGGTCGTCCGAGGCGCGTGCAGGTATAACGAGCGAAGAAGGGCAAAAAAAAGCTTGGAACCAGGCCAGGGAAGTGAATGTGCCGCGCGAACGCTGATCACCTCACGAAGCTGCTTTGTGGGAATGCGTTCTGTTCCCTAGATCAACAACTTCAACTTTCAACGACATAGGCCTTTGTGACCATCCAATCTCGAGAAATAGCTAGCCACCTTCGAAGAATGAAAAGGTCCTGACACCGTATTTATCTTTCCTGATCAGCCCTCATCACGCCTTGTCCAGCTGCTTCTTCTCTGCCTGCCGCCGCGTCACCGTCACCGTCACCGGCACCTCCTGTCGCGTCACCACACCCGCGTGGTACGCGTACTTGTCGGCGTCGCTCCGGCCCGTCGCCGCCGGCGCAAACGCGTACTCCCCCAGCAGCCGCTGCACCATCACGCAAATGGCCGCCTGCACGTACCACTGGCCCGGGCACATGCGCGGGCCCTGCAGGCCGAACGCAATGTTGCGCACGCTGCCGAGCGCCGGGCTGCTGGCCACGAACCGGTCGGCGCGGTACACGGCGGCGTCGGCGCCAAAGCTCGACGGCTGCCGGTGCGTGTAGTACGTCGACAGTGTGGCCACCTTGCCGGGGGGCAGGCGGACGGCCGGGTCGGAGCGCAGCGCCAGGGGCCTCGCCTGGTTGGCCACGATGCGCGCGGGCCCCGTGGCGGTCCCGCAGAGGCGGATGGACTCGAGGACGGCGCTGCGTAGGAGCGCCCAGGGCGTGCCGGCCGTGCCGCCACCCGTATTGTCTTGGTCGTTGTCTCCGCTGCCGCCTGCTTGGGAGCCCGCAAACGAAAAGGTGTCGAGGTTGTCCACGGTGGCGCCGGCCAGCGACGCGGTCACGCGGTCGGCGAGCCCAGGCTCGTTGATGATGTCGAGCAGGGTCGACGTGACGCTGACCTGCAGGTTGCGGAGGCCGATCCAGACGGAGATGGCAATGAGGTCTGGAGGTCAGCAGGAATCTTGACAAGAAAAAATAAAAGACAAAAAGAAAAAAAACAAAACACCCACCCGAAGCTCGGTTGTCGTCGTCGACCGCCGCGAGGATAAACGGCATGAGATCGATGAAGCCCTCTTGGCCGCCGTACGGATCCGCTCGGCGCCGCCGGATGATGGGCAAGAAGATGGTGCGGAACCGCGCGTAGCTGCGGTTGACTTGGATGCGGAGGAAGACGTGCAGGACCGGCGGCAGCACGCTCGACAGCTGCATGATGGTGTCGACGGTGGTGTTGAACGCGAGAAACAGGTCAACGAGCTCCGGGTGGGCGTACGCGTCGGCGCCCAGCATGCACCGCGCGCTGACGCTCGCGCTGAAGCGGTCCATGCTGCCGCTCAGCGTCGGGTGCTCGGCCGAGGCACGGTCCGCGGGCACGAGCGGGTGGTCGTGCAGGTACCGCTCCGCGGCCGCCGCGATGGTGGCGCCAAAGGCCTTGACCGTCGCGCGGTCGCCCAGGTGCGTGCGGATGAGGTTGGCGTGCTGGGATCGGTGTCAGTGAATGCGGAAAAAAAGAGAAACGGGGGGAGGGAACGAAAGAAAGGCAACTTACCAAGTTGGTGTCAAAATTCTCCTTGTGCAGGAAAATCGGCGCGCCGATGCTGGCAAAGAACCGGTCGAGGTCAAAGTGCACGCCGTACGGGTTGTCGTCGAGCATCATCTGCAGGTCGGCCGGCTGCGACAACACGTAGTGCGTCTGCGGACCGAGGTGGATGCCAAAGACCCGGGACGGGCTGAGGTGGCCGAACGCGGCGAAACCCTTGAGCAGCACGGCCTTGGCGTCCCGCTGAAAGGCCAGGCCCTCGCCGAGGACGGGCCAGCCGCGGAGCACGCGGGGGTATCGGTCTTTGTCGCCTTGCGTCTGGCCGTCGTTCCGTCTGCGGCGGCGACGGGCCGCCTTGATCACGTACACCGCGCCCGTGACCGCCGCGAGCGTCGTCGTCGTCATCGCCAGCAACCGCAGCAGCACCTGCGAGAGGGGCCCGCCGCTGCCGCCGCCGTGCAGCAGCTTCGCCAGCCACCGGAGCACGGTCCGCACGGCCCGCAGCAGCGTCCGAAGGTGGCGGAGCAGGGCCAGCGCGGCTCGCAGCAGCTTCACGAGGCGGGCCAGCCAGGCCAGCAGGGCCAGCAGCGGGCCGACGACGTGCTGCCGCAGCAGGGCCAGCACGACCTCGACGCCGGCGGCCGCGACCGACGTATAGTTTGCGAGCGTCTCGCCGCGGCTGGCCGGCGGCAGCGCACACAGCACCGGGTTCGTCACCGGGTCGGCCGGGAACAGCGGGTGCCGCTGCAGGCAGGCAATGTCCGTGTTCTCGGTCACGAGGCGCCACAGCAGGTTCTGGCCGTGCGCCTGGAAGTCGAGCTCGGCCATCCAGAAGGGGTCGTAGAAGCGGAAGTGCGGGAACCCGGGCCGGGGCTGGGGCTGCCACAGCACGTCCTCGAGCGCGTTGCTCGGGTGGCAGTCCCACGGCTTGTCGACAAGCCAGCACCGCATGGCCGCGTAGCCGACGGAGAAGCGGTCGGCGTTGCCCATGCTAATGAGGTTGAAGAGGCTGATGATGAGCGCGCTGGTCGGCACGGACGTCGCCGGGAACAGCGTTTCGTCGAGCTGGCAGCCGACGACGAGGTCGACGTCGTCGGGCGACGCATACAACCGCTTGAGGTCCGCGAGCGCGGCCGGGTCGCTGGTGAAGTCCTCGAAGCGCGCGCGGATCGGGACGCGGACACGGGGGCCTGGTCCATCAGAAGAGGAAAAAAAAGAAAACAGAAAAAAAGCAGAATAAAAGCAAAAAAAAAAAACGAGAAAACTACCTACCCTGAGCATTGTAGGCCCGGAAGTAGTTGTTGAACGTCGGCAGCCCCTGCTCGCGCTCGTGCACAATCGACGCCGTCACAATGTCAAAGGGCGCGCCCCGGTACCGGTTGGCCGTGCGGAACGACTCGTCGACGCCGCTCTTGAAGTTGGGGATCGTGGTCGACACGATCCCCCGCAAGACGTTTTCGAGGCCCGCGTCGACGAAGCCGGGCGCGTCGAAGCCCGTGGCGAACAGGCTCTGGTTGCGGACGGTGCGGCCGGCGGCGTCGACGAGCGGGAACTGCTCGACGATGAACTCGTGGAACCGGTACACGACGGCCATCTCGGCGCTGACGACGTTGGGCCGGCCGTGCTTCATGGCCATGGGCCACGGGTACGCGTTGGCCGGGTTCATCTGCAGCCAGTCGCGGCCCATCATCTCGCGGAAGAGCGGGTAGCCGTCGTCGCGCGGCCACGGCATGCTCGGGGTGAAGTAGGCCATCTGGTACGAGTTGGCGATGAGCTGGAACTTGGCCGACAGGATGAGGCGCACCGTCTGGTACAGCCGCTCGTCGTCGCCGGCGAGGTCGGGCCGCCGCGCCGCGAGCACGCCGCACAGCCGGTTGTGCTCGCGCAGCAGCAGCGTGTGCACAGCCAGCATGATCCAGTCCTCGTTCGTGCGCGGGTCGCCGCCGGCAAACAGCGTCGCCGGGTCCTGGCCGGGCCGGCTGCGCACGGGCACGCCCATGGTGTTGAAGGGGAGGTACTGACCGCCGCCGCCCGTGGTGCCCTTGCGGCCCTTGTCCTGGTGTCCCCTCCCCTCCTGCGTCCGCAGACGGCCGCCCTCAAAGGTCCGCAGCGCCCGCCCCACGGACGGCGTACTGCCGTACAGCGACGACACGTCGATCCAGGTCGTCGCGTGGTTGAGGTTCTCGCGCGGATTCTGCGGTGACGTGCCCGTGCCCGGCGCGGCCTCGGTGCGGTACACGCGCAGCGTCGTGTTCGGGGGGAACGCCGTCTCGTCGTCCGGCACGGGCACGTCCACAAACTCCGTGGCCGAGTCCTGCGACCAGGTGACGTCGTGGATGACAAACTCGATGAGGCCCAGCAGCAGCGGCGTGTGCTCGTAGTAGACGGTCGGCTTGCGCTTGAAGAACGCGTTGCTGACGGCGCGCGGGTTGGGCCCGGCGCGCGGCTCGGCGACGCCGTCGGCGTAGGCGTGCTGATCGTAGTCGCGCGACTTGGGCCGGGCGTAGCCGCCCTGGCCGGCCTCGCCGGCCTTGAGCCAGTTGCAGGCGCCGTCGTACGTGCGGTACCACCAGCGGGCCTTGTCGGCGATGCAGGCCGGGTCGAGCGGGAACCCCAGGGAGCGGAACAGCTGCTGGGCCTCGTGGGCGTGCCAGTGGTGCGGAATGTGCGGTGGACGGTCGGCGGTCGCGGCCGTTGCGGCCGTTGCTTTCTGTTTCCCCGTAAGGTTGAGGCTGGCGACCAGGTCGTCCCACGACGCGTCCGGCGGCGGGACCGTGCCGCCGAGAAAGCTGCCCCGGAGGTCGGCCCCCGTTGCCCGGTCGTTGGCGACGATGCGGTGGAACCAATCCGAGAAGAGCCGGGGCGGCCCGCTGCCTTCCTCATCGTTGCCGTGCTCCGGCCGGCTCGTGTTGGCGGTGTGCGTCCCGTCGGCGGCCTGCATGGCGTGGTACCGCCGGTAGGGCCACGGGTCCGCGGCGCCGCGGCAGGCAAACAGGAGCAGCACGGCTGCCACAACAACCGGGGCAGTCACAACGGTAGTCCGCATGTTGTTTCGTTTGCCGGTAGAAATCGTTTCTCTGTGCTCACATTCAACTGTAGATGACGTTTGATACCGAGGACGTTTTTATATCAACAACTTTCTATCGTCCTTCGGTTCCGTCTGGCAAGAGAAGGGAAAAGAAACCAGTGCCTACTTTCTTATTGTGGCCATTGTCTGCCTATATAAACCGAAACCTCCAGGCCCTACAACACCAACTGACCAACGTCTCTTCTCGCCAAGGTCGACAAGCACTGTCCGGAAGCAACCAGACACAGCACAAGAGGGCCAGCTGTAACCGTACGAAGACCTCCTTTTTGCCTGGTTCGATGAGGACGTACATATGATGGACCCAGTCGACGAACTGCATACGAAGAACGACGCAAATACGACGCAGCCGTGGAGCTTCTCTCTTCTAGGAGCATGTCTGCTGCGTCCGAGGAAAAAAGGGAATTAGCTCCATCCAATTTTTCGTCCACACCAAGCAGTCTTGTGTCTTTTTGCTTCTCTGTTTTTGTTATTGTTTGGAAGATAAATGAGACACAACAAAAGCTCATGGATGGCTCGGTCCATGTTCCATGATACCATCTGGCCAGGGGCCACCTTGTGCCTTGCTCTCTTCCTGAACAAAGTAAACAACAGGGTTGATGTGGAACAGCGTCGAACACGGTCGAGATACGTGACCAGCTTGGGGAAGTACAAAAAGCTCACCGGATGTTGCGATCTTGGACCAAAACGGTTCACGCGAGCATCATCTTCGGGATGCGCCGTCTCACAAATAAGACACTCCAAGGAAGACAAAATAAAGAACAACACAACGGCGAGAACAATGCAAAATGACCGGTGTCAAAAGAGACGTGGGATGCGTGTGTGAAAAGGGAGACGGCAAGTAAAGGTGCTGCCCCCGTTTCTTATAGAGTTGTTGGTGGTAACGATATGTTTTTTTCTTTTTTTGTGTTTTTCTTCTTTTTTATCCCCAGCTTTCGTTTTCTTGCAAGGACTCGCCTCGTACCCCTAGCATATGGAGCACCTAGGTTGTCTGATATCTTGCCTTCAGGCCTTTGTCAATGCAGTGACACCTCGTCGTCAGACATACGACGAGAGAAAGTGTCATGCGGTGTCGTGTCTGTTCCACAGGTAGGGGTCATCCTCGATCAGGATAACGATTTTGTACGACGGTCGAATTCATTCATTTTTACGGGAAGTGTGCAAACCCACTCCAAGAAAGGCGTCGTCACCACAGCAAGGTCACGGCGCAGGGATATTGGTTGTCGGCACAACGCATGGTCAGACCAAGGCGCAGTATGCTGTACAAGCCCTTTAAACAGAGGTCTACAAACAACAGAGGTGGTGTCCGATGAGATCCGGCGTAGGCCGGCTGAACCGCGGATAGTCGATTGATAGGAGGCCAAGCTTGGTTCTCGTTTTCCTCGCTGCCGGCCGTTCTGTAGGCGCCGCAGTTTGGCAGTGCAGTGTTCACAGCTGTTGGTGTTGGTTGTCAGCGGATGCCTATGATCTGTAGTTCTTTGTGTATTTCTAGTCAGATACGTTTTTCGAGTTGCGGGTTTTTCTTTCTTGTGTTTCTTTGTGTTGGGATATCAGACATCGCGAAAGAAGTATCCTCGGCAGAAGTCGTTTGTTCTGGTATCAGAATATCTCCTTTGACGATCGAAACTGACAATATAAAAAAATATGTATAAAAATGCAAAAATTAAATAAACGGAAATATATAGTTGTGGTTATTGACCGGCTACAACAACCGGCTTATGCTCGTTCGAACATTGTATGAACGCTCTGTCTGTCGGCTGTTACTGTCATGACGACGAGCGGTGTTCCCAAGAGCGTGCCGAGTAATAAGAACTGCGTTATTGCATGCGGCCGTTCATCGTCGCTCATTGGCACACGACGTAGTAGCGAAGACGACGGGCCATGTGGGATGCGGACCGGTGCAGCCCATGACCCAATAACAGGTGTCGTTCGGCACTTGGAGATATGAAGATGTGCATGAAAAAAAGAGCAGAATTCATGCGTTGTCACCTGTGAAAGATGGGACACTCGAATCGTCAAAATTGACCAACTCAGGAAAACACCTCTGAAAGACCATTGGCCTCATCAATCGACACTGCTTAGGTGAACGTCACCTTGGGTCGTCTTCATCAGACTGCTCGCCATGGCTTTCGTCGCCCGTGCTCACCAGCTTGTTCTGGCCGTGATGACGCTTACCGAACGCCACCCGGGTCTGTTCGCTCTGGGCCTGGTCGTTGTTTCTGTTTTTCTGTTCGTCGTGGTCGGCGCGAGACACACGCAAGCCATCCGGCAGCGGACAACCCCCGAGAAGACCGCCGCCACGTCCGCTGGCATCGCCGGCGGCACTGCATCGGCACGACGGCATGACGTTGCCTCGCTCTTCCCGCCATCCCGGCGCTTTGTGTTGCCGCACGTGTTGCCGGATAGTCTACGCATCCGGAGCGGTGCCGGCAACGACGATGACGATGACCGCGACAACACGGCGGCCATCCCCGTCGAACACCTGCGGGCACACACGATGCCGTCGACGCGGGCCGTGAGCACCACCGCTGACCGCCTCTGCTGCTCGCCTACGGGCTTCACGCTGCCCGAGATCCAGTCCCTCCTCGGCACGTTCCCGGACTACGCCGTGCTCAGCGGCCTGCGCCACCCGCGGCCCTGCCCCGACGGCTTCGACCTCGCCCGTGCCCGCTTCCGCCCCTACCGGCCGTTCCGGTGGCGGTACCACCAGACCATGGGTAACTACGTCCTTCCCTACCCCTTTTTTCACAAAACGAAGAGGGTTGTCGTGACGTGTCGCTGACCACCACAGCCCTGGCCAGACTCGAGCCGGACTACTGGCTCGAACTGACGCACACCTACCGCACCAGCCTCGCCGAACGCCACCGTCTGCGCGCCATCCACGGCTCGCGCGTTTTTTTCCACGGGCCCGGCGCCGACCTGGCCTGCCGCGAGCTCATGGAAATGGCCCTGCAGTTCCTATGCAAGCGGTATCCGCTGCTGTTTGCGTTGGAGAGCCCTGACGGCGACGACAACGACAATCACCCCGTGTTTGTCAACCGCGTGCTGGGCACGCGGACGCCCGTGGGGCCGGACAGCCTTTTGCACCCGTTGGAGGTGCTCTTTGCAAACGTGCCCGAAGACTTTGCCGTGCTGCTGCGAAGCGGCGGCGAGGATGACGGAGACGGAGGCGGAGACAAAGACGGCGACCCCGGCGCCTACTGCCTCCGTGCCGCTGCCGTGTGCTCGTCCGTCGGCTGGTGCATCGGCCAGCACCGCGATCAACCCCTCCGGGATATCCACGCCGCCGTCACCGACTACGCCGCCCGCCTCGCCGGCAGCATGGACCGCTACTTTGCGCGCCTGCCCACGGACCAACCCATCCAGCGGGGCGCGTGGACGCTGGAGGCGGCGGAAGAGCTGTTTGCGTTGCGGCGGGCGGGCGCGGACGCAGCCGACACCGAGGACACCGCCACCGACACCGCTGACGTCCGCCTGCGCTGCGACTGGCAGACCCTCCGCCGCCTCCCCCTGACCGGCGCCGTCGTGTTCAACTACAAGGCCGTGTTCACGCCTCTCGCCGCCCTCCGCACCGAGCCCTACGTGCCCGCGCTGCTGCACCGCGTCTTGCAGGACGGCGACCCGCGCCTCGTCGTGCCCGGCAAGTGCCTGCCGCACGTGCGTGCGACGGCGTTGCCGGCGCTGGCCGCGTGGGCGGCCGAGCAGGTGCAGCGCGGCGTGGTGCCGGCGGACTGGGCCGTGCGCACGCTGGACGAGGCGCCGTTTTACCCGGGATGGGCGGCGGCGTGGCACGCAGCGCAGGGTTTCTGAAGAACGGGGCCGTGAAGGAAGTTTGTTTTGAATGTCTTTTTACCTATGCGTAGGCAAGCAGGAACACGTTTCTCTCATCCCTGCAACCTTGTCTACCGTACCGAAACGCCCCAAAAATGCAAACCGTATGCCTATGTCTCTGTCCCCATCCCCCATGTCCCTTTTTGTTCCCCTGTCCGTCTTTATGCATGCACCCCTTGGCTGCGCTCCATGAGGAACGCCCTGAACGGCGGCCCCAAGGCCTGGACGACGGACTCGACATTGGGCGGCTGCAGCGTGGTGGTCATGCCGTGGTGTTGTGCTTCCTGCGGCTGCGCTTGCGCCTGCACTTGCGCCTGCGCTTGCGCCTGCGACAGCCCGCGCACCGGCGATGGCCGCCGGCTGCTGCGTGCACTAGACGGTCCGCTTTTGCGGCCATCGGTGTGCGTCGTCTTCCCCCTGCCGCGCTGCTTCACGCCGCGCCCGTCCATGCCCGTCTTGCCGGGCGCCGTGATGTGCACAACGTCGCGGCCGTGCCGAAGGGCCCCCCCAGCGGCCGTGGCGGGGCCGACGAGGGTGTTGTCGAGCAGCTCCTGCCAACGAGCTATGAACCGGCCGGACCCGGCCACCTTTTTGACGTTGTTGTTGTTAATGTTGTTGTTGTCGTCACTGTCGGGGGGATTGTCGTCGTCGCCCGAACCGTCCCCTGCGGCTGCCGGTGCATAGACCGCGTCGAGCAGGGCCTGCTTTTGCACGGCGGCCGCTTCGTCGAGCGCATCGAGGTACGCCATGTGCGCGTCGATCTGCGGCACAAGGGCGCCCTGGACGTCGGCGGGCAGAGCGGCAAACAGGCGGGTCAGCTCGCCGTCCATGGCGCCGGCGCTGCGGGCGCCCGATGCAGGAGCAGAAGCCGATGGGGTCGTCTCCGTCGCGGCGGCGTTGTCCGCGGTGGTCGCCGCGTTGTCGCCCTCCTCCGACACGGGCGGCCCCCGGAACACCTTGATGGTGTCGACGGCCCACGCGCGGAACATGTCGCGGATGTCGGGCGTCTCGGTGGCGACGCGGTGCAGCCATTTGAACAACAGCTGGCGGTGCTCGCGGAGGAGCACGACGTAGTCTTTGACAGTGGGGAGGGCCGTTTTTGCGGTCGTTCCGTCGCCGCCGCCGCCACCGTCGCTGTTCACGTTGACGTTCACGCCCCGGCTCACCTCGATGAAAGCATCGATAAACGCTTCCGCGTCGGCGACGTGCTCCTTGAGGTCGATCTGGTCGTGGATCCGCCGGATGATCGGGTCCAGGGCGGCCACGCCGTCGCGCAGCGCCTGCGTGAACAGATCCGGGTTCTGCCGGCAGAACACGTCGGTGAGCGCGCGCCGGTCGTGCACGGACAGCAGCGCGGCGTAGTACTGCGCGCACTGCGCGTGCTGCTCCTCGGTGAGGCCGCGGACCAGCTGCGGGTCGACCGAGTCGAGAATGGCGACGACCATGGACTGGCGCCGTGCGATGCTGTCGCGGCGGACGGCGTCGTGGTACTGCCGAGGCCGCGCGAGGTGTTCCTTGATGGCGTTGAGCTGGGCCTTGCTGGGGCCGTCCTTGGCCTTTTCGATTTTGTCGGCGGCCTTTTTGAAGTTGGACGCGTCGTACGCGAGCACGAGGGAGATGATGCTTGTTGGTCAGAACAAATCAACGGCAAGATAACAACAACAGCAACAACAACAGACCTACCGCTGCAGCAAATTCATCCCGTCGTTGGCCGCCGTGGTCAGGCCCATCCAGTTGGTCAGGCCGCCGACGCTCAGCTTGGCCAGCAGCAGCTTCATCATGCCGTTGATCATAGTGGCGGCGTTGCTGACGCGAAGCGTCTGGCGGATGAGCGTGTACGGCACGAGCTGCTGGATGCTGTCGGCCAGCTTGGTGAGGTACCGGCCGTTGGGCGACAGCACAAAGACGTAGTGCAGAAATTCGGCCAAGCTGTGTTTGCAGGGTTAGATGACTATGATACAGCGTTCAACACAGCTTCCCCCCCCCCCCAAAAAAACCCACTGGATGATAATGTAGTCCACGGCGGCGTGCACCGCCGGCGAGTGCTCCTCAATGTTCTCGTGCTCGGCGCAAAACGTAAACAGCTCGTCGACCAGGTCGCCGTACACCATGGCGCGCAGGACGTCGTCCCAGGCGTTGGAGAAGTCGGCTGCGTTGGCCGTGTCGTAGGTCTTGCTGGCGATGCGGCCGGCAGCAGCAGCCGCAGCAGCCTCGGTGCCGTTGCCGTCGCCGCTGTCGTTGCCGCTGCCGCTGCCACTGCCACGGCGGACCGGGTAGCCGCCTAGCGCCCCCCGGCTCAGCGACTCGATCAGCGCCGACGCGGCCGTCGCCAGGATCTTGCGCGAGCCCATCGCCCCCTGGTCGTAGCTCTCCGACAGTTCGGCCTCGGCCAGCTGGGCCATCAACGTCTGCACGCGGACGCGCCAAAACGCGGGCGGCAGCGTCTTGGCCGGTGGCAGCGACAGCACCCCCTTGTTGAAGAGCATGTGCAGCAGCGGGGCGTCCGACTGGGCCGCATACCCTGCAGCCGGCACATGGTCCTCCGTAGCAGTGCTGCCGCTGCCGCTGCCGACGGTCTTTTTCACAAAAGGGTAGCCGTAGTTGTAGATGGTCTCGGGGTCCTTGAAGCTTTGGATCTCGTCGTACGTCTCGTAGTGTGTGAGGATGTCAAAGAGCGCGTGCAGCCGGCGGGCGTCCAGCGGCAGAGCAGGCGGATGCAACGGACGAGGCGGTAGAGGCGGAAGAGCCGGTGGAGAGGGAGCGGAACCGGGACCAGGACCGGGATCGGATTCGGATTCGGAGTCGGCCGGCATTATGAGGCGGATCGCATCGAAACGGCAGAGGCAACGAAAGTCAAAAGAACAGCTCGGCTGGTATTGCTGCAGATGTCAGAAAAGAGCAGAACCGCGTAGCTACGAGCTAGCCGTTCCTGAAGGACAATCGTGGTCACTGGTTGACCTCGTGTCACGGCAGAGGGCTCGCCTTGACGTCACCGGCAAGGGTGGCACTAGTAGGGGCGCCCACTCGTCATAGGTAGGACAGCACTGGAGGGCGATCTCTAGCTTGCTTCCAGGCGCGGGGGGCCCATGCACGTCGGCAACGCCCTGGGAACAGGGGACTGAGTCTGGTCTGTTGATCGATCCGTCAGCAAAATTGCCGCTGAAAAGGTGGGCACTCTTAGCGGTCACTCGCTGTAACTCGGTGGGGTGCGGCTAACGCGCCGCCACGGCGACGATAAGGCAGGAGCGACCGCGGGCAAAAAAAATATGAAATTTACAGGGCAGGTACGCGACGACAGCAAAAAAGCCAAAACTCGTTTCGAAACAACGACGACGCACACCTACACCGCGACACGCTACACGACGACATCACGACACCACAACACGACCAAGTGCTGCAGAAAACCTACAAGTCGTTGATTATTTACGAAACGCGGCTGCTAGCCTGCTGCAACCGACACCGAGCGATCCAACGACGCACGATCGAGACGACGAGATAAAGACGCTTTCAGACGAGACCTGGAGAGTTTTCCCGGGAACGAAGGGATTGTCCGTGACAAAGTTGCTGTACATACGCCGTGTGCTGTGTCTGCGACGGGCCTGTTAAGCCAGCCATAAGCAGCGCCATGGGCCGTCGCGGTCCGCGACACCACGGCGGCGGAGGTGGAGGAGGCGGAGGAGGCGGAGGTGGTGGAGGAGGAGGTGGTGGTGGTGGACACAGAGGCTCAGGCGGCGCAGGATACGCGTCATCTGCTGCGCCGGCGGCACCGGCCGTACCGCCGCCACCACAGGTAATGACCGAGGAACACCCGCCCGTCAAGGGCCCGCACCCGGGCTACGTCTCGGTGGCCAGCCAGTACACCTTGGAGCAGCAGCTCCGGCGACGGCAACGCGAAAACGGCTGCGATCCTCTGCGCGAAGACAACTATCGGTTGCAAGGCGTGCAGTTGATTGACAACGTCCGAGAGTCGCTGCAGTTGTACGTTTGCGTTATATGAACGTGACGCTCCCCGTCTTCCATAGGCTAACTTCCCAGACCCGTGAAGACGTTTGCGACGGCGTGCACCTACTACCACAAATTCCGGCTCAACTTCCGCGACGCCGAGTACAACTTCCAGGACGCGGCCCTGTCCGCGCTCTTTGTGGCGTGCAAGGTCGAGGACACGATCAAGAAATCGCGCGAGGTGCTGTGCGCGGCCTACAACCTCAAGAACCCGGACAAGCCGACAACGCCCGACGACAAGGTGGGCATTTTTGTTCTCTTCTGGGATTTTGTTTTGCAGATTGCATGGAAACACTCTTCGCCCCAACGGCTGACCGAACCTAGATCTTTGACCGCCCCTCGACCATCATCGTCGGCCTCGACCGCCTCATCCTGCAGACCGTCGGGTTCGACTTCCGCGTCCGCCACCCCCAGAAGCTGCTCGTCAAGGTGATCCGCCAGCTGATCGCACCCGCCGACGACGACGCCAAGGCGTTCCTCGCCATGGCCTACCCCATGTCCATCGACCTGTACAAGACGTTTGCGCCCATCAAGCAGACGTCCTTCACCATGGTCCTGGCCGTCGTCGAGCTGACGGCCCTGGTGCTGGGCCGCCACGTCGACGACGTCGTCCGCCGCATCGACCCCGGCGCGTACCACACGACGCGCGGCAGCGTCGTCGAGACGCTGCTCGATCTCCTCGACCTGTACACGCAGTTCCCCAAGTCGACCAAGATCGGCGCGCGCGTGGACCTCAACACCTTTATCAACATCAAGATCCGCGTCAACCAGGAGGTCGACGAGGCGCCCGGGCTGCTGCGCGTGGAGAGCTGGTGCGCCAAATGCGCCCTGGAGGACGAGCGCGAGGCCCACCACCACCACCACCACCCGAGCAGCATCACGACGCCCGGGTCGGCCACGTCGCCGGCGACGACGGGTTCGTGGCCCAACAGTGGCGCCACCGCCGGTGGCGTTAACCCGACCGTCAAGCCCAACCTCAAACGGCAGGAGGGCACGCTGCGCTTTGTCTTTGAGGCCGACAAGATGCGCCGGGAGCGGGCCGAGGTCGCCGAGTACTTCAAGGAAGAGTACGAAGAGCACGAGACGGAGACGGAGGAGTTGATTCCCGAGGAGCCGAGCCGGAACAACGACCGCCACCACCACCACAATAACAACAACAATAAGAACATTAATCACAACAGCCACAACCACAATTCCAATCATCGGAGCCACGGCGGACGGCGGGACCGAACCCACCACGGCGGTCGGCAAGGCGGCGGCGGCGGCGGCAGCGGGAATGGCGGAGGCAACAACGACACGGGCTGGGGTCCGTATCACCACCGCGACCGGAACAACGATCACCGGCACAAGCCGCGAAAAGGGGGCTACTATTAGCAGGCGAAGTAAACCGCGCCAACCAGCTTTTTGTTGTTGATAGTTTTTGTATAATACGACGGTCATGACAATGCAATTGTGAACAGGCGTGGCTAAACGTGCGTCCAGGACCACGGTGATTTTGCACATTTTCTTTCATTAGACAGGAAATTCGCAAACCTGCTCATTGTATCATGGTACGGGAAAATTGTACTCTTTTGTTCGTACGCCATTGTTCCTTTCTTTGTTCCTTCAACATTATCACAATGGCCTTGACCGCGTCTTTCACAAACCACCTTTGACAAGCCACTCTTGTTCAGTTTTTTTTTTCTCGTTCTTTCATTTTATATATATATTTTTTTCTTCATTGTCTTGTTCTTTCTTTTCGCGCCTGCTTTTCATTCGGGAGTTCATCTGCTTTTCACAAAAATATAAATCAGCCCCTTCGTCCAACCCTTCTGACGAAAATGCTTTTGTTTTTCTTTTTTCATTAACTTGCTCACTTCATATTCGCACACAAACACAACAAACAAAATACGGCCAAACATTCCCACGCCAAACCGAAGAAAAAAGTAAGTTCACTACCCACTCTCCCCTAAGTGTATATCCCTGAAAAAGAACAAAACCCCAACAAAATGATTTCTGCTGAACGTTTCAACGAGCCGTGGCACGCTGAGTTCATCACCAATGTGATCAAGACCACCAGCCCGGGCAAGGACTGCGGCCTCATCGTCGAGGCCATCTTCCACATCCTCTCCGGCTGGGAGGACCACGCCGCCAACGAGCACGTCTGGGCCCACCCGGACAACGGCCTCGTGGCCCGCTTTTGCTGGCCGTCGACCACGTTCACGACCCGCCAGATCCGGTTCGCCGCCGCCGTCGACCTCGTGCGCTACCTCGAGGGCCTCGTCGTCGTCACCATGATGGGCGACATCCTCGTCGGGGAGCGCATCTTTGGCGGCGGCACCATGACCGCGGCGCAGCTCGGCATCCCGTCGCTCGTGCAGCACAGCACCAACCGCTGGGTCGAGGCGATGCACCAGCTCAACCAGCAGCCGGCACCCCGGCCGACCGCCGCCGCCGCTGCTGCCTCCGGCCGACAAGCACCGCCCAAACAACAACAGCAGCAAAAGCTGCTGCTGCAGCAGCACATGAACACCGCCGCCGCCATCGTCTACTCCCGGACCGGGGCCCGGGGCGCCTCCGACCTGTTCACGCCGCGCGAGCTGGTCGCCAGCCCCGACGCGGTCCGCCTGTTCCGCGTGCGCGACCTGCTGCTGGAGCGCGGATTCCTGGAGCAGATGGCGGCGCTGGACGCCCGCTGCGACCTCGCGACCACCGCGCACGGCCTCGTGGAACGGTTGTTGTGGTACCTCGCCACCGTCATCGTGCAGCAGCCCGAGGACGAAAGGTGCATGCTGTCGCGGGCCTGGGCGGTGACGGGCGGGGCCGTCGAGGACGCGTGGCGGACCGTCATCCAGCGGATCCGCGGCATCGGCTTTCGCTACGTCTACGAGGGCGAGCAGCCGGGGGACCTGCGACGGCTCAACCAGCACATCGAGCAGCTGCTGGGCGTGATCCAGGAGCTGGAGCTGCGCGGTCGCTGGGTGGACAGCGGCGGCCTGCTGGCGGACCTGTTCCGGAACAATGTGGGCCCGCGGTTGCAAGTGAAGGCGAGGCGGCTCCCGTACGCCGGGCCCCCACCCCGTTCCTGGTAAGTAAAGTTCCCTCCCTCGCTCCCTGTGGTAAGTTTTTTCTTGTTTTTTTGATGTTGTTCTTTTGTCAGCTACCGCGCGTATTGCCTTTTTTTTGGAATAGTATTTGGTGTTTATCCTTACAATATATTATATGTTCTTTACCAAGCGTGCTGCCCCACTATGTCAGTGATCGTCTTTGTTTCGTTTTGTTTCGTTTTGTTTTCTTTTTGTTTTCTTTGTTTTTTTTCGCCTCGTCGAGAAATGTCAAGCGCAAGTCTTTTACTCGCGTTCTCTCGTCATCGACGTAGCTGCAGACTAAAATAAAGATTGTCCAAGGTAGGTCACAAACTGCCTTCACTTTAGGATGTGCTGTGAACGAATCGACTTCGTTCCCATACATATATGGACGCAAATGGCTTCATATTGCGTCTCGTTCCAAAAAAATAAGTTGAATATTCCAAGAAGATGTAAATGCAAAAAGACGAAAGACAGGCCCTCCCTACTTTTTTTTATATATACCAACACAAAAATAACTCCGTGAAAATGCTTCGACTACATCCTGTGCTCTGCAAAAAAGCCCTATACCAAAAAAGAAAGATCACACAAGACGGTCTTTAAATCAGCGTATGGGCCCCGTCGTCCTCCACTACTTTGCCGCACCGACTGCAGTGCAGCCGTTGTACGCCGCCGGCGCCGCCGGTCCGGCGCGCTTTGAAATCCCGCCCGCCACATTTGGTGCAACGCATCTCCACGCCGCCCTCGCTGTGGTCGGCCGAGTGGCCCGCCGCCGCCGCGGTGCGGCCGCCTCGGTGACCAACCGCGTCGCCGTCCCCCTCGCCTTCGCCCTCGGAGCTCGTCATCTCCGAGCTCAGCTGGCTGATGACGGATCCGGCCCGGGCAAAACCGCCGTGTGGGTGTGACAGGCGCGGGTACAGGCGGTTGGGGTCGAGGCTTGACCCGCCGTCGCTGGCCTCGGCCACGGAAGGCACACGGGACGACAGCTGGCTCTGTTCTGCCGCTGCCGCTGCTGCGTCTTTGTCATTGGAGGTGGTGCGCGCGTTGCCGCCTTTGCCCTGGTGCGGCGACTTCCGTGCGGCGTGCGCCGTACCATGGTCTCCCTCGTCTCCCGCAGCCTGGCGCTGCTCGGTGTGCTCGTGTGTCAACCGTCCGTACAAATCTTCCAAGGCGTTGTGGCTGCCGCGACGGCCCCCGCCACCGCCAGTACCACTGCCGTCAGCGCCGCCGCTGCTGCCGCCACCACCACTTCCCGATCCAGAGTGGCCGCCAATCAGCGACGCCCTCAGGCCCGCAATGCCCTTCCACTTGTTCAGGTTCCAAAAACTGTAGCTGGCCCCGACGGGGTCGAGACGCAGCGCGTCGTCTTCGTCCGCAGGGCGAAAAGTCAGACTCGGCACAGGCGGTCCGGGTCTCTTTGCATCAACGTCGGGCTCGGCGGTACGGGCTGCGTCGTTGCCACCGCTGTTGACGTCCGTCTGCCTGTCCGTGGCGTGTAGTACGTCGGAGGTTCGCATGTTGCTTGGTGGGGTGGCCCCGCCGTTGGGTGGCCTTGCCGTCGTCGTTGTTGTCGTCGTCGATCTTGTTGTTGTCGCCGTCGTCATCGTCGCCGTCGTAGTCGACGACAAGGGTGCCATAGCCGGTACGGTTTGCTTCTCGCCCGGTCGAACCCCATTTTGCGATGCATTCCACGGGGAACTTCTCGCTTGGTTGACGGCGAAGTGCGGCGACAAAGGCGAGCTGGTCGTCGCGGCGTACGGCTGTTTGCGGGCGTCGCTCGCGAGGCCACTCAGGGGCGTGCGCGACGCCTTGCTGGGTGAGATGGAGCGCTCCGTCCGGATGGGTGTGACACCGATGCCACCACTACCCAACACTCCGTTGCCTCCGCCCCCACCCCCGCCTCCGCTTCCGCTGACTACACTACCGATCAGCGAGCTGGGGCGGCTGCTGCCGCTGCCGCCTTCGATGCCCTGGCGCCAACTGAGAATACGGTCGGAGCTCCCGCTGCCGCCACCACCCGCGACCGCGGTCGTGGCGGGGCTGTGGACCGCCGCAAATGCCTGCGACAGGGAGCCGCGCCGAGAGCGGGCCACATCGCCCATGCTCGACCGCGTAACAATGCTGCCGCTGCGGCCAATCATACCACTGGCACCACCACCACCGCCGCTGCCGCCGCCGCCGCCACCGGATCCGACGCCCGTCAGTTTCCGGCTGAAGCTGGAGCCCGTCTCCCAGCTCTCGTGCTTCCGTTTCTCGGCGGCGCAGTCCTGGCGGAACACCTTGATGATGCCGGTGTCGTCGCTCGTGACAATGATGTTGCCGTGGGAATGGGTCGACCGCGCCAGGTACGCGGGGGACACGTCGGGGCGCGGGCGTGGTGGTGGTGGCGGTAGCAGCGGCTGATGCAAGGTGGGGGCATGCGCCGTGGCGGGGCCGTCCTCGTGCTGCAGCGTGTGGTCGGACATGCCGGACTGCGACAGGGCCATGGACTCTTCGAGGGACATGAGGGTGACGGGAGGCGGGTTGCACAGGTCGTAGATGGGGTCACCGGAGGCGCCAAGCAGCTGGCGGGTCTGGGTCGGGGCAAACACGGCGGTGGTGACGAGGTCGCTGCTGTGGGCGTCAAAGACCTCGCAGGGGTACTTGTCCTTGCCGCTGGGGTCGGCGGGGCCGACGCTCCAGATGTAGGCCTTGCGGTCTTCGCTGCCGCAGATGACGTACTTGCCGTCGTCGCTGAAGCTGGCAAACAGCTGGCTGCTGGCGTGCTCGTGGCCCTTGAACTTGGCCTCGACGCTCTTGTCGCGCAGGTTGTAGATGCGGACGCGGGCGTCGGTGGAGGTGATGAGCACGAGGGCGTCGGTGGGCTTGCCGCGGGGCGGGGTCATGGTGACGATGCCGGTGATTTTGCTGCCCTTGGCGTTGCGGCCGCGGGACGAGCGCACGTGGATCTGGGTCAGCGGCTTGAGCCCGTCGGTCTCGAGGACGACGCAGAAGCCGTTGAGCAGGCCGGCCATGGCGGTCTTGCCGTCGGGCGAGAAGGCCACGGCGGTGATCATGTCGGACATGGGGGACGAGAAGGCGATGTTCTTGTCGGGGATGCTCCAGAGGCGCAGGGTGGCGTCGAGGCAGCCGGCGAGGAAGAAGCGGTCGTCCCGCGGGTGGAAGGCCACCTTGCTGACGAGCTCCTTGTGCTTGAAGGTGCAGAGGCACTCGTCGCGGCTGGTGTGCCACAGCCGCACGGTCTTGTCCATGGACGTCGACAGCAAAAAGTTGTTTTTGCTCCAGCTGAGGTCCAGGACCTCGCCCGTGTGGCCCCGAAATTCCTGGACGGGCCGTTCCAAGAACACCGGCGCGCTCAGCCGTTCGCTGCCGCCGCCACCGCCGCCGCCATGGCGCGCCTCCTCTTCTTCCTGGGCTCTCCGGTCTTCCGGCGTGGAAATCACGGCCCAGACGCGGACGACATGGTCCCGGCCGCCGGCAGCGAGGTACTTGCCGTCCTTGCTGAATGCGGTGGCCCATACGGCGCCGCCGGTCGTGACCTTCTTCTTGTTGGTCGAGCCGCTCACGCTCACGGTACTGCCGAGCGCGGTCTTGCTGCTGTCGGTCTCGGTATCGCGTGGCAACGTCCCCACCAGTTCCTGGGCGAGGAACATGCGGTCGAACTCCTTGGTCTTTTTGTTGTGCGACTTGATCCGGATGTACCGGGGCGGTGCCTTGTGGTGGGGGGTGAACCCCGCGGCGTCCACAAAGGACGAGAAGAGCACGGCATTGGACCCGTCCGTCCGGGGTTCGCCAAACTCGGAGGCGTAGTCGTTGGCATCTCCCTTTTTCCTACTGGCCCTCATACTCAAGCGGCCCAGGAATCCTTTTCTGGTGGAAGAGAAGTCAGCTGGAGAGCACGGATGATGCAAATGGGCTAAAACTACGAGCGGTTCGTACTTCTTTTCTCGGCCTACATCGGCTGCCACGGGTACATGGCGTGGGGAGCTGTCGATGCGAGACAACAACCCGTCTGCGGCGGGATTGTCGGGGCGAGAAGACTGGCTGCGAAGTTTGGACGCCTTGGACAGGTCGGTGTTCGTTCGCAAAAAGATGTGCTAAACCGGCCGCGTTAGTAACAGTAAAGGCAGAACTAAAGGGTGGGTCACCACGAAAAAAAAAAGCAAAGGGACAATGGCAACGAAAGGGGCAGTGGTAACGTCTGGGGCAGGGTCGTGGCAGGGTCCGAAACAGGACAAGGGGGGCTCGCGAGCCGCGTTCATCGTACCTGGGACAGGGGGTCTATGGATGCATTGGCGGACGGACTGCTCGACTGGACAGACGCCGCGGTCGTTGGTTGCGTCCGGATGGGTTCGAGTTCCTTGCCGGTGGTGGTGCCCGAAGGTGCCCGCGCAAGCCGTGACGTGCGCCGGGTGACCAAAGGCAAGGCCGCGGCAGCGGCAGTGGCAGTGGCAGTGGCGGAGGAAGGGGACGAGGAGGAGGCTGCCGCAGTGGGCGATTCAACCGTGGCGCTCGGCAACGAGGCAATGCCGCTTCGTGGAGGAGCAGCCGCTGATCAACACCGTTAGTCGGGCTGACGGGGCCGCGTATGCCGTGGTAACCGGAGCTCAACCGGAGGAGGCAGAAGTGCACAACAACGACCAAAAGGGGGGGTACGCATGCAAGTCACACATGCATCGTCTTCTTGGCAAAGCCCACTTGGGCAAGTAGAAAATGGAGACACACGACGAACGATACAAAGAAACGAAGATCCAAGCAACGGGGACGCGTGTCCCAAGAGGACGGACGTAAGACGGGCCATTGCCCAGACGGATGGGGGAGAAAAAGGGTGCCTAGAAAAACTGGGGACATATTATGCTTAAAACGACCGGGAACGGCAACTCTCCGAGGTGCGGAAACCAAAAATAAAATACAATAAAATAAAAGAGCACACAAACGTACCGTTGCCGTCAAGTGACGTAGGTGTCTTGGGAGCACGGCTGGACGCAGACACGTCCTCACTGGGCGGTGGACGGGCGGCCGAGGAAGACGAGGGCGACGAAGGAGGAAGAGCAGGCGTCTCCTCGTTGTCGTTGTCGTCTACGTCCACGTCCCCGTCCCAAGGACGACGATGGTGGTCCTGGCCGCCCTTTATGGCTCCGACGATGGCGGCCATCGTCCATTATGGGGGCGTTGTTTTCGTTTGCCTTGTCCTGCCAAGGGGGTCGAAGGGGCCCAACTTCCGGATCATCCGCTTTTCGTCTTCCCTCCTAGGATGGTTGGCTGGCTGGCTTGCCGGCCTGCTGCTGGTTGAGCTGGAGTGGACTGGGCTGAAAGCAATATAACGGTCGTGTGGGGGTGTGTGTATAGTTTGATGCCGAACAAGCTCCCCTTTTTTAACTGGGAACACGAGCGAACCGAGCGACAAAAAGGAGAACGGCAGGGCGAACAAGAGAGCAGGCGAGTGGGTGAGCGGGAGCACTGCGTTGGTCACACTGCGCCAAGAACGAGAGGGAGCTGCTCGTTGGCCAGGCGAGGGTGGTCAGATAAAAGGGAAATAAAGAAAATAAAGGGAAAAAAGAATTAAAAAAAGAAAAAAAAAGAGAAAAAAACCCCCGACGCCTCACGTTATGCAAGTGAAAGCGGTCGATCTCAAAAAGATGAGACGAAGAACTGCCTGTGAGGATGATGATGGGAGAGCAGGTGAGCAAAGAAAAAATAATCACATGGAATAAAATTACAGGAAAAGACAAAAAAAAAACAACAGACGTTGACGAAAATGAGAGGCGACAAATATGGAGCCAACTGGGAGAAACGGGCAACAGGGGGGAAAGAACGAGCTTGCGATCCGGAGATTCCGTTGCTGCCGAATTGGGCCTTAGCGGGGGTGTTGGTGGTGCAGGTGCGGCAGGTGCGGCTTACGGAGGATTCGTTTGTTCTGGTACTTTCTTGTTTCGGGTCGTTGCGCTATGGAACGGAGTATGATTATGGAGTATGTGCTAAATTGTAAGAGCTCAAATTGTAATACACAAGACAAAGAGTGTAGAGGACCAAAAAGCAAAAAAAATGCCAGCTTGGCTATATGCGCGCATGTCGCGAAACGGCCGGAAATGAGACCGCGGGTTTGGTACACCGTCCCGTCTCGTCGGGCAAAATGGCTGACAACAGCGCCATAAAGGGCAAAACGCCGGCATGTCAGAAAGATTGGAGGGCTCACTGTTTAAGCATGATTACACCGTACGATGGGATGAACGTGTTGACCAGCATGTCTGCTGTATGTCTATTGCAAATCTGCTGCATATCTGCTGCATGCCCTTGTATTTTGTATGTGCTGCCGGTTTTACAAAGGAACCAATCGGCACGTGCGAGAAGGCAGAGCGCGCGGCAGACGACGAGGCAGACACGCGACTACACTCTACCTGCCGAGACCACGACGAGCGAGCTGCGATGCATCTTCTGTTTTCCTCGCTTGTCTAAGTTATACGTAGTAGAAAATGATTCCGCCAACGGCCGTCCATTGAAGCTGTTCCTAGCCAACCGCCCCGTTTACCAGCGTCAATGACGTCATCGCTTTTTGTGGCAAGCAGCTACGGAGTAGCAAAATGTCCACTCCCCGAAATCAACGCTTTTGTCTATGTCCCCCCGTGGTATCCCTGTGTTTGTTTTTTATAACATAACTTTATATTATGGACGGTGCGTCCGCGTCGTTTGTCTCACCGGCGCCCCCCTCCTCGCCGTCGTCCTCCGCGTACTCGTCGTCCAGGTCGTACAGCGGGTACGTCAGCAGCGCCGCGATGCCGCCGAGCGACGCCAGCCGCCGCCCGCTCTCGTGGTCGCTGCTCAGGATCTTGGCCTCGCCGCCGTCCGCCTTCACCTTGTCCACCAGCGCCACGTACCGCTTGCGCGTCGCCGCGTCGTGGCTGCGGAACAGCGCGTTGTTGACCAGCAGCGTGCCCCCGCCGCGGCCCACGGCGCCCTCCTCGACGGCGCGCGCCACGGGGCGCAGTCCGTACGCGACGCGGTGGCTGCTGTCCGTCGAACCAGTCGTACCGTCTGCGCTGCGCAGCCGCTGCTCGACCGTGTCGACGAGCTGCGTCTCCGTGCGGAACTTGCTGTCGGCGAGCCGCGCCGCCACGGCCGGGCTCTGCAGCACCTCGTGCAGCGCGTGCACGTGGCCCGAGCTGCAGTGCACGACGACGGCGTTTTGCGCGAGCCGCCGCAGCGTCTTGTCGCCCGTGCGCGCGGCCTCGGCCGCGACATACGCGCGGAAGTTGGCCGCCGTGTACCCGGGGCTGGCCAGCAGCAGCACGCGGTCGGGCGCCTCGACGAAGTCGACGGCGCGCAGGAGCGTCGCGAGCGTCTTGGCGTAGAACCGGCGCGTGCCGGCGTCCTGGTCGGCCCCGCCGCCACCGGAAGCGTTCATCTTCCGCGGCAGGGCACTCGTCACCCGCTGCTTCAGCAGCGTCTGGTAGTCGGTCAACAGGCAAATGTTGGCGACGCCGTCGCCGCCGCCGCCGCTGCCGCTGCCGCCGCTCATGACGACGGCGGCGACGGCGCCCGGGCGGTCGGGCCGCAGGGCCTCGTGCAGCTCGGCGAGGGCGACCGAGTCCCAGCCGTCGTGCTTCCAGAGGGTAAAGGGCCGGTGGAGGGCGAGGTCGAGGGTGTGGTACTGGCCGAGGTTGACAAAGGGGTTCTCGGCGACGACGACGCCGGTGACGCGCAGCGTGGAGGCGGCCGGGTCGAAGGCGGTGGCCGTGACGCGGACGGTCAGGTCGGTGTGGACGCGCGTCGACGACGTGGACCCCGTGGCGGTCTCGTCGACGACCTTGCGGACGGCGTGGGCCTTGAGGATGTCCTGGGGGGCGATGAGGTTGTTTGCGTGCCACTGGGGGGTTAGAGGAGAAGGTCACATAAAAGAAAGAAAGAAAGGAAAAAGAAAGAAAAAAATACCATGTCTTCTGGTTCCGTCGGCAGCAGCGAAATGCTGCCCTCGCCGACGGCCTCGAGGTTGGCCGTCTTCTTCTTGGAGACAATCTGCATGGCGCGCGAGTCGAGAATCTCGTTGACGACGAATCGATGCGGTCCAAAGTGAGGCCCTCGAGGCCGGACGACGCAGGTAGCGAAACGTTCAAAAAGTCAAGTGGTTTCGAGGTTGAGCTCCGTGGCGAACGGCAATCCCCGCATTGGGCAAGTAGAGGTGTACTTCGTGCTCTCTAAAAGTCGCCTCTGCCCCGCGGCAGCTCTAGCCAGTCAGATGACGTCTATTCTTGTGCAGTTGGCAGGTCAGTGCAGTAGTGCTCTGTATTCTGAACTGTTTCATAACCAACATGTGAATTTCATCAACCATATTTACCAACTTCCATATATATAAACATAGTAACCGAGCAGGACATTCACCAATCTAGAATGCATTTTTTTTACGTCAAGCTGACATACAGTAGACATACAGTAGCCTAAACCTTGTTAATATAGCACTCCCTTTGAAAGAACATCCGTTTACTGGCTCTCAACCGTATTAGTTTCATTTTCTGGTTTGGTCTTCTCGCTCAAACTGTCTAGATCTTCGGCTCTGACAATGAACTAGTTGGAACAATGTCACATCGAATTCTCTTCAAGTCCCATCTCCCTTCCTAGAAGGCCCGCGCATGATGTGAACGACCAAAAAGGTTGTAGCCGATATCGTAGCCCAGCTGTGATCGACACGTCTTTTAGATCCGGGGTTGTCTCGGTGTCTCCTCTGCCTCTGTGCTGGCCCATCGGCGAAGCGTCATCGTATGCAAGCTATATCCGAGCAATGCAGCAGCAAAGGAAAAAGGACGTTAAATAGTCTTTTGCCTACTACTTGCTCGTCTCGTCTTTCTCCTCAAAGTTCTGTTGTCGCGTCTAAAATATCTTTAAACATCGCACACACAAAATGTCGATCACGCACATTGTTCTGCTCCAATTCAAGCCCGGGGCCGACCCGGCGGCCGTCAAGACGGTGGGTTTCATTTGTCGTAACAAAGCTCTCGAGATTGATCACAAGGCCATACACTGACACGCGCAGACGTGCCTCAACTTGCTCGCGCTGGCCACGGCCTGCGTCCACCCGACGACGCAGACGCCGTACATCCGCAGCGTCACGGGCGGCACGGACAACTCGCCCGAGGGCTTGCAGGTCGGTTTACCGTAGTGATAATGCCTACAACCGACAATCCACTGACCTCCCAGCACGGCGCCACGCACGGCTTTGTCGTCGAGTTTGCCTCGGCCGCCGACCGGGACTACTACGTCCAATCGGACCCGGCGCACCTGGCGTTTGTCGCGTCGCTCAAGGGTCTTGCAGAGAAGATTACCGTGGTCGACTTTACGCCGAGTGTTTTCTAATTCGCGGGAGAATTGCCGGAAGTACAGGAGCAAACAAGAAAAGGGGAAGGAAGTGAAAATGAGATGGCTTTTACACAGTTCGTTTCTGTGATCGTCGTAAACATCAAGCATCAATAAAGATTCAATAAATTCAATAAAAAGGACCTCAAGAAACACAAGATCAATTCTTGAGATCGTACTTCGTGCCATCAACCCAAACCGTCTGCGTAGATACAACGAGCACCTGTCGATATCATCATTGCCTCGTTGAGGTGAAGGCGAGGCACCGCGTTGGCGCCCTAACTAGCGATATTAATATTCACGCCAAAATCGGTCAATTGCTATCAATTGCGCCGACCAAAGGAAACGACAAAGACTACACACCGGCAAACGACCGGTGTGCGCAAGGCGGCACGACGCCGTCGCACGGAGCGGTGCCGAGAAGGAGAACAAGAAAAAAAAGGAAAAAAAAGAAGAAGAAAACTAAACATAATAAACCCCCCACCATATCTCGCCCGCAAAACGCACATTTCGCTTCGATTGCGTCACATCTCCATTTTTGCAGTATAAATCGCTTGTCGCCCTGCTTTTTGTTAAGGAAAAAAACTCCATCTCAATTTCCGTACCTTCTTGTCATCGTTACGTGAATGTTCAGAATGGCAGCGCTCTCCATCAACTCGACGATCAAGCTCGCGAGCGGCTACGAGCTGCCGCGGCTGGGCTTTGGCGTACGTGGCCATCGTTTTCTTGTGTTTTTTCTTTTTTTTTTCTTTTATGTTTTTTCTTGTGTTTTTCTTCGATTTTTAGGTGTTATTGCTAACAATCTCATAGCTCTGGGCAGTGTAAGACACCATCGTGATCATCGCCGTACCCCCCCCTCGTCTAACAATTCTGCAGACCCGCCGACCAGGCCGAAGTCATTGTCAAGCAGGCCTTTGACGCCGGTTACCGTCACGTGGGTGCTTCCTGTTTTCCGTGCTTGCGTTGTCTTCATCCAATCGTCAAGCTGTCTGCTAAACATCACCCCCCCCCAGATCGACGACGCCGCCTCCTACCTCAACGAGGCCGGCGCCGGCGCCGCGATCCGCTCCTCCGGCATCCCCCGCGACCAGATCTTCTTCACCTCCAAGGTGCCGCGCACGGCCATCTCCTACGACGGCGCCAAGGCCCAGGTCGCCGCGACCCTGCGCGAGACCGGCCTCGACTACATCGACCTCATGCTCCTCCACGCGCCCTTCGGCGGCTCCGCCAACCGCAAGGGCGCCTGGCGCGCCCTCGTCGAGGCCGTCGAGGCCGGCCAGGTCCGCTCCATCGGCGTCTCCAACTACGGCGTCCACCACCTCGACGAGCTGCGGCAGCACATCGCCGAGCTCGAGCAGGAGCGCGGCGGCCCCGGCGCCGGCGGCGTCCTCGCCGTCGGCCAGTGGGAGATCCACCCCTGGCTGGCGCGCCGCGACATTGTCGACTGGTGCGCGCGCCACCACGTCGCCGTCCAGGCGTACGCGCCCATCGTGCGCGGCCGCCGCTGGGGCGAGCCCAAGCTCAAGGCGCTCGCCGACAAGTACGGCGTGTCCGAGGCCCAGGTGCTCATCCGCTGGAGCCTGCAAAAGGGGCTCGTCCCGCTGCCCAAGAGCGCGACGCCCGCCCGCATCAAGAGCAACGCGGACGTCTACGGCTTCGAGCTGACCGCCGCCGAGGTCGCCGACCTCGAGACCGACGAGTACTCGCACATCTGCTGGGACCCGACCGTGAGCCCGCTGGATAAGTAGGGGGGTTTGGTTGACATGATGGGGAGAAAACAAGGGGGATAATTATAGAATTTAGAAAGAAAGCAGCTTCTTTATAGGCTACGGGCCACAGTTTATTTTCCTAATCATAGTTGAACTATCCCGTCAGGGCGACTACGGCGCATCCGGGTCGGCGTGGTTCGCCCACACCCGCTCCGCCTGGGCCACCGCTGTCATCGTCTGCCCTGCCGCTGCCGCTGCCGCCGCCGCCGTCGTCGGCTCCAGCTCCAGCACCACGACGTCGTTCGTTGTCCCCCGGCCGGCTCGCAGCAGCGTCCCCGGCACGTACAGCGACTGCTGCGGGCCCACCACCCAGTACCGCCCCAGGTTGAACCCGTTCACCCACACCACGCCCTTGGTCCCGTTCGGCACCGCCAGGAACGTGTCCAGCGCCGCCGTGTTGTTGTCGGCCGGTGTGTCGACCGTGAACGTGCCGTGGTAGAACAGGGGCGTGTCGGCGGGCAGAATGGTCTTTTCGGCGTGGCTGCGATTTCTGTGCCAGTCCGGCACCCCGTCCAACGGCAGCGCCGTCGACGTCCACCCGCGCACCACCGTGCCGCCCACCGTCACGTCCCCCACGATGCCCTTGGCCGGGTCCAGCAGCGCGTTCGTCGTGCGCGCTTCCCGTGAGTAGTAGTCGACGCGGCCGAGGTTCTCGACCAGCAGCTGCAGCACGGTGTCGTCGTCGTCGTCGTCGTCATCCCTGCCGTTGCCGTCCGATTCCGCCTGCAAATCGACATGCACCGCCGCGGGCTGCGGGTACGTGCTGTCCATCACCCCCACGCGCGCCCCGTTCACATACACGAGCACGCGGTCGCGGGGGCGGTCGCCCGGCTGCAGGAGGCCGCGCGGTGCCGTCGTCGCGTTCCGGAGCACGCGGTGCTCGTACAGCACAAACCCGTAGGCCTGCCCCAGGGCCTCCATGGTTACGGGCGACGGACCCGTGCGGTGGCGGTTCGCGTGGGCCCGCTTGGCCACGTCAAAGAGGCTCGCGTACGGCGTCAACGCGATCGGCGCCGGCAGGCTCATCCGCGGCACGTTGGCCGGCGGCGTCGGCACCGTCGTCGTGTTGGTGGACCCGGCGGGACCGCCTCCCGCTCCCGCTGCGTACCGCACCAGCGTCGCCCGCAGCAGCGCGTACAGGTCCGTCGTCCGCCCGCTCTCGTCCAGCGGCGCCCCGTAGTCGTAGCTCGTCGTAAACGGTGCCGTCACGTTGCCGGCGCGCCACAGCGCGCCGTTGCCGAACCCAAAGTTCGTGCCCCCGTGGAACATGTACAGGCTGATGGAGTTGTTGGCCCGCAGCACGCCCTCGATGTCGCGCACAAACTGCGCCGCCTGCGCCGAGCCCGGCTCCGCCGCCGCGTTGTGCCGGTTCGTCGCCGCCGACGCGCCCCAGATGTCGGGCGCCAGCGTGTAGTACTCGCCGTCCAGCAGCGGGCCGAGCATCGACGGGTCCGTGACGTAGCGGCGGCGCGCGGCGAACCCGCCCTGCGGGTCGCCGTCGACGGCCGCGAGGACGCCCGGCACGGACCCGCCCGCGAGCGTCCAGTCGACGCCGCCGTCGTTGGTGTAGAGGGGCACGTCAAACACGGCGCGCAGCGTGTCGCGCAGCGCCGCTGTGTACGCGTGGTCCGCGCCGTAGGAGCCGTACTCGTTCTCGACCTGCACCATAATGAGGGCACCACCACCACCACCGGGCGGGGAGCGGGTGATCTGCGTGTCGCGGAGGTCGGCGGCCAGCCGCGTGAGGTAGCGCGTAGCGTGCGCCAGGAACGCCGCGTTGGCGCTGCGCACCGTCATGTTGGGCACCTGCGCGAGCCAGGCCGGGAACCCGCCCCACTCGCGCTCGCCGCAGACGTAGGGCCCTGGGCGGAGGACGACGTGCAGGCCGGCGTCGGCTGCGAGCCGGAAAAACCGCGCAATGTCGTTGGCGCCAGAGCCGGCGCCGCCGGCCCACTCGCCCGGCTGCGGCTCCAACAGGTTCCAGTAGACGTAGCTGAACACGGTGTTGAGGCCCATGGCGCGGGCCTTGGCGAGGCGGTCGGCCCAGTACGCGGGGGGCACGCGCTGGGGATCCATCTGGCCGCCGATGATGACGTAGGGCCGGCCGTGGAGCAAGAACGTGTCGGCGTTGTAGGTGAACGCCGGGGGGTCGGCCGCGGCAACGGGGGTGGCTGGACCGGACAAACCTGCGGCCGCACCGGCCACGGCAACGGCACCTACGACGCAAGCATACGTGCACAGCAGAGAAGCAAGCGGTGGTGATAGCAGCATTATTGCGTTTCGATCTTGATCCTTGTCTGGCTTTTTTTTTCTTCGGTCGCCCTCCTTGCTGCCGCCACGAAACGCATTTCGGTTGTGTCCTCGACCGCGTCTTCCGCACGGCAAGCAATATAAAGCGCATATTTCACCACACTCTTGGCCACAACATTAACCGGTGCACTACCACAGATATCCGGTGTCCATATTTTAAAAAACAGATAAAGCTGATGGGAATTTCCCTTAATTAAAACGGCCGGTTTTGCCGCACAAGTGAGCTGAAATACCAGAAAGCCGGTTGCTGGGACTTCTATTCAAGGTCACATTGTCCACGATACCCGCACCCGGTTACGGTATCACTCTTCACGCGTTGTTCCTTGCCCCGTAACTTTGTACAAGCACTAACTTGCAGCGTAGTTTCGGCTTGCGTGGTGGATGGGCAAATAGTAGACAGACCTGGGTGATGTTCAAAAAATGATAGCAAATTCACGTATAAAACCTGTCGTTCATGGTCTGTCAATTTCGCGTGGCGATGTGAAAAAAAAAGTATGGCAACACCCGGGAATGCCTATCCTAGCACCACTTGCGTCTTCTTGCTGAAACCTCTGTTGATTATCGTCAGATTCGGGAATGAAGGCGTCGAAGTCGGTAATCGACGATCCATTTGGAGTGATCCAATCGGAGTGACGCGGGTATGCACACGCAAGTTTAATAGGCAAACAATTTCTTGCCCATTCCTTTCTGCTTACTCAACATACGAGAAAGGATTGGTTTCCCCCTACCTTGCATCCTACCCAAAAACCACTGCAGCGCGTCGCCAGCCTCAGTCACGTTTATGCAAGAGGTTAAAGCCCGCCATGCATGACGGCGACGATGGCCGCGCCAGCGGCGAAAGCAACAGCATATATCCCCGCCCGATAAAGGTACTACCACCAGCCCATAGTGTACTTTCCCAGGCATCTTGGCCGTGATTTGAAGAGGCATGTCTGACTTGTGGCTTAGTTTCGGCTTGGCCGCTCTGTCGTCCACGCCGTCGCGGAGCTGTTCGACGACACATTTCCGCATGTGTTTCGCCTCGCCGTTCAGCCGCGCTTCTGGTACCGGCCGTTTCGGTACCTTGTCTCCCGCTTGCCGTCGCGTCTGCAAGGGCTGGCACGGCGGCACTGGCCCGGTCCTTTTCTGCCGCCCCGTGTCGTCCTGAAGACGCTGGCCAAGGACGCCGAGACGTACACGGAGTTGTTTGAGAACGAACAACGCATGTACCGCAAGTTGCAGCCGTTGCAAGGGCACCGAATCCCCGTGTATTACGGAGAGGCCAAGAACGAAGGAAAGCGCGCTCTGGTTTTGTCCCTGGTCGACGGTGTCAGCCTGCGCGCGCAGGTCGAGCCGCTGCTGTCGGTGGAGGCCTTTCGGCGCCGCGTGGAAGCCGTGGCGGCCGAGCTGCAAACATTCGGGGTCGTGTACGACGACTTGAAACTGGACAACCTGCTGTTGGTGGACGACCGCCTCGTCGTCTTGGATCTCGAGTGGGTGTTTGAGCCCGAGCCCGAGTTTCTCGGCCAGCATGCCCAATCGTTTGTTGTGGACTTTGTTACCGTCTACAAGAGGTATTTGAAATCTGTAGACGACGCATTGTAAGGTTTACTGCATGGTCTTTATTTTTTTTCTTCTTTTTTGTGGGCTTTTAGACAGTGCATCCACAGAGTCTACGGCGGGAGTGATGATGTGCACATAGCGGACGGACCTGGTTTTCGTAATTGGTAGCAGAATGGCACATAAAATCTATCGTTCATGGTCTGTCAATTTCACCTGGCGACGTGAAAGAACATTATGGAAACAGACGTTTACGGGGACACGCCTATCTTAGCACCCCATACGTATTCTTTTTGGCAACTTCTCATTTATTTTCCCTTTTTCCTTGACCCTCGTTTACACGAAACAACCACCGTATCAGTACGCTCGCCACAGCTCCTTACGGAAGCCTTCGGTCAGCCGTTCGTCCTCGCCGTGGATCTCTTGCCACCCAACAAACCCCCGGTCGAGAACGTAGACCGTCTGTTGTAGTCTCCCACTGCTGGCCTCTGCCGTGGATGCCGATGACACCCCCGTCGCCGCCTCTTTCACGGTCTCGGCTGCTGCGGCGGCGGCGGCCGCCGCCGCCGTTTGGACTCCATTCTGGGTGCGCGCCGCCTCCTCCTCGACCGCCCGCAGGTACTGCAGCGCCGCGCCCGGCCCGCGCTGCTGCGACAGCGCGCAGTGGAACACGACCGTGTCGGCGTCCCGCAGCTTGCGCACGAGCGTCGGCAGGGTGGCGGACAGGCTGCCCGAGGGAAAATGCAGGGAGCCCTTGATGTGGCCGCCAATGTAGTCTGTGCTGTTGGTGAGAACGATGCGCGTTTAGATGCATAGGAGGCACGACGACGCCAGAATAGGACAATACACCCACCGTCATCCCGCACGTCGACAATAGCCAGCTTCGGGGAGTCGGTGGCGGTGGCAGCGGCCAGGAGCCGTGCGGCCAGCTCCGCCGCGGACATGCGCTGAAGCGAGGCAACGGTGGCCATTGTTCGCTTTGTAAACACGCAACGGATGGAAAAAACGAAATGCGCGAGGCAAGTAGGGAAGACGAAGATCCAAAGCTGGGGATTGGAGTTCTTTAGAATCCGTGTTTTTGACGAGTTGTTGGTTGTTGCCAGTTTAAGTGGGGCACATCTCTTCCGAACCGATCTGGCGGGCCCAGGCGACCGGGGACATCAACCACCACTGTAGAGAGTATTCGGTGGAAAGCTTTCTTCCTGAAATGCCCGTTTTTCTATTCAAGGTAATTTTTACTTAAGTAATTCTATAAAATGCCGTGTCGTGTTGTGACCGACCGGCTCTAATATACAGCTTTCCTGTACACGCTCTGTCTTGGCCCATGCCCGTCGTCTTCGTTCCGCGCGCCGGCCGCATCAACGGCCACCGTCGGCGCCGTTGTCTCCACGGTCTTTGTCGTTCACACCGTGTCCTTCGTCATCGCCATTGCTGGTGAGCTCCTCCCCCGTCGGCCCGCTCGTCTTAACGGCCGCCAGCGTGTCGTCGCTGTCGTTGGTCCCCGCCGTCCCCGTGGCCGCGGTGGCTTTTTCTGCGGCGGCCGCCAACGACGCCGATGGCCCGCTGCCGCTGTCGCCACCGCCGCCGGTTGGCACACCCTGCACACTGCTCGCGCGGCTCACATCGGCGCTCTCCGGGTCGTCCGTGCGCAGACCCAACCTCTTCTGCGCCTCGGGGTCTTCCTGGTCGCCACCCCGCCAATCAGCCGGCCGCATCTGCGGCACGCCCTCGGGCCCGGCGGTGCTGATGCTGATGAGGTCTTCGGGGGCTACGGGCACACCGCCGATCTTGGTCTGCGCACCACCACCGCCAGCGCCTGCCGGCACAGCCTCCGCTACCGTCTCCGCCTCGGCCACGTGTTCTTCCTGGACCGCCCGCCACTCCACCACCAGCCGGTCGGCCGCCCGGCTGCCCTTTTGGCTGCTGCCCTTGATGCCGTCGAGATCGTCCCAGTCCACGGCAAAGACGCCGTGGTCGTCGGCGACGCCGCCCTGCTCGGGCCCGTTGCCCTCAAAGAAGGCGTTGAACCAGACGTGCGCGACGGACGTCACAAACGCGAGGCCCGCCAGGCTCGTCGGCGTCCGGTTGCGGCGCTCAATGGCAATGTTGACGTCGCTGGTGGGGACGCGGACAGGCGTCTTGGGCCGGAAGACGACGGTGCGGCCGCCGGGCTCGTCGGCCGAGGCAAACCAGGTCTGCTTGTTGTTGTTGTTGTTGTTGTTGTTGTTGTTGTTGTTGTTCTTGCATGTCCGTCCTGAGGATGACGATAGCGACGACGACGATGGCGTGGCCGCCGTTGTGAGCGCAGGGGTGGACTTGCTCTTGTCCGGGGGCGGGCTGCTGCCGCTCCGGCGTCGTTCCTCTTTGGTGGCGTCGGCGAGCGCGCCGTCGGTCCGTGGTCGTCCCAATGCGGTCGACTTTTTGCTGTCCGTGCCCAGATGGTCGTTGTCGCCACCATCCCCTGCCACCGTGAGCCCCGCGAGGTCGGACACAAAGTCCAGCAGGCCGCCGCCGCCCGGGGCGTCCGCCTCGACCACGGTGCGCTCGTCGTTGGTAAATGTGTGGAACACGCGGATCTTCTTCCCCTCGTCGACGTAGCCCTCGACCGACAGCTTGACGCCGTGCCGCAAGCCGCGGACGTGTACGGCGACGATCTCGACGGGGCGGTCGACGTATGTTCGTTTGTTTGCGGTGGTGGTGGTGGTTGTGTTGTTGTTGTTGTCGTTCGGCGGGTGGGCGTGCGCCCAACGGTTGACGTACCGGAGCCAGCGCCGCTGCGAGGGGATGGTGACGCCGCTGCCGAAGCCAGGCCGCATGCGCCGGGCCGTGAAGCGCGCGAGGGCCTGCTCGGGGGTCCAGCCGCACTCGGCGACGAGGTAGCTGCAGGCCATGGTGCCGGAGCGGCCCTTGCCGGCCTTGCAGTGGACGACGACGACGCGGTGCGTCTGGGCGGCCTTGTCCTTTTTCGCCTCTTTGTCGTCATTTTTGGTGTCGGCCACGCCGTTGTCCAGAGGACCTTCGCAGTCCGCCCCCAACCATTGCCGCATGCTGGCGAGGATCAGCGGCACCAGCCGGAACGGCGGCGGGTGGTGGTCCGGCCAGGGGTAGTGGCGGATGCGGTCGTAGACGGCGGCGTCCGGGTAGCCGGTGCCCTCGGCGCGGAACTCCCAGATGGCCCAGTGCTCGCCGTGGCGGGCGTCGAGGAAGGCCACGAGGCGGTCGAGGGGGTTGCGGTAGGCGCGCTGCGGGTAGGTCTGGGAGGGCCCGGATCTTGTAGAGGAGGGTGAGCGAACAAGAACCAAGCCAAGAATGGGTACAAAAGAGGAACGTCGACCTACGTAGCAATGATGTTGGACGTCACGTAGCAGAGGTCAAGCCCCGTCTCGGCGTGTTTGGCTCGCGGTCCGGCCACGATCTGGCGGAGGAGGGACGCCATGGGGGCAAACGAGCTCGGGGACACGAGATCGGGACGAAAGAGGTCGGACGAGAACAACTGGTCGAAATCATGTGTTGGGACGACGTTGCAAAAGGGGTCTGGCAGCGGGCGGTAAGGTTTTTGCGGAACAGATGGTCAGTTCAAAGCAAAAGAACAAAAAACACTAACTACGGAATGTTGTTGTTCTGGGGGTGTGGCCTTGCTGTAGGAGAGCAGGTACAAAAGAGCCCTGTAAGTTGGCCCTGACCCCTTCCATCGGTAACGGTGCAACGACGTCATCAGGGCTTTTAGCGCGGGTGATCCGCGTTGAACGAGCGGGCTTGATAGGGCAGTTGTGGGGGGACGGAGGTTCCATGCAACAAAGCAACCACTACGAAAAAAAAGAAAAAAGAAAAAAGAAAAGAGAAATACGCCTTTTCGTCATCATTGCTGCAAGGAAAGAGCGGTAAATTGAGGTGAAAAAAAAAACAGCAAAAAAGAATAAGCGAGTACAAGTACAAAATACGGACAAAAACCGGCGGCGAAACCAGCATTCACCATCCGGGTTTTCGTCATCTCGCCTACCGAACTCCCAAAACGGTATGTATAACCTCTTGAAAAAAGCCAAGTGCAAGGCAAAAGCCGGAAAAAAAAAAAGAAAACAAAAAACAAAAGACGTGATCAGAGAACAGCCGGAGCTGTCGTTTCCCATCTTCGACATCTTCGAGCCCCCGTCTCTGTCCTCCGTCTTATAAAAGCTTCCCCTCAAATCCACCTCTCGTACTCGTATCTCGTACAACTCTTGTTCCAATCTTCCTTCTTTCCCCATTTTCGCTTTCCGGCAAACCCAGATATAACGGCGCGTGCCTCCTTCTCATCATTATCGACTCATTTGTTCATAGTCGGGTTCGTTTGACCTGGGTGGCATGTGCCAGATAGTTGCATGTTTGTCGGCCTTGTGTCACGGTCGTTCTTAATGCCAGCCAGAAAAAAGACATTTTCCCGAAAACGTTGCAAATCGTGTCTTGCTCGTTTGTGAACGGAACGTCGCTTCACTGGCTGGGCGGAACTTTGTCTTGTGGGTTGGGAGCTCCTGTTGCGCTCTCCCTTTACTGCGTCTTGCGGGGCGCCGGTGCCGCACCACCCAGGTACTTGTGAATGTCCGTGGCCGAGTACAGCTGGCGCACACCGCCCTTGACGCCCTCCCACACCTGGCGGACGACGGGGTTCATGCCCTGGGCGCCCGTTAGGTTGTCGATGCGGGCCTCGATCATGCCAAAGGTGTCCTGCACGTGCCCGCTCTGGGCGTACCGGGAGCGCAAAAATGCCGTGTACAGGCCGATGAGGATCCACGAGCCTTTGCGGAAGGCGATGGCCGAGAGGCCGACGCGCAGCCACAGCACGATCTCGAGCAGGGCCACGATTGACATGGACGAGTCGTAGTACTGCTTCACGAAGCGGGAGATGGCGTCGGCCACGGGGTGGGCAGCAAATTGGGGCTTGGCGTCGGGCGACGCGTTCGGGCCAGCGGCCAGCGGGCGCGGCGGCGAGAGCGTGGGGATCAGGTTCGTGCGCGTGTAGGTGGCGACGTGGAAGACGGAGTAGACGGTGTAGGGCAGCAGGGCCAGAACGTACTGGCGGGAGTACAGCCAGACGAGGGCCATGACTGAAATGTGTTAGCAGAAATGAGATGCAGTACACAAAAACAAAAAAAAACGACGAAAAGAAAGGCTAAGCAAGATGGACACAAAAAACCACGTACGCAGGTATTGCACGTTCTCGTCGTTGAGCAGGCCGACGGCGCCGGCCGCCCCGGTTGGTGCACGGCCGTTCCGCGCCCGCGCGCGGAAGGTCTTGTAGACAACAATGCCGTAGGTAGCGGCGGCCGCCACAAAGGCCGTGCGGTAGGAGACGCGGGCCCAGAACGTGTAGTAGTTGAAGCGAATCCAGGACAGCGTGTACCACAGCGTGCAGAGGATGAGCGTGAGGTGTCTGCCAACGGGTAGGGTTAGCGAACTACGCGAGCAAGGTTCTCGTTGTCGCCGTACCAACGACGGCAGTAAACGTGATAGATCGTGTGGACGACGGATTCTGAGGAAAAAACCAAAAAAAACTCCGTCACAAAAAGGATCGAGGGAACGTACCCGACAAACCAGCCAACTAGAGCGACATGTCGTTAGCAAAGGCTACATCAGGGGATACAGGATACTTCTTGAAAAAGGCACTCGAAAAAACTCGAGAAAGTTGGTTCCTTTCTTACATTGCAGTGTCTTTGCGAGCGTCAGCAGACGCTCGGTCAGCGGCAAGCTCGCAGGCGGCGGAGGAGCCATGGGAGCGGTGTGGATGGCGAGAAATGAAAGGAGAAAAGGAAAATGAGTAAAACAAAAATAAGAAAAGATGAATAAGGAAGCAAAACAAGGACAAAGTCGTCGCTGGTGGAATCAAAACGTGCTTTGCGGGTTGGTGGGATCGTGAGAATTGGGAAGAAAACAACGTGCTTGGGAAAGCGAGGGGGAGGGAAAATTGATTACGACGTGGCCTTGGAAAGGAGGGAAGCTGCGAGAAAGGATGGGCGCGAGGGAGGAGGAGGAGGAGACGGGGAAATAAATAAAATAGCAAAATTAAATGCAAAAAAAAGGTGGGCGAAAGAAAGTGACAAAACCCGCCCGAGGACTTGGCTTCTTGCTGCTGCCTTGCCCCACAATAGTGGCCTGTGCGTCATCGGCGTCACTCAGCGTCACCCAGCCAGCCCGAGCTTTGTTCAGGCGCGGGCATTGTGTCGTAACCGGAAAGAACGAAACAAAGCAGGCCAGCCGCAGCTGCCGGACGTGGGAGGCGGCAAAAAAAAAAAAAAACTGCCCAAGAAGGCAATCGCAGAACAAACAAGGCTGAAGAAAGACACGTGAATTGGCTTGTTATGGAAGCATCGCATCGCATCGCATTTGGTGATGTTTATGGAAATACATGAATTGGGCCTGCGAAGCTGACGAAATGGCGACGATTGTACGCAACGTGTGCGGTCTGCTTACTGCGAGGTAAGACGGCTACCAGAATACAAGAACACCCTAGATGTCCAATGCCATGAGAATTGTCGCCGTTCCAGAAGAGGGCTTCAAGATAGTGTGTTCAAGAAGAGAGCGTCTCCCCGAAATGCGTATTGATGCCAATGCTGTTCCACGAAATTCAATCCATCTTGGTTCTGTCTCGTGGCGTGCTACGACAACAGCTCGCGCAAAGAAGGCCCCTTCAACCAATGGATATCCCGCGATTGAAGCTCTTCCTTGGACGTAGAAGCTCTGTCTAGAGAGCTCCGAGAGGAGCTGCTTCTTCGACAGAGCTTGGCCGAGCTGCGTTCGACGACAACCGGCTGTGTGCACAAGACGCAAACCCGGTTCTCGTCTCTTCGTTGGTAGTTCCGATTGAGTGAATCGTCCGTGATGCCGGTACGCAAAGATGTAACCTAGAAAAGAAGGCATGTAGACGCCCAGCCGCTACCAAGGGCGAGGATGGGCACCGGGTTTACCTTGCCACCTCGGACTTCCCCACCAAACCAGACTACACGCAACAGCGGCAGGGACAGCTAAACGTGATTACACAACACGTGCTGCGTTGTATAAAGCCGTTGGTTTGCTGTCCGTTTGGTCGATTTACATCACGACTCCATTCTCCAAATCAACCGCAACCACAACAATCCACCATGACCGTCATCCACCTCGCCCACACCGTCCCGGTCAACCCGCCGGGCGCATCCCCCGTCCTCACGCAGGCCCAGGTCTTTGCGGGCTTCCAGCGCAAGATCCGGAAGCCGTGGGAGTTTGTGCCGGCCATTGAATCTGCCCAGGTGCTGGCCGACGAGGGCGGCGTGGTCCGGCGCCGCGTCGTGTTCAAGCCGGATGCGTCCGGGTCCAGTAGCAGCAGCAGCGAGGCCGCTGACCGGACCGTCGTCGAGGTGTGCACGGAGCACGCGCCGAGCCGTGTCGACTACGAGCTGGACAACGGCAGCACCGTGCTCAACGTCATCAGCGCCGGGTCGAGCGGCGTCGCCACGGACCTGTACGTGACGTACATTTTCGCGTGGCGGCACGACGACCTCGAGGCGGGCAGCGCGGCGGCGCAGGCGACGGAAACCCGGCACAAGGAGGCAAGTTCGTCGCTGTTGTTGTTTTCGGTCCTCCCATAGCCAAGCTACCGTCTAACCAGCAGCTAGGTTGCCAAGAAGGCGGTCGAGTCGAGCATTGCCACCACGCGCAAGTTGGTGAGCCAGGGGGAGATTCAGTGAAGCCGGCCGGGCGACGTTTTATGTTTCTACAAGTGTTCGGAACAGGGAAAAAAAAAGAGTGGTTTTTATTATGGTGACGTGGCCAGCTCGACGTCAAAATCTATCTACCTCTATGCTATATGCAAACAAAAAAAAAACAAAAAAAACAAAAAAAAAAAACAAAGGACAATCAGATCTACACGGGCCGCCGTGTCTACTCTGTTTTCCGCTTCCTTTTGTTGTCTGCCGAGTTATACAACTTCGCCCCGACTTGTCGCACCGGAAACGGCCCCATGCGCCTATGCCGTCTCGGTCTCATCGCCGTGCCCGCCTTCGTCGTGGCGTGCAGGCAGATTGTCCAGCTCCGTCTCCTTTTGCTGTTGCCCCGGTTGCTCCGCTGGCGGCTCGCTGTCGGGGCTTGTCTTTGCCGTCTTCTCCTTCTTCGTCTTGTCCTTCTTCACGCTCTTCCACTCCACCGTCGTCGAGCCCAGGACCGTCAGGCACGCCAAGACCAGGCCCAGCAAGAACACCCGCCGCAGCCCCAGCGCGTAGGACGCCAGGATCGCCTGCACGTCGGCCTCCGAGTAGAGCGCGTTCATGGCCGCCTGGATGCCCGAGGCGCCGCTGCCGACGACCACCTGCGGGTCGACGTCGGGCGCGCGGCGCGCCAGCTCCGCCACGAGCCGGCCCTGGAACAGGTTCGCGCTCACCGACAGGAAAATGGTGCCGGACATGGTCTGCATGAAGATCATGGCGGAGGTGCCGAGGGCAATGTCACGGCCCTGCAGCACGGTCTGCGGCACCATGAGGGCCTGCTGGCCGCCGAGGCCGGTGCCGATGCCGAGCAGGACCAGACAGCCGATCCTGTTTTGTCAGTGCTCTATAGTTCATTACACACTAGACGATGGGAGAAAAAAGAAGAAAAAAAAACACCACCCACCAATAACCTGTGCTCGTGTTGAGGTAGAAGCGCGTAATGAGGCCCGTGGCCACCGACGTCAGCACGGTGCCGGCGAGCAGCAGGGGGACGTAATAGCCGATGGCGGTGGTCTGTCGCGTTAGTTAGCACGCAGACACGCAAGCACATAGCCTTTCAAAAAAAAAAAAAAAAAAGGAGCTCACCAAAAAACCGGCACTGATCGAAAACAAGGCCGTGCCCACGGTCATGGCGAGGAGGTTGACGCCCGCCTGCTGCGGCGACGCGTTGCCGACGGCCTGGAACCACACGGGCAGGTAGTACGTCATCGTGAACAGGGAACCCATGAAGCAGAACATGTACAGCATGGCGGCGGCCACGGAACGCTGGCGCAGGATGCGCAGCGGCAGCGTGGCGTCGTCGCCGTCGCCCCGGCTCGCACGCACCTGCACGGCCACCCAGGCCGCACCGCACACGCCGGCGAGGCACAGCAGCAGGACGATGCGCCAGCTGCGCCACGTGTACGTGCTGCCGCCCCACTGCAGCGCCAGCAGCAGGCACACGGTACCGGGCACGGCGAAGAGGGTGCCGAGGAGGTCCAGCTTGCGTAGGACGCCGCGGACGGTCGGCCGGGCCATGCTGCCGTCGTCGTCGGTCTTGCCGGCCGCGCTGGGCGGCAGGTTGAGAAACAAGGCGACGATGGGAATGGCCACGCCGCCGATGGGGAGGTTGATCCAGAAGCACCAGCCTGGGTTGTCAGTGATCGTGTCGGAGAAGAGAGGGGTTCTTTCTCATATGAAATAAAAGCACGCCTACTCACGCCAGGTTACGTGGTCGGTAAAGGCGCCGCCGATCGTGGGGCCGATGACCTGCGAGATGCCCATGGCCGCGCCCATCAGGCCCGTATACTTGGGGCGTTTGTGCAAGGGCAGCGCGTGTGCGATGATCTGATGCTCGGGGGTTAGTTTTGTCCTATTTATTTTTATTTTTGCTCGAAAAAAGGAGGACCTACCGTCAATGCCCCCGTCGCCACGCCGGCCGAACCCAATCCCGCCACGGCGCGCCCGACGATGAGCGCCGGGGAGTTCGGCGCCGCGGCGCAGATCACGGACCCGACTTCGAAAATGAGCACGGCCGCCAAAAACACCCACTTGACGTTGAACTCGGCGTACAGCTTGCCGAACGAGAGCTGGAAGCACGCCGAGGTCAGCAGGTATGCGGAGCCGTACCAGCCGATGTCGGGCAGGGAGCGGAAGTCGCTGGTGATCTTGGGGATAGCGGTGGCGATGATGGTGCGGTCCTAGGCGGTCAGTAGGAGAAAAATGAATGAACTAGAAAATATGAACAAATCATCAAAAGAACGTCGTACCAAAGCAACACAGAAAAGGGCGAGGAACAAGGCGGCCATGATCGAGACCAGCTTGACGCCTGTCGGATGCTCGGGGGCGTCCAGTGGAGCCGGCGTCGGGACCTGTGTCGACGACGCCCCGTCGTCGGTGCTTTCCAGTCGAGCATGGTCTTTTTGTGATTTTTTCATGATAATTTTGTGTAAACCGAAAAAAACTAAACAAATGATTTGAAAACTTGAGTGGAACTAATAAAGAGAATAAGCAGTTGCTCAACTGTTTTATGGATAAGAATCCCAAAACGAATGAATGGTAGCTAATATATAGAAAGTAAAGAACAATCGAAATAAAGAGAATCGACAACAGCCTTTCAGAAAGCAAGATGCTCTTTATTTGTAGCAGACCCGTCTCAGGGGGTGGAAAAGCCCCCGAGAAGCCATGCTGGCTCGGGACGCCCGAAAGGCTGCGTGTAGGCAGCCGGACGACAGCAGCAGTGTAAGAACGGGTCAACCATGCCCGGGGAACGGACTCTCAAATACAAGCTCCTCCAAGGACGCCAGGTGAATCGGCGTCGTCCTGCACAGTCGGGAGGGCGGTCCCTGGGGAAGCTTGGCCCGTATGTTGGCCATTACCCGATTAGGATATTAGGCCCCGATGCAAGCCTCCGATTGGCTGGATCGATCGCTGCGACAGTGAGCTTACGGGACAGACCGTGACTCCCGAATCCCCGACCGAACAAGCCGTGCGAACCGCCCCCACACCACGTTCCAGAGGCCGGGGGCATGGGCGGCCTGCGCCAAATCTCACTACAGCCACCGAGGGCCTGTTGTAATAGGCTCTTTCACAGCAGCCGCACACACACGCACCACCCAGCTCGGGCTTTTCTCGTGATCTCTGCGCAAACGGCTGGCCTTCAACACGCGGAGCATGGCCGACCCTCCACCACCTTGCCAACCTTTTTTTTTACTGTTATTCTCATGTGCCTGTCTTCATGGAAAGCAACCGCTAGAAAAAAAACAGTTGTTTCGCCACTGACAAGTGATGCCGCGCGTCCCGAAAACGGGGGATCTGTGGTGTCGTTCGTGCGTTTTCGTTGATTGATTTTATTTTATTATTCCTTCTTTTTATTTTTTCAAAACAAGCGCGCGCTTAGAAGGCGCATTGCATCAACGCACCCCTTTCGTCTCTTGTTACTAGCCCGCTCTCTCATTCTTTTTTTTTTTCTTGCCATGTCCGGTTCGCCGGGACACACGCCGTCGGGCGCTCCGCGGCCGCTGCAGCACACGCCGGCCGTCCCGGCCGTTCCGGAAGCCCCGGCGACGACCACACCTCCGGCTCTTCCGGCTTCCTCCCGGTCCCTGACGCCGGCGTCCGCGGACATCCCTCGATTCCGGCCGCGCGCGTGTGCCCGGTGCAGTGTGTCCAAGCTCAAGTGCAACTGGCTGTCGGAGCCGGGCGAAGCGCCGTGCGAACGGTAGGTCCTTTTCTTTTTTCTTTTTTTTTCTTCTCTTTTCTCTTATTTTTTTGTGAATGCCTACCGCCAGAAAGCTAAACGTTATGCAGATGCGCCCGGAGCAAGACGGAATGCGTACTCCCTAACCTCAAACCGCGCGGGCCGCGGCGGGTCAACCCGACGTAGGTGATGTGCCGTCTCTCCATCGTCACATCGTCATATCCCCTTCATCCTTCTCCTAGACCCCGGGCGTATCTGACCCAAGCAGACGAGTTGGCCAGCTGGAGCAGAAGATCGACGGCATCATGTCGCTGCTGACTGCCAGCAAACACATCCAAAAGACAACGACAACAACAACGACAACGGCGGCGGCGGCACCCCGGCCGTTGGCGCCGGCCACGCTCGCCGGCGAGGTTTCGTCGTCGCCGGAGCGCGGAGTGTCGCCGGCACTCACCGGGCCGCCGTCCTCGTCGCCGCAGTCGCCGGCATCAATGTCCGCACATCATCACCAACCACAGCAACAACAACAACAACAGCAGCAGCAGCAGCAGCAGCAAACATACCTCCACCCCACCACACACCCCATCACCCCCAGCACACCGGGCACGCCGGGTACGACATCCTCGCGAGACCGTTCGTCCGCCCACTCTCCGCAGTACCAATTCCCACAACGACAACAACAGCAGCAGCAACAACCACCACCCCCACCACAGCAACAACAACAACAACAACCGCCGTCATCCATCCCTCTCCTGCGTCTGCCGCCACTCGAGCACATCGAGGTGGCCCCCGGCTTGAAGATTACGTTCCACGATGCCGACTTGGCCCTGGCCGACTACCGGGCGCTGTATTCGCCGTATTTCCCCTTCGTCCCCGTCCCACCCGGCCTCTCCGCCTACGAACTGTTCAAAACCCAGCCGTTCCTGTTCCGCGTGCTCGTCTTGGTCGTGCTGCCCCAGCCGCCGCAGATGCAACGCGACGTCAAGCGCTGGCTGCGCGAGCAGATTGCGCAGCACGTCGTCATCGAGGAGAAGAAAGACGTTGCCGATCTGCAAGCCATTCTGTTATATGCGGCCTGGTAAGTGTACCGGGAGTGAATCCGCGGTCTTTTTCTCTAAAAAAAAATTACACAAGGAGGAAGAACTGACCATCCATTCTGTCGCCCCGCAGGATCGACTCTGGCTACTACATCGATGCCAAGGTGACGCCCCTTCTGCAGCTGGCCACGGGCCTCGTCGCCGACTTGGGCCTGAACCAGGCGGCGCCGACGTGGCGGCTGATCTCCGACTCGTTCGTCTCCGATGCCGCCGCCGCCCTGGCCGGCATGCCCAGCGCCGGCCAGGTCCCGGAGCGGTCGACGCAGGAGATGCGCGCCGTCCTGGGCTGCTACTACGTCTACGCGCTGTCGTCGTCGCTGTTCCGGCGCACGCCCGTGTTCCCCTTCAGCAGCCACATGGCGCGCTGCTGCGACGCGCTGCTGCGCGCGCGCGAGTACGCGTCCGACACCTTTCTGGTCGCGCTCGTCGCCATGCAGCGTCTCGCCGCGCGCATCTACGCGGCGCTGCCCAACCTGGACGCCGAGCCGTCGGGCGCCCCGGCGGCCGCGGCCACGTCGACGGCCCCGACCTACATGACCATTGCCGTCCTCCGCAAAGAGCTGGACGCCCTCGTCGAGAGCCAGCCGCCGGAGGTGAAGAGCAACAGTGAGTCGTCGTCGTCCCCCCTTTCTTTTTCCAACGGTCGGCCGTACTCTTTTCTTTTCGCGTTCGATTGTCTAACAGCCGGGCCCACCGTTCCCCCCCCCCCCGGAAGGCTTCTTCTGGACACACTACCACTCGCTCCTGATGCGCCTGTACGAACCCGTCATCCTGCTGCGCCCGTCCCCGTCCCCGTCGTCGTCGTCTTTGTCGCCGTCGTCGCCCGCCGCATCCGCCCACCCGGCCGACGCCGCGCGCCGCACCGAGCACCTCTGGGCGTGCCTGCAGGCGACCCAGGATTTTTTTGACGCCTACACCGCCATCCCCACGACGGTGCTCAGCGCCCTGCCGCTCATGGCCATGGCGCACCTCTCCTTCGGCATCGTGACGGTCTCGCGGCTGCTCCTGCTCGACGGCGACCCGGACTGGCACGTCGGCCAGGCGCGCCGCACCGTCGACTTTGTGGCGGTGGCCCTGCGCCTCGAGGCGCACTTCCAGGCCGCCGACGACTACGACAGCCAGCAGGACCGCGGCAACGGCGGCGGCCTCGTGGTGGACAGTAGCGCGCCGGGTGCGCCGGGTGCGCCGTCCGCGCCGCCGTCGCTGCTGCGGCCGCCGTCGACGACCAGCGGCGGTTTGGCCCGCAAGCGGCGCTACGGCAACATCGACAACCGGCCCATACTGTTGACGCACCGCGACAAGATGCGCTGGATCCGTACGTGGTACACGACCAAGATCTCGCCGCCACCGCCACCACCGGCGCCGTCGTCGTCGTCGTCGCCGTTGCAGCGGCCGCGGCCCTATGCTGCCATGGCGGCCCGTTCCGGTGGCGAGGCGGACCCATCCGTACCTCTGCCGTCCATGCCGCCAACTCCACAACAACAACAACAACTACCGTTGCCGCCGCCGTCTGCGCACGGCCTGCCGCCAACACAATTGATGGATCTTGACACGGAGGGTTTCACAATACCGCACGACGAGGTCGACAGCGTATTTTGGAAAGCAATCTTCGACCTTGACGGGTCGTGGAACCCTTCTGACTATTGAAAGATGACGGCCATGAAGCCTCTTCTCCTAACACACGCAACAGCATAAAGGCCCGGCCTAGCCCGACGAGAATCAGCCGGCAGCGGGCCACGCCTTCTTCGAGTTTACTTGCTTTGTCTCTCTTTTCGTGTCGCGTCTGCAACAGAAACGGAGGGACCGCGGTTGGCCGCCGCAAGGGCAGTACCACGAAGTGTGTGCAGCAGTATGCAGGTAGCCCGAGTCCGCCGCTCTACGGCAAACGCAGCGGAGTCGTTGCGTCGCAAAGCAACGCCACCCAGCAAACAAACTACAGATCAACCGACGGCCACGCCACAATCCGTGATGGTACGCCAACGGCCTTCGACGCCAAGCGCGCCGTGAATTGGGCGCCATTTGACTGTCGTGCTGGAATGAAGTAAATGCCGACAGAAAGCGACCGGTCTGCACAGCAGGTCGACGTCCGCCTCGGTCGAGCCGCTCGACAAAGCTGTAACGACAGTCAAAGTGTTGTATCTTGAAATTTAGATAGTCGAATAGGCAACGAACTTCACTATGCGACACGGAGAGAACTCTGACGCGCAAAAATATGAAAATTCTCTGAATAAGGTCGCTTGCCCTCGTGGCCATATAAAACGAAACACCTGTTCGAGACAAGTGAATCTCGTCTCAAAGCGAAAGATGGCCACATCGCGAGATCGCTGTAGCTTCAGCAAGCGAAGACCAGTTAGGCGCAAATTAGAGCGGAACGTTGCTAGAAAACACCCTAAGATCTGCCGTGGAAACAGGGCTGGCCAATGTAGCAGGGGCGTTAGCCGCTAGTCCAACATTCAAAAGTGGGTTTTCAGCGGTCCTCGAGGTTTATGTCAGCAGGGTCGCTGCTGTTTCGACCAACCAACGCGCGCTATGCTACTGCCGTCGATTGGCGTCGGCGTGCATTTATGGACGTCGTCGCCTTACCTTTTCCCGTCCTTGTTTACTTGACCGCTCAATTAACCACTCCGCGCTGTTTTAACACCTCGACAGCAGATTGAGGTTGCCGAATCCTTTTATTCTCCCCTCCTGTCTCCTTTTGCTTTGCAAAATGCCGCCATGGCAGCGCTGCCGTCCGCGTCGCTGCTGTCCCGAACGCGGTCCGGCCGCGTGCCGAACGCAAAGCCGGCCTTGGGCAACGGTCCCGGCGCGGTGACCGGGCTCAACGGCATCGCTAATGGCGGCAGCGGTGTTGGCGGCAGTGGCAGCACCACCTCGGCCGTCTCATCGTCTCTCGCTACTGTTCCCATCCCGACGTCCAACATGTCGATCTTCCTCACCAACCTGCGTCTGCTCGACCTCGACCTGCGCCCGGACTGGCCCGGCATCACGGTCCGCACGTTCTCCGCAAAGGATGCCGTTGGCCAAGGCCAGAAGAAGCGGATCCAGTGCGCCGAATGGGCCCTCTACCAGCTATTCTGCCTGTGGGACCCGGAGGAGGCGAAGACGGTGCGTTGCCTGTAACAACGGCAGAGAACATACGAAGGCCTTTTACTAACTTAGGACACGTTTCCTGGCCTAGAAAATGCAACCGCACTTTCCACCTGCGGACCAACTGCAGTCTGTGAACCTGCGCGGTGCCCTTCTCCGCGCCCTCGAACAAGCCAAGAAGAACGGCACCCTCGGCCGTGACGCCATCATCCGCAAGACCATGCTCGACGAGTGCCGCGGCGAGCGGCTCGAGGAAGTGCTCGCCGCCTTTTCGTCGGCCGTCCTCAAAAGGGTGGTCGCCGACGATTACCGCAGGCGCCCGGCCGAAGGACAACCGGCCGAAGGACACCCGGCCGAAGGACACCCGGCCGAAGGACACCCGGCCGAAGGACACCCGGCCGAAGGACACCCGGCAGCGGCTCTGGCGTTGGCTCTCGAAACGCGCGCACACAAGGTCGACCCGACCCAGTTGAATGCCCTGATTCTAGCCCACAAGGCGTCCCTCAGCAGACTGTTGAGGCACAAGGAGGTTGCCCGCGCACGGTACAACGACTTTGCGGAGCTGCTGGACATCAAAGAGCGGAGCCTTGCGCGGCAGCGCGAATCGACGCGGCTTCGTGAAGAGGAGGAGGAGGAGGAGAAGATGGGAGGGGGAGAGAAAGGAGGCGACCGTATCTCCGAAGAAGCCCAGCGCGCGATCGGGCGGCTCGTCCGCAACAACTGGTCTGGCAGTGAGCAGTGGATGGAGACGTTGCTGTACGGTGACACCCGCACGCGCAAGCGCAGCACGCTGTTGACCACATCGCCGGACCGCGTCTGGCGGCGTGTGCAAGCAGGGCGGCTGGCCGAGCTGGAGGGCCGCGACAACGGCGGTCTCCTGGAGCAGCTGGAAGAGCGTGTGCGCTACCAAAACGACCGAGTCAAGCGGTGGGCAGAGTACCGCAAGCACGTCTTTGGAAAACACGACGACAGCACGGATGGCGCGGACAGCGCGCCAAGAGCGGCGACGGCGAGGCCACGAACGAAGAAAAAGGGCGGCATCGACTTTGGGTTTGACGCCCACCACCACCTCTATCCCGCCGCGACGAGTCCGGGGAAGGGCCAGCGGTACCGCACAAACGCTTCGGTGGCGGCGCCCACTCTACCCAGCGACTACGCCAGTCTTCTTCAAGGCCTTGCTGACGAACTCGCCCAGGTGGACAACAAACCACAGCATCCGGCGAAGCCACCACTCACCACACTCCTCCGGACTCGTAGAGAGCGAGATGCCGAGATACCTGTACCGGCCGAGGAGAGTGTGTCCGAGATTAGCGACATCGAAGAACAACCCCTCCTCGCAGAGCCAGCACCGCCCGCTGCGAAGAGCAGCGAAGGGCCATCGTCGCCACCGCGGCAACGGATCTCACTCGCCAAGGAGAGCCTGGCCTTTAGCGTCAAGGCCTACGATTCCGACGAAGAGCCGGAACCACCACAGCAACCGAAACCGCCGCAGCGGCTTCCGCGTAAAGCTGCGCGCGCCGCGGTCGCCACCGTTGAGGTCCAAGAATTGCAGCCGCCACCGCGCGCCGTAAGGACAAGCGGACAAACGTTGCCGATTCGGCCACTGCGTTCCCCACCCATTCGGCCGGCCAAGACGGCTACGCCGCCACCAGTGTCATCCCTCTCACCACCCCGGACGCCTTCGCCCGACGACGTAACACCCCCGCAACCAACAGCAGACGATCGATATGGACGGGAAGAAGAACAGCAGCCACAGCATGTGGTTGTCGTCCAGCCGCCGCCTGAGGACTGCCGCCCGACGTCGCCCGCGCAGGAGCTGGCTGACCAGATCCTAGCCTCCATGAACAACGTGTCGCCGTCGCCCCTGAAAAAGACACGGCACACCCTCTCGTTGGAAGAGCGCACACGCATGAGTATGGCCCGCGCGTCGCGCACAACGAAGGTGCAAAAGGGCGAGGGTGGTCGCGACGACCACATTCACGAAGACGATGAGCCCGAGTTGGACGCGCTGGTGATCCGGCGCAACGACAAGGGCGCAGCCAGCCGCAAGGCGGCGGAAACGGACGCGGAAACCGGGGACGTGATCCGCCAAAACGGTGGGGACACATACGAGGACCTCAATGCCCGCACGCGCAAAAGCATGGCCAATTTCGAGGCGTCCCGCCAGAAGGCACAGCTGGAGCGCAGGCGGTCACAGCGGAGGAGCCGGGCAGCGACGGCTGCACGACGCGACGCGGCCGACAGCGGCAGCGGCGGCGGCTTGTTCGCGCCCATGGAAGAGGCCGACGACAGCCTGCTCCTCGCAGAGGAGCTCATGTCGAGCGCGCAGCAGGACGCCGAAGCGGTCTTCCGCAGCCGGCCCAAAATCAAAATGAGCCCCATCCCCAGTCCCACCCGGGAATGGGACGACGACCACGACGACGAAGACAACACATGACGTTATGTAGTGTAACGAGTTTACTTGAATGCCTAGCGCCTGTATTTTCTTATTGTGTTTCTTTTTCTTTCCACTTTTTTCTTTTACCATGCTTCTTGTACTGTACATGTGCCGCGACATCGCCTCCAAAGTGCCCTGCCGCTCCCGGCCGCTACCTGCCGCAGGGGCTACCTGCCGCAGGGGCTACCACCCCTGCCGCGTCAACTCGCGCACCCGCTGGACCGTTGCCCGAAACCCTTTCTTGAACCGCTCCCGCCAGCGTTCGCTGCGCAGCCGCTTGCGCTTCAGCCCCGGCCGCTCGTGGAACCGTTGCCGGCGGAAATCCGCCTGCACGCCGCTGCCTCGGACCATAACGTTGAGCCTCTGAAATGCGCGCGCCAAATCGACGTGGCCACCCACAAACACGGTGCGCCCCGTCACGGGCTTGAGCACGAGTCTGGGCACGTTTCGTGCCGACGACGACGACGACGACGACGACGCCGAGCCGTCGCCGACGCCGCCGTCGGCCATGTGCCGCTTGTAGAAGTCGTCGCCGGACAAGAGAGCCCACTGCGCCGGGTTGTCGGCGGCGTAAAGATCGCGGAGGGGGTCCGCGGACGGCGCGGCATCGCCGGGCGTCGGCTGAGGTTGGCCGGTTGACGACCGGTTTGGCGGCCAAGAAGGTGTGGTGGCGGTGGTGTTGCCGCTGTGAGACGGCGGCCGTTCTGCTGGTGACCGGGGCGGCGCGCGGTACAGGAAAGTTGTAGAAAACTGTCTTTGTCTAGCCAATGGCCTTGCAAACGGCGCGAGAGAGGCAATAGGAGGACGGAAGCAAGTCGTTGACGAAATCGACGTCGTCGTCGTTCGTGATGCGCAAAAAAGCGCCGCACGCGCGGCTCGTTGGAGCTCCATGAAGGCGCTTTGAGCGGAGAAAAGTCAGTATCTGCTGTCACAATAAGCCTAGGATGTAGAGAGAACCAACCTGCACTTTGTCTGTGTCCCGAATGCCTTGATGGTCCCCAGTTCTGCCAAACGAGATGGTCAGTGGGAGTCGTCGATTTTCGAAGCTCATCTGAGCCGCTTACTACTACAGTACGCAACGCTGCTGGGCTCCCCCAAAATTTCGTCGGCAATACAATGTTCCGGCTCCGACGGCGCTAACTTGGGAAAACGCGCCTGAGCCAAGCAAACGCTTCGCGACTTTTCTTTCGCCCAGAGCCTCGTCGCCGCCACTTTTTTTTTCGGTTTCCTGCGTTTCCACCAAAAGGAACGGCCATTCAACGACGATCTGCTCTGCATAAACTGGGCTGTCAACTTTGATTTTCTGGTACTTTTGCAGGGGGAAACCAGCGATTGACACGATACTGCCAGCGATTGACCAGCGATGGCTTATAACCCATATGGAGGTAAGTGACTTGATTGGCATTTTCATATTCTGAAAGAGAGATTACTGCCTTGCCAGCCTCAGCTATGACATTTGCGTCGCAAAACGTCTTTACAGTGTGCTAACCGTCTGCTCGTCAGGCCACCGCTATGGGCCGCCTCCGAATTTCAACCCGTACGCGGGCGCGAGTCCCGTGCCTGGCATGGGTCATCCGGGCCTAGGTAAGGCAGCGCCCTTTTTTGACGCTGCTACCCTTTGTGTTCAAATCCTATCTTTCGCTAACACCTGTTTATAGGCCCGCCTCCAGGCATGTCTCCTGCCCCGGGCATGGCACCACCTCCCGGTGCGCCACAGGCACCCAGTGCGACACAAGCTAATCGACCAAGCGGATTCCCCCCTTCCTTCCACCCCCCGCCCAATCTGCCCAACAACATCAACTTCAACGCCCCCGTGATCCGCCTCGGCGGCGCTGGCGGCCCCACCAGCATGGGCGCGTCGTCTCTTCCTGCCCGGCCTACTGCACACAACCCGTATGGCCCGCGCGGGCCTGACCTGGCGTCGCCGCTCTCGGCCGGCGGGCCCATGCGCGGCGACTACCGGCAACAGCAGCAGCAGCATCAAGCACAATCACCATACCAACAACAGCAACAGCAGCAGTACCAACACCCGCAACAGCAACAGCAACAGCAACAACAGCAGCAGCAGCAGCACCAACAACAGCAAAACGACCGCGGCGGCCTGGATCAGACGCGGGCCTCCCTCCGCGATACCATGCACGCACAGGCACCCCCTTCCAACGACGAGAAGCTGCGGACAATATTTGTTCACAAGGTCCCCGAGGGCGTGGGCGGCGAGCAAGCACTCGAGCGGCTTCTGGCCCTGGTGGGTAAGCTGCGGCGGTGGGATGCGGGCACGTCGCACCTATCCGACCACAAGGGTGAGCTTTTCGGCTTTGCACAGTACGAGGACCCAGATTCGCTGGCGTCGGCCATTGAATTGCTCAAGGACGTTGAGGTACCGCTGAAGAAGCAGGAGCCGCGGGCGGTGCCCGGAGGCGGCGACGACGGCGATGCCGACGGCAAGGGCGGAGACAAGACGGAGACCAAGCCGAAAGACGAGGACAACGTTGATGGAGACGGTATCGGTAACGGCGAGGTCGACGTCGACGGCACTACGAAGAAGGCAGAAAAAGATGAAGACGGCGTTAAGGCGAACGATGCGGACGACGCGGACGACACGTTCAAGGGCATCAAAAAGGTGCCGCTGCGCGTGGCCTTTGACCCGGTGAGCATGGAGTACATTGAGGCGCACCGCAAGGACCAAACCGAAGAGGCATTAGCCGAAGCCAAGGCACAGCGCGAGACAAGAAAAGCCGCCCTGCGCGCCGCCATCCGTGACCTATTTTACCCGCCGCCGAAAGACGCCACAAGGACAGCCGACGGCGACGTCAAGATGACGGATGCGGGGTTCCCCGGACCCGACGGGAATGTGGAGGTTGTCAACATCCCGCTCGCGCAGGAGGACGAGCTGGCCGACATCCCGGCGGAGCTGCGGGAAATGGTGGCGTCGGAGATTGCGTCGTTCCGTGACCGCAGCAACCGCCGCGACATGGAGCGACTACGGCGGGAGCAGGAGTGGGAAGAGAGCGAGCGACGGCGAAACGGGCAGGACGAGCAACAAATACAACAGCAACAGGCACGGCTGGCGGCGCGGCTCGACGACGCAGCGGCGGCATCGGCGGCCTCGTCCAGTTCGAATACGGTGCCGTTGGGGCCGCGGGGGACGACCCGACCCATTGCTTTCGTTAATGGCAGCGAAACAAACGGCGACAAACACCACCACCAACGCCACCGGCGCGGCAGTGACGCACAGCAATTCAACGACCCGGACACGGACGCGAGCGACGAGGAGCTGTACCGGCGCGAGCAGCGCAAGCAGCAGGCCGAGGACGACAAGCTGTACCAGGAAGCGGAGCGCAAGTGGGTCAACCGTGAGCGCCAGCGGGCGGCGGCGCTCGCGCGCGAGCAGGACCGTGACCAAGCCGAGTCCGACAACGCGTCGCGGCGCCGGGACGAACAGCTCGAGCGGGACCGCAGCTGGGACGACGAGCGGGAGGCCAGCCGCAAGGCGCACCTGTACTACCGTGACCACGCGGCGTGGCTGCGCAAACGCGCCCACGACCGGGCCGACGAAGAGGCCCGCGACGCCGCCGACCGGCGCGCCGAGCAGGACGAGCAGCGCAAGCAGGCGGCCGAGATGGAGACGGCGCGCGGCATGGCCGACTCGTTCCTGGAGCAGCAAGCCATGGAGATTGAGCGGGACGAAGAGGAACGCCGGACGACGGCGGCGACGACGACGAGCAGCGGCGACGTGGCCGCGGCCGTTTTCGCCGGCGGTGCAGGCGGCGCGGCCGCAGCACCACCACCGGCGGCGGCGGCGGCGGCACCGCGCGTCACCATCTCGTTTGGCGCCGCGGCCCAGCGGGCGCAGGCGCAGCGCGGCGGCGCCGCGCGCCGGACGGTGGCCGAGGTCGAGGGCCTGCTGGACGACGAGGAGCAGGAGGCGACGACGAAGCGCCAGCTGGTGCCCATCAAGTTCGAGCCGATGGCGGCGTCGGCGCGGCTGTCGGACGAGGAGCTCAACCAGGCAGTGCGGGCGCTGGCGCAGGAGATCCCGACGGCCAAGAGCGGGCTGTGGGCGTGGCCCGTGGAGTGGACCTACCTGGACGACGCGGTGATCCGCGACAAGCTGCGGCCGTTTGTGGAGAAGAAGGTGGTCGAGTACCTGGGCGTGCAGGAGCAGTTCTTGGTCGAGGTGGTGGAGACGCACCTGCGGCAGCACGGCACGCCCGAGGCGTTGGTGGAGGAGCTGCAGGAGGCGCTGGACGAGGCGGCCGAGGACCTCGTGAAGAAGCTGTGGCGGATGGTCATCTTCTTTACGGAGAGCGAGAAGCGGGGGCTGCCGGCGTGAAGGCAGGGGCGGGCTACGAAAAAAAAAAAAAGAAGTGGGCTTTACCATGTGGTTCACGTTTTGCGTTCTCTCTTTGTCCTTGTCAAGTCATCCTCGTCACGGGCTTTCCAAAGACTTGGTGCAATAAATTTCACAAGAAAAATGTCAAAAATGTACAATAGCAGCATCGTCAGTCATAGGAGAAACGGGGTGTATGTAATGAATTTATTGCTTTTTTTTTCATTTGTGGCAAACGAAGGACAACAGGCGTGGCGTATTACAGTGTAAGCGTCGTACAAGTGGGCGTGCATTTCCGAACAATATGCGGAGACGAAGCTGTCCCCCGCGGGCCGAGGCTATTCATCTCCACACGATCTAAAAGCTTACTCCAGGGTCAACGACCTGCACTCTCAACACCTCCAACCATGTTTTGAACCAACAACTTTGTACTATTTACCCCCTTTTTTTCCCTTTTTTCTCCAAATCATCTTCGCCATGTCGTCGTCCGCGTTTGCCTCGCCGCCCCCGGCCGTCAACGACGTCCTCGTCTCGTTTCCGGCGCCGCACGTGCTGCTCGTCACGTTCGACCGCCCGCGCCAGCTCAACGCCATGCCCGCGGCCCAGCACGCCGCCCTCGACCGTCTCTTTTGCTGGTTCGACGAGGAGCCGTCCCTGCGCTGCGCCGTCGTCACCGGCAGCGGCCGCGCCTTCTGCGCCGGCGCCGACCTCCGGGAGTGGCACGACCGCAACAACGTGCGGGCGGCCAGGTCATCGGCAGACTCCGCGTCCGCGTCGGTGACCCCCGTCGAGCGCTGGAACGCCGCCGGGTTCGGCGGCCTCAGCAACCGCACGGGCAAGAAGCCCGTCGTCGCCGCCGTCAACGGTCTCTGCCTCGGCGGCGGCATGGAGATGGCCATCAACTGCGACCTCATCGTGGCCGCGGAGACGGCCCAGTTCGGCCTGCCCGAGGTCACACGCGGCGTCGTCGCCATTGCGGGCGCCCTGCCGCGCGTCGTGCGCACGCTGGGCCGGCAGCGCGCGGCCGAGCTGGTGCTGACGGGCCGCACGGTGTCGGCGGCGGAGATGGCCGCGTGGGGGGTGGTCAACCGGGTGGTGCCGGCCTCCAAAGGCGACGACGACGCGACGAGAAACGCAGCGGTCGTGGCCGAGGCCGTGCGGCTGGCGTCGGCGGTGGCGGCTAACTCGCCGGACGCGGTGATCGTGTCGCGCGAAGGCCTGCGGCTCGGGTGGGAAGGGCTGAGCCCCGAGCGGGCGACGGAGGTGCTGGAGCGCGGCATGTACGGACGGATGGACGGCGGACCGAACATGCGGGAGGGCGTGTTGAGCTTTGTGGAGAAGCGGCCGGCGGTGTGGAAAGACAGCAAGCTGTAAACGGGGAGAGAGCTACTTTCTATTGCGACATGCATTGTATATACGAGAGCCGTTACGGATACACACGCTAAAGGATGGGCAATCCAGGTCAACAAGGTGGATTAATTGTTTTTTTTTTTTTTTTAAGAATGAAAAGCTTTGTTCATTGACTTGTTATTCGACATCTCAACTTTGGCAAAGCACGCATTTTGTTCGAAATAACCCTCAATATTGTGATTTTGAAGACACTGATAGTACAAAGCGTTCGAGGTAGATAGACAAAATAAAATCAATGAGAAGGAGTGAACAAAAATCGACAAAAGAATAAAATTAGCAGATTAAAGTAAGGTTTTTTCGAAGCCCCTGCCCAAACCAAAACGAGTTTTTTTTACACACATTCCAACCACTCTCTGCCTCCCCGTTTACAGAGCAACCATAGCGCCGAAAACACCGGCGGCAGCCAGAATGGCCGCACCGGCAAGGGCGGTCTCACGGGGACCTGCGTTCGGGGTGGCGGAGGTGGTGGTCGCGCCGCTGCCGGAGCCAGAGCCGGAGCCGCTGCCGGAACCAGAGCCCGTGCCCGTGGCCGTGCTGCCGCCCCCACCGGCCGTGGTCTTGGTGCCGGTCTTGTCGGCCGTCGTCGTGGGCCCGCTGTCGCTGCCGCCTGCACCGCTGCCGCCCGGTGCGCCGGTCGAGCAGACGTCGCTGCCGATGCTCGACCCGCCCAGGTCGCCGTAGGAGCTGTACTCCGGGCACTGGCTGAGGGCGCTCTCAATGGCGGCGCTGTGGGAATCGAACCAGGTCGACACATCGTTCTCGTAGGATTTGAGCGCCGACGAGATGCTGGCCGGGTAGGTGAAGGTGCAGGGGTCGTCGATGCTGACGGTGGCGACATAGGATTCGAGCTGGGCCGGCGGCGTGGGCAGAGATTCGTAGGCGGACTCGAGGGCGGTCGCGCAGGCCATCAGGCCGCTCTCGTCGGCCGACGGGAGGGCGGTTTGGCGGGCGGCCAGGAGATCGCGGCGGAGAGCCTGGTGGCCGGGGTAGAGCTCGAGCGCAGAGGCGGTGGCCGCCGCCAGCGAAGCAAGAAGAAGGGCCTTGGACTGCATGGTTGCGCGGTGCTGTGGTTGTTGAATTGAAAGGAGTGTATGGGGTGTGTATTACAATAGTGAAATTCTGGTGTATCGGCAAAGACTGCTGTCCAAAAATATGTGTGATGGCTGGCAAAACAAACTCACGAAGCTAGTTGACCGCAGAGGAGCTGGACCTTTCTTTATATAGCCCCCTTCGTATGTCCCATAGAACCCCCTTTCTTCCTCATTTGGGTCCCCAGGGTTTTTTTGTGTCTCGGACATGCTCCGTAGACGATTGGCCCTTGCCACTTCGGAAAAGGGGCTGAGGAGGATTCCCAGAACAAAGACCCGTTCCAGAGCGTTCTCCATTTTCTTTCTTAGTTTCTCTTGCCTCGTGCTGGCCAAACCCCTGGGGCCAGGACTAAACAGCCCCAGCGTCATTTCGCTCTCGTCGTATCGCGATCTGCACCAGCAGGCTAAAGAAAGCCATCGTCCCCCCAGAGAAGAAGGGGGGGGGTGGGTTTCCCTTCTGCCTTGCTGCCAAGCTCCCTTGCAGCCGGCAGGCGAACCGTCGTTGCCTTGGGCCTTTCTAGCGGCCCCTCCACGACGGAAAAACGGTGTTTTGCTCATTTCGTTGTTTCTGCGCGACGTAATGGTGGTCTGCCTTTTCATTTGGGCCTTTGTCCGTCTCGGCTCAGCCGCATCGCACTAATATAAAAACGCCAACGCGCCCTGCCGAATGAAACGACGAGAAACAACCAGGACACAAAGAAAAGGCTCGCTTCTGGTCGTTGGCAAGCCACAGACCTAATATAGAGGGTCTTGGCATTGCTTGTTAGGCCTTTTTTGCCCTTTATGCATTGCCTGTGCTGACCCCTGTGTTGTCTGATGCTACCTTGCGCCGCGTCCCTGCTACAAAAAGGCGCTAATCTCGCAAGAAACGACCAGAACAAGGGCAGGAGCGCCGAATGCGCGGGACTCTGACCGCACTGCCTTCCGCGTTGGGTTTAAGGTTATTTGTAGTGGCTTCTAAGAGATCGACTTCATTTTGGGCGCCAGTTTTTTATGCAACGAGATGCGAGAGTAAACTCGTAGCATAACACGTCAGGAATAGTACAAAAAACGGTTGTCCAATATTCACAAACAACAGCCAAACGGGCCTGCAAATTGGCAATATTGAACATTACTGGCCAAGGGCCGTCACCTTTCAGCATCGATTTTGAGCTGAAAAAAACGTTGTCAATGAGGAAAACAAACAAAAAAAAAACCGGTTTACGTTTCACGCTCGCCTTAGATTCCGTTTGTGTGGTGGCTGTGCCCCTTTATTTTAAACTGGACCTGGGCCACAGTCCGGCTGACCTGATGGTCTCCACCCCGACAGAGTATGGAGTATTTCTCCGTATACCCTTTTTGAAATTATCCCGACGGGGTACGGAGTAGAAAAATACGGATCATTACCGTAGATACAACGTACCCGTAGATGGGCAGTCGTCACGGTTGGTGATGAGCATGCAAAGCATCGGGACCTATTCTACTATGCTACCCCTAATGTCTTTTCAAGGTATACAAGGCATGCACCAAGAGAACTTGCACGACCAGCGTATCACGCTAGGAATAAGAATAGCATTGCCATCCAGTGTTCACCAACCCGCGCCAACACCACCTCGTGCGCGGCCATGGTCGGCTGGTTGCACACTTCCCAGCGCAGCCGCACGTTAGGCCGAGGGCGTGACGGATACTTTGGCGGCGGCATTGATTCACGTCTCAGTCGCCGCCGCACTGCATATCTAGAGTGTCTTGAGAGACAAAGGTTATCCGTTTCCATATCGCCTGCCAACTATCTGTTCTCGGAGAATTAGTCACCTCCCACGAAAACCCCCGCCAAGTCCTGCACCACTTCGTCCGCGGTCGCATACCCTCGCGTCCAACACCGGCGGATCACCGCACCCACCGGCAGGCAGTCTACGTTCCCGGGGTACTGCTCTGCCAGAAACAACGGGTCAACAAGCGCCTCGTACGCCTCACGAGCCTCGATGGTCCCTGGTCTGCCGGGGGTGTCCTTATAGGGCCAGCGCGCCGTGAAGATCACATACATCAGGGAGCCGAGCCCAAACAGGTCGAGGGCAACAGACTCCGTGTGGCCGAGGGCGGGGTGCCAGAACGGTGTGCTGGCAAGGCCACCGCCATCGAGGCTCAGGGCACGGCAAACAGAGCCGCCAAAGTCGGCAAGGCGAAGGGACAAAGAGACGACAGAAGCACTATGATCGTCGGCGTCGTTCACGTTTTGTTCGCTTTGATACGCGTCCCTTTCTACCAATAGATTGGCCGGCCGCAAGTCGCAGTGCAGTACGCCCCGGCTGTGAATATAGGCCACTGCCTCCGCGGCCTGGCGGCACCAGCGTAAGGCCTGTCCCGGCGGTGGCGGCTCGGGATGCTTGTCCAAGTAGGTCTGCAGGTCGCTATGGGAGGCCTCGCCGAGGAGCAGCGCACGGGGGTCGTCGGGGCTCTGGCCAAGGTAGCTGAAAAAAATAAGCAAATGAGATGGACGCAAAAAAAAACAAAGCACAAATGGTCATAGCCGATACGTACCGCACAATCCTAGGGTGGTCGCCCAGGTGCTCGAGGATCCGCCGCTCGACGGCAAAGGACGTCGCAACACTGTCTCGGAGTTGCGGCGTCTTAAAGTTGTGCGGGCGTTTTTCGACGACGCCGGGCCGCACGCGGATCACCGATGAGGTATTTCCAAGGTTGGTAACAGACATGGTGATATTTTTAGCATATTAAAAAGAGGAATCTAATGAAAAATGTAAGGGTCGCAGACGTTATCTTGCTTATGTAAGTCTGAGAGATCAATAGTAGGATATGATTGTGTTCAATCACATGTATCAGTCAGCCGGCTTTGTAGTTGGTCATCTGTCATGGGGCCGCTCCGTTTCAGCCACCGAAGCAGAGGTTCCGGCCGTCGGCCCTCCCATTTGCAGGTGCCGGTGCAATTTAGCTGGTGTCCGGGGGCCAACCCGCTCGTTTGTTCACGGAGTGGGCGCCGTGTAGTGAAGCAGTACGTGCTCGGCTGTCTCCTTGCCTGTGCCGCATCGCCGGTGCCGCACCCGGACATCGGAGACTTTCGGCGTCATCTGGTGTACAAGTAGCCAGCTAGGCCAATCTTTCGTGATCCAGCGAGGGCGTTGGCCAGTGGGTTGGTTGTGTCCTTGTGTCGGGTGGCGCATTGCCAGCGGGCTTGCCAGTGTGTATGCGTGCTGTCGCAGCCACAGGTGGCCAAAATCGCGTCGTGTGCAACAGAAGAGTCTGTTGTGGTATATCGTACAGTCGTAGCTTGCGCTCGCTGATTGTGCGAGACTGGGCTCGATGGTTTTCCTGGATCGGCAGTGCGTACGGGCCAAACTGTGTGTTACATGCGTGTCATTGCATCGGTCTGGGCGCTCGCCTCTTACTACGGGGCCTGTCCCTGTTGTCTCTTGTTCTTCCTTTACTCTTTCTTCTTTTATCAGCAAACACGAATACTCGCATTATAACCTTTTTTTATCAAACAAGATATAGGCATTAAAATCATGAACTGGGCGTATTCTAGTACTAGAGTTTCCCGTAAGTGCTTCTATGTTCGTTTCCGTATCCCGATCGCTAACGGCGACCGATGCCTCACTGTTTGTGATATGCGTAGCACTAACGGCGGCGGGGCCCGGCGCGCTATTACCCTCAAGGCGGCCCGGAGTGCGGGGGAATGTATGCACAGTGGCGCTAAACCAAATTCGGTTACGCCACGTCTTCTTTCCAGTGCGACCATACCCCTTTTCGAAGCTTCAGTGCGTAAGCATAGCGAACAAAGCAGTTAATCCTTCCATTCACCGTACTTTGTAACCAACGAATCTATCGAGACTCATCATATTGCTACTCCAAGATCGAAGCTGCAAATATTTCATGCATGTACATTGGTGCTGTTCGTTACTATGATTCCTCGGTAGCGTCTCTATCTGGTCAACAACCCGCGCTGGCTTCCATCATCCTAATTTGTGGCATCTTGGTAGAGAAGGGGCTATGATCGGCTTTGGTAGCCTAAACCTGCAAAGATGTATTCGAAGTTTTCCCTTCCCACAGGCATTGCAGCGGACGTCATTGTAGCAAGAGATAGAGACTAACTGCTTCCCAAGGCAAGGTTCTACAAGAGCGTATTCTCATCAAAGACGAGGCTCGACGGCAAGCTCCATCCATGCAATTGGAGGATCGCTAGATACAACGTCGGGTAGCTGGGCAAGTGTTGTGTTGGAAACAGAGCAGAATGGTATGCTGAAGTCCTCTCATCTTGTATTCAAAGCATGAACTAATACCTTCGAAAGCAATATCGACATTACTACAACCGCCGATAGTACAAACGGGACTTCTATCGCATAATTCCGGTCCAGCATCAAGCGCTCAGAAGCCTCCAACCGCACGCGATATCCCTCCGGTGACACTAACGAACATCACACACGTTGACGCAGCCGAATTCAAGCCCTATGGGGCTCAAGTCGGTGCATTGCACGAACAATTGCGGCGCGTGAAGGAGAACGAAGGTGAAGCGGCAGATAGCCTTGACAGAAGGAGCAGCAAAACAGACGAGTTGGCTGCCGTCTTCGCTGACGGCCACCCACGGCCTGGAGAGCGGCCACCAGCATTGAGGAAAAGCTCTGTCCCTTCCGTATCTTCATTCTCGCCTACAGACGTGCCTGGTCCGAATCGAAGATCCAGTTCAGGATTTGCAGGAAGAGCAGCGCAAGGACCACCGCCGTTGTCGACTATACCTACTGTCTATTTCGACGAAGACTTTCGCTTAGAAAACCCTCGTATATTTGACGTGGTCAGTGAGAGGTCAGAGGTGGTTCGGCCACCACTAGGGACGCTGGATGAAAAGGCGTCAGCAAACTTATATGCAGCAGCACCACGGAAAGCCTTCGCAACTAATGCGATATTACAAGACAAGCTATCCTGGTATATGGACACCATCGAGATGTACCTCATACCATCCATTGCAAGAGCTTCCACAACCTTCTTCACCGCGCTAGGTTCGCTACGGGACCTTCACTCCGAAGCCGCTGAGTCCGTGGAGAAAATCAAGGCTCGCAGGAACGAGCTCGAGGCTCTGGATAAAGAGATTGCAACTAGCGGGCTCAACATTGTGCGGACGCGACGACGATGGGCGAATCTCCAACAGCTACACGATGCAGTCCTGCAACTGAAACATATTGTGGATGGCGTCGCTACCTGCGCGTCTTTCATTGACAATGGAGAAATAGAGAAGGCTGTCGAAAGTATCGACTCTCTCTCGAAGCTCATCGCCGGCGAGCCAGATCTTTCAAAGAAGCCATGCCGGATAGATGGACGGGATCTCCAGTTGAGAGACCTTCGAGGTGCAGCAGCACTACAAGGCGTTCATGACGATTTGAGTACTTTATGGTGCCGGATCGGCCAAGCGTACGAAACACGATTTCTCAGTCTCCTTGTAGGAGACCTCCAGCGTCACGCTGAAGCTGTCTCCACGCAGGAGACACTGGTACGTTGGACCAGCGCGTTGATGCGGTCTCGAGGCGGCCATACACAGGAGCCTTCTGTCTTCCCATCCTATATGAGTGCAACCGACGGTCTTCGGTCCGAGCTACCAGAGCTCTTAACCGGCTTACACCGAGCGGAGCACCTCACAACTGCTGCCGCCGCCTATAGAGAGGCTGCACTAAAGGAGATTCGCAATCTAGTTTGGTGGCCTCTACCTGGTTCAAACGACGATGGCAACGAGTCCATGATGTCTTCGTCAATCGTGACAGAAAGGAAACAGTTGTCCCAGCAACAGAAATCATCCATGCTGGCCCGGAATCTACGAGCCCTTGAGCCTGAAGATGCTGAAGACCTACTGGTCAAAATTTATATCAGCGTCACCGAGACGTTGAGGAGGTTGACGACACATGTCAAACTGCTGCTTGACGTGGCCAGCTCGTTGGGTGACGACTCCCGTCCTTCAGACCTAACGTCTCAGAGGGAGTCGCCACGAACTACTCCTACCGCCAAGACGTCTTCCATGGCCGCACTCAAGGCACAAGAAATCCACAAAGCAATAGATCTACCAAACCTCCTAGGTCAAGCGGTGGATGTCGCACAGGATGAGATTGTCAAACTCCTCCGGGTGCGCTCAGAGCAGAGTACGCATCTACCACTAATCTGGTTCCTCCGGTATTTTACTCTAAACCTCTGCTTCGCTCGCGAGTGCGAATCGATCTCTGGGCGGAGCGGTATCACCCTGAAGACAGTCATCAATGGGCAAATCAAAGACTTTGTACAGCAGCATGGCCAGGCGGAAGAGCGGAAGCTTGCTCGGGGCATGGCGTCCGACCAATGGGAGGCAAAGGACTTTTCAGAGAACGACACAGCGGAGCTCAACAGGATTCTGTTCTGTAGCACCAAAGACCCGGCGGAATGGTCCGATTGCCTCAAAATTTGGATTCCGTATGCAGAACCTGAGCCTCATGGGACTGACGATCCGCAACCCAACGGCAACGGCAAAGCCAGGACTAGGCATGCGTCCATTGACGAGGAAACATTCGTCCTTCCCAACTCCGCCGTTCTTTGCATGAATGGCTTGTCCAGCTTCTTGCAACTGATGGTTGGCATGCCATCGATGGCCTCAGACATCGGGGCCTCATTGGTCTCCTATCTCCAGCTTTTCGATGCACGCTGCACAGAACTTATCTTGGATGCAGGGGCTAGACGGTCGGCAGGTTTGAAGAACATTACCTCGAAGCATCTCGTTCTCGCATCGCAGGCTTTGGCCTTCATCGCCACCCTGATCAGCCATGTCCGCGAGTTTGTCAGACGCTATGCGGGCAGTGGTGCTGCTGCCTCGAGTGTCGTGGAGTTTGACAAGGTCAAACGTCGCTACCAAGAGCACCAGAACAGCATCCATGACAAGCTCGTCGAAATCATGAGTCGCCTGGCCGCCTCACATGTCAAGGCCATGAAACATATTGACTGGGACGATGGCCAGAAGCATGTACATCCCTACATGACGACGTTGGCCAAAGACGCGACCTCGTTGCACCGCATCCTCACCAAGACTCTAGCTCTACCAAAAGGAACTGTTTGTATGCTCATGACACCGGTCTTTGTCCGTTACAAGGTCCAGCTCGGCGAAGCGTTCCAAGAGGTAGATCCCAAGACGGAATCAGGCAGAGACAGGTACGTCTACATGAGCCCCCCAAGCAGCGTACAAAAAGTACTAATTTGGTCACAGCATGCTACACGACGTCGAGCATTTCGAATCCAAACTCGGCAAGATGGTTGGCTTCGGTGATACCGGAGAATACTTGACCAAAATCATCAAGTCCAAGCAAGTGAGCACAGCATCCGCCGCTCCAGCCGCCGCCGAACCAGAAAAGAAAGACACTAAGAAGACGGCAAAAGAGGAGACAGAAGCAACAAGCGGAGAATGTATGAGCTAAGTAGGAGGTTGTTTGAGAGCTATAGCAGGAATGATCATCAAATACGGGAATAAAAGAATAGAAAGCTCACGAGGTCTCTCAAATCTTGCATTTCTATTTTCATCAATTATTTGGTCTCTACTGCTATCCACAGCACAACAGTGCACAAAATAGCTTCACCTCGAAGCATCTCCTAAAAAGCCTATTCTACTAACACGCAATAATATCTACGAAGAGGCAGGGGAAAGCGAATAAGCATACTCTGTAGTACAGTAGGACCTCCGAACATGGGCCAATCACAGATGCTACAATAGCTATTTGCCTCGCTAAACGGCCCCGCAGGGCTGCCCCGTGTTTAATCTCCCTAATTTCCACCTGCGCTAAGGACCACGCCCGATGCGGTAAGCTTGGCGAGCTGGACGGAAGGCGCGGTTGCACGCGTAATGCTTGTATGCAGGTCCTTCTTCTTATGGAACGGATGCCACCGCGAAACCGGTTGCAGTGCGAATTTGCTTCACTTTGTGTTTTCATTATGGGTCTTTTCAATTACGTAAACATACAGCAGCAACGACACCTCACGCCACAACAACACGCCGCCATGGCCGGACATACACGTCGCCCACCAGCCCAAACGCGGCCCAGTCGCCCTCCGCGTAGTAGCGCGGCACGCGCGTGCCCAGGCCGATGCTCCGCACGTCGCCCGCCCGCGCTTTGACGGCGTTGAACAGCGAGCTGGTCGTCTCGATGCGGATTTCGTTGTCGAGACCGGGTGCCCGCAGCAGGGCCGAGATGTCGCGGCCGCCGCGGTGGCTGGCGTCGTTGTCCTTCGTCGACGCCGCCGGGTCGAAGGCCGGCACCGGCACGCCGTTGACAAAGGCCCGGAGCGTGTGTGCGATGCGGCCGGTCAAGTGGAGGGTGTACGCTGGTGGTGCGTCTCTGTACGATGATGATGATGATGATGCGATGGTGCTGGTGCTGGTGCTGGTGTTTGCAGACGGCAGGCGAAACGTCGTGACGTAGGTGCCCACGCCGCTCACGCATTCGAGGCCCGGGATCTGCGTCCACGGCCGCAAGGTCGTCAGCGGCGAGGGAATGGTGATGGTGGTCCTGTTGGCGGTGACGGAGGCCGTGGTGAGCGTCGTCGGCGCTGCATAGGACTCCACGGACAGCGCCCACGGGCCCAGCGTGTAGTCAACCGGCGCGGCCGCGCTGTTGGTCGACGGCGTATGGTTGTGACCCGGGGGGGCAGCGATGACGACGGTGGAACCGTTGGACAGACGCAGCGAGGCGGGCGTGCCGTCACGGACGAGCACTTCAAGGCGGCCGTTTTTGTTTGGGCGGATCCGCCCGATGTTGGGCGAGTGCGCAACCACGTGGACGCTGGTGCGTGCGCCCTCCGTGGAGTTTCCTTGTTCTACAAGGGCGAGAAGCGTCGACTGCTCCTGCGCCAGGGTCACGTTGGTCACCACGCGTCGTCCGTCCGCCGTGCGGGTGTACACTAGGAGCGGCGTCTGTTCGCCCGTCCAGGCGTTGAGCACAAAGGCCGTCCACGACCGGTTGGACGGCACCGCCAACGACAGCGCAAACGTGCCGGCCGGCCCGCGGTTGAGCACGTACACAAACTCCTTTTTGTTGGCCACGTCCGAGCGCCAGTGCGTGTACAGATGGCTGGCGTTCTGGGCCTCGCCGCCCGACACGCCCAGGACGCGGACGCGCGGCTCCGTGCCCCGCTCGCCCGCAGCGAGCAGGTCCGCGGTGACCGCGGCACGCGACGACACCGTGCGCACGCTCGGAAAGGAGCCGTTGAGCAGCGCTTGGAGGTTCGCCGCGACGGCCGCCTGGCCGGTCATGCCGATGGCGGTAGCCGAGGCGTTGAACGGCATGCTCTGTGGCGAAGACGTCTGGACAACAAAAATGGGCAGGTTGGCCGCGGCCATGGCGAGAAGCGCGGCCGACGCGGCCGGCGTGATGCGCTGGTGGTGGTCGTCCTCGATGACCAGGGCTTTGTAGGCCGGGCCGTCGGGACAGAGGACGCCGTTGCTCGCATTGGACCGGGCGAGCACGAGATTCTCGGCGCCGATGTACTCGTGTGTGTATCCTGTGCGCATCAGGACGGTCAACACAAACGTAAGCTCCTCTTCTCTCTCTTTTTTTTTCTTTTTTTTTTCGCACCCATCACGGAAGCGACGTACCGGCCGCATTCAGCTCCTCGGGCCCCGTGCGCGCGCCCCGCGCCGAAAACGGCACGGCCCACGCGTAGAACGCCACGTCGACGCGCGGCACGCCCGTCTTGAGCACCAGCGTCGTGCGCGCCGCAAACAGCAACGTGTCGTTGATGTGCCGCCACGCGGGCTGCCGGGGCCCCCACATCTCGCCAAACTCAAACTGGAACGGCGTGTAGCCGGGCCAGGTCGTGCCCGGGTAGGTGCCGCTGTACGGGTAGCCGTGGACGACGAGCGTGTTGACGCCGGCGGCAAAGGAGTCGCGGACGAGCCGCAGCAGCGCCGGCACCGTCTGGGCGTAGGCGCCGATGCGCTGCGCGCCGATCTCGGTCGAGACGGTGGTGCGGCCGGCGACGTGCGCGGCGCCCGTGAACTGCAGGTAGTTCTCGACGGACTCGCTGAAGCCGAGCGACTCGAGCTCGGGCGCGCCCACCAAGGGGATGTCGGCGGCCTGTTGTGGGTTGTGCGGGTTAGCGGGGGGGGGTTTTCTGTTTGTGGCCTGGGGCATGGCGAACATCGTGTGCTGCCAACGAATGAGAAGAACAGCACCGGGCTCGTCTTACCATGTCCAGGGGGAGGTTGTATGCGGGCTGGCACGAGTGCTGCAGGCCGTGGCCCGCCGCCCAGGTCTGGTAGTGCCGCAAGAAGGCCTGGTACCCTTCGTTGAGGGTGAGCCGGTAGTCCTCGGCGTACCGGCCGCCGTCCGGCGCCGTCTCGTCAAAGGCGTACGTCGTGTTGTACGGCGCGCCGTAGCTGTTCCACAGGTTGTTGGCCTGGAACAGCACGGGCAGGGAGCGGACGGCGCTGTAGCCACGGGCCTGCTGGAACTGCTGCAGGAAGCCGGGCGTCCACCACAGCGACGCCATCATCTCCAAGCTATCTTCCCAGGCTGGCAGAAAAGTTTGGAGTTAGCATCCCGAAGAAAAATAAAACAAAAGAAAGATGGACCCGTGAAACGCGAGCGACATCACCGTACAGTACTCGCCAGCCTTCCGCAAAAGAGCCTTGGTCGTGTTGTCCGCCAGCAGGTGCGCGTCCCAGAAGCGCGTCATCTTCTGGGCGCCCGCTGCGCTAAAATGGTCCACCATCCACGACCCGTTGCCGAGCCACGTCGTCGCGTTGGCCACGGACACGCAGCTGCGCTCGTTTGTGTACCGCTGGTAGAACGCCATGAGCTGCCAACTGCTGCTGTTGTTGTGGCCCGCGCCCGATGGCACGGTCCAGTCTTCTGCCGCTCCCGTCATCATGAGCGTGCCCGTCGTCTTGTCGACGCGGTCGGTCAGGTCGGCGACGGACGTCTCGTTCAGGAGAACCAGCCGGTGCCCGTCGCGCGTGGGCGGCCGCTCTTCGGTGACCTCCACGGCCAGCACCGCCACCAGCGCGCTGCCGCCCCACAGCTCGGGCGCGTTGATGAACCCCTGCAAGGGTTCGTAGTTGAAGTGCACCGCGGGCCGCGGCAGCGGCCGGCCGTGGAGGGTTTCGCCGGCCGCGAGCGGCGCCGTCCCGTAGACGAGCTCCATGGCCAAGCCGGCGCCATCTTCCAGGTAGCGGTCGGTCGTGTTCGTCGACGACGGCGGTGCACGGGACGGCACGCCGGCGCCCTGGTTGGCCCCCAGCGCAAAGTCCAGCACCATGCCGGCGTGCTGCGCCGTGCTGTTCAGCGCCGCCCGGAACAGCGCCGCAAACGCGGGCGTGCCGAAGCCGTACACGGACCAGTCCGTCGACACAGGCGGCTGGCCGTAGTTGTAAAACGGCAGCAGCTCGAGCCCGCCGGCGCCGGCGGCCGCGAGCGCGGCAATGTCTGCGTCGAGGGCGGCCGCCGAGACGCTGGCGTCCGGCAGCCAGTAGCGGAACTTGGGCCGGAACACGGCCGGCGGCGCGGCGAACGACGGAACCGGCAGCGGGTCAGAGGCATCCGCGACAACAGCAGAAGCTGCAGCAACGAGGACGACACTACGGAGAAAGCGGCCGGCAACAGCCGTGCGTTTCGCGGCGGAACGCGTCATCTTAGAAGGGCGATGCGATGCACACCAAACGAGTATCGAAAGCGAAAACGAGAGCCAGTGCTCCATGTTTCTTACAGCAGACTCACGGCTTCTACGAAAGCGACAGGGAAGACGATTGAGATATTCTCTCCAGCGAGCTCTGCCTGCTTTTCTAAATGAAGCAATATACGTGCAGCAGCCTTGCAATGTCGGCTGCGGAGGTGCGTTCATAACGGGATAAACAACACTATCTCGGTGGACTTCAGGCCTTCAACCCAGCCGTGTTCATCAAAGGGATGAGATCTCTAGGTTATATTCGACAACGACCAGAGAGTGTTTCAAGCAAACGAGAAAAGTGTTAATATACATGACGAGTGAATTTTGTTGATACTTCACGACCTTCACCTCGCCAACATCGTCATCGTGTTGATGACGAATGCTTGAGCTCTCACGGATGCGCGTGCGTCTCGACGACATCAGTACTCGACTTATTTGACTTCCCAAGGCAAACCGCGGCGGCTTGTTTAGCCTGGAAGCCGGTCCTGATCGACGCAGACCTTCTAGAAGACGAAGCAACAACACGGCCGCGTCTCATCTCGTCACGTTCAACCATTCTACGGGTCTCTCCTTTCAGACCAACGCCCACACAGGAACAACGAAGATCATACCGGGGGACTGGGTTTCATCTTGTCTCGAACGCCTTGCTGGTGGTTTTCTTGGGCAGGCGGCCTTTCAGACGAAGTCTTCCTGCCTTTTCACCCTATACTCATTTAGCCGTGCCAGCTGCCAGTCGCCCGTTTCTTCGGTTTTCCCGTGTACGAGCCCGTTCTCCCCGGTTCGAAGCCTTCCAGAAGTTTATCCGCCGCGTATGTCCTACGCGCAGACACTGGCAGCCTTCTCAGCCTGCCCGGGTAAGAGACCGGTTGTGCATCGTGATGCGGCGACACAGCGGTATCCAAGGCGGAAGAAGAAAATCACGACGGATAAGATGAAGACATGAGACGGAGCCGACAACAGAGACGATACCAGACATCAACAAGAACGTGAAATTACCAGGCTTTATAGAAAACGCCTTCCGGTCGAGCCTACTTAAACGCCAGATATCCCCCTTTTTCCCCTGCAAATTCCTCTGTAATTTCTTTCCGTCGCCAAATTCATCTCTGTATTTCCAATTCCAGTCCCAAATTCATATCTTTCAGGCTGTCTATTATTCTTCATGTCTACTCACTGTCCCTTGAACAAAGATATTCAGCTATTTCAGCTGTTTCTACTTCTTTGGATGAAAAAAACAACATTGAAAACATGACAAAATGGTAGGTGAAAAAGGGTAAGGACGTCTCTTAGTCCGTGTCGAAGAAGCTGCCCGTCTGCTTCAGCATGTTGAGGTCGACGCACCGCATGACCTGCCCGTCCAGGCGCCGCACCGCCTCGTCGTACCGCCACCAGGTCAGGGCCACGGCCGCCGCCACCACCAGCTGGGCGGTCGCCATGCCCACGCTCGTCGCCTCGAGCAGCCGCCAGAGCCACACGGCGTTCGGCACCGCGATCACAAACGCGCCCGCTACCAGCGTCCGCCACAGCGCCACGCCCGCGCACATGTCCACCGTGTTGCGCTGCGCCGTCGCGAGGTTCGAGCTCGTAAACTGCGTCGACCGCCGCACCATCGGCCGCACCGTCGCGTCCAGCACGTACGCGCCCGCCGCCAGCAGGCCCAGCACGATGCTGATGGCGGGGAACGACAGCAGCGCGGCGTCGTCGTGGCCGCCGTCATCCGCACCGTCGGCACTGCCGCTGTTGCTGCCGCTGCTGCTGCCCATCGTAAACGCGGAGGGCCGCCGCGCGGCCGCCGCCGTCATGCACGACGCCGCGTACAGGCCAAACGCCAGCAAGCCCGTGCCGGCCAGCAGGCTGCCCGTCGCGATGGCGAGCAGGTGCACGCGCGGGCGGAACCGGCACCGGTGCGCCCGCTGCTGCAGCGCGGGGCGCGACCACGCGGCGCCCAGGAGGGCGACGGCGGCGGTGGCCAGCAGCCAGGGCGCCGTCAGCAGGCCGCCGAGCTGGGGCGGCCCCAGCGTGAAGGGCAGCGGCGCGAAGAGCAGGCTCAGCGACGCGGCCATGCTCCAGAGGGCGCACAGGGGCAAGAAGGACACGAGAAACAAGAGCAGGGTCGTGGGGGCGACGAGCGCGCGGGGTGCTTGCAGAAGCAAGGCTCCATCGATGCGGGCGGAGAAACCGTGGGATGCGCGGCGTGGCTGCTGCTGCTGCTGCTGCTGCTGCTGCTGCTGGACCGTGTACGACCAAGGGCGTAGACCGCGGGCCGTGACGTAGTCGCGGATGGCCTCGAGCGAGAGGGTGGCGCGCGGGCGCAGCGGCAGCGCCTTGTTGGACCAGGCGGAGACGGGGGTGTTGAGCGAGTAGAACGAGCGGTCGTAGGCCGTCTCGGGGCAGCCCAGCGCCAGCAGGAGCAGGGCGGCCGCCTGGAAGCAGACGAGGATCTCAAACTGCAGGCGGAAGCCGAGGCCGTGGCTCGACACGACGCCGCCCAGGAGCGGGCCGCCCCAGGTGGTGGTGACGACCACGACGTCGTAGACGGCGGTGCGAAAGTACAGTTCGTGTTCCTGGGGAACAAGTCAGTATTGTGACGAGAACAATGTGCACGAAAAAGGGCGCAGTACATACAAAGTACGTGTCGTGGATGGTACCCAGGACGAGCGTGTCGAAGGCGCCCCAGCCGAGCCCCTGGAACACGCGCGCGGCCATGCACTGCGCGAAGTTGGTGCCAGGCGCGCGCAGGTTCCACAGGCTGCCGGCGAACAGCAGCACGGCCGACGCCAGGTACAGCGGCCGCTTGCCCCAGAGGCGGGCGGCGACGAGGCTGGCCAGCCCCGTGAGCGCCGACACCATCAGCGGCACGCCGGTCAGCGCGGCCGCCGCCGTGTACGAGACGGCGTAGCCCATGGCGAGCTGGCTGTGGACGGTCACGAAGACGGTCTTGAGGACGCCGGCGAGGGCGGCCGTGGTGAGCAGCGACCAAAAGTTGAGCTCCTTTTTCCACCGCGGCCAATTCTGTGGTTGTTAGTGTTGTCTCTGAATTATGAGGTACAAAATCTTCACAGATCACAGAACAGCAAAACCTTACCAGTGGGTCGTCGTTGTTGTCGCTGGGCTGCGGCACCAGCTCGACGCGGGCGTGCTTGCCCGTGCCGTACTTGATCTGGCGCCGGGTGGTCGACGTGGTCGACGCCGAGGCGTAGGAGAGCCGCCGGGTGGTCGTGGTGGTCGTGGTGGTGGAGGCGGTCATGGGTCGCTGGCGGTTGGGGAGCGTGCTGGCGCGGAGGCGGTTGTTGGCCCGCGCGGTCTCGATCGGTTTCAGTCCCGGCGGCCGGTACTGGTACCGGGGGGGTGCGCTCACTGCCGGTGCCGGTGGTGACGGTGCCGGTGGTGACGGTGCCGGTGGTGACGGTGCCGGTGGTGACGGTGCCGGTGGTGCCGGTGTCGGTGGTGTCGGTGTTGGTGCTGTTGTTGGCTCTTCTGTCATCGCCGGAGGGATTGGTGCTTCCGGCGCAGCAACGGTTTCTCTTGTCGTCGTGGTTGTTGGTGTCTTCTTCTCCCTCAGCGACCCCGACGGCGAGACCGTCATCAAGACGGCCGGCTTCGGTTTGGGCGGAAAGGCCACGGCCGTGGCCAGGACGAGCGTGGGTTGCTGGCTTTCGGGCCGTATGGGGCTCTCTGGCTGTTTTAGACTCTCACGGCTCTCTGTGCTCGTCTCGCCGGTCTCGGTTCCGGACGGTGCAGCATCCACGGCGGCGTCTCCTTCGACCGTCGCCCGCCGCGCCGCGACCTGCTTCATCTTGTCGTCGGCCAGTTTCTGCAATTCCCGCTCGAGGTAGTTTTCAAAGTCGGCTTCCTCCGCGATGACACTGTCCGTCCTCCCATCCGCCGGTGTTGGTTGTTGTGTTGGGTCCATGGCAGCAAGGTGTTCTCGGGTATGTGAAAAAGAAAATATAACGAATGATCAGAAGTGGTCCCCCAAAAATATATATATAAAGAAAGAAACAAAAAAGAGGTGTTACGAAGTGAAGATATCGTCGCTGTCCAGCAGACGAGGATGTAGAGCAACAAACATTCACCCACTTGTTAGACGACCATGCTTACAGAATGACTGATAACGAAAAAAAAGGAATCCAAAAAGAAGAAAAGAAGAAAAGACGAAAAAAAGAAAAAAGGAGGGAGAGGAAGAGGCCGAGCGGAGAGAGGGCACGGATGCTATTAAAGAGACAGAAGGAGAAAAAGAACGAGACAGAAAGAGCAAATTCAGAGAGGGAACCGGAAATGGATGCTTCTGCATGTTTTTCCTGGTACGGATGAGGCAACATCGGCATCTAAATCGGGCAGAGCGGAACCTTTCGACAAGGGAAAAGAGACAAACCAAACCACACTCGTCAAACCCCCGTCCACGATGCCCATCCTCTTATTCCTTTCCTAGGCACCCTCACCCATGGAGCCACCATTTTGCTTTTCGTCACCCATTGGCGACGCGGAAGTTTATGCAAGTGAAGGGGAATGAGTGCCGAAAAGGGACGACACGAAAAAGGAAAAAAAAGTGGCGGTCTTGTCAGGGGCAACATCGACATGCAGGATGCATTGCAGTACACATACTCGAAAACCCTTAACAGAATGCCGTTCTTTACCAAGCCAAACACCTCAGACTCTGGATTGTGTCTGTTAACAGAAGAGTAAATAATACAAAAATAAGACAAAAAAAAACACCCAAACGACCACCAGCGATCGGATTCGCTTGAGGCATTGCAAAACGAACTCGACAAAGCATAACCAAAACCAGAGACCGGCAAGGAAGGGTTGCACCGTTGCAAGAATGCGCGTTCCATTATGCAAAACGAGAGAAGAATGATCAAAAAAAGACAGATCGTACACAGAAACCTGGGCCGGCACACAAAAAAACCCCCGGTATCTGGACTTTTTCGTTTTTTTTCCCGCTACCCATGTACCTTCACCGTTTTCATCTACATAGGGGCTCCATTGTGCCGTCTGATCTACCACGGATGTGCTCCGTGCTCGCTGTCTTGCTCTGAACGTGGGATGTGGGATGTGGGCGGAGGAGGGCTGTGCTTTGACCGGGAACCGGGGGTCGTGCCAAGCCTTGCCTTTTGTCCTCGGTAAATGGACGCAACGGCGCACGCCGTCGGGCCAGAATGGAGACCTTTATGAGGTATCACTACCTGTTGTTGTTTGAGCTTGGGTGCAGGCGACAGGGGGGGGGTTGAAGAGTCCCTGGTTGCGGGCTGAAACGACGTCTGAGGCACAGGGTTGATGCGATCGAACTAGCCCAAAAAATACACAAAAGCACACAAACAGATAATGTCCCCTTTGTTCCGTGGACTAGATTGCCTTGTTTTCTTTTTCTGTGGTCTTGTTCCGGCTCAGAACGACGAATGAGTGCTACTGGTTGAATGTTCGTCCACGGAAAAACGGGCATTTCTCGTGAAGACGATGGACCACGACAACGAAAGCCGAGACGATGAAAGCCAATGAAAACCAGGGAATCCAGTAATATGGCTATCGTTGAACGGTTGAATGCATTTCATCGAAAACAGTTATACCAAGAAAATGTACATCAACACATCAATCATCGTGAGATCGTGAGCCAAGAGGAAGAAAAAGGAGGGCCCTACCGGGAGATCCAAATTGTGACGCTCTGCTCGTCGATTGTACGAATTGATCTGTCTTGTCTTCCTCAATGAATTGGACGCACGGCGAGCGAAGGACTCTTGTTACCATACTTATGACGTACCTGCTTGCTGTCCTGCATTGATAGAGCAAAGAAGCAAACCCTGGGAAGGAAAACGACGAGAGCGATGTCGAGTCCAAGAACAACGACCAGGGGTTGGTGACGAAAGAGTCGAAAGAGTCCCTTGAACCAGACCAACCTGGTCCGTTCAAGCAGGCCATCCTGTGTTTACCAGGGATTGTAGAGACGCAGGAAAAAAGGCCACAGGAAGAAAATCCGGTGTCTCTTTTCTTTCGATGGCGAGCTGTGAACCATTTCTTAGGCTTGCTTTGGGAAGTACGGGAAGAACACATAAACCAAGTACGACAGCTACGCACACTTGATTTCTCGTTCCGAAAGTCAAACGTGGAAGAGAATGGAACGATTCCAATGCCATTGCTCGCCGCAGATTCACCGCTGCAACCCTTCATGGCACCACGTCGCAGTATCAAACCCATCACACCAACAACGACCGGCAGCTGGCCATTCCGAGAACAATCTCTTGCCCATGATCTAGTCGGTTCTTTTTTTTTTTTGGTGTATTTCAAACCGTGACCTGGTCGATCACGCATTCCAGATCCACGGTTCCTATGCGTTCGCAGATGCTGTTCTTTTCATTCTCTCTCTCTCGTTCGCAAAACCGGTCTCTTCTCTCCTCGTCTGCTGTCGCTCGAAGTTTTAAAGAAAAATAAATGAAATTTTTCAAGAATGGAATATACCGTGGAACAAAAAAAGAAGACATTGTATCTGAGTTGTAAGGCAGATAATCATGCCTCACACCATACGGACTGCAAGCATCTGGAGAGAGTAATAGCCGTCCCTACTGTTCTTTATAAAAAACATCGATCGTCATCGATAAAAATAAATTGTTGTGGTCGGCTGAGTTCGTGATCTTCACAAAAAGACAGTCTTGGAGGCGTTCGTTCACGATGCGCAAACGGCTCTTATTCTTTAACCGGGACACGATGAACATCTTCTCTAGAACTGTCGACTTCGCGGCTGTCTTCTCTTCAGAAATCACACAACATCGACAGTGATCGACGGCTGCATGAAACAAACGTCCAAAAATAACCACACTAAAAGAAGGCCGTCACACACGTCTTTGTCCCAATTGGCCGGGCTATTTGTTTCTTGCGTTCGAGCTGGCTAATATGCAAAAACCGAGACGCAAACCGTGATTGTCTGCCCGCCGTGCTCACGATCAAACGGGCACAAACGTGATGAGAAACAATTGTTTCCTTGTCGCTGCCATTTATAGACATTGTGATTGGAGCCGTCCTAGTGACGTGGAGGATGGTCTTCTCTCTTGGTTGCCATCGCTGCTGTGATCGTGCCTTTCTCCTAGCACCCCAGCCAGCCATCAACCTGGCGGTCCCCCGTTGGCACGCTTGCTCGCGCGCTGCGTCCCGTTGAGGCTGCGCGTCTTGCGGCACACCCACACCGTCGGCCCCCGCTCGCCGCTCGCCGACCGGGCCCGCTCCATCAGCCGGGCGATGCGCGTCTGGGCCGTGTGGTTGGTGGTCACCGTCGTGTGGCCCGACGCCCAGCCGTAGAAGAAGACGGCCAGCGTCGGCACACCCGTCGTGTCCGTTTTGGTGTCCGTTCTCGCGGCGGTGCTGCTCGTGCCGGTGTCTGGGCTCGCACCCGCGCCCACACCCGCCATGTCCCGCGCCACCGGACGGGCTACGGACGGCAGTGCGCCGGCGTCGACGGCGCGCTCGATGCGCGCCAGATCCCAGTCTTCGTCCAGCACCGCAATGGGCAGCCGCAGACCGTCGAGTAGGGTTGGGTACGCCGACAACGCGCGGTACGTCGCGAGACGGCGGCGGTCGGCCGCGTCGTCGTCGTCGTCGTCGTCGTCCACGTTGCCCTTGTTGCCATGGTCCTGACCATGGTCCTGACCACGACCATCCCCGTCCACCAACACCGCCGCCCGCGCCTGCTCGCTCGCCTGCCCCATGCTCTGCACCATGGCGCGGAACGTCGCCGCCGCCTCGCGCGTGCACACGAGCCGCCGCCCGCGCAGGGCGCCGCACAGCATCGACAGCACGGCGCCCGGGTGCGCCCGCTCGTGGGCCATCTCGTCGACGCGCTGGCGCGGGTGCCACGGCGCTGGGGGGATGGGCGTGCCGTGGGTGATGTCCGACGCCAGCGCCACGAGGATGGACGTGTCGACGTTGAGCGTCGGCGTCAGCAGGCGGTGGTTGCCGGTGCCGCCGGCGACCACGGCCGACAGCGGCATGAGCTGCTGCAGCGCGTGCGCGAGCGGCGGGGGCGGCGCCGTGTGGAAGGGGGTGTCGGCGGTGTAGATGGTGACGGCGACGGGGTCAGTGTCGGTGCTGGTGTTGGTGTCCTCCCGGACACCGCTGCTGCCACTGCCGCCACTGCCCCTCCTGCCCGCGTCGTCGCGCAGAACTCGCTGCAGACGCTGCAGCAACGTGTCCACCTCCGCGTCGCGGCCCGCGACGATGCGGCTCAGCAGGAGGATCACGCGCGGGTACGCGCCCTGGTAGCGGTTGGCGCGGGCGGCCCGCACGAGGTCGCGGGCTGTCCGCACCAGAGAAATGCCGCCCATGTCGTCGTCGAGTCGGTTGTCGTCGTCATCGTCGTCGTCGTCCTCCTCCTCCTCCTCCTCCGCTTCGGCCCCCTCCACGCCACCAAACGGCCACCCGTTCTCCGCCATCTCGATCAGCAACTGCCGCTCCGTCGTCGGCAGCACGCGCAGCCACGCCCGCCCGTCGTCGACGACGGCGTTGACAAACACGCCGTCCGTGCGGCTGCCGCTCTCCCTGCCGCGGACACGCGGCCCCCGCCCCCGCCGCGGCGGCGGCCGCCGACCATCGTCGGCGTTGGCATCCTCTTCGCGGGCCGGGGAGAACCGCCGGTCCAGCGCGAGCACGCCCTGGCACTTTTTGATGGTGCGCCACATGGCCTCCTTGGCGGCCAGGTTCGACGCCGCTGCGCGCACGACCGCGTCCGCGGGGCGCGCCTGGATGCCGTCCGGTGGTCCCCCGAGCAGCAGCCGGGCCGCCCCCGCCGCCTCCGTCTTCAGCATCGCCACGTACGGGCCGACGCCCGGCCACTGCGGCTGCTGGACGCAGGCGCGCAAGGCGCCGCGGAAGGCCTCGTACTCGGCAATCAGCGCATCCCAGCGTGCCAGGATAGATGCGGGCGCATCGTAGTCGTCCGAATGCGGCGGCCGTGGTGGTGGTTGTGCCGGTTCAGTGCGGTTGTTGCGCTGTGTGGAGCCGCTCTCCATTTTGTGTGATGCGAAAAGAAAAAGAAAAAAGAAAAAAAAAAGCAAAATAGAGGTTTGGCGGAACAAAAAACAGGCGGGGACCGGCACTGCAGCGCTGATTTTTCAGGGCGATTAGCGCTCCGTAGTACAGCCATAATTGCCACGACGTCAACAAACGTCGCTGATACTGCTATTCAAGTTGGAACATGATGGTGTTGTCAACAATCAATTATATTCTCATTAATCCAACGAGCTAAAATGCTACGGAAACCATCAGAAAACATGACCGTCACAGACTGCAAAACCAAATAACCACAAAACGATATCATAAAACACTCCATAACTCACAGACAAGGATTAACGGTATTAGCTGCCTGAGAGATGCCCGCAAAACCGAATATTCACGCTCAAAAAAAAAAAAAAAAAAAAAAAAAACATTACGAGGGACAGTGAAAATGTCCCAAGAAAACCGCCGTCTCACCATCCCTCCCGTTGCTGCTGCTCCTGGCGCCGCAGTTCTTCTCGGAACACGTTGGTCGGGCCCTTGCTGCCGGCGGTCTCGTCCACAGCTTCGACTGTGGTCGTCAAAGCGGGCTTGACACTACTGCCGCCGCCGCCGCCGCTGCGTCGCTGCCCGTAATAGTCCTCACGCACGCCGTAGCCCTTGGCCGAGAACGACGACGTCCGCTTCGACACCAGCCCGCCAATGCACGGCAGGCGGCCGTGGTGCCGGTACGACCACACGCAGAAGCCCAGCAGCAGCGACAGGGTGGCCAGGCCGAGCACGATCGGCAGCGCAATGGCCAGCGCAGAGACCCTCTTGGCCGTCGGCGGCACCGGCGACGACAGCGTCTTGGTCACGGTTACGGTGGGGCCCGCCACGCGCATCGCTTCGGGCGCGCCGTTGACCGTCTCGGCGTAGGACAGGTACAGCGAGACGTTGAGGGCGGTGGCGTTCTGCTCGGCCAGCACGGTCGGCGTGACCGTCCAGGCGTAGACCCCCTCGCGGGCGGGCACGGCGGCCTCGAGCGAGCCGACGTTGTTGGCGTACTGCGTTTCGATGTCGATGGTCACGCCGGCGGCAAAGTACGCAGGGTCCCAGGTGACTGGCCGGCGAGACGGAACATTCAGCAAGTTTGGTTTTGAGTAACGGACAGACGAGGGCAATCCTACTGTAGTATGTGTGCCCCGGGACGAGCTCGCTGCCGGCCTGGGGCTGGCAAAACGGTGCCAACGTGCCCTGGATGTTGGCGCACGCGAGCACGGCGCCGGCCGGGCCGGGCCCCGTGGCCGTGACGACGGGCGGCGTGCCGGTGCTGGTGGTGGCGCTGGGGCGGCCGCTGTGGTCCACGGACAAGACGTAGGCGGCGGTGTGCGTCAGGTAGCTCGGCGGCGCGCCGACGGTGGTGCTCTTGTCAACGGCTGGCGTGACCGTGGAGGCGACGCCCTCAGCGTCGATGGACACCCACGGCGGCGGGGCTGTGTTGGCCCGGGGCGCCAGCACGGATGCGGCGGTGCCCACGGCGAACAGCGCCAGGAGGGTTTGGGTGCTCTGTCTCACAGACATTGTGAAATGCGTTGCTGGATGTTGGGGGGGGGGTCCAATAAGAAGGTTATCAGGCAGTAAAAGAAGGACGAGGAAAAGGCTTCCGTAAACAGTAGAGGGTCGGATCTATGTGAACGGAAAGCTACGAGGCCATATATGCCAGCCCAGGACAAGGCAGAGGAAGGCCAAAAGGAAAGGAAAAACGATAGAGCATGCATAGGACAGCTCAAGCTACGGACAATGAACGAATCAGGGAAGAGGGTGAACCGTGGTCCTGCAGCTTCGACGGCATGGGGGTGAACAAGAAGGCGTACTGTGGTTTCTCGTCATCTACACAGGACATTGCAGCATATATTAACCGACCGCAGTTATCTCCCCCTCGGAGGACGGTCTGCTCCCGCGGCCAGCTTATTGCCCTCCCTCCCCCCTCTTCTACCCTCCTTTGCAGAGATAGGAACGGCATGGGCGGCATGATAACAAGGACAACAAATGAGAGCAAGTTTCCCGTCTGCTTTGTTTTTCTGTCTGCGGCCGTCGGTTTCTCCGTCTTGGGTTACCTTGAGGGTGAGCTCTTTTGCGCTTTATTTCTGCGTCCATGCTTTTTTTTCTTGGTGGCCCGTCGACGTGCAATGTCCAGCATGCTGGCCAGTTCTTGTTCGTCACACTGGCTGGTTTCTTTTGTAGCAATTATGTGGCCCGCGGCCGAAACGATAACTTCGAGCGCTATTTCCTTTTCTCTCTTATTATTTTTCGTCATTCATGCGAAAAATCCATCGCTGCTCACACAGAAAAAGCTGGCGCTATCCCGCTCACACCTCACGTAGGAAACCATCTTGGTTTCTTGATCATGACGTGCTCGACGATTGATCTAGAAATACAGTGATTTGAATTGTATACTTGACATCGTGTTACCATTGCACCATTGAAGGCATTCTTCCTTTGAAAAACATACATCGAATAGCCGCCGCGACAGCCGGGGTATCATCGCTCTTGTGTCCGTTGCGCCGAGAAAAAGACGGGAATAGAAAGAATAAAATAAAAAATAAAAAACACAGAAAAAAGTCAGAAAAAAGACAGAAGGAAACAGAAGCAGAAGAAAACAGAAGAGAACAGAGAAAGGAGGCAAAAAAAAAAAGAAAAGACAGAAAGAACATGTCCATTCTACAGGTGAATCAAGCTGAACGACCTCTTCTAGAGTTCGTTAGAGCGTTCCGCCACGTGTAAGTCTTTGTCGATCTGGCACTGCGCAGGGGAGTCAATCCGCCGTGTGTTCTCGGCCGGAGTGATGTCGGACACGTTCGTCTGCTTTTTCTCTCCCGTTCCCGGACGCAGACCTCTCGTCGCAGTCATCATCGTCGCAGTCGTCATCGCCACTGTCCTCACTACTATCGTTGTCCTCGCTTGCGCCGCTATAGACCAAATTGGCGAACATGTCGTAATCCCCCGAGGGTTCACCGCGCTTCCGCCTTAATGATGTTGCGGCAAGCGATCCGCCGCCGCCATATTTCCTTCGTAGTTTTGGCGCAGAGAGAGGGTTGGTTTCGTATGTCGCGTCGCTGCCGTCCGCAGCACGAACACGCACGACCCTTTCTACCCCGTTTGTAACGAACGGGTTTACCAGAAGCAGCACCGTCCAAGCAAACCGGGCGAAGAGAAGCGGCCGGCAGTCGGAGGGAAGATACTGCACGAGCGTGTTTTGCATGTCGTTACCGTACTCCGTAGCGTCCTTGTGACAAACGTGAACGACGAACGACCGCCCTTCGGCATCCGGGCGCGTTTTAGGAACAAACGCGTAATGGTGTTGGTCGAATAAGCTGTGCAGGTCGCTTCGAAGTCGGACCAGATTGGAAAGGCTGCCGATGGTATGCGACAGAGACCCTTCGGTGCAGTACAGGTCCATGCCGTTTTTCCGAAACCAGTCTTCTTCGTGTCGCGGAACGATGTGCGCCACATCCGTCGGACGCCGGTAGTTGCTCACAGCACAGCGCATGCCGGTCTCCGACATCGTGAGCGACGCGGAGCGCCACGACTCCGGCAACGTGGCATGTGGGAATCCCCAGTCCAGGAAGCCCGGGACGACGGCATATGTCGTGACCCCGGGCATCGACGAAAAAAAAGTACTTCTCCTCCTTCAGAACGCCGTCGTCTGGGACGTGGACGGCATGCTGACCGTCCGCGTCGGCGGTCAGCCTGCCTTGGAATGCATTGCCTGCGATGATCTGACAGGCCACGAGGGCCGTTTCGTACGACACACCAAAACCGGTGGTGGGCGTTCCATCCACGCAAGGCAGATACAGCAGATGGTTGAATGGGTCTGGATACCCGGGATGGAAAAAACGAATGTCTGGTCGTCCTGCGAGAACATCGTCAGGGCGGCTCGCAGCGTTGTATCCGGCCACTGAAGACATCATGGGTAGACTCGTCAAGTCAGTTTGATGGTGGTACTCAGGAAAAAGATAGTTTGAGGTAAACGAAAAAAGAAAAAAATCTGAGAAGCGTGCAAATGGAGAAAAACTGGGATTGGATAATGTGCTGTTCGTGCGTGGCGGCGGCATGTAAATACGAAAAGGTTGGAGGGGCAAAAAAGCAAACCCTAATACAGAAGGAAGGAACGACCAGGTGTGCAAAACAAATTCGGCAGTCTAGATACGGAAGGCACGAGAGGAAAACGAGGAAAGAGCGGGTGACGTGGTTCCCCCGGGTCTACTTGCTGCCGAGTCCGGGGACGAAGAAAATCCGGCGGACCGGCGCGGTGGAAACGCAGTGTCGGTCTGCACGGTGTGACGTCGACGGTGATGAGGCTGATCCAAAGGCCTCTCTCATGCTGTGGAAGGGCGTTTTGCTACCATAGGGGGCCGCCGCGCTTTCCCAACAGAGAACGCATGCAGAAAGCGAGCACGAGAGTTGAGCGAGGTTCTGTTGCCGTCTCGCCAGATCATCACTCACTCCTTCAAAATGAGCCAAGCCGAAAAGAACTCGTAAGCCTCGCTGCATCCCGTCATGGCGCCGCCAGTGAACCTCTGGTGTGGCCTAGTTGGTGATAAACGCCACCTGAGAGCATCTATTGCGTAGGGTCTCGGCCAGATACATGGGCATTGCGTCCACATTCCCATGCCAGCTAAATGGCGTGTGATAGCGCGATCTGTTCCAGTCTGGGCGACGAACAACGACACGGACAGTCCTCCTATCAGCTTGTTCGTGCTATTTTTACCTACAGCGACAGTTCCGTGCCCCATCTGGTTAGTGTGCAGATCGATGCGGCCCGTGTCTTTTGGCTTCTGGAACGGACCCTCTGGCCCAAACAGACCCCGTTTCCTTGTTGTGGAGCACTTTACGGTCCTGAAGAGACCGTTCCAGTATTCCTGGGTGTCAATACGCGTATTCCGGTCTGCAGTGATATTTTTGTACGAAGTACGTGTGCTTCAAAAGAGGATGTCCCGGCCAGCAGCAACGTCGACATCGCCTTCTTCAACACGGTCGCTGGGGTTACTGTACGACGGCACACGAGAAGAGTCCATGGTTGCTGCGGCGTCGTATGCTGTGCTACGGTCTCCTGGTCTCATCGCCGGCCCTTTGTATCGCGGTTCTTGCCCGTCTCAGCGTGCGTGTCTCTTACACACGCCGATAGGCTTATCGTCCTGTCCTCTTCCCTCGGCCATTGTCCCACCTCTCGTCACTCAAGACTGAACGGCGCAACATCAAACTGGCTAAAGTCAACTGACCGGGTTTCTTTGCCCTCTTCTCGAAACAACGGCGCGGCGCTTCGTGCAACAAAACGGAGGCGTGCACGACTGGGAGAAGGAAGGGGGGAGGGGGGCAAACCAACCAACTCGAAACAAGGCAAAGAGGCCTTTTCCCAAACACGCCGGTTCGTTGCCAGTCTGGCACAGCCCAGGGCCTTACGTGGCAACGTAAGACATCACCGTATACACACTGTGCGCACGGTGTGCCCTGAACTCCCGTTGCATGCAGCAACGAAACAATGTGCGCTGGTGGGCCAATCAGGCGGCCCGCCAGCCTGTTTCCGGACCCACTTTCCATCTACTTGACGTATTCCTGAATCGTATTATCGCCCAGCCCAACCTGAAGGGGGGGGGCTGCGGCCTGGGCCAGTCCACTGGGAAGCCGCTAACGGTGCCCGCGGCTGAAGAGCACGCATCACCGCCGACGCCATCGCTGCGTATTCGTCTGCGCTCCTCGTATGCGGATGTCCACAGCCACCACAACGTCAACACTTTTCCCACTTCCCATCATATCGCTTTTCTGTCTCTCCAACTAGAACCCGTCTTGTCCCTTATTGTCTCGTTCCCGACGTCCCGTTCCTGTCGTTTCCTGGGGCTCCCCCTTTTTTGCCTTGATATTTTTCCCGTTTCGATTTTCCCGCTTTTGTTTTTCTTTTTGTTTTTTTCCCTCTATTTTTTGTTGTGCTCTGTTCTCTTTCCCCCATTTCTCCCTTACGACGTAATACGTCTTCGATACCCTCTATTACCCTCTATTCTTAGGCTTAACCCGTTTGTTGCCCCCCCCAGCCAATCTCGTCTTGGCCGCCGCCGATCGCCAAACAACTTCGCACAGCTTCTGTCTCAGGTTGACGCCCCCTACGTTTCCTGACTCTGCCCACGGATCTTTGTCGCCTGTCGTCAGGTCAATTGTTCTCTTTGCGATCACGAGGACGGCTGCTACTGCTGCTGCTTTTGCAAACATCTCTTCATACGCCTCCTGTACCATCCACCGCGCACCAAACAGCGCATCCTCCTCTACCCCCCCCTTTTCTCGACTTCTTCCTGATCGGCCTCGATTCGAATCTCCCTTTTTATTCTCCTATCCGGCAGAACATCCGATTTCTTGTATACTCCGTACGACTGACTCTCACCTGGAAAGGACACGGACAGACCGAACTCTGCCGCTGCGAACAGACAACCCGTGCCAGACCTCCTCCTCCTGCTCTGGTTGGATCCGTTTGCACGAGGGCCCTGCGGCGTTTTTCTGTCTTCTTCGTGTTGTTGTCTTTGTCTTTTATTTTTCCGATTGCTACATCAACGACTGCTTCGATTTCCCTTCCTTTTCAACCACGACGACCGCAACGACGAACCGAACCCGGACCCAACCGGCTCGTCTTCCTGATTCCGTCCAGTCTTTCTGAACTCACACAACCCATCTCTTTCGAACTTCTTCCGTAACCTCCCATGCCCTCCTCGCCAATCATCGATTCTTCATGACCGCGCATATACGAGACAGAGGACCACTGCCAGCATCGCCCAAGTCCGGAGACTCCGCCCGCTGTCCGATAGAGTCCGGTCGCCGTTGTATACCAACCCCCCCACGAATGAGAACGACACGCTCGGCCTCCGTCTTTTTCTCCTCTCCCTCCCCTTCTCTCGCCACGACGACCTCCTCCGCATCGTCGTCGCTTGCCAAGGCCACACCATGGAGAATGCCGCCCAGTTCCTCGCCGCGGCACACACCGTCTACGCCCGCGCAAACGACACCGCCGGCGGCGCCAACAACAACAACACCACCACGGGCCACGATGGCGCCTCCTCCACCACCCCGGACCGGCCCGGCTTCTACAAGGTCGTCGGCATCTGCCTCGCCATCGGCTCGGGCCTCTTCATTGGCACGTCCTTTGTCCTGAAAAAGGTCGGCCTGCTCAAGGCCAACGAGAAGTACAACGAGGTCGCCGGCGAGGGCTACGGCTACCTCAAGAACGCGTACTGGTGGTCCGGCATGACCCTCATGATCGTCGGCGAGATCTGCAACTTCGTCGCCTACGCCTTCACCGACGCCATCCTCGTCACGCCGCTCGGCGCCCTCTCCGTCGTCATCACCACCATCCTCTCCGCCATCTTCCTCAAGGAGCGCCTCAGCATGATCGGCAAGGTCTCCTGCTTTCTGTGCATCGTCGGCTCCGTCGTCATCGTCATGAACGCGCCCCAGGAGTCGTCCGTCGCCGACATCCAGGAAATGCAGCACTTTGTCGTGACGCCCGGCTTCCTCACCTTTGCCGGCGTCATCCTCGTCGGCTCCGTCGCGACGGCCTTTTACGCGGGCCCCCGCTGGGGCAAGAAGAACATGCTGGTGTACCTCTCCATCTGCAGCTGGGTCGGCGGGCTCAGCGTCGTCGCCACCCAGGGCCTGGGCTCCGCCATTGTGGCCCAGGCCGGCGGCAAGCCGCAGTTCAACCAGTGGTTTCTCTACGTGCTGCTCGTCTTCGTGGTCGGCACGCTCGTGACCGAAATCATTTTCTTGAATGTAGGCAAAAAGAAGATGCAAAGGTCCGAAAACATACGTTCTTCGGACGCTGTGCTAACCCATCGCAGAAAGCACTCAACCTCTTCAACGCCGCCATGGTGACCCCGACCTACTACGTCTACTTCACGAGCACCACCATCATCACCTCGGCGGTCCTGTTCCAGGGTTTCAAGGGCACCGTGACCTCCATTGTCACCGTGGTGCTCGGGTTCTTGACCATCTGCTCGGGCGTCGTCCTGCTGCAGCTGTCCAAGTCCGCCAAGGACGTGCCCGACACCGCCGTCTTCGCCGGCGACCTGGACCAGATCCACACCATCGCCGACCAGGAACAGCCCGAGACCGAGCCGAAAGCCGACGCCATCCGCGGCGCCGCCGCCCTGCTTCGCCGCTTCTCCACGACGCGCCAAAACATGGAGCTCGCCGAGCTCAAGCGCCTGCGCGAAGAAAAGATGCGCGAGCGTCTCGAAGCCGTCAGCGAGGACGGCCAGCCGCCGCAGTACGAATGGGACGGCCTGCGCCGGCGGCGCACCACCATTGGCAGCCAGCGCTCGCGCACGCAGACCGTGTCGTCCGTCGGCGGCGTCGGCGGTTTCGTCCCGCCGAGCGCCCCGTTCACACCCGCGCCGCCCACGCCCCACCCGCCGTTGGGCTGGTCACACATCCCCACCGAAGAGGAGCTGGCCGCGCACGACCACCACATCCACACGCCGGGCGTGCTGTCCAGCATTGCCGGAACGCTGCGTGGCGGCAGCAGTGGTGGCGGCGGTCGCCGCGGTCACAGCGTCCTCGTGCCCGGCGGCCACCACCCCGACGACGCGCCCCTGCCGGGCATACCCAACAAGGCCGTGCAGAGCCCCATGCACCCGGTGCAGCTGACCGAGATTGCGATGCCGTTGCAACAGCAGCGGCAACCGTCGTCCGGCAGCGGCGACCATGAACACGAGGACTATGCGAGCGGCTACTACGGCGCCGCACCGTCCTACGGCTTGCCCGCCGGCAAGACCGAATACGTCGGCGCCGGTGCTCCGTCGTCGTCGTTGTCGTCGTCGTCGTACGCCTACGCCGCGAGCGACGCCGCCAGCAGCAACGCGCCGCCGCCCGACCCGCCACCGCACTCGGCCCGACGGCAGTTTTCGTTCCAAAACGTGTTTCGGCGGCACCAGCAGCACGGCGGCGGCGCCGGCGCGGCGGACATTGAAAGCGGCGGCGATGCTGCGGCAGCACTACACGGCGGTCCATACGACCTGTCCGGGTCCCACTACCGCCGCCCGCCCATTGCGACGCGCGGCTACTCCGCGCCCCACGTCCGCGACGCGACGGAGGAGGAGCGGTTGGGCCTGGTCAAGGGCGACTCGCGCTCGGCGCCCACGCTGGCGCTGGCACCGTTTGACGAGGAGGACGAACTCGTGGAGGAGGAGGACGACGACGAAGACGACGACGGCCACGGCCACGGCCACGGCAGCGATCCGTACCGGGACGACAAGCGCGCGCGGTACGGGCGGGGCATCACGGGAAAAGCCTCCTCGCCGCCCCGGAACTACAGCCGCGGCCACGGCAGCGACGGCGGCAGCAACCACAGCGACAACAACGACGAAAAGGCGTGGCGGTCACCGGGCTCGTCGCTTGAACGCAACGACTACCGCACCCACGGGCGCCGCGCCTACGGCAGCGATAGTAGCGGCGGCAGCGGCGGCAGCGGCAACCCACCCTCGCAGCAGCAGCAGCAGCAACTACAACAGCACGAGACGCCGCCTCCACCGCCCCCGGGTGGCCGACGGTACAGCCCACCACGGGGCGGCGACGGCGCCTTTATTTGATTTTGTGTCCAGCGGCAAAAAACCTTTCCACGGACTCTGTGTTTTTTCTTCTTGATTTTCTGCATGTTCTGGTGGTCATGACAGCGAACTGTTGCGTCTTGGGTCTTTTTTCTGTTTTCGAAATATACGACCGGTTACGATACGCTTTTTTCTGTTTATTTTCCCCCATATATTTTGATCAAAGCTTTTTTGTACATGAACAACCGAAAACCAAAAACCAACAGCATCTGCGCGCGAAACGGGCTCTTGTTATAGTCTTGCGCTTTGTGTACATATACATATATTGGGGACATCTTTTTTTTTGTCGGGTTTTGCTGTGTATGTGTTTTTTTGTGAAACAGGGTTTGGGAGCGATGTACGGGTCGGATTCATTGTTTTCTTTTCTTGTTCTGTACGATGTTGATAGGGAAATGGGTTTCGATTCCCAGAGGGTGTGCATACGACAGCATAGTTATAGACGTGTGAGGATGGACCCAAAAGGGGGGGAAAAAGAAAAGAAAGGAAGAAACGAGACAAACAAAGCACAACGCTTTTGTGCGTCACGAATACCTTTTCGCCATTGAAACAATGTTCACGCACAACGTATCCGTGAAGGTGAGATTGTCCAAGGACCATCAACGCTTGAAGCAGGACGCTGTGTATTTTGCACCAGAATGAAAGAACAAGAATTGGTGAACGATCACCAAGGACAACAACGACAGAAAATGAGCACAGACGAGAGCAACACAAAGGTAGGGTACAGCCCCCGGCACCCGCCACGTCCATGTTCCCTCTCGCTTCGCGTCCCTTTCCCCAGATTTTACCCTTTTTTTTCCTTCATCACATGGCCGTGTGAGCCGTTCCGTTCCTCAGAGTTGGAGGACGGGCGAAGCACGGAAGAATGAGGCCCGCGGATGGAGCGGGCAGAAAGCAAGTATAGGTAGCGGTTGAAAAGAAGGGCGACTCGGTCTTGATCATTCACACTCTCGTAAGTTCAACGACGGGGTCTGCCTTGATGGTCATCTTCAAAAATACGTTGTCCGTCTGGGAAACAACATCTGTTGACAGTCTTCAAAAACAAAAGCAACTAAAGAGAAAAAAACACAAAAAAAAACCATAATAAACTACCTCACTGTTCTCTGTTCATCACCACTTATTGAACTTTTACATGTTCATGTTCGTCCCATTCGTTCACATTCAAAACCTGTTCAATCTGCCGTCTCGTTTCGCCGTCCACAACCTGCAGCATTTCTTCTTGGCCTGAACTGTCCTGCAAGCAACCTCATTGAAATGAATCCTCTCATTCGGGTTCTGCATACCATCGTCCGGCAGTTGAGCCGAAGCCGGGCGGCTCTGGCCCAAGGCAGGTCTGCAACGACACTGCTTCAAAGAGTCCCTTTCTTCTCTTGCTCCCTCTCCTTTTGCGGCGAACGGTTTCCCCGCCTTTTTGTCTATTTGCTCGTTAATGCTTTAAATAACCTCTTTATTCGGATCGAGGCTAGGAGAATAAACTAGAGTGCCCAATTTCGAGGCTGCCCTACGGTATTCTCACCCTTCGCCGTTTGTTATAGACGCAAATTGCACACATCTGTGTTGTGTTCCCGCGTGGTACCACAATGCTTCGTTTACGAGAACAGTCACTACATGGTACAACATACGACAATAAAATACGAACGTGAAATAATAGTAAAAACCCAAAACCGACTACAACGCAAGTGATTTCCTCTTCCCTTGGTCACTTGCTGACTTTAGCCTGTTCGTCGTTGGGTTCAAGCCATCCCTCTGATGGCATGGCCGTGTAAGGTCCAAAAGCCAGTTAATTCGCTGCAGATCGCCTTTCATCCCGTTCATGCCGGCATTCGGTGTTGGCGAGGAATTGTGGGCAGACGTCGAGACAAACGAGACTTCACGTGCGTCAAAAAGCGGCATGGGACGGGTGGAAGCGATCTGAAAAAGACATAAATTCGAGAGAAGTTGCAGTAAAAGTAGAAAAGAGTTTAATAAGGGGGGCGTAGCAGGTAAAACGTCACAATGAAGGCATTGCATATGAAAAAAATAAGGGGCAATAGGTGGTGAACGAAAAATGAAAGCGAAGACGGGGAACAAACAAATGCACAAGTGGAAATTACCGCGTCGTCACAACTGTGCCACAATGTGACACCTTCTTCCATCTCTAGAGGCCGTTGTTAGATCTGTATGAGAGAAGCTTTTGTATCTTATTTGCAACAATCTCTTGTGTTTCGCGAAGGGTAAGACAACGGGAAAAGGCCCATATTACAATAAACGATAACGAGCCAAGAAGAGATGAAAGAGAAGCAAGACTAGACCTTTCTTTATATCAAGTAAATAGATGAAGAATTGTAATGTTGCAGAGTCTCGACAGTAAAGGGATATATCAAAAGGGAGGAGTCAAAATCAGATGGATGCTCGGAGGACGAAGAGAGGAGAAGGGAGAAAGGTCGATCTGTTATATGCTTCCCTGGCCGAATGCCTTCGATCAAGGTCCATGGCCGTCCCCCAATTTGTAATTGGTTTTTTCTATTTTATCTTCTTCTGCTGCACGCGAGCTGGATCTCATTTATGCAATGCGTTGTTGGCGAGACATCTTGTGGATGTTCTGGAACCCGTTCACAGCTTCGTCTTTCTTCGGGTCTTCTCTTTCCAACCTACTTTTAGTTCAGGTTCATCTGTATTTTTATTTTGCCTGTCTTTCCTTCCTTGTTCTCCAATTTGTTCTTTCGGACTTCTTGCATGTCCTATTCTCTCAAAGGGTGGTCGTCGCCCATCCTTCCACACCACACCGAACCCCTTTTCCCTTTATTTTTTTTCTTTCTTTTCTGATCCGATCTGTTCCTGCGTTCTGCGATCGCTGGTTTGAGATCGTCCTCCGCCCTCTGTGACCCAATCTCCGCGTTTCCAGGTCTGGTGTCACGTTCAGATTCACGTCAGATCTTGTATCACTTTCCTGTCAGTTGTCAGTTGTCAGTTGTGAACTAAGAAGCTCTCTTGTCCCACGGTCTGGCGTCACCAAGCTACGATTGACCTTCAACACACCTTTTGTCGTATAATTCGGACCATTCTCAGCGAGCAGACAATTCAAGAAGGGGAGGCGGAAAGGCGAACCTGCGTAACTTTTTTCTCGTCTTTCAGACAAATTTCTCCCACTCACAACAAAAAATCATGGGGAAGACCACGGCAAATCCCACCATCCGCATTCTCATGCTGGGAGCGGAGGGCGTCGGCAAGAACTGCCTGGAGTCAAGGGTGAGATGGCAGAGCCGATCCGGAGAAACAAGACAAAACCCTTCTGTTATGGGCTGACTGATCGCCTAGTTCACAACCATGACGTACCCTCCCCCGTACGACCCGGCTCTCACGCTCAACAGCCGCCGCTTCTTCACGCTGTCGCCGGCCCCGGACTGGACATCCACTGTGGCCGGAGCGCCACACCAAGATGAGCTACCGACGCCGGCCGCTGGCGGGGACGACGCCAAAAAGGCCGCCGTCATGGTGTCGGCCGTCGAGCGGCCACAGACGGAGTCGTCGACGGCATCCGTACAGGCTGCGGCAGCTGGTACCTCCAACGTACACAGCAACAACAACAACAACCACGTGGAGAACGAGCCAGAACCGACCGATCCCGCCGCCACCGCCGCCGACACGTTCTCGCTCGACGACCGCACGCTCGTGGCCTCGGAGACCTGCAGCGAGTGCGCCCGCGAACACAACACGTACCTCGTCGAGGTCATCAACTACCCGTCGCTGCAGTCGCCCCGGGTCCGCGCCCAGGTCCACGGCAAGGCCAACTACGACGCCGTCCTGCTGGTCTACGACGTCGCCGACCGCGCCTCGTTTGACGCCGTGGCCGCGCTCCACGTCGAGATCCCCGTCTGCACGCGCAAAAACCACCATTTTCACCACCGCAAGGCGGCGCCACACACGAGCGCGACGCGCAGCCGCACGAGCGGCTGGTTCGGCGGCGGCGGCAACGAGACGGGCACGACGGGGTCGGGCGAGATCGTCGTGGGTCTCGTGGGCAACAAGAGCGATTGCGACGATCACGGGGACGATGACGACGACGACGACGACAACGACAACGATAACGACAAGCATGGTGACGTGGTGCGTGACGAGTACATCAACGGCAGGGGCCCGTTGGCGAAGCCGGACGCACCAACTCGGCTGGATGCCGACGCCGATGCCGATGCCGTCGAACACAGTCTGTTGCACCCCCGCTACCGCGAGAGCATCCTGTACGAGGAGCTCATGTCCGGGTTGGCGGCGCAGAAAAGGAACAAGACGAAAAAACAGCAGCCAGCGGCGGCGACCACGTCCCCGACAACGCCGTTTTTTGTCGGTGACGCACCGCAGAGTCCCGGAACCCAACTTTTGTCGCCCAAGTCCGGCACTAGCAGCCAAAGCCAAAACCACAGCCAGAGCAAAAACGAGGACATTGAGAAATGGCTTCAGATTAGCAAACTGGAAAAGCCACACAATGAAGACGATGACAGGGACAATAACGAGACTGGCGCGTCGATGACCGCCGCCGTCGGCAGCCGCGCGGCGGACCGGCACTCAGCACCCACAGTAGGAACGACGAGGGCGACCGCCATCACGCCAATGAGTCCTGCTGGTGACGACAGTGGCCGGCGCTACAGCACGGGCACCACAGCAGACGACATCGTCTTGTCGTCGGCAGCCACACGGCAGCAGCGGCAACAACAACATCCGTCCACTCCATCACCACCAGCACCACCAGCACCACGACCCTTCTGCCGGCAGGTGTCCACGGCCGACGGCGAAGCGCTCGCGCACAGCCTGCAGCTGCCCGTGCCGTTTTGCGAAACGAGCGCCAAGACGGGCCGGAACGTCGAGGCGGCGTTTGAGAACCTGATCCGCGAAGTGCTGCGGGAGATGGGCCGCGACGCCAGCGGGACGAACAAGGCGGGCAAGACGTGCCGGCACAAGGCGCGTAAGCCGGTCGTCGCGGTGGCGGCAGCAGCAGCAGCAGAGCCGACGCCGACAGGGAAAGAGACAAATTCGCTGACATCGCCCAAGGCGTCACTCGTGTCGCCCAGGTTACCAAAGCACACCAAAGCACCGCCGGACCGCCACCAGGACCATAACCACGACCACAACCACGCGATGACCGTGACGTCTGTGCTGGGTGGTAATGGCGCCGGCGGCCGTGTTGACACGGCCGCCACCATCCAGCGACCGCGAAGTGCAACGTTGGCGGGCGGGAAGGCGAACAACGGCAACAACGGCGGCGCCGACCATGACAAGGCGGCGGCCACCGTAGGCCGGCCGGCGGCTGCACGCACACAACGGCGGGCGAGCATGATGGACCGCATGCGCCAGGTCTTTGTGAAAAAGCAGCAGCCGCAACAGGTATTGCGGACAGACATTGCTGCGTAAGCCAGGGACAAAGGAGACGAGGTCGGTCCTGTGTTCCCGGCTTCCCGGCTTCCGGCGTATTGTTTCATTTATTCTCCCTGTTTGCCAACTTTGACATTTCATGTCCTGTGTACCTTTCTTTTGTTTTTTTAATCTTGGGCTTTTTTTTTTTTTTTGGCTGTTTCGTTAATGAGTGTTCGATACCATTTTGTTTCCTCGCGGCCTTGTTGTAATGAAAAGGAATAACCATATTTGAACTGAAACAAAATAAAGATACCTTAGCAGATTGGACAAGGGGAAAGATAAGTTGAGATACCCAAGGCATTAAATTAATCTACCAACGCCGCTTGATGCAAAAAAATACCATCCCGGCACGCCGGCCGTTCCGTCGTGAGAAAACATAATCGATACAAATCCAATAACAATGTTGCTAATCAAGAAAGAAGTAGAGATGGAAAAAGACAAAAAAAAGGGGGGAGCGGTGGCTGCGCCTTTCGTGATGCGCGGCTCTCACCAGTCCACAGCCCAACCGTTTTCATCAAGAAACTCTTCGCAGGCCATTTTCAAGCCCCTGTTGGGCCGCAGGTCGGCCGTCGTCAACGGCTCTCTCGTCAAGGGATCCGTACACTGCCGACGCAAGTGTTCCAAGATGGCGGCGCGCTCGTATGATTTACCTGTTTTCGTCTACGGGCGTGTGAGCAGGCGTCTTCTTGCAGCACATCTCGATTCGTTGATGAACGCTCATGAAAACACGGAAACAACACTCACAATGACGGGATCAACCATGATGCCAAAGGTGATGTCGTCGACCGCCCACTCCGGCACCCGGCGCTTCTTCTCGGAGGCGCTGCGCGACCGTTCAAACGTGTCCCGCAGCTGCTGCAGCTTCCGGGCCCACTCCTCGGCGAGCTCGTGCCGGTCGGCGTCGCTCTCGGCGGCCTTGAGAACGTCGTCGCGCTCCCGCTCCATGAGGGCCACGACCTCCGTCTCGAGCTGGCCGCCTTCGCGCACACGGCGCTTTTCCTTGTCCTCCCAGCGCGCCTTTTTGCAGGCCAGGATGTGGTTGGTGATGTTCGTGATGGACTTGTCCTCGGTCTGGATGCACAGCTCCTGGGCGCGCTTGCCGTGGGCGAGCGCGGCCTCGTAGTCTTTCAGGCTCAGTTCCGCCTGCGACAGGTAATAGTGCGCCTTCATGTTGCCGGGCGCGAGGTCGAGGCAGGCCTTGCAGTCGTTGACCACGCTGTCCCACATCTCTAGCTTCAGGCGCACGAGCGCACGGTTTGTGTACAAAGCGGCATTCTTGGAATCGGCGATGATTCTGGGGACGCCGAAGACAAAATGGCATTAGCTTGAGAAGATGTGGCAAGACAAAAGGGCATTCCCGGCCAACCGCCAGACCGCAATTAACACTCACGCTTCCGAGTAAAGACCCTCTGCTCCGGTGTAGTCACCGCGCTGGAAGTGGCGGTTGCCCTCTTCCTTTAACGTGATCGCTCTGCCGGCCATGGAGAAACAAGTCTCTTTCTTGACGGGTGTTGCTGGAGAAAAAAAAAAGAAAATTGCTCCTTTAGATCGAGCTCAAAAAATAGACAGTATGCAGGCCTTTCGCGTTGCTCATTCAAGCATGGTCTCTATACTGGAAGGGGTAGGCTATCGCGCAAGAGCGACAAAAACAGGCGCAAGAAAGAGGCAAAGACCAAATACAAGGCTGAGGAACGGCTGTTTTGCGTGCTCTATCGAGTCAAGAACACGAAAGAACTTTGAGGCTCAGCGGAAGAGAGTCTTGTCGCCGCAATGGCAGTAAAAAGAAAGAACAAAAAAAATATGTTTGGTTGGTAATAGATGTCGGCGTGCAGGACGTGTATGGCCAACGGTTAGGTTCGATTATAGGATGCGGATTGATGGTCAGCGCGGGTTTACCTAGGTGTCTTGTTGAAGCGAAAAGAGATGACGACGTTGCCCTTCTCGCGTGTCACGAGCAAAGATGATGGATCTGGAGAAATAAGCAAAAGAACTCAAGCGGCCACAAAACGGAAGGAGCAAGGGAAGAAGAGCAGGAAAGGAAGGAAAGGAAAGAAGCTCAAGGAAGGTATATACTTACAAGGTGGGGGCGGTCGCTCTTTCCCGTTACCCATACGTAGATGAACCCCTGCAACTTGTCGTGCTGCAGACCCGTTCAGAAACAACGGGCAGGCGCGACCGGTTCCGCCGCTAACGCACCCATCGTCGTTGTGGAGGGCTGGTCGCAGCCTTGGGGCGTTAGCTGGGCATTCCCAATTTGTCAATATTCGAAGCTTCCAGAAAGAGGTGATTAGCACCAGCAGCACCTGCGAAATTGCTACCCCGCTTTTTTGCCCGTCATGAAACGGAATGACCTCAACTGGCCTACAACGTATTACAGAGTACTTCGCGATGCACAGAAGCCACTGAATCGTAATCTGAGGCCGGTGATAATGACCGTCACAAGTCATGGGGAACGCGGTGAAGACTAAAAGGGGTTAATCTAATAGACAGGAGTGGTAGTAGAAGCGGACGATGGAAGGATGCTATCAAAGCAGTTTTCTGCATCGACGGACTGTTTCTGCTGCTGCTGCCAAGAGGAGACCGTCATTCCGTTGCGTGTCAGACCGAGTGAGGCGGTTGGAAGACCTGCCAGCTGGTCTGCGTAAGAGGAGAAGCGTTGGCAAATCTGGGCTGCGGAACGGTGTTCCAACGAAGCGCTGTGTGGGCGGCGAACTCATTATCGAGCTGAAGTGGCCCTGTATTTCGGTGTCTTTGATCTGCTGCATTTTGAGGGGATATATGACGTTGATGACGAGATCGTTGTAGGGTCCTGCCCTCAATATACCGTGCCGATCACAAGAGCGTCACGGCAAGCATCGTCGGAAAACGTGTGAGATGCTAAGAAAGGTATATGCAGGAGCTATTATATGCAGGCACTCCGGTTTTTGCGTAGCAGCTATAGGGACTGATGTCTACCAAAAGACATGGCCTAGGCTACTTGTATCGCTCATCGAAACCAAGCAAAAACGAACAAAAACATGCCCGAAAACGTTCAAAGTTCGTTCTGCCGTCCCGGCCACACCTCCTTTTCGCAATCCATGATGCGTTATCCTATCCCATAGAACGCCGGCCGATAGTTTCCCTCGCAAACAAAACGAGATAACGAAATACTAAGACAAAAAACCCCCAAAAACCGCCCTCACCCCCGATATTCACCCCGATAATTCATCGTATGCCAGCAACGAATAGAAAAATAAAAAGAAAAAGGTGAATGGTATGAGAGCGCGTGCAAGACCAACAAAAGACGAGAAACGACAGCACGAGAACCCGAGGATGCCCACCCCCATCACGCCTTGCCAACCCATCCTGAACTGACAAAAAAATCAAAGATCCGCCCACCCTTTTGCGAGTCCAGCCGGCAGATCTCCTTGGCTTGCTTCTTACGCAACGTGCCGTTCCCCTTGAGCGCCTCCTTGAGAATCTGCTCCTTGATCATGAGGTACGGCTTCGGCTGCAGCCGCACCACCTGGCAGAGCTCCACCTCGTCGGGCGTCAACAGCTGCAGGTCCGGCGCGTTGTCCTGCGTCAGCACCAGCGGCGGTAGACCATAGATAGGGGGCGTGGCGTGCTTGTCCCGTTTTAGGCTGTTGGGTATGGCGGTAGGAACAGAACCGCCGTTCGCAGCAGCAGCAGCAGCAGCAGCAGAAACACCGTTTGTCGCGACCACGACACTGCCCGCGGTGCCGTTGCTGTGGCCGTTCTGTCCGTTCGGCTGAGCGCCGCCGCCGCCACTGCCGCCACTGCCGCCGTTCACCGCTGTGGCCTCGCCGCCGTCGGCGATGCCGTTGGGCAGCGGCCCGTCCATCGGCAGGTCCGGCGCCAGCAGCAGCGCCGCGCCGCTGGGCGGCTCGGGCGCCGCCGCCGGCTGCTGCTGTTTCGTGCGCTGCGCCGTGGCCAGCCGCTCGCGGTCCATCGACCCCAGCGGCACCGCCTTTTGCAGCCGCTGCGCCTTTTCTTGCTCGTAGCGGTTGCCGCTCTCGAGGTCGCCAATGCGCAGGCTGCGCCACTCCTGCAGCTGCGCAATGGCCTGCCGCAGAAACAGCTCGTGGATCAGCCCGTCGCAGAACGCCCGGAAATCGTCGCGGTTCATCATGCGCGCAAAGGGCTTCGCCTTGTTCATGAGGTCGCGCTCCTCCTTCGTGCGCTTCTTTTCGAGCTTGTTGTTCTCGCGGTAGTCGAGCAGGTTGTGCTCGAAGATGACCTTTTTCCGTTCCACGCGCTGCGTCAGCCGGCAGTTGTAAATCTCCATGACCGTGAGCTTGAGGTCCATCTCGGGCTCGAGCTCGCCCGTGCGCGGGTTGATGCCGTCGCCCGGGTCGAACTGCATCAGCTGCACCGCCTCCTCGGCCTCGTTGGCGTACTCCGTCTCGAACTCGAGCCGCCCCGGCATGTAGCCCTGGATCTCGTGGCACGACGGCACGGACGCCGTCGGCTTCGTCTTGGGCTGCAGTGCGGGCGCGCTCTTGGCCGCTTCGCGCCGCTCCTCGATCCGCCGCTTCTTCCGGGCCTGGAACTCCTCCCTAGGGATCTCGTGGGCCAGCTGCATGTCCTGTGGACTGCAGCGCTCGGGCAGCGGGAACCGCGACGACCCGACGTAAATCTTGAGGTAGTGGTCGCGCACTTCGTCCTTGTGCCGGTAGCCGCCAATGTGGTCGGCGATGTCGGCCCACGAGCCGAGGCCGTAGATCTCGGCGCCCTCGATCAGCAGCAGCTCTTCGTCCGCGCCCCACTCTTCGTCGAAGATGGGGAACGAGTTCTGCTCAATCACCCGGTAGGGGTGCGTCGCGGGCTGGTGCGCATTGCTGGAGGAGCCGTTGGCGAAACAGAGGACGCAGAGGTCGTAGTCGTTGCACGCAGGATGGGCGCACCGGATGCGAACCTAGTGACAACAACAGAACGTCTTGTCAGATTTGGTGTCTCCCTAGCATCACAACACGGCCTAGAAAACCAACACCAAAAAGCCCCCGCCTTACCGTCGATGTGATGTCTGCGCTGCACACATCACAGACATATTTCACGCCGCCCTCGCCGCCCCGGACGGCGGTTTTCTTGCGAATGACACCCATTTCGTCTTCCGATTCGGGGCTGAAGCCGGAGCCAGAGCCGGAGCCGGAGCCAGGGGCTGTTGGCGGGGCGGGTGCAGCAGCTCCGGATTCCGACAGCGCGATGGTTTTTTAGGAGAACGAACGTCTTCTGTCGCACTAAATGAATGACATCATTTGGGATGATAAAATGAGAAAAGGGAAGAAAAAAAGACCGAGAAAATACGGTCGTAGCGTCAACGATGCTGCAAAACTAATTTTATTTGATGAAGAATCGATGGTTAGTCGTTCGCGATGGGATGGCGAAAACGTCGCGCGCGCGTCAGGGAGATACCTTTTTGCCCATTGTCGTGATCGGATCCAAGTGGCGGGCTACCTGCCGTGGCGGTTCTTCTCGAAGAGCGGGTCCCTACTTAACATAACAGTCACGTGATCAAAAGACACGATTAGATAAGACTGATAGCAGACCAAAAAAATGCGGAGTATCATTCATTATTATGGAGCAGCCTTCGTGTCTCACTTTCAAATCTGCCATGGGGTCTACTTTGCTACGAAAGTATACTGTATAAACCGGGGTCCGGCTTCACCGTCTCCGACTTCTCGTTGCCGCTGGCTTCGGGGCCGGCTCAAAATCGTCGTCGTCGTCCGAAATTTCGTCCGCACTCAACTCCAACGGTGCCGGCGTTCCCCTTGCCGGGGGTCGTTGCCTTGGCGCGTGCGATTGGGACGGCGGCTGCGACAATTGGAGCGTTGTTTGCCGCAACCGCCCTGTTGCTGCTGCTGCTGCTGCTTTTGGAGGGGCTGCCGCTGCGCGTCCACGCCGTGCGGGCGGCGCGATCTTTTGGACAACGTCTTCAAACTCCTCGTCGTCCATGATCTGGTCGTCTTCTTCCGGCTCGTCCGAGTCCTCAAAGGGGCCCTTCTTCCGTGCCCCGCCCCGTTTTGCTGCCGTGGCTTTTTTTGCGGCCGCGGCTTGCCGGGACGCTGCAGCTTTTGTTGTCGCTGCTGCTGCTCGCTGTCTGGCTGCGGTTGGCTTGACAACCGGTGTTGCTGTATCGTTGAAGTCGTCCATGAGCACGTCTTCGTCGTTGTTGTTTGTTGGTGCTGAACGCGCCGTTCTTGCGCGGCTGCTCGCTTGTGCCTGTGTTGTTGTTGTTGTTGTAGTTCTTGTCGTTGTCGGCAGCGCCGCAACTTCGGGAATGGCTTCTGTGACCACAGCGGCCGGGTTGTTCTCCCAGTGGCCTTCCATGTCGGAGTCCCAGTCGTCTGGCTTTGGTTTGTATACGCGCGTGTGCCGGTTCTTAACGAGCCCCGCTTGAAACTGGCGCTCGCGCTCGTTCCGTAACTGTTCTATGGCGTTGTCCAGGTCGTCATCCTCGGCCCCCAAAGCGAGTAGGTCCCGGAGCTGGTTGGCCAATGAGCCGGCCACAAACGTGTCCATGGCGTGCTTGTCGTCCTTGTTGACAAACTGGTTGACGGCGTCGCCAAACTCGCCTTGGGGAAGAATCTTCAGCGACTGCGCCGCCAAGTACTCCTGCACCAACGCCTCGACTTTGATGGCATCAAAATCGGCTCCCGCCTCGTTGTCCCTAGCATCGGGCAGGACCAGATTTTGTTTCGTTTGTCCTGTTCCAGTCAGACGAGATTGTAGGGCCAAAAACCAAAAAAAAAAAAAAAAATAAAAAGTTTGAAAAATGGTTAAAAAATGGTTAAAAAATAAAATCGAGAGAGACAACATACCGGTCGTCGTCTTCTTTCGATGGAAATAGACCACGTCGTTGACGTTGGCCACTTTCCCCGCAAACCGGTTCGAAAACCGCTGGGGGTTCTCACAGTCAAAGTTCCCGCCCTCGGGCGCCGTGTATTCCACCTTGAGCCGGATGAGAGGCAGCGGTTGCTCCTCCTCGTCCCAGTCGTCTTGGTTTTCGTGCAGAGCCCGGTATTCGGCGTTGGCTTGCTCAATCATCTCTTCCACGACGACCATCAGCCGCTTTGTGAGCTCTGCCCGATTGTCTCTCTTCTTGGCCAGATCCTTGAACCTTTTTTCCTGTGCCAGGACGATGTCGCGGGTCACAAAAGGCCGCACGGTCTTGAGAGGCAGTTTTTCCACAGAAAAGTCGCGGCCCGTGACCGTCAACACCGCGACGTGCTTGGTCACCGCCTCGCCCGGCACCAGCGAGGTCGCCACGGACGAGCCCGGCTGCATGACGTGGAACCCGGTCTCGGCGTTCTTCTTGGGGTCGATGAGGCATTCGTGTTCGTGGCCCCACACCACGAGGTCCAGCCAGTCGGGCAAAAAGTTTTCCGGCAAGTAGCTCGTCGCCGTGTGCGCGTGGTGGTTCTGGTGGACGACCATGAGGTTGAAGAAGTCGCTGTGCTGCTGGTTGGGGCGGAAGAAGGTCACCTTGTGGTCGCGAAACGTCCGGAACATGCGCTCGTCCCGCACGTTGCCGATGCCAAACAGCGCCAGTTTGGTCGCGCCCTTTTGCAGCAGCACCGGCTTGACCTTGATGTTGTCGGCTTCGGGCACGCGGCCAAAGTAGTTGACGAGCCCGGCCACCTGGAGCAGATCGAGCGAGCAGTAGTGGCCGTCGCCGCTGGGGTCGTCGTGGTTCCCGTGGATGGAGAACACCGGGATGGAAATGTTGATGTCGGGGTCTTCGTAGTTGACGTGGCCAAAGGCGCCCTCGAATATTTCGGCGGCGTCGCTAAGGAACTCGAGCTCGCACGGCTTCATGCCCAGGCAGTTCTGCCGCAGGCTGCGCATGACCTGGTACATGGATTTGCGGGAGGGCTTGTTGTCGTGGAACAAGTCGCCGCCAAGAAGGACCATGTCTACCTGCGCTCCTGGTCAGTTTCTTCGTCCTGAGAAGCGTCGTGCCTCGCCGTTCATGGGAGAAAAGACGGTCCGCCTACATCTTCCGTCCTTGCCAGATTCATGATCTCGTCAAATGTCTTCCAGCTGTCGTCCTTCCGGATCGGATCTCGTTCTTCGTAGCCGACATGGTTATCTGTCGAAATGAGAATGCGGATCGCGTCCGGCTCTGTAGAACGGTTTGGTTAGAGCATTCTTCAAGAGAGAGATGATTCGAAGTAAAGTTCGAGACAATAATAAAAAAAAAACCCTTTTTCCTACCGCTGTTTCTCGGCATCGCTACTCATGAATGCAAAAATTTGACGGAAAATGAAAACTTGGACTTGTCGTGTGCTGGAATGCGCAGATTGCCTGAAGGCTGTGGTGGATTGGCTAACAAAGTCGCGACGCGCCGTGGTAGCCTAAAAAGCCATTTAAAATACCAAGAACGCGAAAAAGCAACTGGCAATCACGTGCGGCTCATTTTCAACAACCAACCTCGTGGCAAGCCAACAACCTCACATCTCGGCCCCCCCCCCTTTGAAATGCCGTACAGCTAGCCTTGTTTGGATTGGCTGCGATGGACGCAGAACACCTTTTTCGAGGTCCAAGAAGGGCTCTTCGACGAGGAGAAAGGGACGCAATACGGTACGATCGGCTTGACTATGCCGCGCCGTTTCCCACAGCAGATGCCGAGGCCGAGGGAAGCTTAGGTTGGTCCCATTTGATTCTGTGAAGGCTCTGATCATTTTTGCGGCATTTTGCTGACCCCCTTCTCAGGTAGGCAAAGTCTGCAGGGCCAACCAGGCGGCGTGAGACCGCACGGAGAAGCGCCTCGCTTCTCGGACACGATGCAAGTGCAGCAGCGCTTGCATGAGGAAGTCTGGGCGCAGGACGAAGGTGACGAGGACAGCGAGCTGGGCGATGAAACCAGCAGCGGTGAAGAAGAGGGCGGCGCCGACGCCGGCGATGGCGATGGCGATGGGGATGCCAGCGGCGCCGACAGCGATGGCATGGCGTCGGCGTACGGCGGCGAGGTTGCCGACGACGATCTGGTGGAGGACCAGGAGGGGGACTTTGAGTTTGCGTCCCAGAACGACATTAGGAACGACGAGCAGCTCATCTCCTTTGATCCGATTCTCCTGGGCCTGAAAGAGATCAACAACCTGGCCCACTTTAGTGTGAGCAGCCACAAGCCGGGAAACGGGGTGGAGGAGCTTTTGAGTGACGATCTGGACAAATACTGGCAGTAAGTCGAAGTGTTGTCCTTTTTTGTTTGTCTCCGTGTTTTTTTTCCTCCTTAAGTCCTTTTTGGTTGGCTCTTGTTCGCACTCGTCTGGCTCACGCGCACCCAACCCAGGTCGGACGGCCCGCAACCCCATCTACTCACGATCCACTTCCTGCGGCGGGTGGAGATCCGCGCCATCCGCTTCTACGTCGACTACAACCAGGACGAGTCGTACACGCCGACGTTTGTCATCTTGTCGGCCGGGACGGGCCACCACGACCTGCTGGAGTTTGCGACGCTGGCGCTCGCCAATCCCGTGGGCTGGCAGGACGTGGATCTGAGCAACGCCGGCGGCGGCGACGACGGCCAGTCGCTGTGCTGCTGGATCGTCCAGGTCAAGGTCAAGGAGAACCACCAGAACGGCAAGGACACGCACATCCGCGGCATCAAGATCTACGCCATCGACGAGAACGCAGCGCCAGCCGACAGCACGCTCGACGATCTGGCCAAGGCAAAAGCCCGGCAGTTGCAGCACGCCGACGGCGACGAGGCCACCGACAAGGACGACTATCTATTTGAACACGCGTTCGCACAGTCGCCGAGCCGTCTGCCGGGCATGCCGGAACGGTCCGGAAGCATCGCCAAGTTCATGCGGGATCCGGAGATCCGCTGAGGTCATAGCAGCACAAGCACGATTTTTATATAGACGACGGGGTATATTCGACTGCGACGACACAAAAAGGGGCATGATTATGAAGTGAAGGGTTCTTGTTACTGATATAACAAGGTTGTTGTACTAAAACATCAACGGCGTTCAAGGCGCATCCTTTTCCTTGTCAATTCCCAGATGTACGGGGATCGTGTCGTGGCTTTTACTAGATGATTACGCCCGTTGTGAACATAAGCAAGAAGGCTTTCTTCTTATAGCAATGGCATTTTCGGGGATATTATCAATATATCAACAAACACGAAGGGTTAGGTTGAGTTCTATGAGTAAGGTGCAGACGAAAGTCTTACGATTCGCTGTAGGTGGGGTTTACGCCAAACAGTCCGTAAATTTAGCTATTATACCGGGCCGTACAGTAGTTAACGTTCACATGCGCAACCTCATTTTTCGTCGAATGCGCCTGATCCGACCATGACGGACCACCCTGATAGCCACAACGACACAATGGCGGCAGCAGAAGTCGTTTTTTTCCAGCATGCCCTCAGCACATTCGTAAAATCGACGGCCACTTTTCAGGTCGTTTGCACCGTCCGGAGCAGCAGCCGCAACGCCGCCGCCGTGGCCGCCGTGGCCGCCGCGCCGCCGACCCGACCGAGATCGCCGGTCCGGACGCTGCTTGTACTAGACTCGTCGTTTAACCCACCCACGGTGGCGCACATGCAGATGGCCATCTCCGCCATACATGACCGTCGAAAGAGCCAAGAGCGCGCCCGACAGCAGGGCGCCTCGGCCGACCGGCTCCTGCTGCTCCTCTCGGTCAACAACGCCGACAAGGCGCCCAAACCGGCCGCCTTTGAGCAGCGGCTGGCGCTCATGCTCGCCATGGCCAAGGACATGCACAGAGCTCTCGACGATGCCTCTGCAGAGGCAGGACAGAAGCCCCCCGCCGTCGCATCCACAGCGTCCGGCTCTACATCGCCACCGTCCGCCGCGGCAACCACAGGTTCCGATTTGGCCATTGACATCGGCCTCACATCGCAACCCTACTTTCACGACAAGAGCAGCGCCATAGCAGCATCCGACTTTTACGCGTCCGACGCCGTGTCATCGGCGTCTGGTCCAACCCAGACACCGGAGCAGGTCTTCCTCGTGGGCTACGACACGCTCGTCCGCATCTTCGACCCCAAGTACTACGCGCCGGCGCCGCCAGCTGCGGTTGAGGCTGCCGGCCTTTCGCCAGACGCTACACCCCTGCAAGTGGCGCTGACGCCATTCTTGCGCCGGGCCTGGCTGCGCGTGACGACCCGGCCTGACGACCAATGGGGCAGCGAAGACGCCCAGGAAGGCTGGCTGCAGGCCGTTGGCAAACTGAGCGGCGGCGGCGGCGGCGCAGGAGAGGATTGGACGGCCAGGATCGACATCCGGCCCGGAGCGTACAGGGGCGAGGCAATTGTGAGCAGTACCATGGCGCGGGCGGCAGCCAAGGAGAAGGACTGGCCGCGGTTGGCCTTGTTAGTGGGGCCGGCTGTCTTGTCGTGGATCAAGCAACAGCAACTGTACAGCGAGTGAACGGCAGAAGGAGACGACGTTAATAAGGCGTTGGGTTTGTACAGTTTTAGTGGATGGTCTCCCTGTATCTTCCTTAGCGCACAACGTCAGTTAGCGGGCTGGGTTTCGGATTCACGACCCGCCAAATCGCATTACATAATCATTTGTGCCACCGATTTTCTACGGCTTTTCTGCAAATGCGAAAGTTTGGTGACTCGTTTCGCATACCCACAGCCTCGCCTCGTCAACGAGACACGGATTATTCGCAAAGATGTTTCCCACCAGGGCCTTGTTCAAGCGGTCGGTCTGGAAAGGTGTGAATACTCCTGAATCTCTTAATCTGATTTTGTCCGCCAATTTCTGCTAACCGTCCTCGTTCACCAGGCCCGCACATCGTGCCGTACGTCGTCGTCGTTGTCGTCGTTGTCGTCGTCGTCGTCTTCGGGCCATTGCTCGTTCTCCTTTGGTTCAACGGTCGAATGATATGCTAACGTAGACCCCCTTTGCCTTTGCAGACTTCCCATTGTCAAGGCCGAGCCCGGCAAGCCGATGCCTCCCATTCGCACCCAAGCGCGGTCGGCCACGATTTTGCCCAATTTTGTCGGCCTCAAATTTCAAGTGTACAACGGCAAGGTGTACCACGATGTGACGATCACGGAAGACATGGTGGGACACAAGCTCGGCGAATTCTCACCGTACGTTTTGTTTGGCCCTTTCTATACCTGTCAGGAGGCTTGTCACAAGTCACTAACACCCCGGAACAGTACAAGGAAACCCTTCCGTTATACAAAATGACACCGACGTCCTTTCTTGGGTTTTACGACGTCTGGAAAAGAATCTTGCTTGATGTTGCAAAGGGGGCATTGGAGCAGCACGGGGCGAAGACGAATCTCTATGTATATATGTACCAACAAAGCGAATGCAAACATTAGAATATGCAAAGAAAATAAAGCCGTTGGAAGGTTATGGCTAGAACGCGAAACGCCCCCTTGTCCTCAGTCTTAGCCTTTTGACACAAAATTGCCCAACTCCCCAACGCCTCGAAACATCCTTAGTTCCATTTCGCGCACGACACCACCCGGGCTTGTGTCTATCGTACAAGTACGATGAAGAAGGATGAAAGACGAAAAAATTGCAAAACGAACCGATGCGGTAGTATCTCCACCCCCTTTTTACCGGTAAAACTCGCCGCGCTTCACGTTGACACCGTATTCGCCCACGGCCATGCCCAGGTCCTCCATCGTCAGCACCGTCCGGTTCTGGCTGCCGCCCTGGCCGCCGCCGCCGTAGCCGGGCCGCTGGATGCCGAGCGCCCCGCTGCGGCCCTGATCCTTGTTACCGCCGGGCGGGTTGCCCTGCTGGCCCGCCATCGGGAACCCGGCGGCCGCGCCCAGGTTGCCCATCGGGTTGTTGGCGCTGGTGTTGCTGGCGCGCACGCGGCTGTACTGGTACGCGTCCGCGGCGATGTCGGCGACAAACTTTTGCGTCGCCAGCGCGAGCAGCCGGCTCAGCCGTGGGTCGGTCTGCGGTGGCGGCGGCAGGCCGGCCTTGGTCATGTAGTAGTTTGTCACTGCGTCGGGGATCTGCGCACACATTAGCCATGGTACGTTTCTTTGTGAAGATCAATCAAGGGAGTGCCGCCGCGAGGCGGGAATGGAGAAACGTACAATCGGCGCGTAATCGTCCATCTTGTTCAAGAAGTCCTTGAGCGAAATGTCCTTCGGGGTCGTCACGGCGCGCGCGTCGAGGGCCGCCGTGACCGGCACGGGCTCGGGTGGCGCTGCCGGCGCCGCAGCGGCCGCCGCCGCCGACGTTGCGGTATCCGGCCGCACGCCATTGGCTTGGCTCTCCTGCTCGTTGCTTTGCTCCGGGGGTGGGTTGGTCGCCATACTGACAGACAATGCGCGGTTTGCGATGGTGTCAGCCGGTCAAAATCGGTAGGCCGGTTGAACTGCACCGTTTTAGGTGAGTATTCAGTCGCGGCTTTCGCCCTTGGTCAAACTGCCCAATTGTGCACGTGATTTGATGACTAATATTAAAATGCACCTTCAACGCTCAGTAGCAGAAGCGCCTCGAGTGCTCCTCGAATATTTCTTTATTTACAATTTCGCTTTTGGTACGAAAAACGCATACTGAGTAAATTCTTCGTTACGAAGACTGAATTGTCTAGAACGGTCTTTGAGCTGTTACGGTCCTCTTTGGTGAGATTGTCCTAAAACATACCCGCGGAGGGAGCAATACCGGGCTTTTAACCCGGCAAAGATCTCTTGGACCGCCATTCTTACTTCTCGGGCTCGAGTGTCATGTTTTGATATACCTTTGGATTTGCTTTTCTCTATTCTCGATAAGTAATACAGCGATTTCTATGTACCAGATATGCTTTCTCATTCTTCGTTCTAACGCACCGACTGCGATTGTACCTGCATCTCGTCGGTGTGGCCCCAAGATCCAATGACTTTTTCTTGTCTTCTTTTACCTCTATTTTTGATACCCGGGCAGACGGCCCTCATATACGTGCCGGTCGCTCTCATCCTACGTCCCGGCCCCTTGGTGTACACATTCCCATGTCGAAAGAGGTGTGGGGGGGTTATAATGTAGGGCCTACTATACACCCCATACGGGAAGGCTCTAGCAGGCTCAATTCAGCATGCCCCTTGGTGTTGGGTTTCTTTACACTTTTCTTACAGCTCGTTAATAAATCGTCAGGTCTTTTGTCCTGTGTATGGTGTTGTTTTCCTGGAAGAATAGGGCGGAGCAAACGACTCCGTCCGCCGTGGCCGCCATCCGTGAGGTAATGTAGGTAGAAAACCCAATATAAGACCATTGCATGCAGCCAACACGAGAAGACATGGGAGTTGTTGTTTTGTCTTGCTCGTTTGTGCCCTTCGTGCTTTAATTTTGCGTCTCCTGAACCCCCCAAAGACAAGCCGACAGACCAGCCACGATGCGTTTTCTTGAGCTCCTCCTGGGCGCCGCCGCCGTGACCTCGGTGCTTGCGGCGCCTGCCGTCGACGGAGCGACGCCGACGATCAAGCAAAAGCGGAAGAGCAAGTTCCAGTTCACGGGTGTCAACGAGTCGGGCGCCGAGTTCGGCAACAAGAACCTCCCCGGCCGTGAGGACAAGGATTGGACGTGGCCCGTACACTCGTCCATCGACGTGAGTGCTGGGTTCCAGAAACATAAAAAAATGGGTCATTGGACAAGGAAACCTTACTCACAAAATGCTTTGCAGACGTTGATGGGCAAAGGTTTCAATATCTTCCGCATTCCCATCATGATGTACGAGACGTTCCTTGCAGCGAGGTGCAGCCGACTCGCGGCGTATGATTGCTGACGACGAACAGGGAGCGTGTGATCCCGACGCAGTTGACGGGAACCATCAACTCAACCTACTTCCAGGGCCTTACCGAGGTACGTTCAACCCCGTAACCCATTATCGTGAGGATATATTTAGTTTTTGTATGCTAAATATGTTTTTCAGCTTGTCACGTACATCACGGGAAAGTGAGTATGCATTCGGCTGGAGGGTGCAAGTTTGAGCCATGGAAGTTGGTTAACCTGATTTTATTTAGGGGGGGTTATGCCATTGTCGACCCGCACAACTTTGGTAGGCCGTTTTGCTTCTTGTCTCTACGTGTATACCTACGCCTGCTAACAAGCAAACGCTTCAAAGGCCGTTACTATGACAAGGTCATTACGGATACAGACGGCTTCAAGGCCTGGTGGGCCACGGTGGCCGGCCAGTTCAAGAGCAACGACAAGGTGATCTTTGATACCAACAACGAGTACCACGACATGGACAACGACCTCGTGGCCAAACTCAACCAGGCCGCCATTGACGGCATCCGGGGCGCCGGCGCGACGACGCAGTACATCTTTGCCGAGGGCAACTCGTGGTCGGGCGCCTGGCATTGGGTAGGATTTTTCTTTTTTTCTTTGCCTCCATCTCCAGGGGAGCACACGTGGCTTACAAAAAAACAGATCTCGAGCGGCACCGACACCGGCATGGCGGCCCTGACCGACCCGTCCAACAAACTCGTCTACGAGATGCACCAGTACCTCGACTCGGACGGCTCCGGCACGGCCACCTCGTGCGTCAGCAGCACCATCGGCAAGGAGCGCATCACGGACGCGACCAACTGGCTCAAGACCAACAAGAAGCTGGGCATCATCGGCGAGACGGCCGGCGGCGCCAACGCCCAGTGCATCTCGGCGCTCTCGGGCATGTTCAGCTACATGGAGGACAACTCGGACGTGTGGCTGGGCTGGCTCTGGTGGGGCGGCGGCCCCTGGTGGGGCGACTACATGTACGGCATGGAGCCGCCCAGCGGCACCGCCTACACCGGTGTCCTGCCGAGCATCACGCAGTACATCTAGGCGTCGGGGGGCCCCGTGGTGTTAATCCCGTGTTCCGTCGTAAAAAAAAGTACCTATGTACATACACTATCCAAAGATGTCAATAATACAAAAAGTTTGTTTTTCTTGAAATTTGAAAGACATGATATACGTATACACAATCCCCCCCTTGTCATATTTTCAACATATCAAGGCCACAACGAATCGTACATGAACAGCCAGTCCTTCCAGTAGGCGCTGTAGTTGCCCACGAGAAAGCTGCGGCCGTCGCCGCCCTCAGACCCAACCTTCCAGGGCCGCGTGTAGATGCCCTCGTTGGAGGCGGCAAGATGCCGCCTCGCCGCGATGCTCATGCTGAAGGTGCTCGGGCTCACGCCCAGAAAATAGTCGCAGCTGAGCAGCACGACATAATCGACAAGGGCCTGCTGGTCCCACGTCAACGCGTCGAGCTGGCCAAGGAGCGCAGGCCTGTCCCGCAGGAGGTCGTGCTTTGTCACCAGGTGCACACCACTGCCACGGCCACGTGAGGAGGCTGCTTGGTCGCGCAGCTTCTTCGCCTCGGTGGCGTTCCCCGTGGCCAGGTACACCCAGCCCAACCCCTGCTCGGCAATCCGCGCCAGGTACGCGTCTGCCTGCGTGTCGTAGCTCGGCCAGAAGCTCAGTGCGTCATTCTCGGTCCGCAGGTGTATGCCTGCGTACTGGCCCCGGCCGCGGTGGCGACCCACGGACGACGACGACGCCGACGCCGCCGCCGACGCTGCCGCCCGGCGCATCGCCGCGGCTGTGTCGCGGCCCAGCGCCAAAATGTCGTGCCGGAACCGCAGCAAGCCGCCAAAGGTGTTGGCAAACTCGGGCCCGTCTTTCCACGCCGGCCACTCCCATTGCACGCCCCAGACCAGCTCCAGGAGCCGGGGGTGGTCCAAGCTCACGGCGGGCAGGCCAAAGGTGTTGGCGGACGCGGCGAGCCAGTCGCGGAACCGCGCACCAAACAGGTCGGTGTGCCGGTTCAGGTCCCGGTAGTCGCAGCCGCCCCGGGTGCCAAAGGTCTTGGGCTCAAGCGGCTCCGACCGCTTGTCGCGCAGGTGCGGAATGGCCTCGACGTGGTCGTAGAGGGCGATGCGCGGGCACGCGGCGGCAAGCTGCGTCTGGAAGTGCTGGGTGTCAAAAAAGTAGTCAAACGGCTGCTGGCCGCCAAAGAGCCGCGCCAGGTCGCTCTCGGACCGCGTTTCAATGTGCGGCAGCACGAGCCCCGTAGCGCCGGCCTCGATGGCGTACCGGACACAGGTCAGCACGAAGCTGCGGATGTTGCCGATGCCGCCCGAGTTGTTGTCGCATTTGAAGACGACGCCGGGCGTCCATGTCGCCTCCCGACACACGCGCGCCAGCGGCCAGCCGACGAAGGGAGCATCCGGCTGCGAGAGGTCGCCGTAGGTGTAGGGACGCGTGACGAGCGCGGCGTGGGGTACGAGGCGCTGGAAGCGGCCGGCGAGCGCGAGGTTGCACAAGACGAACAACACCAATACAGGTATGCCGACGAGATAGCGCGTGCGAACCCGGCTGACCTTGATTAACCATCGTGTCCAGGGGGAAGTTTCGGCACGTTGAGATTGTCCAGACTCCATTCTGGTGGACAGAGGGCGACCATTGGGACCAGCAGGCGACTCAAGAATGGCAGGAGGGATTTTTATTGAGGCCGTAAGGTTCAATATTCATTCTTCAGCTCTGACATATATTTTTCATTCACGACACCCAAAAAAGACATCATAATTTGAAAAAAGCGGTTAAATAGCTCGGAAAAGAGCCTCCGCACAAGTTATGCCCTGCCATGAGTAAGTCCCTCCGGTCCAGCACATAATGGCCTAATCCTTCAAAATCGAGCTATTTTCATCACATTTGATCGTCTCGGTTCTCAAATCTGTTGGGGTCGCATTCTGTATCGCTCCGTAAACGTCGTCGTCATAGTTGCTCACGAGCAAAAAAGGGGGGCCTGAAAAGATAAGCACGCACTGATAACACCTTATCGATAACAAATAAAGTTTTTTTTTTTAGTTCCTTGGAGGGGTCCCGTAGGACAAAATAGTCCCTAAATATTCACAACCCCCAACCCCACACCAAATTGGGCCTTTCGTCGACCGTTTTCACTGCACAACTTCAACCACCATGTCCAAACGCACGGCGAGCGACGAAGACGGCGGTGCTCCGCTCAAGGGCGGCGACCGGCCGATGGAGGTGGACAACGACAACAACGGCATGGGTGAATTTGAAGACGAGTTCGAGGACGAGTTCAGCGAAGACGAGATCATCGAGGCCGGCGTCGACGGCCGTCCGGATGCCGAGCGGGAGGCGGAAGAGAAAGCAGGTGGGTATGGCGTCGAGCTGTTTGGAGAATCATACGGGGCGCAGACGAACCGAACTGACCGCTGTATTGTTGTAGGCGCCATGGACGTCGACCACACGCCGGGCACCTTCATCGTTGGACGCACAAAACTCGAGCCCGGCCAGGTCCTGGCCCCGGATCCGAGCACCTACAACATGCTGCACAGCCTCAGCACGCCGTGGCCGTGCTTGTCGTTTGACTTTGTGCGCGACCAGCTCGGCGACAACCGCACGACCTACCCGGCGACCATGTACACGGTGGCCGGCACGCAGGCGCAGACGGGCAAAGCCCAGGAAAACCAGCTGCTGGTGCTCAAGTTCAGCGGGCTCGGCAGGATGCCGCGCGGCGACGGCGAGGACGCGTCCGATTCCGACGACGACGAGGACGACGACGACGACAACGGTGGCGCCGGCGGCGGCGCCGAGGACAGCGACCCCATTCTCGAGTCCAAGAGCCTGCCGCTGACCTCGACGACCAACCGCATCCGCGCCCACCAGGTTCCCGCGCAGGACCCGACCCGGCCCCCGACCACGCTCACGGCGTCCATGACGGAGTCCGCGCACGTTTTCATCCACGACGTCACCCCGCATCTCGCCTCCTTCGACACACCCGGCACCATCGTGACGGCCCAGCAGAACAAGCCCGTCTCGACCATCCGCGCGCACAAGGCCGAGGGCTACGCGCTGGACTGGTCGCCCCTGCACCCGGCCGGCAAGCTGCTGACGGGCGACAACGACGGCGTCATCTACGTCACGACGCGCACCGACGGCGGCGGCTTCGTGACCGACACGCGGCCCTTTGTGGGGCACACCAGCAGCGTGGAGGACATCCAGTGGAGTCCGTCCGAGGCGTCCGTGTTCGCCTCGGCGTCGAGCGACGGCACCGTGCGCATCTGGGACGTGCGCAGCAAGAGCCGCAAGCCCGCCTTGAGCGTGCGGGTCAGCGACACGGACGTCAACGTGATGAGCTGGTCGCGGCAAACGACGCACCTGCTGGCCACGGGTGCCGAGGACGGCGCATGGGGCGTGTGGGATCTGCGGCAGTGGAAGCCGAGCGGCAACGGCAACGGCAACGGCGGCAGTGCCGCGGGGATCGCAAAGGCCAGTCCGCTCGCCAGCTTCCACTACCACACGGAGCAGATTACGAGCATCGAGTGGCACCCCACGGACGACAGCATCGTGGCGGTGGCGGCCGGTGACAACACGGTCACGCTGTGGGACCTGGCCGTGGAGCTCGACGACGAGGAGAGCCGTGACACGGCCGGCGTCCAGGACGTGCCGCCGCAGCTGTTGTTTGTGCATTACCACAGCAATGTGAAGGAGGTGCACTGGCACCCGCAGATCCCGGGTGCGCTCGTGGCCACCGGCGACGAGTTTAGCATTTTCAAGACGATCAGTGTTTGAAAAATCTCTTTGTCATGTTTGGGGTGTCAATTTTCCTGCTCAGCTACGGTTTTTTTTTGTCCTTCTTTTTCTTTGTCATGATAGGAAGTGATGGGTGGTTATTCGGATGCACTGTGATGGTTTTTGAAAAGTAGAGGGCGTCATTATAGATTTTTCTTCGGTCTGGTCCTACGAACAATCGAGCTTCGGATTGGTGCCATGTTGTCAACGTCAACTGTTTATATAACGAATGAGTACGTTACTTCTTGTTTATGACATCGCCATATTGCCGTCGATTCGGAGGTGGAATACAGTGATGCAACTTCCGCGTTGTTATATATAACAATGTCCGCTCCGACCCTTTTGATTGAAAATACCGTCCCGGGAACACACATTCAAAGTACGCACACTCGAACAAGGCCAACACGCAGCGTTTACCCTTTCCTTGACAGCATTTTCGTGACGTTCTCGGTCTTCTATCAACAGAAAATACCAAAAAAAATGAGCGGTTTGCCTATCTACCAAGCAACGCTTTCGGCTACGCATGTCGCATACCCGGGACAACCGGCGTTGGCTGTTGCAGTTCCTCAAACGGCCCCGGTCAACTTGGTTGCGGCGCCCGTCGTGGTTTGGAAGCCACTGGAACCAAACTGTCCAAATCCGTCGACCTGCTGGATGCACCACCCTGCTGAAAGGCTGATGAACATCCCGCCGCCACCGCCGGGACGACCGGGCCAGTGGGTGCAGTTTGCCGACGGTCAGGTCTCTTGGCTGCCACCGCCGACGGAGACACCTTAGGGATTGTTCAATAAAACAGCGAAGAAAAGCTTGTCTGTTAGCGGGAGACTGCATATTCATAATCTACGTTTGCTTGTTTTTTTACTTTTCTTTTGAATAAGATACATGGTTGTGCGCTGAGGACGCCCCGGGTGCTTTCCCTATGCCTTCGATGCCGTGGCGGCCGACCCGTTCCGGGCCGGCCCACCCTGGCCCCATTTGAAGCAGCCAGACCCCGTGCAGGCGAGGTCAAACCACGCCAGCGTCACCGCCTCCTGGATGGGGATGTTGTGGGGCACGCCGGCCGCGCTGTACGCCTCGAACCAGTCGTCGGCCGCGGCGCCGTAGACGGTCTTGGTCCACCCCGGGAGCGGCGTGTTGGGCGTCGTCGTCGTCGGCGCCGCGTCGAAGCCGAACACGGCGTTCCACTGCTTGACCTCTTCCTTGAAGTCGGTGTAGTCGAGCGTCTCGTCCGCCGTGCCGTGGAAGATCTGCACCTTGGGCCGCCACCCGTCGTACCCCGGAAAGGCGTCGCGCACGAGGGCGGCCCAGTCGGCGCCTGCGTGCTGCGTCTTGCCCTTGGCACAGCTGTCGTTCCAGTAGTCAAAGGCCTGGCTGGTGTTTTGTGCGGCCGCGGGCGCCGCGAAGCAGCCAAAGGGCACGCCCGAGAAGGCCGAGCCGGCGGCGAACACGTCCGGGTACGTGCCAAGCAGCGTGCTCGTCATCATGGCGCCCGAGGACACGCCCGTGGCAAAGACGCGGCCGGCGTCGGCGCCGTACTTGGCCAGCGTCCAGTTGACCATGGCCACGATGCCGAGGCTGTCGCCGCCGCCGTTGTGGGTGAGCGTCTCGCGCGACGAGACGTCCCAGCAGTGGTCCGCCGGGTGGGGCGCGTCCGGGTAGATGACAATGTAGCCGTGCTTGCTGGCGAGGGCGGCAAATTGCGAGCCCGTGTAGGCGGTCTGGGCGCTGCCGTGGCAGGCGTGCGGGTTGACCACGATGGGTGGTTTCGCCGGAAGCTGGTCCGGCACGTAGATGTAGAAGCCCACGTTGGTCGGGTTGTTGGCGAGCTTGTCCGTCACCTTTTGAAGGGAAGCGGCGAGCACGGCAGGCGCGCAGAGCACGATGCCCGTACAAAGCTCCCGGAACCAGGAAGTCCTCACCATTGTGGAAGAAAAAGCAAAGGCAAAAAATCAATAGACTGAGACGGATTCTTAACCAGCTTCGTCAACTAACGGCCAACCACAAAAACAGGCTTATGAACAGACATGGTCGAGCTTATCAACACAAGCATTTCAAGCGATTGACTTATACACAGATTCGTCGTCTGAAGGAGAGCATGTTCTTTTGCCGTGCAACTCGATGCGGAAGCGTTCGCTCCGCCCAACTGGTCGGGTAAACAAAGGGGTGACCCGTTTCTTAATGTCCGATTATGGGAATGATATTTTAAATTGAAAAACGTGCTTTCTTCGACTATTGTGGTTCTAAATGGTCATAACTGAAGTAAACACTTTCCACTTTTTTTAGAATTGTAGCCGTGGATGAGAACAACAAAGGCTGCAAATCTTGTAGTGAAGGCCGCCTCATCAGTCAACTTGACGTAAAGAAGCCTAGTTTTTCTGAACGAACCGCGTGATACGGTTCTATTCCGTATATCTTTCATAGCTTGACTGTCCGATCAAAACCACCCTGAAAACAGTTGGTCCAGCAAAGTCACTTCCATGAGAGTTTGTTAAAGCTTTAATTCGAGACGTCAGATGAAGATGAGCTCGAAAGCGTCCCGTGATAAAACAGGTCTTGGTGTAAGTTTAGATACTCTGCTATGCTACTTATAGCCAAAACGACAGCGGCCATTGCATCTGCATCTTGACTATCTCTAAAAACACTTATTTAACGTCTCACATCTCGAATTCGAGTTCTCTCTGCGTGCGTAATATTCATAAGGTCACGGAAGGAACTAACGTTCAAGGAGCAAATACTGCAACGATGATGCTATTGAGCACTTACTACAAGTTACTTCTTGTGATCGCTGGTCATCGTGGTAGTCCGGTCGCACCGTGACCCTCGTGGACGGGCATGAGATTCGAGTCAACTTTGTCTATCTTTCGTCTGGCTGTATCAATTTACAGCTGCTTGTCTTGCTAATCAGCAGGCCTCTTCTCTATCTTTAAACTTACAGTAGCCTTCGTAAACATCTGGTGGAAGAAGGAAACCGATTGCTGTCAGTGTGGTCCCCAGGACCATAATGGCGGGCGGTTTGTTGCAGCGGGTGTTGTCCCGATGCTTTGGGAGACACTAGTGACTCAGTAGGGTAGTCCATACCCCGCAGCCTCGGGAAAGGTTCCCCAGGCCCCCGCAATCGGGTCAATGATTCAGTGTCCTGCTCTTGCCTTTTAAGGAAGCTTACGGGCGTCTATTAGCGATTCACGACCTCTCTGGCTCGCTGCTGGTTTGGTTTTCCGGCAACAGTTTCTCTATTATTATTATCCTTCTTATTACTATTCTCCCTATTTTCTGTTGCAACCAACTGCGAGTCTCAAAAAAAAATACAAAAAAATGACCAGAAGGTTCATATTCGCCCGCATTCCGGCGGCCGACGAGGCTGGCCGTGTCGAGGTAGGAATGATATACTGCTGTAAGATGCTTAAACCGGGAATAAAGCAAATATACGGAATGAGGAAAATGGAAAAATGAGGAAAATGTTAACTGGGACAAACACGTCGTTCAGTTGGGATCTCTGACTTTGTTCCATTACACAGGTTCTAAAGTCCCTCCTTCCAATTACCGAATACGCACGAGACAGCGAACCAGGTATCTCTAAATACGCTGCTCTGGTGGCCCGCGACGACCCATCGGACTTTGGCGTCTACATGATCGAAGAGTACGGCGTGCGCAATTGGGCTGTCAACAACCGTTCCAAGAAAGAAGAGGAAGGACAGAAAAAACAAAAGCATACTGACCCAACCCAGATACGCCGACTCGGCTGCGTTCGACGCCCACGGCACGACCGACGATGTCAAGAAGTTTGTCGCCTGGCTGAGCTCCCCGGCCAACCAACCGACCGTCCACTTCTGCGAGCACACCCAGTTTGAGCACGTGTCGCCCGCCGCCGGTAACCTACAGCAGCAGCGACAGCAGCAGCAGCAACAGCAGCAACAGCAAGCCGACGCCCACATTGTCGTCTCGGTGTTTGAGTTTCCCGCCGAACAGGCGGGCGGGGACGCGCTGGCGCAGTTTGCCCAGCCGTTTGCCGCGGCGACGCGGCCGGGAAGCGGGAACCTGTTGTTTGGCGTCTACCGGGACGAGGCCGACGTCGACGTCATCCTGACCGCGGAGGCGTACAGCCGCAAGGACCAGCGGCCGGGTCTGACCGTAGCCGGGGGCCGGCTTCAGAAAGAAACCGTGTTGCAGCTCAAGTACGGCTACCTGCGCAAGTAAACGCCGGCCGGCAGTTGCCGGAGGGAGATGCGTATCTTGTTCGTAGTATAAAAATGCCACAAAATATATATGACTATAAAACACAAATAGCAAATTTAAAACCCACAAGAACGAATCAGACATCTAGAACGTCTTCCGGCAGAGTAACTCGTACTCACCCGCGGAAATCGTTCCCGTAAAAACGCCGGCCAATGAACCGCATAACAAGCGCCGAGCTGCCACTCTTCTTCCCCATCCCATCGTCCTTTGACTACCGGAAGCTAAAAACGACGTCTCGGGACGCGCTCGACCAGACTAAGTGAATCATTAGCGCGTGGTTACAGTACACCACCGGCCCTGTTGGACGCTGACAAGACAGCATTGGTCGAGGAAGAAGGAAATGCGAACCGGCAACGCGGGCTTGTCGTCACCAGTGTGTGTGCGCGTTGGGGTCCAAAAAGAGCAACGGCGTGGTGTTGGGATAGCCATTCATGTGGTGTCCAGGTTGTAAGAGGTCGATTTGAATTTGAACTCGTCTGTTGCAGCGATGGATCAATATATAAGAGACCGTGGACGTCTCGTTTTGTTCTCCTCCTTCTTTTTTTTTTTTTTTTTAAACTGCTCCTCGTTGTGATTGCACTCGTCGTTTCCGTATATCCCCCTAACGTCTGACTCTCCGACAGTGACATTGCACTTATCACTGACGCACTTTGTTCTGTTTCTCCCTCATTTGCATCACGATGGGTTCCGCCGGTGATGTTGTCAACGGCGCCAACGGCGCCAGTGCGCCGAAGCGCCCCATTCGCATTGCTGGATGCTCCGGTGGTACGTTGCCGACGCTGTTTCCCGTATGTTCGTTTTTGGGCTTCGTTTGTTCTCACAGTGTCTTCGTGTGTCGTCCACAGGCGTCTACGACCGCAAGCGCGCCATCCACGACATGGCCAAGTACGAGGACGTCGACGTCATCACGGGCGACTGGATGTCCGAGTGCAACATGACGCTCCGCGGGTCCGACAAGCGCGACCGCCTCGCCCAGAAAGCCATGACCTCGGGCTCCACCGAGGTCGCCAAGGGCTACGAGCCTTACTTCCTCGAGGAGGTCGACCCGGCCATCCCCTGGCTGGCCAAGAAGGGCGTCAAGATCGCCGTCAACGCCGGCGCCAGCGACGTGCACGGTCTGGCGGCCGCCGTCCAGGACCTCATCCGCAAGCACGGCGTCGACCTCAAGGTCGGCGTCGTCGACGGCGATGACGTGACCGACGCCGTGCTCGACCTCTACAAGAAGGGCGAGCCCTTTCTGAACCTGCCGGCCAACAAGCCCATCAGCGAGTGGGGGTTCGAGCCCATCTGCGCGCAGTGCTACCTCGGCGGCACCGGCATCGCGGCCTGCTTCGCCGGCGGCGCCGACATTGTGCTGTGCGGCCGCGTGGCCGACGCGTCCGTGACCGTGGGCGCCGCCATGTGGTGGCACGGCTGGACGCGCGAGGACCACATCCAGGAGCTCGCGGGGGCGCTGATGGTCGGCCACATCATCGAGTGCAGCACGTACGCGACGGGCGGGTACTACTCGGCGTTCAAGGACCTCGGCGACAAGGATCTGGACATGGGGTGTAGGCTATTTATTTTTTCTTTTCATAGTATTATTCCGTCGACCGTTTCTAACCATCTCTTCTAGACCCCATTGCGGCCATTGACCACAAGGGCGAGGCCGTGATCAGCATGGAGAAGGGCCGCGACGGTCTTGTGAACACGGAGACCGTGGCCAGCCAGCTCCTGTACGAGATCCAGGGCCCGCTGTACTACAACTCGGACGTCACAGCGTCGATTGAGGACATGCGTTTGGTGCAGATTGGCGAGAACGAAGTCCACGTCTCGGGCGTAAAGGGCCTCCCGCCGCCACCGACAACCAAGGGTATTTTTTTCTTTTCTTTTTTTTTTTTCTCTTCTTTTTTTTCCTTTTTCTTTTCCCTTTTCTTCTTAGGTTCGCCGCTTACCCAACGCAGTCGGTATCACGGCCAAGGGCGGCTGGCAGGCCGAGTTCCACTTTTACCTCACGGGCCTCGACATCCCCGAGAAGGCGGCCATGATCGAGCGGCAGACCAAGGCGCGCATGGGCAAGTACCTCGACAAGTTCTCGTGCCTCAAGTTCATGATCGCCGGCACCGTGCCCGCGGACCCGCAGACGCAGGAGGAGGCGACCGTGGACCTGCGCATCTTTGCGCAGACGCGCGACCCGGAGCTGCTCGCGGGCAGCAGCTTCGTGGACTCGGACCGCGGCTCGTTTGCGCGCTTCTGCATCGAGAACCTGCTGCAGAGCTACCCGGGCGGCACCATGGCGCCGGACATGCGCACGGCCAACGGCCGGCCCTTTTTCGAGTACTGGGTCAGCCTGATGCCCCAGACGTTCGTCCAGGAGACGGCGCACCTACCCGACGGCCGCGTGGTCGCCATCCCCTCGCCCACGGTGACGCAGCTGTTCCCGCGCGAGCAGCCTAGCTACGCGACGACGGCCGAGCCCGCGGACCTGGCCAGCTTCGGCCCGACGACGCGGGCACCGCTGGGCTACGTGGCGCTGGGGCGGTCGGGCGACAAGAGCTCCAACTGCAACCTGGGCCTGTTCGTGCGGCGGGACGACGAGTGGGCGTGGCTGCGCACGGTGCTGACGACGGCCAAGCTGCGCACGCTGCTGGGCAAGGACGACGTGGGGCGGCAGATCGACCGCTGCGAGTTCCCCAACATCCGCGCGGTGCACTTCCTGCTCAAGGACCACCTGGACCGCGGGTTCAACTCGACGTCGAGCTTCGACAGCCTCGGGAAGAACCTGTGCGAGTACATCCGCAGCAAGCAGCTGGACATTCCGGACAAATTCCTAGCCCGCGGCCGCATTTGAGCGGAGAGGAAGGAAATAATAATCATAAAAAAAGACAAATAAAAAGAATTAATGGCGGGATAACGCGGTAAGAGGATAAGGAAGTCTTGGGAGAACGGCGAGAAAGCGGAGGGACAGGGAGCGGCAGGCAACCAAGAGTCTACCTCGATGTGGGAAGCACACCGAAGACGAAAAGAAGCGGGCTCGAAGAAACGGGAAGTGTAAAAAAAGTAAGAAGAAAAAAAAAGAAAAAAAAACCACATGGTACGATGCAGACCAGCATCTTGGAAAGCTAGCCCTTCCCCGAGATAGGAAAACCGAAAACCCGGGGGGTGGGAAGAGAGATCGAAAAAGGGATAAGCCAGTGAGCCAATATTATGCACCAACTTTTGTTGACAAAACCACGGCAGCGATCGGGAAGAAGTGGAGGCTTTCTATGTGTTTCCTTTTTGTCTTCTCTCTCTTCGGCAAGCCGCGAGCTCAGCCATCATGTACATGGTTAACCGTTTTTGAGGTCTGGAGGTCTTACGAGGCTTTCTATTTTTCTTTTTTTTTCGGGACCAAGCCGCAACCAGTAAGCTTCGAGAAGGCGTCTTTGGTCCGTCGTGAATGGCCCCAAGGGCACTTGATGCGTTTTGGTCTTAGTGGCCACGCAGAAAAAAAACAAAAAAAAAATGATGGAGCCGTCGCCGCCCCGTCGTATCCCAGCCATGCAGCTAGGGATCGGACGGGGACGAGGGAGCGGTAAGGACGTAAGCTGTCAGCTGTACGTCGTATGTGCGTCCCCCGTAAGCTCTGGGCGAGCGGCTGCGTCGGACAGACGGTCTGGTAAGGGAAAAAGGCAGGACGGACAAGACCAAAAAAAGAAAAGAAGGATGCTACCGAAGGTGTCGTCGACCCAAGAAAGCTGGAAGTGTGGACGGGGGGACAGGGGTTGTTTGGCTATATCTCGTCTTTCTTATATTTCTTTTTTCTTTCTCTTCTCTTCTTTTTCTGCTTTCCCCTCTTCCTGATAGACTCCCACCTTCGCTGCAGGTTGCAGGCGTAGCTCCATGCACTGCAACCTCGCCGCAGCATTCGGGGGCCGCCAACAATGCAAAGAAAATGCAAAGACCATGCATGGAAGAGCTGAAGCTACACCGGGGTAAAGCCACCGGGGAAGCGAGGGGGGGCCACGGAAGGGGAACAATGAAGGCAAACATTCTTCCAGAACACGGCGCAGTTGTCCATTGTTGGATGTTGTGGCCTCATTTTTTCTACTTTTAGTTTTTATTTTATTCCCCTCCCCCTGCCTGGGAAGAGCTCCTCTTTCTGCAAGCTATCTTCGACGAGCAGATTATTGTCTGCAAGAACACGACGAAGAAAGAAAAATAAAAGACCTTAACGAGAGGCCTGATGGAGAGCCCTCTCTCTCTTGTCTGGTTATAAAAGGGGGGCCTGGCGGCCTTCCCGAAGAATGCGTTCCGTCCGTTGCATTCTTTGGTTTTCCGGCGACCATCCCAATCCTACTTTACATCAGAAAGCAAGGGGGCAATTGTTCCCTTTCAAGCACGCTCGGCCCATTGTTGCTGCTAAGACAGCCAGTCAAAAAACCCCGTTCCCATCTCCGTCCCCTTTTTTTGTTTTCCTTGGCTTTCCGATCATTAGCTCCCGTTCGTGTACCGTCCCGGGTTTTTTTTTTCTTTTGCTTGATTGCCCAGCCAAGATAAACAGAGTAGAGCCGCAAAGGAGACATTGATGGTCTAGAAAAGGAAGAAAGGTCCAAAAAGTCAAAAGCTAATAGAAAAAAAAAACCAACATGGTCGGCCTGTCCACCCTCAAGACACAGGCCGTGAGCCTGCTGCTCCTTCTCGGCGGCCACGCCGTCCACGGCCGGAGCGTGCCCCGGCATGCCACGATCGTCGACCGAAATACGGCCTCGGGCTCGACGTACGACTTTGTGATTGCCGGCGGCGGCATCGCGGGCCTGACCGTAGCCGACCGGCTGACCGAAGATCCCCGCGGTAGGTTCTTTTTTTTTTTTTTTCCTTTTTCCTTTTTTTCTTTTTGCCTTCTTTTCTTCTGTCTGACGCTCTTTACATCCACTAATATCTCCTCAGTCAAGGTGCTGGTCGTGGAAGCCGGCCCCTTTGACCAAGGCGAGGATGCCGTGTTGGTCCCCGGCGCGTACAACCCCGGGGCCTACCTGTGGCCCAACCTGTTCACCGTCCCGCAGGAGGGCCTGAACAACGGCGTGTACTTTGCCATTTGCGGCCGCGTCGTCGGCGGCGGCAGCACCGTCAACGCGATGATCTACATCCGCGGCGGCAAGGAGGACTACGGCGACTGGTGCGCGCTGGGCAACCCCGGCTGGGACTGGGACGACTTCCTGCCGTACTTCAAAAAGGTGCGAACGGGGCGGCAGCCGGGCGATGGCATTTCCTTTGCTTTGGTGCACGTCGTAACGGACAGAATGAACTGCAACTGACTGCGGACCAGAGCGAGACGTTCACCTTCCCCGACCCCCATTTCGCCGCCCAGGGCAACATCACCTGGAACGCCTCGGTCCACGGCACGTCCGGGCCCGTCCAGGCAACGTATCCCAACTACTTTTTCCCGGGGAGTGGTAAGCTATGGTTTATTTTATTGGGTTGTCTCCACCGAAAGAAAGAAGGGTTGGCTGGTCCAGATTCTGACGCACTCAGGCAACTGGTACTCGGCCGTCAAGCACGCCGGCATCCAGCCGGACCACGATCCCAACGACGGGTCTGTCCGCGGCGTCTTTTGGCTTCCGCTGCTGGAGGACGCCCAGAACCGCACCCGCAACGACGCGCGCATCAACCACTACCAGCGCGTGAGCGCCCGCCGGCCCAACTACCACCTGCTGCCGTCCACCACCGTGTCGCGGGTGCTCTTCCGCGGCACCACGGCCACGGGCGTGCAGTACGTCCCGACCGGCGGCGGCGGCGGCGCGGCCACCACGGTCTACGCGTCCAAGGAGGTGCTCGTCGCCGCCGGCGGCATCCACACGCCGCAGCTGCTGCAGCTCTCGGGCATCGGGCCCAAGGCGCTCCTCAACCAGTTCAACATCCCGGTCGTGGCCAATCTGCCGGGCGTCGGCCAGAATTTCCAAGACCAGCCGACCATTCCGATGACCTACACCTGTACGTTGGCATCACCTTCTATAGTATTTATTTTATTCATTCCTAACCAAAAAACAGTCTCCAACAACGTCGCGCCCAACTGGGGCTCCCTCATCAACAACGCCACGTACGACGCCGAGCAGCTCGCCCTCTACGAGGCCACCAAGACGGGGCCCTACACGCTCGTGCGCACGCTCAGCACCAACTTTGCCGCCCTCGCCCTGCAGGACATCACGGACGACTACCAGACCATCGTCGCCGCCGCGCGCGCCCGCAACCCCACCGCCTACCTGCCGGCCGGCACCGATCCCACCGTGGCCGCCGGCTACGTCGCCCAGCGCAACCGGCTGCTCGGCCAGCTGCAGGGCTCCGCCGCCGTCGGCGGGCTCCACTGGAGCACGTTCGACACCAACACGCTCTACACGTTCAAGCCGTTCAGCCGCGGCACCGTCGCCATCAACTCCACCGACGCCCTCGCCAACCCGCTCATCGACTACCGCACGGCCACCGACCCGACCGACATGGACGTCTACGTGGCCCTCTTCAAGAAGAACCGCGCCGTCATGGCCGCGCCGACCATGGCCGAGCTGGGCCCCGGCGAGACGGCGCCCTTTGGCGCCGGCGTGCAGACGGACGCCGACATCCGCGCGGCCATCCTGGCGGCGCTGAACCCGACCAACGGGCACGAGTGCTGCACGGCGGCCATGATGCCGCGCGCGCTCGGCGGCGTCGTGGACACGGCGCTGCGCGTGTACGGCGTGACGGGCCTGCGCGTCATCGACATCAGCTACTGGCCGTTCCCGGTCGCGGGTGCGCCGTCGGCCACGATGTACGGAACCGGCGAGAAGGTGGGTTAATTTTTTTTTCTTCTTATTTATCGTCATGATATGCTAATTAGACTTCAGATCGCCGCTCTGATCAAAAATACCTACGGCTTGAGCTGACCTGCCCAACCGCTTCGCTAACGAGTCATGTCTCTTTTTCACTATCATGCCTGGATGAATCTCGGTGTTTTTCTGAGTTTTTTTGCTTTCTTTTATGCCACTCGTCACTCTGTTCTTTTCCTATTTACAAAGCCGCCGGTAATGCTTTATGAGCAACGGACAGAAATTATGTTATGCAGATTTGGATATTCCTCTGAAATACAAAGATCAAGATACGGAAGAAAGCCCATAAAAATGGGTACAGACAATACAAAGCATGCCTTCCCATTTCTTTTTTCAACAGTAATTTGATATTGCCAGGGCAAAGGGGACAACAACAAAAAAGCAAACAACGGCACAATTCGTGGCTGTAGCCGTTCCATCACCAACCCAGCTCCGCTTCATTCAGCACAATGGATTGATATCCTTTGCATGCTCCGCGCGCACTATTGCTTAAACTTTTTTTTTTCTTTTTTTTTTTTTGCTTTTTTAATTTTTGGTTGCCGAGTCTTGCTTCCGAGCGAGGCATTGCCCCCCAGAAAATATTTCTATTTTTGCCCTCATGTCTCGTGTATATTTTTTATCATCTGGTCCTCGGAATTCTATTCCTGTTACAAAAATTCATACTTGTGGATGCTGTGCACAGCAAGATTCAGCTGTTCAGAATAGAAACAAACAACCAATATAGGAGAAAAAAATCAATATCAATTATGCGCAGTGATGATCGTCAACATGTAAGCACTCAAATCAATATTCGCTGTGCATCTCCTCAGCCTCCCCTATGCGGGTTGGCCCGTTGCGTCGTACAAGCAGGATGGGCTTGCATTTCCCACCTCGTCTACCTTTCCTTCGCCTGATTCTGAGGAATGCACAGTAGACAAGAAAAATGCGGCTCGGTGGGCTCATGGAGGCGATGCAGCGGCCCGGCATCATGTCGTTGTTTCATTTTGGCGGCCCGTGTTCCTTTTCAGCAGACAGAGCAAGACAAAACAAAACAAAACAAAAACAAAAAATTGCTTCTGCATCGTTCATGCGTCAAAAAACCTACCGCAAGCGCGAGACAGCATGTTTTGACGATGCACCGAAATACGAGCCTTGCGCCGCCATGTCGACGTTTCGCGGCTTCGCGGTCTCACAACGGGTGATCCGTCCAGCCAAAAAATCAAAAGCCCATTTTGACAGGCCAGGCAAAACCCTAAAAATAACCTTTATTTTTGCTTTAAGCGCCCGCGCTTTTTCCCACGAAAGAGTGGGCCCCCTGGGCGATCATTGGCGGCCAACGGGTCGAAAAAGAAAAGAAATAGGGGTGGGAGGGGGGAGGACGGAAAACGGAAAATGGGGGCACGTCGCCCGTTTATCATCGTTCCGCGCAAGTTATCTGATCCGGCGGACAAGTCTTACACGACGGGCGCAGCCGACGGAGTTGACAGAGCCTTGTTGTTGATGGTGGTAACCTGTGAATGATTCGAAGGACAGTAGTTGCAGACTTTTTCTCTGTTTCTGGTTTTTTTTCCCCTACGTTTTTATTTTTCTCTTTTTTTTCTTTAATCTTTTGGTAGAGAAATACGATCGTCATGTTACCGTCACCTTTTGCTCGCCTGTCATTGCTTGTTAATCAAAAGACTTCTTGCACCGACAAGAAGGTCAATAGAAATTCAAAAATACACCTTTGACAGCTGCAAATAATGCTGTAAAAGTGGTCTGATGATTTGTTCAGCTGCTTTGTTTTTTTTCTTCTTTCCTTTTTGTTCCCGTAACGAACACGACATGGTGAGAAGGTTCACACAACAGAAATAAAACTACTGTATGCAGTGTATCAGCTTTCAGCCACAATTCATCTCTTCCCTCCACAGCCCTTTCACTCTTCTGTAGGAGACGGTCCTCTTTCTGCATTATTTGCCAAATGCTTCAGCCTCTGGCAGTAAGCGGCCAACATGCCCTGGATGCCGTAGTTCTCCCTCTTTCGTTTTGTTCTCTCCGTCTTACCTTTCCTTCTTTTTGCTTTGTCTTGCTCCTGTTTCTCCCCCTCCGCATTGCTCCATGCCTCCTGGCCTGTCTATTCCACCGAACACGCCCGCCTGCTTTATGGCCCTTGCATGAAATACCCGCCGGCAGCTTGTCCTGGCTGTGCAGCCAGCTGCAGGGCAGGAGAGAGGCGAAGGGGGTGGCACACCACCAAAACACAACACACCTCGCCAAAACGGAAAAGGCTGTCTCCCGCCGTGCATTTTTTTTTTCTTTTTTTGCCTTTTTTATTTATTCATTAGTCGATTGATGCCGAGAAGACGTCGGTATGCACAAGACATCCGGGCCGAAAACAAAAAAAAAAAAAAAAAAGAAAAAGAAGAGGGACGACATTGGCATGACCAGACCGGGCAGTAGTGTCTTGACAAACGCACGTCTTCACTTCACTTGCCGCACAACAGCAGCAGACAGAAAAAGTACGGCAAACGAACTGGGGGCCCACTGTTGGTTCTGCCCGCCCTCGCCGACCCTTCCCCCCTCTTCACTCGATCCCTCTCTCCCCGCCCGCAGAACACAGCCAACGCTTGTTCTATACAGCCCAACATCCACACGCCGCAACGTCCCGTTCAAGCCCACACGCTGCTCGCACGAGAAACGGGTCGGGCTATCTTTGGTCCATGCTTGGCCTCCCGTGAACGGGCCCTAACCTGTCTGTCTTTGTGTGCTACACGTCTTCTCTCTCCATGTCGTTTTGGCTTGGCCCAACGGTTTTGTTACGATTTGCAGCTATCATTGAAGTCCATCTACACTTTGCATCTATTGCCTTTTCTCCGGAGAAGCCGGATGGTTTGAACTGGATGTCGAAAATGAATCGTGATCGTAGTCGCCCTGTTGTCAGCTCCGTCGATTTGACACGACAGAATACATTGCCGTTGGAAACTGTCTTGTTTTTGTTGGAACAAGAACTGGTCGCACCGTTGAAAACGTGCTTCATCAGCCATTGCCAAGCTTCAAAAGAGGACAACATCGGCACTATGAACGGAAAGGTTTGCGAGGCACCAGCCAAGATGGCCGGGCTGGGGAGACAAACGGGTCAACCTTTTGACATGTTTCGTCCGTTGTGCATAAAATAGCCGCGCAGGTGGGGGGCCATACAAACCCACCCCCTTGTTTCTCTCACGGAGTACCAGGGTACGAAAAGGCTCTACTCAAGCACACAAAAAAGAGAAAGAAACAAAGAAAAAGACGATGAACTTGGCAGAGGGGGGGTGGTGGAGATGGGGGCTGGTTCGACCAGGGGGGGTCATCTGCTGTGTGACAAAACCTTTCCTCGTTTTTGTGACAAGACCTGTGTTACAACGGCCTTCGGGTCAGGTAAGGCCTTCGGAACGTTTGTCAGATGTGACCTCTGGGGGGCGTTGTATTCCGCGAACTCCGTGTAAGTGAGCTGCACGTAAACGAACGGTCAGAAAGTGGTAAAGGTTGCGAGGAGTTCTCCATCCGTGGCCGAGGCCCCCAGGTCGCCTTTTCGTTTACGCGTTTGCTACGACCTTGCTCGTCTAGTCTAATGCAAGCAGACGCATGAAGGAACCAAGCCACGCGAAGCTATCTCAACAGTCGAATAAATGGATGTATTTTTTGAGCAGTGGCTCGTACTTTGAAATATTTGCCACTGTCCTCGGTACAGGTTTTTTTTCTCTTTCGTATTCCGTTTTTCTAAAATGGCTACAGGCAGGGTGACTTGGACGTTTCTAGAAAATCAGAAAATTAGAAAAAAAAAGAAAAGGAATAGAGAAAAAAACCCAACAAGCATACCCGGCAGTTCACCACCACGCAAACATTGCACCGCGCCTGGGCGGCTAGACGAAGCACGCATCTGAATCCGGACATGCCTATGTAAAGCTGTGCGCAGAGTGTCATGTAACACGCCCTGGACTACGCTTTGCACTGGGTGTGCTATGTACATACGGTACGTACGAAAGCACCCCATATACCTTTTACATCGTGTGCGTGTGCGCCGCGCCCTTTTCTTCCTCGGCCGGTGAAAACATTCGTCCGATCTACGCTTCGTCGCCGTCGATAGGCGCCTACGGACAAGCGACGCAAGGCTTTGTCGAGGGGTGTTAGACGCAAAAAAGGAGACGACGGGGGGGGACTTACATGGACGTACATGGGCCTCCTATCAACGGAACCGCTCGTGATGAATGAAAAACACGTCCACGGATAGGCGGATCAAACCAACGACGACGAGTCGATTGCACAGTTTCGATGTTTCTCTCTTTCCATTCATGTTGATCGTCGTGCGTCTTCTTCTTGATCCAGTCCGTTGCCCACCCCTGAACACGCGGTCTTTTTTCCCCTCTCCCCCCACACCCTTTTTTCGTCTCTCCTGGAAGCCTCACGACGCCGGAACTGTGCCGAGTGAGCAAAACTATCTTGGTATTTTTTTCTCTCTAGCGTGCTCCTACTTTTGTAGATTGCTTGCCTCCCGTCGTTCACACGTTACCTCTTTTGAGTCGTTGGGTTGTTGTGTCTGTCGTACTTTGCACGCCCCCTGTTCTCTCATTTTTTGCTTCATACGCCGCATACTTACATTTTTTCTTAGTCTGTATGAGAAATAAAAAAAGGGGTAAAAGAAGGGGGCCAAAAACGACGAACAGTGCGGGAGGATGATCCCTCCCGTTATCACATCAAATCGGGGGTAGATGGGGGAAAGTACACTAAACGATGGTGGCTTTTTTGATTTTTTGTTTTGTTGCTGAGTTTTTTTTCTTCAGCAGGTCTGGCCACCCACCCCAATCCCTCTCCCGCAGAATCCTGATATGTTTTGGCTCCGAAGAACGACCAACATACGCGTGAACGTGGCAGTCGGTTTAGCGGCAAAAATTCAACGCCCACCTCCCCTCCGTATAAAGTGTACGGCATATAGGCCAGCAGAGGGAGCAAGAAAAGGCCGACATGTACTTCGTAGGCTAGCAAAGGAAGATCGACAGGCGAGGACGCCGAGCAGGCATGCATGCAAGGTAGTCTCCGTCTTCCGTTTGTGCATATCCGGTCTAGGACAGTAGGCAGCACATCGAGATAAAAAAAATTGAAAAAAAAAAAAAAATTGAAAATGAAAATCAAAGCAAACGACTAACATCCAGAGACTCAAAACAACAGAGGACAGTGCTGAAATCTGGCATGATCATGAGACTACGTCGACAATCGGAGTTGATTTTATTTCGTGTTTTTAATTTCTTTCTTTTTTTTTTCTCCCCTTTTGTTCCTCGACGTTTATTTTTCGTCAAAAAATTCTTCCCATCACCTCCACCACCCCCGTCACCTTCATCATTCACACACTCTCTTCTCACTTATTCTGGCACACGAAAAATACTCTCCCAACTGTTGTTGCAGCCTCTCTTGTCTCCCAACTCGATTCGCTCTTTCTTGTCTTTGCCACACGCCCCCCTGCCCATTCACAACCACGCAACCGAGACATCAATGCTCTCATATACCCTCCCCTATCGGTGTCTGTACCCTTTTTCCCGAACTGCTTGAGTGCGCTTGTGTTTCCTCTTTGGTCCAACGGTCTGCCAACATCGCCAACTTCCTCGACCAACTCGCTCCCCGTCGTTTTGCGTTTCTCAGACGGTGTTCATCACAGACCCCCTCTTTTATTATTTGACTCCTCAGGAACCATATCTGAATGCGTCCCCAGGTCTCCATGTAATTTCAAATTGTTCTCAGTCTCCGGTTCATATGCTGAATAGTATTTATTTCACGGACATCGGCCGCTTCCCTCTTTTTTCCTCTTGTGTTTTGTCCTCATATTTTGGCTGTGAGCTTCCCACTTGCTTTCTTTGCTTTTCCCACCAACCTGTCCATCAAACGTAAATTATAACTTGTCTCTTTTTTTCTTTTCTTTTTCTGATCTCGTGGCTTTTCTCGGCTTCTCCGTTCCCGTTCTTTATTTAGTCTTGCAGACTGTTTTATTTGTTTTTCCACCCATCTTTCTTTGTTATATGCTGCTCGTCGCCTTAACATCCAACGCCTGAAAAAAAAGAAAACATAAGATAACAGAAGAAGTAAAAAAAGAAAAAAAGAAAAAAAAAAGAAAAAAAAGAAAAAACTCGTCTCACTTTTCTGCTTCAGCCTTGGTACCTGTGTGTGGATGATATCGCCTTTTTTTTTCTCCTTGCTATTCGTGCCACCCCTCGTGTCCAGCCTCACTTCTGACTTGCATTCGTTTTGTGCCGCTTTGGCATTGTCCCAAACACCCCCCTACCCCCCTTTTGCACGTTTTCTTTCTTTTGTTTTTTTCTGATTTTCATTTTTGCCCCTTTGAATTATTTATTTATTTCTTGCTGGCCTTCAGCTCTTCCGCAGTTTCTCACCCCCTTGACCTTTATTTTTATACACGAAACTTGCTTTTTTTTGGCCAGTCCACGCCCTTTGTTGACCCGGACCTTGACGCATCCGCAGTCGTGAACCACGAGGCCAAAAAATCAACCTCTATATTATTGCACCATGGGGTCGTCGTCCCTGTCCTTGGCCTACATCCTGGAGCCAAACGAAGACGAGCAGGATTCAGCTGCAGCTTCATGTTGGTCATGTCTTTCTTTCTTTCTATTTTTTTTCTTTTCTTTTTTTGAATCTTTCTCTCCTCTTCTTCTGTCCTCCAACATCCACTTCCTTGTTTATTTTTGGGTGTCCCCTTCTTCACAGCCACACCGTTCTACTTTTAAATTCCTTGTTCGCATGAACACAGATAGTTTCTCTATTTTTGTTTCGAAGGGGGCAATCACTAATATAAAGGGCGGCGGACCATCCGCGCTTTTTCCTTCTCGTCAGATCAACAACAGCCAGACGCGTTTCATCCCCAAGAGACCACAGCATCCTACAGAGGAAGCCACAGCTCCGACTCTAAGCACCGCGGCAGCAGCAGCAGCAGCAGCAGCAGCCACCATCACCACAACCACCACCACCACCATTCGTCCCATCACCAGTCGTCGTCGTCGTCCAAGAGCAAGTCCGGCAAAAAGAGCAGCCGGAGTGCAGCAGTCACCACGGATCCGGCTTCGGTTGACGACTTTGGCGGTCTTGGTCACGCCTCGGCGTCCTACGCCATGGACCAACACGGAAACTACATTGCGGTCCCCGACACCGGGTACGCCGACGGCGGATACTACGACCACCCCGGCGACCGGAACCCTTACCACTACGGCTTGGCACCGGAGCAGCCGTACCACGGCTACGGGTCCATGGCCGAAACGGGCGTGATGCCGCACACGGAGGCCGCCATGGCCGGCGGGTACGGGACCACGGCCATGGCGGTGCCGGACTACGGCCACCTGCAGGGCCTAGACCCCGGACACGCGGGCATGGTGCCGGCAACGAGCCAGCAGCCGCTGGCGGCCCCCCACGCCGACGAGAACGTCCGGATCACACCGGTCACCGGACGGATCAGCAGGGCCAAAAAGGGCCAGCCGGTCCACATGTGCGAGATTTGCGTACCGCCGAGAGTCAGTCGTGTTCCCGAGATTGGTTTCCCCCCTCTTCCTGCATAAACCAGGCAACTTGTCTAACACAAACAAGCAGCCGTACTCGAGAGCCGAGCATCTGCGGTAATCCCCCCGTCTTCCTTTTTTTTTGTTCTTCCTGAATTGCGATCAAAATGGTGGTTCCCTTCCAGGCCGGACGTTGACTCCAGGTTTCTTGATCTAGACGCCACCAGCTCGGCCACGGCAAGCCCAACTTCCACTGTCGCTACCCCGGCTGCAACGGCGCATTTTACCGTTCTGATTTGCTGGCGCGGCACGAGGCAAAACAGTATGTCCAGACACCCAGCATGAAAACGAGCTCGCCGAGCCTCTCGTCGTAACGAGAGACAACCGCTGACATTCTATGTAGTGCGGAGAACGAAAAGGCGCACAAGACGTCGGGCGATGACGGCAAAAAGCCTGGTTCATCGGGCCGCCGCGGCTCGGCCCCGCCGGTCGACCCCAACGCCGGTTCGTGGGCCGCCTCGGGATCAGTAAGAAGCTACTCTTATTTTCTTTTGATGAGCGAATCCACGAGCAGGGAGTAATAACGATGAACCTAGTATTGAGACCAGCGAGAGGCGAACGATTCTACCGCTGCTGGAAATTCCGAGACGAGACGGAGGAACGATGGAGAGAGGAAAGCCGGACGGGGCATGGAGAGCAACAAGACCACTACCAGCAGCGATACCAACAACAGCAATGAACGTGAAGTTCAGCCAATAGCCTGGACACCACGGGCATCCACAACTGCATACCAATTTCCTTGTCTCGGGCTCACTTTTCGGTTTCCCTGGGAAAGCACTGGCTTCCCAACAACAGCAACGCGGGGCGTGCGTCCCCATCAAGCAACAACGCGGACGTCTTGGTTGTCCTTTTCCTGTGCCTACCGGAACGCAGCACACTGGGGTGACAAGAACGCCCGTCTTCTGTCCACCGTTAAGATCGTTGAGCGCGCTCCGACATCACAAGGAAAAGGTGGCGATCGCTCCTGAGACACCATCAGCTATCAATTATGTATGAAAGAGCAGCCGTAGACGAGAGCACAGTGACTGTAGCCGGACGATGTGTCATGTCCCGGGGAAGAAAAGGAAGCACGTTGTGAGAATCAAAATGGCATCAAGAGAAAGACTGAGATACGGGCAGCAGCTGGTGAAAAAGGCTGTTTGTTGGCAGACAAGATGGAGAGATGACTGGGTTCTTGTTGGCTTTCTGAACAGAGGAGAAAGTTGGAAGTGGTGTGTCTTATATTGTTTTCCGTGGTAGATCGTGGAAGCGCGCGGCAAGTGAAGCCCCCTGAATGTACCCCTTTTTTGTTGTCATCCTATTTCACTCGCTTATGTGCATGTATGTTATTCTCGTTTACTACATTTGGATGAAAAGCAAGGTGCACGTGTTTTGGCGGGGTTCAAAACTCTCGCTGAAAGTGGGAAGCTCCTCCGTCTGTGTTCCTGTTTTCAGTTAGGAAGGAGCGCTCGTGTTGTAAGATTGCGAGTTGCGTCTCGTGCTTTCCTCAGGGAAAAGAAGACGAACGGACCTTTACACGAATTCGGAGTAATACGGGAGTCCGCCTTCCTTGTTCGTCAACAACGCCCCGGTTTACAACGGCGCTAGACGGGGCAGTTTGGCCCCTCTCGGCGTCTTTGGCACCCTTTCAGTTCTTGGCCGGTCGGTTCTCTTTAGCGCATCCTCGCGCCTTCTTATTTTATCCAATTTCTTTTTGCCTTGGTCATCGCTGGGCAAGCTAGTCGCATCGGCTCTCTTCTTGTTTCCACGGCTTTCTGTGAAGCATCACGAGTTTACATCTTTTTCGTTTTTCGTTTTTTTTTTGTTGTCTTTCCCTCAACGCTTTTTTTTACAACGACAAATTGCTTTTTCCGCTCTCCAGCGTTGCCCCTCCTCTCGTCCTATTTTTGATAACCCGTTATTTTATCCCTGGTTCAATTCGTTTGCGTCAATTCCGCATTTCGCGCAAAAGAGTAAGAATTCTTTGTTTTTGTCCTTCTTCTCTTTTTGTCTTTCTTCTCCCCATCCGCGCGAGGAAGACAATCGAAAGCAAGCGAAGAATCAAAGAAGCATACGCAGGATACGATCCTACTTGGTGACCTTGCTGGCGCAAAGAAAAGAAGAGTGGGCACAAGCTCAGCCGCGGCCTTGCCTCCCCCCTAGTCGTTCTTCTGGCTAGGTAGCAGCAGAGCTTGCGTTCTTCCCAGTCGCTCGTCTTCATTTCGCTTCGTTTGGCGTGTGGCTGTACTCGCGCATCTTCTTTTCTTCCTATCTGCCGCATTGCCCGTCGACAATTTTTTTTTGCTTGTTTCCATTCCAAACTGACATCTCAATCGCAAGAAAGACTGAACGAAAGACGAAAGACGAAACGAAAACGAGACGCGCCTCGAACAGAACTATCTGCATCGTTATTCCTTTTGCTGTTCGATCATCCTCGACACACACACGCCGCGCACCTGCTGCCTGTTGTCTCGACACACTCGCCCGTCATTTCAACGTCCCCTTTCCGGCGACCACCACTCGTATTCACCATGGGTACCTTTGTTTTCACCTGGTACGTTGCTCCTGACGGCGATGGCCCAGGCGCCAATGCAGCTCGCATCGCTCTCGTGGCGCCATCTTCTCTTCTGTTCTGAGCTCGGAGGAGAGTTTCCGCGCATGGCGCAGCTTGCCCATAACATACACATCCACCCAGCGCACGCACCTTGTACTGACCGAACACCCTTTCCCGTCTCAGGCCCAACCCGGCCGAAGAGGTTTACGTGACCGGCACCTTTGACAACTGGGCCAAGTCCATCAAGCTCGACAAGGTTGGCGACAAGTTTGAGAAGGCTGTTGAGCTTCCCGATGCTTCCGCCAAAATCTACTACAAGGTGCGTCTCTTGCCTGTTAAGTGTGGTTCGCAGGACTATCATTTTCGCCGCTGCTTTCTTTTTTCTTTCCTTTTTTTCCTGCCTCTTTCTCTTCCCTTTTTCCTTGTCCCTCGTTTTCCCTCACAAGGCCCTTTTGGCGTCCCGTCAATGCGCGTGAGGGGAACGGCTACTTTAGCTCGAAAGCCCCGTCGGAGGCGTCGGCCGGCTCTTGGGGAGGGCACCGCTGGCCCTTGGCCACTGGCGCTGGCGTGTTGTCGCATTAGTACCCTGATTCTCTCGTGGTCGCGCCAAAACGATGACGCAAGGGCCCCAATTCTTCTGCTACGAGAGTTGTCAGCGCCTTTGGGGAGGAAGCGGAAAAAGAAGCTTACTCGGTGCTTCAAACGACGCCTTGCGCATACAAGCAACCCCTCTTATCCCTTTTTTCCCGGCCGCATGAGCCAAGTTGCACCAAACCATGATTCGTTTGCCTTACCCCGGTTTAGATCGCCCCCCCCCCTCGTTATGATTTATATATGCTCCCACTTGCAAACGCGTTTATCCCTTCCGTTCTCTTTCCCTTCCCTCTTCTTTTTTGTTGTGCCTTTTCAATTCGCTGTTTCTTGGACCCAATTTGCGTCCCTTGCCTCGTTGTTTGCCAAATTGTATTAACACACGGCCGTCTCTCTTTCCTCTAGTTCTTTGTTGATGGTGCCTGGGTAACCGACGACGCCGCTCCCAAAGAAAAAGACGAGGGCGGTAACGACAACAACGTCCTGACCCCCGAAGCCATCATCTCTTCTGCACCGGCCACGGCTGCCATTTTGGCCTCTGCTGCTCCCGAGTCCACCACCGCACAGCTCACCAAAGACGTGCCGTTGGAGGAGAAGAAAACCGAAAAGCCTGCGGAACCTGTGGAGCCTGTCGCCGCCACCACCGCCGCTACCACCGTTGCCACCGAGTCTGGTGCCGACAAGGAAAAAATGGCTGACCCGTCCGAGGTCCCAGGCGCGTTTCCCGAAACGCCTGCCAACGATCTGAACAAAGAAGTCAATTTGATCAACGTCCTCCCGGCCGCTCCCGGCGGTGTAAACCCTGTGAAGCTAGCGCCAGGCGAACCGGTGCCCGATTCGTTAAAGACGGTTGACCCCAACGCCAACGTGAAGCTGGACCCTGAGTCTTACGGAAAGGCCGATGCAGCCGTTGGGGGCAGCGCGTTTACCGACCAGCTGCCTCCTATCTCCAAGAATATGATTCCGGAGTCGAGCCTGCCCATCGTCGGTGCGAGTGACGTCGCTATCAGCTCCGCCGCTCCCGTTTCGACTACTGCTGTCTTGGCCGGTGCCGTGCCCCTGGAAAAAGACAAGGCTGCCGCCGCTGCCGCCGCCGCTCCGCCCGCCCCGAAGGCTTCCGATGCGAGCGAGGTACCCGAGATTGTCAAGGAGAGCCAAAAGGAAGCCGGTGTCGATCCCGAAGCCAGTGCTGTACCCGCAGAGGTGCTAGAGAAAGAAGAGGTCGAGGAGGAGCTCTTGAAGAAGGTTCCCGAGGCCCCTGCAACGTCCGTGGGCGAGACTCCAGCAACTGCAACGACCTCAGATGCCAAGGCTGCCGCTGGTGGCTTCCTTGGCGGCGCTGCCGCGGCCGCTGCCGGCCTGGGCGCCGCAGCGTATGCTGCGGCTACGTCCGCAAAGGACAAGGCCGTTGAGGAAGCTGGGCCCGCTTACGAGAAAGCGACGACCACGGTCGGTGAGGCCGCTGCGAAACTGCCCGTGTCCGTGAAGCAGGTCCTGCCGGAGTCGGTTCAGGAGCGGATCGCGGCTGCGGGCGAGGAGACTGTATCACCCGATGTTCCGAACGAGGTGACAACGTCCATCGAAGAAGCCGGCAGGAGCCCCGAGGCTGCTGCCAACACCGTCGCTGTCGACGAGAAGAAGGAGGTCGAGGCAGAACTCTTGAACAAAATCAAACCGGCCGCTGTGTCTTCGCCTCCCGCCACCGAAACACCCGGCGAGAAGGCCACCGAAGCCGCTGCGTCGACCCCGGCCGCTGCACCCGCTCCGGCTGCTGCATCCACCCCGGCCACTGCTACTGCTCCGGCCGCCGCCGCCGCTAGCCCAGCGGTCGCCGCCGCTCGGTCTGCCGCTGCTTCCGCTGGTGCCCCGACCACAACTGCCGCATCGACCACCACGGCCGCCTCCTCCACCCCCTCGAAGCCTACCGCCCCGGCACCAAAGACCGCGTCGACCGCCGAAAAGAAGAGGAACCGCCTTAGCGGCTTTTTCCACAAAGTCATCGAGAAGATCGAGGGCAACGACAAGAAGAAATAAAGCAGCCCATAACCGCCCGGTCCTGCATGCTGCCGAAGCCGATTGCCTTTTGATAACTTTTCACGCCAAGCTTGTCGGCTGTTTTTTTTTGTATACATCGTCGCGCAGACGCCCCATCCTTTTCGTGCCGGCTCTCAATTCTCGCATCTGTTCCGTTTTTCACGGGTTCATCCTCAATTGGGCTGTGGCTTCGTCTGTTGTTGTTCTTCCTCGTTGTCTTTGTGCTCTACAACAGTTCTCTTCCCACCCCACCCGGCCTCTTCCACGTGGCCCAGTTTGTCTGTGCTGCCGCAGGTTGCTCCACTCGAGTCTCCATTATTGTTCGCGTTGTGCTTCGTGGTTCACGTCTTGTTTGACTGCGTTTGTGCTTTGGATTACTTTTTTTTTTCTTTTCTCTCCCTATTTTTGATATCCGGGGTGTCAGTATTCTATAATAGTCGTTCGATGCATAAAAATAATGAGGAGAGTTGTTATTCGCGTAGGTACAAAGTTGTGTATATCCTAGTTTTTGTTGGTGCAGAAGGAAAATGACCTAGAGTCTATTATTCGACTAGCGATACTATATACACTGTACGGATGTACATAGTCAATGAAGATGATAATTCTGGTAGCGCTGTCGTACTTTGGCTGAGCGAAGTGTGGTATATGTTCTTTTTTTCCGAGGCGATCAAAGTCCGAAAGCGGTGCGAGGCTCTTGTACATATAGTGCGAACAACAAACCTACACACGGTGTGAGCACCGCGAACGCAACCTGCATCCAAACCGACCGCCGCCAAGCGAATCCGGTAAAAAACCGACGATCTCCGTCTAGTTTTTTCTCCTTTCTCAGGCTGTATTTCACGCATTCTTTCAGATTTAAGATTCCTTTTTTTTCCTATCTCGCTTTTTTGAACCGATAACCACACAGAAACACAGAAACACATATACGCTCACACACACAATGGGTTCCGTCACCACAGACGCCGCCGCCGCCGCCGCCGTGGACCGGCCGGCCATGGCCACCAACCCGCGCTTCATCTTCTTCACCGACTTTGACGGCACCATCACCCTCCAGGACACCAACGACCACATGACGGACACGCTCGGCTTCGGGCCCGAGCTGCGCGCCAAGGGCAACGCCGACGTCCTGCACGGCCGCCGCCACTTTCGCGACTCCTTCCGCGAGATGCTCGACTCCATCCAGACGACGCCCTTTACCGAGTGCCTCGCCCTGCTCAAGCGCGACATCGCCATCGATCCGCACTTCCAGGCCTTTTTCGACTGGGCCGAGCGCGCCAACGTGCCCATCGTCGTCCTCAGCGGCGGCATGGAGCCCATCGTGCGCGGGCTGCTGAGCCACTGGCTCGGCGCCGAGGCCGTGGCCCGGCGCCTGCAGATTGTGAGCAACGGCGTGGCCGCGCGGCCCGGCAAGCGCCTGTACGAGGACGCCGGCGGCTGGCAGATTGTCTACCACGACGACAGCACGTTTGGCCACGACAAGTCGCTCGAGCTGCGCAAGTACGCGCACATGACCGCCGCCGAGGGCCGGCCCACCATCTTTTATGCGGGCGACGGCGTGTCCGACCTGTCGGCGGCGCACGAGTCCGACCTCATGTTCGCCAAGGCCGGCAAGGACCTCGTGGCGTACTGCCGCCGGGAGAACGTGCCGTTTGTCGAGTTCAACGACTTTGCCGACATTGACCGGACCGTCCGCGCCGTGGTCGAGGGCCGGACGACGGTGGCCGCCGTCGTGGCGGGCGAGAAGGTATGAGAGGGCAAGCTATTGCCTGTCCACCTTGTCCTTCTTTTACACATTCACGTATATATATTTTTTTCATTTGCTTTTTGGTGGTACGAAGGCATGACATGAGCATAGACTTTTTCAGACGTGAGGTTTTTGCATGCATATAAATCTAGAAATAATAGACATTAAAACGTTCTTTGTTGCAACCTTACCATAACCCATTCTATATTATGTATATCAAAGCCGTCCCCCATTTTAGTATTAATTGAATCTTGGATAACTCCCGGCATATGAAAAATGTGCATCATTCTTTCGTCTTGTGTTTCGTTCTCGTGTCGGTTTGGTGAGGGCCCCCAGCGAGCCCCGTCGAATCTCTTGATAAAATTTGTCGTGTCGCGCCGATTATTACTCCGTCGGCTTCTTCCGAGCCGGCACGAGGTACCAGAACACGAGCATCGCCGCCAGGAGTGCGAGGAAGATGGGGTGCAGCACAAACGTGCCCACCGCCTGGGCCAGCATGCCCGTGACAAACGGCATCACGGCGCCGCCGGCGAACCCAAACGCCGTCATCGCGCTCACGCCCGCGACGCGCTCGCGCCGGCTCATCCCCTGCATCAGCACCGCCGCCGCGCTCGGGTAGATGGGCCCGATCAGCAGCCCGACCAGCGCCACGGCCACGGCGCTGCCGATGCGGCTCGGCAGCAGCCACACCAGCAGGTCGAACCCGGCCATGCCGGCGATGCAGCCGTACACGAACCGGCGCGCGCCGATGCGCTGGGCGGGCACGACGAGCAGGAACCGGCCCACGGTCACGCCCGCCCAGAACCCGGCCGTCACGTAGCCGACGCCCGGTTCCGTGGCGCCGCGGTCGGCGATCAGAAACGACGTCACCCAGCCGGCGAGACTGACCTCGGCGCCCTGGTACATGAACAGGAACAGCGCGCCGAGCAGGACGACGCGGTACGAGTAGGGGCGGACCACGTCGACCAGGCGGGCGGCCAGGTCGACGCGGCGCAGCCGCGACCACGTGCGGCGCAGCAACGGCAGGGGGGACGTGGTTGCCGGTAGTTGTGGTGATGGTGGGGACGGCTGTTCGGACCGGCGCCAGCGCTGGTGGCGGTGACGGTGATGACGGCGATCGGCCGCCGCACCGTCGGCGGACGCGGACGATGCGGGCGTCGGCAGCAGCGCGCCGGTCGACGCGCTGGCGGCCAGGTTCTCACCAAAGTCCTTTTCGTAGCCGCCAAAGCTCCAGATCGACGAGGCGGCGCAGAGCATCATCAGACCAAAGGGCACGACGTAGTAGCGGCCAAACGCGGCGGCCGGAACGGCGCCCGCGTCGGCCGTGCTGGGATCGGGGCTCGAGGCCACAGCGATGGCCGTGGCGATCAGCGGGCCCGAGATGCCGCCGATACCGTAGGAGCCGTGCATGATCCCCAGGGCCACGGTGCTCTGCTGCAGGCTCGCGCAAAAGGTGTTGCCCATGGCGACGTTGACCGCCTCGCCCATGCCCACGAGGAAGAACCCGACGACGACGGCGGGGAAGGGCGCAGCCATGGTGAGCAAGGGGACGTAGCCGAGGGCCATGAGCAGCTGGCCGAGGCAAAAGGTGCGGGCGCGGCCGAAGCGGCCCTTGAGCGGGTCGACCACAGCGGCGGCCACGATGGCGCCGACGGCCGTGGCGACGAACATCAACGAGACGACGGCGTAGCCAATGTTGTAGTGTCTGGGATGTCAGAAGGTTGTTGATTATATACACATACTCACATATATATATAATGAAATCGAATGCAACGGAAATGAAAAAGGGGACCTACTTTTCAATGTACGGCAACAGAGCGCCCGAGGCGCTGTCGTTGAGCCCACAGGTGAGTGTCGACATGGACACCGTGGCCATGCGAAACTTGTTCTTGTGCGGGAACCAGATGCTCTTGAGCACCTCGACGCCGTTGTCTTCGTCGTCGGTGCCGAGGCCGCCGCTGCTGCGCCGGCTGTTGGGGGGCCGGGCGTTGCCCGTGTCGACGCCGTTGCGGCTGTGTTCGGGTGTTTCGTCAAACAGGACCTGTCCTTTGTGTGGCGAAGCAACGGTGGCTGCTGCACCTGTTGTTGCTGATGTTGCTGCTGCTGCTGCTGCTGCCGCTACGCTCGTCGAATTGGTCAGGTCCATCATCTCGACGGGCGTCACGGGCCGGCTGGACTCGAGGTCGCTGGTATCAAAGGCCAGCGTCGAGGCGGGCTTGTTCGGATCAAAGACATCGCGGTCCTCTGCCGGCACGGCCGGGTAGGTGCGTGCAACGACCTTGGCCGGCCGAGCGGGAATCTGAATGGTGGACGAGGAGGTTGTGGAAGTGGTGTTGGTGATGGTTGCTGCTGGCGGCGAAGGCATCGCCGTTGCCGACGGCGATGACTCGACCTGAACAAATGGCAGCATTGTGAACAAGCCGAAATTGACGCCTGTTTCTGGTTCTTGGGAAGGTTTGGAAGGCGAAAAAAACAAAACAGCAGGCTGAAAACTCTTAGCCTGCTAATCGTACGATCGAGGAGGGTGTCGACGTTTATTTTCCTCCTTTCTCTTCTGGTTTTCTTTGGTTTCTATCACACATTAAATATCAAAAGAAACAGAAAACAGACAGTTCTTTCTTCTGTAAGATATCATATTACGACAAGGTTTTATCCTGAACATCGTGAACGGCCCGAAAGGGAGAGAACAAAAAAATAAAGAACTCCGATAACAAATCAACCTACACAGTTTCGGGACAGGACCTGCTTGCGGAGCCGGTAGAACGGCGGAAAAAAGGGCCCTCGTCAAAACTCGTTGCCATGTATTACTCAAAAAATATTTCTTTCATGTCCCATCACCTTTGCCACATGGGCAGTGTAAAAAGTAGTCCCTGATGTGGTGGTTACGTTTACAACGACGGTCCAGACTTTTATCACATAAAAAAAGTGGTCTATCAAAAGCCAAACAACCCTCTTGTCATGCGTCCCTCCTCGCACCACCGTATCTGGCAAGTATGTAGTACCTATAATAGAACGAGACTAGCAAAGCGTTTGTTGTCAAAAGGAAGAAAAGAAACATTCTTTGTTGGGCTTTTGCGCATGGCCGTAGCCCGGAGCTCGTGTAAGTGGGTAGCGGAGTTGCCGCTTTGGGAACGACCGCCCCGCGCAAAAATCATGAAAAAGAAGCGGCGGCTTATATATGCAGCTGTGTAGCTGATCGAGACACAAAGGTGAAAAACTTTTTCTCCCTCTCCACCCCAACACGATGGCACACCGGAAAAGACCCGGGTGAACATTGTGGAAAGAAGCGATTACATCCAGCAAGTCGATGTGAACGGTCTGTCTGATAGGGGTTGGGCAAAGAGATTGGGCGGAAGGCCGCTCCCGTTCTAAGGCCGGTCCTCTCTCTTTTCCTCTTTGTTGCTTCGTATTTCTCCTACTTCGTACACGTTATCGTGAAAAGCGGATGCGAAGCCTCTGGCCCGGTAAAGCTGCTGCATCGGTCGGAATTCGACGCCGGAAAACTCTGCCTGTCCAGCTGACCCTTGGTGTTGCTGGCCCATCTGCCGGTGTCGGCCGGCTTGCTGTCTCACCGGTCAACAAAGAGGGCCATTGTGACGCAGTAGACAGAAAAGATTAAAAAAGGAATAATAAAATGATGCCACAGCCGGGCAGACGAAGGGTTTATTGCCGAGAGACCAGCGCCGACCAAGGAGCCGGAAAGGGGATGTACGTGGGTAGCTTGATAGGCTGTCCGCTTTCGTAAGTGAACACGGAGCATGTGAAAGACGGTAGACTGTGCAGGCAAAAAAAAAATGGGCTCTTGGACAATGATCTTCGTGAATTGTGCGGGAACAGGCGAGACGAAAGACCGTCCGGAATGATATCTAACAAAAACGGTCTGGGCCTTTTTGCCTTTCCGAGAGATGTGGCCCGTGCACTGCGCGGGCCTTGCCCACTTTAAAAATTCTCGGGTTTTACAGTGGCCAGTCATGTAAATGTATAGTACTGAGAATTTTGATACACAGCACACACAAAGCTCAACGACGCGCAAATCCCGACAACTATTTTGTGCCATTTCAACCATACGATCCACTCTCTGTCGTCACAGTCACAGATAACGCAAACGTGCGCACGCAACACATTTGGACCGACAACAATGGCCCGCTCGCGCAGAACACTCCATGCAGCCCTCGAAGACTCGGCCACACCGCCTGAGGCCCTGACGTCGACCCAGTCGGTGGCCCGTGTCGTCCAGGCCGAGGGCAACAGTCTGTACACCTGCCTGCTGCCGACTGCGGCGACTGTCAACAGCAGCAACAAGGTGCTGGTCGAGCTAAACGCCCGCTTCCGTAACACGGTGTACATGCGCCGCGGGGGATATGTGCTGGTCGACCTCGCTGCGGCCGCCGAGAGCCAGCAGGCCGGACGGAAGGTGTTGGGCGAGATTGTGAACGTGGTGCGCGACGAGAAAGCGTGGCGGAAGCAAGCGTACTGGTATGTGTTGCCGTTGTGTTGAAAGTCGTTGCAGATGCAGATGCAGGAGTTATATCTCCTTCCCTTCTTTGTTTCTCAAAAAAACCCTCCGCTGACCGTCAGGCCCACCGAGTTTGCCAAGACGGCATATGAGGACGCGAGCGACGACGAATCGAACGTGGGCAAGCTGCCACCGAGCGACTCCGAGGAGGACGACGAAGAGTAGTGATTTTGTGTCAATGGCAACGGCCTCCCCCCTCCCAAAAAATTAAAAAGAAATAAAAGAATGAAACAAAACGGCCAGTCGTCGAAAACAGTCTCATTGCTTCGCCGCCTCGTCCTTCTCCGCCGGCAGCACGGGCCTGTACTCGGTTGTTGCGCCCCACCACGTCAGCACCACAGTCGCGGCCAGTACGCCAACGACGACGCCCGAGCTTGCCGGCGTGCTCGGGAACACGTTCCACGCCCACTCCTGCAGCACCCACAGCGCGTACTGCACCACCGGGTGCACGCCGCTGCGCCACAGCAGGTAGGGCGTCGTCCAGGCCAGGTACGCGTAGAACTGGTAGTGCAGCGAGCGCGCCGTCAGCAGGCCGACCGCGTTGGCCGCCAGCACCGTGGTCAGCACGTAGCGCGGCGTCGCCGCGGCGTCGGCCAGCAGGCGCTCGTCGCGCTCGTCGCGCTCGTCAAAGGGCGCGCCGAAGCGCAGCGCACGCAGCACGCGCCGGGCGACCGCCGGCAGCGACCGGCCCATGGGCCGCAGCCAGCGGGTCGTCGCAAAGGCGACGAGCACGGCGACGTGTGCCGCCAGCAGGCCCAGCGCAAACGGCCGGCCGAGAAAGACGTCCTCGCCGACGAAGCGCCAGTTGACTGTCCACCGGAACAAGAATTGGCGCGACAGCTCAAAGGCGCGGCCGAGGTAGCCCCAGGGGTTGCGGGCCAGGAACGGCGTGGCCAGGGCCACCTGGACCTGCAGGAGGAGCATGGCGAGGCGGAGGGCGCCCGCGAACCCGCGGCCGAGGAAGAGCACGACGCCGACGGCGGGCAGGCTCAGCAGCAGCGTCATCTTGGTGCCGAGGCCCCAGGCGTAGGCCAGCATGCCGAGGGACCACTGGCGGCGCTGGAAGCAGAAGAGGGCGAGCCAGAGGAAGAGCACGGCGACGCCGTCGTTGAAGCAGCGGAGCAGGTAGATGCTGTGGAGGCGCTTGGAAAGGACAAGCAGGACAAGGACGTACGGCGGGGCCTTTTTTTTTCAACGTCGACAAGACGATCGTTAGTCTGAGGTATATGACAAGAAAAGTGTCTTCAAACCGCCCTTCTTCTTCTTTTACAACCTACCCCTGCCCGCCGGTAGCAGGCCATGGCCAGGGCCAGGGCCGCCAGGTACACGCCCGCAAACAGCTGTTGCGCCCGCAAAATGCTGGTGCCCTCGTCGGTCAGCCAGTAGAATGCCGTGTATGTGTAGACGTGCGCCGCAGGGTAGACCAGCGGGCCCGTGCCGCCCTTGATCTGCGTGTAGTCGCGCTCGCCGCCGACGTACTGGGCGACCTGCTCCATGTAGGCGACCCAGTCGATCTCGGTGTAGGGAACCCGCCAGATGACGAGCGCGCAGAGGACGGCGTCCAAAGCGAGGAGGGCGAGGGGGACGAGCTTGGCCAGCGGGCCGCGGCCGGCGGCGGCGGCCAGGGCGGCGCTCACCGCCTGCTTGTAGGAGGGCAGCTGGAGCGTGGCCATCGCGTGGGCCCTTTTTTATCACGAAAACGTTTTCGTTTGGTGCAGAGGGTGGTTGTCGTCTAAGACAACGTGAGGCTAAAAAGCTTACAGGTGTTGTTCCATTATGGGACAACGCGTCGCCCCCATAAATTAACGGGTCGGAACATTTGCATTGAATATGCTGACTAATCACAATTTACTTTTGCTGCTGCCCAAGGGCTCGCTCGTCGCACGCCCCGTCACGACCGCCTCCACCAGCTCCACCACGCGCTCGGCACACCCGTACGACCCTTGGTAGCCCCAGCCCGCGTGCCCGTAGTTGTGCACCACCCACAAGCCGCCGTCGTCGTCGTCGGTGCCGGTGCCGGTGGGCCCAGCCATGCGCTCCGCCACGAGCCGCACGCCGCCGGCCCGGTACGGCCGCAAGCCGACGCCGATCCGGATCACGTCCAGGTCCGCGACGCTGCGGCCTTGGAGCTGCGGGTGCGTCGCGACCATGCGCGCCAGCAGGCGCGTCGTCGTGTTGGGGTCGGGTATGGCGGCCCAGTTGCCCACCTGGTACGTGCCGCCGATCACGGTGCCACCACCGCCGGGCCGCAGCATGTTGTACAGGAGCTCGTCCGGGTGGGCGTCGTCCCCTGTGCGGTCGACCGCCAGCATGGGCGTGAGCTCGTTGCGCACGACGACGACCTGACCGCGCGCGGGCTGGACGGCCGCGTCCATGACGCCGCCGAGGCGGCAGGCCAGCACGCCCGTGCAGTTGACCACGATAGGAGGTGGTGTTGCCGTCGCCGCCCCCGTCGCCGTCGCCGTTCCCGTCCCCGTCTCTGCACGCTCGGTGGTACCGTCGGCGGCCAAACGCAACCCGCCGTAGGACGCGGCCTCGGCGATGTGCCGGAGCACGGCCCGCCGGAACACGACCCCCTGCTTGCGGCACTCGCCCACCAGCCACGGCAAGTACAGCATTGTGTTGATGCACACGGACGTGAACTCGGCCCCGGACGCGTACCCCCGTGGCACCTCCGCCGGGCCCAGAACGCGGTAGTCGTCAAACAGCGTACGGTACCAGGGATCCATATCAAAGAGGGCGTCCGACAGCCTGACGCGGGCAGGGGGTCCATTGACAACCGCGGACTGCGTCTCGCGGCGCAAGACGCGGGCCTCTAAAAAAAAACATACAGGGGAATGGTAAGCAGTTCGCATCACTTTAGTTCGTGGTCACTGAAAGGGACGACCGCCCACTTTGGAAATGGATGCCCGCCTCGGGGACCTCGGTGGCCAGTCGCTTCAGCTCGGGCCACGTTCTGCGCTCCCACCGGCTCTCGGACACGGGGTTCATCCTAGCATTGCACGTGTCAGTAAAGGAGGTTCGCTTTTTTTTTTCATTTCTTACGCCATGGTTGACAGGCCTTGTGGCGGCAGCTTAGAACGAGCTCCCATACGGCAGTACATTGGCCCCGGCCCACGGCGACGTGTATTCGATGTCGTAGTCGCCTGGCATGTGCCGCGCCACCACGGTGACATGGTTGTTTTTGTTGCGGGAGAGCAGCAAGGCCGAAGTCAAGCCCGCTACGCCGGCACTAGGAAACGTCTGGTGAGCGTGGTCTGCTGCTTGTCAGGGTTCCGTTACAACGATGAGGAGTGCGTACCCAACGACGACGATGTTGGGCATTGTGTTTTGTGTGTAGCGAGTTTCGCACGAAAAGAAAGAGTGTACGTTTCGGTGGGCCACTTTCGGATGTTGTCCTCAACTTCAAGAAAACATCAAAAAGGAGAATGCGGTGTTCTTTCGTAGATTGTCTACGTCGTCTTCCATCCGAAGATGTGATCAAAGATAGCGAGTGCATGAGGGCGGCGAAAGCCGCATTGCAGTCATAGTGTGGTGGGCTACGCGCTATTGGGCCGCTGGGCCGCCGTTGATAGGCGCCTCCGAGTGCGGACGTCCCTGCCGCCGTATCGGTTTGAACGCCCTGTGACATGTGCACCGTTTTCTGCACGTTTATCATTGTGAGCTGTCAACCGTTCTGAATTAGAAAACCGTCAATCAAAGAAAAACTGTTCTAGCCAATCATTTTGTTCTATGTTTCTCTTTCTCAATCATAAAAGACGAGACCACTTTTTTTTTATCATGCCAACTAATATGCTCAGAAATTGTTCGCAAAAATCTATCGGTAGGGGAGGATTGGAAGGGGGGATTTGACCGGGGTACCAGCAAGGCCTACGCCTTCTTGCTCTTCACTGCTTCCAGCAGCGCTGCCGGCGGGTCTTGCCGGTAGCCCTTTGGATTGTTCTCGACCCACCGCCACAGGTCGGCGCAGGCGTCCGCCACCGTCAGCTCCGTCTTCCACTGCAGCTCGTGGTTGGCCAGCGACGGGTTCGCCGTCAGGTCCAGCACGTCGCCGGGGCGCCGTGGAACCACCTCGTACGGCAGCTCGCGGCCGACGGCGTGGTTGAAGGCCCGGATGATCTCGAACACCGTGCTGCCCCGGCCCGAGCCGAGGTTCCAAATCTTCAGGCCGGGCTTGTGCGTCCGCAGGTACTCCAGGGCGGCGATGTGGCCGCGGGCAAGATCGAGGACGTGGATGTAGTCGCGGATGGCCGTGCCGTCCCGCGAGGTGTAGTCTGACCGTGTTAGCTTGGACACGGCGAAAAAAAAGGAACAAGGAACAAAACCTACCGTCACCAAACACGAGCAGCTTCTCGCGGTCGCCCGTGGCAACCTTGCCTAGCAGCGGCAGCAGGTTGTACGGCACGCCCTGCGGGTCCTCGCCCATGAGGCCCGACGGGTGCGCGCCGGCCGGGTTGAAGTAGCGCAGCAGGGCGCCGTTCCACGTGTCGGGGGACGTGGTGCTTGTCTTCTGCGCGTGGTGGCGCTGCGCGGCGATGTGGTCCGTGATGACGGCCTCGATCATGGACTTGGTCCGGCCGTACGTGTTGGTCGGTCCCAGCGGGCAGGTCTCGGGGATGGGGATCATGTTGGGGAAACGGGTGGCGTCGCCGTAGACGGTGGCGGACGACGAGAACACGACGGTGCCCACGTTGTGCCGGCTCATGACGCGCAGCAGCGTGATGCTGCCGCCGACGTTGACGCGGTAGTACTCGAGGGGGATCTCGGCGGACTCGCCGACAGCCTTGAGCGCGGCAAAGTGGATGACGCTGTCAATGGCCGGGTGGGCGGCAAAGACGCGGTCGAGGGCGGCTTCGTCGGTGACGTCGGCCTGGTGAAAGACGGGGCGCCGGCCGCAGATGAGCTCGATGCGGTCGAGCGCGACCACGGACGAGTTGTAGAGGTTGTCGACGATCACGACATCGTAGTCGTTCTGGAGCAGGGCAAGAGACGTGAACGAACCGATGTAGCCGGTACCACTGCACACAGGTAGTTGTAAGTTGTTGTACACCGCGCGGTGCGGCGAGCGCATGACAACCGCGGCCAAACCAACGGCAAAGTCGCATCAACAGAGGAACCGGAGAAGATAGCCTTGTATGGGTCCCAAGTTGAAGAGGGTGGGGGAGGGGGAGCTTCATGGGGGGCAAAGAAAGCTTGGCTTACCCGGTTACCAAGACGGTTCCGACGACCATTGTCCTAGCGGATTGGCTTGTGAAACGCTTGCGAAGCAGTCAATTGATGTTGCTGTCGAATGCGACAAATGGTTGGGCGAGGAGGAAGCTCGAAAGAACGAGGGAAAGGAAAGAAAAGGCTGCGCAAAAGCTGACGACAAATACGCGCCAGCTGCAGGGAGGGGGTATCTACGTGCGCTATCGCCGCCTGGGTTGATGCAGGGTCGTAAGTGGTGGGAAAAGGGGACTTTGCGACGATCCTCGGTGGGATGTTGTAGCGAAGACGCGATGGGTTACGGCGAAGATGCCTTGGAGAGTTCTCGATGTTTTTTACACGGGTAGATTGCGTCTCGCCGTTTATTGGCCAATCCGACATGCACAAAAGCAGACGCACCGTTACTACGCCTACCCTTGTAAACGGGGGTCTACAATAGTCCTGAATAGGAAGGTCATACAGACAATTGATCTGCACCTTCCTGTACGTCTGCAATAAGAAAGGACCGAAAAAGGAAACCAAGCTTTTCGTTGGCCGACGAGTTGCAGAAGAATCGTTCGTTAGGTGTTCGTTCCTTCCTTTCTTCCACACAGCGGGGAACTACAATAGCTCCCAGCATTCGTGGGGTTGTTCCGCATGTGGTTAGCGGGTCAACGACTGGCAAAGCACGGACGCGCCGAGCCTGGCGACGCGTGAAAGAAAAGAGAAAAGACGGTAAAAAAGCGAATAGCTTTGAAGCATCGCCAAAACCACCGAACACTTCCTCAATCGACCATTTTCCCAGCCAACCTGCTGCTGGACAGCGACGACGCACAAAAAAGAAAAGGAAAAAAAAAGCAAAAATGGATACAGAGTTTAGATTGACTTTCTAAATTAAACACTCTATTGTTGTTGTTGTTTTTTTTTCTTTCTTTCCGGGGCGCTGTTCCGCTTTTGCTTCTTTTTTTTCCTTTTTTCGGTTTTCTTTGTTTCTTTTCTGCCCGTTGGTCTCTGCGGTTCTCTCCGTTTCCGGGACTCGACAACAAAGAGATCGACGATTCTGTCATCGTTTACGGTTGTTTCAGTATACGAAGCTTTGCGCAGCGGGCCAACTGGGCCGTTTCACGTCCTCCGTCGCCGCCGCTGCAGCCACCTCACCGACAAATCGCTTTGCTGGTTTATATTTCGTAACACCTCGCGTCCGACACCGTGACCAGTTGTCTTTCAATGCATGCACCTCTCCCATTACCACGCAACTCGGGGAGCTCATTGCATCACGATCAGACAGTTTCAAGTTTTGCGCATCCCGACGACGGTTCGGCACCATTTGCATCAAATAACACGTCGAGGGAAGAACGGCAACGAGAGTGATAGAGCCAGAGCATATCAGAGCAGTCGTCCTGTTGGCTTCACCTCCCCAACATGCCTCCGCGACGAGCTGGACGGGTGTCGTCCTCGAGCCGCTTGTTTGACAACAGCTCCGAGGCCGGCGGCCCGCTCGGCAATGTCCATACAAACGTCGGTCGGGGCATGTCCCCCGGCCCGGCCAAGTACAGCTCCACCTATGGCTCTCCACCGACCGTGGTGCCTGCGCGGCAGAATGTGGCACGCCAGCGGTACAATCTCACCAGCGCCCTCAACCACGTGGTCGACGCGGTCGAGCAGGATAATGTGAACGACGCGCGCGAGCGCGCCGAACGCGAGGCCGAGCTGCAGCGCCGGACAGCAGATGGCGAGAACAGTCGACAGGACCGTGTTGCTGTTGCACGCGGCGACGAAGAAAACGACAAAGAACAAGAAGAAGAGGGAGAGGGAGAAGCCGGCGCACACGAGCGACGCGACGAGACGCTCGAGTCCGTTGAGCTGGTGACGACGCCCGGGGAGAACGAGGAGCCCCGTCCGGAGCCACCCAAGCAAGATAGTCGTCCGCGTGAGTTTGCCTAATATGTTTGTTTTGTTTTGCTTTGTTTTGTTCTGTTCTATCTTCGCTTGTGTTTTACATGTCTGACTTTCTCAAGAACAATCTGAAAACCCCCACAGGCGGCTGCGGTCTTTGATCGAGTCGCGCTCGGCTGGCAATAGACAAATGGCAAGACTTTTGAATAACTTAACTGACGAGCAAATATGGAGGATTGTTGAACAAGAAAGGATTTACGCTGAGACGCGAATATTCACTCCGGAGTTGCCGCCAAGGTCAGCCAGCGTGGTCTCGAAGGCATCCCACTACCTCAATAAATTTCTTCACTCCGCCGGTCTGATCTCTACCACTACGTACGAAGACGCGATTGAAGAAGAACTTCGGCGAGCCTACCCACAGCTCAACTTCATACGTTCTGGGCTAGAACACCGCCCGCCCACCGAGACCAACGAGCCGTCTCCGAGTGCCGCAAATCCGCCAACAACACGGCGTGCTTCGAAGGCACTGGCTCCGGCCAACGCCATGTCTTCTCAGCACGAAACTGCGCAGGTTGAGCCGGCCGCCGGACAGCCGAGTGCTGCCTCATCATCGACAACGGCTGCCCGGCGTGGTCTGAGAGCGGTTAAGTCTCGCGTCGCCACGCCCGGGGCAGGTGTCCGTGTCCGGCGAAATATTCTCAAAAATCCGACACACGATCCCACTGAAGACGAGCTAGCCATGAACGACAAAGATTTGGAAGCTCCGGTGTCCTCCCGAAGCATTTTTGGAAGAAGAGCGGCAGCAGCAGCATCTGAACAGCAGGCACGTCCAGCCCCAGCCGTCCAAAAGAAGCAGCAGCGTAAGGCGCAAGCGCCTCCACGGCCGGCGGATGCCGGTGACTGGGCTCCAGCGCCTCCACAACGGAGAAAGGGATTATGGGGTTACATTAAAGACGTCGGTCAGCTCACACGTCTCGTGGCCATGGCCATTACGTTGATCGTACTGGGCGCTTTGGCGGTCCGGGTGTTTGTCGTCTCTACGTCGCCGCCCGAGCTATACAGTAGCTACAGGATGGACAACCGGCTGCACTGGTACGGCCGCGACTGGCGCAGCAATTTGCGCCAGTTCGTGCCCTATGTGCTCATTCACCCGCTGGGCGCCATCAGCGACGAGGACTTTGCAAAGATGAACGGCCTCATCCTCGCCCATGCCAACGAAGTCGCGCAGGTGAAGCACATGCAACGCCTCAACAGCGATTCCCTCGAACGAATTAACCGAATCTTGCCGGCCGTGGTACACATGGAGCTCGACAGGCGCGGCCGACCGGTCATCACCCAAGAGTTTTGGCATGCTCTCAAAGACAGCATCCAGGCCGACAGGGACATCTTCACGTTGATCCAGCGCACAGATGGCTCGTTGGCCGTTTCTGATTTACAGTGGACCGCGCTGAAGCACCAACTTGAGGCGTCCGGCATGCTGCCTGACCCCAAGGCCAAGGCCCTGTCCGTGCGGGACGTGGAGACAATTGCAGAGACAACGCTGTCCAAGTCGTGGGAAGCATGGCTCCGCAGCAACCAGAACAAAGTTAGGGACATTTTGGGCGACGTTGGGCCCGAGCCTGGTACTGCGCCATTCTCACCGCTGCCGGACTACGGCGCGGTCGTCGAGCAACTGTCCGACGAGCAGCTGGCCACATTGGCACGGAAAATGGCGTCGTCCGATCAGGCGCGAGAAGTGATCGTCTCGCGGAAAGATTTTTTGCAGATCTTGCAGAACAGCTTCGTGGAGCACCGCGTGGAGATCAAAGGCGAGTTGGCCGATTTGGAGGCGCGCGTTATCGAGCTCGCGAGGACCGCCGCGTCGGCGGTTTCCTCGATACGCGCTGTCCACCCCTCCGGGTTGTCGCCCCCTACAGGCGCGGGGGCGGACAATGTTGTTCGTGAGAGTGCCATGAGCCGACAAGAAATTATGAATCTGGTCGACCGCTTGGTGCGCAAGGGCGTCAGCGACGCGCAGCTCGAGGCAATGGCGCGGGGCAAAATCAAGGCCGACTGGAGCCGCAACCTCATCAACCAAGTCAACTTCTTCACGATCAACTCAGGCGCCGCGTTCAATCACCACTTCTCCAGCCCGTCGTACAGCCCCTTTAAGCCGTTCTTTTGGCGCCGTCAACAGGGCGGAGGCGGGCACGGTGGCGCTGGTGGCGGCAACGACGACAGTGGCCGGGGTGCGGCGGACGCGCGACTGGTGCCCGGTTCGCTGCGGGGCTCCGTCGCCTTTGAACAGTGGGAACAGGACGGCGACTGCTGGTGTGCCGCCACCACGGGCAGCAACACGGGGAGCACCCAGCGCCATGGCGCGAAAACCGACCAAAACACTGCGGACATTGCCATCAAGCTGGGCCTGCGCATTCTTCCGCAGTACTTCGTCGTGGAACACATCAACCCGTCCGCGACGCTGGATCCGGGGGCCATGCCCAAGGACCTTGAAGTGTGGGTGCAGATCACGGAATACAATCAGCGACAGCTGCTGCAAGACTGGAGCTCGCACCACTTCCCCGACACCAACATGCAGAACAAACTGCAGGGCTGGGGATTTGTCAAGATTGGCGCGTTTACGTACGAGTCGCCGACCCTGAATGACGGAGAGAGCCAGAGCCCCAACAGCGGTGGTGGTGGCGGTGCAGGCGGCGGAGGCAGCGGCGGCGAAGTACAGGTGTTCCGGTTGTCGCCCGATCTCGAAACGCTTGACATCGTCACGGACCACATAGTGGTGCGCGCCTTGACGAATTACGGCGACACGGACCACACGTGTTTTTACCGTCTGCGCCTGTACGGAAAGGCGCGGCCGGATGTGGTGGAATAGGAGAGAAATTTGGATGTTCTGATGTGAAAACGACGTGGGAGGCTGGCTTCGTCTTTTCCATTCTTTTTTTTTTGCGGTGGCGTTTTGGGCAAACGGAAAATACCCGAGCAATGTTTTCGTGGAAGGACGGGGGGGGGAGGACTTTCGACATGACCTGGCCGGAGCCAAGGCGTTTTGCTTTTGCTTTCTGTTTTTCTGTTGTTCTGTTTTGTTTGTCACGCGATGGTCTGAGCTCGTCATTCATGTCGTATATCGATTTACAAAGTATGAGAAACGAAATGAAAAGCCGGAATAGGAATGCTCTGTTTTTTTGATTTTGTTACGCCAAGATGCCAGTTCGCATATGTAGATGATGCAAAAGTTTTGCCCAGCCCAGGTACCGCAGGATATAAAAAAGAAAACCCAAAAACCTAAAACAACAAAAATCAATAACAACAACAACGACACAACACGGATCTAATCGTCCAAAAGACCAGTTGCCAACGCCTCGAGATCCTCCAGATTCTCCGGCATGGCGTCCACTTCGAACACCTTTGTCTTGCCCTTGCCTTTCTTCGTCCTGGCCCGCCCGTCCGTACCGTCCTCGTCCTCGTCGCTGTCGTCCTTTTGGAACCACTTCTTTTGCTTTTTGCGTGGCCGTGCCGGTTCGTTGTCGTTGTCATTTTCGTCGTGGTCGTCCTCTTCGAATCCCTCGCCGACTCGCTTTCCACTGCCGGCAAGCGGCAGCGACCGCAGCAGCGCCAGTCCGTCGTCGCCGTCGTCCCCGAAGGACACCGACCGGCCAAGGGTCACGCCGCCACCTTCGTCGTTGTCGTCCTCGACGTCGTCGTCGTCGACGTCCCCATCCCACTCCTCGCCGCGTTCCCGTGCCTTGCGCTTCAGTTTCTTCGCCCGCCGCAGCGCCTTGAGGCGCGCCTTGTCGTCCACGTCCGCCGTGCGCACGCGGTCCGCCTCGGCGTCCACAAACTGCGCCCGCTGCGCCTCGGGCGCGCCCTGCTGCCGGAACGCGGCCTCGTCCTGCAGCTCGTACAGCGGGTGCGCGCGGCCGTCGTCGTCAAAGACCAGCTTCTTCCCGGTGCCCTTGAAGCGCAGCAGCTGCTTCTTCGACTGCAGCAGCTTCTCGCGCCGCTTCGAGTCGATGATCAGCTCCTTCTCGCCGCCGAGCCTGAGCACTTTGGCCTTGGCTGCAGCCACCGGCCCGTCGGCCGCCTCCAGGCCCGCTGCCCGCGCCAAGGCATCGTCCGTCATGACCCGCTTGGTCGCGAAAAAATCCGCATCCTCGGCCACCGCCGCCGCCGTCGTCTTGTCGCCACCTTTTGGTGCGTCACCGTCACCGTCACCGCCATCGTTGTCATCACCACTGTTGTCCTCCGCACCGTCGTCGTCTTCGATCAACTTTTGGTAGTGTTGTGTGAGCACGTCCTGGTTGGTCCGCTCAAACATGCGCTGCGCCTTGGTGCGCACCTCGCCCTTCTTTTTGCTCTTCTTGGCCCGGTCACCGTGTTCTGCGTCGGATCCCGAGTTGTCGTCGTCATCGTCGTCCTCGGACCCGCTGGACAGGACGGCCCGCGAGGCGTTCTTGAACTTTTTCAGGTCCTCGCCCGGGCGGAACCGGATCTGCGGCGCACCCGCCAGGCCCAGGCTCTGCGCGAACCCGTCAAGATCGAGCGCGTCGAGCCGGAACACCTCCTTGTCCCGCTGCAGGTGCACCGACCGCGTGTAGCTGACAAACGCCTTCTGCGCCAAGTACTTGACGTCGTGCTGCTGGAAGCACATGTTTTGCAGCTGCGCGCGGATGCTCGTCTTCTTGCCGGCGCGCACGTTGACCTTGGCGATGGGCACCTTTTTCTGGGCCAGGCGCGCCGCCATGCCGGCCTCTTCGCTGGGGTCCAAAAACAGAATCGCCTTGCCGGCGCGCTCGTACCGCGCTGTGCGTCCGCTGCGGTGGATGTACGTGTCGGCGTCCTCGGGGCAGTCGACCTGCACAACCCAGTCGACCATGGGGATGTCGACGCCGCGCGCGACCACGTCCGTGGCAAAGAGGCACGCGTGCTTGGCGGCCCCGAAGCGGCGCAGAATCTCGAGCCGCGCCATCTGCTTTTGCCGGCCGTGCAGGTGCAGCAGGGGGATGCCCGGCTGCAGGTGGCGGAACGCTTCGTAGACAAAGCGGACCTGTTTCCCCGAGGAGAAAAAGACCAGCATCTTGGTCGACAGGTTCGCCCGGATGAAGCCGTAGAGCGTGTCGAGCTTCTCGGGCAGCGGGGTGAGCACGTAGTGCTGCTGCAGCTGCGTCGGCGTGGCGGCGGCGGCGGCCTCGTGGACGGCGATGTAGGCCGGGCTGGCCAGGCTGAGCCGCGCCAGGTCGGAGACGCGCTTGCTCTGCGTCGCGCTGAAGAGCAGCGTCTGCCGCTGCTTCGGCAGGTGCGCGACGAGGGCGTCCACGGCGCTCTGGAAGCCCATGTCGAGGATGCGGTCGGCCTCGTCGAGCACGAGCATCTGCAGGTTGTCGACATCCATGCTGGCGGTCTGGTCGAGGTGCTGCAGCATGCGGCCTGGCGTGCACACGAGAATGTTCATGCGCCCGACGCGCGCGGCCTCCTCCTGCAGGCTCTTGCCGCCGATGACCAGGCCGGCCGAGAACGCGTGGTGCCGGCCGACCTTGCGCAGCACCTCGAAGATCTGCGCCGACAGCTCCCGCGTCGGCGAGATGATGAGCGCGCCCAGGCCGTCGTACTCGGTCCACCGCGCGCGGTACAGCTTCTCCAGCACGGGCACGAGGAACGCGAGCGTCTTGCCGCTGCCCGTCTTGGCGGCGCCCAGGATGTCGGTCCCGCGCAGCGCCGTGGGGATCGCCCGCGCTTGAATGTCGGTCAGAGTCTCAAAGTGGGAGTCACGCAGGCCGGCGGCCGTCGGCTTGGACAATGGCAGGTCGGTGAACTGGGTGGGGGTGAAATCGGACGCGAGGTCGTCGATGGTCTTTTGCAGGGCGGCGATGCTCTCGATCTCTTTCTGTCGCTTTAGCTTGCGGTCGTCCTTGACCGGCAGCGGTTTTTTCGCCGCTTTTTTCCCCTTTGGGGCAGCCATAGTTGAGAGAACGGCGCTGGCTGTGCACTCTCTCACTGGTGTGCTGGTTCTATGGTGGTTGAAGACAAGAACTTGACTTGCTTTTCCAGGAATTTATCTTTTTTTTTTTTTTTTTTGGTTCCGAGATATGTTTCTGCCGTTACTACTCTTTTCGTCTGTTTGGCGGTGAAAGAGTTCCTTGCTGGGCGGTGAATAAGCCCCACCTATTTTAGCTATATGCGAAATCACAGTGCGCCCCGATACCTATCTAACCGTTTATGGTACTGTATTCAATAGTTGCATATAAGTCGAGTGTGCAAGTCGCCATCGTCTCTGTGAGCAACCACTCAAAGTATAAATTGAATTCTAGCTTGGCGGTTAGTTTGACAATAATTGTATAGAGCGGACCGTTGTTCTCGCGGAATAACTCGAGTGAATAATTGTAGAGCGGCAATATCAGCTGCGGGCTCGGCGCTTCCATGCCTCCCACAACCGTCGTCGTCTCTATTTTACCGGCGGAGAACGCAGCATGGCTCTGGTTGTTTGTGTGAGTATAAAATATAGAATGAGTGGTTCATATTCACAACTTCTGGCATCTCATGCCGGTATGGTACCGTAGTCGACCATGCGAAGTGGCACGATGTGGACAGCTCCTCTGGTTTGCGCCAGCTTGCTAGGCATCGTTGCATCGGCGACTGCGATCAGACGTTCGACGCCTCTGGGACCCATTCGCTCTGTCCACGACCCGCAAGTGCCTCCGCTGTATCCCATTGGAGTCAAAAATGAGTCGTTTGCCCGGCCGGCGGGCCAGCTGTTCAACATCAACGGCAACGTGAGCTATTTTGCAGGTGTGTCGTTCTCAGGGTTGCTTCGTGCTCTTCATGCGTCTCTGGCTTTGCTTCCTCGCCTTCTGACTTTAAAAAAAAACAAGGAATCAATGCGTGGTGGCTGGGCCATCTGTCCAAGAATGAAGACATAGACAAAGCTTTGCAGGAGATTGTGGATGTGGGTGTTTTTTTCCTTTTTTTTCCATCTGTGGTTGCGCCAGCATGATCGCCAACGCAGAACTGAACCAACCTCCACCTCACAGACAAACTACAAGATCATCCGCGTCTGGGCCTTTGGCGATGTTGTGCGCAGTCTGCCGGCGGCTGACGCTGTGGACCCGAACCGCGTGTGGTACCAGCAGCACCCGACGGACGCCAACGGCACGGCCTTGATCAACTACGGCGCCGACGGCCTGCAGCGGCTCGACTACGTCGTCTCGGCCGCCGAGCGCGTCGGCCTCAAACTGGTGCTGCCCTTTGTCAACAACTGGCCCGACCTGGGCGGCGTCCAAGCCTACGCCGAGGCGTACGGCCCGCAGACCATCTTCGAGGACGGCAGCCGCGCCCAGCGCGCGTACCGCGCGTACGTCCGCGTCCTCGTGGAGCGGTACCGCGCGTCGCCGGCCGTCTTCGCCTGGCAGCTGGGCAACGAGCCGCGCTGCGAGGGCTGCGACACGGCCGTCATCTACCGCTGGGCGAGCAACACGTCGGCGTACATCAAGTCGCTGGACCCGCACCACATGGTCACGCTGGGCGACGAGGGCTGGTTCGGCTCGGATGCGGGCTACAAGGACATGGACGGGTCGTCGTCGCTGGCGTACGAGTCGCACGGCGGCGTCGATTTCTTCGGGAACCTCAACATCTCGACGCTCGACTACGGCACCTTCCACCTGTATCCCAGCCAATGGGGCTATTCGAACCTCTGGGGGAACCACTGGATTCGGCAGCATGCAGATGCGGGTGATCGGGTATTCTTTTTGTTTTTGATTTTTTTTATTTTTTATTTTTTTGCTGCACTGGGATTTTCCCTCACTTGTGCTTTTTTTTTTGCCATGGGCTAACGAAAGCGAAAGCACAAAAAACCCGTTGTCTTGGAGGAATACGGCTCGCCGAACCATACAAACCATGCAACCATATTGCTGCCATGGCAGCAGACTGTCTTGAACACGAGTATTGCCGCCGACCAGGTGTGGCAGTTTGGTCCGGCCAATCTCTCGCTGGATGCTGCCACCTTTGGCGACGAGTACAGCGTGTACTTTGACCAGGCTGATTTCGAGAGCGTAGGAATGAAGCACGCGCAAGCGATGGTGGACAAGCCGGTTGGAACATAGGGACGGACAAGGGGCGAACAAGGGGGCTTGCCCGTTCAGGGGCGGCGTATATATAGGTCACAGTAGCCCGGACACAACTATGCTGCTCTTTCAGCACGAGAAACCGAGTTTACGCTTTTCTGTAAAATCGTCGTACATACGAGGTCTATCCGCGCACTCTTTTCTTTTATTTGTCCTCTTTTGGCCGCTCCGGCAGTGTGGTCGCTTCGGCCTTGCCGTCGGCCTTTTTTCCCTTGGCCTTGGGTTTCGGCGCCGGCTTGGGGTTGGGGTTGCCGCCCCACTGCAGCTTTCGCGGCTTCATGTACGCCTCCAGCACCTCGTCGGTGACTTGTTTCCTCCGCTCTTGGAACTCTTCGACGTACTTTTGCAGCACCTCGATCGCCAGTTTCTTCAGCTCACCCGTCAGCAGCTCACCCTTCTTGTAGTCCTCGTATACCTTGGCGATCTTAGCGTCGTCCTCCTCAAAGTACGTCAGGTAGATGTACGCAACGTCGACGTCGGGGTTGCCGCCCAGTTCCCGGTGCTGTTCCACCGTCTCTCTGCCGCCGCTGAAAGCATGCTTGTTGATTTTGTTCTGGGGCGGCGACAACGTGTCAGCAAATGATCGGTCTACTGAGACATTTTCCGTGCGTGCGTCACGTACCTTGATCTGCTTGCCCGTGTCGGTCATGAAGATGGCGGAATTGGGATTCGACGACGACATCTTGCCGCCTGCGCCCTGCAGGGCTGTTAAGAACTTGGAGTGAATGAGCGCCGGCTTTGGGGACGGGTAGCGCATGCGGTGCGCGTTGTCACGAAGAAGCCGAAAATCTATTTTCCCCAGAATTAGCATGCGCCGCAAGCACATGGCATAGCCCTACAGGTCACATATGGCACACGCTTACATGGATCCTGGTCGATGCCCATCGGGATTAGGCAGTCCCAGCTTGCGATCTCCTTTGAGCGCGTCGTCGCAGGCACGTCGGACCAGAGTTCTGGGTAGGAGGTAGCGAACGCGGCAACGCACTGCACCGAGGGGAAAAAGACCTTGCCAATGTTGGAGCTGCCGAGGGGTCAGCGAGTCCTTCTCATGTCCGAGACGCTAGTGAAAAGGGAAAAAAAAATAAGGGCAAACCAAAGACAAGACAGAAACGTCGGCGTACCTCTCGTTGAAACCAAACGCGCCACGGACCTGGTTGAAGGTCACCAACCGCGAAAACTCCCAGGCGTTCATCAAGAAATGGTTCCCCAAGTATTTGAGGTCGCTGAAGATAAACGTCTTCTTCAGGTCAAACCCCAGCGCGATAATGTCCCGCGCGTTGTCCATGCCGTACTGCAGCGTGTCCTCGAACGGCAGGCCGTCCTTGAACAGCGCCTTCTCGTCGTCCGTCAACATGAACACGAGAGGCACGTCGAACACGTCCTGCAGCCATTTGGTGAACTGCAGCGGGATCGTGTGGCCCAGGTGCAGGCTGCCCGTGCTGGGGCCGCGGCCGGTGTACAGAAAAAAGGGCTCGCCGTGCTCGTAGCGGGTCAGAATGCGGTCGAAGTCGCGGTGGCTGAAGAACAGCCCGCGCCGCAACCAGCGGTGCGGCTTGTGCCCGGTGACCCTCTCGAAGCGCTCGAGGAGCGCATCGTCGATCAAGCTCGTGCTCCACTTCCTGCAGAGAGAGAGAGTCGGTTAGTTTTTGAACAACAGCCAACGGACCACAAACAGAAAGTAAACACACCTGCTGATGGCCTCGTAGTTGATCGCAATCACTTCGCCCTTCTCGTCCACGCCGCCCTGCACCGACCAGGGGTTGATGTCCTGGTCCTGGGCCGCCGGGGCACTGTCGGCAGCCGTGACGGTCGCTGCGGCCACGGACGCCGTCATCGCGTCGGTTGGAAGGGCGTCTGTTGCCATTGCTGTCTAGTTGGGTTGGTTTGGGTTGGCCCGAAAAGAGGTGTGCGCGAGACGAAGCCACGAAAATGGCCCTTCAGCTATCGCCAAAATTTTGGTGACTCAAAATGTGCGTTGCTGGCCGAAACGGAAGTTTTGTCAACTCGAGCCGCGCCTGCCAAAATTAGCGGTTGTACTTGCCCCGCGATAAAGGGCCAGAAAAAAAGTCTCAGGGACGGGCGAGGGGCATTTTGCCCCTGTGTTCTGCCGGTTTTGGGATGGCCGAGTGATTACGTAACGATGTAAACGGTGGACGGACTGTTGGCATGTGCGTACTGGCATTCTTTCATAGAGGTTTCTCGTATGAAACTTGCGTGAAGTATCTTCACGAAGTTTTAACAATAACACAATTAATTGTTTAATTCAGAACCTCTTCCGTTCGAGATTATGACTATCCATGTATCATGTAAATGCCTGGCCCGTAGAACAAAAGACGCTATGTTCATCACCTTCAACAACCCGGGCAGAGATACATATGCCTCAGAGTCAATGGGCTGCTATGAGATGGCGCATTACCTCTTGCCCCGGTCATGGCGCCCCATTTGACGAAGCTTCTTTTGGAACCGGCCGCCCACCATGCCGTCGTCGCCGCCGCCGCCCGAGCCGCGTGGCCCGTCGACCGTGTCGATGCCCCGTTTTCGGCTCTTGTCCAGCATGGTACGCGTGGAACCGCTGCCACCGGTGCCGCCGCCGCTCTTGCGTTGTGTCAACCGGTTGATACGGTCAACGCCCTCGCCCAAACCGCGCCACTCCTCGCCGCCGAACGCCATGGCCCGGCCGCCGCCGCCGCCGTCACCCCGCGCCCGGTCCTTTTTGCTCTGTTTGGGCAGGCGCACAAAATTGCGTTCTTCGTAGTCCCGGCGCTCTTCCTCCTGCTGGCGCTCGGTCGCCGTCTTCATGTGGCGGCCGCGGCCGGCAATGTTGGTGCCGATGCTGAGCTCGGCCACGGGCGCCGTCGAAAGCTCATCCGCCACAAACTCGTCCATGGTGGCCGACTTCAATGGCCGCCGCTCGCTGCGGTCCCGGCGCTTGTCGCCTGTCGTGGGCATCATGGTCGGCGCAATTCGTGGCGGTCGGTACACGCCGCCAGCGCCCTCGCTCTCCTTGCCCCGGCCGCCTGTTGCGGTGGTTGCCGTTGCCGCGGCCGCTGCGGCCGTAGACGAGGCTGGCCGCACAAACGCCGCACGGTTGGGCCGGACAGCGGCCGCACCCTCTTCGTCCCCAAACGCCCCGGCGTCTTCATCCTCCTCGTCATTGTCATCATCGTCGTCGTCTTCGCTGCCCTCGTCAGAGTCGCTGGCGTCCGATGCCGAGCCAGAAACATCTTCCCCACCGGCCGCCGCCGCCGCCGCCGCCACCTTGGCGTTCGTTGCACGCTCCACATCTTCGGCCGCGCGCAGCGCCTTCTCGATCTGGTAGCGCAGCTTTTCTTCGACCGGCCGCACGCCCTTCTCGAGATAGTGGCGCAGCTCCACCAGCTTTTTGACCGTCGACTGGCCCATGTCCGACTCGGCCAAGCTCAAGCCGGAGGGGTCGGCCGTCCTCTTGGACACCTCATTCCGCAACTTCAACAAGACCAAGAAGAGCATGTGCTCTAGGTAGCTCATGAGCATCTCGTTCTTGACGTCGAGCAGAGACAAGCCATCTTGCGGGGGTGCCAACGACGACAGTTTTGGTGTCGCTTCGGAGACGGAGGCAAGGGATTGTTCTATTGAACTCAATAGTTTTGGAAGTGTCGTGGGAGCTGCCATTGTGTTGAATGCCGTCGTTCGTTACAGCACTCGTAGGATGCGTCAGAGCCGTGTCTCTTTTTTTTTTTCGTTTTTTCTCGGCAGCTCTTCATAATTTTTGTTATCGGGAAAGCGATAACAATATAAGTGGACCGCTAATTTTAGCGAAGAAACGATGACGACTCGGCCCCTGATTCTGAAGAGAACGAATGCAGATGACTAAGCTGGCAAGGCCGGCAAGGCAGCTCCAAAAAGGCCATTTAGGACAAAAGCGCTGCAATAATAATTGCCATCGCCAACCTCACATCACCAGTCGGACATCAACGAGCCCGCAGCGTACCTCACGAGCGCTTATACACAACAGCCTGGCGAAGATTGCCAGAAGCTCCAAAGTCGTTCTAGCAATTTTTGAGAAAGGGACGGGACACAGACTAGCTTATTTATAGCTGCTGTTTACGTCCGCGTCGCCCCCTTTTCTTTTTCTGATGCCTTTTTCGAGGTGAATCAACATTGACTTTCCTGCGAACCGACGTCATCACGCACCCTGAACCTGTGAGTGTTATCTTCGTGGCATAGACGGAGCCGGTACATGAACAACAACGTCAGAAACAGCTTCGCGATGCCTTCCCGAGACTAACCAAGGAAAGACACAACACACACACACACAATCCGGGCCGCGACGATGCAACTCCGGGACCGCACGCCGTCGGCAGCGGCGGCACTGGTCGCTTCCGTCCTCCTGCTTCCGCAGACGGCCTCCGCTTTCTACCTTCCCGGCGTCGCCCCAACATCGTACAAGCCGGGCGACACCGTACCACTCTACGTCAACGCAATCCGGCCCATCGCCGCGCCTCGCGATGCCATGCTCCATTCCGTCGTATCCTACGACTACTACCACCCGACCCTCCAGTTCTGCCAGCCGGCCGACGGCCCACAACGCGTCGGCGAGAGCTTGGGCAGCATTCTGTTCGGCGACCGCATCATGACGTCGCCGTTTGAGCTCAAGATGGCCCAGAACGAGACGTGCAAGCAGCTGTGCACCGTCGAGTACGAGCAGGAGTCGGCCCAGTTCGTCAGCATGCTGATCGAGCAGGGCTACAGCCTCAACTGGCTCGTGGACGGCCTGCCGGCCGGCCAGGAGATCATCGACGACCTGACCAACACGGAGTTTTACAGTCCCGGCTTCCTGATCGGCCAGGACAGCGGCGAGAACACCATCGCCTTCAACAACCACTACGACATCGTCGTCGAATTCCACGAGGTCAGCGGCAACCCGGACCAGCTGCGCGTCGTCGGCGTGCTGGTGCAGCCGAGCTCGCTGCGCTACCAGGAGACGGCCAACGGCGCCGCCGACTGCCTGACGCCGCACCCGCCGGTCGTGCTGGACACCAACGCCGGCGCCAAGACGCCGGTGCACTTTACGTACAGCGTCTACTGGACGCCGTCGAACACGGCCTGGGCCACGCGCTGGGACAAGTACCTACACGTGGTCGATCCCAAAATCCACTGGTTCTCGCTCATCAACTCGGCCATCATCGTCGTGTTCCTCGTTCTGACCGTCCTGTCTGTGCTCGTGCGCACGCTCAAGAAGGACATTGCCCGCTACAACCGCCTCGACCAGATCAACCTCGAGGACCTGTCCGGCACGAGCGCGCTCGAGGACGGCGTGCAGGAGGACTCGGGCTGGAAGCTCGTGCACGGCGACGTGTTCCGCGCGCCGTCGCACCCGCTGCTGCTCTCGGTGCTGCTCGGCAACGGCGCGCAGCTGTTTGTGATGACCGGCTTCACCATCGTCTTTGCGCTGCTGGGCTTCTTGTCGCCGTCGAACCGCGGCTCGCTCGGCACCATCATGGTGCTGCTGTACACGGTGCTCGGCTTCGTCGGCGGCTACGCGGCGGCGCGCGTGTACAAGGCCTTTGGCGGCGAGAAGTGGAAGCTGAACATTGTGCTGACGCCCGTGCTCGTGCCGGGCATCGTCTTTGGCGTCTTCTTTCTGTTGGACCTGTTCCTCTGGGCCAAGCAGTCGTCCGGCGCCGTGCCCTTCACGACGATGCTGGTCATCATCGGCATCTGGTTTGTCATCTCGGTGCCGCTGTCGTTTGCCGGCTCCTGGATTGGGTTCCGGTCCGCGGTCGTGGAAGCGCCCGTGCACACGAACCAGATCCCGCGGCAGATCCCCCCGGTGACGACGTACCTGCGCCCCGTTCCCAGCATGCTGCTCGTCGGCATCCTGCCGTTTGGCGCCATCTTTGTGGAGCTGTATTTCATCATGAGCAGCATCTGGTTCAGCAAGATCTACTACATGTTCGGCTTCCTGTTCCTGTGCTTCGGCCTGATGATCATCACGTGCGCCGCAGTCACCGTCCTCATGGTGTACTTTTTGCTCTGCGCCGAGAACTACCACTGGCAGTGGCGCTCGTTCCTGGCGGCGGGCACGACGGCGGTATACATCTTCGCCAACGCCATCATCTACTGGATCAGCAAGCTGAGCCTGGGCGGTTTGTCCGGCAGCGTGCTGTACGTGGGTTACAGTGCTCTGATCAGCTTCATGTTCTTCATCCTGACCGGTATGTCCAGCGTCTTTTGTTTTTTCTCGGGTCCGTTTTACTGAAACAATTGTTAACGTGGACCCAACAGGCTCGATCGGGTTCTTCTCTAGCTGGTGGTTTACAAGGAAGATCTACTCTAGCATCAAGGTCGACTAAAGAAATCAGCGGGCAGCAGCGAGTTGGACGTTCCGTTCCTTCTATTGTGCTAGCACAAAATGGAACGACGTTTGCGGTCCGCAGCCAGGCGGTGTATGTACGATTACATAGGATCGGTCAGAGCCTGTAAGGAAGTCTAAGGGCCAACGACTGCCTTTTTGATAGAGCGGCGCGACGAAGTGAGACGAAAACACGGGATTATCACAGGAGCAAGGCAGAACACATAATGTAAGTACCCTTCAACGAGACGGACGAATGAGAGGGGAGAGCCGCCGGTGTTGGAGACGGAGCAAAAAAAAGGGCAGAGAAAATATATGTCCTAGGGGAATGGACGAGGTGCTGGAAAACATCGAATTGGCGTCTTTCTATACCAGCGTACAATCCAGCATGTGATTTTTTTGGTTCGACAATGCGGAACTGTTATAGTATTTGTAGGGTCTTTTCTTAGCTCGCCTTCTTTTCCTTTTTCGAGATGTACATATTTTTTTTGTTGTCTTTTCTATTTTTGGGTTATGCTTGCGCTCAATGCATTCTCCTTGTGCCATGATTACCAAACAGCTGCACGCCAACTCCGTACTCCATATACTTTTTTAATAACACGGTATCCGTTTTTTTTACGCGCCCGATCTTTCATCCTACGAGGTTGATGTACGGTTCCGGCCATCGCCCAAAGACTAGCGGCCGGTCGCCCAGGCGGCCGCTCACGGGCGCCAAGATGCGGATCTTCTTTCGCTCCCCGTCCACCTCGGCCACGTACACAAAGCCCAGCGCCGTGGTGTTCTGGATGACGTCAGGCGGGTCGTGGACGGACGCGTTCATGACCGCCAGCGTCCAGTGCGCCAAAGCGGGCCCGGCATCGATCTTGACAAGGTCGTGGTTCGGAGCGCCGGCTGCTTCGTGTTAGCCATACATGTCCAAGTGCAACCTTAAAATTCCCCTTCCCTCCGCCCCCGCCCCCTCCCACGCCCTCAAAAAAAGAACATGAAAAAAAGAACGCACCTTCCGGCAAGCGGTACACCGTCAGGCTGTCGCAGTCGACTTGCTGCGTATACGGGCTCAGCGTGCGCTTCGCGTCCCCGAAAAAGTACTCCTTGATGCAGGCCTCGCGCTGCTGTTGCAGCACGCTGTCGCTGCGGGCGACCACGCCGTCGGACGCGGCCAGCGGGACCACCTGTACGGGTTCGCCGAGCGTCGTGGTCTCGCCGGCAAGCCGCCGTACGAGCGCCTGATAGAGCCGCGAGCTGCCGGCCGAGCCCCCGTCGCTGCCCAACACGACCACCAGGTTGATGGAAAACTCCTCGACAACGTGGGCAAGCAGGTCCACACTCGTCTCGTACTGGTTCTCGTCAACGTCGCTGCCGTCGCTGTCCCCAGGGCCGATCGCCGGCGTGTCCACCAGCAGACCGCTCGCCCGCACGGCGGCGTCCTCGGACACGCGCGCGGCCACCGCGCCCGCCAGACGCGTGACCAGCGTGCGGTACAGCGCCGGCGCATCGGTTGGACGCGCGTAGCCAAAGTGGTAGACGAGCGGCAACTTGACGGGCACGGCGCTGGGCCCGCTGCTGGGTGCACCGCCCCAGCCGGCGCCGCCCTCGGTCTCGAGGTCCATAAGCGTCGCGAAGACGGCCGCGCTCAGCGTCCCCGGCAGGCTGAGCATTCCCTCGGCGGGATCGACGTTGACGACGCAGGGTTGGTACGGCGGGTTGCCGCCGCCACCGCCACCGCCGCCGCCCGCCTTGGTGGCCCAGGCGGCCAACATGCGAACGAGGCTGGTGCGGCCAGCGTGCGGTGGCCCGCATACGAGCAGGCGGGGTCCCATCGAACCGGGCGCGCCTCGGCTATTGGCAGCCGCGGCCGTTGAACCCGCTGTTGCCGCAGCCGACAAAGCCGTCGCGGCGGCGGCTGCGCGTTGTGACGCCAGCAGGAGGTGCAGGTTCAGGTACGACACCATGGGCGACGAAGCGGCGGCCGCCTCGCCGCTCCAGGCCGGTTTTGTGCCTCCAGGGCAAACTTCCTCGCGGTCGCAGGCGCCGTCGACCTCGAGCTCGCAGCCGTGCCAGGTAAGAATTTTCGACAGCGTTCCGGCAAAACGGTAGGGCTGGTTGGCGGCCAGTTCGGTACCGTCGCGCTCGGCAGTGCCGGCGAGCAGGCGGACCGTAATCGGCGGCTGGGAAACGGCAAAGCGCCATTCAGACAGCGGAGCGAGCTGGAATGTGCGCGTGGCCGACTCGGGGGCCTGGAGTTTGTAGTGTGAGGGTCTTGGGTGAGCTTCAAAGGAGGACCAAAAGAAGAGGACGCGTGGTAAACGAATCGACGACAGCGGAGACGCAGGGAACGTACCTGGGCCGGTATCTGACCGAGGCCGGGAATGGACATTATGGGTGAACGTGCGGCATGGGAGCAGCCTCTGTCGGCGAGGAGAGCAGCGCAACCAATTCGTGTGCGTTCTGAGGAGCTTGTAGACAGCTTCGCCGTTGAGAGCACACTCTATTGGCTGCTGCTCGCTAGAAGCGCCTCTGCGTGCGACTCGCGCAAAAGCTGAAGCTGGTCCTGCCCATTACACCCAATTCGGTAAGCGTGTGATTAGGTAAGCAAATTTGGCTTACGTACAACGCGCCAACAGTAATTAATTGGCCTGCCCCTCTTCCCCCCGGTTTTAGCATGTGCCGCAGCCGTACGCACAATGACGAATGAGAGGGGCCCGCTACTGGCCTACGTCGCATGCTCCGTCACGCCGCTTTTGACGGATTCGTTGCCTGCCTAGACATTGCGATATCCAAGAGGGTTTACGCCCCAAACGAGGCAAACTCTTTCTCTTTTTTGCTCCATTCAGTCACCAGTCATTGTCATACGAAGACATTCGCACTTTTGATTCTACGCATTTCTTATCGAGTACAAGCATCCCATCACGATGTGCTCCGTCGACATCTTCCTCGGGCTCTTGGCCCTTCTCTTCCCGCCTCTACCAGGTCAGTTTTGATTCTTTGGCATGCTCTGTGAGGGTGATAGACAGGTGGCGGTTGGATGCGATCAAAAAGGGTGTATCCGATGGTTGAGAATTGGTTTCATGGCTAACGGGATGCAGTCTGGGTCAAGCGCGGTATATGCTCCGCCGACTCAATCATCAACATCCTCCTCTGCGTTCTCGGCTTCGTACGTTCTTCTCTTTGCGATATGCTTTTCTTTCTTTTTTTTTTCTTTCTTGTTCCTGGCTATCCGTCAGAACTAATTCTCCTCTCCTCCCATAGCTTCCCGGCCTCATCCACGCCTGGTACATCATCGCCAAATACCCTGAGCCCATCTACGAGTACGAGGTCCTCGACCAGGACGCCGAAGGTGGTGGACCCGTCACATACGTTGTCGTTCACCAGGCCATGGGCCGCAGCCGGCGGCAGCGGCCGGCGGCCTCTACGCACGGGTCGCATAACCACCGCAGCTACGGCACGACCAACAACACTGCGCCGTCGCCGGCAGCGGCACCGTCCGCGGCTGCTGCTTCTCCAGCTGAAGGGGCCCCGTCTGCAAACGCTGGTGCCGGTGCCCGCAACGACAACGGTGGCGAGGGACGCAGCGACGCTCCGCCACCCAGTTACGCTCAGGTCGTGGCCGGTGACAACAAGATCCAGAGCGACGACTGAGGAGCAAGGTCCTGTTGCTGTTGGCTGGCAGGCTTGCCCTGATCTACCAGAGTATGCGGACACTCACTCACCGCTCTCCTTTGATCTCGAAGCCGCACTTTTGCGCCTGTGGTGATTAAATACCTTCTTGGATTGGCCCGAAGGTGTCACTCACCCTATTTTCATTTTCAAGGGAAGGAAAGGCGTGGTCTCTTCCCTTGTGCTCATACAGCCGCTTTTGAAATTTATCTGATGTTCTGTTCTCCTTTTGGTGTACTTCTTCTGCGTGCGGGTTTTTTTTGGGGCTTTTCAGCATCTGTTCGTTTGTTTGCGGCTGCTTCCGTTTTCTTGGTGTTGAAAGGATCTCAACAATGGCACAGGGAAACAGTACAGCTGCTGCTTCATGCAATCATTTTCTCTTGGATACATGGATTATGTCTTGAAAGCCGCTTTGTTGATGCGTCGTTGTGGTTGTTCTCAGGTAGCCTGCGCGAAGCGTTTTCTTGACCAGAATATAATTTGTTCTACTGTATTCGAACAAGAAGAGAAACAGTGTCACTACATGGGCGTAAGCTACGCATTCAACGCCCAAGGACCAACTGCGATGCTGCTGAAGAAAATACCGCAGCCTGCATGCATAGAGCAACGCTGCGTCCCACACTCGGTGTCTTTCTGAACCCTCGAAAGCAGAAAAATCTCTGCCATGGCTACGACGGTGGGTTCAACGCAGAGTCAAAAAACGCTGCAAAGAAACATATCTGAAAACAGGCTCGGATAGGACATGGGCTCAAGCGTATCCATCCATCAGCAACATCATCTGCCACGTGTGGATCCTAGACGATGCTACCAGTCAACTCGAACCTTGACAATGCTTTGATAGGCCTAGACCAGGACGACAACGCAAAACTCGCCCCCACGCGTTTCCTCCCAATAAGCAGGTGTTTTGTCTCGGATCAGAGCAGAACAAGGCCATACGACCATGAGCGCTCATAGCCTTGTATGCACATTATATGTTGCCGTTCCCACAAGTACAAGTGTCCGCAAATATTTTGCTTCGACGGAGAATATCTGCTCTTGTTACGGTTTCGTGCCAGTTCGTCACAGCAAATCAAAGACGATGCAAACTATCCGGTAGACTGTTGGATCATTCCTAGGCAAGACAAACAAACTCATATAATTCGCTATGCTTTTTATCACATCAATATACTGAATTGCAGGCAAATAATACAGCACAAAACGCAAAGCAGACGTATCTATTCCACAACACATACAATACTCGTCGCTGTCGGGCTCCCGTATGCGGCCGCAAGTCCAAGGGGGGCGCATCGCTGGGTAGTGGGCGGCAAGGGGCTTCTCGTGGGTTGGTGGATGCGCCAGCAAGAAGATCGCGAGGTCTGAACAGGCCCAACATGGCGCCAGCCTCGCGGAATTGCAAGATGGGAAGTTAGAGAAAGGAGGTTACGGGCAAGGCTGTGAAACTTGAATTGCGTTGCAAGAAGGATTAACATTACAGGGCCTTGTCAGGGAATAGGCGGCCTTATGGGGCGAGAATTCTCCTCCAAATTATAAGTGCTTATGATTCGCCTTTCAAGGCTACAGCAGCCGCTCAAAGACAACTAAAAATTACGTAGCAATGTACCCCATAGCAGAAACGAGTCTTGTTTATTTGGTTTTTTTGGTTTTATTACCCTAGCATAAATGAAGTTGACTTGGTGGTCAATGAAAGAACGTCATAAGTAAAGAGAATATCACGAAAAAATTTGCATCTGATCATTCGACTCTCCTGCCTGACGTTCTTTATTTGAAAAGAGGCTTACTTCTATCGCGGCATATCATGAAGACGCTACCTTGTCTCGCGTCGGCCATCAACGGCTCCCCCGAAAACCGCTCCGTCACGACCTTTGATTCCCCCGTCAGTCTTTCTCGGCGTCCAGCATGTTCTGCACCGCCTGGTCTTCGGCGTCCGGATTCTGCACGGACGGCGCCTCGCGCTCGTTGTCCCGCGGCTCCTTCCAGTCCAGCATCAGTTCCTGGGGCAAGAACGTGTAGAACGACGGCAGCACGTCTTTCACCGACGACACAAAACAGAATCCGCAGCTCAGTTCGTGCAACACGACCCGCAGCTTGGTGCCGACACACAGCAGGGCCACCAGCGCGTCGTCGAACAGAAGGGCTTCCCCACCGCGGGCCGCCAATTCCGCGGCCGTCGGGTGCGGCTGGTTCGCGTAGCCCTCTTCGATGCTGTAGTGCTTGGCGACGACGACGCTGGTCGGTCGCAGCACAAGAGCACGGCCCGTCGCCGTGGCGGCGGCCCCCCGCGCCAGCTCGGCGTACCGCTCGGCGACGTCCTCCTTTGCCTTCACCAGGCTGGTGACCTCCAGGTCCACCTCCTTCGTGCTCACAATGCGGATGCCGACGAGATCCTGGGCCGCCATGGTTGCGCCCTGTTCGCCCACGATTCCTTTTTGCAGAGCGACGGTGGTCCGGAACACCTCGGCCGCCTCGTCGTAAGCGGGCGCCTCGTTCAGTGGATCGAGGCCGTCGTTGAAGGCCTTGTGCGCCGGCTCACGGTAGAAAAGCCGGACGCACGCCAGGTTGAACTGGCCTGGCATGGCGGTGAGCGCGGTCCGGCAGTTCGGCAGCTCCGTGAGCGCCTTGGTGCAGACGACCCGGGCCGCGGTGACGTCGTCGCGGTATTCGGGGCAGACGTCGTGGATCTGCACGTAGCGGAGAAAGTTGTCCACCACGTCGACGCCCAGCGTCAACTGCTTCTCACTGCCGCTGGCAATGGCACGCAGGGACACGGAGCTGGTGGTTTTCCCATCGATCGCGGCTACGTTAGTGTCACGAGGCCCAGGCACAGAATAACGTCCCAACGAACAAAACCGGAAAAGGAAAACGCACAAAAACCCAGACGCGACACCAGCAAAGTCAATGGCCCACAGATCCGCATTGTCCGTTGCGTAGTATTTGGAGTACTTGCTGCCGGCCCGGGCAACCACGTCGTTGGCGGCCATCGCGCGCAGCTCGTCTTTGGTGAGCCCTTCGGTGTCGTAGAGGCCGGCGGTGCCGTTGAACTGGCGGGGCTCGCAGTTGACGCCGCCGACCGTGAGGTAGCGGCTGAACAAGAGCGAGCGTTCGTTGTCGAGGCGGCGGCGAGCGCGGAACCGCTGAATGCACGTCTCGATGCGTCTGCAATACGGTACAAGCACCAGTCAGCACAGGCGGTCAAGCAAAAGACAACCGGTGCCAGTCACGGGGCAGGTTTGCAAACCTACTCGTCAAACGACAGCATCCTGCACATTGTCACATATTGTGTTAGTATTTTGTGTGCTTGTATGGCAGAGAATACTGAGACGAGCAGTATAAAAACACATACGGACTGTAGAGGCCCATCTCCTCTTTGTGCTCCGCTGGCGTGAGCGGCGGATCGGCATAGTATTCTGCAGCCGTTTTCCCCATTCTCTCGTCAGTAAACGCGAGCATTGCCTCGATGGGTCCAATTCTCGTCATCCGTCCGTTGCCTGGAAGAAGCACACACCTTCGAAGCCGGTGCCCCTGGATCTGGGCAATGCCGTCGGACCGCGGGCTGTCGTGCCTTTGGATTTCTTTTTCTTTTTGGAGATCCCGCCCGTTTGGATCTGTACGTCGCCATTCGGCGGCGGAGGCGGCGGCGCAGCACTTCCGGCGTCGCCAGGGGCCGTTGGTTCAACCACGGCAGGCATGGTCTCCCCGATTGACTTCTGAAGACCGTCAGACAGAACCAAGAGGAGTAAACGAGGAGGGCGTAAACGAGGCAGACAACTTTACGTGAAGTGGCAAGGTTGGTCCAACACAAATGTGGTCTGCTCGTTTGTGAGGGCAATGTGGCTGGGCGGTGCAAAGAAGCAGATGCGTTTGGTTGGCGTATCAGAAGGCGAAGGCAAAAATGAAGCAAAAAGTGAGAGAATAGGAGCACTGCTTTGATAAAGATTGGTGACTTACGTACATACGTATGACAAGGGAACAGTTACGTCGCTAGAATAGGCAGGCACGATGCAGGAGAGAGAATCATTGTTCACAAGGGAAGGAGCGTCACTTGCCAGGTAACTGAGAACTCATCGTAAACCAAACTATTGCAAACGAAAACGCAAACGCAACGACGAGCATTGTCAACTATCAATCGGAAAGCAAACGCAGACAAACCACATTGTCCCGTATCTAACTTAGCGAAGAACCAAAAAAAACATCTCAAGACTTCTTGTGGAGTGGCCTGGGTCTTCAGATTGAGTGAGAAATCAGATCGTGAGGTGGTTTCTTTTTCTTCATTTTTTCTTCTTTTTCTTCAGTTCTCGTTCACTTGATCTTCACTTGATCCAATTTCGCTGACGACAAGAAACATCCTAGGACACGTGCAAACGCAAAATGATTTGCTTCCCTGGTGTTTCTCGCCGCACTGGCTCCACGGCGTACGCGAACGTGCAACAGAGGAGCAGCTTGCCGGTAACGGCAGCAGCTGCTGCACAACCGCGTCGGGCGTCAAGATAGCACAGGCACAAGCCGTCAGCGGTGCCATTCCGCAACCGGTGCAAGAGGCCAGTCTTCAGACCCAGCGACAGCGTTGCCGCTTGCGGCTGGATGCATGATCAGCGACACTCGTTCCCCTGGCCTTGCACTGGACTCCTCACGGAAGGCAAAAAACACACAAGGCGAAGAGCAGGACAAATACGGGACGTTCCAAGTTCACTCTCCCGCTCGAACCGGCCTACACGCGCGGTGGCGGATGGAGAAGAGAGGGTGAGAAAAAAAAAAGGAAGGAAAAAAAAAAACCACGCAGCTGCAGGGCACACGATCGTTGGTGCTGCGCCAGCCTCGCTGGTTGGCCAGGAACGGGGGGGAGCGTCACAACCTGTCTGAAAACCAGCAATTTGCGGGAATTTGCCTGGTTAGGCGCACCCGTTCAGGGGTGGCGAAGCGAAACTGGCATACGAGGGCGCCCGCGAAAAAAAAAAGCAAAGAACATTGGTTTTCCTTACTTTCCCATCATCAGCTGCAGGCGCTCGGCGGGAACACGGTTTTGACGGCGTCTGATTGGCCGGACCGTCTGGAAGGGAACGCTGCGCCCGCGTGCTGTGCGATTGTAAGCGATGGGCCGCCCCATAATACGACGCAACTCTGATCCGTCGTTGGACGAGGGAGGATGGGTGGTGGTGGTGGTGGTGGTCCGCACACTAGCGTGGCGCGGAAACGTCAGTCATGGGCAGGCTGGGCGGCGGGCGATGCCAAAAAGCTAAAACGTGCATATCGATTTCGGGAATTCTTGCATAAGACCACAACAAACGACCCGCGACAGTGACGACGGACAAAACGACAAAAACCGACGACATACGAAGGATCCAACTCACGAATCAACGTTTTCCGTCTTTGTTTTACGGGCAGGACAGAAACGACGCCGTTTCGCATATAACTCGTCATTGTGTCTGTCTTTTGGCTCGTTCTCTTTTGATCACAACCTCTTCTTCCTTTTGGGTTCTTGTGTTCCCAGAGCACGGTCGCTTTCTTCTCTTTCTGCCCTGTTTCTTGTCTTTGTCTCAGCCTGGCTCGATACATTTCTCGCCAAGATTTGCTTGCCTCATGTCTCTTGCACCTCTTTGGTCGATCGACTCTCCCTACTTCGTCGAACCGCACAAGCATCCATTGTTGTCCCCAAATCATCGCGGTGTCTAGTTGTCGCCGTCTTTGGACACCTTCTGGACGTTACTACGCTTAACACATTTGCGAGGAGAGCAGCCGGCCTGCAGCGCATTTCCCTGTTCGAGAAAGAGAGAGAGAGGCAAACACAGCGCCAACATCATGCTCCAAAGAGAGCTTCCCAAGCGAGACGAGCTCGTCGAATTCAAGGACGCTGTTGCCGGACAGTATGTTTTTTTACCTTATTCTTTTTCGTGAATATATACATTTCTTTTCGTTTTTTTCCCGCCCTTTGCTGACTCCGCACAGTGCCGGTACATTATGTGATCCGGAGGGCATCCTCTTCATTAAGCCGTGCACCCAGTCCGAGATCGACTTTTACGAGGCGGCACGCGCCAATCACCCCGAATTTGCCGACTTGATGCCGCTCTTCATGGGCACGTTGGCACTCAACGATGCCACGAACGTGCGCGACATCACCGAGCAGCTGCCAGCTGTCGCTGATGCCATCCCCGCCGAAGTCAAAGAGGCCTTGGCCGAACTCGGCCATCCGCATGCGGCCAGCCTGGGTTTGCAAGGCGCCGTGTCGGTCGCCGCGATGCCTGCGCTCATGCCTGCGCTTGTGCCGGCAGCGGCTGCGCCGGCGGCGCCGGTCGCTGATAACGAAGTATGGATTCCCCGTGGCAGCCAAAGCATTGTGACCAACCACGCCATCGTTCTGGAGAACGCCACCTACGGCTACAAGAAGCCCAACGTGCTGGACGTCAAGCTGGGCCAGCGCTTGTGGGCCGACGATGCGCCGCGCCAGAAGCGCATCCGCATGGACGAGGTGCGCGCCCAGACGACGCACGACAAACTGGGTTTTCGCATCGCCGGTATGCGCGTGTACCGAGGGTCCGATGCGGCCGCGGAGCTGGACGACACCGGCTACAAGTTTTACGACAAGGACTTTGGGCGGTACCAGGTCAACAACGACAACGTCGTGGACGCGTTCCGTCGCTTCATTTTCAACGCCGCCGCCGGCGTCGACGAGGACCACGGCCGCGCCGTCGCGCTGGCCTTCAAGACCGACCTTGAGCGCGTGCGCGACGTCCTAGAGAAGGAGCGCACCCGCATGTACTCGGCGTCGCTGCTGTTCGTCTTTGAGGGGGACGGCGAGGCGCTGCGCGAGGCCGTCAAAGAAGCGTCGGCGAGCGCATCTGCCAGCACCCGTACCGGCACCAGCACCACCGCGAGCGAGGCGAATGCATGCGATGCAAACACAGCCACAGTTACGAATCCAAACGGAAACGGCCATGAAACCCCAGGCACGTTTGCCGCGATACCGACAACGACCCCAACTGTAGCGCGGTCGGTGCGGTCACGGCGGGAGCCTTTGAGCAAAGTGTGCATCGATCGGTCGTCGAGCCGCACAGATAGTGGCATTGCACTTGACGAGGAGTTCGAAATGGGGCCCCAGCCGCACATTGTGTACGACGACATCGATGAGGTGGACGACGACGACGACGACGACGACGACGATGAGCTCGATCTACCTCACATCTACGGCCTCCGGCTGATTGATTTTGCACACGCAAAGTTTGTCCCCGAGGAAGAGCAACCGGACGAGAACACTCTTGTCGGCGTGCGGAGTTTGATACGCATATTTGATGAGCTTTCCAAGTAAAAGCAGACAGCTAAACGGAAACTGGTTTTCCTTTATTTTTTTCCTTTTTTCCATTCTTTTTCCTTTTTTCATTTTTCTCATTTTTTCCCCTTTTTTCAAAAAAGTAAAAGCGTCGATTTAGCAACGACTTGTTTTTTATATGGGCGTCGTTCACGAGTTATCTTGGGGCTACGAAAGAAACGGGACGTTTCTTTCTTACAAGCGGGAAGCATTGGGCTATGGCTGCATCACTATCATCTAGGAGGGGGTTTTTGTTCTGTGCGGAATTAGAGGGGAATATTTTCAACATCAAGCAAAAGGCAAATACAACGACATTACGAATTTAGAAGGTTCCAACCAATTCATTTCGTAGTTGCCCAAACGAGACAAAAAGTGAAAAGCGCCCACAGAAGGAAGCCGCAGCCTGGTGCCTGCGCGATTCCCTGTAGCGGCAACTGCCGGCGTGCGCTCAAACTATTTTCCAGGCAACTAGCAAACTGTATTCGCGGGGGCAAAAGCCAGCAGTAGTACAGAACGACGCTAGACTCATCCTGCCGTTATCAACTTTTATCGCCATACTCTTTTTGTTTCTTCTTTCGACACCGTTTCGCCACGTTCACTGACATTGCACCTTTTGACAACTTCCCTACAGAAAATTGCCGAGAAACACAACTGCCTTTATTAAAACCCGCTTCTGCGAAGCGACTACCCATCATGGAGGACCTTGAGTCGCTCGAGGTGCTGTCCCTCGTGGCCAAGGTCGCCTCCGAGCTGGAGAACCACGTCGGTCTCGACAACAAGGACGTCGCCGAGTTTATCATTGCGCAGCGCCTCGAGAGCGACGATTTTGGCGCGTTCAAGAAGCGGCTGGTTGATCTCAATGTCGACTTCCCGCCCAGTCTCGTCGAGAGCATCGACCGCCTTGTCTGCACGATGCACCCGCAGATGAAGGCCAAAGCACGGCAGAACATCCACAACAACAAGAACGACAGCGACAAGCTGCCACGGTCGGACCACATTTTCAAGGGCCTTGCTTTGCCAGACAAGCAGGTGGATTACGAGGCCGACGCGATCGACGACACGCTGGCGCTGCTTGAGGGCCTCGAGAGCAAAGTCAAGAAAGACAAAGCCGCAACGCGGCCGGCGGCACCCTTATCCCCGCCACCACCTCCGCCACAAAAACGAAGAAGCAGTTTGAGTCCCCGCGAGGACGGCCGGCGGGATCGGAAGTCGCGGTACCGCTCACGGTCGCGGTCTGCGGCGCGCTATTCTCCGTCTCCATCGCGGTCACGCTCTCGCTCCCGAGGGCGGCGGAAGGGGCGGCGCTACGACCACGACGAGGACGATGCCGATGGGCTTGGCTACAGCAAGCATAGAGACGACTACACGTACGGTGGTGACAGCAGGGGCAGAAATGGAAAGAGAAGGCGCGAAAATGGGCGCGATGGTGTTGACGGCCGGGATGGCAGACGAAGGCGGAACGGCTACGACGAGCGCGGCTATGGCGATGTCGACGGCGACAACACGAATTTAGACGCCACCCCAGAGCTGCACAAAGTGTACGACGGCCACGTCACGGGCGTGAAGGATTTCGGTGTGTTTGTCAACCTCCACGGCGTGCATGGCAAGGTCGACGGCCTCGTGCACGTGTCCGCCTTGGTCGAGGGCCAGCGCGTGGAGCACCCGTCCGATGTGGTTTCGACGGGCCAGCCTGTGAAGGTGAAGGTGGTCAAGATCGAAGGCAGCCGGATCGGCTTGTCTATGAAGGAGGTGGACCAGGAGACCGGCGAGGATCTCGCCCCGCAGCCGAGCTTCCAGTCGGGCGCCAACATGCAGGCACTGGGTGCCCGGGGCAGCGGTGGCATCAGCAGCACGGCTCTGGCGCCTGACCCTGCCGCGCTCGGCGTGATGAACGGCGCGGCAGGCGACGCGCGAAATGGTCCCGGCGGTCGGCGCGGAAAGAAACGGATGACCTCGCCCGAGCGCTGGGAGATTCTGCAGCTGATCGCCAGCGGCGTCGCCAAGGCCTCGGACTACCCCGACCTCGAGGAAGAGTACAACTTGACGCTGACGGGCGAGGGCCAGATCGAGCTGGAGGAGGACGTCGACATTGAGATCCGCGACGAGGAGCCCCCGTTCCTGGCGGGCCAGACGAAGCTGTCGTTGGAGCTGTCGCCCATTCGCATCGTCAAGGCGCCCGACGGCTCGCTGAACCGTGCGGCCATGGCCGGCGGCGTGCTGGCCAAGGAGCGGAAAGAGCTCCGCCAGCAGGAGATGGACGCCGCCAAGGCCGCCGTGGAAAACGACAGGGTCGACTTGCAGGCGCAGTGGCACGACCCCATGGCCAATCCGGAGCAGCGCAAGTTTGCCGACGACGTGCGCCAGGCCGTGGCCCAGCGCGGCGGTGCCGCCGAGCCCGTCCCGGAGTGGAAGCGCATCATCCAGAGCAAGGAGCAGTCCTTTGGCAAGCGCACCTCGCTCAGCATGAAGGAGCAGCGCGAGACGCTGCCCATCTTCTCGTTCCGCAACCAGCTCATCCAGGCCGTGCGCGACAATCAAATCCTCATCGTCATCGGCGAGACGGGCTCTGGCAAGACGACCCAACTCACGCAATACCTGGCCGAGGCCGGATTCACGAGCAGCGGCAAGATGGTTGGGTGCACGCAGCCGCGGCGCGTGGCTGCCATGAGCGTGGCCAAGCGCGTATCGGAAGAGGTTGGCTGCCCGCTGGGCCAGCAGGTCGGCTACACCATCCGGTTCGAGGACTGCACGAGCCCATCGACGCGGATCAAGTACATGACGGACGGCATGCTGCAGCGCGAGATTCTGCTGGATCCGGAGCTGAAGCGGTATTCGGTCATTATGCTGGACGAGGCTCACGAGCGGACCATTGGTGCGTCTTTGTTTTCCCCCCTAAAACCCGTGGATTAATAACGTTATGCTAACACGAACTTTAGCCACCGATGTTCTTTTCGGCTTGCTCAAGAAGACGGTCATTCGGCGACCAGACCTCAAGGTCATCGCCACATCGGCCACGTTGGATGCGGAAAAGTTTTCGACCTTCTTTAACAATGCACCCATTTTCGTACGTACATCCCCCAGTACCATCTAGTTACCGTATATTTTAATACGAAAACTAACGCCACGTAGACCATTCCCGGCCGAACGTTTCCCGTCGAAATCCTTTACTCCCGGGAGCCCGAATCCGACTACCTTGACGCCGCTCTGGAGACCGTTATGCAAATTCACTTGACGGAGCCGGCTGGCGACATTCTGGTGTTCTTAACAGGTCAAGAAGAAATTGACACAAGTATGTTCATTTTACACGGAGGCTTGTTTCATTGTTTACCTCGATGCATGCTAACATTCCCTCTTAGGCTGTGAAATCCTCTTTGAGCGCATGAAGGCCCTGGGCCCAGGCGTTCCCGAGCTTGTGATTCTACCTGTCTACTCGGCTTTGCCCAACGAAGTTCAATCCCGCATTTTCGAACCTGCACCACCGAACGGTCGCAAGGTGGTCATCGCGACCAACATTGCCGAGACCAGTCTGACCATCGACGGCATTTTCTACGTCGTCGACCCCGGCTTCGTCAAGCAGAACGCCTACGATCCGAAGCTGGGCATGGACTCGCTGGTGGTGACGCCCATTTCGCAGGCGCAGGCCAATCAGCGCGCCGGCCGTGCAGGCCGCACGGGACCCGGCAAGTGCTTCCGCCTCTACACCGAAGCCGCGTTCCAAACCGAGATGCTGCCGACCACGATCCCCGAAATCCAGCGCAAAAATCTGAGCAACACGATTCTGATCCTCAAGGCGATGGGCATCAACGACCTACTACATTTCGACTTTATGGATCCACCGCCCATCAACACCATGTTGTCGGCGTTGGAGGAGCTGTACGCCTTGTCGGCGCTCGACGACGAGGGCCTGCTGACGAAGCTGGGCCGGAAAATGGCCGATTTCCCCATGGACCCGACCTCGTCCAAGGCGTTGATCGCGTCGGTCGAGCTGGGCTGCAGCGACGAGATGCTCAGCATTATGGGGATGATCGCGCAGCCCAAGGGCGTGTGGTACCGGCCAAAGGAAAAGCAGGCGCAGGCAGACGCCAAAAAGGCCAAGTTCAACGACCCGCACGGCGACCATCTGACCATGCTCAACGTCTACAACAGCTGGAAGCGCACGCGTTTCTCGAAGCCCTGGTGCCAGGAGCATTTCCTGCAGTACCGCGTGCTGACGCGGGCCAAGGACGTGCGCACACAGCTCGAGCGCATCATGGAGCGGTACAAGCACCCGATCGTGTCGTGCGGCACCGACACCAACCGCGTGCGCCAGGCGCTGTGCGCCGGCTTCTTCCGCAACGGCGCCCGCAAGGACCCGCATGAGGGCTACAAGACGCTCATCGAGGGCACACCCGTGTACCTGCACCCGTCGAGCGCGCTGTTTGGAAAACAGGCCGAGTGGGTGATCTACGACACGCTCGTGCTCACGACCAAGGAGTACATGCAGTGCACGACGTCGATCGAGGCCAAGTGGCTGGTGGAGGCGGCGCCCACGTTTTTCAAGCTGTCGCCGAGCGACCGGCTCAGCCGGCGGCGCAAGGCCGAACGCATCCAGCCGCTGTACAACAAGTTCCAGACGGAGGACGACTGGCGGATCAGCGCGCAGCGGCGGAGCGGCCGGACGGGCGGCGGTGGCGGTACCTGGGGTTGATGCCCTGTTGTTCTTTTTCTTTCTCTATTTTTTTGGGTTGTTCTTCCGCAATGCGTTTTATACCGGATTTACCAGGTGGCGTTTCTCCTAGAACAGCGGGTTCTCAGGAGGATTTTCTATCTTTACATGTTGGGGAAAATGTTGTTTGGGGCTTGCATGTTCCGGTGCTTGTATTTTGGACAATCAAAACAAAGTTAACAAAGGTGGTTTTTGGTCTCTTATATCCGGATTCCTCCCGACTATGTCCCAGAAAAATGTTCCCTTTCTATCTACAACCAAGCAACCAACCAACCAATCGCTCATCTCGTTTCGCTTGCTCCTACATCAGCAGGTAGCCAAAGACCAGAGCAAGACCGCCCAAGACGGTGAAGGGCAGCGAACCGGCTGCGGGCACCGCCAGCGCAGCGCCCGAGGTGGTAGCCGCCGCGTCCCGCAGGACGGTGCCGTTGGCGTTCATGCGGATGGTGGAGCCGATGTCGCCCCAGCGGATGTTGGAGAAGGTGACGGCGGCGTCCGAGTTGTTGCCGGCGATGATCGTGGGGTTGCCCTGGGTCGCCGAGCACGGTCCGGCGCTGCCGCTGTCGAGCCAGGTCATAAAGTCGCCGGGCGCGTCCCAGATGCTGAAGACGAGCACCATGCCGCGGGCGAGCGCCTGGCCCATGCCCTGCAGGCCGCCGAGGCGCACAAAGGACGGCGCGCCGTTCTGCGTGCAGTAGTCCTCGGTGATGGTGCCGATGCCCGGCGCCAGCGCCGACAGCGCCGAGGTCGAGCCGTTGGGCGACGACCGCGTCGCCGACATGATCATGCGGCCGTCTTGGATGTACATGCGGCGGATTGACGTGAGCTGGCCGTTGGTGGTGTTGCCGGCCGCCAGGAACTGCGTGACCACGGTAAAGGGCCGGGTCGTGTCGACGGCGCCGCCGGGGCCGTAAAAGGCCGTGGCGCCGGAGCGGTACGGGTTGATGCCGCAGCCGTCCTTGTCGCACACGGCGGCGTTGGTGTTGCCGCAGGCGGCGCCGGTGCACAAAAAGGGCCCCGCGCTGCTGCAGGTGTGCGGCGTCATGGCGTTGGCGGCGTTGTTGGCCTCCCAGACGTCCATCTCGTTGCAGCACGCACCCGAGTTATTAAAGTTGGCGAGGCCATTGATGAACGTCGTGTTGAAGCACTGGGCGTCGCAGTAGCCGGTGCCGTACTGGGCGCCGGCCGGGTTGGCGGCGGAGCGGCCGCCGCTGGCGTCCATCTCGGAGAGGTAGAGGGCGCCGTTGACGCCGCAGCCGACCTTGGAGATGTCGACGTCGTAGGTGAGCTCCTGGTTGACGAGCTTGAAGAGCTGATACGTCTTGTCGTCGTCGGCGAGCAGGTAGACGCGCGGGCTAAGCGTCTTGGCGGTGGCGCCGCTGCCGTTGAAGAGGCGCAGCGTCATGGCGCTGCCGGTGGTGGACACGCCCATGGCCGCGTAGTCGACGCCCTCGAGGGCGCAGTTCTGCGAGCACGTGGCCGGGTCCGGGCACTGGGTGCGGTTGGTGACGGAGCAGGCGACGTCGGGCTGGCCGACGGCGTGCAGGGAGCGGGAGAGGGCGTCGGTGACGACGCTGGTCTGCATGCTGCGGCAGCCGCCGGCGGTGGTGCAGAACATGGTGGGCAGTTTGGGGTGCACCTCGGGGACGGCGGTGCCGATCTGCTGGGCCACGGCGGCGCCGGCGCCAAAGAGAAGCAGCGCAGCTGCGGAGAGACGAGACGACATGGTGGGATAGGCGTCAGCAAGCTGGGCAATGAGTATAAAAAAAGGGGGGCTAGTAAACACAGAATGTTTGTGTGGAGGACTGAGAAAATCAAAAAAGGAGCGAATGACGCGAGCGAACAACCGGGTTCGGACAGCGTTGGTTCTCGTGATACTCAGGTGGAAAGAAGAGAGAGACAAGAAGACGGAAGAGAGAGAACGAGAGAATTATATGAAAGGGAAAGAGAAAGGGGGAAAAAATAAAGAGAAAAAAAAACACGAAAGAGGACCAGGAAATCAATGGCTTTTGGGGCGGTTGATCTCCTTCGTCTTCTCTGGTTCTTCTGCCCTCCTTCGAAGCTTATACGCCTGCGATCCGCGTCGTCGTCATCTCGGCTCGACGAACGAGGCACATCCACCGTTCGGGAAGAAGAAGGGGGAGAAAGAGGAGGGCAAGAAAGAGAGGCAGAATACAGCCAGTTGTACGATCGCCCGAAACTTGTGACGTTTGGTTGCAGCAGATGCCAGAGCCGCCAACAGCATCCCGTCTCTCGCCGCATGACTCTCTCTCTGTTCTCCCCCTGATTTTGCCTCTGCGTGGGCTTTGTCCTTTCCTGGCAAGGATTCGACGTGAGCAACCACATCCCGAACCACAGCCAGGAAATCAAGAGAAGGGGTACGATGGGCGGCTGAATGAGAAGCTTAGAGATTTGGCCTCAAAAATGGGGGAGACGACGACGCGGAAGACGGACGGCTACGATCGGATGAAACGTATCGAAACACTCTCCATTGATTTTGAGTTATGAAGCAGTATTCATAGACTTTTCTTTTGTTTATTCTCGTGATTTCTTCGGGTTTTCTGAAAAGAGAGAAGAAAAAAGAGAAGAAATAAAACCATCCACCCAACCCTCATATAAATTTCATTTTTTTAATTATTTTCTTTTTGTCTCTCATATTCATAGTTTCTGTTCATGTCATTTCCTTTTTTCTACTTGTTGCTCTCACAAAACAAAACTTACTCGTGGAGATCGTCTGTTTCAACTTTTGTACCTTTTGCCGTCCATTCTTATGCCCGTTAGAAAAAGCAAGAATTCTAGAAACCACCGGCTAAATTTACCAAACTCTTCTCAGGTGATATTCGCCACAAAACTCCTACATCAGACTATATCATTTCCTTGTTTTTGTTTGTACAAGCATTAACGAAGTAACAAGGGGAAAAGCAAAAAAACATCAATAGCCACAAATATACCAGCTGGTAACGCTTGCTCCTCCAAAATTATGTCTTTCGATCTTGATAAAAGCAAAACAAACCGACGGCTTGACAGACAAGACGAATTCCGGATACGATCAAGAGAGAAAAAAAAGACAAGGCTCGGGATCTCTGCTATCCGGTACTGCCTTGGCATGGACTGCCTCGTTTGCCGGTATGAATTCAAGGTCTGATAAAAGAAGAAGCATGGAAAATCTCATATATTTTGCAACGTCGCCAACTCTCTATTCACGCCTTTCCCGCACATCGTATGGCTCGTGTTGGTAAGAGGGAATGGAACCTTTATTCAAAGAGTCATTCTTTTTTTTTTTCACGCCGTCTTGACACTCGTTCGACGTCAAATGAACATCTCGACGAGTAGCAAATTTCGCCTTTTTTCTGACCTCGGTTATATTTCTTTTAGACAACACAGACAAAGCGTCAACGATAGCCGTTGCGTTCTCAAATTGGACCAGAGAAGCGAACCGTATTTCTCGCCTTTTTCTTGAGTACGCCTGGGGCTTAGAGACTCGACGAGCCCTAAGATCATCCAACCATACATGGTGCCTCTGAAAAAAGATAGTAAAGGGGTGAAACGCAGAAAAAGCAGAGGAAGGGGAAAAAATGACTAAAAAAGAAAAAAATTACAAGAATTTAAGCGAACGAAAAGAGATTTGGAAATAGAAACTGAAAACGAAATCTAGAACTATGAAAATCCACAGTCAGGGGAAAAAAAATTAACTTTCTTAGTGTTCCTGATAACTTTCTAATAAAAATTTACCAAAAAACCAAGATTTTGAACGCAGAGTTTATATAATTAGCAATTTTCCTGAAAATAATAGGATCTAAACCGATGAGGCTGTCACCAGCTTTCTGGTGGAGTTGTGCTTAGCCCGGCGAGGCTGTTGGTGGGTAATGGGCTCGCGGCACTAGTGCCTATTAATTCTTTCACCGCCATTACATACAACCGATTTTGCCAGGCAAAAAAAAAAAAAAAAGAAAGAAAAAACCCCGAATCGTGATATGGAAGAATCTTGTAGACATTCCACGAACATACACACTCTTTCTTTTCAGCGCAAATAATGGATACAACAAAGCGGAAAACGGCGCAGAAACAGCCCAAGAGCCGCAATGGCTTTGCGGCGGCGTCGTCCAGCCGAATCAGCGACGAGCGGTTCGCCAAGTTTGAAAGTGATCCACGCTTTCGTCTGCCGTCAAAGCGCATGACCCGGACGAAGTTGGACAAGCGGTTCGCTCACATGTTGGATGACGAAGACTTTACGGCAACCACGCAAGTTGATCGTTATGGGCGGAAGCTCAAGTCGGACAAGAAAAAGCGCGCCCTAGAAAGGTTGTATCGGGTGTCGGACGACGAAGACGAAGACGAGGAGGAGGAGGAGGTGGAGGAGGGGAAGGGGGATGACGATGACAACAAGACAGGGAAGAGGGGCGGGCGGAAACAAAAGAAGGCCGGAAAGAAAGAAAGTGACTTTGATCAAGAAGTGCAAAAAGAGCTGGAGCTGGTGGAGAAAAAGTATGACCCGGCACGGGGAGGAGGCTTTTCGGCGTCGGAAACGGACGATAGCGACAGTGACGATGACGACGACGACGACGATGACAGCGACGACACGTCGGATGACGAAAGCGTGAGCGGAGACGAGGGCGGAGAAGACGCGGCAAGAAAAAAGGCGGCCGACACCCAGCGGTTCCGCGAGGAAGAGGCTGAGGTACCAGCGGGCGAGGTCACCCACCGCCTGGCCGTGGTCAACATGGACTGGGACCACGTCAAGGCGCGGGACTTGATGGCCATGTTTTCGAGTTTCGTGCCGAAGGACAGCGGGGGTCGCATTCAGCGCATTTCCATCTACCCGTCGGAGTTTGGCAAGGAGAGGATGCGGCGGGAGGAGCTGGAGGGGCCACCCAGGGAGATCTTCAAGGGGAAGAAGGGCGGCCGCGGCGACGACGGGGAGTCGGACGACGACGACGACGACGACGACGAGGATGATTTCGGAAGTGACGGCAGCTCCGACTCTGGCTCGGACGACTCCGAGTCGGACGAAAAGGTCAAGCAGGGTCTCCTCCGCGAAGAAGACGACCGGGATTTTGACAGCAACGCGCTGCGGTCGTACCAGCTCGACCGCCTGCGCTACTACTACGCCGTCATGGTCTGCACCGACAAGGCCACGGCCGAGGCCATCTACCGGGCGACGGACGGCACCGAGTACCAGGCGTCGTCCAATTTTATCGACCTCCGCTTCGTCCCCGACGACTGCACGTTTGGCGGCGACGGCGACGAGGACGGGCCGCACGACGAGTGCACCGAGGTGCCCGCCAACTACAAGCCCACCGAGTTTGTGACGGAGGCGCTGCAGCACTCCAAGGTGAAGTTGACCTGGGATCTGCACCCGGAGAACGACTCGCGCAAGGACCTGATGAAAAAAGCGTTTTCGGGGACGCCGTCCGAGCTGATCGAGAACGACTTGCGCGCGTACCTGGCCAGCGACAGCGACGGCGAAGACGACGGCGGCAGCAGCAGCGCCGAGGAGGAGGACAACGACGTTGTACACCATGGCGGCAACAAGGAGACGGACACCGCCGGCGCCAACGGCAACGAGGACGAGGCGACCGTGGGCATTGCAAAACTGAGCAAAAAGGAGCGCGCCCGGCAAAAGATGCGGGCCGCATTGGGGCTGGGCAACGAGCCGGCCGCGTCCGGCAAGGCGAGCAAGAAGCAGCACGGACCGGTCGGCGGCATGCAGATTACGTTTACGCCGGCACTGTCGGAGAACAACAAAAAGGCCAAACAAGACGGCGACGAGGACGCGGCCGAGACGACGCTGGAAAAGTACAAGCGCAAAGAAAAGGAGCGCAAGGAACGGCGGAAGCAGAAGGCGGTCGCCAAACGGGAGGGTCGCACGATCGTTGACGACGAAGAAGCAGGCGCCAAGACGACAGCCTCTGCCGTACCGCCATCACCTACGGCGGCGGCGGCGGCAGCGGCGGCAGCCGTGGACCTGGGCTTCGATGATCCGTTCTTCCTCGCCGCGGACGACCCCGCGGCAGCGGCAGCGGCGGAGGCGGCCGAGCTACCGTCCAAGACGGCCCAGCGCAAGGAGGAGCGGCTCAAGAAGCGCGCCGCGCGCGAGGCCGAGGCCAAGGCGAAAGCGGAAGAGCGCGCGCAGCTGGAGGTCGTGATGGCCGGCGACGCCGAACGGGAGAAGACGACGACGCAGTTCGACCTGCGCGAGGAGATGCGGGCCGAGAAGGCGCGCAAAAAGGAGGAGAAGAAACGCGCCCGGAAGAATAAGCACAGAAAGTACGGCGGCGGAGAGGACGGCTACGAGGAGGCGGCGGCGGCGGACGCCACCGCAGCAGCAGCACAACAAAAGTTTGTGGTCGACGTGGCCGACCCGCGGTTCCAGGCCGTGTTCGACGACCCGGAGTACGCCATCGACCCGTCGAACCCGCGGTTCAAGGCGACGCCGGGGATGCAGCAGGTGCTGAGCGCCGTGCGGCGGAAGCGGGCGGGCGACGCCGAGGACGGGGAGGACGATGGCGGCGGCGGCGGCACACAGAAGACCAAAAAGGCCAAGACGGCGGCGTCAGCAGCCGCCGCCGCCGCCGCAACGCCATCCACCAGTCGCAGCGACGAGCTCGCCAACCTGGTGAATGCGGTCAAGCGGAAGGTCAACAAGGCTTCACGGATATAGGGGGTTTCAAAGGGGGTGAATTAGACAAAAGCATTGGGTAGTAATATGGTTTCAAACAAATGGGCGTAGTTCTGGTGCAATGGTGTTCCGGCGTGCAGTTCGCGTTCATGTCTCAAGTAAAAAAAAAATACATCGTTCCAGGGAAAATCAAAAATGAAAAGAGCAAAAATGAAATGGTCCCGGAGGGGCTCGAACCCTCGACTTTCGCATTGGATTTCATGGGGTAGAAATATTAGTACGATGCGCTAACCAACTGCACCACGGAACCATTGCGTCGGGTCTTGACCCCTGTTTCTGCTGGCGTTTCCCTTCTGTTGGGTCTATGAGTGCGAATTGCATTTTAAAGTGGGCCCTCAAATATGGACAACCTCTTTGCATATGAATGATGTTGGTTTTTCACGTTTTACTTCTACAATGATTTGGATTTGCTCTTTTTCTACATATTTTTATAGAAATAACTAGAAATTTGAAAATAGAAGTTTAGATACTGCTCATGGTAAGCATGGTGACGGCGTCGACAGTGGGAGAAACAAGGCAAAAGCCCAGAGAGGCAAGGAAGTAAACGTACCGGAGAGAAGATATGGTAGACACCTAACCAAACTGTTCAGAGAGAACCACAAATCCTCAATAAAGGAAACTGGAGTGGGCCAAGCAGATAAGCCAAACTACGTCGAACGACGGCTGCAAGCTGTTAACGCGCTTTTGTAGCTCCCGTCTCTTCGTTTCTGTATGCGGCCTCACCAAGGCCGGGTGTCTTTCTCAGACAAGACCAATAATATATAAATAGAACCGTTATATATACAGACCAGCAAGGTTACAAAATCGATCTTGCCGGCAACGGAGCGTCTTTGATGGCTTCCTTTGTCGTTCCGTTGACTTCGACAAGCGGGCTTTCCTTTGTTCTGTTCTCGGTCGATATTTCCGCGATGTCCATACAATGGCGGATTCGAAGATAATGACCGGCATATCCTAAACAGACTCGTCTCTGCACCTCCCGACGTCTGCAGCAGTATCAGACATCTCGTTCGTGATGTAGGGTCGCTGATCAGATAAGATAATCTTTGTCCGCTCCTTCCCACTGGAAAGCACAGCGCGGGGGGGGGATATCCTGTAGCCAATCAACAGCGCGGCATGTTAGAACATAATGCGACCCCATGACGACGGGGTGGCGGGTACAAAAAGCGCTGCCTCCCACGCTAATCGGGCTTGCCTCGGCATTCGGCGTAGGACCCTTGGACCACCTTTTTGGGGGGATCCTCCGCTAACGGAAGCGAAAGAAAATCGAACGATGCGCCCTCTTTTCCTCCCGTTATATTCCGTCCAGGTACAGCCACTGAAAGTATTCTGCTGCCATTATTTGTTCCCGTGGGTCTTGCTGGCTCGATTACGACCTTTTTTCCTACTCGCCCTACAATTCACAACTTCTTTTTTGCCTTTCTTTTTGTCATATTTTTTCTTTTATTTTTTGGGTTTTTTTGTAATTTTTTATTTTTCGTTTAGTTTTTTTCCCTTTGGCTATCTTCGAATTGTCTTCTTCCGATCAACAACACATAGGACCAACTTGCAAACCCTTCCCCGTTAAACGTACCGAGCAGCGGCCATGATCGCTCGCTCGGCTTCACGATCGTCCTCCCCCTCCTCCTTCTACCCGGCCGTGCGCCGCGGCTTTGCCAGCCAGACACCACCGCAGCGGCGACGCGTATACGAAGTATCGCAACCGCCGCCGGCGCTCCTCCTCCCGACGACCACACCAGTCTGCGTCCGATGTCTCCAGACGAAGGCCTACCACGCGCCGACCCGACCGGCAGCCGCCGCGGCCTCTCCATTGCCGCCGTCTACGATACCACAGGGTAGAACCTATGCCAGCATTGCGGCGGCGAGCGAAAAGACCGGCGGTGAGTGCTTTTGGGAAAGAAAAACAAAAACATGGCAGGCCCCCTGCGTGGGCGAGAGGAGAAAATGGTATTTACTGACGAAGTGATGCGTGGTAGTCAAAGCGAAGGGTGACGGATTGGGGCCGCTGCAGGAATACGACCGGCGCGTCAAGGCCGGTTTGTTGCGCAACGATGAGCACCAACGAGGTACGCGAAAACAACAGAACTGGGGCAACCGAATGGAATGCGGACAATACCGGGAACCTCGCTGACACAGCGCAGGAATTATAGAACGTCTACAGAACATGCACGACGAGCTGTGCCACTATGATGCGCCACCCGTCGTGCAGCCGGACATTGCGAGCCTCACGCCGCAGCCCAAGTCGCTGCTGAGCTCCTTGTTCGGGGGTGGCGGCAGCGGCGGCAAGGGGGGCAAGGCGGCCATCGGCAAGATCCCCGAGAATCTGCCGCGTGGCCTGTATCTCTACGGCGATGTCGGCAGCGGCAAGACGATGCTGATGGACCTGTTTTACGACACGCTCCCCCACACGGTGCGGTCCAAGACGCGCATCCACTTCCACAACTTCATGCAGGACGTGCACAAGCGCCTGCACCAGATGAAGCTGCGCTACGGCAACGACATCGACGGCGTGCCCTTTGTGGCCGCCGCCATCGCCGAGCAGGGCAACGTGCTCTGCTTCGACGAGTTCCAGTGCACCGACGTCGCCGACGCCATGATCCTGCGGCGCCTGCTCGAGGCCCTCATGGCCCACGGCGTCGTGCTCGTCACGACGTCGAACCGCCCGCCCGACGAGCTGTACAAGAACGGCGTCCAGCGCCAGTCGTTCCTGCCCGCCATCGAGCTGCTCAAGCGCCGCCTGCACGTCATCAACCTCGACTCGCCCACCGACTACCGCAAGATCCCGCGCCCGCCCTCGGGCGTCTACCACCACCCGCTCGACCGCCACGCGGCCGCGCACGCCGCGAAGTGGTTCCGTTTCCTGGGCGACCCGGCCGCCCCGGAGCCGCACGCCGAGGAGCAGTCCGTCTGGGGCCGCACCATCCACGTGCCGCGCGTCAGCGGCCGCTGCGCCTGGTTCACCTTTGACGAGCTGATTGGCCAGCCGCTGTCGGCGGCCGACTACCTCGCGCTCGTGCGTGCGTACGACGCGTTTGTCGTCACGGACGTGCCCGGCATGACGCACCGCCAGCGCGACCTGGCGCGGCGGTTCATCACCTTTGTGGACGCCGTCTACGAGGCGCAGGCCAAGCTCGTGCTGACGACGGCGGTGCCGCTCAACGAGCTGTTTGTGTCCCGGGACGAGATCCGGGAATCCCTGGCAGAACGCGGTGACGGAAAACCCGCCACGGCCGCCGCCGACAAGCCCGCCACGACCGACGAGATCGACGACGCGCTGCACCAGCTCGTGGACAGCATGGAGGGCCACAACATGATGGCGCAGCTGAAGCACTCGAACCTGTTCACGGGCGAGGAGGAGGCCTTTGCCTTTGGGCGCGCGCTGTCGCGCCTGACGCAGATGGGCAGCCGCGAGTGGGTGGAGCGCGGCATGGGCCTGGAGCACCAAGGCGGCAAGCCGGAGCACGACAACTGGAAAAAGACGCGCAGCCGGCAGATGGAGGACAGCATGTGAGGAAACGGAGACGACGCCGACGATGACGAATAACTGCAACAGAAACAACAACAACGAATGGGACAGAAAGAAGAGAAAGAAGGGGAGGACTACACGCAGCACTAGCACGACATATGCCCTACGACATAGACGAAGCGAGCATTGCTTCTAGGAGAACAACAGCATCGACGCTTGAGCGCATGTTTTTGTACTGGATACAGCGAATCTGGCACAACACGTACGGTACACACACGTAGAGATCAGAGACTAAATCATACACATAGAAATTAAAAAAATACAAAAAAAATACAAAAAAAAATATTTAGAAAGAGAGAAGGGGCCGTGAACTTTATCAAAGGAGTGCACTCATCCGCACAAAATGTTGTATTAGTCATACTTTTATAGTGGCACCTGTTTGGCTCGCAGACGTGAAACCCCCCGCCACCCCCGACTGGTGGGAGGCACAGCGCTACCGTACCCACTTGGCTTGTATCCGCTGCGCATATCACGGCTGCCTGAGTCGTATGTCCCGTGCTCTTTGTCCGTGACATCCTACCATTTGCTTTGACCAACAACGAGAAGAAACCGACGCCCCTACCGGTTTCTTTTACAACGCTCCGAAATTCCGCTACACAATACTTTTTCCGATCATGAAATTCGCCGCGTCTCTCGCCCTGCTGCTGCCGGCGGTGGCCGGGCGCTTCGTCGACCCGACCGAGGCCGGCACGGTGAAGCTGCACCCGGAGGCCTCGGCTTCCGAGCTCTTTCTGGTCGAGTTGGGGCCGGGTAACGCGTTCTGGGTGACGGAGGAGCAGAAATGGGAGCTGCGGAGGGTGCGTCTGTTACTCCATTTTTTTTTTCTGTTGCCTTGCTCTGTTTCTTGCGCTAATTGTCCAAACCGAACCACAGAACGGTCTCCGTTTCATGGACATTACCGACCACCGCGATCTCGGCGCGAAGAACGCTCGCTCGCTGCGGTCGTCTTCGGCGCCGCGCGTCTTCCCGAACAACGTCACCCACCAGGACGTCGTGGAGCCCTTGCTGGCGCAGCTCGCCACGGCCCCGATGAAGGCCCACCTCGAGGTATTTACGGGCTTCCACACGCGCTACTACAAGTCCGACTACGGCCGCCAGTCGTCCGAGTGGCTGCTGGCGCAGGTTCAGAAGACCGTCGACGACGCTGCTGCTGCCGCCGGCGTCGGTGCTTCGGACCACGGGATCACCGTCACACCCTTTACGCACCCGTGGGGCCAAAACTCGGTCGTCGCCCGCATCCCGGGGCGCACCAACCGCACCATCGTGGTCGGCGCGCACCAGGACTCGATCAACCTGTTTCTGCCCTCGCTGCTGGCAGCGCCGGGCGCCGACGACGACGGCAGCGGCACCGTCACCATCCTCGAGGCCCTGCGCGGGCTCCTGCAGGACGACGCCGTGCGCACGGGCCAGGCACCCAACACGCTCGAGTTCCACTGGTACAGCGCCGAGGAGGGCGGCCTGCTGGGCTCGCAGGCGCTGTTCAGCGCGTACGCGGCGGCCGGCCGCGACGTGCGCGCCATGCTGCAGCAGGACATGACGGGCTTCGTGCAGCGCACGCTCGACGCGGGCCAGGCCGAGAGCGTCGGCGTCATCGTCGACTACGTCGACCCGGCGCTGACGGCGTTTGTCAAGCAGGTGATCTCGGCCTACTGCGCGATCCCCTACGTCGAGACCAAGTGCGGCTATGCGTGCTCGGACCACGCGTCGGCGTCCAAGGCGGGCTACGCCTCGGCCTTTGTCATCGAGTCGGCCTTTGAGCTGAGCGACGACCACATCCACACGACCGAGGACAAGATCGAGTACCTGTCGTTTGACCACATGCTGCAGCACGCCCGCATGACGCTGGGGTTCGCGTACGAGCTGGCGTTTGCCGACTTTGACGCGCTCGCCCAGGAGGCGGCGGCGGCGACGGCGGCGGCGGAGAAAGAGGCGCCGGAGATGGGCGAACTGTGAGGTGGCTTCGCACTGCAACAGTAGCACAAGCGGCGGTCTCCGATGAAACGTAAAACCTGGACACTCTTTGTCTATCACGACGCGCGTGTTTGCTGAAGCGCGGTTTTTTCTTTATTTTTTTGGCAGATTTCATTTTTCTTTAATTTCTTCTTTGATTACTGTTACTGCAATGCGTACCATTTTTGCTCACCGGAATAGTCGCGCAAAGTATTTCGCATTCGCGAAACGTAGAGAAGGCTGTTGCGATTGTAAGAGCCAGGAGCTCCAACGCGAAGAATGTGATTTGGTTGGCTGCTAAACAAAGCACTACAAAGCTGCGCGCCGGCTGACGTCATAACACGAGTTTGTTCTACATTGCGCCGATACAGGTATTGCGCGCGAAAGTGCTTAGTTTTATAAAAGCAGGAAATGAGCCTCATTGTCGTTCATGCCGGTCGCTCTTTCTCAACTACCTTTTGAACCGTAGCCAATCAACCACAATATCTTGTATCCATGCTGCCAGCTCGCGCTTGCCATTTCCTTGTGGCCGGTGCCTTCCCAGCAAAAGCGCTTGAGCTGCTGGGGTGACGTAGGGTCGCGGGTCGCACCTGCTGCCCTTACCGTCTGTCAACCTACGACGTACGTACATACATAAGTAGTAGTATCTTTGTTCCTCTCAACTCCGTCCCAAAACGTAAGTCATTCAAGCATCTGTTTCTGGCATTGGATATTCTCCCTATTCCGGCTTCATTTTTGGACGTTCGTCTTTGGCCTCCGTCAACATCCCATTATTCTTATTTCAGTATCTTGTCTCGCTTTTCCTTGGGCTGTCCTTCTTCTCATCTTCGCTTTGTCCAGTTTTGTTAAGTTTGTTTCGCCCTTCCTTGTCTCCAATGGCTTCCAAAGACTATAGCATCTTGAAAAATCGGCCGCTCGGCGACGACATTGTCAAGCTCTGCACCGCAACCGACAGCGTTTCCGCGCTCTTGGCAGCCGATCCCGGCTTGGCGCCCGGTGAGGCTTGGCAGAGACTGTACGGACACTACCGCCGCAGCGCCGACCGCCGCGACACGGCCAACGCCGAGGCCGACCTGGAGCGCGCAGAAAAGTGCGGAAAATGGGGACCCACGAAACCGAGCGAGCTGTTCCTCAAGGTGCGCATCTTTGTATTTTCCTTGTTTGTTTTTTTGTTTTTTCTTGGTCGTTCTCGACACAGGGCTGACGGCTTCAGATTTACCGCGATGTCCTCGCTGTGGTGGAATCGCATCCAGACCGGGCCATGGTCAGTCCACCGCTGTTGGGCAGCTGCGGCGTGGCGCCTCTCACAGTGATCTCGACGTAAGGAACCGTGGATTCGCTGTATCTTCTGCCTTATCGCGGGTTTCTATGCCCTTTGCTAACGAATGCTAGCATCCCTGACATCGCAAGACACATGGCCAATGTCATTGTTCGCGCCGACAAGGAGGTTTTTCTGGCGACGAACTACTGGCAAGACAGTGTGGCGTCTCGCTACCTAACCAACGCCTTGCGTGAACTCAGTCGCCGCGCCGGCGAGCGTGGCACCCGCGTCGTCGTGAAGATCATCTACGACCGGGGCAGCGCACGGCAGGTGCTGAGCCCACACTATTTTGTCAGCGAGAGCGAATACACGGGCCCCAACGTGAGGCTACCAGCGCCGCACGAGATTCCGCACATCGACTTGCAGGTCGTAAACTACCACCAGCCTCTCGTCGGCACGTTCCACTCAAAGTACATGGTCGTGGACCGGAAAATCGCCCTGCTGCAGAGCAACAACATCCAGGACAACGACAACTTCGAGATGATGGTCCATTTTGAGGGTCCCATCGTCGATTCCTTCTACGATATGGCTCTGATCTCGTGGCACGGAAAGCTCAACCCACCGCTCCCAACACACAACACGCCCGCCGCCAGCGGCGGCTATCCCTCGGGCACGCCCGTGCCGAGACCACCGACCACCGTGCAGGGTGGTGACGGAGCCGAACAGGCGTCGGACGCATCGCCAGCCGTTGAAATGAGTTCGCATACCCCGGAGGTGCGTCAGCCTGGCGACGTGACCGCGATCAGTGGGCCACGCGAGAGCAGCGACGTGCACCGCGCCGACATTGTCACCGGGCCGACAACGACAGCCAGCGCGCTTCACCCTCACCCGTCAAAAGTCACCGGCGGCGGTGGAGGCGGCGCAACCACGGCCGACACGGTGACGGCAGCGGCGCACTCGGAAGGCGACAACGCCAAGGGGCGCGAGCCGGAAGGAAAGTCGGTACCACAACCAAACGTGCCCAACGGGCCCGATCCCATGACCAAAGCGTTTCTCGACAGCGGGCGGCAACCTCTTCCACAGGCTTCCATTCATCAGCCGATCCAGCCGCAGGACCAGCTTCCGCAAAGCACGGCGCAAGACCCACAATACGACGCGGACATTGCTGGCGAGGTGGCCCGCGTCCAGGCATCCGTGCTGCCAAAGCCGGGCGAGACGCAATTGGAAGCTATCACGCGGCTGTTGAACCACAGTGTGAACCACCTCAAGGGCGAGGCTCTGCCCGATCCGACCGAAGGCGACGAAATGACGCCGTACATTCCGTGCGCGGCGCATGAGCCGTTTCCCATCGCCATGGTCAACCGGCCGCCATACGGTCCACCGACCCATTACTCGGTTGTCCAGCCGCAGAACGCAGCGTGGCTCTCTGCGTTACGCAATGCGCGCAAAAACGTCTTCATCCAGACGCCCACATTGAACGCCGAGCCATTGATCCCGGCCATTCGTGAAGCCTGTGAACGGGGCCTCGACGTCATCTGCTACATCTGTCTTGGCTACAACGATGCGGTAGGGAACCAATCATGACAAAGGGAAAAGAAACAATTGAATGAAGGAAACGTCGCTGACTTTTGTTGTTTTGCGTACTTGCTTGTAGGGCGAACTTCTTCCAAGACAAGGCGGCACAAACGAAATGATTGCGCATCAACTGTACGCATCGCTCTCGGACAATGGCCGCAAGCACCTGCACTATTTCTGGTACGTCGCCAAGGACCAGACGCGGCCGATTACGCAGAGCAAGAAGCAGCGCGACTGCCACATCAAGCTCATGATTGTCGACGAGACCATCGGCATCATGGGTAACGGCAACCAAGACACCCAGAGCTGGTACCACAGCCAGGAAATCAACGTCATGCTGGAAAGCGCCGATGTATGTCGCGCCTGGATCGACGGTCTGCGCCGCAACCAAAACACCCATCTGTACGGCGAGCTCGGCAAAAAAGAAGGCAACTGGCGTGACAGCGACGGCCGCGAAGCCGAAGGGACCTTGGGCGTCGACCCCGGCCCGTTTAGCTGGGCCAAAGGCATTGTCGGGGCCATCGAACGTGTGCGAGGTGTGGGCGGTTTCTAGCAATGGAATAGGGACGTCGAACAAAGCAGTGGCAATACAGGATCACGTTTGCTCATGCTAGAACCTTGACCCTTTGTTTTGCGCATGTGCACGATATCTCATTTTCTTTGCTCGTTATACATCCGACCTCTCCCTAAACTCACCGGACCTTGCCTTACTCCCGCGGACGTTGAAAACTCGCTGAACCATTGTGCGCACAAAATGCCACTTTTATGTAGATAGAAAGGGAGAAAAAATAAAAAAATAAAACACGAAAAAGACTCGACTCTTGTTTCCTTCAGTAGCTGCGCCCGAACATGACCCAACTGCCGGCATCGCGGTTGCACTCCGGGCTCAGGCACTTGGTCACGCCCTTGACGATGGGCTCCTTGGGCTGCTCAAAGGGAATGCACAAGCTCTTCATGCCCATGGAGGGCGCCTTTTGGCCGTCGGGGCCCTCGACGACCTCGTCGCTCTTGGTGAGGTCCTTGATGCGGTCCTCGCACACGCCGTCGAGGCAGTGCGGGATGAGAACCACGTTCTTGGCGTCGAGCGCCGGCACCACCTTGCTCCAGTCCGTGAGCACGAGGCGGTGCTCCCGGAAGGCGGTGTCGGCCTTGTCGTACATGGCCTGTTGGATGGTCTCGAGCAGCGCCGGGATCTGGGCGGCCAGGTCGGCCAGCGGCACCGTGCCCTTCTCGCCCGTGTCGCGGCGCGCGTAGCTGATGACGTCCTGGGCGGCGTCCTTGGGCCCGAACTCGAGCCGCAGCGGCACGCCCTTGAGCTCCCAGTCGTTGAACTTCCACGCCGGCGTGTACCCCTCGCGCACGTCGACCTCGGCGCGCACGCCCGCGGCCTGGATCTGCGCGACGATGTCGTCGCACCGGGCCACGTGCGCCGCCTTCTCGTCGGCGGTCATCTTGGCGGTCAGGCCGACGGGGATCAGGATGGCCTGGATCTTGGCGATGCGCGGGGGCAGCACGAGGCCCTTGTCGTCGCCGTGCACCATGACCATGACGCCGATGACGCGCGTCGACAGGCCCCACGAGTTCTGCCACACGTGCAGGTGCTGGCCCCGCTGCTGCGGGTCCTCGACGGTGATGTCGAACATCTTGCTAAAGTTCTGGCCGAGGCAGTGCGACGTGGCGCCCTGGATGCCGCGGCCGTTGCTGGGGATGTAGCCCTCGACCGTGGTCGTGTAGTAGCCGCCGGCGAACTTTTCGTTTTCCGTCTTGCGGCCCCGCACGACGGGGACGGCGAGCAGCTGCTCGTAGACGCCCGCGTACAGCTCGAGGATGGCGAGGACCTCCTCGCCGGCGAGGGCCTCGGTCAGGTGGGCGGTGTGGCCCTCCTGCCAGAGAAACTCGCGGGCGCGCAGGAACGGCGTCGTCTGTTTCGCCTCCCAGCGGACGACCGAGTTCCACTGGTTGAGGCGGAAGGGCAGGTCGCGGTGGCTGCGGATCCATTTGGCGTAGTAGGGGTACATGACGGCTTCGGAGGTGGGGCGGACGGCCACGGGGACCTCCAGGTCTTTGTCGCCGCTGGAGGCAGCCGTTAGCGAGAGGAAGAAACGACGAAAGAAACAAGGCACAAAAAAAAGGCTCACGCTTTTGTCACCCAGGCCAGCTCGGGCGCAAAGCCCTCGACGTGGTCCTTTTCCTTCTCCAGCGACTTGGACGACAGGAACATGGGGAAGCTCGTCTCCTCGACGCCCATGGCCTCGATGCGCGCCTGGAACCACTTGCGGATGACGTTCCAGACGTACATGGCGGGCGGGCGCAGGATGTAGAAGCCGGCGATCTCGTTGTAGTAGTCGATCATCTCGGCCTTGAGCACGACCTCCTGGTACCACTGGGCAAAGTGGTCGGCCTTGCTGACGGTGATGCCGATGATGTCGTCGGTCTTCTTGCCGCCGACAATGGCCACCGTCGCGGACTTGGCCGCCTTGGCCGCCTTGTCGGCCTTGGCCTGGGCCATCTTTGCCGCCTTCTCGGCCTTTTTGAGGGCGCTCTTTGACGGTTCTTTTGCTTCCTCCATGGTCGGGAGTAGTTCAAGGAAGTTCAAGGGGAAAAAAAGAAAAAAAAGAAAAAGAAAATCAATTTGAAAATAATGCGTCCTTCTACAAGTAAATACCGAGCGGCATCAGCCTTAAGAGACCGTATGTGAGTCACCCAAAAACTATCGCGACTTTCGCTTGTGGTATGTCTTTCGCCAAAAACGGCAGGGCTGTTTTATATCGTTCCCTGAAGTTCGCGCCCCGCACTTTTCGACAAAAAAAGACCCCCCCTGGTCGCCCAGGGCACTGATAGAGGGGGGCGGTTTGGCGGTTCCATCCCCTGGAAAATTTCCTTCCTTATCTCTGTGGCTTTGATTGTGGCTAGTGTGAAAACCGTCGCAAAAAAATGGCGTTCTGCCCCGCCGCGTGGATCAACTGATGTTCCGTTTCTGAAAGAAATCTGGAGAGCTTGGAACTAGCTCCCCTATTGTGTCGAAAATAGTTTCTGCCTCCAAAAAGCGAAGGCCGGCAGTTTTGGTGACGACTCGGAGCTCAAAGACACAACACGCGAACAACACAACAACGAGACGACAAAATACGAGACTACGCAGAAGAAAATAAACAGAAACTGTATAGCACTTTCACGAACGACATTCCTTGCTGTCTTTTCTTCGTTGTGCCTGCTCCCCTCCGCCGTCGCTATGACGTCCATGTTCGAGCAGACCCGTTCGGGCACGCTTTTTTTAGGGGGCCAGAAAATCTCGGGGGCCGATATTCGTGACCAAAATGGTACGCAGTCGTGTTGGGCTTGTCAAACTGGTCTGGTGTGAGCAAACTAGAGCTAACCTGTCGGTCTAGTCATGGCAACACAGGCCATTGCAAATGTGGTCAAGAGCTCCTTTGGGCCCAGCGGGCTGGACAAGATGATGGTGGACGACATCGGTGTACGTGCTGTTTTTTTCCCTATCCTTTTGTTATTTTGACAAAATACGACTGACACTGCTAGGACGTGACGGTGACAAACGACGGCGCGACCATCCTGGCGCTTCTCGACGTCGAGCACCCCGCCGGCAAGATCTTGGTGGACCTGGCCCAGCAGCAGGACAAGGAGGTGGGCGACGGGACGACGTCGGTGGTGCTGATCGCGGCCGAGCTGCTGCGGCGCGCCAACGAGCTGATGAAGAACCGCATCCACCCGACGACCATCATCACGGGCTACCGGCTGGCGCTGCGCGAGGCGGTCAAGTACATGCACGAGCACATCAGCATCAAGGTGGAGGAGCTGGGCCGCGACTCGCTGCTCAACATTGCCAAGACGTCCATGTCGAGCAAGCTGATCGGGTCCGACTCGGACTTCTTCGGCAACATGGTCGTCGACAGCCTGCAGGCGGTCAAGAGCACCAACACGCGCAGCGAGACCAAGTACCCGGTCAAGGCGGTCAACATCCTCAAGGCGCACGGCAAGAGCGCGCGCGAGTCGCTGCTCATCAAGGGCTACGCGCTCAACTGCACGGTGGCGTCGCAGGCGATGCGGACGCGCGTGCCGGACGCCAAGATCGCCGTGCTGGACATGAACCTGCAGAAGGAGCGCATGAAGCTGGGCGTGCAGATCACCGTGGACGACCCGCAGCAGCTCGAGGCGATCCGCGCGCGCGAGGCCGGCATGGTGCTCGAGCGCGTCGAGCTCATCCTCAAGGCGGGCGCCAACGTCGTGCTGACGACCAAGGGCATCGACGACACCGTCATGAAGCTGTTCATCGAGCGCGGCGCCATGGCCGTGCGGCGCTGCAAGAAGGAGGACCTGCGGCGCATCGCGCGCGCGACGGGCGCCACGCTGCTCAGCACGCTGTCGGACCTCAACGGCGACGAGCGCTTCGAGGCGTCGTACCTCGGCCACGCCGAGGAGGTCGCGCAGGAGCGCATCTCGGACGACGAGTGCATCCTGATCCGGAACCCCAAGGTGCACTCGTCGGCGTCGATCGTGCTGCGCGGGCCCAACGACTTTTCGCTGGACGAGATGGAGCGGTCCGTGCACGACGCGCTGTCGGCGGTGAAGCGCACGCTCGAGAGCGGCAGCATCGTGCCCGGCGGCGGCGCCGTGGAGACGGCGCTGCACATCTACCTCGAGGAGTACGCCGGCACCGTGGGCTCGCGCGAGCAGCTGGCCATTGGCGAGTTTGCGCAGGCGCTGTTGGTGATTCCCAAGACGCTGGCCGTCAACGCGGCCAAGGACGCCGCGGACCTGGTGGCGCAGCTGCGGGCCCGGCACGCGCTGTCGCAGCGGGTGCTGGAGGGCGCGGTCGGCTCGGGCGGCAGGCTGGCCGGTGGTGCCACCACCATCGCGGGCGCCGCCGCCGGCAGTAGTGGTGCTGGAGGAGGTGTCGGTGCCGCCGCGGGTGCCGGCGGCGGCGGCGCCAGCAACGGCAAGGACGGTGCGGCCGCACCGGGATCACAACACAAGCAGCAGCAGCAGCAGCAGCAGCAGCAGCAGGTGGCCGCGTCCAAGGCGCAGTCGCAGCAGCAGAAGCAACTGCAGAAGCAGCAGCAGCTGGACGAGGAGAAGGCGATTGCGCGCCAAAAGGGGTACAAGAACTACGGGCTTGACCTGTCGCGGGGCCGGGTGGTGGACGAGGTCAAGGCGGGCGTGCTGGAGCCGAGCATGAGCAAGGTGCGGCAGCTCAAGAGCGCCGTGGAGGCGTGCATCAGCATCATGCGGATCGACACGCTGATCACGCTGGACCCGGAGGCACGGCAAGAGGACGACGGGCACGGCCACTAGGCGGGGGAGGGAGGAAAAGAAAAACGCGACAAGCGGGAAGCAAAACAGGGGGCATGTATGTAGAAAAGAAGCATGGGTTACGATATAAAACCGGATCTTTTTCTTGAACTCGAGACTACAACGTGACCATAGTCATAGGGCATGGAAGGAGGTCAACGGGAACGCTCCGCGAGCGAGGAAAGTGGTCATTTGACGCTGGCCCAGGTTGGGGGAGGGCTTTGTGCGGGCCCTTGTTTTGCTTGGCCCGCCTATTATCGGCTTAAACGACCAACTCTCCGCTTTCCGTCCATCTTCCTCTTTCCTCGACCTCGCTCTTTGATGAGAAACAACACAACACAGGGATGGGGTGACCGCACTAGAGCACGGTGAAGCATTTTCCATTACTTAAGACAGCCCGCTCTAGGCATGCGCGGGCACGGGTACCGCCTCCTTATTCGGGACAAGTGCTGGACGTGTCCCTCCTTTTCGACCGTGCGTCCATCCGGCGAGTCTTGATAGCCCTCACAAGAAGTCCATTGGAGTTGCCCTGGCCGTTTCTGGTAGGTGCATTGCGTGTCGTCTTGACGAGTTGTGCTGCCCGTGTTCCTAGCGACGAAGCTCAAGCCGCCAGCACCGTGCCGATCTCGTTTCCTGGCACGATCTGGCTGCCCTATATAAAAAGGCGACCAACAGAACCCGTGACCAGATCACGGCGTCATGTAAGTTGTCTTTCTGGCGGTCTTGAGTTCAAGGGTATTTCTGGGTTCGTCTCTATTAACGAGTGTTGCAGATTCCATTCTTCTCGTCCATATTCAAACATCAATCGACTGATCCGACGACAGACCAAAACAACAGAACCAACCCATCCCAAAAGCCATGGGCTCCAACCACCACAACGGCGACCCGTTGCCGCTGCCGGACGCAGCGTCGCCTTTCCTCGTCCTGGTCGCCCCGACCCCCGGCGAGCGTCGCCGCGTCTGGGCGCTCACCCACACCATGTGGGGCAGCGCGCTCGCCGCCGCCGACTACGTCGCCCGCGAGGCCTACCTGACGACCGTGCCGCTGGCCCGCGACGGCGGCATCGCGCACTGGATCCTAACCGACAGCCGGTGCGCGCCCGACGACCGGCCCGTGCTGTCCAGCTGCGAGACGCTGCGGAAGCCCGCACTGGCTGCGCAGCTCGAGGCGGCGACGGCGGCGGCGGCGGCGGCGGCGGCAGAGGACGACCACCCGTCCGCGACCGCCGTCGCCCTCCGGCGCGGCGTCGCGCACGGCATCGCCTCCGTCTTCACCGATCCACAGTACCGCGGCCGCGGCTACGCCGGGCGCATGCTGCGCGAGCTCGGTGCCCGGCTGGCGGACCAGGCCGGCACCACCAACGACCAGCCCGCGCTCTTTTCGGTGCTGTACTCCGACATTGGCAAGACGTACTACGCCAACAAGGGCTGGGCGCCCTTTTCCAGCAGCCACCTGTCGTTTCCGCCCGCGAAGGAGGCGGCATCCGCGGCCATCCAGGGTCCGGTGGCGACCCCGCTCGGCTACCACGAGCTGGCCGAGCTGTGCCCCGTCGACGAGCGCCTGCTGCAGGAACGCCTGGTCCGCCGCGTGGCCGCCCGCGCCGCCGCTGCTGCCGCCAAAACCGCCAAAACCGCCACCGCCGTCGGGCCCTCCGTCGCACTCGTGCCCGACCTCAACACCATGCTGTGGCACCTCATGCGCGAAGACTACATGACCAAGCACATCTTTGGACGGACGCCGACCGTCCGGGGCGCCTTGTGCTGCACCAGGCCCTCAGAGACGGCCACCGCGGGGGCGGTCCCCGCGGCCGGCAACAACGACGACGACGGCCACCGCATGTGGATGGTCTGGACGCGCGGGTACTACGGCGGCAGCGAGACGACGGAGGGCAACACGCTGCACATTCTGCGCGTCGTGCTCGAGGACCTGTACGACGACGGCGCCGACGCCGACGCCGACGCCGCAGAGACGGAAAAGGTCGTCACGCAGCGGCACGTCGACGCCTTCGCCGCCCTCGTGCGCTTGGCGCAGGCCGAGGCGGCCGCGTGGATGTGCGGCTCCGTGCAGCTGTGGAACCCGACCCCGGCGCAGGCGGTGCTGGCGCGGCGCAGTGGGCTCGCCTACGAGGTGGTGGACCGCGAGGAGGAGAGCATTGCGAGTTTGCGGTGGAACGGTGGCGGCGACGGCGAGAGCGACGCGACGAGGGTCGACTGGGTGGCCAACGAAAAGTTCGGCTGGTTTTGAAAAGGCGTTTGAGGGGATAAGAAATGAAAGTTTACTTTGCTTTGCCTTTGCTTTTATTTGTTATCAACGGGCACACAAAAGGTGGAGAGGTCAAGTGGCGTTCATGAAATTTTGTTCCTCACGGAGCAAGCCCCAACTCGCAACGAATAGCAGTACCACGTATTGTTTCCCTTACCATTTAAGTAAACGGAAGCACGTATCACAAATGATCACAAATCGAGTGTATGTTCATTGCTTTTTTTTTCTCTTTTGTCTGGTATCTTGGCTTGATCACCGTGCTGCGGATAAAATTACCCGCAGAGTAGCGGGGAGCGCACGTCTATAAGTGAGGACTACCGGCCGGTATCAACGCTCTGCAAAAAAAAAAGAAAATGAGCATCCCGACAATGCAAAAGAACAAAACTTCGAAAGCATACTGTTGAACATAACCCTTTTTTAACAAACCCCCGCCGTTGCCATGCCTCCCACGACGTACACGATGGTCGCCTTCATCAAGCGCAAAGAGGGCATGTCCGTGGCGGACTTCAACCACCACTGGGAGGCAGTCCACGGGCCGCTGGTCAAGCCCTGGGCCGAGAAGTACGGGATGACCTACAAGCAGGTAGGTCCTGTTTTCTGCCTGTATTTTTTTATTTTTTACTTTTTTGGCTTTTTCACCTGCTCTGTATACACCGTCTAACCCAGCAAGATCTTCATCGGATCGGACACGCCACTGGGTGATACGAGCTCCGCCGCCCTGGCGCCGTTCGACGGCTGCGCCGTCTTTGAGATGGCCGATGCCGACGTGATCAGGCGGGCCTGGAAAGACGAGTACTTCCAGCGGGACGTGACGCCCGACCAGGCCCTCTTCATGCAAGAGTCGCAGACCATCATGACGACGGGCGGCACGGTGACGATTGCATAGCCTGGTCGGAGGATCATCGTTGCCAACTTATGTATTTTGGCTTCTCTTCCTATGTTTTCTGATCCTCGTTTATATAGAGCAAATCAAAAGAACGTGTGGCGGTACACGCAGTGGAAGTAAATCCAGGTGAAGCCATTAAACGCTCACAGGCACTACGATTACCTACAATTTAAGTAGGCAAAAGAACCAGTAAACAGGTAGACATAAATTTACTGTCTTTTCGAGGGGAATAGAGTTCTGGACTCTACAGCAAGGCCTCGCTTACTGGGTTTGGTTGCCGTTTTCCATAATCCATAAAGGCTTCTGAAAACGTCTCAGCCAATGCCTCACGAGTTTCGGCCCAAGGAAAAACCCAAATTACCACGAGGGAAACTGTTTAACGTTGTATCACGAGCATGTAGTACGACTTTGCTTGAACGTCTCGATTTCGTCACCGAGAGTTGCCAACCTGGCTGTCGGCGAACAGTCCGATCAAGCGCAATTAAGGCAGCAAACACTATTCATCAATCATTTGCCTTTTAGTTCGCTCGCCTCTTCGCCAATGATATAGGTTTCCGTGGCAAATGCACAAATAGATTGGTCAATGCAGCCCTGTGGCCGGCAGGACGGGAGGGGGGCAGCCCCATACTATGCAGCCTGTTTTATATTGCCCAAAAGTGGTGATGAGATCACAGTGATGGCATAGGTAGAAAGAGGGTTCCCACCCTCAGAGACTGAAAGATCATCCCGCATTGCAGCTTTTGGGTCATCTATACGAAAAGCGGTGGTTGCTTTGGGGGGTTGCGCTATAATTATATAGTGGCGAGCAGGGGAGATGAAAAAAAAACCGGATTTTGGTCGCGACCCCGTTTTTTCACGTTTCTGACGACCCAACACATCGTCCACTTAGACTCCTGCTGTCCCAGGGTCCCGTATAAACTGCTTATGACCTCCTCTAGAAGGCAGGCCACTTACTCTGACGTCAACTGCGTCAATGGAGAGCTCACGTTTCTGATCGCGTGTGGGTGCGGTTCTCTCTTCCATCGCCAGGCCTTTAGCTCAACCTCGAAAGCGTATCGACAGGATGAGGATGACCACGACTCGATCATCCCCTTTTGCCACCCGGCCAGCGATGTATAAACAAAACCGCTGGCCTGCCAGGGCGGGCTTGGGCAGGTTGAGAATCAACGCCTACATTACCTCTCATATCGCGAACCACCCACGCCCCTTAGAAGAAGACAAAAACATTGAATCGATCATCGCCTTTTGACGACTCTCGTCGGAAAAAACCAATCCCACAACGACATACAATACTCACATCATCACACAAAAAAAGCAGCCACCATGCCGACCGTCCTCGGCCTCACCAACGAGCCCCATGAGCGGATCGCCGACATGTCCACCCAGGACGTCGGCCCCGACAACAAGGGCCGCCTCTCCACCATTCTGCAGCGCAACGTCGCCGCCGGCCGCGCCATGGACACCCAGCTGTGGCGCGCCCTATGCGACGAGCCCGCCTCCGCCGCCGCCTACATGGCCCAGGACGTTGTCGTCTCGACGCCCCTGATCCCGACCGAGGACAACGACAAGCACGACGGGGAGAGCCCCGCCGTGCTCGTCGCCGGCAAGGACGACGTCGAGGCGGCCCTGGCCAAGATGCCGCCGCTCGCCGGCTACAAGATCCGCGGCACCATGAAGGTCGTGCAGATCGACCTGATGGCCGTCGCGACCGTGTACCGCGTGACGGCGTCGCGGCGGGTGCCGGCACCGCCGCCGTCGTCGTCGGGGCAGCGACGGGCCAACGACCAGATCGAGGACCTGGAGATGGTCGTGCACTCGTCGTGGCGGCAGACGGCGGGCGCCGACTGGGAGCTGTGCGGCCACTGCGCTGGCTTTGCCGAGTGAAGCGGTGTATTGGATTTTTTTTCTTCTCCTGTTACTGAACGTCGGGCGTCTGTTTCGCTTTGGCTCTCTACGGGTTTTGTCGCGAATATATGTTCTCTTGTAGATTGTTTTTCTGGAGGGTGAATGCGGCCCCTTTTCTTTCCAGACGTTGTACACACCTGAAGTCATCGAGGGAGCAAGAGTTCGAATGACAGGAGGATAGCATATGTAGTTTTACATGTATTTTAGTCTTTTTCATTTCGCGCGTGTGACAGAACATATTCATGAAGCACATAAGTACAACGTTCACCAAAGAGGGTCAGCTTTGTGATATGTGGAAAGGAAGCATATAGTATATAAACAATCACAAGAATAAAGGACATACCCGGGCGTATAGAGCTTGGATGTATGGCGTTGGCTGCGGCTCGACACACGAGCCCCTGGTGGCAGGTCAGCCCATGTGCCTGTGATACGAATACGTAGCACTGGGATAGGAACAGGTTTGCTCGCTTCTCCCGTTTCATTCATTCAACAAGCCTACAATGTGTATGCGTTACGCAGGGAAGAAAAGGTAGAAACAAAAGCAAAGAGAAAAAACAACCGTTCATGTCATTTCCAGGTCACTTTTTCCTGTTTCAAAAAAAGAAAAAAAACCCATTCCTATGCTACTACCTTGGGACATCATAAAATCGCACGAGAAGACCTATAACTTATGAAAAAGGGAAAAAGAAAAAGAGAAACATCAAGTCCTACCATAGCCTAAGAAAAGAGAGAAAAGAAAAAATAAAGGTTTCGTACTGAATACATGATCCTTTCTTGCTGTTTCTACGGAAGCAACAAAAAAAAAACACACTTATGCAGAGACACCCAGGGCGCTGTTGAACGCATCGGCGGCCGCCTGGCCGGTCTGGCTGTTGGCGGCGTCCTCGGCCTGGTTGCAGGCGTCGACGGCATCGGCGGCGGCGTCGCACTTGGACGCCAGCTGGCCGCAGATGAAGCCCGAGATGACCTTGATGTTGAGGGCGGAGCCGTGGTTGAAGTCGCTCGAGTCGACGGGCGCAAACGAGTTCTCCTTGCGGCCGTCGAGGCCCGCGGCAAACTCAATCGCCGGGTTGGAGCACGAGCCAAAGTCGAGCGCCGCGCGGCGGAGCTTCTTGTGCACCATGCGCTTGGCGGCGCCGGAGGCGGCCTCGCACGCGGACTGCTGGGCCTCGCACTGGCTGACGTCGCCGTCGAGCTGACCCGAGTTCACGGCCGTGGCGCAGGCGTTGTGCTGGACGGAGCACGAGCGCTGGAGCGCCGCGCCCTGGTTCACAAACGTGGAGCCGTCCACGGAAAATGGCCGCTTGGGGTCGGCGTTCGAGCTGACGACGGGCGGGGCAGGGCCGCCGAGCGCGCCCGTAAACGTCTGCACGTTGACCGTCGCGTCGGCGCGGATGGTCTTGGCCTTCTTGACTGTAAGGGTGTTAGTGTGTGTGTGTGTGTGTGTGTGTGTGTGTGTATGAGGAAAAATCAACGGAACACCCGCTGGAAGACGTACCCTTGATGCCGGCAACGGCCGTCTTGATTTCGGCCTCCGACACGTCGGGGACGAGCAGGTTTTGCGAGATGATGCAGCCGTCGGCGTCGTCGGCGACGTCGCAGGTGTTGCCCTTGGCGGTCGGGTCGCCGATCTGGCCGGGGGCAAAGGTGCCGGAGCCAATGGCCAGGGTCGGGTCGCCGCCGATGGAGGCGATCTGCTTGGCGACCTCGAGGGCGATCTGCTTGTTGCCGGAGGCGGCGGACGAGGCCGGGTCCTGGTGCTGGGTGATGGCGGCGATCTCGGGGTTGACGGCGGTCTCGTTGCAGAGCACGCTGGCCAGACCGACGGAGCCGGTGTTGCGCTCCAGGGCCCGGTAGATGATGGCGTTGGCCTGGCCGACGACGTCGCCGGCGGCGGCGGCGTTGGTGAAGACCTGGTCGGCGACGATCTGCTGCAGGCAGTCCAGGTTCTGGACGTTGGGCGCGCCCTTGGCGGCGGCGGCGTTGCCCAGCAGGCCGAAGACGGCGTCCTGGATGTCCAGGGGGTTGTTCTGCTGGAGGATGGGGTTGACAATGTCGAGGATGTTCTGGTGGGAGTGCTCCTGGGGCACCTCACGCTTCAGAACAGCGCGGTACAGGGGGATGTCGCGCGCGGTGGCGGCGCCCACGAGGGCGAGAACGGCAGAGGTAGTCTTCATTTTGGGGAAGGGAAAAGAGCCGCCAACAATTGTTCAATACGTCAACAACAAAGTGGGATGGAAAAAAAAAAAAGAAATAGGCCCGGCCTTGAAAAGCGTAAATATGTATAAAAAGAATGTAAAGAATGGGACAGTTCACAGAACTATGAAAGAATGAAAAAGCACACACAAAAAAAGAAAGAATGGAAGTTGTTGAGTAATGGACTGAAAGGAAAAAGAAAAAGGAAAAAAAAGGGAAAAGAGGGAAAACCTGAGGACGAGGAGACGTTCCCGATCCAAGTCTATATGTACTTCCCAGAGACAGCAGCGGTTAAAAAAAATAAAAAATAAATAAAGAGAGACGGTCTGGCTTTGACTAGAACAGGGGAGAACATCGAGACCAAACCAGACCAGACGACAGACAGGACCGAAGATGAAAAAAGGGGGCGTGTGGGCAAAAGCATTGACGTGGTTTGACTGACGGCCTGGTTCAAACACGTCTTTGCCCTTCTTTCTTCTTGGCTTTCTGCTTTCTGCCTTCCCTTCGCTTCGGGCGCGTGTGGGTTCCTTGTTCTTTGCCTGTTTGGCGTCTGCCTCCTCGTCTCATGCTTTTCTTGTCTGGGTGTGGAGAAATATGAGGCGTGTGGGCAAAGAGCATGGATCATTTTTTGCCTTTTGCATCCCCTCGCTTAGACCGCGGTCGTTCTGTCGATCACGATGCGCGGGGGGTGGTCGTGGCGTCCATCGACACAGATGAAGAGGCAGGGGAGGTTATAGGCGGTCTGCGAGGATGCTTGCCGCCCTGGGGAGAGGCAAAATAAAAAGAAAGGGGTGGCATTGCATCCGGCTGGCACGACGTCCGGAACAACATGCGGGACGATATGTTCGAACGAGAGCCCATGGCGTTACGGACCCAAGTGAGAGCGCAGAGTATGGGGGGAAAAACGGGTGAGCATCGACAGAGGACAGGCAGATGCAGCACAAACCCACCAGGTGCGTGCTTTCGCTTCGACATGCCGTTTGAAAGCTAGGGGTCGTTGGTATTGCGCCGTAGGTGTGTCTTGTGTCAAGTGTCGTGTGTCGTGTGTCGTGTTGTCTCGTGTACAGCGTTTATGCGTGCGTTGAGCGTTGCGACGAGGACACGGACTCGGTCTCACGTTGTTCTCTGGGCAACTCCAGAAGCCCAAACTGAACAGGGACGTCTGAGCTTCTTGGAACAACTGCCGACGTTTGTTTACGAGAGCCCCGTCGACGATGTCACCGGCCATCGAGACCACGTCTCGTCCTTGTTACCACCCTCTTGAGCAGGCGTGCCGCCAGCGACTCAGCCAACGTATTTCAGTTCATTCTCATCAATCTCGTACACTTTCTGTTGTTCTTTCTGGCCTAAAGCCCGTTTCCATCGTTCTTCTTCTCTCGTCAACAATATGGTCCAGTCGCGAGAGGCCCAAAAAAGGGCATAGCCCAGGAATAAACGTGAGAAAGAATGACAGCCGTCAAAATGAGCCTGTGCACAGGGTACAGGTTCGGCTCAATAGCGACGGCTGCCGGTTCGTTTCGTGTCTGAGGAGATCCGATCAGACGGACGATGGGACGTCGCACGTCTCAGCTGGGCAGAGCCGCACCAAGCAAAGCCTAACAAAGCACGGGACGGGCGGCGAATTCCAGCCAATAGGGTGTGTTAGTTTTGCTATGTTGGCCGCTTTTGCCTTTACCGCCGCAATGGAAAAGGAGGGGCGGCAAGCCGCGCTGGCCAGGGGGTGTGTGTCGTTTATTCACAGGAGGAAAGAGCGCTCGCTCGGCCTTTTGTTTTGCTTTATTTTGCGTACCTTCCTCAAACGTCGGCGGCCAGTTCGTGCCCCAGTTGGACTTGATTTCTGAAGCTTTTCGGAGAATTCTTCCGACGCATGTCGTTCTGTTCGCCACCGTTCTCTAACCGTGACGATGTTGGGGAGGGAGAACGACACCACCCTTGAACCTTGATGGATCTATTTTATGCGGACTTTGTGCGGTGAGAGATGCTGTGCTTTGTGCTCGCTAATGTCAAAAAACTGGATAGGCAAAAGGCATTTTTCCTTTTTCCTTTTTCTTTTCCCTTTTCTTTTTCCCTTTCCCTTTCCCTTTTGGCATTATAATTTATGCTTCTTGTTTGATGTGTTTGCTCCTTGGGGCAGTGAAACCTGGAACTTGTTGCTGTCCTACTCTACTTGATGCTACCTCTGATCATGATGAGACACGTCGTTGATATCAGACGAAGCAACTCAAAGCGAGATGACAGGATGGCCAGCAGTTGAGCCTGATGACAGACAAGCCTGATGGACTAGATGGGCTAGACGAGCCGGCAGGTTCGTTCGTCCAAGGGGACGGCCAACAAGATGTTGGTCTCGGGAGCGAGAGCACCTGACTTGGTTGGCATCGCAGTTCGGCCTCCTTGCATGGTCTCGATCAGATAGCGCAGAAGATCGCAGGTCCGTGTAGACTATTTGGCTGGACAAGCTACTTCTAGCTGCCTTTTCCAGCTGCCGAACAACGACGCGGATGTGTGGTTGATAGGCCTGCTTTTTGTTGGTCATACAGAGGCATCTCCATGCAAACGAAACAGATTCGCAACAAACGATCTTGGGAGACGAAGTATGCGTCCCCAAACGCCAAGATTACGTGCGCTGCTCATTTTGTTCTTGTCGACGAGACAAGCCACGGAAGAAGACGAACCAAGCACCGTCTTTTACAGTACTCTTTTTCTGTTCTTTTTTTTATTTTTTATTTTATTTTTGGTAAAAAGGCTTGAGATAGACAATCATTTTCCAGGAAAAGGAATATGACAATGCCATTCTGGTTGAGATGCACAATTAGTGAAAATAGACATCATCATTGTACGATCCCCGTCTCAAGCCAGGCGCATCCGGAAGGCCAGAAAAGGGCACACCGGCAAGGAACATCGTCAGTGAGAGTGCAGCATATAAGACGTATGCCGGGAAGACTGACCCTGGTTGCCGAAGCCTGCCGGACAAGGGCGAGACGGGCAAGGATGCCCGTGTTTTTTTTTCTCCAGCTTTTGCTTTTTCATTTTCTCGTCTCGGCATCCGCAAAACAATAGACCGCTTGCTTGCGGACCGGAGAACAGACAATGGCATGAGCGGATCGTCCAAGCCCCGTGCCCGAATTGTAGGTGCTGGTCCTTTGACCACGATCGTTTCCTTAACAATGAAAGACGATCGTCCGTTGTCGTCTTTTCTTTGGTTCTGCCCTGGCCACTTTGGCCCCGTGTTCGAAACACAAGGCAAGACGCAAGAGAACAAACACAACCAGACGACGTTCAGATCTGGTGCTCGTGTCATTGTTTGTGTCATGTCGTGGGCTTCGTTCTTGACACCTCCTGGTAGGGAGGCCATTACACACGCAAAAGAAAGCCTAAGCCATTGCACTTGAGTTTGTGTTTTGTTTTGGTTTTCGACTGGCCTAGCTAGTAGAGACACAACGAGGAAGAGATTGCCGTAACGACACAAAGAGGAAGTCTTGATGATAAACGAACCTTTCACCATACATGCATTCTCCGGTTTTGACTCGCGCTTTGTTTCTTTGATTTGTGGTACTCCCCCTCCCCTTCTTCCTTGTGAGTATGTTGCGGCGCAGCGTCTTTCCGTGGGCTTGCTTCTTCGCTTTGTTGCTCTCGTTTTACTATCAAACAACTCCTGAAGTGGTCGAGTTTGTGGTTCATGCCTCCATGGTCGACTCCGTCTGCTGGTTTACCTGGCACAGAGCCGAATGATGCTCGCATCAATTTTTGTTTCTTTTTTTTTGTTCTGTGCATCGTTTCTTTTCTCTATTTACTGGATCCTCTAGGAACAACAAGACCGGTGAGACAACCAAACTTCGCCTACTACCGAGATAAGAAGACCAAGGGTAGATCAAAATGTGAGCTGCGAAACAACTGCCTCGATCTTCTTGGAGATGGGTCGTTTATGGTAATACCGGTGTCCGGGACAAACAGCCCTCGAGAAACCAGCGGACTGTTCAACGATAAGACACATGCGAGCGGAAAGATGGACGGTTCTTGATCTTCTTTGTATTCAGAACAGCCTCCCCCCAGCAAATGCTTCCTCCCGACAAACGTTCCGCTCCTCTGTAATATGTACTCATACAGCTTGGTTTTCTTCCTTTTTTTCTCTTTTTTATTCTGTGGCCAAGATTGAAAAGTAGTTGTTTGTCTGTTTTTCTAGTATACCGTCTCGTCCCATTCCACCCTCTATTGGTGTTGTCGTCCCCGTCCGTTCTCCGATTGCCGGCGTTCCTCTCCCTATATCCGTTTCTACCCTCGCCTTACCCAATCACCAGCAGCTCGTCCTCGGGGAAGTCGTACTGCGGCACCTCCAGGTTCAGCGGCGCGGGGCCTTTCCGTATGCGGCCCGAAATGTCGTAGTGCGAGCCGTGGCAGGGGCAAAACCAGCCGCCGAAGTCGCCCGCCTCGCCAATAGGCACGCAGCCCAGGTGCGTGCACACGCCCAGCATCACCAGCCACTCCGGCCGCTTGACCCGATCCGCGTCTGCCTGCGGGTCGCGCAGGCTCTGCACGTTGACGCCGTTGGCCTCGGCGATCTCGGACTCGGTGCGGTGGCGGATGAACACGGGCTTGCCGCGCCACTTGACAATCACGTTTTTGCCGAGCGGGATCGCCGCGAGGTCGACCTCGACCTTGGCCATGGCCAGGACGTCGGCCGACGCGCTCATGTTGACCAGGAATTCTGTTGTCCGTTAGTACAATGGACAGCGTAACACCCCCCCCCTCAATCCTCTTCAATCTTCTCAATCCTCCTTGATCCTCCCAATACCCCAACACCCAACACCCAACACCCAACACCTACCCTGGATCGTCGACTTGGCACCGGCGGCGGACAGCGCGCCCATCGCGCCGACCATAAAGTAGCCAAACAGCTGGTTGGTGCTGCCGCCGTTCTTGGACATGTAGTGGCCAAAATCGGGCACCTGGTCGGCCTTGGACGTGCCGCGGAAGGGGCTCTTGAACGTGGCCGCGGCGGCGTCGGGGCGCGCGGCGGAGGTGCTAAAGGAGGCGGAGGAGCCGGTCGTCGTCATTGTCGTCGTTGCGGCGGAGAGGGTCCGTGACGCAGCGACGGCAGAAGACACAGAGGAAGACGACGACGGCGGCGCCGTGGCGAGCTGGCAGAACCGCGGAGCCGAGCGCGAAAGCATGCGCGCGGCCGTCGTGAGAGGCGCCATTTTTGGTTGTGCGGGAACGGGGGACGCGGTCAGCGAATCGCTGTCGAAACAAAAAGAAAAGAAAAAAAGAAGACAAGGTTTGGATCGCGGAGGACGCGGCCCGGGTCGTTGTGCGTTGAATCAATTGGTCCGTTAGTTGGTGAACGACGGCGAGCTTCGGTTTGTCCACATTGCCTGACCTTGCGTTTTTTGTGAGGGCTTTTTTTCCGTGGCTAATTATTTTTCGTATCCTGTCCGGCAAGCTAACCTTGGAGCCCGGCACCCCCCCCAAAAGGAATTGGGTCTGGCAGCCTCAGGCCACAAAACCAATGGAAATTGCGGAATGCTCATTGGTTGTAAGATAAGTGGGGCTTAGCTTGCTGGCGACGGCGGTTCCCGGTCCTGCCCGACGACGAGCAAACCCGAAGGTCCGGCCAGAATACAGTACGGTGGTAGCGCCTGTATTTTAGCGGCAATACAGCCTACAACCACTAAGAAGAGCACCACGTAAAGACTCTCGGATGGCTGCTTGTATCTACACAGTTGCAATCCATGCCGTGGTATATACAAAGAGGCAAAGATGGTTTCACTGCTAAAACGCCCCCCCCCCCTTTTTAATGCATCCGCTTCAGCTCCTCGATGCTGTTGCGCAGGTCCTCCACGCTGGGACCCAGGCCCTGGGCCACCTCCTTCTGCAGCTCGTCGTCCAAGTCGAGGAACCGCTCCAGCATCTCGCCATCGAGGAACCGGTTGGGCTCGCCCGCTTCGCGTTCCGCGTTGTAAAAGCCGCGGTAGGCCGAAAACGTCGTGTTGCCCAGGCCCCGGACGACCGTCTCGAGCTTTGCTTGCAGGTTCATCAGCAGGTCCTGGGCGCTCGCGGCCACCGTTCCGAACAGGTAGATGGAACCCTCGACCTGTGGGTTAAAAGGGTTCGACAGGTTAGTAGACAAATAAAAAATCAGTGAGAAGGAGCAAATCAGAACCTACCGTCGCCAAAAACGCCTTGGGATGGACCATGGCGTTGGCGCTGCTTTCCACGGCAATGGGGCGGATGCGGTTCACGCTCTCGCCGAGGTTCATCTCGCTCGTCGCCCGCAGCCGCCGGCGGTCCTCCTCCGTCACGCCGTCGACGTTGCGCTCCAGGACCGACAGGTTGCCGAAACCGTCGGCCTCCAGCCAGGCCTCGCCCTCCACGTAGCACACGGCCGTCGCCCAGCTGGCTTGGTAATTCCGTGCGAGCGCAACCAGCTTGGCTGGCTCGTTCAGAGGTTTCTTGCCGTCCTCGTCGTCGTTGTCGCTGCCATCATCGTCGCCATGTCTCCGACCGACCGCTGGAACGTACCGGAGCAGCGACGTCGACTTCATCATGTCGCCCACGGCGATCAAGTTGCCGTGGACGGCCAGGTCAATCACGTATGTCGCGGTCCGCGCCGCGGCCACTTTCCGCAGCGTCGCGGACAGGCTGGTCGTCTCCACGTGCCGGAAAAGCACAACCGTCCGGCTGAGGCCCGCCACAATGAGCCCGTCCTGGAGGACGCCCAGACACCGGCAGGGCCCGCGCAGGCGGTGCGCCGACACCTGGTACAGGCTGCGGTCGGCGTCGACGCCCAACACCAGCAGCCGGCCGAGCGTCGGGTCCTCGCCGTGGCCTTCGTCGCCCTCGCCGGTCAGGTAGCTCGTGCCCACCACAAACCGCTCCACGGGGTCGCCGTGTGCGTCCCGCAGCTCAGCCCGGATCACGCACTCCACCAGCTCGGCCCGCTCCGCATCCAGTGCCAACGGCTTGCCGAGCGGCCGGAAGAGCACCTCGTCGACCAACTTGACGGAACTCGTCACCACTTCGCGGCCGTGCGTCAGCTCCTGCGCGACGCACCCCAGCGCGAACACCTTCTCGGCCGGCGAGTAGGCGATGCGGCGGACGGTCTCGCCCATCTCGACGGTCTGCACGTGCGTCTGCCTCTGCGCGTCAATGCGCGACAGCTTGATTTGCGTCGCCGTCGCCACGACCACCGCGTTGGGAAACGCCTCGGCGTCAAAGGCGCAGACGACGCTGGCGTCTTCGGCCGTGACCGCTGCGTAGATGGTCCGGTTCTCGGACCCGTAGATCAAGCTCGGGTGCTCCGTCGTCGCAAACACGTTGTACACGCCGCCCGCTTGCGGCAGCAAGTGCAAGCTCGCGTGGCGCGTGCCGAGGATGACGCTCTTCCGCGACGACAGGGTGCCGGTGTGGGGCGACACGGCAAACGTCACGACGCTGCCGTCGTCCATGGCCACAAAGAGCGTCGGGCCCGCCACCTGCGGCGGCAGGACCTGCACCAGCGCCAAACTCCGGGCCACCGACGCATTGTCTTCCTTGTGCCGCACCGTCTCGCTGGACTGGGTGGGCTGCAGCGTCCCGAGGTCCACCAGGGTGATGGACCCCGCCGTCCACATGCCCACGACGCCCGTGTCGAGGAGCTGTGGCGACGCGTGGATGCACGCAATCTGGTCGGTGCCAAAGTCCTTCTGCGCCGCCACGGCCAAGTCGCGTGCGAGGTCGAGCGAAACGAGGAGCGTGCCCTCGACGGAGAGCAGAGCCCAGCGGCCGTTCGCGGACGCACTGGTGATGGTCTTGCCGTTGGGTGGTGACCACGAGGCCACCGTCACCCCGCTGTCCAGCTCGGCGACGGTTACCACGTGGGGCGTGATCTGGAGAACTCGGTTGCCCCCGCTGTCCGGCAAATTGGCCGCCCACAGCGTTTCTATTGTGAGGGTGATGCCGGGGAGGCTGTCGACCTCTTCGATGCCGCCCTCGCTGTCAAACACAAACGCACGCGTTTCCGTCAACCCCGACACGACCAAGGTATCCACCTTCGGTGGCGACGGTAGTGGTGGTTGTGGTGGTGGTGGTGGCTGTGGTGATACACTCTGGCTGCGGTTTTGGGTGCGCAGAGAGAACAAAGCACGCACGTGGCCCGTCTCGTCCAGCACGCCGACGTCTTCCAAGCCGACGCCGCTGCGGACGCTGCGCAGGCTGCCGTCCTTGTGCACGCCGCTGCCCGTGATGATGCGGGCCTGGCCCGACGCGTACTCGTTGGCCAGCTGCTTGTCCACCTCGCGGTTGCCCATGTCCATGACGGTGAAGTCGAGAATGGGGCCAATGTTGCGCATGACCTGCACCAGCGCGCAGAAATTGTCCGTGCTGCTCGTCAGGTCGACCTTGAACAGCTGCGAGTCGCCGCTGTGCGACCCCACGAACAGCATGCGCCGGGCCTCGACGTACACGAGCGCGGCGGCGCGCGACGTCTTGCCAATCTGGCTGACGTTGAGCCCCGTGACCGCGGTGCCCTCGGCCAGGATGGTGAGGAGGTGCAGGCTGCCGTAGTTGTCGCCCAAAAAGTAGTGGGTGGCGTCGTAGCGCGCCCAGGCCACAAAGACGGTGGCGGCGCGCAGCGGGGCCTCGACGGTGTGGTTGGTCGTGTCGTCGATGTAGAGCAGGCGCGTCTCGCCGACGACGAGCAGGCCGCCGAGGTGGGCCTTGGCGGTGGCGGCGTTGTGTGGGTTGTTGCGCACAAAGTGCCGCTTGTTGAGCTCCACGCGCTCGACGGGGATCAGCATGGCGGCGCCGGGGTCGGCAATGTCCAGGTTGAGCTCGCGGTCGCGCGCGGGGTCGAAGCGGGCGGCGACGGTGTTGCGGTCGTCCGACGTCAGCCGGTAGGACGACAGCTTCGACTCGGGCGTGTCGGCCTGGGTCTGGTACAGAAAAGCGATCCGCGGGTGGCCCGTCTCGGAGTGCAAAAAGGTGCAGGCTTTGATGAACAGCTCGGACAGCCGGACCTGGTCCATCAGGTCCAGGTTGCGCGCCTTGTCGCGCCGCGACTGCATGCGCAGCACCGACAGCACGCCTTCCCACAACAACAGCGCCATGTAGCGGCCCGACGGGTCGACGACGCAGCGGTCCTGGCTCTGGGAATCGCGGAGGTGCTTCTCGCCGATGTCGTGGAAGTTGTCGACGGTGTCCAGGCTCTGCTTCTTGGGGTCCCACGCCAGCGTGAAATAGTCAAACCGGTCGGTGCCGACAAACAGCAGCTCGGTTTCGGAGTCCTCCTTTGGCCGCAGCACCTCCAGCATAGTCACGGTGCCGAAGACCAAGCGGGACTGAAAAAGCGCGAGTTCGTTCTCCTCCGTGAACCGCCATATTTCCAGCCGGTTGGCTTTTCTGCGAGCAAAGCAATTAGAACAACGGATAATAAAAAGCAACAGCAGCAGTAGACCAGTTCTCACGATAGCACTATGCTCTCTTCGTCGGGCGACAGGAGCTTTATGCGCAGAGCGTGCCGGACGCTGCTGGGGCGGTGGATGGGGGCGATGTACGCCATAGTGGGAGCGGCCAGGCACAAGCAAGTAGACGGGAACAGGAATAAACACGACCAAACAAACAGACAAAGAAGACCCAAATAAATCTAATCATATGCCGCCGTGGCGGAAAGAAGGAGCGGAACGAACGGCGGCTCCGGTGAGGTTGGCGAAGAATTGACGAGAAACGACGAAAGCGAAGACGTGAGATCGCGTTTCCAGTATCGAGCAGCTTTGATCGCCAATCGCGATTATGTAAGTGCTTGGCACAGCCTTCCCCGCCTAGCTATCAAGCCCCACAATTACTGCGTCTTTGAAGCTGCCCTGTATCATCGCCCGTCATAGAAGGCCACCTACGCTAGCACTAACCCCCTCCGGCGGCCCTCTACTGCCTGCCCATTCAGGTAATGAAGGCGCGGCCGATAAGCCCGGATTTCATGATCTTCACGTTGCATCATCCTCACGTCCTTTCGTCAAACCCACTCAAGCCAGGTTTCGAATCAAGATAAAAAGCCGTGCAAAAGACATGGAGCCGTCCGTTTTGGCAAGAACGGAGGACTGGGCGCGCACCATCCTCGAGACGCTCGGCGTCGGTCCCGAAGCGCGCGGAACGGGCGGTGCGCCGCTGACCATCGGCTTGGACGAGGCCACGCAGCAGCAGCAGCAGCGAAAGCCGGCGTCGTTTGGGCCGGACCATCCGGCGGTCGCTTTTGACAACCACGATGACGCCGTGCGCGCGTTGCCCCTGCGCCGCCCGCCCTCGCGCCGCGACAGCCAGCGCCGGCGCGAGGCGCTGTTGAAGGGCAAGGAGGGCAGCCGGCAGCGCCGGCGCTGGGAGAACGGTGGGCTCTGAAAGCAGTCGCTGCGAAAGCTCGTGATTTCCTAATCTCTGACCATTTCTTTTTTTTGGCGCTTTTGCTCCTCGGTTGCAGACCGTCTCATGCACGTCCCCAACGCGCAGCCGCCCTTGCCCAGCGACTGGGCGGTCCAGCCGACGCACCCGGTTCATTACAATCTGCCGTACCACGTCGCCCAGTACTGGGACAAGGGCCTGCGCCAGCGCGTCAACGAAGACCGCGCAGCCGCGGCCGTGCAGCGGCGCAAGCAGATCGTGGCCCAGCAGTCGGGCACCACTGCCGCGGCCGCTGTCGGCAGTGCAGGTAGCACGGCGGCGGCGGCGGCGGCGGCGGCGGCAGCGATGGCGCCGCCCACGACGTTGGGCCTAGTCACGCGTGAGCTGCGCACGGCCGCCAAGCGGACGCCCGCCGTGAAGACGTGGGTGCGCCTGCTCGAGGAGCCTGTGCGGCAATTGCTGCTGGCCGCCGAGTTGTCCCGGCAGGTGCAGGAGGCCGAAGAAAACAGAAGGACGCAGTCGGCCGCGGCGGAGAATGAGAGCGACCACAACGACAACGACAACGACAACGACACGCTGTACTTTTCCGATGACGACGAGGAAGAGATTGTGTTTGTCGGCCGCCGGCAGCTGGCGCTGGACCGGGCCAAGGAGGCGGCGTGGAAGACGATCCACCGCACGGTGGACCGCCAGCAGGTCGAAGCCGGGGTCGTCTTTGACGCCCTCGGCGACGACGAGAGCGGGTCGTTCAAGTATGGCCTGCCTTTTTGTTTTTGCTTGTGTTCTTACGGCATGCCTTTACTGGCAGGGCTCCCGCTAACACAATGCAGACGCTGGCTAACGCACTCCGTCGCCGACTACTACGGCCTGAACTCGCGGTCCGCTACGGTGGACTCGCCGCCGCGCCGGATTGTCCATGTAACGCTACGCGAAGGGGCCACACGGCCCGAGAGCGGCCCAATTCTGGTCCCGCGGCCCATGTGGGAGTTGTTTTGACGGAGTAAACGGGCGCGTGTAGATGTGGGTATGGGTCCGTAAGGGTCTTTTTGCAATCTTCACGCGGATAGGATGCTTCGATATATACAATGTTTTTGGACAGCTTACAGTGATGTAGGAGAATCTGGATTTTTCTAATTGGGTCGGAGGGAATACGAATATATGAGTTCAGTTTTCAAAGACACATCCTTACGTTCCTCATGGATCACCTTCGTTCATCCTCGCGAACAGCACAACGCACGATGCCCAGCCGATTCCAGGAGTCTATACATCTCCCTGGCCCAGTTAGAAAGGCCCTGTTGTACAGATCGCTACAGAATCAGCTGTAAAGATACGTTGTCTCCGGCAAAAAGCAGAAAGCATCGAACATTCCACCAAGCCGGGGACAGCTCGCCATTATGTGATCTCAAGGATTTCAACGAGAACGCCATCGCCACTCACTTTCTCCTCTTTCTTACGAGACGTCAAGTGACGGCAGCGCCAAATCAATCGACAAAGGCCGTCGCTGCTTATTTTCCGGGTATATTAAACAGTTGGATAACGTACAGTACAAGACAACACTTCTTCTCCCTCCCTCCGAGCGGCATCACCGGCAAAAATAAAAAACATGCGGCACGCTTTTTGTTCGTCTTTTCTAATTTTCATTTGGATTCTTCTTGCTCCTTTTTCTCTCATCCTGTGTCTACCCGGGAAATTCTCCCTCCACTCGGGTTGCCGTTTTCTGTATTCACGAGAGGATGTCGCGGTATACTTTCTTTACGCCTACGGGACCAGGACCGGAATGACGTGTGGAAGGCTAAATCAAAATGCCAAGGGAAAACACAATATGGAGTTTCCTCTGCCTGATCTTCTAGACCAGTCCATTCTCATCACACAGCGGTTCACGAAACCAAGGGCGCCAAGAGCGAGGAAAACGCTCAGCTATATTGTGGGCTCGTATAAACCGTAAATGGCACACACTTTCTGGTCATCTGCACTGGCTTGTTGGACTTCCGGTCGATGGCGTTTGTTTCTCTCTCCCCTTGCCTCCCATTGCCCCGGATTCCTCATCTTGTCTTGGAGGCGACAAATATGTAGCGAGGCCACATGGGCTGGTCCATCCAGCAAGTATCAAACCCCGTCGTACAGCCGCTTCATTCGTGATCAACCCTAGGTTCAATCAGCAAGGCTTTTTGACACCCGTTCTTGGTTTTGCGTGTCGGCGGGAGTCCCCCAGGTAATGGATTTTCTCCCCATAGAAGCACCTCTGCCTCGCACTCGTCATCGGAGTGCTCCCCACGCAGCTTCTCTCCCCTGCTCCAGCCATGCGGCGGTCGTCTCCCTCGTACCTACCCATTCGCCAGCCGGTAGAGCCAGGCGACGCGGTGCCCAACACCGATGGTGTACGGTGGCGGTGGCGGCAGCGGCGGCTCGCTGTCGTGCTAGCCATCGTCGTCGCCGCCGGTCTGTTGTACTTTGTCTTCCGGATCAGCAGCATTGGCCTTTCTGGCACGCACGCAGCCGACAACAACGCCAACGGCACCAACCCGTGGGCCTTCCTCGGCGGCGGCGGCGACAACGCCCTCGCTGGGAACGGTTCGGTCATCCCGGTGCCGCCGTACGATGGGCTTGACGACAGCCTGTACGACGGCGGCTGCATGCCGTACGAGACGCGGCTGTGGAAGAAGCCCGGCCCCGTGTCCACCGGCAAGTTCCAGTTCCCCTACCTGCGGCCGCCCCCGCAGTGCCGCACGTTCAACCTCTCGTCGCTCGAAGCGCTCATCGCGCGCATGCGCACGACCATCCGCGACCCGGACCTGTTCCGGCTGTTTGAGAACGCCTACCCCAATACGCTCGACACCATGATCAAGTGGCACGGCTTCGCCAACGCGACGGACCCGGCGACGGGCGCCGAGGTGGTCACCGACGAGGAGCTCACGTACGTCATCACGGGCGACATTGACGCCATGTGGCTGCGGGACTCGGCCGCCCAGCTGAGCGCCTACCGCCGCCTTTTGCGGCCGATCCAGCCTGCCACCGACGATGACGACAACGACCACGACCACGACCACGACCGCGACGGCCTGGCGCGGCTCTGGCGCGGGCTCATCAACGCCCACGCACGGTTCGTGCTCACGGCGCCGTACTGCCACAGTTTTCAGCCGCCGCGCGAGTCCGGCATCCCGCCGACCGACAACCCGGCGTTCAAGCACAACCACCCGTTCCCGGCGTACGACCGCACCCGCGTGTTCGACTGCAAGTGGGAGCTCGACTCGCTCGCGTTTTTCCTGCAGGTGTCGGCCGCCTACTACGAGGAGACGGGCGACGCGGCGTTTTTCGGCCGCTACCGCTGGGTCGACGCCGTCGCGGCGGCCGTGGACGCGGCCGCGGCCATGCGCGTCGGCATGTACGACGCGGCGGGCCACGTGCTCGAGCCGGGGTACTCGTTCACGGGGTGGACGGACCGCGGCACGGAGACGCTCACGAACCAGGGGCTGGGCAACCCAAGCCGGGCCAACGGCATGGTGCGGGCGTCGTTCCGGCCGTCGGACGACGCGACCATCTTCCAGCTGCTGGTGCCGGCCAACATGATGTGGGCGGCCGCGCTGGAGCGCGCAGCCAACGTGATGGCGCGTCTAGCTGGTGGAAACAGCAGCAGCAGCAGTAGCAGCAGGGCCAACAGCAACATCGCGACGGCAGGGAACGGTCCGTCCTTTCTCAACGCCACCCGAGCCGCCCAGGCCGCCAACCTCACCCAGGTCATGCGGCGGTTTGCGCACGAGGTCCGCGCCGGCATCGACCGCGACGCCATCGTGCACCACCGCGACTTTGGCGACATCTTTGCGTACGAAGTCGACGGCTACGGCGGCGTCAACCTCATGGACGACGCCAACATCCCGTCGCTGCTGTCGATTCCGCTGCTTGGCTACCTCGACGGGCCGCGGCAGCCTCCTCGTGCCAGCGGTTGCAACGACACGGCCACCAACAACTCCGACTGCACGACTTGGCGGCCGCAGCACGACTACGCCCAGGTGTACGAAAACACGCGGCGGTTTGTTCTCAGCACGGCCAATCCGTACTATGCCTGGGGCGAGCCGGGTTTCCTGGCCACGGTGGGCGGCCCGCACATGGGACCCGGCAAGGCATGGCCGATGGCCGCCATTGCCACCGCCCTCACGGCGTATTTTCCCTACCCCGGGGGTTCGGTGAATACCACAACGACAACGACAACGACGAAAACGAGCGCAAGACCGCGCAAGGACCAGGACGAGGCCGTGGCGGCGCAGCTGGCGATGCTGCTCAACTCGACCTGGGGCGCCGGCGTCATGCACGAGAGCGTTGACACGTGGGCGCCGCAGATCTGGACGCGGGCGTGGTTCGGCTGGGCCAACGGCCTGTTTGGCGAGCTGATCCTGGCGGTCGCCGACCGCGACGCAGAGCGGCCCGAAGACGAGCGGCTGTTGGGGCGAAGCTGGCAGTGACGGAACGACGAATTTTGGGGGATGCATACATATTGAGAAAGGCGGCCTGTGCAGTTTGGAAGGGATGAGATACCCCCAACCGACCGCCAACAGCAGGTGGTATCGGCGGATGAATCCGTCAGAGACAAATCGGGTCAGGACCGGCAGAGTGCCACCCGAAGGATGAGTCCGACAGCATGTCTTCGGCATTGGACAAAGACATCCGGGAAGAGGCAGCCGCGTCAACTACAAGGCGGGACCAATTCTGGGCTGTATCGCCTTCTAGACTGCTTTCCAAAAGAAAAGAAGAAGAAAAAAAGCAACGGAACTGGCATGAGTTCACCTAAAAAAGAAGAGGCCGGTTTTGCTCTGTATTACCGCTCTACGACAGCCAAGTGGTGAGGCAGACTGCGCTTCTCAATGCCGCTAAACAAAGGAATGTCACCAAATTGAGTAAAGCTCGCAGTCTCGGCAGCTGGTGTTGTCGAATCTGGCGGCCTCAGCATTCCAGAAGAAAAGTGGTGATGTCGCTTTTTGGCTTCAATTTTTCTAGGGGATGAACTTCCGCAAGACGCCTAGCGTACGTCCGTGCCCCGCCGTCTCAGGGGGGACCTTCTCGTACCTGCAGGGGGGCCACGCTCCAGACCGCGCAGGGGCGACGGCGTCGATTGGTTGCCAGCTGGCGGTCCCCAAGCAGGCAGCGCCTTCCGTTGTTTCAACCGGCGGGAACATCATCGACTTGGTCGCTCCTGCCCGCGATCTCCAATAAAGGAGCAGTTTCCCACGTTCGAGACCGATATACCAATGAAAGTATGACTAAAAAACCGTGATTCGCGATCGCCAACACAATTTTCCAACGTCATCTCGTCCGTCTCGCCTTTCGTCCACCTTTGACCGCCACCCCTGGGGCGATCGACGCGCGGGGGGGAATGCGCCCCCCTGGCGTGCCTGACGAGCACCCGCCGCCATGCGACAGCACGGTTGGGGAGTGTTGTCTCACTTTTCACTATGATGGTCTGGCCCGTCGTCACTTTGCATTCTTCTGTCTTTCCTCGCCGGCCAACCATCTTCCACCGCACGGGGGGGGCCAACCGTTGGAATGCAACAAAGGCCGCCGCGGGGTGATGTGTGTACATGCCAGTTCGCTCCGGTTCCGTCTTCTGCTTTGGCTTTGTGGATGGGTTCTGTTCACAAAGAGCACAGCATATATGCAAGACGTAAAGAAGCGTCAAAGGCAAAGAAGATATCTCTCCGCTTCACCGATTTTATGCACGTTTGTCTTTTGTGCTTGAACCGCGGAAGTAGCTGTCAAAGAGGAAATATATTAATAGGTTGTGTTCCTTTTGTTTTGCCACGGTCGGTCATGCAGGGTCCGGTCTTTTTGTCTTGGAGAGAGAGAGAGCGCCGCGGCGCCAATGGTCCGTCAACGTTCTTGGCGCGGGCGAGAGAAAAAAAAAAGAAAAGAAATATGGAGCCGTCACCACCACCGTCTCCGTTGTTATGCATCGTGTGCCGCGCGACAAAAGCCTTGCGAGGTCCCTGAAAATGGATGGAAGATGGGCGCGTCCGGCCCAATCAAGGCGGACGGCCGAGACGGTGCTGTGGCCTCCGTCGATGAGCCGTGGCGCCTTTCTTTTCTTTTTTTTTTCTTTTTTTTTTTTTTTTTCTGGCTTTTCTTTTCTTTTTTCGTCAAAGTGAAACACGCCGCCCAAGTATATGAGCCCTCCGCATTCCCAGGCCCGGCTGAGAGACATTCGAGAAGAAGCGAGCAACCGCTTTTCAGTCTCGATCTACGCGCAGTGCCGATCTTCAGCGTCGAGAACGCACACACCTACGCAGTCTTTCGGTCGGTTGTGCGCAGACGCGGCCTCTAGTCTCTCCTTTCATCGTGGCCGTTTTTTGTGTCTTTGAGAAGGGGCATCCGTTTTCGTCCAACTTCAGCCATTTCTGCTCATGTTGCGGCCGTGACATGGTATAGCGGGCCCACGCTTTCACTGCTCTTTTTTTGATTTTAGTTTGCTTTCCCTTTGTTGTGGCTGGGTATCATCTCACATTCTCCTCATCGTCGAGTCTGTGTTTGCTGCCGCACAAAAGTGGAAGAGCCAAAAAAAAGAGACACCGTTTGCTTGTCGTCTGGAACGTCAAGCCTCTTTCTTTCTTACGTTCTCTCTGTGGCTCTTTTTTTTATTTCGTGTCTATAAAGCCTTCACTCGTCTTCTTTGTTTCTCATCTTCTTTTTTTTTCAGTCCCTTTCCTTTCTTTTGAATGAGCCATCCAAGTCAGTACACCCACACGCAATTTTGTGGCCGTCAACTCGTCTGTGAATAGCTTCTTTGTGCCAGGCTTTCTTTTGTGCTCTGTCAACCTCACTTAGCCCAAAATAGCAACAATAGCAACGACAACCACAACAACCACAACAACAAGCACAAGAGATTTCTTGCCTTTCGCTCGCTTTGAACAAACCTCTCGATATATCTGAGCTGGAAACCGCTCTTCTTTGATTTTATCCAAAACTGATCTCTTTACGATATTTCACAGCATCAGACAAACGACACATTTCGTGCTGGTCACTTCCTAAATTTCTTTTATCTATTCGAACCTTTTTTTCATTATTCCCATCTTCTCTTCAGTCCAAGCAGGACGGGAAATTATCCCAGATATACCTGTAACAGCCACACCAGCAAAATGAAGTCACAATCGACTGCCTTCATCGCGTCCCTCCTGGCCGCCACAGCCCGGGCGACCCCCTACACTCTGATCGACAACTTCAACGCATCCAATTTCTTCTCTGGCTTTTCGTTTTTTGACGCGCCCGACCCCACCCACGGGTTCGTCACCTACGCCAGCGCCCAGGTCGCCAGCCAGCAGGGGCTCGCCGGCTACGTCAACAACATGGTCTACCTCGGCGTCGACCACATCACGGCCGACCCGGCCACCGGCCGCGCCTCGACGCGCGTCACCAGCAACACGGCCTACCAGCGGGGCCTCTTCGTCGCCGACATTGCCCACATGCCCGTCGGCTGCGGCGTGTGGCCCGCGTTTTGGACCCTGGGCCCCAACTGGCCCGCCGGCGGCGAGATCGACATCATCGAGGGCGTCAACAGCCAGACCACCGACACCATCACGCTGCACACGGCCCCCGGCTGCGTCATGAGCAACACGGGGTCGACGGCCGGCACCGTCTACACGGCCGGCACCGCCTCGTTCGACTGCGGCGCCGGCAACGGCAACACGGGCTGCTCGCTGGCCACCGCCGACGCGCAGGGCTACGGCGACGCGTTCAACGCCAACGGCGGCGGCGTGTACGCCATGGAGCTGGCGTCGAGCGCCATCTCCGTCTGGTTCTTCCCGCGCGGCAGCGCCATGGCGGCGCAGTTGTCCGCCGGCGCCTCCGCCGGCGGCGGCGGCGCCCCCCCGGACACGGCGACCTTTGGTACGCCGACGGCGCGGTTCTCCGGCTGCGACGTCGACGCGTACTTTGCGGCGCAGCAGATCGTCCTGGACACGACGCTGTGCGGCGACTGGGCCGGCAACGTCTGGAGCCAGGACGCGACGTGCGCGGCGCGCGGGAGCTCGTGTGCGGCGTACGTCGCGCAGAACCCCGATGCCTTTGTGGACGCCTACTGGCTGATCAACAGCATCCAGGTGTACCAGGCGGCGGCGTCCGCCGGCCCCAACCGCGGCAACGGCAGCAGCAGCCGCAAGCGGAGGACGGCGCCTCCGTCACGGGGCGTGGTGCCGACGCCGTTCCTGGCATGATCGTCCACCCGCCTGCCTCGAACTCTCCCCATCGTTGCATTCCCCACACTTCATACACGTTCCCTTCCTCGTAGCAAAGTCCCATCTCCACAAACATCTCGCTGCACATACCTTACCTATCCCAACCCACCCCCCTTCCCCCTTTTCTCTTCCCACGGCCCAAGGTGGTCCATCTCACGGGAAAACGACAAAAATATCCTGGCATATGGTTTTGTTTATTTTTCGCTGGCGTTTTTTTTTTATCTTGTTGCGTTGAAGCACAGCATCGGTGGTTTTTTGGTTTATTTTTTCGTCTACTTTTTTTTTATTTCTGCTTCGTTTTTCTTTTTTTTTTTTTTCGCGGCGCATTACTTTACCATTGTCTCATTGTTTTCACGTCGCGCTCGATTTCCCCCCTTTTTTGTCGAGACAACGACGATCTACCCTTTATACCCCCATTTTCACTTCGTTGCTGTACATATTTTAGTATTCTATTTCACCCAATTTAAACCGATCACATATTAAGAAAGCCATTCTTTACCGTTCTTTACCGCATAGAGAGAGTGGCCAACTCTCGACCGTGGTGATTGGCTATCGGCCAACGAAAGTGTTGCGTTCTTTTAGCTATACCAAGGTGTCTCCGGACGCTATACTTTGCAAAGTAAAAGCCGGGGTGAAGTCGAGAACGTTCCAGCAGAACATCCACACTCAACGGGGCACTACAGGAACAAACATCAAATCACGCATTGGAACCATTTGTTCTGTCGACAACAACCGCAAAAAGGGGGTCATCGTAAGATTTTTGAATTCTAGTTTTGGTTCATTCCTGCCAAGACGCCCGTTTTGTGTACGTGGCCCGTTATGGAATACCATATAGGTACCACACACATGATAAACTCCATATAAAAGAGACGTGAAAAATAAAATAAAATAAAGGGACATCGAATAGAAGTATAGTAAATCGAAAAGGTTGATAAAATTTAGAGAAGAATCACAGGAACGCCAGACAAATGCCAACCCACACTCGTGGCCATAGGTTGTAGGAGGGAAACTAATGGAACAGAAATTCAGTGAAAAACAGCTGGTATATCTCCGCAGCGTGCACCGTAGTAGCACTTCTCTTGATCTATATTCCATTTCCTTTCCACCGCTTGGAAAGGGGCGCAAAAAACAAGGAGAATGTCATCAATCCTTAAAAAAGTGTAGAAACGAATAAGGAAGAAGAAGTCGTATAAAAACTGCCCATGCAAAGGTGGCATGATGAAAACCGAAATAAGAAAAAAAAAGACAATGCAAAAAGAAGATATAAGAAGGAGGAGATACAACAATCGTGCACCGCCTGGGCGAGGAGAGGAGTCTCGAAGAGGTTTTAACGTAGGTAGAAGAAGCGAAGAAAAAGAGAGCATCACCCGCAAATAGCGCGGTAAATAGTCGTCAAGATCATTCGGATGCATGGGACATGCACGCGTCGAAAAAAAAGAAGAGAACATCGCCTAGTCGAATCCTTGGGCCAACGACTGCCTCGTCTAGAACTTGACTTTTTGCCCCGTTATCAAGTACCAGATGTAGCAAAGAAAGTCTTCTTTGAACCGCTCCCACAGAGACCGGTTGAGGTAGTAGCTGAGTTCGCGGTAGTTGTACATCTCCCCCCAACAATCGCGGCCCCATTCGCAACCGGCCATATTGACCAAAAAATCCCGGTCTTTCTGGTCGTAGTGGAAACGGGTGTTGTTGCCGTTTTCGGAACACGCGCCTTGTGGGAAGCTGTTGATCATGCGCTGCGGGAGGAACGCCATGTGTTGGCGGATCCAGGGCTGGGCCGTGTATAGCTGTTCCAATGCATCCTGCTCCTTGTGTTCCCACTCCATGTGTTTCTGTTCGTACGCAACCGGATCCCACCAGACATCCAGCAGCCGGTCGGTCCACTCGCTTTTGCGAACGAAAAAGGAGCCCAGGTTGAAGCCAGAGCAATCCTGGGACAGGATGAGGTTCACCGATTTGGGGTCGCCGTCGCCGACCGTGCTGCGGGAGACGTCGTCGAGATACACATCGGTGGGAGGGTGGGTTAGGTTTAGGGGGTTATATTCGTTGATATCGCGGTAAATGTGGTCTTCGAGGTGGTTGAAGATGTGGTCCTGCAGCGAGTACGACGGCTCCATTACATAGGTGTTCAAATCAAGCCACCAAAACCTACACAGTTAGAAAAGCAAAAAAAAAGAGGGAAAAAAAGCGCGGGACGAGAAGAAAGTGCGGATGAGCATACCACTCGGCTTTGGGGTACTTTCGCAGGGCTTGCCGGATGAAGTCAACTTTCTCCCAGCTTTCGCGCCATTCGTGGGCATAGCGTTTCTTCGTACTCATGTCGACGATTTCGAGATCGTAGCCCCAGCGGTTTGCATAGCGCTTCTTGTTGCGGGTGCTGTCTCGCTCAATTGCCCACTCGCGAGCACCCTTCCATTCCATGACGCCACCGCCTACATTTGCGGCCAGAATTATGACAAACTTCTCGCCGCCACCCAACCATGATGTTCTCCGCCAGTGATATACAAGAGCTGCCACAAAGGTGGTGTGTTAGTTGTCAGATGTCGTTCCGCAGCTTCGCAAAAAGAATTCCGCGAAAAGAGAAGGGGAAAAAAGGGAAAAAGAACTCACGGGAACGGTAGAAGATGTAGACGCAAGCTAGTATTAAGAAGCCAATAAGCAAACGCAGCTTTAGTTTCCGGCCCATGCGTGCAAATATAGAACGGAGACGTCCGAGTAACGGCGGGCCGTTTGTGTCCCATTGTCCGCGGCTCGGCTTGTCCTTCTCGGAGTAGGAGGAAACGCGGGAGGCAGAGTGAAACCGGGGCAAGCTGCTGGACAGCTGCCGCATGTGTCGGGTAAAGAAGCCTTGGTTCTGGGTAGAAAAGGACGGGTATTTGTTCGCTCCGATGTTGCGTGATCGCATGGAATCCCACGCGGCGGATGTCGCACCGTTGGAGTCGCCGTAGGGCTTCGACGGACTTGACCGGCCGCTGCCGTTGATGTTCAAGCCGGGACTGGACCAGCCACCGCCGGGCGTGGGCGATGGACTCCGCGAAAGCGACATGGTGACGTTTGGAGTACCTGCACGACAAGCAAAAAAAAGGAGACAAAAAGAGGTTGACGTCAGTCCCATTTACTTTTGAAAAGGGGAGCGCCACAAAAGCCCCGTGAAAAGAAACAACGCAGAAAAGGGGGAAAAAAAGAAAAAAGGCGAAAAAAACAATGTAGGTCGCAAAACTGCCCTTGCCAAGAACAACGCCAAGGGCAGTGGAATGGAAGATTTGCATACCAGGTATTGGCGGGAGGGAAGGCTGCCGGGCATCCACGCCCAGGTGTTGCGACGAGGCACTGCCGTCCAATGGCAGCGGTGCTGGTGGCGGGCCAACGCTGGAGGAACGGCGGCGATGCGACCGAGCTGGTCTGTCGCTGAAAGACGAGGAGGACGCGGTGGAAAGCGTTGGGGGAGCCAGGATGGTCGCTGTGTCGTCCACGTCACCAGAATGGCACTCGACGGGCCACGCTGGTCACGATTGGCGGAGTGGGAAAAAATAAGGGAAGAAGCAGTAGAAGAAGAGAAGGAGAAAAGAGAAAACGCAGAAAACACGAAAGGGGGAAAGAACCGCAGGAGAAAACGTGCCAAGCAGAGGAAAGCGAAGCGAAACACGAGGAGGGGAACGCTGCAGCAAAAACACGAAAGGGGACAGAAAACCGAGCAAATACGGGGATGACGAACAAAAAGAACACGAGTTTGTATCGAGAGCGTGAAGACAAAAAAAAGACAAAGACGAGAATCTTGCGCTAACGAAGCAACAAAAAACAAAGTACCCCGATTTTTTCCCCTTAGGTGTGCTGTGTCTCACGTCTTCGAGAAGGTTGCTGTTCTGCTTTTGTTGTTGATAAACGAAGCACCTCGAGAGTTGATTTTTGGTTGTTTCGTTTCAAAGATTCGTGATCGGCCAGGCAAGCAGAAAAAAGAGGTAGGAAATCGACGACCGAACGAAATAGATTGGAGGTTTGGCAAGAAAAGGCGACGATTTCTTGAAGACGAGATAAACCGAAATAGATTTCTCGTCAATCGCGAAGAACTTGTCTGTCCTTTCTCGAGTTATTTTGTGGTCTTCTTCCTTTTTCTCTTTTCTTCGCCGCTTTCGTTTTCGTTGCGCAAAACCTCGTAGGCCTGTCTATACGGGACACAACGCCCGATGCTTGTGCTGCCGTCGATCTGATGGCGTTCGTAATCGTCGAAGACGGTCAGGCAAATACGAGGTACTGGAATGCCTGGTGACCGAAAAAGGGAAAAAAAGGGCAAAGAAGGAAAAAGCAAAGAACAAAAAGCAAAAGCTCGTATACTTTCGCGGAAAGGCTGAGTAAGTAAGAGTCGTGACTTCCTTTTCTTTTCTTCCTGTTTGTCTTCACGATTTTGTTTCCTCCTTTTTTTGTCGAAATCCGGGTTCAAGAGAAAACAAAGACGGGGGGGTGGGCCGTATGTATTTTTTTTTTGCTGTTTGTCGGTCGTTCTTGCTGAAAAGGATAAAAAGACGCCAGCACGTCGTTATCTCGCGCTATTGGCAAGAGCAATCACTGTTTAATTTTTTTTTGCCCTTTAATTTTTCCCAGGGAAGGAGAAGACGGGGAATTGAAGCTCTCTGATTGGCCCGCCGACATACAGACAAATTAAGCACGGGAATTTATAGCATACAATCAAAAGCGAGATTTCGGGATGGGGACAGCACTTGCGTTGTACGAAACGATGGCGAAATGGCCGCCGCATTCCATTTAGCATGAGTACGTAGTAATACAGGAAGGCTTGTAAATCGATCGTGGCAGTCACGACCGTTTTGTTCTTGCAAAGGACGAACGAACTTCTCTTTCCGTGCAGTGCTTCGCCTTTCTTTCACATGACCTCCACAGGCGTCGTCTTCCACAGTGCCAAAAGCCGCTGGCGTCTAGCCCCTGAAAGACCCTTTATTTTGGCGTCTTCAACGCGGCCGATTTGCTGAGATGAGGATCGCTGCAACGCTGCTTGTTTGGCCTATTAATCGGCAACGCTACAACCCGGAAAACGCCAAGAAAACGGCACGCTCCCTCTGAATTCGTTCGTCCCAAGTAAGGGAGCAATTATGTGAAGAATCGCAGAAATATGGAAAAATAGAAGTCCATACAAACAAGAGCCGTTAACCATCAAGAATACAGGCCAACTGAATAAAACCGTTTTTTTTCTATCACGTTTATTTTCCTTTCCTTCTTTCCATTTTCACCTTTCTCCTCTTTTTCTTCTTCTATGTTTTGCCTCGCATTGGAAGTGTTTTTTTTCTGGGAAATTCCCTTTGTCTCCACTTAGATGAAAGGGAAATTGGCAGCTGAGATGGCGATCAAAGACGCAATAATGAGGTGCGCACAAAGAAAAGAAAGAAGAAAAAAAACGAAAGAACCAGGCCACAGTGTCCACAAAGAATTGCAAGACCCTTTTTTTTGCGCGCCAGGGCGAAGCACAGGCCAAGCATGATCCCGCACAGAGAGAGCAAGGCATCCTCGCGAGATTGGGCAGGGTCTGATTGCGGGCCCTTCATGTTCTCCTCTGATAAGAAAATAACAAGAAAAAAAAAATGCCCAGGACGCGCGCCCCACGCCTCATTTGCGCTCAATCTCGTCGCTCATCTACGGTATCTGCAGCCCCCTTTTATCATCTAGCTGACCTGTCTGTCAATCCTTATATCCGCATCCTTGCGTTTGGTATGGAAAAAATAACGGAGTAATACTTTATTTAGTACGAAATACAAAGGATGCGAAACAAAGGAAAAGGGTCCCATCCTTGAGAGATGTAGAAACAGGAGAAAAATGGGGGCATAAAAAGGCGTACGGAGAGAAAACGTGTGCAAACGGAACAGGCCAATCAGAATCGTTGCCGCGTTGCGCCTTACGACGGGTCATGGAGATCGCAAATAACCTTCTGAACGGCCCCTTTTTTCTTTCTCTCTGAAGCGCACAGAAGTTTAGGGGACCCCTTACCCCTTTTTTTATCCCCCCCTTTATTTTTCTTCGGTTGCGGCCCTCTTCACATATGTACCATGTATGGCCCTCCAGAAAAAAAGTCTAGAACTGATATCAGAGCGTTTGGCATCTTCCTCAACCAGAAAAAAAGCCAAGAAGTGGCATTTGAGCTGATGAGTAATAATAAACTACCAGCTATCACGATGGCCGGCAAAATGGGATTCTCCGTATATATATACAGCGCTTGCAAGACAAAATCGAACCGTGAGCGACGTTAAAAACAAGACGATTGCAGTCAATTTGTGTTCTTGGCCCGTTTTTCTATCCTGTCCTTTTGCCATCCCGTTTCCGTTGTAGCCGAAAAACGGTTTGTTTGCCATGTTTTTCCGTACCATTGTATGATACGTCAATATATTCTATATTATCATTATATCACTATTGCATTGGTATTGTCACCTCTTGTAATGCTCCGCAGATGTGCGGCTTTTTCTCTCCATTACACAGGTCGCCCGGTTCAGACAACCGGCCCGCCTTTGGGTCTGCGCAGCATGCTGCAGTGCCCGTTCTCCCAACGGGTCGTAGACCGCACGACGAAGATCGGATCGTCCGGACCGCCGGTCGAAGAGCTGTTGACGTCACAAAACTCGTCTACGTTTGATCTGATCTTCAACGGCCAACAAACGTAGCGCCCCCCCTGGTACTCGTACTATGACTACAATGCGTGAATGCTTGGCCAACGTCATTACGTTTTTGCTCCCCAACAGCTAGCAAAAAGAAGCGACGCAGATAAGTTCGTTGAACGTCAAAACTTCAACCACGCCGGCAAGGCCCGCGGCGCGCAACGGTCTTGATCCCGACACGGCACAGGCCCAAGCGTTGCATGAAAGCGTTAGCATCCTCGTGTGTTGTTCGACTTTGTTTGCGTCGGGTGGCCTAACCCAAACGCACCACGTCAGCTCTTGATTTGGACTGCAGTTGTAAGCTGCAACCGCAAGCGGCAGGTCCACAGTGGCTCGTAAAATATATGTATATATACGAGCAAAAAAATAGCCCGTCCAGCTTCTTACTCCGTCCAACACTCTGCTGTGTTTCTGGTCGCTACGACATACGTCTTGACCGCACCGTCGGGCTGCCTCCCAGTTCCATCGAGACAAACCCTGGCGAGTCGGCTTTCTGCGCCCGAAACCACATGAGGGTTGACCGCGGATTACCAGGACAGAAACACATTACGTACCTCTTTGCTCACGTTGTACGTGTAATAGGCACAGCAAGGACGGCGTCGTCACACAGCATTCTGGCCCATGGGTGCCGTTTGCAGGTGGGGCAGGCGGGACTTCCGATCATCGTGGATTTGTGTATGAGTACGAATAGCGCAGATCGGGAAGGGCATAATTTTCGGACTAGTAAAGCTTGTTTGTTTGTGCTCCCCCTCCGTTTTGTTCTGTTTTACTCGTACGTTTGCAGCACTTTCTTCCTCCCACTCTTGTCTTCGGTTTTTCTCCTTCAAACTGTGCGCAAATCGTGCCTGCCATTCCCGTACGTCCCTCCTTCCTGATTTTTTCCCCTGGACGCAGCGTTTTGCCACAGCTCCACTTTCCCTAGCAAGGAAACAAGTACCTCGTAGCCGTCGTTCATAAACGGTGCTTGTTTAACTAGCACAAGGGTCGTCGCACACTCATGCGCACTGCACGCATGCCGTAGCGCATGCCCAAGCCGACTGCGTAATGCTTCCTAGCGTGTCATGCACGACGCAAGCCTGCAGCTGCTCGATGTAGGCGGGAGGGGAGCCACGTTTCTCTCCACCACGGGCTGAGTCGTGTAGTGGCGAGTCAGTTCCCTGCCGGGCCCAAACAGCAAACGACAAACGGCAAATGGTGAATAGCGAAGCATAAAAGTCTGGGGAAGAGGAAGGAAGTAGATAAGAGGACGCAGCCCCCGGCTTTTCTTGACCGCCTCTTCTTTTTTCTTCTGTTCTTCCTTTCTGTTTTTTTGCTCTCCCATTTTCGGTTACATCTGCCCTTCTCACGTCTTTCTGCACAAACTCGTTTTCGCAACCAAACTGCCGCTACGCTCTTTCATGCCCATTGCTCACGCGAGTTAATCCCCCCGATCAAATTCACCGCTCACGATGCCGTCCATGGACGCTCCCCAGCAGCAACAGCCCATGGCTGCCAACACCGACGGCATTGTCACGGAGCAGCCGGTACGTTGTCTTCCGTCTCGTTCTCGGTCTCGGTCTCGTCTGCCTGATTAGGTTTGTTCGAGGGTCTCTCTTTTTGTGCATTTTTCGCTAACGGTCCGTTTTCACAGACGGCCCAGGCCCAGCCCGAGATGGAGGCCTCCCCATCCATGCGCGGTGGCTTCTTCGAGGAGTGCGGCTGCTGCGGCTGCGAAGAGACGTGCAGCTGCTGCTAAACGGTGCGATTTCCGACCCTATTTAAGCCCGCTCCAGTAGCGCACACACGTGGATGTCTGGTCCGGTAGTCAAACCCTGTGGGTGTATTGCCGGCTGTTTCGGGGGGGGGAACAATCCAGAGAGGCATGGTGTATGGGAAGCGGAGGAAACGGTCGAAGTGCGTTGCTCATCTCTTTGTTCGTATCAACAATCCGGCGGAAACAACTACGATTTCTTTCATCTCTGAGCATTGCTTTGTCCTTCAGTAATGTGGCTTTCGAGGGCCTATATCAAACAAGCACAGCAGTTGGCGTTTGGCCTGGCCGTGATAACACCTTGGAATTTTGTGACGGCGCTCGTTCTTCCTTTCGTTATATTTGTTTTGAATACTTGCATGTCCAGTGTAGAAACGACATACCCACGCCTACGTCCGTCCAGGCGTTGGTCTTGGCATCGGCTGCCAAGAGATGCTTGGTGTGGAGACGGCGCAGCTGTCCACTCTGCGCTGAAGAACCAGACAACGGGGACGAAGGACGCACAATGCGTTGCTGTTGTGAGTTCGGGAATGTCAAATATGTCATTCGTAACCCGAGACACGGCAGCATTCTTATCCCTCCCCCCTTACTTACAGAACCCCCTTCAGCAGCAACTTGGGGGGGTGGGAAAGGGGATCCACGTTGCGTCACCTTCCGACACACGGCAGCCGAGACGAAGGAGACGAATGCAAGTGGTAGAAGACGTTGTCTGCCACCCAAGACGTTGTCTGCCCCCAAGAAACACGGAGCAAACACATAGAACGAAACAAGCCGAGAAGCAAAGACGTGATGAAGGATACGATGGGGTGGGGTCAGGAGAAGCAGCAGGTAGTATCGCACCGCAGAAAGTATGGGATGAGGGACAGGCGCTTGTTGAGGTCGGTTCGAAGAGACACCGGGGCGGTTGTCGACGGTCGAGACAAAAGGATGTCCGAAGAGAGCCAGATACCTTCCTATACTTACCTAAGCAATGAGCTGTAACGTCGGGAGCTTCTCCCATTTAGCTGGTTGCTCTGTCCCACGCCGTTATTCATCAATTATGGCCCAGCTACTCACTGCTTGCAAAGAAAGGAGGCGGATTGGGGCGCAACGAGATTGGGCGTCATCTACGCTGTCGACGACGTTCTCCAATCAGCTGCAGAGAGAAGAAGGAGCGATGAGCAAGCCCCCGGTCGCGCCTGTACTCTGCACCAAGTCACAAAACTGCGGGCGGGCGCTTCCAGTAACGCTTGGCCAGGGGGTCCAGCCGGCCAATGGCAGACGCCGCCCGCTTCTCCGCGGCGCTTATTTCGTACGTTGGCCGTCGTAGCTGGTTAGAGCTCTTTTTTCGATCTCCATTCTTGACTTTCTCGCCTCACGACTACCAACCTTCAGCGTACGATTTTACACGATCATTCGAACGCAGCAGCCGAGCAGCTCATTTCCCGTCGGCTAGACTACTTTGTAATATTGTATTATGTATTATATTTAGAAAAAATGAAGAATAGCTATTGACGCGTTGATCTGTGTGCAGTTTTGTGTCGCCACCAAATTTGGTCTCCTTGTCTTTTTTGGCTCATCCGCCTCCTTCTCGGGACCTCGTCATGTTTGCGACCTGCAATGAGGACGAATCAAAGCTGTCCGTCTCGCTTGGCGGGACAGCACTCGTTTCCAAGATGCTCTGCCTTGTCAGAGAAACCCGGTTCTGCTCTGAATCATGAGGGCGGGTGGGTGGCCGGCTCTCTGGGCCTCGTCTCTCACACGGTACCATTTGCTTTTTCGTTTTCTGTTTCTTCTTTCTTTTTTTCGTCTTCCGTCTTCCGTCTTCCGTGTTTCTGATCTGTTTTCTTTCTTTCTCATTCTTTCTGTCCTGTCTGTTTTGCTGGAACGACGTGAAACGAGAGGTGTGCTGGCTTTCTTTTCCTTTCTTCGTTCTTTTTCCCGTTTTCTTTTGTCTGTTTTTGTTCTTTTTTTCCCTATTGTTTTCTTTTGTTTTTTATCTTTTGTGCCCTTTCCTTTTGTCCGTGTTTTTGTCGGGTGACTGCTTTGATCAGGCGTTGACGTATTCATTGTTGTTTCTTTCACTATTCATCATACCTTTGTGGGCGAACAATAGCATTGCATCAATAGACCTACCTCACTTTCCTTGGCGAACGGTCTCACTGAACCCCAGAACTTGGAAGTGGCTAGGAAAGCATTTTGTATTCTGGTTTACTTTTTATTTTATTTTTCTCTTGTCTGGATATTTTTTACTCTTGTCTGCATCTGTTTTTTCCCTTTTTTTCTCTTGATACCCATACGAAAAGAACCACTCAAAACCCATATCTCACGAACAAGACCAGTCTTTTTGTTTTTGGTTTCGACCCCTGAGCACAAGACTCATATTCTTCATGTTTCTCTGATTTAAATCATGAGCGACCCACGGACAGTACGTTCCAACCCTTTCCACACGCCCTTCGATGGTCCCAACGATGCGCCCAACGGACGAGAAAACTGGGAGGACTGGGACAGCGAAGGCGACGAGGACGAGCACGATGGCAGCAACCAAGAGCTGTACACCCGCGGCGAAGTGCCTCTGGTCTCGACCGCCGCGGTATCCGGAAGACCGTTTGGGGCCGCGAGCAATCTCGCGCGGACAACTACAACAGCATCATCGCCGTCGTTGCATGTCACAGATTCGCCGTACGCAGCCTCGTCGACCACGACAACCGCCCCATCCACAACAACACCACCAACAACAACAATGCGGCCGGCTGCGCAAAACCCGTCGCGGCTGAAGTCCCGCGCCCGCCAAAAAGCACAAAATGCCAACGCCGGCATCCGGCTTGTCACGGACATGTCCAAGCTCCGCAGGCAACAGCAGCAGCAGCAGCAGCAGCAGCAGCAGCAGCATCAGAAATACGAACAACAACAGCGGCATCAGATGCAACAGCGCCAGCTGCAGCAATACGAGCAACAACAACAGCAGCAACCGCAGCCACATCCGGCCATGCAGGCCGACAGCCGGATGGGTAACTTTGTGGACGCCGCAGCTCTCCGGGCGCTGGAAGGCAAACCGTCCGACACGTCCGTGGGCAGCTGGAATTGGCTCAAGCGGCGGGCGAACAGCAACAACGGGCAGCCGGGCCAGAAGGGCAAAGGGAACAACACCAACAACAACGGCACGCCTACCTCGGCCAGGACTCCACAAGACCTGTCACCCAACGACCGGCCCATCGTCATCGGCATCAGCCTGCCCGAGGACGACCTCGATGGCCGCACCGTGAGCCCGCAAACGGCCACGGTTGAAACCCCTGTCGACCTCACGAGGCTCCTCAAAGACGGCATCGCACAGAACCAACCGCATCTGCAAAGGCATATGCGCAACCCAGCGCCCGCGCCAAATCCCAACCCGGCGCTGACACGGTCCGTGTGGTCTCCGGACAGCGAAAACAACAACTCCCCCTACAGCGCCGGCGTTGGCCGTGCTGCGGCAGCGGACGAAGCCGCAGTGCCGCCCGTACCCAGGGTTCCACCAACGTACCGCGCCGAACCGTACGAGGCTGCCTTGCCCGCACCAGGCTTTGAACGAACCCAGTTTGCAACAAGACGCGACAGCCTTCTTCTTCTGTCGAACGAACTAGACGACGAGGACGATGACGGCGGCACACCCATTACTCTGTTCGAAGAGGACGGCAGCATAACGCCATACCAAGGGATGTCCACCAACAAAGCCAGGGATCCGTACGCACGATCGCGGGCAACGACGGTCGACACCATCCAGTCGGGATGGTGGGATCACGTGCAGACTCCGTTTGCGGAGCAGTCCGGCCTCCCCTTTACCACCAAGACGGCGTCGCCGGTCACGCCGGCATCCGCCAGGACGCCCCAGTCGGCAACACTGGCCCGCGTAGTGGAAGAGAGTCCTGCGGTACCCGCCGTGCCCGCGGTACCACCCGCCGTATCGTCGGTGCCACCGCTCCAAAAGCCAGCACTCGCCCCGGCGCCGGTGCCCTCTTCTACCGCCCACCCTACGTCGCCTGTCAGCCCCGCTCCACCACCACCGGTTGCCAAAGACGACTGGTGGACAAGGAAGGCCGTCGCAGACCAAGAGAAGATCCACAAGCCGGCAGTACCGGCCCAGGCGCCGAAAAACCCCGCTCTAGGCATCTCCACATCCCTGGCCAATGCTCGCGGCTACCGTAGCGCCGGCGACCACTCGCCGACGGTGGCTTCGTCGTCTCGGTCGTTGGCGTCGGCGCAGCGGCTTGTAACCCCGCGGCTCACGCCTACCAACGTCCGGCATACCGAAAAAGCCGCTGCGGCAGCGGCGGCGTCAACTGCCGCACGCAACGAACCCGACTTTCGAAGCCGGGACCAGGACCGGGACCGGGGCCAGTTGACACCCGGTGATGCACCTCCGCCCTACGAGCCACCGTCCCGCCCGGGAATGGTAGTGCGGTACCGTGCTGTTTTCCCGCCGGGACACCCGCTGCGCGACAATTTTCCGCCTTCGCCTGGCGCCGTATCCCCCGGACTGGCGTACACAATGACGTCGCAAGGCGGAATCCACATGTCCGATGTGCCCCTGACGCCCACGGGCGTACGCGATGCGGCTGCTGTGGCGGGTACGCCCCTCCCCAGCCGCCCGTCGGGCGCTCTTTTGCCGGGCACGACGGTGGTCGCGGCAGAGGCCGCCGCCAAGGTGGAGCGGACGCGCCACCGCCACGAGAAAGAAGACAGGGCCGCTAGACGCGTAGGCAACCTGTGGCGAGGCCGTGGCTGTCTGCCCCAGAGCGGTTGCTTCGGACGACGGGGCGGTGCCGAGAGCCGCAAACGGCGACGGCTGATTTGCATGGGCATCGTGGGCGGCTTGATGTGTGTGGGGGTGCTTGTCGCCGTCTTGGTCATCACCCTGACGCGGAAGCACGCGGGCGCGGGGAACCCAGCGTACTCGTTTTGGCTCAACACAACGGATTTTCCGCCTATCCCTACGGGCGTCACCACCGTGGTCGGCACAGACAACGCGGACAACGTGCCGGGCTGTGTGCAGCCGACGACGCTGTGGAGCTGTGCCCTGCCCAAGGAGCAACAGGCGGCCAACCAACCGTCCGCAGCCGACGAACCGACCTTTGTCCTTGACATCCAGTTCGACAACAGCGCGCAGCGGCTGTGGAACGTGCCCGATGGCGCGGTTCCGACACCGGTTTCGGCTGCGTCTGGGAAAGCCACCGCCGCCGCCGTGGCGGCTCCCGCGACATCCGCGCCAACGCAGCGTTTCGACGCTGGCTTTACGCCGCAGCCAGCACCGCCAACATTTCAGGAGATGTGGTTCTTGGGCAACACGACCGACGGCATCGTCTCGGACAGAAAGGCGGGCGAGCCCACGCCGTTTTACATTACGCTGCTGACGTCGGTCAATGCCAGCGCCGCCGGCCCCAACGAAATCGTGTCGCAGCGACGCCGCCGCAGCAGCATTGTCGGCGGCGGGAGCAAACGCAGAAGTGCCAGCAACAGTGGCGGTAGCACTACGACAACAGCGACGACGACGACCCGCAGCAGCACCACGACCAGCCGTCCCGCGGCGGCGAGCAGCACCGCCGACGGGTTTCCCTTGCCGTCCGTCAATGCCGACGGCACCGGTGCGCCGGCGGTCATGCATCCCTTCCCCGTACAGCAGCCTCTGCGCCTCTTCGACCGCGGTCTGCCCACCGAGCACTACGGCTTTTACACCTACTTTGCCAAGACCGTGTACGTCCAGTCGATCACGCCCAGCAGTGCGACCCTGCCGAGCGACGCCAACGGCGGCTCGCTCGAGGCCGACGCCAACTTTGTGGTGACGTGGCTCCAGACGCGGTTCCTTGTCCAAATCTGGACGCGCATGGACAACACCACGCAGTTGGTAGGCAACGGCGGCGGCGGTGGTGGTGGGCGGACCAACACCACCCGGCCGGGGACGTTTCCCTACCCCGTCACGTTCACCGAGGACCTCCACGGCGGCGTGTTCGACCAAAAGGGCGTGTTTTCCCGCGTCATCAACGCCCAGAAGCAGATCGTACCGACCAGCGCCGCGACCATCATCGACAACCTGGCCTTTGGTGGCACGCTGGTCAACCACGGGACGAACCCCAGCTTCGGTGGCTCCGACGGCGGCACAGGCGGGTGCAAGTGCGTGTGGAACAACTTTGTCGGCGTGAACGGCAATACTGTAGGATAAGGATGGGAATTGTACCAAAAAAAAATGAGGGAGGGTGTGTAAGGGCAGAGGAAGGACTTTGTACGAAGAAACATATTTGTTTGATATTCACTGCATTGGCATTTTACGGTGTTATTTTGGGCATACGATGGCTTTTTTTTTGGAATATTGTTCCCATACGGAATTTTTTGCATACATCTACACATTACTTAATAACATTCTCACCGGAAAATAGAAATGGGCACATTCGATTTAAGTTGAAAGTCATCAATCAGGTTGCATTTGCACAGGCAGCTTTCTGCTACGACCGTCCTACAGGCTTCTTCTTTTGAGAGGACCAGATCAGGGCCACAACCATCGCACGTCCCAAAACTCACGCTATGAGTACAAAAGGGTCGAACCTAGAGAACGGTGCGTCGGGAAGAGCCTTTGAGCAGAAATACTACCGTACGGAAGGGGGCCCGTCGTCAAGATGTGCTGTTGAAACCAGACGAGTTTCCGCGTTGGGCCTTGGGCTGAAATCAATGTTCGTCCCAGTGCTGGAACAGGGGGCAATCGGCCTAAGACCGCTGAAGGAAGACCGGTAGTCCACTAAAAGCGCCATTAAACTGCACCGAACAGAGTTGGTTACAGAAGGGAGAGGCTTGTAGTAAACTGTCGGAGATGGCTACAGTACTCTGTCCTACACGTGATGACTACTGTACATAAGATTCAAGTAGTGACACGCAAAAGCCCCCCCCACACGGTTGCTCACGATGACCGAAAAGAAAGAAAAATTGCCATGAGTGCTTAAGCTGCCACCGTTTGACGTATTTTGATGAGGTGCGTACATTCGTTGCGTGTGCGGTCTTGTCGCCTGTGGCGAACGCCAGCATGGCCGAAGCAGCCCGCCGCCGCCGGACAGACACGGTGGTTGAGCAGCAGCAGCAGCAGCAGCCGCAGCCGCCCAACGAGTAATACAGCGCAGCAAACCGCCGCACCTAGCCGACCACCACGGACGGCGCGCTGGCCCAACAGCCTCGTGACGCTCGCGATCGAGACGTCGTGCGACGACACGTGTGTGGCCGTCCTCGAAAAGGAAAAGGACGACGGGCCAACAGCAGCTGGCCGGCCCCGAAAGGCCCGCCTGCTGTTCGAGGAACGCGTCACGGCCGACAACCGCGCCTTTGGCGGCATCCACCCCCTAGCGGCCGCGGAGTCGCACATGGCGGCCCTCGCGCCGCTGGTGGAACGGGCGTTGGCGTACGTGCCCGGCGGTGCCGACGCAGACCGCCCCGACTTTGTGGCCGCCACCCGCGGCCCCGGCATGGCCGGCTCCCTCGCCAACGGGCTCGCCCTGGCCAAGGGCCTGGCCACCGCCTGGCGTGTGCCCCTCGTGGGCGTCCACCACATGCAGGCGCACGCGCTGACGCCGCGGCTGGTCGCGGCGTTGGCAGCGGCCGGAGGAGGAGGAGGAGGAGGAGACGCCTCCGCGGCGTCCGGCTCATCCACTGCTGCTACTGCCCCTGCCACTGCCACCCCCGCTGCCGTCGCCGTCGCCTTCCCCTACCTCGCCCTCTTGGTCTCGGGCGGCCACACGCTGCTTGTGCACGCCCGCGGCCCCGCCGACCACCGCGTCCTGGCCGCCGCCGCCAACATTGCCGTCGGCGACCTGCTCGACAAGTGCGCGCGTGCGCTGCTGCCGCGCGGCTACGTCGCCGCGGCCGAGGCGGCGGCGGGCCGCAGCCTGCCGTACGGGGCGCTGCTGGAAGGGTTTGCGTTTGGGGCCGGCGACGGCCACGACGGCGGCGTCGCGGCGGCATACCAGTACCCCGCTGCCCGCCGGGACGAGATGGCGCCGTTCATCTACGTGCCCCCGGCGAGTGCCGCAGACGGCGAACGCCCCGGCTGGCGCTTGGAGGCCCCGCTGGCCACAAACGAGCGGCGGCGCGCCCTGTGCTTTGACTTTTCGGGCCTCAACGGCGCCGTCATCAAGCTGGCCGGCGGGGACCCACCCGCCGCTGCCGGGGCCGGGGAGGCCACGGGCTGCGACGACGACGCTGCCCCTACCACCGCCGCCGCGACCATGCCGGACGATGAGCGCCGCGTACTGGCCCGCGCCACGATGCAGCTCGCGTTTGAGCACCTGGCGAGCCGCCTGCTGCTGGCGTTGGCCGACGGCCAGGACGACAAGGGCGGCAAAACGAAGGCGACAAAGAGTACCCACAACACCCCCGCACCCACCAACAACGACAAGAACAACAAGAACAACGACGACGACGATGGCCCGTCACCCGCGGCCGCCTCCTGCCTGGTCGTGGCCGGCGGCGTGGCCAGCAACCGGTTCTTGCGGCGCGTGCTGCGGTCGGCGCTCGACGTGCGCGGGTACGGGCACCTGCCGCTGGTGGCGCCGCCGCCGGCGCTGTGCACGGACAACGCGGCGATGATCGCATGGGCGGGCATGGAGCTCTACGAGGCCGGGTGGCAGACGGACCTGGGCGTGCTGCCGCTGCGGAAGTGGTCGTTGGACGCGCGGGCGGCCGACGGAGGCGTGCTCGGCGTCGGCGGGTGGGTGCGGCGGTGGTGAATCAACCAAGCGAGAGGTCGAAGGGTGTACGATAGGAACTTGGAACGAAATAGGCACGTCACGCTGTTACGATGTAGAGCAAAAAGAAAAACTCAAGAAACCGACAGTCATTGTATAAAACAGTCATATACAAGAAGAAAAGCAAAGTGAGAATGGTTGTACAGTTTACATTGGACAAAAGAAAATGAACGAAGCCGGAAAAAACGAAGCAGAGACAAGCAAAGTAAAACGAAAGTCGAGGGGCCCGTTCGATCTCCAGAAGTTCGCCCTCGCCATAATGCAAACAGAGAATCAAGGAAAAAGCCATCTGCCGTACCCCGGGAACAAATGTTTCCTCTCCCCTTTGTTTGTTTTTGACTTATGTATAAGCCTTTCTTTTTCTTTTTTTGCCTGAATGTCTCATTTGACCTTGTTTCTCCTGACGTCTGGCCCTTTTGATTCGTACACGCGACGACCATGCTCTCTTGCTTCCATCTTCCGCGCACGCACCTTGTCTTACTCCAACGAGCTCGTCACGTTGCTAAACTCGCCCTTGTCCAGCTTGGTCTTCCAGAAGATGGGGTTCGTGTCGCTGAAACCGTGCTTGACCCAGCCGTCCTCCTTGACGTGGTACAGGTTGATGAAGCCGCCCGAGTAGGCGTCGCGGTGCGTCGCCGCCAGGATGCTACGGCGGCCCAGCTCGAGCGCGGCCTCGTCGTCCAGGTCGTACCGGTACTCGGCGTCCAGCACACCGTACGCAAACGTCTGGCCCGAGCCCACGCAGAACAGGTTCCCCGCGAGGCGCGTGCCGTCCGAGTCGATGTAGTACAGCGCGGGCCCTTCCTCGGCCGTCACGCCGGCACACATGGTGCCCATGGACAGGCCCATGCCCTTGTAGCTGTACACGAGGTTGGCCAGGATCTTGGAGGCGGCGGCGACGGAGATGCGGCGCTTGTGCCGCAGCTCGTGCAGGCGGCACTCGCGGCCGAGCCAGGCGAGCCAGTACTGGCAGTCGGCGGCGCCGCCGGCCATGGTGCCGAGCAGGCAGCTGTTGATCTCGATGACCTTCTTCACGGTCTGCGAGGCGATCCAGTTGCCGGCGGTGGCGCGCGAGTCGGTGGCGACGATGATGCCGCCCTGGAAGCGGAAGGCGAGCGTGGTCGTGCCGTGGGCGATTTTGATGGGGCACTGGGGGTTGGAGCGGTCGTCGGTCGCGGCCCGGAGCCACGCGGAGGGCTGGAAAGGTGAGTAAAGGAACGGGGCGTTTTTTCTTTTGAAGAAAACAGAAATAGACAAACCTGTGCTATCGGCGGAAGAGCAAACTTGTGGGACAGGCCGGGCAGAGAGCCATTGTAGTCAAACTCGTCGTCGCCGTTTGCGAAATCGTCGTGGTGCCGGAACGACGGGCGGCTGTACCGCGCCACGAGGGTGTCCATTTCCGGTCGCAGTGTGTACAGAGACGAAGCCTCGAAGGCGCTGGGTGTGCTCTTGACGTGGTGACGGGATGTGTCGATGCCGAGCTGCCAACCGAAAAAAAAACAAAAAGTGAGGACGAAAAGAAGACAAAAGAACTGAATGGAGGTTATGACGACACGATATTAAAAAGAATTAACAGAGCAAGTCTGGATGAAGAAGAACAAAGAAAAAATGAGTGGCTTGCAGTGAGCACGAAGAAACAGCCGAATTAGCGGGTGGTGATGATGGTGAATGGCGATGGTGATGAACGATGAAGCGTCGACAGCAGGAGGGAAGTCCACCACACACCTAATCCGAAAGCTCAAGGCAGCTTTCTGCGACGCGTGCAGCTTGCCTGGCGGGCGGGCGGGCGGTTCTGCTGCAGGCAGCGCCTTAGCGTCGTTTTGGTGTGCACCGGTTTGCTGCCTTGTGGCCTGATTATTGGAACCCCGGTCGGCGCCAGGAACCGGCATGGTCCGTGCGCAAATTTGTTTATGCCTTAGGCAGAAATTATGGTATAAATTGCATCGCGAACCTCGACAGCTCCGATGATAGGTTTATAAAATCTCGGATGCACGCATGAAATGAAGAAAATCCACCTGTAAGTCTTATCTAGACTAAACGGGCTATTTGGCGTCTTCCTGGACTGCAGTCTATGGACAACGCGTTTCTCCGGATTTCCATGCCGTTGCTATGCTCGCATCGGGACGACCATCCGTCACGATCTCTTTTTGAGGTTCACCGCTTCCAGTTGGCTTGAGAAACAGAAAACAAGGCAATTCATAAGGCAGGGCTCTTCGTGACAGTATCTGCTTTTGTCGAGAAAGCACCAGAACCACGAATGGCTTTCTGTCCTGAGTGCACGTGACCTACATGGGCAACCGTTTTGGTCATGTACAGAAGAGCCATTTTCCCACGTCTGCACTACTCCGTCTTCTCCTTTTGCTCCTCTCCCGTTATCTTTGCCCAAATTGCCCACAATTACGCGCTGCAGAGCGTGCCGTTGGAAGCATCGCAAAAGCCACCGTTTGCATACCTGCAGGCGAATAGGAAGCCCCGCGAGCAGCTCTCTTATATTGCCACTCTTTTTCCCCAACCGCTGTCCGTAATCGCCAGGCACCCTTTTGTTCTTGACTTATTGGATAACGCGATTGCCGTTTTCTTTCGGTCGTTACTTTGATAAAAATGCAGTCGCGGCCCACAATAGAACGGACGACGTGCCTGAAGCCCGGGCGCACCTTCTCTCGTTGTTCGTATCTCTGCTGTTCGCGAGCAGCTACACTAGGTAGGAGCTGGGCCTTCTCCCACGTTCCTATTGGTGCAACTTGGCGCGATTCCAGCTGTGGCCCCCCCTTCGTTCCTTCCTTTCCCCCCCTGGAAAAACGCCATCTGGCGGTGGTCTCGTCCCACTGTACAAAGTATTACAGAGTACAAAGTACATGCATTCCGTGCTAGCGTCGCGCTGTTGCAGCACCAGCCGGGCGTGCCTTCCCTCGCACTCAATGAACGTCGTATTGTGGCCTCTTTTTCCTCGCCCATCCTCGCGAATTTTCTGTCCCTTTCCGTTCTGGGCCAATTTCATGTGCATCCCGTAATCTTCGCTCAACGCCTAATTACCTCTGCACCTTTTCTGCCTCCTTTTTTCATTTTCCCTTCTTCCACCCTTTTTCTCCATTTCTTCGTCTTTTTCCTCTGCTGGGCTCCTTAGACCTTCGAATCGATTCGTTGCGCAATCCAGCGAAGCCCGTCCACGTTTGTTCTTGGTTGTTCCCTTCAAAGATTGATTTTTTTCGTTCTTCTTTTTTTTTTTTTTTTTTTTTTTCTTTTTTCTTTTTTCTTTTTTCTTCGTTTTTCACTCCGCTTCGTTTCTTTTCTTTCCTTAATTCATTCTACTTTGTTGTTTACGTTCGCTTCTTTTGTTTCTTTTTATTGGTTTTGATATCCAAACGAAAGAAGATGCACGCGAATCCGTGAGCTTTCTCACTCGCTTCATCGAACGAAACGCCCACGAAGTCTACGAAGCCCACGATCCGAAGGCGACCAAAACGACGGCTCCGATCGTCCTTTCGATTGACGTATTGGTTCGTCAATCCTCTCTACGGAACGACCTCGCTCGCATACGGGGTACACTTGCGACTCTCGTCGATTTCACGACATATCCAGCCGTATCGCTACACACAGTTTTGATCGGTTCCGCCCGACGCGCCCTTTCGGTTTTGTCGTCAGTCGATCCATTCGATTGAACTCGATTTGTCTTCGCTTTTCGACAAACCCAACTGGTGACAGTCGTCCGTCTTTTGTCTTCCCATACCACAAACACAAAACAATCGGCCATGGCGCGACCCATGGGACCGGTTCGTCTAAAGAAGACGAACCCCATAACGCTGATTGTGGGCGCTGTGCTGTGCATCTTCATCGTCTGCTTCTTAGTAGCCTCGGGCGGTGCGCCGGCATCGCCGGCCTCCTTGCGGCACGTCACCGCGGCGGCCTCCCATCCGCTGTCACCACCGACCTCGCCGTTCCGCCTCGCGCCCAAGCACAAAGGCAAGCCAAAACCGCCGCCCGTGATGCGATACAACATGAACAACGTCACCACCACGGCGACGCCCATTGCGAACAACGAGCACGTCCTCATCCTGTCGCCCATGGCGCGCTTCTACCAGCCGTACTGGGACAACCTGCTGCGGCTGAGCTACCCGCACGACCTCATCACGCTCGCGTTCATCCTGCCCCGCAGCAAGGAGGGCAACGCGGCCACGGCCGCCCTGCAGGCCCAGATCACCAAGACGCAGAAGCTTGGCGACGAAAAGGACCGCTTCAAGAGCATCATCATTTTGCGTCAAGACATCGAGCCGCCCCTGCCGTCGCAGGCCGAGAGCGAGCGCCACAAGATCGAGAACCAGAAAGCCCGCCGCGCCGCCATGGCCAAGGCCCGCAACTCGCTGCTGTTCACCACGCTCGGCCCGTCGACGTCGTGGGTGCTCTGGCTCGACTCCGACATTGTCGAGACGCCGCCCTCGCTGATCCAGGACCTGGCGTCGCACGACAAGCCCATCATCGCGCCCAACTGCTTCCAGCGCTACCTCAACCCGGAGACCAACCAGCCGGACGAGCGGCCCTACGACTACAACAACTGGCAGGACAGCCCCACGGCCCAGGAGCTCGCACAAAAAATGGGCCCCGAGGACATTCTGCTCGAGGGCTACGCCGAGATGGCGACATACCGCTCGCTGATGACCTACATGGCGACCCCCGGCGAAAGCATCCACCAAGAGGTGCCGCTCGACGGCGTCGGGGGCACCGCCCTGCTGGTGAAAGCCGAGGTGCACCGGGACGGCGCCATGTTCCCGCCGTTCCCTTTCTACCACCTGATCGAGACCGAAGGGTTTGCCAAAATGGCCAAGCGCCTGGGTTGGAGTTCGACCGGCCTTCCCAATTACAAGGTATGTTTTTGCAACTGATCCGTACTTGTCGATCCGCCGGATAGTCTTGCTGACCCCGACACCAGGTGTATCATTACAACGAATAAGCGGGCTGTCTACGCGATCGAAACATGTATGCATCTACACGAATTGGCAGCTTCGTGGCGAAGCTTACGCATCGTATTTACGTTCCCTCTTCAATGCCATTGCTCGAGAGAAAAAGAAGAAGCAGAAAATTGGTCTTGTTGCATGTCTTCATGCCACTGTGTGTACCTTACCATTGGCGCTCGTGGTGTACACTGATTACCGTCAAGCGCTAGTGAGGGTGTTTGCCTCGTCGAACGAACATATATACTTGCCGGGATCTCGGAGGGTGGTTTGCGAGGCTGGAATGCTTTGGGGCCAATGGGGCTCGAAGAGCAAACAGCGCGATGCCGCTTCGCGTACAAAGTTGATATGGGGAAGATGGAAGGCCCGCGGGAATGTGTTGGTGTTTGTCTACTAATATAGAGAAAGCTACAAAAATGGCTCCATTTGCATCTAGCACGTCTTTTGTTTTGCTGGTTTTCTGTTCCGCCTGGGTTGGGTTCGGCCAGAGAAAAGGGGCGTTTTGCGCATGATGGTTTTTTTTTTCTATCTGTTTATAGTTCTCTATATACTTTTTTTTCTTCGTCTCGTTTTCCTCTTTTGCTTTTGTCTGTTTCTATTGGTTCTCCTTCTCCTTCTTCTACTTCTTCTGGTCACCTGGTGGCCCTCTTTGGGTTCAAATTCCTTTTTCAGTGCTGCCATCATGTCGCGCTCTGACATACCACACTTGATAGGATACCGGAGCCTTATTTCCACCGTCGTCAGGATCCTTTCTCTGACACCATTGAGTAACAATATGACTTGCTCCTTACGTTCCTCGTACACCGCGCGCCTGTTAAATAACGATTGGATGTGGGCGTCTGTGTTGCCCAGCAAAACGGGCTTGGGCCCAAGGATCACCTCCCACGCTTCATCCTCTGTGATCTTGCGTGGAGGGTCGCCGTGGAGATAGTCGACGTTAATCAAGGGCCAAACTCTGAGTGGGGAAAACAGCACGAAATCGCGGAACCAGTCCTTGTACGTGTCGGGGCCCCTCAGTATGGTGAATTCGGGTTCGGCAGGCATCGTGGTGGCTGTTTCTTTCGTCTTTTCTTTTGACGTTGCCGTCCGTTACTTGGTGGTGTGTTTCTGCTTATTTGGGGGTGTTGTTGTTGATAGTCTCTGGCTCTATGGAGAGTGGGAGCTCTGTATGGGAGGTTGCCCCTGAGAGGCGCAGCCATACAGCGCTAGCCCATTACGGCTACATTTATTGCAGATTCAGGGGGTGACACCCCCCCCCCCCCCCCCAGGACTCCTCATAGAGAGAGGGCTGACGATAGCAGACAACACCGCTGGACACAACGCCTGAATTTTTTTTCCAATAAGCAGGTAGACAAGTTCCCAGTTGGACGGCCGCTCGCATCCCGTCGTTCACCTCACATATCGCGAGTCCATCGGGTCTGTATCAATGTCGGCAACCCCGATTGCTCTTTGGTTTTCCTACACATTCAAATTGTCTCTGCCCTTGCCGCCCTTTAGTTGGGCTTTTGCTTTCAGATGAAAACGAGCAAGCCAACAAAACAGATATTTTCACGTTAACACGAAAACACGAATGCAGCAAGGCCTGGGGGAGAAAAAGAGTGAAACAAAACAGGACAGTAGAAAAGCACACGCAGTCGGGCTGCCTGCATGCATACCCGTCTGCTCTTATTCTGCTTGGGGGCTTGTGCCTTGTGTTTGTGACCATGCTTCGTGCGTCGAACCAGCAAGATCAAAGTTGGTTGTAGTATTTGAGCAACAACAGACCACCAAAGGAGAGTCTACGGCCTCTCACGCATCCCAAGGACAATGCAGCGGCAAATCCAGGTCCCAGGAACAAAACGACGGGGTCTCCTCGCCGCTTTTGGGGTCTGCCTTTGATCTCTCCACGCCTCATTTCGCGATTCTTTGCAGCTTGTAGAACAGGACAGCAGAGTCCTTTTTTCTCGCGTGGTATCGCTCTTTCCCTCTTATTTCGTCGTCGCCTGGCTATGCAGTGCTATGTACACATATTATACCTGAAACCGCCGCAAAACTGGTTATGTGCAGAACAATGTTGTACAAACAGAGAAAAGGTAATACAAAAGAAAATAAGACACCTCGTAGATGTTCCCCCCCACCTACATACCCTACCGCCCCCCATACCGGTGCTCTGCGCACCACAGCCGCACCAGCCGCGCCGCCGCCACCGCGTCGCCCGCCCGCAGCAGCGCCGCCACGTCCACGTTCAGCGGGCTGTCCAGCCCGGGCGTGCTCAGCAGCAGCCGCACCGCCTGCACGCACGCGGCCACCGTCAGCGTCGGCGTCCAGGCGGCCTGCGCCTGCAGCAGGTCGAGGCAGACGGCGCCCGTGGTCGGGTGGACGTTGGCGTGGAGGATGGGGGTGACGAAGCGGACGGCAGGGGGTTGGAGCGGGTAGGCGGCGGGGAGGTCGATGCGAAGGAGCCAGCGGCCGTCTGTTGCGTTTCGGGGTTGGTCGAGGTCGTCAGCAAAAAACCATGTGTTCTCTTGTGTGGAGGTATAGCGAACGAATGCGCAATGATCACTGTATGCATGCATGCAGGACACAAGCCACATACCATCGTAGCCCCCCTCGACGCCCCGGCCGTTGAGAACGGCCTCCCAGCAAAAGAGATCGTCGCCGTCGCCGGCCGGCCCGAGGCGCTCAATGCCTTGGTTGGGGTCGGCGCCGTCGTCGTAGTTGTCGTTGTTCCGGGCAGCGGCCGACTCAGCCTGGTCAGCTTGCCAGGTCTCTAGCTCGCGCAACAGCCGGCGCGTAGCATTGCGCGTAGCCGCCATGCGAGCTTCGACAAACACCCCCTTCGTGCAGGCTTTTTTTGCTGTCTGTTCGGTCGCGTCCGTGGCCAAAACGTCGCGCGGGCAGCTAGCTCTCTGGCTAGCGTTCGCTCTTCTGAAAAGCAAACGAATAAAAAGAAAAACAATTGCCAAAAAAACCCCGGATAAAAAAAGGACCGTTATATAGTAACAATTCGGGGGTTTTTTTGCTATGGATGGTGCTTCAAGACACTAGAGAACCGTGTCACCAGTGAGGAACGAGGTTGTGCGGTCGTCGCCTGTTCACGTGAAATGCGACTAGCGCTGTGAAGGTTGCGGCTTAGGCCTACGAGTATTATTACTTAGTATTCCACGGTGTTATCAACATCACCCAGACATTGCCTAGGTACCGTTTTGGCACCAAGGCTTGGCCGAGGCTAGAAAGCCGCGCGCAAGCTGAATAACGAGCAGAACATACAACAAATCATAGCTTGAAAGAAGCAGATTTTGTATCTACAAAAAATCCTTTATTTTATCCATCATGCAGTGTAAATCCGCTGTCTAGAGACAACAATACTAATAATAATAACTCGAAGTCGAAAGACGACCAAGGATTGCCTCTTGGTGAGAGAGCAGCATCCTCTCCTCCACATGGGAAAAAAACTTTGCATTTCCCATTTATTCCGTTTTTTGTATTTTAGTTTCGCTCCATTTCTGGCCGCGGTGTTTGGGTTTCTTTTTCCTCAATCCAAGATGGCTTGGAAAGCAACAGCCTCCACTCGTAGGTGAGAGCCTCCCTCGAAGGGGCTTTGTCAACAGATGGATATAAAGACAAAAAAGAAAAAATGCGAAATAGAAGAGAGTAGTATAAAGAAATTGGAGCTTAGAGATGTATGAGAGAGATGAGAAAAGAAAACACATGAAAATACGTTCGTTAAAGAGAGATAAGAAACAGGTGTAAATGATACCCATATGCTCGTAAAGCGCTTCACACTTTTTGGTGAAAAAATAAACAAAAAAAATCACAGAAAGGAAAAAGAAAACGCTTGCTTTTGCAGTTGTCCGAATAGCGAAGCAAAAAGCCAACAACAAGACATTTGAGCCACCCTCCGTTTGCATGAGTTAGAGCTTCCAAAAAGTTGCTCTACTTCTGTTCATCACACACCTCGGTGCTTCATGCTGTCATCAAACAAAAAAACGCCCACAGAAGAGTAGGGAAAAGGGGGAAAGGAGAAGGAAGTGTGCGAGTGCCAAAACTGTGTACGAAGTTGCGGTTGATGAACCATCAAAACATGTGATATGCTAAAACGGCTGCAACAACGTTATGGCGTCGTCTCACTTTTTGGTTTCCAAAATTGCATCATCCGGCTCAAGCGCTTTGTCCGGCTGCTCTTCCCTAGCCTTTTTTCTGACTCGCCGCCACTAACGATGCTATTGTTGTCGAGCGGGACTTCGATAGACAGCTTGCTCCGTTCACCGTGCGACGTGCTGATTAGCCGGTGCAAGCTTGCTAAACTCGACCGTCTCCGGCCAAAGGCGGTCGAGGTAAACGACGCCGGCCGCTCGTCTCCGCGCGATGCTAAGAACGGTCGCGGCTGCGTGCCCGATGCGAACGGCGGCGCATGCGGGACCGCACTTTCCCGCGTCATTGTCGAGTTGCTGCTAGTCAGCGACGGAATGTCGCTCGATAGGCGGACTTCAGGTCCCGGCTCGCCAAGCAGCAGAGATTGGAACGTGTCCTCCGCGACCGATGAGGGTGCCGTCGAAACGCGGTTGCCGTCGTATGACATGGGCGATCTAGGCGACGGAAAGGCAGACGAAGGCGTCATTGAGTAGGGGCTCACAGGTGCCAGAGAAGTCACCGTTGGGAGGTGCAACGGACTGACATCCACGGGCGCAAGATCTTTGCCTTTCAGCAAACGACCCGGGGAGTGAATCGTCGAGTCGGAAGAAGATTCCACAGCGAAATCGCACCCACTGTCGGGAACACCAAAGGAGAAAACGTTTGCGTCTTCCTCGGCAATCACCTCGTCGTGAAGAGAACTTGCCGAGTATTCCGATTTCAGGCCCACGCTAGGCTGTGTACGGTCATCGTCGCTGAGACCACTCAAGCCACTGCCGCGCCGACTCAGCGCGATAGACGATGTAGCATCGTCACTGGCCGCAACCGAACAATCAATCGCTCTGTCCGCCGAGACGTTGTCTTTACCGTCGGTGGAGGTAACCCGAATGTCAATGCTTGGCCGCCGTTCGGAACTGGGAGCGCCGCATCGGGACGAAGTGCTTGCAGTAGACGACGCCGACGAGAAGGAGCCGGCCTTTTTGTTGTCCGCCCCTTTTGGCGTCGTCTGCTGGCGGTCTGTCTTTGTCTCATCATCTGTGTCCAAGTCCTCTTCTTCCTCCTCAAACACATCCGCCATGGCTGTCGAACTGTTAAAACGAGGGATGCCGGGCCAGTTGAAGGGTGGCATTTCAGGCGCACTCTCAGCGCGCCGATGCGAATAGTGCATGCCAGGACCGGAAAAACGCGTCATGCCAGCAGCGCTATGGAGCTGTCGCTTCGCCAAACCGCCGGCCCGTTGTGCAGCCTCCCATTCGGGATTGCGTGGGAGAGGAGTGTTGAACGGGCCAAGGGCTGCGTCGAGATCGATCATTGGGAAAGAGGATTCGTCATCTTGCACCGTAAGCGAAGGCGACGGAAGAGGTTGCCAGGACGCTGGAGCGTCTTCTGGCTGGGCTGGCGAGCCAGACGGTGTCACCAAAACTGTGGGAACGGCTACAGCAAAGTCTTCGTTGCCTTCGTGCACGGTAGACGCATGCTCGGGTTGCGCTTCAATCGAGCCGTCATCGTCGAAATCTGCCTGGTGAACCACAGGAGGTGGAGTGGGCGCCCTGCGGCTCTTTCGGCGGGCCTTGGATTTCCTCGTCAGAATGCCCCAGCTCCTCGCCTTTTTCTTCTTCTTATTGCTCGATTTCCTTGCAACAGTCTTTGTCGAACAGACTGGGTTGCCGTTGGGGCCGTCTTTTACGACAGTACTGCTGCCAGCTGCGCCCTGACTGGCAGAGGCCACGGCAACGCCCTGGCCCGTTTCCAGCGGCGAAGATACGGGTTTCGCGCTCGATGGGGCGCCCAAGAACTGAGCGCTGCGAATGGGTGACGTGATGCTACCGTTGCTGATGAACGGATCAAGACTGAAAAAAGACCAGCGCTTCGGCGTCCGACTCGGGCTGGGAAGAGCGGCTTCTGCGTCTACAGAAGCACGCGCCTCCTCGGCCGGGTTGGGTATAGGCACGAAGAACGGAATGGAGTTGCGACGGCGCGGAGACGCACTCTCAGCATCGTCGCCAGAGGTGCTTTGGGCCCGATCAAGTACAGCGCCCGCGGTACTTGGTCTCGACTCCGTTACGGTGCTGCGCGAGGGACTCCGTGCAAGTGGCGAAATGGCCTCGCGCTCAACAACTGCCGCGACAGACGCGTTCAGCGATATCACAGACGAGATGCTCCCAGAGACAGAGTGACCGCCACTACCAGCTGGAGGTCGGGCGGTAACCGTGCTAGACGTGTCGCTGGAGACGAGAGACAACGGCCGCGGAATGAATTCAAGCGTGTCGGAAAAGCCCACTCTCGCACGGTTGTTCGGCTTGGACGCAACCGTCAAGTGGTGCTGCTCGTCGGCTGCAACCAGCGCCGGTGACGACACCGATGCAGGCTGTGGCACGTTGTTTCCGTCCGGGTTTGTTTCTGCTGCTCCCGCCGCCGAGGACAAATCCAAGTCCGGGGTTACATCTGGCACCGCGCGGTCTGCAGCGCTTGTTTTTGGCACGAAGCTTGCAGGCAACCCAAAATTGAAACCGGACGGGCTCGACGGCGCGCTGTTTCCGCGGGCAGGCGAACCAGGGCTCGTCGGTTGGAGGATCGCGGACAAATCGTGGCTCGAAATGGCGGCTGACCGTCGGTGGGCGTGGCCTCGCCGACCGTGTGGAGGACCGTGTGGAGGTTCATCAGTTTTGCCGCTAGGCAGCGCGGGTGAGCGGTTGATGGTGGTCGGTGCTAGCGTAGGCGAGGCGAGACCGCTCTCGGACTTTGTCGGGCTGGTGCTCATGAGTGTGAAAGCCTCGCCAGAACGCAGACTGCCGCCTACAAATTCGCTTCCTCCGCGTTTGTGGCCAGAGACGGTAGGGCGGATCGGAATAGCACGGGGCGATTGCGGCGACTGCGGGGGACTCAGAAACGTATTGCTGGGCGTCGGAGGAAGGCTGGCACCGGGGTTGAAGTTGAAATCGGGCAACGCCGGAGACCGCGACGGGCGGGCCGGAAGGCTGGCGGCGGTGCCGGGCGTCAACGAGCTGCGCTCTTGCAGATCTGCCACCGACTTGGGTCGGCGTCCACTTGCACGCGAGTAGGACGAAGGCGCCGAAGTGGACGGTCGAGGGGGGAAAACAAAGGAGGGCATCGGCGGCGGGGGTGGCGGCGGCTGCGAACGAGGGGACCTCTGGGGGTTGGGCGCAGGACCGAGGGAGGCATACGAGGCATGGGCGGGCCTGTCGTCGAAACGCGGCGGGATGGACACCGGGGCAGGAATATGACGCGGTGAGGCTGGCGTCAGAAACGATTCGCTGGTCGTCGCAGACGGTGCATCCGTCAAATGGTACGGCGGCGCCAGCGGGACGTCGATCGCCAAGCCGGTAGCCATGTTGCTGTTGTTGGTGGTAGAAAGCAAGCCGCGCTGCGGCATCAGGGAAGAGAAAGCCAATGGACAGCCCGGTGGATCCGCGGTGACATTTGGCGTTGGCAAAGAGAAGGAAGAACGGGCGCGTAAAAATATATAGGTTGATTCGCCTCGAAAAGAAATGCCGTCGAAGCTCCCGAGGGAAAGGGGAATCGGGAGACCTGCTAAGGCTTCTTTGTCGAACCAGGAGACAATCAGTAAGCGAAAGAAACGCTAAACGAAGACAACACGGGAAGGGGGCACAAGGTTTTTTTTTTTTTTCCAATGGCTCCAAAGGCTCCAATGGTTCCAGGAACAAGGAGAAAATTTGGGCGGAAAAGAGCCGGGTGGCAAAGAGATGAGCAACAAAGGCCGTCGAGCAAAAGCTAGCAAGCAAGGGAGGGATGGAGAGTGCGGGCAAACGGGCGAAATAAAATAAAAAAAGAAGCAAAAAAAGAAGCAAAAGAGACAATGTGTTGGCTTCTAGCGTACCTGGTCGTCGGTTTTGTTGTTGTTGGGAGCCGAGAGATTTGGTTGGAAAGGCGAACGAGACGAACAAAGAACAGTCGAGGGCATTAAGACGGACTGGAACCGAGGCAAAGATGGTTTCGACGCAGAAGAAAGAAAAAAGACAATAAAAACGAGGAAACGAAAGGAGCGGACGGGCAAAACCAGCAGAGACGACGTTGTGTCTCGCGATGCCGGAATTGACCCAATGGCCGTTTTGGCGGAAGCGAACAGAAACAAAACAAAACGGCAAAACCACTCGGAGTGAGAAGTGAGAAGAGAGAAGAAGAAGAGGGAAGAAGAGAAGAAGACGGGAAGAGGAAAGAAAAAAAAAAAGGAAGAGGAAAACGAAGAGGAAAAGAGAAAGGAACCCGACGATGCAAACACGCAACGAAGGGGAAGGTAGCACAACCGCTGCTTCCCAAAAGTGTTGTTTCCAACGAGGTGGGAGTGGGAAACGAAAAGGGAAGGAACAAAAACAAGGAAAAGAGAAGGGAAAGACAGAAAGAACGATAGTTAAAAAAAGGGAAGGAAGGGGAAAGGAAAACGCTGGTTGGTTAACGAGGCCCGAGAAATTGGAGATGCGGGAAAAAAAAGGGAAGGGACTCAGGGCACAAAACAGCGAGAAAACGGAAACCGGGCAAAAAAAAAAAAATAAGCAAGCAACGAGGGAAAACGGAGGGGGAAAGGGGGCATGCGAAAAGTGGCAGGCACGAACGAGGCAGCGAAAGGGAGGGGGAGGTTTTTGCGGGAAGGAGCGCCCTGGCCGAACAACAACAGGAAGGCGATCCCGTTTTGTTAGTGGTCACATTTGCGAGTTTTGGGTGGGTGTGGGGGATGCAACGAGTCCCGAGTCTAACTTTCGTACGCTTTACAGCTTCTCGTACAGGTACGCACTATGGAAGGCATGACCGCACTCGTTCGGCGGCCGCGAAACAAACGGTGGGAGGATCTGCACGCAAGTGTGCAAGGTACGGGGTCATATAGGCTTGGCGCTCTTGTTGTCGAATCTGCAGGAGGCGTACGTAGTAGTTGTAGCTGCTATTTCACCGAGTCGCGTAGCGTACGGAGTACGTCCCTATGTACCCATCGTACAGTCCTGGTGTGGTGTTGGTTCAGTTGGCGGCCGGCATGGTTGCAGTGCTAAAACCAACGAAGCAGGCTAGTTTGGGGCCGCAGGCCATGCGACCAGTGGCAATGCGGGACCAGAGAGAAGGACAGAGAGACCGTTTTCTGTGCTGATAAGTGCGAGGGGAGTGCGAAGTACGGAGCACGGGGCATTTTGTATGTAGGAGTACTAAGTACGATAGGAACTTGTTCTACCCCGTCCAACGCAATTGTTTCCCCGGTTCGAGTTTTGCCACCTGGGTCCGAATGCGACATCGACAAAGGCGTTGAAAAGCCAGCTTTCGAGATAAAGCAGGCAGCAGGTTCCCCTTGTATATTTCATACGGGCTGCGGACACATCGACGGCGTGTTGGCAGTGATCCTGATGCCGTGATCCGAGACGGTCGTGACGAGAAGTCGTTGATAGCTGTACTCGTATTTTGAATGACGGAGAACACAAACAAGATATCGATGAACCTCCGCGCGTAATACTGAATAGTACAAGTACAAAGCAGAACGGAATACTCTCCCCACAGTTGTACTCCCGTTTCGATTTCGTACGCGTAAACTGCGGGTTCTCATTGCTGTGGAAACAGGCTGACAGTTTTGTGCTGGAAAAGGGAAAAGGGAAAAAGCGGCACAGAACGACCCAGCAAGCAGCGAACCCCCCTGGCCGTCTCAGCCTTTTTTTGTCTATCCGTAACAGCGCCGTGGTCATATTTCCCCTTGTGTATTTAATTGTTTCCATTCCTAGATGCTGGCCAGGCTATTAATAACGACAGCAGGGTATGTCTGGCGCCGTGGAGCCGTTTTGGCAAGACGGAATATGGGACGAAAAGTACTTGTACGGAATACTCGTATACAACTATACATATGTAGAAGTAGAACAACATTGTCAGCATGTTCAGAAAACGAAGCATGGGCCAATTTCAACATGCGGGCCATCGTCCATCATCATTTTTTGCCTCCGAGTCGGTGTGTTTTGTGCCATGGCTGCGTGCTACGCAAAATCGACTGTACGAATACTCGACAAACGAAAAAATGACGGCGGTATTTTCTCATGCAAAGGGCAGGTATATGCTTATGGACGAGGACACACAAATGCAATTCGCACGCTCGCCTGGGCGCAATGCCCATATCGGGCAAGACCTCTCTCTCAGCTCCGCGCAGGTACCAGGGACCCCCCGCTCGGAGAGGGTGTTTGGCGGCGACGCGTGGTTGGCTGCGCCTGTGCCTGACCAAGAAAACTTGGACGTCCTCTTCAAAGAACGGCCACACACAACCGGTCTTGCCAATCTTCGTATCTGAACAGATACACGGAGCACTTCCCCCACGAGTAATATTGGTCTCTTGTCTCTGGTGCTCCACCCCGGCCTGTCCGCCCTTGCTTCAGGGCGCATGGTGGTTGGGTGGGTCGTCTAATCGGCTCCAGGGGCGAAAAAATAAAGAAAGTAAGGGATGAAAGGACGGTGAGTGGATCCTTGGACCCTGGTCTGAAGGGTAGTTGTACGAAGTACGAGTACATGCATTCAGTTTCTCCATACTCGGTTTGGTGTACTCCGAATTCTCCAGCTGACCTTGGTTTTTCAAGATCGAGCAGCACAAGAGTGTTTGCGCAAATAACAAAGATCAGGATATGAAGTGCTGCTTCAATACCTGAATATGGGGCTGCTTGTCAAAATTGTTCCCACTCGAGAGTGTACTTGTACGCGTACTCCGTACTTTGTGAGATACTCCGCACGACGTAACTCTGTCCTGGACCATACTGTCTTGGCAAAACGCAACGCAACTCTTACGCCATCACCGTCAAAACAAAGACGAGCCGGTTGTGAAGCGAAAGCAGACGGGTAATACGGAAGCGGCGGCGCAGGTACCCCGTGGTCTATTCGGTAGGAAATAACAACAATCACAAAGAACAAGGATCGAGTCAAAGAGACAAAGATCGTCTTTCGCAAGCGATTGTTGTCCCTGACGACATTTTTGGTCCCATTCAGCGCTGAATTGATTTTTCCCACCCACCACCACGAACGAGCTGTTCACCCTGAGTCCTGCAGGGCCCGCAAACGAGGGAAAAAAACCGACAAAGGTGTGGAGGGGAGGAGGTCAAGCGCGCCTCCAGCGGCTTTTTATCGTCGAGGTGTCCGCATGTGGCATGTCATGGTGTCGTTACATACGAAGTACATAATGGCAAAATAGTCTCGTACGAGAAGACTACGGCCGCCTTCTCTTTCTGCTTCCATCGTCTTTTGCGGCCGCGCGCACGGATGCGTCTGGCGCATGGGACGGACGGTTGGGTGGGTGGGTTTGCGCAGGGCGAGGTTGGCCAAGTTGTGAAAAAAAAAAAAAAAAAACGAAGACCGAATGCACACCGGGACTTGGCACGACCAACAAACCAGGCCTGGAACGAAAGGAAGCTATTCCCCTACGGAGGTTTTTGCATCAATACGAGGATGAACTCGTCGGCAGCTGACCAGACATCGGGGCTGGTGGCTTCTTTTTTGTCATTGTCTTGTCTCGCAAACCAACCGTCCTTTTATTGTTTTTCTTCTCTTCGTCTTCTTTTCTTTGTACATAGACGGAGCAATACGAGCATGGCGTATGGACTTGTTGCCAGCTGACCAGATATCAGATTTCTTTTTTCTCGATCCTGTCGTAATTCAACTTGTCGCTGCGTTGTTCGTTGTTTGTTTTTTTGTTTGTTTGTTTGTTTTTGTTTTTTCCCTTTTCCCTTTCCTACTCCGTACTTGTGCATATTCGCTTCCTGCTGCTCACCCAATCACTCCTCCGCATCTGTACTTATCTCTGCTGGTGGCGTCGATACTGGGCCTGCGGCGCCTGTTTGCTGCATGGCTTGCATTTTGCATGCTGCAGACAAAATGTATGCGTATGTACGTACTTCGTACACACGACGTGCTCCGTACATGCTTCTACACGCCTTCCCTACGTCGTATCGCAAGGGGCTGCTGCATGCAATCCGTTTTTTTTTTTGCTGCCGCCTTTCTGCCAGTGCGTCCATCCAATCTCGTTTCAAGAGAGTATCTTTCGGGTCTATTTCTCCCTTTATCGAGATATTGGGCTTTTTCTTCTTAATTCTCTCTTTTCTCGTTTTTTTTCTTTATTCAGCTCTTCATAATAAACATCAGCATATAAGGGGGAAAAGGAGGGAAAACGGCAAAGACGAAAAAATGCGTCCTGTCGATGAAATTGCCAATTTCTTTGCGAGAGCTGTCTAGGCATTTTTAATTACTCATTTCGGGAGCCAAAAAAGGCGCGGAACCCCAATATCGAAAATCAAAGACCAGACGAAAAGTGCATAAGGAACAAAATGGCAGTATTCATGTCATGCCAATATATCTGGTAACCTATATCTGACACCGTCCCAAGTCTTTGTCCCTTTTGGGCCGTCCGCAGCGGCCGCCCGGGAGATGGGCGTTCTGTACCCAATGTACGAGTTATTGTCCTCGTCGATAGAGCAAACGTACCTTTGTACGCAGCTTGATCGTTGACCATAGTACGGCTCAATACGAAGCTTAATCGGAAACACACTTACAACGGCAACTAGCAAATCCTCCGTATCTTGATGCAGGACCACCTTTTTTTCCTGGAGAGGCTGTTCCCGAAAAATTCGAAAAAAAGCTCTTTAAATTTCGGCTATTTGAATATGATTTTTGATTCTGGTATTTTTCAAAAAAGATGCGAAAGTAATAACTCCGTCTCCGTAAAGGACAAATCCCCGTTTTTGGCAACCAAGAGATCGACGTTCCAATCTCCGTTGATCAGGCACAGGGAACGTTTACAGCCGCCTTCTTCCGTTCGGTGTACATTCGTCAAGATTCTGATTGACCGCTTGGCGACCTGAGTATCCGTACCGTACCCGCTGAGAAGGATACGAAGTCTTACCTCTCAGCAAACAACGTCAACGGCAACTTCCATACCCTTTTTTATTGCCCATATACGTGGGTCGTATGAAGCATTTCAGCACGTTGGTTTCCTCGTTTTCTAGCCATGTTCGGCGTTTCTTAGCATTCCACCTGCCCACGCTTCTGACAACGTACTTACTACATGCGTACATAGTCGCTGCACTTCTTCGTAAGAAAAACGGCCACATACCGTTCAACAGGTGGAGTCGGCGTTTAATGAGGGCCAATTTCTTCGTCCGTACTTGGCCACGCGTTTTTCCCCAACTTGTCAGAATGGCAAAACGTTGGCTCTAACCGCAAAACGGAAAAACTGAACGCGAAGAAAAAAAGAAGAGAAGAAAGACGATGAAAAGACTAAGTGGACTTCGTATTTCCTCCGCGAATGACGACATTGTCACTTCATTAAGAAAACGATAGGCCTCCCAGACTATACGAATACGAAGCACCAAAAAGAATGAGTTATGGACCCCTACCAGACAAAGATACTGCGCAAAGAAAAGTTTCCGGTGTATGAGTATGTCGTTGGGCTTCTCCACATGTAGAACTATGATTTCGCATTCTCACATGACTTTTTGGCCCTCGGGCGGTGACGGGGCGGCTGTGGGCGGTGTAGCCGGGCAGATTCACTCCCCCTCTGCCGCTCAAAAAAAAAATGGGCAAAACGAAAGTCGCTAGCGAGAAAAAAAGGCAGCGGGCAGAATCACTGCCAGGTCTGCACGCGAGGGAAACACAAAACGACGCAGACGCAACGAGCACGAAGCGCACACGATTGTCGGATTTCTCTTGTTCTTTGTCTTCCCAAGAAAACAAATGGAGAGCGACGCGGCGGCGGCGGCGGCGGCGACCGCATCAGCGCCCAAGTCCGTCATAGGTCTGCGCAAAAACGGTGCGTTTCATTTTTTTTGTCTAGTCTTCCGTGTCGCCTGCGTCGCTGTGGTTTTCTTTTGCATGGCTAATGTACGTCCCGCCCCGCTAGGAAAACAATGGCACGCCCCCAAAAAGGCATTCCGGCCCACGTCGGGCTTGACCTCCTATGCGCAGCGCGCGAAAGAGCGCATCGCCCACGCGACAATGAAGGCCAAGGAGAAGGAGCTGCGCGACGAGAAGGCGGCCGCCCGGCAGGCCCGCGTGCAGGCCATCCGGGACAAGAAAAAGGCCAAGGAGGAGAAGGCGCGCTACGAGAAGCTGGCCGAGAAGATGCACAAGAAGCGCGTCGAGCGGTTGAAGCGGAAGGAGAAGCGGAACAAGCTGCTCCACACATGAAAAACGAGGCTGTGGGAAAGAGACGTTGATTCCTCCGAGGACAGCTACGGGCACTGAAGGACCTCGAGCAAAGCTGGTCCCCCTCCCGGTATTGGGTCCATATGGCGGCAGGAGAAGTGTTCCACGCAAGACGGTCCCACGCGCAGAGACGGAACGATCGAACGAAGCACGATCGGCCACGACCGCCAAACCATTTGCAGCCCAAGTGGCTCGTCCAGGATGTCGGAACAAGGCGCTCGATTTGCATGGGCGCAGGTTGGGCTTTTTGTGTTTCCAAAATAGACACAGTTTTACGAGGGAAAGACGGCGTTTGATTGGTGTCGGCTTGTTATTTTTCCTATTTTTCCTTTTTTTCTTTGACCTCGTAGATACGAGTTTTTGGTACTGGCATTGGGCGTTTACAGACAGACATGGCATATCCAGAGCATTATGAGCTTGAAAAGCGAATCAATTGTCGTATTGTCCTTGTTTCCAAACAAAACAACCTCGTATCGAAAGCAAGGAACAGTCGTCTGAGGCGGGAATAATCCATCCAGCCGCGTTGTTGCGACGGCAGACGCTTTTTGGTGTGGGGCACAACTTTTCATGTGACAGGCAATTTTACGAGGACGAAATGCGGGAACAAGTTCACAACCAGCGAGTCTAGGTACCAGACAACCACACAACCATCATCGAATCCAACCGTTCATCTTGCGTTTCTCTTCTCTCCCCGACCGATTTTCCTCGTCCAGTCATGCCAATCGCGTGCCGTCTTTTCTTTCGAATATAGGTCGCAAGGGGGCTTTTGCGGCCTAAGCCCCTATTTTGTAACGCGATCGAATCATGCTGGGCAACACCGAAAGCAGCGCTGCCGCCGGCAGCCGTGCCAACCTTGCGACGGCGAACGACAAGAAACCTGCAGCCGCATCAGCAGCACCAGCAGCACCGGCAGCACCAGCAGCACCTGCAGCCTCGCCGTCGCTCCAGCGGCCACGGCATCAGTTCACCCGCTCGCTCTCGGAGTTCTCGTCGCCGCTCCGTCTGCACCGGCACAACAGCAGCCACAACCAACGAAACGGTGCCAGCCGTGAGAGCAACCGCGACAGCAACCGCGACGTGGCCCCGCCCCCCGCCGCCCTAACATCGGCGTTGCCCCCCGCCGCGGCCCCTGCGGCGGCGTCCCCGGCCTCCTCGTCTTCGAGCCCGCACCCCGCGGGGTCCGTCGCAAAGACCAACAACACGGCACCAACGGCGGCGGCGACGACGAGCAACCGCTCCTCGCTCGACGCCTACCGATCGCCCGACGAATACCTGACGCCGTCCAACACCGCCAGCCCCATCTCGAGCCGCCGGCCCAGCGTGCGAACCACCGGCAAAGAGGATCCCCCGCTAGAGCAGGAACCACACCAACATCCGCACCAGCACCAGCATCGCCATTTCCACCGGCATCGGCACCGTCACAGCCACAGCCACAACGGCAGTGGCAGTGGCAGTGGCAGCGGCCATGGCAGTGGCACCGGCACCGGCAGCACGAGCCCGGGCAACCCGACAGGCATCGCCGCGCTCGCCGCCACGGCTACGGCCGCAGCAGCGGCCGCCGCGCCGGTACCCGCCGCGTCGCTGCCGCCCATGACACCAGCGTCTGCGTCGGGCACCAGTGCGTGGCGCGGGCCACATCATCATCGTCATCGTCATCATCGTCATCATCCCCAAGACGACGACACGCTTAGCCCGCACCTGCCGCTGCTGCTGCAAGCAACACCACCACCACCAGCACCAGCGCCACCATCGGACGAGCTCGACCCGCAGCAGCAACAGCAGGCTGCGGCCGCGGCCGCGCAGGCCGCACAAGCTGCGCAGGCCGCGCAGGCCGCCCTCCGGCGTCGGCAGGCCGCGCAGCGCCGTGGAGCGGCCCGCCTCCTACAGACCACAGCGGCCGACCTCGACGGCCTGGCGACGAGCACGAGCCAGCGCCTCGACGCGGCGTACGGGTCGGTGCTCGCGCACGTCGGCGCGCTGCAGGGCACCGTGCAGGCGCTACGGGCGCTGGCGGCGGCGGCCGAGGCGACGAACCGGCGGTTTGCCGCGGACACGGAGGCGCTCGTCCGCGAGGTGGGGCAGCAGGTGGCCCAGTTGGAGGGCAGCGGCGACAACCACCACGACGGCACCGACACCGACACCGACGGCGACACCGACGGCGACGGCAAAGACAAGAACAAAAGCACCCTGGCCGACCAGCAGCGCCGGCTTGCACAGCTCGCCGCGCGCGTGCACCGCGGCCGGCAGGCGGTCCAGAAGCTCGGGGTCCGCGTGGACGCCGTGCGGGCGCGCGTGGCGGGCTGGGAGCAGGCGGACCGGGCGTGGCAGGAGCGGACGCGGACGCGGCTCAAGGTGCTGTGGGCCATCGTGTCCGGCGTGGTCCTGGTGCTGGTGGTGGTGCTGCTGGTGGTGGCATCGTCGCAGTCGAATGGGGGAGGCGGTGGCGGCGGCGGCGGCGGCGCGGACGCAGTCTTGTCGGCCGGCTCCGAGAATGATACGCCCGGCGCCTCCGCCGCCGACCAGCCAGTCCTCGTGTCCGCCTCCACAGACACAACACCACCTTCGCCCAAGTTCCAGCTGTCCTTCCACAACTACACCGCGAGCGCCAAAGACAATGCCGCCGCCGCGGCAAACGACGGGGACGACCCGCTTGTGCGTCTATTTGACGAGCTATGACCTTTTTTTTTTTTTAAGATCCGGTGTTTCTACAATCTCTAGCCTGTGTATTTCTCTATGTATTGTTTTTTTATCATATGTCGAGCGTTCTGTTCAATAAATTGCCTGTAATTTAGGTCGTGTCAAGGCTTTCTCTTTCAACGCATTTGACCTTGTATCCCAGCATGCCCGTGAACTCGATATACAATAGGAGGACCTGCTTGGCAAGCTCGGCGTTGTTCCTTGGGTACCATCCGCTGCCACTGCCAATTTTGCTGCGCAGCAAACAAAAGCCAAAGCCACGCTCACTTTCGGGAAGGGCTTGCGTCACCAACCCTGGGCGTCATGACCGCTTGGTTGTCTTTCGTAGATGCATTCTTTTTCTGACTCTTTTTTCCTACTGTTTTGCGGTTTGATCAGTCTCCCGTGAACAGAGACAAAAGAAGGGGCTCTACAATAAGCACTGCAACATGCGTATACACCGGAATAGCTGGTATAAGCTTAACGAACGGCCAGGGCAGAAAAAGGTAGCTCCGATCAAGAAAGGCAGTTGCGTTCGTCTCGGAGGAATAACGGTCGAATTTTGTATGATCACACGTCTTATGCCTCGGTGGCCTTGTTGCAGGTACTTACTTACGTATTACGGAGTACATACACTAACCAGGCCCGCCCGCGTCATCGCTTTGGTCGTTCCTTGCTCGGCGGCAGGTGGCGCCTGCAGTCGTGCCTTCTCCGTAGAAGCGATGCAACTGCTTTTTTTTCTTTTTTTCCCCCTTCTTAACTCATTTTCCGCCAGCAAATCCAACTTCTCGCCAAATTCTCTTCCTCTCTTTTTTTTTTTCTCTTTTCCACATTTCATGATCTTCTTTCTTTTCCCTCGCGGTTTGTTCCCATTTCATCAATTGCTCTCCCTCTCGCAGCTTGATAGCCCCCGCAGCTAAGATCTGGGCGGGTTTTCTTGGCTCTAGTTTGAACGACCCCCCCTTTTTCCTGTCTCTCCAGCGCTATAAAATACTTATATGCACGTCTTATATGTACCAACATTTTTGTCTCATTCGTCCCGCTTTCACGGCACATCCGGGTTGTTGTGGTGGTGATATTGCCAGTCTTTTTTCGTCTTTTTCACATTTCCCGTTTTCCCTCTTCCGTCTTCCCTTTCATCTCAACACCACCCCCCAACGCAATGGCCAGTAGACCGTCAAATGTGGCCGGCGCCGGCGGCGACGGTGTCTTCGACGATTCTGCGGTCGCAGCGCCATTTTCACAACAGCCCAACGGCGTCAACACCATCCCCGCCCCCGCCGCTGCTGCTGCTGCTGCGACCAACGACGTCACCGCTGCCAGCGACGCCGCCGCCCCCGGCGCATCCGTCGGCGCCTCCGACGTGTCTCCCCCGGGCCAGACATTAACGGGAAAGCAAGAGCACTGTTTGTTTTAACCTTTGTCTTTTTCTTTCTTTTTCTTTCTTTCTCTTGTTTTTCTTAGTATTTTTTCAGTCCCTCCACCCGCTGACGGCCTAGACCTGAAACAAGAGCTCATCGGCGAGCAGGCAAGATGGGAGATCTCCGAGCTCAACTCCCCCACGGCCCTGCGCCGCTTTGGCGCCCCGTTCCGGTCCGACGTAGGCGAAGTCTCGCCCCTCGATTCCGAGTTGCCCATTCTTCGCTACATCTTTGTCCACCACGTCCGCGAGTTCCCCTTCCTCGACAAGGCCCGCGAGAAGGAGTTTTGGCAGGACAAACTGCAAGTGGTGGGTTTTGACTGTTTCCCCAAGGGCCCCCCGACGTGGCCCGTCGTGCGTGTGTGCACTCTCGTTTCTTGCTACTTTCTGACGAGCCCCACTCCAGTTCCTTGAGTCGTTTGCGAGCAAAAACATCTCGTCGTCCGAGGACCGCCTCGAAGAAACGAAGCGACGCAAGCTGGCCTTGAAGGCACAGAAGCTCGTCGAGCTGATGATGGTGTCGGGCATCCCGACGGCGTCCGGCTTCGAAGAGCGCATTCGGTTCAGCGAGCTCGAGATTGTGGACCGCGACGCCATCGAGACCGGTGTTTTGGCCTCCGTGCCCGAGGGCCATTTCGTCAACGGCTGGGACGTCAACGTTGCTGGGGTCCGCGTGACCTCGGTCAAACGAAACATCCGCTACCACAAGCACGCCGTACGTTTTTGCCTGTGAAATGTTATCAGTGATTGCGTATAAGCATTACGTGCCCGTGTAGTCCTGACCCGATCTTAGGAGTTCATTCTGAGGGTCCAAAAAAAAGGCGGCTTGGAATACTTTGTTGGCCACCGGTATGGAGACTTCGGTCGCTTGCACAAAGCCTTGCGGAACGAGCTACCCGGACGGGTTCTGCCGCCAATGCCGAGAAAGAACAAATCGAGTTCCACCGCGTCCAACCTCATGAGCGGCATTGTCGGCTCCAACGATTCCGACGCCTCATCGGTTTCCTCAGCTTCCACACAGATGACGCACCTGACGTCCAACGGGCTACCTGGTGTCGGCGACTCAATGAAGAACCTGTCTGTTCGAGGTGGGTATTCCGTCTCACGTTCCGGCCCTTTTTATTCTCTAAACAGAGCAGTCTACTAACGTGTCGCGTTATGGCTGTAGAGCACCGCCGCATGGGTTCGGGAGCATCTGGAAGACTCTCACCAAGACCCTCTGTAGACAGCGCACCCCCACTCAGCCCTACAACGGCTTCCCACGTCGCGGACGCGGCCCAAGCACAGGTAATCATTGCTGTTGTCTTTGGTATATCAGCCGCTGGTTTTGTTGCCGCAACCCTGAAGACTAATGGGACGCTTCCATAGAACGTCGTATTATGGCGGGAGGACCAACGCATATCGCTCCGCGCGTTTTTGCGGACGCTGTTGTCAAACCGGCAGATTGCCCAAACAAAGGCCATACAGGACTTCTTTACTCGTACGCCCATCACGTTAAAAGACGAGGATGTGGACGACATCATGCGGAGGAAGGCAGTCGACCAGAAACGCGTCGAAGAGCAGAAGAGGTTTTACGAAATCGCGCGGCGACGGGCCGCAGAACTGGACGTCTACATGGAACAGTAAGTTGTAATACCGAGTTGAGGCCCTTCTCCGTTGGTCCTAAGCACACGGACACACTGACATGTTGGCCTTTGTAGATTCCGCCAAGACATCATTGAGAGCAACGGCTTGACGATGCTGTTCAAGGAAATCAAAGAGAAGAACACCATTCAGGATCTGAGCATCCAGTACCAAAAGTTTGCCGAATGGCTCCGCATCGAGGTGGCTGCGACAATCTACCACCTTTTTCTGGCCGAAGACAACTCGCCCGAAATGTTCGCGCAGGCCAAGCGCATCCACTCTCTGATCCCGTACACGCTCATCAAGAACGTGATTCGCATCGCAAACCCGGCGGCGGTCATGTCGGGCATTCTCGACATCTTCCTGGCGCAACCTTTTGGGGCGCGGTCGTTGATGCAGCGCATCTTTTCGCTGACGCTCAACGACGGCATACGGAACTACCAGCGGTCCATCGACGCGCTGGCGGCCAAAATCGGCGACGACGTCTTTGTGAACAAACTCGAGGCCTACTCCATGGCCGATGAACCTCTCAAGATGGCCATCCGCGACGAAGCGACCAGCGACGACGTCGACCTGCTGATCGGCGTGCTGCGCTCGGAACTCATAGAGCCGCCTCTCACGCCCGAGCAGATTGGGCGCCTGTACAACGCCTACGTGGCCTTCAACTCGGCGGTCGAGAACGTGGACGAGGAGCTCAAGCAGGGCGCGCAGCTGTTCTCGTACCTGAAGCAGCTGATGAAGCTGCACACGCGGCAGCGCGACAAAGCCATGATGTTGAGCCTCGTCGAGGAGCCCGTCACGTTGTCGTTGTTCCGCGACCTCTTCACCATCTTTTACGAGCCGCTTGTCCGCGTGTACCGCTCGGCCAACGTGTACAGCAGCGTGACGGATTTCGCCGTCTTCATCGACGACATGATCCGCGTCGTGGAGCGGTGCCGCGACCAAGACGCGTCGGCCGATCCCAACCAGACGGTGCAGGCCTTTATCGACCTGTGCCAGCGGCACGAGCATAATTTCTACAAGTTTGTGCACGAGGTGCACACCCACGACAACGGGCTGTTCACGCAGCTGATGGGCTGGATCGAAGGCATTCTGGAGTTCCTCCGCAAGGGTCCGCAGACCGGTGCCTCTCTCGACATGAACGCGCTCTTTGCGGGCGCCGTCAGCGTGGGCGTCCTGGACCGGGACAAGGCCATTCGCGAAATCAATGACCTCATCGCATGGCAAGAGGCGCGCAAGAAGTGGCACCAGGACAAGACGCGACAAAAGATGGCGGCCGAAGGGGGTGGCAGCGGCAGTAGCGGCGGTGGCATTGGTCTCGGCGGTATGGATGAGACGTTGGCCATCCCGGGCGGCTTCAGCGCGGGCGACTTTGGCCTGAACTCCATGGACCTTCAAGAACTCGAGTACGACGAAGAGGACGACTCGGAAGAAGACGCCCGGCAGGAAGCCGAGGACGAGCTGGACCCGATCGAAGCCGAGCGGCGGCGCCGGGCCAAGCGGCAAGACCGGCTGCGGCGAAGCGCAGGCGAGCCGGTCAAGCCGCCCGTCGGCGAAATCTACAAACTCAAAGACAACTTTTTGACCATGCTCCGCTACGTTCTCGCGGAGTAGGAAGGGACCATACAGGCACACAGGAAGCATAACAGAGATACGAGAAACCCAATGCATGTTTGGCGTTGTTCTTTTGTTTTGTTTTTGGTTTTGGTTTTTTGGTTTCTTCCTGGGTAGTTTTCGCGGTCACTTGTCGACCGTTTTTGGGTCGTTTCTTTTCGTCTATTAAACGGTCTTACTATTTCTTGGTTATCGTTTTGAGGCTTTATATGGGCCAATGTACGTTCTTTTTTGCATATAGAGGCGACAGTAGAGTGTCCCGTTTTGGAAATCGATACGAACTTGTTCTGTCACATGTTTTTTTGGTTCTGTGCTTCTTCGGCTGGTGATTTCGAGAGCCAAGCAACGTCCGGCCGTGTCTCTTAAAATTGTGGCAAGGTCAATCAAAAGTGGTTGACCACGCTGTATGTTCCGAGTTTAAAGAAGTACTGTATCGACTGCGCTTTCGTGGTACTGCCATGAGACGGCGGTCGTCCTCGTCACAGACTGGAGAGCATCATGAGCAAAGCTTCGAATGAGCTGACGCACGGACCAACATAACTCTCTCGGCAGGTGTTCGGCTAAGCAACCACATGCTCTTGCAAGAACAGTGGAGCGCGAAGGTCTCCTAGTGAGTGGCATGTTTTGGGTGGAGTAATGAGAAATGGCAGGAACGAGATTGGCCAGGGCGCTGAGGAGGGGGGGGGCGGAAGGGAGGAAGGAGCCTGGGGCAGCGGGCTGCTCTTTCTCTGTTGGAGTCGACGAAAAATAATATGGGCCAAATTCAATTGGTGCCGAGCCGACTCGGAATTGTGCGGTTCTTCGTTTTCTTCGTCATCCTCTCTTTTGCACGTTTTTAGCACCTTGTTTCTTTCTTTTGGTTCGCTTTTTCCTTGTTTCTCCCTTGACCGACGCTCCGTCTTGCCTCTGCAGCACGTGTGTGTTTTTTTTTGTTTCTCCCTCTTCACCTTGTGAGCGGCCTGTCTTGAGGAGCGCTCATTTTTTTTTCGCCCGGTCAAGAAAATAAGACGGGAAAGTCCGCGATCACGAAATCACGAGACGGAATTCGAAAAAGCCTCGGCCACAACAACCACGACCACGACCACGACTAGAACCCGGCGACAACCACAACCACCGCCGCCTCTTGAAACCATCCAATCCATTGCGACAAGCGCCGGTTGTTCTAGATGGCGTCCACGGGGGCATGGAAACGGCTTTCGGCCGTCGCCCGGCCAGCGGTGCGTTGTCCCTTTTCGGGTCGCTCGAATGAACGAGAAAGAAACACGAAGACGAGGACGAACAAAGAAGAGACACGAAGAATAGCTGTAAAGAAAAAGGCACTGACCAAAGACACACGTCTTGCACCAGCAGTTCCGGTCCACAAGAAACTTCTCCACGACGCGGCCAGCCGGTAAGCAGCGCGGGAAAAAAAGCAATGGCCGCAAAAAACCACGAATGCGGAGTGTTTCCACCTTCAGAGCATAGCTAACATACAAATTGTCGTCGGACAGCTCGCGTTTTCGCAAACGGGCCTCTTCGGGCCAAGGAAGCGTCCTCCTTCGTGAGCAGCAAATACCCGGTCATTGTACGTTCCTATTTTCTTTTCCTTTCTCTGTTTCCGGTTGGGGGGGGCGGTGGGGGGCGGGCACCCTAGTCTTTATTTTCGCACTTCTCTTCTCTTCTTCTCTTTGGTTTCTCCGCCCGCTAATCGCTCTAGGACCATGAATACGATGCCCTCGTCGTGGGCGCCGGCGGTTCCGGCCTACGCGCCGCCTTCGGTCTGGCCGAGGCCGGCTTCAACACGGCTTGCATCTCGAAGCTCTTCCCCACCCGCAGCCACACCGTGGCCGCCCAGGGCGGCATCAACGCGGCGCTCGGCAACATGCACAAGGACGACTGGCGCTGGCACATGTACGACACCGTCAAGGGCTCCGACTGGCTCGGCGACCAGGACGCCATCCACTACATGACCCGCGAGGCGCCGGCGTCCATTGTCGAGCTCGAGAACTACGGCTGCCCCTTTTCGCGTACCGAAGAGGGCAAGATGTAAGGATAATTGGGGGAGGAGAGAGAGTGAGAGGGAGAGAGAGAGAGAGAGGGGGCGGGAGAAATGAAAGAGCCCGACCAAGCTAACGGCTTAGCTACCAACGCGCCTTTGGCGGCCAGTCCCGCGAGTACGGCAAGGGCGGCCAGGCCTACCGGTGCTGTGCCGCCGCTGACCGTACCGGCCACGCCCTCCTGCACACGCTCTACGGCCAGTCGCTGCGCCACAACACGCACTATTTTATCGAGTACTTTGCCATCGACCTGATCATGGAGGACGGCGAGTGCCGCGGCGTCGTGGCCTACAACCAGGAGGACGGCACGCTGCACCGTTTCCTCGCCAACAACACGGTCCTCGCCACCGGCGGCTACGGCCGCACCTACTTTAGCTGCACCTCCGCCCACACCTGCACCGGCGACGGCATGGCCATGGTGGCCCGCGCCGGCCTGCCCAACCAGGACCTCGAGTTTGTCCAGTTCCACCCGACCGGCATCTACGGCGCCGGCTGCCTCATCACGGAGGGCGCGCGCGGCGAGGGCGGCTACCTGCTCAACGGCGAGGGCGAGCGCTTCATGGAGCGGTACGCGCCCACCGCCAAGGACTTGGCCAGCCGCGACGTCGTGTCGCGGTCCATGATGATGGAGATCCGCGAGGGCCGCGGCGCCGGCCCCGACAAGGACCACCTGTACCTGCAGCTGAGCCACCTGCCCCCCGAGGTGCTGGCCGAGCGCCTGCCGGGCATCTCCGAGACCGCCAGCATCTTCTCGGGCGTCGACGTCCGCAAGCAGCCCATCCCCGTGCTGCCGACCGTGCACTACAACATGGGCGGCATCCCGACCAAGTACACGGGCCAGGTGCTGACCGTGGACGCCAACGGCCAGGACAAGGTGGTGCCCGGCCTGTTTGCCTGCGGCGAGGCCGCCTGCGTGTCTGTGCACGGCGCCAACCGCCTGGGCGCCAACTCGCTGCTGGACCTGGTCGTGTTCGGCCGCGCCGTCTCGCACACGATCCGCGACGAGGCCACGCCCGGCCAGAAACTCAAGCCGCTGCGCGCCGACGCGGGCGCCGAGTCGATCGAGTTCCTCGACAAGGTGCGCACGTCGGACGGGCCCAAGTCGACGGCCGAGATCCGCCTGGACATGCAAAAGACCATGCAGACCGACGTCAGCGTGTTCCGCATGCAGGAGTCGCTGGACGAGGGCGTGCGCAACATCACCAAGGTCGACAACAGCTTCGAGGAGGTCGGCATCAAGGACCGCAGCATGATCTGGAACTCGGACCTGGTCGAGACCATGGAGCTCCGGAATCTGCTGACTTGCGCGTAAGTGCCTTTTTGTTTATTTGTTTTTGTTTATTTGTTTAATTTTTTTATCCAAACACTGACAAACGAACCAGCACCCAAACCGCCACGGCCGCCGCCAACCGCAAGGAGTCCCGCGGCGCTCACGCGCGCGAGGACTTCCCCGACCGCGACGACGTCAACTGGATGAAGCACACGCTGACGTTCCAGAAGAAGCCGCACGGCCCCGTCGACATCAAGTACCGCAAGGTCATTAGCACGACACTGGACGAGAACGAGTGCAAGCCGGTGCCGCCGTTCAAGCGCGTCTACTAGAGAAAAAGCAGGGAGACAAGAGAGGGGGCGGGCGCGCCAAATGGTTTTGCATTGCGCACAGAACCGTTCTTGGCATGACCGTGTAAACGAAGAACGACTACCTGGCGTGTCATGCATGGGGAAAAACGGCCAAGAAACAGCACCAAAAAAAAGCAAAACAAAAAAAAGGAAAGAGAAGAAAACGTCTGACGCCACAGATTCAGTGTTGACTTTGAATGCTCGTTGTTGCGCTGCGGCTGTCGTCGCGGAAGATTTGCTGCTCTTTTTTGAGTATTGTTGTTTTGTACCGAAGCAGGTATGGCTTGGCGTGGTCCTTTTTTTGTTTTTGCTTTGAGGCCGGCGGAGGTATAGATAACATCAGTCACATCTGATTTTTTTGGTTCGTAGGATGTGTAGAATGTGCTGTTTATTCTGTTCGGTCAAGCACACAACATAAAAATAAAAAAAGAATTAAAATTATATGAGCCCTTCAAAAACGCAGTAGGCCATTCAGCCTCGAAAATGCAAGCGTAAGAGTGAGGACAGAAAAACGTTTGATGGGCATCATAGCGAGAAAGAAAACAACACTGGGGGGATATCTATGAACAGAGTGAAAAAGAAAAAAAGAAAAACAAAAAAGTAACAAAGACAAAGCAATATAAGACATAGAAGTAGGACTGTTTCTTAAAACCAATTTTCTTTTTTTCGGCCTCCGCTTTTGACCGCTTCCGTCTCAGACTCGTGGTGTTGGCACGACGAAGGCTTCCGATTCTCAGGGCTGTGATGCGTCTGGCGCCGGCGGTGGCGGCGGCGCACTGGCTACTTGAATGCCGGGCGGCGGCGCATGCTGGCCTTCCTGGTCTGCCGGCGAATACACGGGCGGCGGGTGACCCGCCTGTCCTTGTTGTTCGGCCTGTCCCTGCTGCTGCCCGGCTTGGCCGGCCTGGCCGGCCTGGCCGGCTTGCCCCCCCTCCGCGTTTCTGGCGTCCTGTCTCGCCTGCCGTCTTGCGATCGTCTCTCGCTCGTCCAGAAGCCATTTGAAAAAAAATGGCACGTCCTTAGTGATCTGGCCGGGCACGGCCAGCGATTGCACAAACTTGGGCAGCCAACCGGCCGCGTCCGACGCCGTGGCCATGATCCATTCAATCCGCGGGGCGTCAGCAGCCCCCGGGTTGGCATCCGGATTGCCTGCCGCGGCGCCGGGCACCTGCGCCTGGGGCAGCAAGCGCACCCGTTCCACACTGACGTAGGCCCCAGTGATCACACCGTCGAGGAGTACAGTCGCCGCCGCGTTCTGGGCGGAGGCTTCGTCACCATTCCCACCATTCCCACCGTTACCACCTGCTTCCGCGGCGGCGGGGTTATTGTTGTTGTTGTTGTTGGCGTCGTTGCCGTCACGGCGACGACGGTGACGACCACGATCACCTTTACCCTTGGCGCCAAAGTCGGGCACGGTCACGCTCACAATCAGAAACTCAGGCACGGCCGCCGAGCCGACGCTGGCGCAGGTCATCTGCAGCACGGGGAACACGCGGTCGTCCATGTACCCACCGAGGCGGTGGCGCATCTCGTGTATGGCCAGCGTGAACTGGCCCCAGCGGCGGCCCTGTTCCTCGATGCCCGACACGGCGCCGCCCGGCGCAGCGCCGTCAAAAAACGCCTGCGCCGCGGCCGGCCACGCGACGGCCTCGTGCGCGCTCACGACGGTGGGCGTCATGGCCAGCTCGGTGGCGGCGTGCTTGTCCTTGATGTACTCGGTGAACTCGGAAAAGCTGGCGGTGCCGGGCGCGGCGCTGTTGCGGTGCAGCGAGCGGCGGCAAATCCACGACTCGGAATGGCGCGCCCGGCGGTCTTTTTTGTCTTTGCGTTTGTTCTTTTTGTTTTTTTTCTGGCTCGTGTTTAAGACGTCGTCGTTGTTGTTGTTGTCGTTGCCGTCCCCACCGGCACGGTTGCGTCCCTCTCGCGCCTCTTGCCGCTCCAGCACCGCTCGGAGGTCGTCGGTGCGCACGATCCGCTCGAGCACGTCCACGACGACCGGCTGCGCCTTGCTCGGCAGGCCCGCGGCCGCGCGGTAGCGCTTGCGGCTTTTGAACTTCCACTGCGCACCGCGGCCCAGCGTGCTGTAGTAGTCGTCCACGCTGTCGATGAACGGCACGGCCTCTTGCAGCAGGGCCATGAGAAGCGGCGCGAGCTGGTCGGCGCCGGCGTCTTTCGGCGGCAGCTGGCTGGCGGGCAGGCCCCAGAGACGCAGCAGCGGACCCAAGCGGCTGTCGATCATGGCGAGACAAACGAACGGGGAAAAAAAGAAAGAAGGCGACAATGTACAGTTTTGGGTTTTGTTTTTGATTTTGTTGATGTTTTTGCTTTTTGAATAAAATTGCTGATCACGATATCGTCCTTTCAATGAAAACGAATTGGGCAAAAAAAAAAAAAGCTTTTTATAGAAAAAAACTCCTGGTCTGACAGTTGCCTGGTATTCCGTCTGCTTCACGTAGTCCAGGCGTTTTTCTCTTCTGTGCGTTGATCGGTCGTGTTTCTCAGAGTTTCATGCTCAGAGGGGGAGGGAAACCGGGCGTCATCGGCGTTTTAGGGGTTGTTCGTTTTGTTGTTCTGCTCCTTTGTATTTTGACGGGCCGTTTCAAAGAGCACCTCTGATTGGCCCAACCGAGCTTTGAAATAAATACAAAAAGCGAAAAAAAGAACTGAAATCGGCAGGCGCGTACCGATGGGGGTCGTAGCTTCCCCTTTTTTTTTTCTTACGGCGATCGTCAAGTATGCTCGGTACTACTACGTACGTGCCTTCCGTATTAATTACGACTCGACTCCATAAACGGCCCCCAAAACGGCCCAAAAACGGCCAAATCTTTTCCGAACGGTCCGGCGTGCGGTTTCAGTCGATCTCGCCAGCCCCAATGGCACGCAGCGCTCGGCACAGCCGCCTGTGCGCACGGGCGTACGATTTTGTTGTTGTTTTTCTTGTGGTCTTGTGGCCTATTACGCAGTGCAACATTCATGTACACATATGGAAACCGGATATGACGCTGTCAAAGCCACGATCTTCGTGTGGTTCCGTTTTCTGTTTCTATCGTTCTTTCTGCTTTTGGACAAAGCAATGCGCTCCTTCCGTCGACGCAACTACCTCGGGAAGGAAACCTGTTGTTCGTAACTTTCCTTCTCGGCGAACGGAGCAACCAGAAAGGCCGTTGGGAAGGGGCCCTTAGAGAAGAGCCGGTAGCTGTCAGCTGACCGACCTACGCCGTTTTCAAAAGGCTGTCTAGATCGTTTCGTTTGCATTACAATTAGTATGGCCCCCCCTAGTATATACGTATGTACAGTTGATATCTGGCTACCACTGCCAAATCTAGCCCATGCTTGGTCGTTTATAATTATTTTTGTATATTTTTCCCTCTTCTTTTCCTCTATGAGTCCTTTGTAAAACGATGCCGGTAACAGTAACTCATCCTCATCGTCTTCTAGCCCCCCCACACAAAAAAGTCTACGCCTGTTCCCGGCGCTCCCAGTGGATCACCGCCGGCTCGAGCGGCCGCGAAAACAGCGAGGCGTAGTCGGTGCCCGCGACCGTGTTGCTGCCGTCGACGTTGCGGAACTTGAACAGCCGCACGGTCTGGGCCACGATCGTCTGCAGCTGTACGTTGGCAAACTGCTCGCCGATGCACCGGTGCCGACCGGCGCCAAAGGGCAGGTACGGCGACGCGGAGCCCTTGCTGACGAGGCCGTAGCCGTAGTCGATCTTCTCTTCGTCGGCGTCCGCCGCCTCGTCCATGCGCACCATCCGCGGCGCGTTCGGCGAGTCCTTGGTCCAGCGGAAGGGATCCCACTCGTCCGGGTTGGGGAAGTAGGCCGGGTCGCTGGCGGACACGCCGGGCGCCGCCAGCAGCACGTGGCTGGTGGGAATGACGTACTTGGTGCCGGGCACGGGCATGGGCTGCTTGACGGCGCGCATGATGGAGTGGATGGGCGCGTTCAGGCGCAGCGTCTCCTTGACGACGGCGCCGTGCAGCGGCAGCTTGGCAAAGTGCTCGTACTGCAGCGGCGGCAGGTCGGCGCCGAGCGCCTGGACCTGCTCCTGGTAGAGGGCCTCCATGACGTCCGGGCGCGCGGCGAGGCGCAGCATGATCCAGGAGCCGGTGGAGGACGACGAGTGCTGGCCGGCCATGAGGAGGGCGATCATCATGTGGGCGACCTCGTGGTCGGGGACCTTGACGCCGTTCTTGTAGGTCTGGTTCATGAGGTGGAACATCATGTCGTTGGCGCCGGTCTCGCCCTCGGCGCGGCGGCGCCGGATGGTGTCCATGTAGAGCTTGGCGACGGTGCGCTGGGCGTAGTCGCGGCGGTTGTTCCAGGGCAGCGGGGCCCAGTGCAGCATGAAGTTGATGGGGCTGAAACCCATGTCGAGGTCGTGGTAGAGCCCGGCGAGGGACTCGTCGAACTGGTCGCGGATGGCCTTGCCCTGCAGCGCGTGCGAGGCCGTGAAGATGGTGATCTCGGCCACCTTGGGCGGGATGTTGACGTCGCCGGACGCGCCCTTGAAGTCGGGGCTGCGCTTGAAGTAGCTCGTGATCTCGTCGGAGATGATGGGCACGTAGGACCGGAACGCTTCGGTGGTGAGGGCGATTTTCATAAACTGCAGACAGACGGTTCACTTGTTAGCATTTGCGGAGAGACATAGTCGGTACACTAGACAACAACACCAAAAATCAAACACACCTTCTTCTGCTCCATCAGCTTGGCATTCGGGCAGTCGTAGACCACGTCCTTGCCGAAGACGGGCGTCGTCAGGACCGTGTAGATCTCCTCGGCGCACACGTCGCGGATCTTGCCGTTCAGGATGAAGTCGTTGCCGGCCGGGCCAACGCAGACGGTGGTCTTGCGGCCGAGAAGGATAAAGGTGAAGACATCACCGTGCTAGTGGGCGAGGAAAAAGGTATTGCGTCAGCAAGTAGGGTCTCGTCGCCGTGGGAGCAAAGACAGGCAAGCAAAAACAGAAGACAAAAAGGCGGCCTACCTTGGCCCGGTTCTCCTTGAAGAAACGCGGCGGGTCCATGCCGTAGGTGATGGTGCTCCCGATGAGGGGAAACCAGTGAAAGACGACGGGCGGCTCGTGCGGGTTCTTGAAGAGCAGCTGGCGCGCGACGTTGAACGCGACGAGGACCACGAGCGCGGCCAGCACGCCGACGCCTATCTGCGTGGCCGTGCCGAGCCGGGCGTACTGCTGGGCCACGGGGCCCAGGAGTTCCTGAAAGACACCCATGACGGGCAGACGTAGGAAGAGTGCAGGCGCTCTGGGAAACAAAAAAGAAAGAAAAAAGGGAGAGACTGCTGCTCCGGGATCACGAAAACAAGAAGGCAGATCCTGAATATCCTGAATGTCGTTTTGCGGGCGAAACAAAAGAGCGACCAGAGCGACCAGAGTGACCGTCCGCAGAACACGCTCGAGATCGAAAAGGAACGAAGAGCCGGAGAATGGAAAGAAAGGAAGCAGAAAAGCAAACGTTCAAATAAAAAGAGTTGGCTTTTGGGTGGCAGACGGGATGGCGATTTTATGATGTTCCCACCCCCTTTGCGCGGCAGGTTTCTCCAGGCTGTCGCGACAGGCTCATTCCCCCCCTATTTGCCAATTCGCACCAGTAAGGCGGAGCACTACCACAAGGCCACCACCAACAAAAAGTGTTGAATTGGAAAAAAAAAATGAAGGCCCCTTCTATCAGCCAATCAGAAACAGGCCACTCGTATTCGTATCCGCAAAACTCGGTAAAGGTACCTTTTGCATGTGTTGCACGTGCTTGAAGTACTTAGTACCTTCCGCAACGCCTCGTGTTCGTAATCGCCGTCGGGCCAGTCCAAAATGAACGGGTCGGCCGATGCTCTCCAGTTTTCTTCGTTCGATATGGCTGATATGGCCCGTCGTCGCAAAGGAGCCTCAGGCCGACTCCGTACGAAGTATACTCTGTATCTGTACTTAGTATTGTGTAGTTGTAGTCCGTCCTGGCGAACATCTAAGTTCATCTACCAGCCAAGATATTATTAAATTTTCCGGCACCGAGAAGGTTCCGCAAAGGGATAATTTGTTTCCCTTTTTACATGTATTTTTGTATATTTTTGTCCTGGTTGGATCGGCGAGTCGTATCGTACGCTGTATGTCGTGCCTGGGCTCTCGTATGGAATGCTGAGAAAGTGGTTCGATCTGCCTGGACTATTGTGGGACGTGTCTGCTTGATACCTCTTGCCAGGGGGGCAATGCGGCCACAGCACAACATTGGGGGATAGAAGGCCTGCATTCCCTATTGTACAGCTGGTTGTGTTTTGTTTGTTAGGCGGGCCGGTGGCCGTTCCATAGTCTCAGGTGGCATGGCAGAATGGGTGATAGTGGATGCAATTCGTTCAAGTCCTGCTTCAGGGTATGATGATCTCAACTAACGCAAAGCCTCCCCCGTGCCAACCTCGCAGACCATGGTATTTCCTCCTCTTTGCTCTTTCAAGCTTCCCCCCTGCTGTGCTCATGCATGCTAAATTACAAAGTATCGTGAAGATAAAGTCAAACCGGGCAAACCAAATGCAGTGCTAGTGGAACGTAAAGGGACGAGGGACAATAGATAAAGGTAGAGAGAAAGACGCAGTGAGAGAAAGAAAGAGAAAAAAAACGAACGTAGCAATGGCGACGAGCCCGTAAAAACACCAAAAATGCAAGCCAGTACATTAAACAGACGCCAAGCACCTGTTCATAAATCGACGGCCCACCACCCGTAGTCGCCGTCTAGGTTGACCCACCGGCCCTGCTGAATCGCCGCCTCCCAGCCCAGCATGACGGCCAGTAGGCGGCAGCCTGTTGCGCTGACGGCACAGACCACGGCGTCGCTGGCCTGCGCGAGCACCGCCAGGTCCATCGCGTACGCGCGGCCGACGAGGCTGCGGATCCGCAGCGTCTCGGCCGATGGCGGCGTCTGCGCCGCCGCCTCCAGCATCGACATCGCCGTCCCGTGCTTGCGGCCGTGGGTTTGGCCCCCGTTGCCCAGTGCCGCGCCCGCCACGCCCCCCGAGGCCCCGGAGGCCAGTGCGTGGTCGTGGTGGTGGTGGCTCGGCCGGCCCAGCGTCCAAAACATGGCGGCGAAAAACCCGCCCTCCCAACCAAACGTTTCGTCGACAAATTTGTGGAAGGCACCGGGATCGGGCTCCCGCGGCTCCGTCACGGCCTTGCTCGCCAGCCGGATGCGCTCTTGGGCGCGCGCGGCGCCCGCAAACTCGTCGGCGTCGTACACCATGGGGTCGTCCGACGCGAGCACCATGAACGAGTGGCCGCTCTGCGGCCGCCCGTCGTCGGCGGATGACCCTCCTCTTCGGTGGTCCTTGGCACCGGCGCCAGCGTCTTGCGCCTCGATCAGGTCGTGCGCGCGGTCGGCGTACAAGTTCAGCGGGATGTACGAGTCGCGGTACTGAAACTCGATCGGCCGCCGGTCGCCGCGCCGCACATGCAGGCCGACGATGGTGCCGTCGCGCGTGCCCTGCGCCGCCTTGTTGCTGTTGAGCGGCTCTCCCTGCCCCGGCGTTTCCGACAGAGCTTTGGCCTTGAGTTCCTTGACGCGGCGGGAAACGTATTCGGCGTCGTCATCGCCCAGGCGAAAGAGAGCCTCGTAGCCGCGGCGCACTAGGCTAAAGGTATGTGCGGCGGCGGCCTCGTTTGCCGACGCCATGCCGGTCGTGTGATCGTCTTCGACGTCCTCGTCGTCGTCGTTCCCAAGCTCGGACGCGAATACCTCGCGTGCTGTGTCCATGGTGACAACAAGGTGGCGGGCGTGGCGCGGGCACGGCAACATTTCGTGGCGCAATGGCGGCCGGCAGTTGGGGCTAGGTGGCGGCGCAAACATGTCGGCGTATTTGCCGTACGCCCATCGCGTATCGTCGATGAAGAAGCCGCGTCCTTCGCTTTCGGCCTGCGCGTAGGCCATCCACAGCAGCATCAAGGTGCGGCCAAGACCAGCGTCGGCAGAGGCGAGCACAAACGTCATGCTCTTGGCGCACACGGGCCGGCCGACGAGGCTGTTTTGGTTCTCGCCCACCAGCTCATCGTCCCCGGCGTGCTGGCTCATCAACGTGGCGATGGACACGCTTCCCGGCAAGAACCCGGCCATCTCGGCCTCGTGCACGTCGACGAACTTGCTCTCCGCCCGCGATCGCTTGCCCTTCCCACGACCGCCGTGGTGGAGCAGCCCTTGCTTCTTGCCCTTTTTTGTTTCTCTGCCACTACCACTGCTGCTGCCCCTGCCCCTGCCCCTGCTGCTACTTTTGCTGCCGCCCAAAGCACCGAGGCCCGTGCTGCTCGTTTCGTACGCCCGCAGCGTCTCCAAACGGTTGGCAACTTCTGCGCACTTTGCGCAGATGTCGACGTAGTCGTCAGCAGCTAGGGGAAAGTGGTAGTTGGGCGGGATGGACACGGTCCATTTGGGGTTGCCGTGGCTGTCGCTCACGATGACGGGTGTGGGATGGTTGGGCAAGGTGCTCTGGCCGACCATGTCGTACGAGTCGTCGTGGGCGCGTGGCTGCGTCGGCCAGAAGTACAGGCCGGCACCGGCGGCCGTGTTGACGTTGGATTTGGACCACAACGTTGAAAGCGCCCAGTAGCTGAGAGACACAAGGCCGGCCAGGTAGATGACGGCACGCAAGACCCGGCTCGGCCGCGGCGTGCCGGAGGGCTTCCGACGCCTTGGCAGACGTTGTGGCTGGGGCAGTCCGGGAGAGGGAGGTGGTGAAGAGAAGACCAGGTGGTTGAAGCTGAAGCGTGACGAAGTAGACGACAGAGGGCCCCGTTCGTGGGTATATGAGGCGGCTCGCCGGAGGTTGATGCGTGGCGTGGAAGCCATTATTTTGTGTGATGTCCGACTTAGATCCAGTGTCGGAGGCATGGTTGTCTGCGGACTCAAGTCTTTCGCAAGACCAGAAAAAAGAAAAAGAAAATAAAAGGAATTAGAGAAAACAGCGATGGAAAGTCGTAAAGATATCAGCCAAGCCTGGGCCAGCCTTAGCAAAATAAAAAACGACGAAGCTGGGACAACATTAAGAAAAAAAGGGAGTAAAATATCATATATATGAAAGATGAAGTTGGGAGAAGTATAGCATCAAGGAATGAAAAGAATACTAAAGGTGATAGATCGAAAGAGAAAGGTTAAAACAGAAAAATGGCTTGACGAAAAATCAAGAAAAAAAACAACACCAAATATGGGTTTTCAGCGCCGAGTTAACGACAAAAAGAGAAACAAAAGAGCGTACGAAAGAGAACGGCGGAATCGCGGACACTCATCCAGCCAACGACCGACGGACGAGAAGATGCGATGCAAACGGGACAAACAACAGCCAGGACGATGGACGGCCGGGGGGCGGGATATGGCCGCACATCACAATCTGGTAGGACAACGGAATCTTGTTCGATCCCAAGTCCAACGTCAGAAAGAGTGAAAAAAACAAACAAAAGTTTTTTTTTTTTTTTTTTTTTTAAAAAAAAATCCCGAGACACTCCAGAAAGGCGAAATAGGCGCACCGAAAAGATGGCCAATCCCTGGTCGCTTGGTCCTGGTCTTTTGGTCCCCTGGTCTAGTTGAGCTTGGGCCGGTCCGATGGAATGTGCGGAACTCGACGTCATATGCTCATCTGGCGAAGACAAAGAGAGTGATGATTTTCCTTTTCTCCCCTTTCCCCCTTTATGCCCGGTTTTTCTGGTCTTTCAATTCACTCGGATGAAGTAAAAGGGAGGGAAATTTGTGTGTCTCAGTTGAATCCGTTTTGAGAACGAAAGCCAAAGCCGGCAAACGACGAGATGGTTTTGTCTCTCTCTTGTAAATCAAAGAGAGACAAAGTAGCGGCGCACAACATAAAGAATAAGCTTTTTTTTTGGCTGGTTTGGACGATGTCTCCTCTGCAACGTACTTAGTACTCGTCTCTCATACCCCATCCCAGAATGAAATTGGCACGTCCTGGTTTGGTTTGGTGCGGAAAAGACGCTCGGGTGTTGTGGACATGCGTACAGAGTACGTGCGGGCGGAAGAAGAAAAAAAAAAGACCAATGCTCAGTGAATAGTATGTATTGCCCTTGGTTTGCCGTACTATGGGAAGGGCGTTTCTGTGGGGGAAAGATATCCACCACGGCGAAGATCGTGAAGAACCCCCGGCGAAATGTGTGGTTGACAGGGATGCGGGCCTTGCAAGATTTTTTTCGTTTGTCTTTTTCATTCGTGTCGTCTTTCAACGGTTCCACTCAGACGGGAAGCAAAAAAAGTGTAATAAGAAACAAGACATAAGCACACCGAGCAAGATAGCTGTGATCGTGAGGCAAGGCGAGGCAAAGGGGAGTGAGACTGAAGTCAACACCTTGAAAAAGATGAGAGGGCAGAACACCGTTGATCATGTCAGTGCCGCCATGATATACACCGTAAAGACGACTTACCATTTTTTCCCCCTTCAAAACACTCCTGACAAACCTTCTCACCTCGGTTCTTTTTTGTCCCATCTGTCGACCTTTCCGTTTTGCCTGGATCAACAGCCTCTCTCATGTGTGGCAAAATGGGCGACATCTCCGTATTCTATCAGAAACAGTTGGGAAAAAGAGACATTATCAGCTTGTCTCCCTGCTTTTGTCGCTGTGCGTCTTTGTGCGTCTTTGTGCGTCTTTGTGCGTCTTTGTGCGTCCTCTGTTCCCGTCTGTACTCGTTTGTGCGTCTTGTTTCAAAACGCCCTTGTGCCGGTTCGCACATCATTGGGGCTGTGTCCAATTCTTCCATTTGCTTCCTGTTCTGCTGTTGTCTTTGATTTGTCCATCCTCTTGATCTTCCCTGTTTTCCCCCCTGCGTTCAAACACACGCCACACGCAGTAATGTGGACCATATCGTATGCCCTTTTCACCTCGTATGTGTAGTTGTACTTCGAACGCAGCACCTCAAACAGTGGCAAAAAGCTTGTTTGCCGTGAAGCGGGGGCATAACCAGAGAAACCAGGGGTATTGAAATTGGCCTCAAGACCCTTTTTTTCGCTCCCTTCTTCCTCGGTCAAATGAACCGGGCTGCCTTGGTGTGGAGCTGCCCGTCGTATCAACTGCTTCGTAGGGGGGACGTTGCTGGGGGCCCGCCCTCGGGACATTCTGAAACACGTCCAAGCCGAAAAGGGGAACCGTCGTTTTCCTAATTTTCTGGGAAGTAGGCTTAGTTGTACGAAGTAATAAAAGATTTCTGCTCTTTGCGTGACGGTCGATCCCTTTCCCACGGCTCCACTCTCCAACCCCCCTTTGGCGTACACCGTTTGTTTGGTTGGCTGGCGTGGGTTGGGCCAGGAAAAAGGAAAAAGGAAAAGGAGAAAGGAGAGGTGAGATGTAGGGAAAAAAGCCAATGGCTAAAGTGATAAGCGGCAGTCAAGGGGGGAATGACAGACGAAAGAGAATGAGGGAAAAAGAAAGAGGATGAAGGAAAAAGAGAAGACCTTGTGACAATGTCCATTCTGGAAAGGGAGTACTTAGTACTACGACTAAGCAGAGGCACAGAAGGACGAAATCTGAGGTGAGGGAAGGAGCCACTGTGCTGCCTTACGTCGCTACTTCCAAGAAGAGCCGAGAGGAGGATGATGGGCAAACGGCGTATTACGACGTAAATACAACGTGCTACACGTGCAAGGGTTCTCTATGAGGGAATGCACGATCCTCTTGCGTAACTGCCACGGCCAACCAGAAAGCGTGTTGTCGAGAAAGATTGGGAAAGAGCGGGCGGTGCGGCCTGCCGGCAAACAAGGAAACAACAAGACGGCGGCGGGACCGCTGGGCCTGCAATTAGAACAAAACCAGCTGAACAAAACGGTCGCCCGCAGTTCCGTTTTGTGGACCAAAGCGTTTTCCTCCCTTTTCGTCGACGTACGGAGTAAGACGGAAGAAAGAATACGTCAATGCTGTGCTGCTGCAATACTAAGTAAGTACTCTGATAAGTACTCTGGTAGTCGAGGCGAAACCGCCGAACGCAGGACACGCACAAATCCTAAATACGGTCACAACGAGAATGATAGATGATAAATGATGGTATAAAGGAATGATGGTACAAAGGGAACGAAGCATCGCGGGAGCACTACGTAGACAAGGTGTCGGCAAACAAAACATTTCGAGAGGCTAGGCTTCACTTGTGCTTCGACATCTTTATTTTTTTATTATTATTTTTTTTTTTTTTTTTACGTTGTACGACCACTTTCCTCGGCCGGTGTGGTACGGCATCGGCACTGCAGCCGTTGTTTGTCGTGGCTTTTTTTCTTCCTTTTCTTTTCACCTCCTTGGGTTGTTTTCCTGTCTGCTGTCTTTCCTGCTGCTGTCTTCCCGTGCCACCCGGACGACCGACTGTCCACTGCCGGCTGCGCATCTCGGTACAGCTGTCCCGTGTTCGTACGACCGTGGGGGGCGTTTCCGCTTGCATGGCGTATTACGACGTGTGTACTGTAATACGCGACACTTGGGTCGCATGGCTATTACGACGTGTACTGTGAGGTGGTGAGCCTTGGCGAGAAAAGTTTGCTCTGTGATCCGAGTAGTCCGGGCGACGAAGCCGACGCACACCTTTGGCTGCATGTCGGTTACTTGCCCGTTTGCCGTGTCACCCATACCCTCCCGTAAACATTTGTTTTGACGACGCGGCGTAACGCAGCAAGCGAAGTTCCCGTAAATGGATCGTGCAAGCGAGAAGGATCGTTTTGTGTCGCCGTCCCTTGGGCGCCATGCTGCGACTACCCGGCGCTGCGCCATGGGGCGGAAGAAGACAACAAGCTTTGATGGTGACTCGTTCTATTAAAGCAAGGGAAACATCCCTTATGTTACTGTCCACGCGTAAGAGAGGCATACACATACAACGTTCTCCTGAATAGATTCCTCCCAAGACAGTGAGTACACTTCACACACTTATAACACATGTCTCCCACACACATTGTTCGTTCCTGACAATAAAAAAAGCCCCCAGGGATGTTTTTGAAGAAGGAATGAAGAACCAAAAAAAGAAAAAAAAGCTGGCCAAAAGATATAATACACACAGTAATGTCGGGTATATGACAGGAGCAAACGAATATGAGGTAAGAAGAAGAAATGGGGAATGAAAAAAAGAACACGCCGAGAAAAAGAACACAAAATCAAAAACAGAACGCGAAAACCCGAGAACGCATCGCCTTGAACGCCATTTCTCGTCTTGAGAGGTAAAAACGGGTTTGCTCCCGGTTGTCAAATTGCAGAAACACAAAAAACACCACGGTTATTCTTCAGCGACAACTTCCGTCGCAGGAGGCGAAAGAGCGCCTGTTCCGCTAACAAAAAGCTCGGACTTTCGCTCGTTTGGTGCCAACCGGACGCTGCCACGCATGCCGCGGACGAGCTGTCCACTCTCCACGCGGTCCTGGATCATCTCATCGAGCATCCGGCTCATCTCGTCGACGCTCTTTGTCCTCGTTTTCGGGAACGCAGCCCCAGCACTGCTCAGGCGTTTCGTCGCGGCGGAGTTTGGCGACTTGATGCCACCGGACTGCGCCGGTGTCGGTGGCAAGGCCATGGCCGGCGGGCTGCTTGGCGGCTCGAGCATTTGCAGCGACCGCGTCTCCGCCCGCGAGTCCACCCGGTCCGCATTGTCTCGCGACCGCGCCGCGCTCCGCAATGCTGTCAGCATGCGATCTTTGTCGTCGAGCCGCGCGCGGAGCTCGGCGATTTCGGCATCCTTCTCGCGGATCACCGCCGAGACGCTGTGGTCTTCGCCCACCATGATGCCCTTCGCCGACCCGAGGCCCACGGATGTGCGCGACGAGCTCGCGCGGCGGGCTTGCAGCAGCCGTTTTTCCAGCGTCGCAATGTACCGGTTCTTGTCGGCCAGGTCCGCCTGCAACGCTTGGTTTTGCGAGGCCAGCGATGCAATCCCGTCGCCAAACTCGCCCGTGCTGTCGTCGTCCTCCGTGGCGGGGGCCTCGGAGGCAGCCGCACCACCAACCGTGGACATTTGCGGTTCGCTCGTCGGCCGGCCCACCGTGGACGACGACGACGCCGTCGACGCGGCTCGCTCCAGAAACGACCGACCGCTGCTCATGCCGCCGTTGGTTGTTGCCACCGACCGCACAGACACGATCGACGAGCGCATGCCGAGCGAGCTGTAGGTGCCGCTGCTGTTGACACCAATGGACTTGGAGCTGAGGATCAGCCGGTTCAGATGATCTATCCGCTCTTTCAATGCGGTTCGTGCCAGCTGCATCTCCAGCATCTGTTCTTCGTGTCGGTGTTCAGCCTCGCGCTCGCGTGCCCGCTCCACTTCGACGTCTCGCGCCTTTTCCTCCTCTTCGGTTTTCTGGCTGTTGCCCTTGGCCTGCTGTTCCAGCATGGAGCGCAGCTCGTGGATCTCCATCCGGTACCGCTCCAGCAACACCCGAGCACCCCCGTCGCCACCGGCGCCCAGTGCCTCCTCGGCGCGTTTGGCGTGGCTGATGATGTTGTTCTTAGCGCGGGACGCGAACTTCAGCGTGTTGATGGTTTCCGTCGTGTGGCTGTTGGCTGTCGCGACGCTGCCGACGGAGCCGATTTGAATGGTGCAGAGAATGCTGACAAGCGAGTTACCAGACAGTGCGCCTTGCAACAGGCGGGTGAGCTTGCTGTCCCGGTATGGCAGGTGCTTGCCGTCTTTGTCGGCAAGCTTTGCGTCTTTCTCTTTGTGCTCTGACAGCTTCGCAATGACCGTGCCCAGCGTCAGCAGGCTCTTGTTGATGTGCGAGCCTTCCGTGCGGCGCTCCTTGGTCTCGGCTGCCTTTTCTGAACCAGCCAAATCGATCAGACTCAGTGTGGAAACGCGCACGCCGCCTGGTAACAGGCCGCCGCGCTTGTTCTCGTTGCCGGAAGTGTTGCCGGGAATGCGCTCGCGGCTCTCCACGACAATTTGGACAACCGCATGACTGCGCGAACTCCGGGCGTTGAACTGGGTGCTAGCCGTACGACGTGCTTGGTCGCCGCGAGCAATGACACGCAAGAGCTGTGTTGGGCTCTGCACGATTTCTTCTTTCAGCGGACTCGCATATACGCCCCGCTTGCTGTCCTCACGCAACTTGATCTCCTCTTGTTGCAAACCGCCTCCAATGCCCATGCCCGTCGGCATACTCAAAAGGTCGTGGATCTTTTCGTTGTAGATCTCCAGGTAGCTGACCCGGAGCAAAAACTCCCGTGAGGGCGTCTCCCGGATGTAGGAGAAGATGTCGGTAATGGCCAGCGGAATGACACCTGGTGATGATGCCGTGCCTTGCATAGAAAAGGTTTTGCCCGTGCCAGTCATGCCGTAGGCAAAGACCGTGCCGTGGTAACCCTCCATAACGCGGCGCACAAGCCTCTTTGCGATCTGGTCGTACACCTTGGAGTTGTTGTCGTGAGTCGAGAAAACATTATCTGTGCGCGTTGGTTAGCAAAACATAAGCAAGGCCACAAGCGAGTTTCTACGCACTACTAGGGTCGTGTCCAACAGACAAAACGTACCATAATAGTAGTCACCGCCCTCCTTGCCCTTGTAGGCGACCAAAGCCTTGCGGCCATCGACCATCCACTCGCCGTCTGTCTTGTGGTCTTGGCCACCCGCATCTGGGCGCACGCGGACGCTGACAATAACATTGCCCTTGCCGTCGATCTTCGAAAGACGGTTGCCGCTGCTGCTTCCAGCATCGGTGGAAATGCCCAGACCCGTTTTCGGCCCACCTAAGCCTTCGCCAATTTCGTCGTACTGTGTTGCCGAGGTAGAGTACGAGTCTTGTGCAGATGAGCTCCGACTTTGTGTAGGCGAGGCCACACTAGTCAAGCCGTCCGAACTGCGTTGTCCCGGCCGGGCAACCGACTTGCCCTCGCCCGTTCCGTTGAGCAGGCTTGGTGTATTGCTGCCAAACGTGTAATTGGGCGTCGTAGGCGTTTTGGATTTTCGGTTTGATGGGGCGCCATTGGAGAGAGGACTTGGTGGCAAGCTTGTTATCCGGCTGTCTGACCGCGGGGGCTGTGGAAAAGAGTTGATGCTGACAGATTTTCGGAGGGTTTTGCCGGAGGCGTTGATACCGGAAACAGCGCGTGGTTGAAGGAGGCCCGAGCCGGGATTTGGAGAGGAGCCGCCAGGCAGGCCAGCGACAGAAGGTGCCCGCAAGCCGCTTCGTGGCGTGCTCGGCGCCAACTTGTCTGCTGAAGGCGCGGGAAGGCCGCCTGTGCTCTTCCGGGTTTTCGCCACGGGGAGAGCAGGTAATCCCGACGCTGGCGGGCTGTTGGCAGGCCGCGTGACCCTGGGCAGAGCCGTGGTCATGGTGTCGATATCCGTTCAGACAGTGAACGGTGTAAAGGTGTCCTTCCTTTCGGGAGCCAGCAGGGCTGTCTCGGTTCTGTTGTTGTTCCAGAACGAAGTAGCGTAGATGTGGCGAGCCGACGGAAATTCTATGCGGTGCTGTTGTTTGTGGTGTCCATGGATGTCTAGGACGTTGTCGGAAAAGTGGACAAACGGCGAAACGAAGTTCTTACAAGAAATGTCGGACAGTAAATCGTGCGAGAGGGTAAGCTGCGCCTAGAAGCAAAAGCCGTTCTCACGGGTGGAAAATGAAAGTCGTGAAAGGAAAGGGAAAATGAGAGTTGGTTTTCGTTTGGGCCGCCAGAAAATCAACGACGACCAGAGCGCCAAAGCCGTCAGCGAATCGGCTTTCGTAATTTGCCCAGGGACTGGAGAAACGTGTTTATGCGCAGCATCGACAAGCTGCGAAACGGTTTTTTCAAGGGCAGAAGAAACGTATCTGCCAGGCGGAAAATAGCAGTTTGTCAGTACAATGCAGATAGTTTGCGTTGTTGGTTTTTTTTGGAAGCATAAAGGAGGCGGCAGAGGATTTTCGCGGCACCCCTAAACAAGGAAAATCATTTTGGGGCTGGGGGGGAGGAGAAAGGACCGGGAGTGCGGAGGCCATACCGAACCACAGTTAAGGTTTCGCTTCGCACATATATGCAAGCAACAACGTAGTTGTATAACGTGGGATGCACTAGAGTTTGCCTCTATTAGAGGTTTGCAAACAGGCGCAGCGTGAAAATGAAGCCGGCATAAATCGAGGCTCACGCAGTAGAAGAATCTGGAGTGCTGCACAGTGGTCGATGCTCATTCACGAGGCACGTTTCCAGCACCACAAGTCTTTTGGTGTCCGAATTCTTAAGAAATATGGCGGAAAGGAACTGGATACAGCTCGGGCTGGTGTCTCGATCTTCGTTTCTGTACGTCGAAGTCGTTCTTCGTTGCTCTGAGAGAGAGGAAGTGCGCGAGCTAAAGGAGGCTGTAGTTGTCGGGTCTTCGTCAAAAATCGGTAAGGGCGGAGAGTGAACAGAGCGTAAGGAGCGGAGCGTAGGAAAAAGAAAAGAAAGGGTGGCAGGATGTAAGGATCGTGACGGCTAGCTGCTGCGCGAAATGTTAGACAGGAATGGGCTGAAGAGGCCGATCGGGAGCACTGTTTCAAACAACGCAACCACAGCCATTTGCCGGATTGGCAGAGAAAAAAAACTCAAGCAAGGGGCAAAGAGACAAAAAAAAGAACTACCGAGCCAAGCTGCGGAAAATGGATGTACAGACGTACCTTTGGGATCGCGTTCGGAAGCTCGTGAAAAATGGTCACACAAAGGAAACGAGGACGCGTGGAAAAAGAGAGAGAGCGCGCGCGCGCAAAATAAAAAAGCAAAGACCGCGTAAGAAGAAATGAACTTCAAAATCAAAAGAGAGACAAGATGGCGTAAACGACGTGCGAAATGCAGCAAAATGAGAGAGCTTGGTGGTGGAAACCCAAAAGAATGGAGTGAAGAGAAAAAAAGGGAAAGCAACTGGTGAATGGTGCCGAAAACGCGAATCAGTGGATGGCTTTGGTCCTCCCGGCACGCTCGTGGGGCTTTGGGTGGAAAGAGGGAAAGCTTACGTTAGATGCAAAAGTACAAAGGTACATACGAAGCAATGCATCCCACGAGAACGAAAAGAATGCACGTTGACAGCGTTTGGCAGGTATAACGGGGTGATTGTTTCGTTGCATGCCAGCCCGAGCCGCGTCGTGGACGCGGTTTGGCTGGAAAACAAGAGGGACAGCCAACCGGTATGCGGCAGAACGGCAGGAGCGGCCGGACATGCAGCCAGAAAGGAAAGAAGGAACGGCAAGAAAGGCAGTTGACGAGAGGATGGCAAAGCTCCAGAGCGAGGAAGGCACGAAGGACCACTCCTTGTCCGTACAATTTGCATCACGCTTTGCCCCTTTTTCTTTTGCCCTGCCCGTTGGCCTCCCCCTGTTGTTAGTGCGTTTTGTTTGGGATAGGGAAGCTCTAAATTGGTTGGACGGACAGGAAGGAACGTAATGTAATCAGGGAACGGGAAGGCGCTGCCCGCGGTAGCGTCCACCCAGCCTGGGCGAAACGGAGCGAAAAGTAGAGCACCATGTATGGAGTACGGCCACCCGGCACGTATTTTACATACTGGAAGAAAGTATTGAATTCATAACTGAGACGACGACTCCGTATTCCTTCAGCGCCCACAAGATTGGCCCGGCGAGACGGAATCACAGCCAGAGAGAGAAGAGTAGCCCCACGCTTTCCTGCTAGAGAGAAGGATCGGGTCGACGCGCAAAAGACGAAGCTCGTCAGCATTTCGCACTGTCCTTACAACCGTCGCGGACGCTTTTGTTACCTCTTCTGTCGTCTCGCAGTTTTTCATTTTCTTCCTCGGAGTCACGTCCTTTTTTGCTCTTTGTCCGTTGGCAACGGCATGGGTTGCGAGACAGCGCAGACAGGGGCACCAACATTAAAGGGGGCCGGTTTTGTCGTATCATCTCAGCTACGAGTGGTGAGGCACTGTACAGTGTGTATACAGTGCTTTGCACGTATCACTGTTTTAGTTGTACTTCGTACTACTAAGTACGCCTGGGCCGTGCGTCTGTCTGTCGGCAGTCTCGCACGCTGGCGGGGGCGCTGACCTCGAACAAAGGCTAACGTTCTTGCGGGATAGCGCCGCCCAGGGGTCCCTGGCCGCTTTCCCCCCCACAGGTAACGAGAAGCCGCCACCACATGCAAAACGAGGCCGAACACGGTAATTTGCAGGCAATTCCCAATCATAGTGTGGACGCTACTCCGTGCTCATGCATGCAGAAGCACACCAAGAACGTTCGTTTCCCTTTTTTAATCAATCCTCCAAGACATTCTTTTTGTTGTCTACTTCGTACAATTACTTTCACACAATTTTGCTTCTCCTGCCCCTGCACAAGTCCTGCAGGTCCGCCATGCAAGCCAGCTGCATGATGCATCGCCGGTCTGGAGATGATGTAGCTGAGAATATTGGTTGTACGAGAGATCGCAAAAAAAAAGACTAGTAAAAGGATCTTGCATTTGACGGTGTGTGGAATAGAGTGGTCTTGGACCACAGCGCATTCTAGGTACGGTCGTGCTCGGTGTGCGAGCACGCAGTTCCCGCCTGCACGGCTCGGTCATTGGAAAAACTAATTCGCACACGATGTCCACGGCAGTCAACGGGGTGGAAAGTATTATGTAGAGAAAGGACGTCTTTGCGGCACACAATCACAGATCAGCAGACGTTATCTTATCCCTTCAGCTTGCGTCCGGTTGTCCATCTTCTCCGTTCAGGGCGAGAGGCACACGCCAGCCCTGTCGAGTTGCATCACGTTGGCTGCCACACGTTTGACGATAAACACAAAGTTGAATCACACCAGGTGAGAGCAGAGAAGGTTCTTCACACAGGCGTATTTATGACTTTGACCGGTCATTGTGTGGCGTGGTGTGCGGATGAAATGTAACGAGCCAACGTCAAAACCCATGTCATCCATGGGCTCGGATTACGAGACGAACGAGATAATATTTACCTGAAAAGGAAAATGGCTCAGGGGCGACGGAGAGGCGAACGACAAGAAAGAGACAGGGGTCTCAAAAAAGCCCCAAGACTGCAATTTCCGCTTTCCTTTTCTTTTTTTCTTATTCTTCCTCCACCGTTGCATTCACCCTCCACTGCATCGCTTCCGTCCGTGCGCATATCGACCAGGGTCGTCGTAAAAGGGGTAACTATGTTCAGTTGCTGGAGAGTCTCAAGCGAGTTCTTGGGCATCTTTCATTGTTTTTCTTGTTCCTGCGAGTGCCACACCCGTTGGTACACATTGCTTTGTCTCGAAGTACCTCCAACGAATCTCATAAAGCGTTGGTTGCAAAATGCTCGTTGTCATAAAACAAGACTGCACCCGTCGAGCGGTTTCCATTGTTCGGCAGGGAAAATCCCAATCGAAAGGGTCCTGCGTTGGTCTGTTCGTTACCCGTTGCTCGTCCTTGCTCCCGATCTGGACGCGCTGTTGGTCGTACACACGGGCGTCAACCGCTTTTCGCTGTCTTCCGTCTTCTTCCTATCTAGATGCACGATACGTAAAACACATGGCTAGGATTATGCATATTTGTGTACTGTACGTCGTACTCCGGCGCACGAGATACGACGTCACTACCGTCGCATGTTGTGTTTGTATTATGTACTGTCTGCTCCGTAATAGTTGTCCAACGCTCTCCGTAACGGTCTTTTATGTACGACTACGAGTACGGAATACGTCTTCAGTGATGGACATGGGTACTTCGTACATCATCAAGCAGATCAACAAACACCAATCCTTTCCAAGGATTTCGCATTGCTCCGTACTCCGTATGTATTACGACTACGCAACACGCCTCGTGGTTTGTTGTTTCATAATAAACGATTACAACTTTGACGTTGGCGCTGCGATGGAAGAGGATATGCGAAGAGGATAGATTCGTGCGGTCCCCTTGGATCCTTGGGCTTTTTAAAGTGATACCAGTGTTACAGAGCATGCTGCATATGGTGTATGTATATCCCGGATAGTCTCCCGCTCTTATTATCCTTCGACGCATGGTACCCATATATAAATATATATATATATATATATATATACATATATATATCCCTTCCTCAACCAGGTTGTGTTTTGAGTTCGGCCTTTCATAGTAGGGGTCAAAAGCTGAAAGCACAAAATCCGAGAGCGCCCTCCTGTACGGCAAATGAAAATGTACAGAATAAAGAGCCGGATGATTCCCAGCGTTTGTATGGGCCGTGGGCCGGCGTGGCTGCAAGTCTGCGGTGTAATTACCCTTTGGTCAACGCTTCTGGCCGCTGCACAAACGTCGTGCAATTAGAGTTTAAAGACCCGCCATGACCCGTCAAAGCTTTGGTCGTTTATGTGGTCAAATTTGTGTCCATCAAAACACCTTACATCTGTCGCTATTTCATACGTTGTATTAAGTCATAAGGAGACGGCCATAGCGTGTGAAGAACATGGAGCTGGCCTGGTGGTTCTCGATCACAGTTCAAGGGAAAACAGCCAGGGTGTGTGTGTGCTTATTCTATATTCCTTCTGGCTAAGCTTGAACCAAAACAACACAAGGACAAGCAAGGTACACGGCGTTTCGGCCGCTGTGCCCAGTGCATATGGCCTGCGGATCATGCACTCCTCCAAAATATGTACAAACAGGGCTGGGGTCATTGCATGGTTTGCTGGCTGGCCATCTTCTTTTCGATGGCCGCAACTCGTTCGTCAATCTTCTTGAACGACCAGCTCTCAAAAGCCGGCGGGTACAGGAACGGGCGGAGATCGAACCGGTGGTCGTCCGGACTGTACGACTCGGCTGCGTGGTTGTTAGGAGGTTAGGTCGTTCTATAGAAAACGTTATAAAAAGTTGCTAGGTTGTGTTTTCCTTACTATGGTACGCCGGCGTTGCGACCGTTTGCTTGTGCCGGTTGATTTGGTAAAAGTGAAAGAATCGTTTGACCTGTTGAGTTATTGTACGTGTTAGTAGGGGGGAGGGTTGAGCTTTATATCACCCCTGAAAGGAGAAGACGGCGGAAGGCTTACCTTGCTTGCGATTTCGCGCGGCGTAAGACCCTTGTTGTGCCATTCGCTTTGCAGGCGGAGGTAGCATCCGTACGGGCCCAGCTTGTTGACCTTGCGCAGGACCCCGAGGCGAGACAGCTCGGCGTACGTGAAACCCATGTCCGCCTCGTCCGACTGCACGTAGTCGGCCGTGATCGGCTCGAGCTCGGCCGTCGGGACGGCGTGGATGAACGCCTCGAGCACGGGCATGTCCAGGTTCGTGACGGACCAGGTGATGAACCGCACCAGGTCGACTTTGCTGATGGAGCCGATCGGGTTGATGTCCGCGGAGGAGCAGTCGTACTTGGTCAGGTAGCCGCGGAGGCACTCGTCCACGTTGGAGCTGCCGAGGACCAGCAACGAGCCGCCGCCGGGCCGCTGCCGGACCTCGCACAGCTGCTGCGCGAAAAAGTAGGTGAGCACCATGCGCGACCGCGCCTGGATGTTCTGCAGCGCGAGGTTCTGCGTGGTCGACCCCCCGTGCACGCGGAACTGCGGCGTGAACGCGGTGGCCTCGGCGAAAATGTCCTTGGCGGCGTGGAACATGCCGTCGATGCTCACGTCCTTGTGGTAGGCCCCGATGCGTGCGGCCAGGTCTTTGGCCCGCTGCCGCGTCTCCTGGCTGCTCTGGGCTTCCATGCCCAGGTAGACCGTGTGCAGGATCTGGTTGCACAGCGCCTCCGGGGTCTCGGGCAGCTCGGCCGAGTACGCCGCGATGCGCTTCATGTCGGCGATCACTTGCTGGTTGCCTTGCTTCGCCGCGGCTACGGCCAACCGGCACATGGAGTACACAATCGTGGCCGTCGCGCAGCTGTCAATGCCGCCGCTGAGCGGCAGCTGGAAGCCCGCCGCCCCGGACCGCCGCAAAAAGTCCCACAGCCAGCACGCGGGACCCAGGGCAATTTCTTCTTCGGGGAGGTGGTAACGTGGCGGGCGCGGCGGCGTCGGCTCTTGCGGCAGACGATCGCCGTCGTCACCACCATCACCGCACAGGCTAAATTCGACCTCGATGCGCGGATACTCTTGCGCGCGCACCGCTTGCTGGCCGCGCGAAGGCGCGCACCGGGCGGCCCGCACCTCGTCAAGGTCGACGAGCGCGGTCACGACCTCGACCTCGTTCAGCGAAAATTGCGAGGACTGCGCAACAAGCTCGCCGTTCACAAAAATCATCGCACAGCCATCGTAATAGAGCCGGTCGCCGTCGCAGCCGATCTGGTTCGAGTAGAGATAGACGCCTCCATTCTTCCGGGTCGCCTCCGAGATGAGCGCAATCCGCTGGTCCAGCTTGCGCAGGGAGTGGTGGCTGCCGCTGCTGTTTGTGAAGATCTCGACGCCGTTCAGCCCCATTTCGATATGGGGGCTGTTGGGCGTAAAGAGCTCCTCGCAGGTCTCGGCGGCCAGGCAGGTGTCGATCGCCGAGAGAAGGACATCGCCGATCGGGACCTGGCGACAGCCCTGCAGCTCCTGCACCCGGGGCGGGAGCAGGTACTGCTCGACGTAGCGCGGTCTCTTCCACGGCGTAAAGAAACGCATCTCGCGGAAGTTGCCGTCGTTGGCCAGGTACAACTTGGGCCGAAAGCAGATGATCTTGCCGTCGAGGAGAATGGCGCGGGCGTTGTACCGGCAGTTGCGGTGCAGGAGAGGGAGACCAACATCAAGGAGAATGCCGTGCAGCGACTCGTCTGTCAGGATCGAGTAGAGCGAGTCCCACGCATTGTCGTACACCTCGTTTTCGAGAAAGTGGTCCAAAAGCCTAGACCCGCTGATGTTACCGCCGCCCTTGTTTTGACGTGCTTCTTAAAAGACAGACCAAGAATCCTTACCCGTAACCCGTGATCTCAAGCTCCGGTCCGACGCGCAAAGCCGCGCCCGCCTTCTTGGCCTCGTGGATGCTCTGTTTGATCCTCCGGAGATTGCCCTCGTAGTCCAGAGACCACTGGTTGAGCGCACACGTTGCAACGCGGGTGAGGCATACCATGGTTGTGTGATATGAATAACCAATATTAAAAGTATTAATCCGGGGATTGCAGGGCCGGCCTGGAGTTTTCAATTGGTGAAAATTCGCCGTTGTTCTGGAGGGAAATACAGCTTCATTTTGCGTGAGGTTTAAGATATGTGCTTTTGTGTGTCTGCGATATGGTCACGTGAGCTCATGGCCCCTCATCGGCTTTCATTTAGCCGGCTGTCTCACTATCATCGGAGGCAGCTCGTTCACTTTCATCTGCAGAGCAACGTCATGACTTGTCTCTTATTTCTTCTTTGTGAATAAGCTGCACTCGTATCTAGTTGACATTTTTGGTAACCCTGAATTCTACAGTCGAAAAATCATTTCTACGCAGAACGACCATGTCTGGTGATATTGGAAATGGAAATTCGAAGCCCGAAGCACTCAAATTGTCATTACATTTATTAGTATTGATGAGGAGAGCTTGAAAAGTCGAAAACATTTTGTTCCTGGCATCTTTGGATGAACAAACTAAGAAGCACACGTGGTAACTAAATATGCCCGTTGTAGGGGATCAACCGACTGTAAAGGTGTTCGTAGGAAGACGGTCCGTAAGAACCTTTCGTTAGTAGTAGATTAATACCGTCTTGATAAAGTCCGTTCTTATTTAAAAGAAATCAGAGACGATTATATATATGAACAGGTATGACTATTGTTGTCTTTAAAAGAAAGGGACATTAAGTGCCTTCGTGGTAGTATCTTAAAATTGATGAGTCGGAGACTGTCTGAGTTTCGATCGTGAGCCATGTTTCTCGGTTTGATTGTAGGAGACGCTCATCGACTCAGCCCTGTATTAGATTTATGTACGTAATAAGGGACGTGAAAGTTGTAAACGGTTCAAAAAGGACTAAACGGTTGCGTTGAGAATTGTTTGATCTTGATGTATAGCAACGATGAAGATTTAGACGGTGAATAGCTTCGATACATATAAAAATAGACAAGAAAAGCTACACATAAAACTATTCTATCACAACTTTGAGTCGCACAAATGCTAAATGTCTTGACAGTTGTCAACGTCCCCCCTGCCTATAATGAAACGCCTTGCCTGTCCGCGTACGTATATACAACGTATGCTGCTCTATCGCCAGCCCATCCTTGACCCTGCCACTAACATGCACAATGCAAAACCAGTGCAAAACAAAACAAGAAGCAACAACAAAACCCACCCATCGCATCGCAAAAAAAAGGCAGAACGCCTCCCCGGCAAACCCTAGCAAAAGCCCCCGTATTGAAAATTCAAGGCCACAATGAGACAACGATACGCCAAACAAGACCATCCTGCTCTACATCAACAGCCGCACACCCCGGCCGACGCTGCCGGTCTCAAACAGTTCCACCAGCCCGGCACCGAGAGCCTCGGCCAGCACCCAGTCGAAACTTAGCCCGTAGAAGTCCTTCCACTTTTTTGTCCGGCTCAGAGGCACGCGTCTGAAGCCCCTCCGGTTGACGCTGTGATTGTGGCCACCAGCACCGCCGCCGGCGCCGCCACCACCACCACCGGCATTCCACCGCTCCCGCAGCGTCGACTCGAGCGTCTCGCGATACGGCGTCCGTGCCAGGATGCCGACCAGGTGCGCCAGCGCCGCCGACACGAGTTTGACAAATGTACCGTGGCCCGGTACTGCCAGCACCAAGTCTTCCGTCGGCACGACGGGCGTTACCTGGTGACGTGGGTGGTAGCCCGCCCGGGCCCCGCCACCGCCCGCTGTGTAGACGGCGCCAAGGCCGCCGACGGCCTCGACGGAACCGGACGCCGCCCTGGCCACCGTTTCGAGGCTCAAGAGCGTCGTGCGGTCTTCGGGCCGCGCAAACACGTCGCCGGTGTCGCTGTGGCCGCTGCGGTCTTCGTCACCGCGCCGATGCGGACCACCACCACCGCCGCCGCCGCCGCCGCTTCCGCTGCGGTGGCCCACCACATTGATGCTGCCGAAGCGACTGGTCGCGGCGCCGTGGCCCACGAGAAAGCCGGCACGCACAAGCTCGTCGACCATGAGGACCGTCAGCTGCGGCGCCGGGCGGCCGCTGATGGTAAAGGCGACCCTGCGCCCGTCGGCTGCGGCTGTGGCTGTTGCGCCTGCTGCGCCTGCTTCGTCGCCGCTGCCTCCGCCTAGCCACGCGACAAACGCCGCCTGGGTATCGTCGCTCAGGGCCTGCGCAGACGGCCCCTCACGCACTAGCTGCTGCAGCGCCGCCACCTCAACGAGCACCTCGCCGAGCGACTCGGCCCCGATGGCCAAGGCACGACGCAAGCGGCCACCGTCGCCGCTGCCCCGGCTGCTGCCGCGCCTATCACTCCGATCGCCTTCCGCTCCCCTTTCACTGATGCCACCGCGGCTGCTGCCGCCGCCGCCACCACCACCACCACCGCCACCGAAAAAATTGCTCGTACCGGCCGCGCCCCGTCGCCACTGCGGTTGCACTACTTTGCACAAGACGCCCGCGCGTACGAGTGTAACGGTTTCCCGCTCGGTGGCCGTGGCGTTTGGCAGCAGTGCGGCGACGTGCGCCGTGGTCGCCAGCGGCGGCATGCGCCGGCGCATGTTGAGCAGCTCGGCGACGCGGGTGCTGTTGCCGACGAAGCCGCCCCGGACGGCAGCGGAGGACGGTGACGGTTGCGCCTCGGTGTCTGAGCTGCTGGCTGTGGCGGCAGCAGCGGCGGCTGAAACGCGCTGGTCGGGGAGCGGCTCAAACATGCTGGCGCGGGCGTAGCGCAGAGCCTGGACGACGTCGCGCAACGACAGGTCGTCGGCGAGCGAGGCCACGAGGCCGCTGTCGATGAGCTTGTCGTTCTCGTCGTCAAAAAAGTCATCCTCCTCCTCCTCATCTTCCTCCTCCTCTTCCTCGCCACCTTCTCCCCTATGTTCATTGCCCGTGTTCTTCGCCGGACCCCGGCTGGCGCCAGGCTTGGTTTGACGGAAGCCAGCCGGCCATGGCGGCGTCGAGGAGGCCGATCGGGCTGTTGGCCGTGCGGCGGTCGTATTGCTGGGTGCGGACGATTTCTGTCTGGCCGGTGGCAGCGGTTTTTTTGTTGTGGGTCTCTTCTTGACACGAGAGCCGCTGAGAATGGCTCGTAAACTCATAATGTCGGCATTGCAAGGAACGGGAAAAAAGACAATATGGCATCGAACAAATAGACGGGAGTTTGATAGTACTGTGACGAATCGCGTTTTATCGTGGGGGAGAGGCGTCGCTTAGTGGGTTCGCCACCGGCCTCGAGCGCCCGAACTGCCATTGGTCAGCCTTGTATTGCCCCTGTAAAAAAAGAACATGTACCTGCAGAACTACTGCCGTAGGCTGGAATGCAACGCCCGGAAGTAGAATATGGCACGCAAGTCATTTTCAAACAAAAAAACCAATGATGCTTTCTCCTGATGAAACTGACTTATTACGTACACTAAATTATCCAATGTATCCCACTCAAAATTGCAACACGTTCTTTTCTTGACCTCCCACAACAATCCATCGGACCGGCCGGCCCGTCTTTCAGGCCTTGGCCGCGGCCAGCTTGGCTTGTTCTTGCTCCTGGAACCATTTTACGCCGCGTCGGATGCCCTCCTCCAGGCTGACAATGGGCTCGTACCCAAGCAGCCGCCGCGCCTTGCTGATGTCGTAGTACCGCGTCATGCACGAGTATATGATGCGCTGGCGGTTGAACGTCGGCGGCCGGCGCAGCAGCGCGAACACGCACTCGCTGGCCAGGCCCAGCAGCACGCCCACCTCGCGTGACAGCACCCACGCCTTGTCCGTGCCGTCCGTGCAGCCCGCGTACTTCCACACCGTCCGCGCAAAGTCCCAAAAGTAGACGGGGCTGCCGTTGGTGATGAGAAAGGCCTCGCCGTCGATGCGCTCGTAGTCGAGCGGCGCGGTCGCGGCGGTCGCCGTGGCGCGCAGCGCGCGGGCCGCCAGCAGGTGCGCGTGGGCCACGTTCTCGACGTAGGTGAAGTCAAACAGGTTGTTGTTCTCGCCGATCTGGACGTTGTGCCGACCCTGTCGGTAGATGTTGATTAGGTGGTACAGGGTCATGGTGTCGCCCTCGCCGTTGATGCCCGACGGCCGGATGGAGCAGGTGAGCAGGCCGGTCTTGGGCTCGCGATCGTTGGCCTCCAAAACGAGTTCTTCCGCAGCGGCCTAGGAGAGGGGACGAACGGCGGGAAGTTGATTAGCATGTTGCACACATACAAACAAACATGACTGCTCGCGACTGAGAAGCCCCGAAAGAAACAAAAAAAAAAACAGAACTAAAAAGCACCTTGGTTTCGGAATAGTACTCCGTTTGCTCTTTGCCGCGGATCACGGGCCAGCGCTCGTCGGCGTTGATCAGGTCCGATTTGTTGTCGGAAAGGATGCTGGCCGAGCTCGTGTAGACGAGGCAGCGCACGCCGGCCGCTTTGCAAGCCGCAACGACGCTGCGCGTGCCCTCGACATTGACCTTGTAGAAGAGCGCGTCCGCGGTCGAGTTCGACGACTGCGCCGCGGGACTGGCCGTGTGCACGACGACATCCGGCGCCGCCTCTTGGAAGATGGCCGCCAGCCGGTCGGCGTCCGTGATGTCGGCGTCAAAGTAGCGCACGCCGTCCGCGTCCGGCCGCCGGTTGCGGTCGCACCGCAGGTCCACAACCGAGACGCCCAACGCCGTGCCCTTGGGTACGTAGTCGCGGACGAGCAGGTTCACGACGTGGTGGCCAAGAAAGCCGCAGCCGCCAATGACCATGACCTTGCCCAAGGAGAGCTGTTTCGCTCTGGATTGTTTGGCCGCCATTTTGCCGGCTTGTTTTTTGCTTCGCCGTTTGTCTGACTGAATTCCTGTTTGGTGAAGAAGAGAGCTATGGGCACAAGAGTGGCAGTTGCTTGCGTTGGACGGGGAAAACAGTGTCCTGTTATTAGCCGTCGTGATAATTGTTGCCCCCTAAATTGATAGGGGAGGCGGAGCTGCTGCTAGAGGGTATGGCGGCAGAAAACGCCCGTTTGGGAAAGAGAAAGCCAATAGTACTACAGCTTAAAAGGCGGTGAAGTGCATTGTCGCAGCTTTGATTGTGATTGGTTGCCTCGATGAAGGCCTGGCCCTGGAATTCGACCGTCCACTGAAATCGCAGCCTACAAGTAGACACGGCGCCTCTGCCCCCATGGGATTGCCCCACGGCGCCATTGTCCTGTCAACCAAACATCACCAACCAGGAAGCGATTTTGGCTGTGTTGTTTTTCTTCATAGGCGCTTTCGCGTCGCCTTCATGTCTTGGTATCATTGTTCATAATTGTGGATTTCTTCTTGAGAATGTATTCTTGGGACGGTTCTCTCGAGGTAAAACCCATGACTTGCCAACATTGTCCTTCTTCGCTTGATATGGCTTCATGAGAGGAGCTGCCGGACGATGAAGATCCTGGTGCACATAGCTGCACCCAGCGCGGCATCCGACGACGCCAAATACACGACGCTAGCGCAAGCGTACGCGGACTTTGAACCGGCTGGGCGCTATGACATCGTCAGCACTGCGCCGCACGGCAGCAGTTGTGAGGGAGAGGACCGGCAACCGGGCGGCCGGCCCCGCGAGACCGGCAGCGGCGGCGTCCTGTCGTTTACAAGCTTATCGTTCGCGAGCGTGTGGGACAATGTAGACTCACCGGGTGTGGCTTCGGTTTCGAGGCTGCGGTGTGCGCAGTCTGGGCTCGCTGGGGGTATCGAAGACGCTGCGGGCCTTGGCCCTACCGTGACCAACCGGTCTGCACAGGAACGGCTCTCGACACGACGACAGCCCTATGTCTCCGCTATAGACGTCATCCCGGACTCCCAGCCGGATAGCGATTCTAAGACGGGAGGGCCCTCTGTGCTGGAGGACGACTTTGACCGCGCTTTTTTTAGATCGGAGGACAGCGCGGAGATATCCGTGCCGAGCGAGGGTGGCAGCGTCGGTGACAACACGCAGGGGAGCGACAGCGGCAGTTTCTTGTTGGGCGTCTTCGCGAAGGATGCACCGAGCCAGGACCTCAGCATGTTCCCGCGCGACGATGAGCCGAAAACCCCACGCAGCCGGAGCCCGTTTCGCTCGCAGGTCTTCTCGTTCCCGTCCTCCTTGCCGCGTTCTCCGCTCTCACAACGGACGGCAAACGAGCGGCAGCCAGCCCAGGCATTCGACGAGGGTGAACCGAAAACCAGCATGGTCTTCTTTGGCTCTGAGGCAGTGTCTTCTTCGATCGTTGTGCCGTCACAGGACAGCCACCAGCACCAGCCGCCTTCGTTCTGCTCAGGAGGCATTCCCTCCTCGTTCCCAGAAGAGGCTGGAAAAGTCGTCAGCTCCGCGGATGACTGTTCTTCTCGGTTGGTCGAGATGCTACCGGCACCGGCGCCTAGGGAAGCCAACGTGCTACGAGCCGACTCCGAGCCGATACACAGGAAGCGAAGCCGGCCCCCGTCGAGAGCCGTTGAAAGCGAGAAGACCCTCGGAAGGCCCACCGGGGGCGATGCGTTGCGGTCTGTGTTTTCGAGGAGCACAAGCGACGTTGTTCTGCAGCACAAGAGGCAAAAGACGGTGGATGATCCTGCTCGCTTGCTACCTGCACTGGTCGACAGTGGTACGAACGCCTGTGAGAAGGGATTGCTTCCCGCAAACGCAGCGACGGAGCTGGCCTCCCAATCGATCGCCCAGTTGCTGCTGCCCTCTTCGTACCCTTCTACCAATGAGCGAGATCCGTACGGCGATACCAGCCTGCGGATTGTGTCGCCCGAACCTCCCATCGCCTGCACCTACGTGGACGCCGCGTCGCTCGTCACCGACAAGCTCGCGAAGCTCGCGCGCGACTTGGACTTGGCAAAACGGTACCGACCGTCCACGCCTGCGTCGACTGGCCACGCAAAACGCCGCCGCACTGTGCGGCCTCTCGAGCGCGGTTCGTGGCGCGTCAACACGTCGAGCTGGCCGCTCGCGCTGCGGCGGCAGGCGTGGGCGTTCCTCGCGGAATACGTCGGCCGCGGCGACGCCGGCTGGAGCGTGTGGTGCTCGCGGGACCCGGCGCCGCACACGTGGTTGCGGCTGCACTGTTTTGCGGCCGTGGCGGGCCACACGTACCTGCTGTTGTACCTGGCCAGCCAGCGGCACGTTCTGCCGACCGGGGCTGTCTGGCTGGATGGGACCTGCACGGCGACGATAACGGTGCCGCCACGAAAAAGACGGCACCACGGCGTAACGGATCTGCTGGATTAAGGAGACGTTGTTTTTTTCCTGGCCTATCCACTTGTTCTGTATAGCCTCTGTGCCGGGATTGGCTGACGGCTTTTTACTTTGCGTTGGTGGGCGTTCTACACGGGGGGGGGGGCGGATTTGCTACTACCAAGGGGTTTTGATGAGCTTACGATGAGACGTGTGGACGATACGTAGTGGCGTTGGTTAAGGCTACGAGTTTTTGAATAGGAGCTGTTTCGAATTACAGGAAACTTAACGTTATTTGCTTTGTCCATCCTCCATCCTTACCGACCATACAGAACTGGGTAATACATAACGAGTCCAGACCCAAACCACCCAAACGCAACAGAACCCCCCGAAAAAACAACAAAAAAGTCAACGCAAAGCAAGGACCCGCGATCGGCAAGGAATACCGTGGAGGGAAAACCAAGCAAAGTAGAAATTCTGCCATCACGAACAAACAAAGGAAAGGAAGGAGGGGGTCATGCAGGCGCGTGCTCAGACGTCAGACATACACACGATAAAATCGTGCATTGGGCTGGGCCGATACAAAATGCCACGCAGAGGAACCTCACGGAAATGCGGACGGCGATCTCTTCACAGGCCGGCCGAAAACGGATTCGACCTCATTCTCGTATCTCTGCGCCTCAGCCTTGGCGCGGGCATCGTATAGCTAGCAAATCGATGTTAGATCTCGCAAGACTGTGTAAACCAAGAAGAAACGGGTCAAAAAAAAAGCCCTAAAGATGCAAGACAAAACGTTACCTGACGCTCAGGAGGAGACAAGCTCTTCCACTCCGCAGCCATCTCCTTCGACGCTTCGGTGACGGGCCGGCCCGCAAACATGCCCGAGTCCCAGCGTGCCTTGGTGAAAATGGCAAACACGCCCTGCGCCCGCTTGGGCTGGCGCTCGTCCGGAATGGTGCGGTGCTTGGAACCGGCAAGCCGGTTGAGGTGCAGGCGGGCGCGGTTGGCCTCGGCAATCGTGCCGACGGGGTGGCTCTCCACCCACGCTTTGTAGGCAATGCGGTTGGATTCGCCGTTTTTCTTGGCCGTGTCACGGAGGCGCTGGACAATGAGGGTTAGCTCTGGCACTTCCAATACACAAAAGCCGGAGAGCTCTTTTTCTTTCTTTCTTACCTGCAGCTCCAACTGCGACAGGCTCTTGAACGACCGGCTCAAATCTGCCATGATCGTCGTAATGGTGCTGCCTTCCGTCTTGGTGCCCTTGGTCTGCTCGGCCACAAAGAGGATCCACGGGTGCTCGGGCAGCTTGCTGGGTTCCTTGAGCAGAGCCGTCTTTTTGAGCTTGGACACCTGGACTTTCTTCTTCTCCTCCGGCGTCTGGGCCTTGCGCGCTGCTCTCTTCTTTGCGGTCGCCTTCTTTGCGGCCGCCTTCTTGGCCGTCGCCTTCTTCGTGCTCTTCTTCTTCTTCTTCGGCGCACCCGCGGCCTTTGTGGCCTTCGGCTTGCGCGTTGCGGCCGCCCGTTGGGGCTTTTCCGCCGCCGCCGCCGCCGCCGCAAAGCCCCGCGCCGGCTGCAGCTGACGGAAGGTGACTACACCGCGCCAGCCCGGCTGCGCGGGGGCGTGCGCACGAGAGACAATCCCGCTAGAGCCCGCTGTGACGGCGAAGCCACGGGCGGTCGTAAGCGTCCGGGCGTTGGCTGCGGCGGACACGCTCGCGCGGAGACCGCCTCTGGCGGTGGCCGGCCGGATCGCAGACCACATTGTATCGTTCCTTGTGGGTTTTGTTGTTGTGATGTTGGTGTCCTTGTTTTGTGTTTGCGCTCCCAACTTTCCAGTGCGTCACACAGCGGTTCGGCTTTTGTTTGGGTAGTCGAGCGACAAATCAGAGATTGAACACAGCTCGCAGGGAAAACGAGGAGGCTGGACAGAAATAGCCCACCGTTTGATCGCGTGTGGGTTTGTTTGGATACGCTGCTGCTCCTTGCGGCAGCAGCTTCCCATCCCCCCTGTTTTAGACCGCGACCACCTTACTTTAAAGTAAGTACCTATACTTACAATATAAGTAACTACATGTGGTAATATCTGTATTAAATACATGCGTAAGCTATGCACGCAAACACGCTAATTGGACTCAGACTAACAGTAGCTGCATTACTCATATTGTCACGGGTTTACGTACTGCCCCATCCGGAAGCAACTATCAACTGCACGTGATTTTACGTCAGATTATGAGTCACGTGTCAGACATAAGTTTTTTCTTGAGCCGCCCGCGGCTGGGGGCATTATCTCTGTTGCGGCATCGTGTCGCCTAATCCTCGCCTTCGATTCTTGTCTTTTATCAACTTCAAAATTGCATGTTTGTTTTGTGCAGGTTTGCCGCGTCAACGCACCTTCTCGCGCCGGGAATGAAAAAGTAGTAGCCTTTACCCAACGTCGAAACCTTTTTGAGCCACTTAGTTCCGCAAAAAAAAGAAGAGAAAGAAAAAAAAGACGAAAATCAGAAAAAGAAAACACCTTCAAGGGAACACAAAACCAATGGCTCGGCCCAGGAACTCACGCTCACCATCTCCCGCAGGTCAACACGACGCAAAACGCGCCCGCAAAGATGACGACAGGCGTGACCGCGGCCGGCGTGATGGCCCGCGCGACGGTCGTCGCCGGTCGCGCAGCCCAGCAGATGTGAGAAGAAGAAGAACCAGCCATCACCGCGGCGACATCGGCCACAACAGCCATGATGAATACCGTGATCTAGAGAAAGTGTCTGACCATGTCGATGTGCAGCGCCGATACCGCGACAGGGACCGAGCCCGCGATCGAAACAGAGACCGCGACCGGGCCGGAGGCGACCGCGGCGGCGGCGGCGGCGGCGGTCGCGATTACCGCCGGGATCGCTCGATAGACCGTGACCGTCGAAACGATGGCTGGCGTGGGTCCGACCACCGGCGGAGGTCGCGTTCCCACTCGCGGTCGCCGGCAAGGCGACGCGACCGCAGCCGCGACGGCCGCGACGATCACAGCTACCGCGGCGGCGCACGGCGCGGCAATTCTCGCGACCGGTCGCGGGGCCGCCATGAAGGCAGCGCCGACGCCGCTTCTCGTAGCAAAGTGACGGCGCCGGTGGCGGACACGTCACTACCGTCCCGACCGTCCGCGATGCCCTCGGCGTCCGCGTCATCAGCAGCGTCCCGGGAAAAGTCCGAAGCGGAGAAGAAGGCCGAGCGTCTGGCAAAGCTCGAAGCATGGAAGAAGCGGCACGAGCAGAAACAGCGCATGGAGAGCGGTGCCGCCGCTGACGCGAAAAGTACCTCGTTGTCTGCCGTGGACGAAAAGGCAGCAGCGAGCGCTTCGCCGTTGGGAAGCGGTGCCACCGCGTCTCCGTCTACGCCTCTGTCCGGAGCGGCCGCACCGGAGGATGCGTCGGCGCCCGAAGCCACATATGCCGGCAAGTTCGACCCGAAAGCGATTGCTAAAAAATCTGCTGCTACTGCTCGGCATCATTTACCAGAGGTGCTTGGATCGGTCGTCATAGGGCAAACCGCAGCGGCGTCGACGGCAGAGAAAACGCCCAAGCCCTTGGCTGCGAAAAAGCCTGCCGCCAAAGGTACGTTGCAGGAACCATTCTGTGTGCCGTCTGGCAGCTCGCGTGAGTTGCATGTTGCTGACGTCGTGTTATTACTTGCAGCGCCAGTATTGTCTACTAGCAAACCATTCAGTGGCTTTGGCTTCAACAAAGGAGCCGCCGATGCGGCCTCCGCCAAGCGCAAGCTTGACCTGGACGACGAGGAAATTTCAAAGCGAAAGCTAGCTAAGCTCCCTGATGTTGTTCTTGAAAACGCTGATGAGACCCCCTTCAATAATGAAAACGGCGAGGACGACGATTCCGACGACGGCAGATTCGACGGAACCGAAGAAGAATTTGCGGCGGCGGCCCGCGCGGCGCGTGAGCGCCGCGACGAACGGATCTTGCAACAAAGCATGGCCATGCAAACGGACGAGCCAAATAGCGACGGCGCTGCGGGTGGCACCGACGAGAATCCGGTTTCTGCCGCGGGAGCAGCAGAACCTGCAGCGGAGCCAGCGGAGGTGACAACGGTGGTGACAGAGGCCAACGAGGCCAACGGCATTCAACCTCCCGCGGCTGCAAAGGCGGTACCAACGCCAGCTTCAAGCGCCATGGAAATCGACGAGAAGCCAACGACCAACGGCAAAACCGCAAAGATACAGGCGAGCAAGCCGGCTCCAGTGCGCAATACAGACATGGATATGGAGATGGACGATGGTGTCGACCCGTTGGATGCGTTCATGGCCCATTTGGATCAGGCACCGGGCCCGCCCGGAAACCTGAAGACCAAACGGTCCGCTGTCGAACCCGAAGCGTACTTTAGCGACGACGAGGATTACTTTTCCAAGGCACAAGACAACCTAGACGCAAGCGCGATCCTTGCGATGGCCGCGAAGAAAAAGAAAAAGGATATTCCCAAGATCGACTACAGCAAAATGGACCTGACGCCCGTGCGCAAGAACTTTTGGGTGGAGCCCAACGAGCTGAGCGAACTCACCGAAGCGGACGTGGCCGAGCTGCGCCTGGACCTCGACGGCATCAAGGTCGCGGGCAAGGACGTCCCCAAGCCGGTGCAGAAGTGGTCGCAGTGTGGCCTCACGCGCCAAATGCTGGAGGTCGTGGAGCGGTTGGGGTACGAAAAGCCGACGCCGATTCAGATGCAGGCGCTGCCTGTCATCATGTCGGGGCGCGATGTGATTGGCGTTGCCAAGACGGGCTCCGGCAAGACCATGGCGTTTTTGGTGCCCATGTTCCGGCACATTCTGGACCAGGAACGCGTACGCGAGAGCGAGGGCCCGATCGGGCTGATCCTCACGCCGACGCGCGAACTGGCAGTCCAGATCCACCGGGACTGCAAGCCGTTTGCCAAGGAGTTCGGCCTGCGCGCCGTTTGCGCGTACGGCGGCCCGCCCATCAAGGACCAAATCGCCGAGCTCAAGCGCGGCGCCGAGATCATTGTGGCGACGACGGGCCGGATGATCGACCTGTTGGCGGCGAACCAGGGCCGCGTCGTGGGCCTGAAGCGGACGACGTACTTTGTGTTGGACGAAGCCGACCGGATGTTCGACATGGGGTTTGAGCCGCAGGTCATGAAGATTTTTGCCAACGCGCGGCCCGACCGCCAGACCTTGCTGTTCTCGGCGACCATGCCGCGCATCATCGACGCGCTCGTCAAGAAGGTCCTACGCAACCCGGTCGAGATCACCGTCGGCGGCAAAAGCGTGGTGGCGTCCGAGATTACGCAGATTGTGGAGATCCGCGACGAGAAGCACAAGTTTATGCGCCTGCTGGAGCTGCTCGGCGACCTGTATGTGGACGACGACGACGTGCGGGCGCTGATTTTCGTGGAGCGGCAAGAAAAAGCCGACGACCTGCTGCGGGAGCTGCTGCGCAAGGGCTACGCGTGCATGTCGCTGCACGGCGGCAAGGACCAGATCGACCGCGACTCGACGATTTCGGATTTCAAAAAGGGCGTGTGCCCCGTGCTCATCGCGACGTCCGTGGCCGCGCGCGGGCTCGACGTGAAGCAGCTCAAGCTCGTGGTCAACTACGACGCGCCCAACCACTTGGAGGACTACGTGCACCGCGCGGGCCGCACGGGCCGCGCGGGCAACACGGGCACGGCCGTCACGTTCATCACGGAGGAGCAGGAGAACTGTGCGCCGGGCATCGCCAAGGCGCTGGAGCAGAGCGGCCAGCCCGTGCCGGAGCGGCTGAACGAGATGCGCAAGGCGTGGCGCGAAAAGGTGAAAGCCGGCAAGGCCAAGGACCAGTCCGGGTTTGGCGGCAAGGGCCTGGAGAAGCTGGACAAGGACCGGGAGGCGGCGCGGATGCGGGAGCGGCGGACGCACAAGGCGGAGGGCGACGACGAAGACTTTGACAAGGAGACGGCCGCCGAGGACGACAAGAAGAAGAAGACGGCCTTGTCGCTGGCGCAGTCGGCGGCGTCGGCGATCGTGGCCCGGGAGAACGGCAAGGCCGCCGCGGACGGCGGCGAGGTTGGCGGCGCCGGCGGTGCCACCGGCGTGGCGGGTGCTGCTGCAGCAGTGGCAGCGGGTGCAGCGGGTACAGCGGGCGGCAAGGGCGCGCTGGAAAAAGCCGCCTCGGCCATCAGCGACATCAACGCGCGGCTGGCGCGGGCGGGCCAGCTGCGGCCGGGCCAGTCGATCGACAACAAGGGCCCCGACGCGGGCGCGTTCCACGCGACGCTGGAGATCAACGACTTCCCGCAAAAGGCGCGGTGGGCGGTCACGAACCGGACCAACGTGGCTAAGATCCTCGACTCGACGGGCACGTCCATCACCACCAAGGGCACGTTCTACGCGGCCGGCAAAGAGCCAGCGCCGGGCGCCGAGGCGAAGCTGTACCTGCTCATCGAGGGCGACACGGAGGTGGCGGTGGGCAATGCGCTGACGGAGCTGACGCGGCTGTTGCGGGAGGGCACCGTGGCAGCGGCCGACGCGGAGAGCCGGGCGCCTGCGAGCGGGCGGTACACCATTACGTGACCGGTTTTGGGTTTCTGGTTTGCACTTGGTTCTGTTGTTTCTTCTTTCGTTCATCCCGGGAAGCGATTAGTGTGACATGGTTGGGCTTTGTTTTTCTAGGGGGGGAACTGCGGTTCTTTGTATGGAAGACTGATACATCGAAAAAGACAAAACCGTGATGAAATTTTGAGAGCATATTTACACGCTAGAAACTAAAGACGCCCCTCAAACCGGATATCCACAAAATACAATTGCTGGTCTACCTTTGTCTAGTTGTGGCTCGCCGCCTCGGCTGCCGCGTCCATCTCGCGCCGCCGCACTTCGGCGTCGCTGGCCTTTTTCAACGTGTCCAGGCGGCTCTCGCGCCGTTGGGCCTCGAGCTTGCTGCCGAGCTTGCCGGTCGTCTTGGGCGTGTTGCGGGCCTTGCAAAAAGAATGTCAGACAATACTGGGAACAGGACGAGGAGGGAATGCAAAGACGAAACACACTTCTGCTGCGGCAGCTGCCCGCCTTTGGGCATCGGCGGCGGCGGCGGGGTCCGACGAAGCCCCGGCCCCGGCGCCACCGCCAAGTGTCCGTGCCGGTCCACCCACACGGGGCGGGACTGGCGCGGTCTTGGGTGTTTTCTGTGTCGAAGCGGCGCCGGCGGGAATGGGCCGGGTGCCTTCGTCGCGTGCCGGTCCGGCGCCGGCGCTGCCGAGTGTGCGGCCCGGCCGGGCAAAGGCGTCGTCTGATTTGTCGACGGAGCCACACAGGTTGCCCATGGCAGGAAGGAAGGTGGGGGAAGGGGTGGCAGGCGGAGACGAATATCCCGACGAAAAGGCGGTCAACTGCTGGCTATCTGCTGGCTACCAAAGACGGGGGCCGACGTTCTGAAGCCGAAAAGATGAAAAAGGATCCGGCTCGTGGTTCGCAGCTGTCTGTCGCTGCCGCTGGTACGAGATCGTCGATAGAAGTACACCTGAAGAAAAAGAAGACAAAGAAAACACCGAAGGAAATGCAAACACACCAATGGAATGGCTTTCACATGGTCACCGTTGAGGGTCTGTTGCGGAAGACAAAAAAACAGCCGGCGCGGCGACCTTGCTGTTGGCGGAAGAAAGCCACGCAACCAGCATGCCGACCCCTCTTTTTGCAGGTAGCTCCATTGCGCGCCCCAAGGCAGCGCGGGAATTCTGCCGGGCCAAATGGCGCTGCCGCCTGGCTCACCGCCTACCAAGACTGTCGTCATGAGTCAGCAAGCCTGTGGGCGTTCATGTGAAGCTCTACAAGAAGACATCAAGACAAGGTCGTTGTGTGATTGAGGCGAGCAGATTAACTTCCCATGGTGACTCATTTGATTTTTGTTTTACTCAGTTGGATGTAGATACTCTGATCGAGCGGTTTACTTGAACAGGATGGTTGTCTGCAGTGACGCCGCGTTGGGGTTGCTCTCACTTGGCTAGCTGGACGACGACAACGACAAAGACGGTGTCCCAAGGAAAAGCATTTACGGCAGGGTACTGGTTGCCTGGCGTCTATTTTTATTTTATTTCATTTCTCTGCCAGGTACACCAACCATCAGTCACTCTAGTCCGGCCAACGACAGCCTTGAACGGTGTATTCCTCACAGCCTTCGAATGAGGTCAGATTCTTTGGTCTGCTCTCCACGTTATTCACGTGCCTTGTCTTATTGTTGTGTTATATTTTCATGTGGTTTTGTCTATTTTGTTGCGTTTTTTTCCCTCCTTGATCTCTTCAACAACTCGCTTTCGTTCTGGGCAGACAGCGATGGAACGATATAAGCAGAGTCGGAAAGAGAAACGACAGCAAGACAAGCCCTCGACCAGCCTTTGCAGAACAAACAGCCTCGCTCGCAGAGCCCGAAAAAGAAACCAAAGCCTTGCAAAGTCTCATCTGAGGACTGCCGAGGCGTCCAATGTGGCGTGGTGGCTACGGCCCCTGGCGTGCCTGACGGCAACGCCGCTGTGCACCCCACGCAGTTACGAGTATTACGCCGACTTGCGGCGCGGCTCCATGACAAAACAACGCGTTTACAACTAAATAAAAACGTAATTTTTGTAATTTTACTTGCGCCGAAGCGCGGCCACAGCGCAGTCCAAGGTGTTGACGTGCTTGCAGGTTGATCCTTGCCACAAGTCAGTCGTCGTGAAGCCTAAGTGAACTGCTATCTTTCGAGTTGCTACCAGAACAAAATAGATACAGTACAGTAAAATCCACTTGTCATGGCAACAGACCAAAGACCGGAAACAAGCCCAACTCGGACGAAATTAAAGCCAAAAAAGAGAAACAAAAAAAACCTGTCCTCGGCCGGTTTCCGGTCGTGGCAAGAAATCTCTTCCTCAACTCGCCGTCTCCGCTCGGAGAAATGCCAGAAAGTGGTACGAACAGATGTACTCCGTACCTACACAAAACCCGCTTTGGCCCGTGTTGTTCGGTAAACCATTCTGCAGCCAAAACTACAGGTGGCCAATATATGTACGGAGCAAAGCCAAGCGCGAGAGTAGAATGGCTGCGGCCGCGCGCGCGTTGTGCCTTTTTGGGTCCGCAGGGCCATCCGGGTTCTCACTTTTGTGTTTTTGGCCTGCCCGCCGCTCTTTTCTTAGGGGCCAGGCCTCTCGTGAGCCTCGTCCCTCGTCTCGGCCGCAATCGGACCAATCAGCGCCGTCGCAAAGTTGCCAAAGCGGAGACTTGTACGAGGTTTGGGTGGTGGTAGTGGGGGGCGCCGCCGCCGCCCTTGTTCCAGGACTAAGAATGACGTTCGCTGGATAAACGGGCGGCCCCTCCTGCCTGAGAGTAATAAGCCTTTCCTTTTTTTTTTACTGACAAAGGTACCAAAATTTTTTAGTTAGTGCTTTCTTCCAGCGCAAAAAGAGTGGGGGCTACCTGTTGTAAGAGGGCTGGAAAGAAAGAAAGGCAGGAGGGACCGCGCCGTACTTGCCGCTGCGCAAAAGTTTCGCAGAGACCTAGGCTTGGTTTTTTTTTCTTCTTTGTCCCGGGCTTCTTCCATTTCTTTGGATGGACAGGCAGTGTCGTCCGTCCCTTCCCTATTTGCGTGTCAGACTATAATCACACAATCTCGTGAGCGCAACTTCCTCTGATTCAACTCCTTCCCTTATTTCTTCTTCAACCCTTCCATCCAACCAACTTCGTGACCAAACCCAGAATATAGTGTGTGCCTCTTCTCCTGGAGTTCTCCTGGAATTCTCCAATGACAAGCGTCCTCTCGCCAACTCCATAGAGCGATATGGCTTGCGAGCAGCTCGCCTGCGAATCCTGTTCTCACTGAATTTTTTTTTTCTTATTTCGGGAGTCTTCTCTTTTTTTTGCTTTCTTTTTCTTATTTTTCTTATTTTCCTTATTCTTTCTTATTTATCTTTCCTTTGGCTTACATCTTGGGCCTCCGTTTCTCACCTTACGCGTCACCTTGCCCTTCTCACTTGTTTTCTTTTTCTTTTCTTTCTTCTTCATATTTCCTCTCTTCTCCTCCGTCTTCATTCTCACGCATCTCTGGCATATCTTCCACCACCATGGATGACACCAATCCTCGGCATCCGCGAGCGTCGATGAGCTTTCCGTATCTTGATCAGTTCTCGGACGGCCTCTACTTTGGCGGCCAGACGGTTCTTGACGTCGACGTTGACGATGCCTGGAAGCTGTTTGGCTTGCAGAGCCCGCACTGCATGAGCCATGACCCGGCTTTTGGCGGCTTCCGCAGCGCGCACGACGACCTCTGCGCCGTCCACCCGCCGAAAGGCGCCGCGAACGCTGGTGGCCATGCCGGCGGTCCAGGTTACGGACACGGGCACGGGCACGGCCACGGCCACGGGCACAGCTATGCTGCCAGCACAGCCCACTCGTCGCCTTCGCACGTGCTCTTCCACGGCCGCCCGTTCGATCCGTCTCCGCCAACGGGGACGGCCGAGCAGCAGCCACAGTTGATGCATGGCGTGTCGGCTTCGCAAAACAACAACAACAGCAACAACAACAACAACGACAACTCCAGCGGGTTCAATTTGATGGACGCATTTCCCGCGAGCACCACCGGCTTGCCGCAAAGCGCCGTGTCTGCGGCCGTTGGCTCTCCCTTTGCCCATGTCGACGCCAGTGCGGCGACCACCCCCGGTGGCTTTTTGGCGCGTCTCGGGCAGGACGGCCTGCCCGACCGGTTGTCGGATCTGTCTTCGCCACCGTTGACGATGCAGAGCCGGAACCACGACGGGCTGGACGAAGACGACGTGGAGTCCACATGTGACAGCGAGTGCGATGTTGGCGAGATTTGCCACGACGTGACCTGCCATGAAGACCCGTCGGCTTGCTGTGAGGACGAAAGCTGTCTGGACAAATGCTGCGAGCCCGCCGCCACCTGCGACCTAACGTCCGAGGATGCTATTGCGGCCGCCGCCCTCGCTTCGTTTGTTGACCAGAACCTGCATCTGCAGCAAATACACCGCCAACAGCAGCAGCAGCAACAGCAGCAACAACAGCAGCAGCAGCGGCGGCAGCAACAATATCAGCAAACGCAGCACCAACAGCAGCAGCAGCCGCCGCCGCCGCCGGCAAAACGGCGGAAACAAAGCAACCAACAAAATATGTTGACAACCTCACCATCTGGCCTTTCCACGTCGCATAGCCACCACGACTTCGGCGGCGACCACCAAGGCCTTTCCTCTACCACCACCCCCTCTGGCTTGCAGATCAGCATGGGCCCGGACATGTGCATCAGTCCACAGTTTTTGATGAACTACCAGCACTTGCGTGAGGCACACAACCCGTTTCAGCCGACGTCCTGCACGGCCCCGTTCTGCCCTGTGGAGGATCCAAATTTCTACCAAGAGTGCCACATCAAGCACATGTTTTTGCCCGAGGGGCAGCAAGGCGGGTTCTTTGACAACATTGACTTGAGCTTGATGATGGACGCCAGCAACAGCAACAGCAACAGCAACAACAATAACAACACTACCAACAACCAAAGTTTCGGCCAAAACCACAGCCACAACCACAATCACCTCTACAACCACGCAGGCACCGTCGAATGCAACGCCAAGTTTTCCAATAGCGAGGCCATGATCCAGCATCTTTGGAACGAGCACCGTGACAGCCTGAACCTGTTCCAGTTTCCAAGCACCCAACAACAACAACAGCTCCAGATGGACCAAACACCGCCCTTGACTTCGTCCGCGGCGTCGTCGGTGTCGCTGTCGTCGCAAGACCTAGCCAGGACGCCGTCGTTGGTGGCCTCGATGCAAGACACAGGCTCGCTGGCTCTGTCCGGCGCATCGACGCCGTTGGCCACGCCCAGCGGCTTTGGACGCAAATTCAGTGCAGCAGACGATGCAAAAGCAGACACTGCAGAGGCTCTGCCAACCGAGTGTGCCACAGAGGGCCATACCCACACACGAAAAGCAGGACCAAAGCACGACCACAACCAACACGCCGAGCGCCAGAGCTTTGAGTGTCTGTGGTGCGATGCCGTCGGCGGCCAGCCCTGCAACCAAGTGTTTGAGAGCGCCAGCGACCTCCATAAGCATGTTCTAGCGACACACACGCATCTGCTGAAGAGGGACGTCGGCGGCACGTACTCGTGCGGCTGGCTTGGCTGCACACGGCGCGACGGCGAAGACAAAGGCGGCTTCGCCCAGAAAAGCAAAATCGACCGGCATATGCAAGTCCACACAGGCAGTACGTTTTTCGAGTGTATTGATTGCGTTTTTTTAGCGTTTTTTCATCTCTCCAAAAAAAAAACGACCGTATATACTGACAATGCAGACAAACCCTTCTTCTGCGACATTTGCCACCAGTCGTTCTCCGCCAACCAAGCTCTTCTCCAGCACAAGCTTATCCACGAGGACAGCAAGCCGCTTTCATGCGACATATGCGGAAAGACCTTCCGGCAGCACAGTGCACTGAGTACGTATCCATCAGACAAGTTTTGATTTTGTGGTTTTTTGATTGTTTGGTTTAGAAGCCCTTTAACTAACCCGCGTAGCTATGCATGTTCGCACACATACAAAAGTGCGGCCGTTGAAGTGTCCCTACTGTCAAAAAGAATTCAGCGAGTCGTCCAACCTGTCCAAACACAAGCGCATCCACACGGGCGAGGGCCAGTACGACTGCCAGTTTCCGGGCTGCAAACGCACGTTTCACCGGAAAGACCAACTGCGCAGGCACATGGCACACCACAGCCGTGTGCCGTCAACGACGCCTCCAAAGACGATGTCGGAGTAGCGTTCGCTACACAGCTTGAAGATCCATATGTCTCGTTGCTGCATGAACTGGACGACGCATCTAAAAATGGGGGAAGACGACAAAATCCTGGCGAAGCTTTCTTTTCTCCTTGATTAAATACCCTGCACTGCCTTTTTTTCCTTCTCTGCACCCTTTTTTTGTACTGGGTGATTTATTCTACTTTTTTTCATATACGTTATTTTCTGGTTCGAAAGATATGCAACGTCTACAAGTTGGGCGCATATTTTGGGACAGAAAAACAGTGTTCATAAGAATGAACGAGAAATGCATACAATGAACGGGGTTGCGGTTTGCGGTTGTTATGGAACACACAGGGGTCGGGGATGGGGAAGGGGAAGGGGAAACGGGTTTCGGTTTATGATTTTATCTGTTTCTTGAAAAACATGAAAAGCAAAACATAACTCATCAATCTATGCCAAAAGCGCTGTGGTCTTTTTTTTTTAACTTTTGAATACATTCCCACGGAGACAACACAATAACACAAGAGACCACATCTGTGTGTCGAAAGGACGTTTTGTTGCGTCACGAGATCACTTCAAGAGACAAAACGGTTGTTAAAAAATTTGCGCTGTTTTTATTCCATGTTAGATGCTTGTTTTCTGCCTGTCCCGGCGAGAAAACACGTAATGTAGCCGGCACCCGATCTTTTGCTCGTTCTTTTCTCCCGGCTGGTTCATGCCAAGGTGACGAAACCAGAGATGAGTCTTTTTTCTTCTCGCCCGTTTTCGAAGGGTTTTTTTTCCCTTTTATGTTGTTCCATCCAAATGCTGGACTCCCAAGAACCGTGGAAAGAAAAAAGAAAAGAAGAAACAAGAGACAAGTGAAGCCAGATCAAGCTCCCTAGAGAGAGAGAAAGCGACATCCGTCTCACAATCTCTCTCTCTCACCTCAACACGCCAATTCCACAACTTGCGTCCCACCCTTTTCCCACGACACTCCGTCTACGCCGCCTTGACGGCGAACGTGCGCTGGGGGAAGTGCGACTGCCGCTTCTTGGTCTTGGTCAGCGTGCGCGCGGCGTCCTCCTTGGACAGCCGCCGGCGGATCGCGCGGGTCTGCTTCGGCCGCAGGTCGAGCGGCAGGTACTTCTTGTTCTTGTAGAAGAGGCGGAGCTGGGCGCGCTGCTTGGCGTTGATGATGGTCAGGACGCGGGCGATCGACTTGCGGACGTCGTGGCTGTGTTTGTTAGCGGCGTGTGTACGATTGGGAAACTTGATTTTTTTTTAATAGAAAAAAGGAAGACATACATCCGGTTCAGCTTGGAGCCCGACGAGGTGATCTTCTGGATGCGCAGCTGGCCGAGCTCGGTCTTGAGCTCGGCGAGCTGCTTGACGAGCTCGTCCTTGCTCTTGGGCCACAACTGGCCGGCCTTGACCCTGCTGGTGGACTGCACAACGAAACGCGTTAGTCCAAACCCAAGACAAACAATTTCCACCGCAAAGCAGCCCAAACTGTGCCGTCGCGTGACTCTCTCTCGATCGCCCGTCGTCGAAGCGCTCGATTTGTCGTTTTGTCGTTCGAATCGTTTCGCTCTCGTGGGTTGTCCTCTCCATCGCCCGCCCACGTTACCCGTTTCCGTTGGCTCGTTTCCCCTGCCAAAGCGCTTCTCTTTCAAACACGTTCATTTTTTTCAAGTCGTTTTCTCAAGTTCGAGACGTCGTAAGGTTCTTGCATCGATGGCGATACGACGAGAGGGAGAGGAGAGAGGCACGCGAAACGGCGTCTTCCCACACTCTTCTACCACCTTTCCCATCCCTCTTCAAGGATGTCCCCCAGCTCATTAAAAGCAAAGCAAACATACCATTTTTATGAGAACGAAAAAGGACGAAGTGAAGGACGGTGTGTGATGTTGTTGTCGTTGGGTGTCGAGAGAGTGTTGTCGTCGTTGTACACGGAGATTGTCGAGACGCAGCAAAAAAAGGAAAATGTTCTAATTGACCTCGAATTTTTTTTTTCCTGGGCTAGAGGGAGACGGTAGGGTGGCTCTCCACTGGGGCCAAAGCGAAGAGGGGAGGGGGGGAAAAATTCTAGGGCCGACTAACCCTACGAAAAGAAGTCATGGGTGTTTTGGCCAAGTTGTCGGTTAGTCATTATAGTCACGTGTAGAGAAAGGCCAACCCCGGAACAAGCGAGGCTCCGGATTCCGTTGCATTGCACCGCCGCAAGAACGCCAAGTCTCCTGTGGCGTCATGTAAGCATATGCACTCCCAAGGCGAAGGGGATAGATCACCCGCCGAACCGTTGGCATGCACGGTTCGTTGCCGTTACATTGAACCCTTCGTTCTCGTTTTGTTTCCCGCCTCGACGCCCTCTTGCTGAACGAATCCTCAACGTCGCGAGTAATATTTGGTATGCTTTTCTTGCCGGGTTGTCATGGTCCTGGTTATTGCCAGCGTTGAAATCCGCCGAGAAAGAAACGAGTCGCCATACGAAAGATAGATTCATTCCCGACGGTGCCGATCAACAACTAACCCCCCTTCCCCGGACCCAGCCAACCTTGCTCTTCTCTTTTCTGCTTCATTTTGGCCTGCCCAGCTATGGCGGCTGCTAGTGGTAACTCGGGCTGGACCCAGCTGCGGCAGCAAGTGCGGACGTTGGAAAGCCAAGTACGTCGTCTTTGCCTGGTCCAATTTGTTTTATCCCGAGACGTAGAATGGAAGAAAGGAAAGAAGATCGCTTGCGGCTAACAAATTGTCACAAGACTGAAAACCACCTTCACACATACTCGCAATTCTCGGCGGCGTCAACATTACCGCTTACACCATCAGAACAAGAGCTGCAAACAGAGAGAAAGCTGGAGGACATCTTGGCAAAGGTAATGTGTGATGTGTGACGGATCAACCGTTGTTGCCTAGCGAACAAGACTCTTTTTTTAGAGGTGTGCTGACTCTTCTTTTCTCCTCTTTCTAGAGAGACACGCTCATCCGCCAACTTACCCGCCTGCTCGACTCCGACCCCTCCCTCACGGCCTCGGCCGTCAAGCAGAACAACCTTGCGCTCCTGCGCGAGAAGCACGACGAGCACCGCCGCGACCTGGCCCGCCTCAAGGTCCAGCTCAACCACGCCCGCGACCGCGCCAACCTCCTGGCGCACGTCCGCGACGACATCAGCGCCCACCACCGGGCCAACGGTGAAGCGGGCGGAGGAGGCGGCGGCGGCCGCGGTAGCGGTGACGTCGACCCGGGGGCCGCGGAGGCCGACTACATGCTGGGCGAGCGCGGCCGCATCGACCACAGCCACGACATGGTCGACAGCGTCCTGAGTCAGGCGTACGCGGTCAACGAGAGTTTTGGGCTGCAGCGCGACACGCTAGCGAGCATCAACCGGCGGATCACGCTGGCGGCGAGCCAGGTACCCGGAATCAACACGCTTATTGGCCGGATCTCGACCAAGAAGCGCCGGGACGGCATCATCATGGGGTCGTTCATTGCGATGTGCTTTCTCTTGTTCTGGTTCTTCCTGTAAAGGACGCTACGCAGACTCGAGCAGGAAGGAATGCCCGACTACGAGAACGCAGGGAGAAACACGATGAGAGCCGTTTTTTTCTCACCTCGTTCTCCATTTATAAATACACACCATGAGCCAGCGGTGCGTTGCAGAGAGCGTTTGTCTTTTGTTCTTGTTAGGGTTGCTTCCTTCTCTCCTATTTCCTAAGAGCGGGATTGTTCGTCGGCGTTTATGACGGGAAAACAGCAAAGGGCGCATGAGTTTGTCTCCAAGACTGGTTTGCTTTTTTTTTTTCTTTTTTTGTCGTTCGCATGTACATTAATGGTAGCGACTTTGTGTCTTGTTTATATACTACAATCATGGGGGGTATAAGCTGAGATGAAGAGAAGAACAAGTGCTCAAGAATGTCCATGCTCTCTCTCGCCGGGCCATAAATGCCACTGCCATCATGCTTTGGGCCGTGGTTTCTCTGCCTGTACTGTACTACTCGGTGCCCCTTTTGGTGGCTGCAACCTCGCGTCCGCCGCCTCGGCCAGCAGCCGCTGCACGCCTTTGACCAGGCTCTGCCGCTCTTCCGGCTCGCTTGGCCCGCTGCCGGCCCACCGGATGCGACAATTCCGGTCCACCAGGTACACGTAGCCGACCTTGCTGTTGAGCACGCCAATGCTCTCGCGGATGTCGTCGCTGAGGCCGCGCGTCACCAGCAGGTAGCGCGCCCAGTCACGCTCGGCAATGCGCCGCCGCAGCGACCCGCGGAACCGCCGCACGAGCCACGCGCGCAGCGGGTTCTCCTCGACGTTGATCTGCACGAGCTGGACGCCGCCGGGCTGGCTCGCGAGCAGATCGGCTAACGCCGGGTTGGCTTCGGGCGACACAAAGGTGCGCACCTGGTTCTCGGCCCAGAGGCTGCTGAAAAGCGCGACGACGGAGACGGGGTGCTGCGCGAGCAGCGGCGTCGTGTCGGTCTGGTCGTGGGCGGCCTGGGCCTTGTCGGCGGCCAGGAGGCACTGGCCGACGAGGTTGGGGAAGTAGAGCGAGACGTCGGCACGGAAGAGGCGCGGCGGGGCCAGAAAGGTTTTGCCCTTGTGAAACTGGAGGTTGGACCAGTCGCGGAAGTAGGGCTTGACGATTTTGCTCTTTCTAGACGATGAAACAGCAAAAAGAGAGGGAGGTTAGACATTGCGTGGCCACAAAAAGGGCGTGAAACCATGGCTACATCGTTGAAGTTCAAAAAACCTACAACTCCTCGCGTCGCACAAGATGTTTTTCGTAGTTGACAAAGTCGTCGCGCCGCTGACGCAGCGAGCGCGTGTCGATGCCGCTGTTCTCCCCCGGCAGCGGCGGCAGCGGCATGCCGATGGGCCGCGAAAGGGCCGTCGGTGTGAACTCGTTTGTGCGCTTTCCGTAGGAACGCGGCGCATTAGCGAGCGGGCTCGGCAGTTGCGCCGCCACGGGAAGCGCTTTCGTTGCCGCGCTGGATGTGGATGGGGATGGTGATGCGGCTGTGGACGTTGGAGCTGTCGTCCTTGGTGGTGGCGCCGGCTTGGCGTCGGACTGGCGGAAGCGGGATGAGGCGGTAAAGGCGCGCCATTGGCACCGGAGGCAAGACGTGGCAACAGCAGTAGCGGTCGTAGACGCGGTTGATAAGAACGGAGACGAAGAGCGCGAGAAGGAGGAATAAGACAATCCCTCCAACTTCGAAGAAAGACGGGCCGGCTTTTGTCTTGACAGACCAGCCATGCCTATCCGCTGCGTGGCCATTGCGGTCGCCGAAGTTGAGAAAACAGTATCCAAACAAGCCAAAACGGATTGGCAGCAGCATCTTCCGGTAAAGAAAACTGATGGGCGTTGGTGATGCTGATGCTGGCGATGTCTCTTCACCCGTTTCAAAGTGAACCGTTCACGAGAAATTTCTGCCGCAGGAAACCATCTAGCAGTTGGACACACCGCCTTTCCCTTTTTGGTTACGTGCTGGCATGTTGCAGGGGGGAAAGAGCGCTAGCCCTTTCCCCTCCCCCATCGGATATGAGCGTGCTTCCCCTGGAACCGATAACGTTTGTGCCGAGCACACGCCAAAAATTACAGGGGAAGGCGCGGCTATCCGCGGCGCTGACTTACCCCGAGTTTCAATTGATCGGCTGAGCACCAACGTCACTGCCCTGAAAGGCCGGGCCGCCGAGATGCGAATAAGCCGCGGCCAGCCACCAGTGTTTACCTTTCCCATTTTGGGGAGGACGAGAGACATTGAGGAGAAGGGACAAAAAAAAGGAATTGAGAGCAGTTCCAACACGTTCCTAAGATTTGTCGGCAGTGTTTTTCTTTCTTATTTTTTTGTTTTCTGCTTCTCTATTTGTTTGCCGTCTTCCTCGTCCGGTCCATCCCATCCTATTCAACACATCATGTACCTTCAACGGAGCTGCCGCGGTATATTGCTGCGTCATTCGTCACGCCGGTTATTGCGGACGGCCGGCAGAGGTGGCCAATCCGTTCCGTTGGTAGCGGAAGCGACGGCGAGAGCAGTATTAGGTAGACAGCCGCCTACGGAAAACCCGGTCGGTCGTTTGTCGAGATGGCCTGGCCATGTGCGGAACTTCCACGCCTCGAGCCGGCTGCAGGTGATAAAGCCGGTTGTCTTGGCCGACATTGGCGAAGGTAAGCTCGTCCTGAAGAAAGAGAGCGGTCTGTTTTGGGTTGTTTTGGTTGAAATGGGGTGAACCTGCGACTGATGGCGAGCCTCGCTGGCAGGCATTGTCGAGTGTGAAATCATCCAGTGGTTCGTCCAACCGGGCGCGCGTGTCGAGGAGTTCTCTCCGCTGTGCGAGGTGCAGAGCGACAAGGCCTCGGTCGAGATCACGAGCCGATTTGCCGGCGTCGTCCGGAAGCTGCACTACGAGGCCGGCGAGATGGCCAAAGTGGGCCAGCCGTTTGTAGACATTGACATTCCCGACGAGGTTGGCGCGACAGACACAGCGTCTGCGCCGGAACCTACACCCGCGCCCAGCACGCTGGGGGCAGACGAAACGAGCGCAGGCCAGCGCAGCGACGTGGATGCACCGACGCAGCAGCCGATGGACGCACACGGCGGTAGCGCCGGCGTCGCGGCTACCGAAGCGCCGACAGGAGCTGCAGCCGGGAGCGACGAGACAGCCGCCATAAAAAAGAAGTTCGCCGGTTCTTCGTTGGCCACGCCAGCTGTCCGGCACCTCTCCAAGGAGCTGAACCTGGACATTACGCAAATCGACGGCACCGGCAAGGACGGGCGGGTGACCAAAGACGACCTATATCGCTTTGCCCAGGAGCAAAAGGAGAAAGCGCACGCGGCAGCAGCAGCACCCTCGGTGGCGGCGACGGCTTCGTCATCCGCATCGCCGGCACCGTCCTCGCTGTCTTTCTTCGGGGCCGCACCCCGTCCGGCCATCGCGGCGACGGTAGATGCCGAGGACGCTGCCCAGCAGGAAACACCCGTGCCGCTCGGCGGCACCCAGCTGCAGATGTTCAAGGCCATGACGCGGTCGCTGACGATTCCGCACTTTTTGTACGCGGACGAGATCGATTTTACGCAGCTGCACGGCCTCCGGAAACGGCTGAACGCGGTGCTGACACGGTCGGCGTCAGCGTCGGCGTCGGCAGTGTCTGCCGACGGCAACACGGCAGCGGTGACCAAGCTGTCGTACCTGCCGTTCGTCATCAAGGCCTTGTCGATGGCGCTGCACCACTACCCTGTGATCAACGCGCGGGTGGACGTTCCGGACCCCGCCGCCAATAGCAACAACAGCAACAACAGCAACAACAAACCCCGGCTTATCTACCGTAGCCAGCACAACATTGGCGTGGCCATGGACACGCCCAGCGGCCTTGTGGTGCCCGTCATCCGCAACGTGAACGCGCGCAGCGTGCTGTCGATTGCGGGTGAGCTGGCGCGGCTGCAGGGGCGCGCGAAAGCGGGCAAGCTCACGCCGGCCGATCTGCAGGGCGGCACGATCACGGTGTCGAACATTGGCAACATTGGCGGCACGTACCTGAGCCCGGTCATGGTGGAGCGCGAGGTGGCGATTTTGGGCATTGGGCGGGTGCGGACGGTGCCGGCGTTTGCCGACGACGGCGACGCGGATGCCGGCACGACCGACGCAGACGGGCCGCTGCGGGTCGTCAAGCGGCACGTGTGCCACTTCAGCTTCAGTGCGGACCACCGCGTGGTGGATGGCGCGACGGCGGCACGAGCGTTGGAGATTGTGCGGCAGTTGGTGGAAAAGCCGGACGTAATGGCCGTGCAGTTGCGGTGAGCTACGTGGGTTGGGAGGCGAGGTGACCTGTATAAAGTTTGAGGAGGCAGTTTGCGCACCGTTTTGCATATTATCATAGATTTTTGCATGCTATCGTTTTTGTAGAAGCAGAATAAATCACGTTTTGAAGGAAAACGGTCCAAAACATCCGTATATCAAACAGGGCTCGACGAGAAATTCGTCTCGTGATAATCATTCCAGCTCCTTCATGACTATGTAGTTATTTCAGAAAGAATACGTAAAAAAAGGCAATGTATTGATATCTAGAAAGCGTCGCAATACAAGTAAATCGACCAAAAAGAAAAATCAAAGAAAAACAGCTCGAGACGCCGTGTGCTGCGAAAACATGTTCCCTTCTTTAGAAAAAAGCTCAACCCAATATTAGCACGACAATGATGTCCAGGACTTTTCTTCGCTTGTTCGCTTTGTTTGCTTCTCCTCGGCAGCAGCCTCCGAGCTGTCGTCCATCATGCACCCCGGCGCCCAGCCAAAAAAAAAGAAAAAAGAAAAAGAAACACAGAACGCACAGGACAAAAAAAGACCACAAAAAAGAACATCCACCACTCTTTCTTCTTCCCCTCTTCGCAACGCTACGCCTTTGCGTTTGCCTCTGCTTTCTCCTCCTCCTTTTCCTCCTCCGCCTGGATCAGCGCCCGCACCTGCTGCAGAATGTCCACCTGCACGGCCTCGAGCGGCCGCCCCACGTCGATGCTGATCACGTCCGTCTCGTCCGGCTGCGGCGGCTCCAGGATGTCCAGCTGGCTCTGCACCATCTGCGGGCCCATGTAGTGGTCCTTGCGGCTCGCCACGCGCTGCAGCAGCACGGCCGGGTCGGCGTACAGGTAGATGAAGTGCAGGCTGACGCCCGACCGGAAGTAGGGCGCCACGCGGATGACGTCGCGGTACTTGCGCTTGAGGGCCGAGCAGGTCAGCACGACCTCGTTGCGGCCGTCGCCGAGCTGGCGCACCGACTCCTCGCGCAGGGCCGTGAGCCAGTCCCAGCGGTCGGCGTCGGTGAGCGGGATGCCGGCGCTCATCTTGTCGATGTTGGCCTTCGGGTGAAACTTTTGGGGGTTTCGTTAGCCATATTTTTTTTCTTTTTTTTTCTTTTTTTTATTCGCTCCTCATCCCACCGGCCGGTTTGGGCCTTACCTCGTCGCCCTCGACATAGGGCAGGTTCAGCTCGGCGGCCAGATGCTGCGCCAGCGTGCTCTTGCCGGTACCGGCGGGCCCCGTTACGAGCCAGATGTGGTGGCGGTTGCTGTTGGTGTTGTTGCGGTGGCCCGTGGGCCGTTGGCTCGTGCCGTTCGTCGCATTGGTGCCGTTGGTCGTCACGCTGGTGCCGTTTTGTTGCGGTGCAAGCGCAGACACGGACGCCGTAGGAGGCACGGTCGTGGGGACGGCGGTCTCCATGGGGGAGTGCTTTGTGGGCGAGGCCCCGTGTCGATATTAGAGGTTTCGAAGGGTTAAGTCGGGTGGAAGGGGGTGCTCGCCGTCAAGGGCGACGGAGGAATTTGTGGACAACAACCGCAGCGGGTTTGGGGAAGCAGGGTATCGTGTCTATTTTGTTCCTTTCTGTCTTGTATTTTTCCGTCCCGTCTTGTCTATCTTTCTTTCTTTTGTTTCGTCTGGAGCTGCGTCGGTTTTTGATCCGAAGGGTTTATGATTGTGTGTGCTGGCTTTCTTTCGACTATGAAATGATGGCGCCTTTAGACGTTACTTATAAACGACAAAATGGCGTTAAGGAGCACGTTGTTGCAGGTTGACGGTGCGCGAAGCAGAGAGTCCGTGTAAGTGAATGGTTGTCACGAGGGACAACTCGTTGCGAGACTGTAGTGAAGGCAAACGGTGCGCGTGAGGTGACAAGGGAAGGGTATAACTGGAGCCGGAAAGTGGATGAGGTTTAACAAAAAGGTAATGTAGCAAAATAAAAAAATAAAAAAGGAAAGGAAAAAAAAAACTAAAAAAGCCAACAAAAAAGTTGCCGCCCGTCTCCGATGGCGCTCACAAAAGGGAGAAGAGAGAAAGGTTGGGCCTGGTCTTATAAAATAAAATAGTGCGTTTCTTTTAATAATAATACCACTACTACTTCGCACTATTACTCCGTACAAAGGAAGACAACGAACACGCCGGCCTCGCCCGTTGCACAAAACGCCATACAAGAAAAGGAGCCAGCGTGTGGTCCCAAGTTTAACAACAGAGAAAAGTCCAGATGGGACCAATAGGTTAAAAGGGTATGACGGAACCACACGATTTAGCAAAAAACGAGCTTGAGCAACGCAGGAGGCAGCCCCAGGTGATATAAGTGTATTTATACGGCATCACTTGCTGTACATAGTGCTCGGTCGACGGAAGAATTGATGGCCTACATACAGGAGCTCCCAGTGCCGACATCTTACAGAAAGAAACGTGGATCAGTCCTTATATTGGGAGGCACCTTTTCAAGGTGCGAGGTATCATTACCCCGAAGGACGACGCAATATAAGGGAGCGCAAAAAAAAAGGTGGGAGGAACAGCAGAATAGAAAAAAAGAAGAGTAGAAGAAGAAAAAAAATAAGGGAGAAAAAAAAGAGGGGTTCCAAGGCTTACAAGTACCCTATACTTACAGCTTATACAAGCCCAACCGCTAATTGGCAGCCCCTCGGCGTGCAAATAGCCTGTAATACGCCGTAGAAATAAAGGGACGCGATGCGCTAAAGTACCCCGTATTAGCAAACACCTCATACAGCACAAGTTCCCGGCGATCGAAGAACCTCTTAGATCGCTGAACTGCACGCCAGCCTGGTTCCCCGTTCTTCCAGGGAATACCAAACCGTCGTACCCGCCTATGGCATAGCGAGGTACATGGTACTTTGTGACGACAGAAGACGTTCAGCGGTAACCTTTAAAAGTGGGGCATGTTAGCTTGGCAAGTGTGGGGAAGGTACAGAACTGGAAACGAGACGAGAGGGCGATGGAAAAACGTGGAAGGCTAGATAAAGCCAGAATACAACTAATAGAAAGCCCACTGCTTGCCCGTCTAGGAAGGACCTGCGACATTTCGCACGAAGGCAGGTACGATGCGAGTGGACATAATAGTCAACGTATTGACGGGAGTAGTGGCTCCCTTTGGTGACTAATATTGTGTTATATACGAGACGAATTCTACACTCCATACTTTGTAAGAACGACGACGACGACATGGCATTGTTACTCCTCCCTACAACCCCACACGAACAGGACCGCGTTTGCGTGGGCTACCCTGACCGGCAATGGACGCAATGGACGCAAACAAAAACAAAAACAGGGAAAACAGAGAAACACGGGATACCTGCAACTCGCTGTAGACGGAGAACTCCGTAGACGGAGTACCAAGTACGGAATACGAGCACGAAATATGTACGAACTGACGGGCAAACGTCTCTGTCGTGGCTCGTCACCTGTCGCCTGACACCCCGCGAGAATGGGTTTCCTGCGGCAGTCTGTCGTGCAGGGATCCGCTGCGGTGTGCCTGCTCTGTATGCACTCCGTACGTCGTATGCCTTTTTGGCGCTGGTGCATACAGACCCAGGGAGGACGTACAGAGGACGTCCACTGAACATAGTTGTACGAAGTATTGCTCTTTGTCTTGGTGTGGTAGTGCCTGCGACCCAACCACACGGAGGGCGTTTGCTTGTTCTCAGTGTGTACATATAGAACGAGCAGAGACGCGGACCGTCCGGCAGTCCCCTGTCCATGCATGGCTAGCGCTGTCGTCTGCAGTCGTCCGGCGTACGGAGAAATACGTAAGTACTCTGTACTACTCCGTACATAGGCTTGCACGGAGTCGGGCGCTAACAAAGGAGCCAACGTTCCAAGAAAGGCGACGGCGTGGGGGTCACTTGAGTGGGCGTGGGATGCGAGCACCATGGAGGAGTATGCTTACGAAGTAGCTGTAGAGAGTGGCTAGGCGAGAAGCAAAAAGAACGAAAAGTACGGAATCTTTGCTCTGACACCGAGAATTAACGTTTGAAGTGTCGTTTGTATACAAAAAAACCTCGGAAAGGAGAGACGGGAAAAGGGGAAGCTCAACCGGAAAGTGGCAATACGACGTCACGAAAGTGTTACTAAAGAGGAACGATAGTGTCCTAAGGGTTTTTTCCGAACTTGACCTCGCCTGGAGCAAATATGCGGTGTGCCCAGATTCCGGGTTTCGTCTATTCCCACAAAGGCGTCTTTTCGGGATCGCGCCCCTGTGAAAAGAAAAAGCAAAAACGAGCAACTAAAAAAAAGGTTGTGTCACGGGGACGATTGATGCAGCGACTCGGCTGTCCTCCCGGGGCAACACAGCTGCATGCAGATGCAAGGCGACCAACTTATATTGGCTGGAACGGATGGTCGCTCAGTCCCGGCGACGTCCAGACACAAGCATCATCCTACAGACAATGTTGTGTTACCCTTGGTGATTGTTTGCTGTTAGAAGGGGACGATGACAACGCCCACTTGTTTGTTGGTTTTAGGGGCGATTCCGGATGTTGAAAGTGTAGCGGTAGAAAACGCCGAAACGCCGGAGGGGATCTGGCAGTTTTATTGAAATTGGTGTGCCGCTGCCGGAGGCCATTTCTGGCTTCTACTACCCCTTATTTTATTTTTATTTTATTTTATTTTGAAATTGATTCGCGTACTAGTCGCCCAAATCATCTTCTCACACACTCTCTCTCCATATATTTGAGTTTAGTTTTTGATATAAATCCACGTCTCTTGTACAACGGATTGGTAGCTAAATACGAAAGTAGGAAGCAGACAGCATCGTTTCTGTTATACGTATCTAATATATCAATATTGAATGTTTTCAAGTACGTATTTATGTATTACGATACTCCGGAGGCTGATTTAAATGACAATAACACGTCTCTTGCCATCATACTGGTAATCGTATATCGTTTATAAATAGTGCAAGCTTGTGCAAGTTTTTTATTTCAACAGGTAAAGTTCATCTGGCAGTCTCTTCGATACGCGACCTGTGTCGGTGCGCCAATCTACCTCGTTCGACTCGCTAGTTAGAGTCAGTGGAGAATGCAACCATCTAAGATACCCCCATACTTTTGTTGTTTTGGTCCGCGGCGTAACGAAAATCCATCTCGTAACCACGAAATTGAAGGAATGCGATGTTGTGAGTATGAAAAGTCGGAGGTGTCAAAAACGGAATCAGCGGTTGACTCTGTCACCTTCTGGCTGGATTCGCTACAGACACTGGCTGCATGAATGTTGGTGTAGCAAATGTCCGCTTTGACGTATCACGACTGCAGCCGCTTGCATGATGCAAACTATCGCCCGTCTGTGATGAAGTCGGGCACAATTTCGAGGCTGATGGCACCCTTACTGCCTACTACTGGAAAAGCAAGGCTGGAGTTCACACCCAAAATGCTTTGAACGACGTTTATCTGGTATTCAATTTGGAAACTTTTCTTGGGTTTTCCACTCTTTTACCAGTTACAGTAACCCCATAGACTTGTAACTAGGAAAATAGTTCAGGAATCTGACAAAAAATCACCGAGCAACACCTCAATCTAAATCCAGTTTGACTTCTTACGAACATAATGACAGACCAAGACAATAACGGCCATTCGTCAAAGAAAACAGCGGCGTCGTCACAGAAGCAGATGTTGTAGTCAGCGGAAAAGCGAGTGACCTCGCTTTAGGGATTTCTACCGGGCAGGCCGCCGGGCGGGACGGGGCAGGGAGGAGGGGGAGAAAAGGGGAGGAGAATAAGAAAACGAGAGGCAAAAAACCCACAAAAATAGACAGAGGGTTGTCTCGAGGTGAACAGTTTATGGTTTCTACGCCGCCCGTACATCTCGCTGACAACCCCAAAGCTGTCGGAGCTCATCATCGTACGCCCGTTTGTCCGCCAACTTATTACGGACAGCTTTTTCCGGCTCCCGGTGCCAGAATCTCGATATGACGGTGTCGTCTTCCAGCGTGAGAGGTGTTGAAGGGTTGACGTGGCTCTCAAAGATGGTATACATAACGTTCTTAGACGACAAAGAGTACCAATACCAAACGCCCTTCGTCTCCCACATGCTTTGCATCGTCTCTGACAGAACGACGTTGTGCGTCATCGGCGTTGCCTCCTGCTCCTCCTCCCGTTCAAGGACGCCTATAAACTGTCTCCGTACTTTGTCAAAGCTCGTGAGTTCGTCGCCCGTAAGTTCATCGATGCCCTTCTCAGTAAGCCAGTACGGCACTGCAAGCATCTCCGCGGGAAGTGCGCAAATCCACTCCAGGTCAATCAGACCCGTGACATTCCAGTCACCATCAACAAGTATATTGCTGGCGTGAAGGTCGGTCAATTGGAGACAGAACGGACCGTTGCGCCGATCGCGACAAACATGACGAGGAAGAAGCACGCGTAGCAAGACTTTGATGGCCATCTGGGCGCGACAGTCGGTCTCGCTGTTCACAGCGTTCGGCTGCGCAAGGAAGCGGTGGTCGTGAAAGGTCAGCATGTCTGATGCAAACGCGTCTGTGCATGTGTATGTTTCCCCTGGTTGTATGATTCGGGCTGCCGTGTCATTTTCATTAATCAACATAGAAGATAGCACAGGCCGGTTCGTCAATGTAACGGTTGCGTCGTCGTTGAAGCAAAAGGAGCCAATTCGTGGCTGAGGAATGCGCGCCAGGGAAAGCATCAACCGCGATATACCTCTAAACAGCCTTAGCCTTTTCTCCTCATCATTTCGCTCAGCGTGAAAAGATTTTGAGAGCATCTCGCCCGTATCGGGGCCCAGATACTCAAGAAGTATGTAAACTATCGATGTCTTTTGGTTCGGAGGATGTGGGACATAGTCGGATAGTAAGGGGAACCGGAAGAGGCTCGAGATGCAGCGCCAGATCCGCTTATACAAACGGGTCTTCAGCGGCATATGCTGAACGTGAGTGAACTGTTCACATTAGTTAGGGCAGAAGAAATTGCGAGGCGAAAGGCGTAAAATATCGTACATGATGTCCATTTAGGTTACCGAAGCCATATAAGTGAGGTATACGGATCTCAGGACAATGCTCTTGGATCCAAACATACGCGCCAGTTTCGGAGCTCAACTTTTCGCTGAGGGTTCCAGGGTATCTAGCTTCGGCAAGCTTGTGCGGCATGGCGCAACGGAACACAACTCTGCGAGAAACACCAATGTCGACAAAAACGCAAACATTGAAACTGCCGTTGATCCACGTTTCTGGCGGCAGCACACAGCATACAGCGCCCGTGTCCAGCGCTAGATGATGTCTGACCAACGCTTCGATCGAGTCTCGTTGTGCCCAGAGTTCTTTCTTGAATTGGATAGTTGCTGGACCGTAAGACAATAGGCGGATAAGGTCTCTTTCGTCTTCAAGGGCATCATCAATTGGGATGCCAAGATCATTGTGATCGAGCGCCAGAGACATGGCGTAAGAAAAAGCGAACCCTGAAAGGCATAAGCGAGAGACGACAAGTGGTAGCTAGAGGCTCTAGAATTAATGGAGAGGTGCTAGCTCACTCCCTATGCCGAGGAGCTCGCCCCGTTTGCTTAAGGTATCTCCTCCGTCCTATCGCGGTATTGGTGGAGTGATCGGTGCGCGCCTACGTTTCTCCGATGCTGTTTACCCAGCCAGTGAGACGGAGAAAGATATGAGTACAATTGGCAGTGTGAAGAGCCAATGCTTAGGACCAGTAAGAAATAATACTCCGTAACGACCCCTGTCATATTTCCTAGCCTTCTTGCGGTATCTTCTTCTTGCCCGTCCTTTACACGCCGCCTTGTTCTACCTGTATGTTGCCCTTTGTCTTGTCGGTCACATTTCTTGATTTGGGGTAACACAGCGTCTGCGTGTCGCTGAAAAAAAGGCAGCCATGAATTTCGTGAAGTGATCGCCTACACACATTTGCTGTGATTCCGCTGTCGGGTTTCATTCCCTTTGATTTCTGGCTCTTTCCACCACAGCAAAAAAAGAAAAAAAACAGCAGTCACAGTTTCTGCTTGCTGAAAACGAGGCGTTCTTTGTAGCCCATAACCATGCGTTGTGTCTCGTGTGCCCCGTCGCCAACCGCCGACATCGCACAGCTGCCGGCCGATCGGCCCGGCCGGTTCTTTTGCTCCTAGGTTGTATAATGAAATGCGTGATCAGGCTTTCTGTCGGCGTGGTCGCCGTATTCAGCGATGCAGGCCACGGCTGATAAGCAATGGTATTGCTGATCAACGTTTTAACAACCAACGAGGTGTGTGTGTCCCTGAAAGTCTACCGGGTCTGTTCTAGGCGCGCTGCAAGGGCAATTATGAGCGCTGCTAGGATGCACCTGTGGCCACAAAGGTGTTCTTCCGCACGTGTGCACTAAGGTCCTGGCTGCTGTTTAAAACCTCAGAACGACCCAACAGCCCGGTAAGGCTTGATAGCCTTGCGTCCTACGCAATATTTAAGTTTACAAGTCTTAATCACGTTCATTTTGTTTTTCGTTGATGTCGTGGGATTTTTTTCGGCAAATGAGCCGAGCCTTGTACTCTTGTAAGTAGTTCCTACTGCTGGCATGCCGTATGCTGCTAAAAAGATGGCCATTATATAGCCAATAAACATGAATTGTGCACTTCATCATGGGGGCTTAGAAAAAGGTGTCTGTACGCAGAAGATTGATTGTCGCGATGCCGTTGCAAACGACTAAAGAGGAAAGAACAGCAACCGGTGGTGCCTGCACTTTCAGGAACAGGCCAGCCCTAGACTAGCCCCGCAGCCTGATCTTGGGCTGCCCAAACCGCCGGTCCTGCCTTGGTTGTCAACTCTGCTGTAACAACCGTGTGATAATACCTGCCTGTTTGAGCTGTCCCCTCCTCTCCCTCTCTCCTTCCCATTTTCTCCCACCTCTTCCCCGCGCACCTTCCCGTTGTTTGTTTGCAGAACCAGATGCACCACCTTCCCCGCCTCCGCTGCGTCCATCGCGCCGTCCAACGCCGCCCGTTAATCAGCCGCCCAGGTCTTCGCCTCCCTCCTCACCACCACCGTCTCGCTTTTCTCTCTATCGCCGCCTGCGTACAGCCTCGCCCCGTTACTCACCGTCGTCTGATCGCCGACCGCCGCTTGTTTAGCTCCGCCGCCAGCATGTCGCTCACCGCACAAGAACTTAGCAACTACCTGGCCGACACGCCGCCCAGCGTCGTCCGGCTGGAGATTGGCAAGCACTTTGAGGCCCTGTCCGACAGCCAAAAGCGCTATGCGCACTTCATCAGCAAGTATGTATCCATCTCTGCCATGGCTGACTGTCGAGATGGAGTGTCGATTGGCGATGTCCAGAGCAAGGACTGACAAAGGGACGTTTGTCTGCGGTCACCAGAGCGTCGTTTGCTGGCAACCGCGTCGTGCTGCGGCAGGTCTCCCCCGAGTCCGAGCCCATCTTCGACTTCATTTTGGCCCTTCACAAAGCCGCCAATGGCGACTGGAAGGGCTTGGCGGCGAAGGCCGGCGTGGAGGAAGCCCACCTGACGGCCTTCCTGGAGTACGCCGCCCAGTTTCTGGGCAACAGCGGCAACTACAAGAGCTTTGGCGACTCCAAGTTCCTCCCGCGTGCCCCCGAGGCAGCCTTTGCCGCGTTGGCCGCTGCCTCCCCCGAGGCAGAGAAACACTACCGCGCCACCAACGGTGCCATCTTTTCCTCCGACAAGCCAGGCCTGCTGCATCTCGGCTACACGGACGAGGGCCACTTGACGACCTATTACCCTGACTCTCCAGACATTACAAAGGCTGAAATTGCGGCGGTAGCCAAATGGATGGAGGACAAGGGCCTCCTGCCGGAGAACACGCGCTTGCGCAAGCAGGCGGACAGCAATGTGTACGAGCTGCTCATTGCGTCCGCTCAGACGGCGCCGGCGGTCGGCGACCGCGATGTGGGCAGCGCCGAGACCGAGTTTACCATCCCCGCCACAGACGAGGGGGCGGGTCCCCTCAAGGGCGCCACCATTCGTCTGGTGTATGGCGACTACGCCGCCGAGATGGCCGCGATTGCGGAGAACATCCGGCAGGCAGCCGCAAACGCCGACAACGAGACCGAAAAGGCGATGCACCTCGCCTACGCCCGCTCCTTTGAGGCCGGCTCGCTGCTCGCCTTCAAGGACAGCCAGCGCTATTGGATCCGCGACAAGGGCCCCATGGTCGAGACCAACATCGGCTTCATCGAGACCTACCGGGACCCAGCCGGCACCCGCGGCGAGTGGGAGGGATTTGCGGCCGTCGTCAACCTCGAGCGCACGCGGGCTTTTGGCGCCCTTGTTGACGCTGCACCCCAGCTGATCCCGCTGCTGCCGTGGACCGCCGATTTCGAAAAGGACAAATTCTTGTCGCCCGACTTCACGTCGCTCGAGGTGCTGACGTTTGCCGGATCCGGCATCCCCGCCGGCATCAACATCCCCAACTACGACGACATCCGCCAGACCGAGGGGTTCAAGAACGTATCGCTCGGCAACGTGCTGAGCGCCAAGGCGCCCAACGAAAAAATTCCCTTTATCCGTGCAGAGGACCTGGACACGTACCAAAAGTACCGCGACGCCGCCTTTGAGGTGCAGGTCGGCCTGCACGAGCTGACCGGCCACGGCTGCGGCAAGCTGCTGCAAGAGACCAGCCCCGGCGTGTACAATTTTGACCACGACCACCCCCCCGTGAGCCCGCTGACCGGCGCGCCCGTCACCACCTGGTACAAGCCCGGCCAGACTTGGGGGTCCGTCTTTGGTGGCCTGGCCGGCGCCTACGAGGAGTGCCGCGCCGAGCTGGTGGCCATGTACCTGAGCTGCGAGTTCCCCGTGCTCAAGATCTTTGGGTTCGGCGACGGCTCCGTCGACCTGGACGGCCCGGCCGGCGACGTCCTGTACGCGTCGTACCTCAGCATGGCCCGGGCGGGCCTGACGTCGGTGGAATTTTGGGACCCCAAGAGCCAGAAATGGGGGCAGCCACATTGCCAGGCGCGGTTTTCCATCCTCAAGGTACATATGGTTTGCTTTTGTGGCCGCCTGTCTAGTGTGACATTTCAGCTAACAAAAGCAGTGCTTCCTCGAGGCCGGCGACGATTTTTGCAAACTAGAGTACCAGAAGGAGGACCTGTCCGACTTGTCGATCAACCTGGACCGCTCCAAAATTCTGACCACGGGTCGCAAGGGTACGGTTTTTTTCCGTCTTTTTCTTTTTTTTTTTCCTTCTTTTTTTCCCACGACATTGTCATATTTTATCGTTAACAAACCGTAGCCGTCGGCGACTACCTGCAGAAACTGCACATCTACAAATCCACGGCCGACGTGGTCGAAGGCACCGCCTTTTTTGCCGACCGCATGTCTCAGGTCGGCCTCGAATACTGGGGCACCAAGGTGCGCGACGTCGTGCTTGCGAACAAGCAGCCACGCAAGGTCTTTGTGCAGGCCAATACCTACCTGGACCCGGCGAGCGGGAAAGTGACGTTGAAGGAATACGAGCCGTCGCCGGAGGGCATGATCCAGAGCTGGGCCGATCGGGATTGACGCTGTAAAGAGTGATAGGAAGCAAGCAAAGAGATGAAAAGGTTTCAGTGACATCAATATCTATACAACAGAGAGCGATGACCGACCGTATGTTCGTTTTTCAAGTTTTCTCGCGACGTTGAATAAACCGGGGGAAAAAAATAGTGAAAATAGTGGCTTGTTTCTTGATTTTGTTTTGATTTGTTGATCCTTTTTTTTGGAACACAAGAAGGGTCCGTTTTATGATTTGATTTGTTGTTCCCTTTTTTTTTGTGTTTGGTGTGTAGAAGTAGTAAAAAAAAGGTAAAAAAACATGATGAACCATCAACACAGACACACACACGGAGTACGGATAAAAAAGCGAAAAATAAAAAGAAAACCCAAGCCGGCGCCGCCTGGTCACAACCCAACCGAGGCCACAAAAATCAGTTTCTTTGTCGTTTGTCCCGTTCGGTTCCCTCCTGCTCCTCCTCCTCCACTCCTCGTTTTGTCCTCCCTTTTTGTCCCGGTCGCCCTTTCACGGTTGCCCGTGATCAGACGCCCCCTTCTTTGGTCCGTCTACCACTTCATCTCGTGAGGCTTGTCGCCCTTGCGCAGGCTGAACGACGTCTGCAGGTAGCTGCCGAGCAGTTCCACCTTCTTAATGTTGGCCAGGAGGGCCTTGTCGATGGCCTTCTGGTCTTCTGCGCGAGTCGTCTTGACTGGCTTCTTCTGCAACGAGGGCAAAGAAAAAAAAGTAAGCGGCCACTCGTTTGACGTGAAACCATTGGTCCACAATAAATAAAACATCGTTGTTGGAAACCTACCTGCGGCTTCTCGCCCTGCTTGAAAAAGGCCTCCTCGCTCGCCTTCTCCTTGGCCTTGTCGGCGGTGAAGTAGTCGGCCGCCGAGATCTCCTCGAGCTTCTTGCTGTCGACGCCGGCCAGGTCCACCTTTGCCGAGGTCGCGATGACGTATTTGGCGTTGACCCGCCGCAGGGGGACGCCGTTGATCTTGAAGGGGCCCGTCACGAGCAGCAGGCCCTGGTCGAGCGTCTTCAGCAGCACCACGCGCTTGCCCCGGAAGCGGCCGGCGACGAGAATCAGGATGGTGCCCGGCTGCAACGACTGGCGGGGGTTCCAGGGACGGACGGCTTTGCGGACCTGTTCGTTCGGGGGTCAGCTGCTTGCCATCTTTCCCAACTTCGTTTTCAGACGTCCACGCATTCACACCCCTTCCCCCCCCTTGAGAAAACCCATGCGCTTTTCGATTGCAATCCGCCATTTGGCCCACTGCCGGCCGCCCTCATCCAAAAGCGCGTTCGCACCAGAAACGCTCCTCAATCTTATCCGAGAGGTTCGTTCTCCCCCCCCAAACATCCCTGCGCGTCCCTCGTCCACCAACCACCGGAATTGGCTTCGATCTTGCACCCGCAACATCGTCCTTCGCTCAAAGGAAAAAATTCAAAAAACTCACCGTCTTCGGTGGTGCGTCATCCTCTGCCGGGTACCACTTCTGGGCCCGTTGGCTGTGGTGAGGCACTGTCCGCGAGGACTTGCCAAACTTCTTCGTCGTGTGGGCGGTGGACGACATGGCTCTGGTGATAGAAAGAAGGAGAGAAAAAAAGACCGTGAGGCGAAAAAAAGGAAAGAGAAAAAAACAATTCTTCCTCTTGTCCCGTTCGCGAGAATTGTGCGGCGCTCTGTTGTTGCGGTGGTTGACTTTGGTTGGGCGGGCTAAACTAAGAGGACGCAAAAAAATTGACCACAATAAGAGAAAGTCCGTGAAAATTGGTTTAGCCACACATCCGATTGCCCATGGCCCCAAAACCCTATCGGTACAATAAGGGATTCTCCGATTTTATTTTTGTGTGCGGCTTTAATAATAGCGGGGTGGACAACACGAAAAATGGGCGGCGGGCCAATGACAGCGAAGCATAAGCCCTTTTCGCCCAGTGCCTGCTTCAAACGTGGCTTGCACAAGCCACACCACGTGATTTATACTAACATGCATCTAGCTAGCATTAGTCATCTCCTGAACAAAGACACCTTACGTACGCCATCTGTCAGCCAGCTGGCAGGCAATTGCTGGGACCACAAACGTCATGAGAGTGGCAGCCTTTCCCGTAGCAGCCTTTCCCTGGGCCGTTTGAAGCTCCAGAAGCTACAGTCCAGCTTATGCACTGTCTCCCCAAATCAACAAAGAACGTCGAATTTGTCAACCTCGTTTACGGCCATACAAACGCCAGTTTTCTCTTTTTGCATCAGGCGTTTTCTTGTTCATTTTTTTTATTCGCATCAGAAACACGAGCCTTTCGCGTTCGAAATGTCAATAGTGCCGGTCATCACGTTCAAAGCCGGACAATGCGAGGCCGATGTGAGTTTTGTTGCTCTAAACCAGGACGCAGCTGCTTGCCAGCAGTTAGCCTGACACTGTCCTTTGCAGCTTGGCGACTCAACAACTACACGGGACGACTGACATGTGTCGACATTTCTTTTGCTACTAGACATCCAGCCGGCCTCACAAAGTCAAAGCTCTCCCCGAGCCGGGCTTCATCTTTCTATACGCCGAAGATGGTACGTTAGCGAAAAGGGAACGGGCTAGAGCCATGGGTATAGCGAAGAAAAAGGGAACGAACTACTGACGTGCGTCATGCTGTTTGTTTTGGTCCCGCTCTTAGAGTTAATGCACTTTTGCTGGCGACCCCGAAGCGTCCCCATCGACGAAGCGCCCCTCAATCTGGTTATGGTGCCCGGAGACGGCCACTTCGAGCCGTACGAGGGTGTGGCCGGCGAGGCCTCGTCCAAGACAAACGGCCGCATCTTTGTCCTCAAGTTCGAATCGTCGTCCCAGCGCCACCTTTTTTGGCTGCAGTCCAAGTCCCAGGCCGCCAGCGGCGACGCGTCTTGGCTGAGCCCCCGGGACCGCAAGATCGGCGAATTGGTCGACCGCCTGCTTCAGGGCGACGAGCCGGACATCAACTACGAACTGGCCCAAGTACGGAATAACACGGACGACAGCCGACGGGGCGATGGGGAGGACGACGACGATGAGACCATGGAGGACGTGGAGGGCCACGGCGACCCGAACGATCCGCACGGCGGGTCCGGCGCGGGATCCGGCGCGACCGGCGGCGATGTGCGAAACGAGGGCGAAGATTCTCGTGAAGGCGGTGCAGATGGAGCGAGAGCGTAGGTGACCAGTCTTTTTTCCTTGTCTTTGTTTTCAGAGCACGACGAAGATGGGGAGACGGGGAGAAGAGAGAGAGAGAAAAGGCACTTGGCCAAAAAAGAGCAAAAAAAAGAGGAATTGTATGCATTACATGATCCAACAGCCGCACACAGCGATTTATCAAGCGGACGTTGGCTACACATTTGAAATCTTATTGTTTGAGCACGACCCCTTTTTTTATCAGCAGTTTATATGACAAGAAAAAGAAAAATGAGTTCAAGACCAAGACGGAAGCACAAAAGGAGGCATTGCTATCGAATTTATTGACTATAAATTGTTTTGTCATAAAAAAAGCGTCTTTTTTCTTTTTCATCTCTCTCCCTCTTCCCGTCTTTTCGTTTTTCTTTTTCAGCTCTTTTCCGTGGACTCGCACTGACATTTCCTGTCTCAGAGCTTCGTCGTCAGCGCCCGATGCGGCGACGGTGGTCCGCAACCTGCTCGCGTCGTTGTCGGGCCAGCAAGGGTTTGCAAACGACTCCTCGCAAGCGGGCAAAGCGTATCCGCAGCTCAACGACTTGCTCGAGACCTCCGTCACCATTCCCATGATACGTAGCGCCAGCGAGGACTACTTGGACAGCTTGCTCAACTACCTGCCGCCGGCAGTGCTGATTCTCAGCCAGAACGAGGCCGGCGGCGGCGACGACGGCGGCGATCTCGTCGAGCCCACGGCCGAGGCGGCGGCGGCGGCCAAAGCGGCCATGAACACGGCTGAGAAGAAGAATCTACTGGAGAAGGTGCTGCGCAGCCCGCAGTTTTCGCAGAGCCTGGCCAGTCTGAGCATGGCGCTCCGGGACGGCGGTCTGCCGAGTATTGCCGATGCTCTGGCCATCCCCGTCAAGAACCAAGGGTTTTTGCCCGGTGGTGCCATGCCCATGGGCGGCGGAGACGCCGTTGAAGCTTTTGTCGAGGGCATCAAGGCGGCTGTCCAGGAGAAGCTGGCGAAGCAAGGGCAATAAGGTTCCGAAAAGCAGGCAGAGGGGCCATTTGCTTCGTTGTTGAATGCATAGCTGGGGTTAGCACAGTTCCATACAACACCCCATAGCTACATACTGATTGTTATATTGTAATGTATATCTCGCGGTCTGTCTCGGTTGCTCTTTTGTGTTGAACGAGAGCATGCGTACCGTGCAGGACAGTGTTTCTTTGTCACATCTTTACATAAATACACTGTACCACATTCCAGCCAATGGCGCAGCTTTCTAGCTAGGTTGGAGCTGCCGTTTACTTTTCCAGTTTCTGCTTCTTTAATGGCAATCTGCCTCGCCACGACTTGTTGATGCCCGCCCGCCTGTCGCACACTGCTCGGTCTTGTTGAACTACTTGTTATTTCTGACTCGCCCCGACACCCCAACTTTCCGCGCAGCTATGGCTGAGCCTGACGCGCCCGCCGCGGCCGAAGTCTGGTCGTTTCCGACCAACATTGCCGAGTTTGACGACGACGAACGCATCTCCTTTTCGAAGCTCGACGGCAAATACGTTGCCGTCCAGGCCGACGGCACCGAGTTCGAGTTTGACCAGGGCTTGAAGAGATGGATACCGCTGGCTGACGAAGAGGAGGAGGCTGCGCTCGCGGCGGCGCAGGAGCAAGCACAGCTGTTTGCATACGGCGACAACGACGCCGCCGCCGAGCCGGTGTTTGGCGCGAACGGCCCCCGGAAGCGAAAACAGGACCAAACCTCTTCCTACAGCAACGAGGTAAGCTGCGCCCGCCGTCCTAGCCACCGTCTACTTGCAGCTATCTCCTTGGCACTCTTGTTCTTCTCGTCTGGTCTTTGCTCCTCGTCCTTCTTGCCTACCACCCCCTGATGCGAGAAGGCCGGTCCCTTTTCTTTCCTTTCATCCCTCCCCGAAATGAAAGAGACAGGCCGGGGGGAAACGTCTGGGGAACACACTGACCTTATTTTCTTCCTTTTTTTCCCTTATCTTTCTTTCGCCCATGTTTGCAGAAACAAACACAAAGTCAGTATGGCAGACGAGAGCAAGATGGCAACGGCAACGGAAACAACAACAACAATAGCAACAACGATGACGGCAACAGCCGCAGCAAGAAACGAGTCAAGGCGCAGCCGGCACCGAGGCAACCCAAGAAGAACACAGCGGTCTACGTCACGGGCCTGCCCGCCGACGCGACGGTCGATGAGGTCGCCGAGCTTTTTTCGCGCAAATGCGGCGTCATCGCCGAAGAAATCGATTCCGGCCGGCCGCGCATCAAGCTGTACACGGACGCCGAGGGCCGGTTCAAGGGCGATGCGCTGGTAGTGTTTTTCAAGCCGCAGAGCGTCGACATGGCGATCATGCTGCTGGACGACACGCCCTTTCGGTTCGGGGCCCCGCCCGGCAGCGCCGGCACCGACGCCACCGCAAGCGGCCACATGCGCGTGCAGGCAGCAGACGCAAGCTACAAGAAGACAACGTACGCAAACGAGGACGCCGCTGCCGAAGGCGTTGCCCAGGGGGCGACGGCAGCATCATCGGCGGCAGGGGAGAGTGGGACCGGCGCACCGGAGCGGACGCATGCAAGCAATGCGCCTTCTGGAGGTGGAAGGGGAAAGGGAAGCGGCGGCGGCGGTTCGGCCAATAACCAGGACAAACAGAAAATCATCAAGAAGACACAGAAGCTTGACGCCAAACTGGCCGACTGGAGCGACGACGAAGGACCGTATTACGGTGGCGGCGGCGGCAAGGGCAACAGCCGCAACCCCAAATGGGACAAGGTCGTTGTGCTGCGGCACATGTTCACGCTCGCCGAGCTGGACGCGGACCCGGCGGCGCTGCTCGACATCAAGGAGGACATCCGCGAGGAGTGTGCCAAGCTGGGCGAGGTCACGAACGTGGTGCTGTTCGACCGGGAGGCGGCCGGGGTGGTGAGCGTGAAATTCAAAACGCCCACGGCGGCAGCGGCGTGCGTGCGGCTGATGGACGGGCGGGCGTTTGACGGGCGGGTGGTGGAGGCGCGTCTCGCAACCGGGCGGGAAAAGTTCAAAAAGTCGGGCAAAGACGGCGGAGGAGACTCGGACAAGAGCGAGGACGACGAGGAGGAGGAGGACGACGGGGGTTTTTGAATGACTACTCCCACGGGCATGGTCTCACGTCTTTGTTTCATGTAATATTATTTTTTTTGTACACTTTTCTTCATGGCCTGGTTTCCTTGCAGCGTGACGTTTTGGTGTTTGGTTTTGAGGAACAAATTTATACTTTTTTCGGGACTCGTGTGTTTATGGTTAAAAACAATATACGATGCTTGTCAAACTTTCTCGTTTCTTTTCAATTTTGTCTCACTTCTGCCTTTTTTTTTTCCCCTTCTGCATCTTAATAGAACTTTTTTCGTCCTTTCCCAATAACGCACCCAGCCACTCCCCCAAAGCTTTCTGTCCGTATATAATTCCTATCTCATTGTCGCCTCCTACTCTTTCTTTCTCTGTTTTCTCTGGTTCGTACTTAATCCGAATCTCTGGTGCTGTGGAGCGTAATGTAAGAGAGAAAACTTCAAGTGGCCAAAACAGGCATAGAAAGGCTACCAAATGACGCAAGGACAAAAAGGCAGAAAATGGCTTTTGCAATGCAATCTCGATAAAAAAAAGAAAAATAAAATGTTTGTAAAGTAGCAAGGGGAGAAAAGAGTTACAGTTGGGAGTAAAGAAGAAGAGCCGGGAGGATGAAAGGGTCCCTGTCGGTTCTCTCTGGGCCTTCCTTTGTGCGGACGTTTTGTAAGCGCGTAGTCGTTGGAAGATCCAGTCTTCTGCCAACCACCAATCTCTCTACGTCGAGGTTTCTGGCTCGGCCGATGGGATCTTCAGTTCGATTTTTTGGGCCATGGTGTACCAGATGGCGGCCTCAATGATGTGACCGATCACTTCGAGGTCATTTTCGTCTGCACCGTTTTGTTAGCAACCGCCTTTTGCGGACAAAGTAGGTATAAGGAAACAGCAAGGAAACAGGCATGTATAAGGCCAAGGGGGGAACCCTTTCGTACCGCGCGGCGCATAGATCATCACAAAGGTCGTCGGCAGCGGCGCCTTGACCCAGCCCGAAAACGCCAGCGGGTGCCGCTGGCCCCATCCCTTGTCCAGGACCTCCTTGATGTCGTCCGGGTGCAGGCTCATGTGCATGGACTTTTCCGAGTCGTGGATGTGGAAGACCTCGCCCTGGCCCCAGACGTTGACCGGGTGGCGCGCAAACAGGCCGAAGCCGTGCTTCTCGATGCACGACGTGGCCGTGCACAGGCTCTCGGGGAACTGGCGGGCGAGCGCCTCGACGGCGGCGCGCAGCCGCTCGTAGCAGGTCGTGGACGCGCACTGGTCGAGCTGGCGCTGGGGGGCGAGGCCCGCCACGACGGGCCGCGGCCCGGGCCGGTAGGACAGCTCCTTGAGGATGCCGCGGGCGGGGGCCAGGGTGCGGTCCGGGGTGGGCGGGCAGTGGTAGACGTCGCGCAGGGCGAAGAGGCGGAACCAGAGCAGGCGCAGGTAGCCGCGGAAGGTCGGCGGGGTGCCGCCGGGGCCGAGCAGCAGGAAGTTGAGGTAGTCGTTGCGGACGAGCAGGACGAGCGGGACGGCGACGATGATGCCCTTGAGCAGGGTCGTCTGCAAGAAGTGCATGCCGGCGACGAGAACGAGGGCGGCGACGAGCATCGCCCAGGCGTCGAGCGTGACGGAAAAGGGGTTCTGCCGTATGACCATGTTGAGGACAATTTCGTTGGAACCGGCCCGGGTGCTGCTGCCGGAGCCGGCGGCGGCGGCGGCACCGGCGGCGGCAGCAGACGGGCCGCGTTGCGACGACGGCAGGGTAGACGAGGAGGAGGACGGCGTCAAGACTGGGCAACCCAGGCCGGACGACGTTATGGTGAGGGTTGACATGATGGAAGAGAAGTAGCAAGCGAGAGAGAGAGAGAGAGAGAGAGAGAGAAAGAGAGAGACAGAAAGGTGTATATGTTTCCTTCGTTTGCCCTTTGAACTCGGAAACTTTCTGAAATTTTTGTCTTTTCCCCTTAACAACCCAAAGCGTCTTAAATAGGTAACTCGTAGGCGGTGTCTAGAAAGTTGGTCCGTGATTAGGGTGTATTAGCTGTTGGTTCTTTATGAGGTGGGAGTAGAAGGGAGGATGAGACGGGAGGGATGACGTTAAGCAACAAGATGCTGAATGAGACGGGTCTAGTGTAAGAGCATTAAACAAGCAATGCAGGATTATGTGAGAACGAACACAACAAGTTTTTCAAGGGCTATCAGGATCTCAAACAAGGATATAGCTGTAAACATAAAATGGCCTGATCACGCAGAAAAAAGAAAATGAAATAAAGAAAAGGGGAATAGCAAAGGAAGGAGCAATCTCGTAGAAGAAAGAGCGACGGGGGGAGCTATATAATTACCCTATATTTTTGTTTTTTTGTTTTGCGTCTGCTTTCTGCTCTCTGTTTTCTGACTTTTATTTTATTTTATTTTATTTTTTCCGTTCCCTTTTGTGCCCGTCAGTGTTCTGCAGAGCCCATTGACGTTCCGTAGACGGAGGCCAATCTGTAAACGATGCAGCTGCAGACTCCACCGTGTGATCCCAACGAGACGAAAGGGGGAGGGGGCAGAAGATGAGGGGAGGGCAGAGATCAGAGAAGAAGAGGCCAAGGCAAATGCACGGTGTAAAAGTACGCAGGCCCACAGAACAACCACGTTTGCTTTCTGTGCTACGCGGGAGCCAGAAATTGGGCTCGATCGAGATGCAGCGTGTGCTGATGGAGCGGGTCTCGAAGCGACAGCAGGTCAGCAGGTAGAAAAGGGGGAGGGGGACGAGGAGAGGGAAAAGGAGGAGAGAGGAGACGAATGGACGGAAAAAGAAAGGTGAATGCAATTGGATTCAAGGAGTTTCGGTGAAGTGGCGATGGTTAGAGATTGAGGACAAGAGACGACGATGGTGTTTGAGACGTTTATAGGAGATGAGATGTTTTTTTTGAAATTAAGTTGTGACATAGAATCTTTCCATTTCAAGAGTGATATCCTTACCACAGATAGAGAGATGGTTGTGAGAATTGAATGTACACGAGAAGGACAACGTGAAAACAAGAATCAGTCGAGCGGTCAGGCGACCTATCTATCGCGAAGCCACATTGAGGAAAAAAAAAACAAAAATGATCCCATGGAGAAAAAGGGGAACGAACGAATCAGACGGAACCCAACGACGTCAAGTGTTATCCAATTGTGACGGCGTGCAATGCCCACTGGGAAAGCAGAGACGAGCAGAGACGAGCAGAAAACAAGCGGTTTTGAGTGGCGGGAACCGATCCGGGTGGTCCGTACGACTAGTCCCTGGGCAACACTGCATACGGCGTGCACAAAACAAAGGCAATTGGAGATGGGCTTGTTGTACGAGTTACTTTGAACAAGTCGGCAGGCGACGTGCAGACGATCTGTGTTGTCCACGAACGAACGACGGGCGAACGACATCATGGAAAACCGGCGGGCAGGCCCCACCCGACGATCGGGTCACGGGGCCGGGACATTGGGAGGCAAAGAACGAAGGACAAAAGTACGGAGTACAAAGGGGCAAGGCACAAAGAGACCATGCAGGCAGACGGAGAGGACGTCCGATGCAGGAGGCGAGGATGCAGGAAAAGGAGGTGTGCGGTAGACAAGGGGCGTCGCGCGTGCATGAGACGTTTTTCTGGTGACAGAGAGACCTGGATGGATGGTGATGAGTTCAATAAAGTACAGGCTTGTTGGCATTGAAGAACGTGAATAGATGGGAACAAAAGAATGAGGACAAGAATAAGACGAACAAGAAATGAGACGAATGAGAAGATAACGTGACTACGGTAGACGGACGTCGTCATGGGTTGTGCCGTGGCCAATCAAAGACGTGGAAACAAACGGTAGGGAAGACGACGAAATGGCGACGGCTGCACGGGGCAAGCACGTTTGCGTTTGGTACTGTAATGCAGTAACGGTGGACTCGAGCGAATACTGCAAAGACTGGCGTTGGCGTACGTAACCAACGGAACAGCGGCAGACGCAGCCTTGCCAACGGGGTTCATCGTGGGAAAGGGGAAAGGCAAGAGGGAACGAAGCCAGAAAGCAGAAACGGGACTATCACCGTATGGGCGTTTCGACCATAATACCGACGGCGGGATGGGAGCAGATAGAAGGTGCAGGTGTGGTCGCTCTTTCTGTTTGCTTCGAACATGAGAGGAAGAGTCACCTGGATAGGAGACTCGGCATCACCGAGGTATCTTGTACTCGGGCGGTTGCTTCAGCAACTAGGTCCCCAGACAGGCAGGGCCGAACCAGGGCCTGTGCGAATTGGCCAATAGCACAGCATTGCCTTTCGACAACAACGCCAAAAGAGGCAAGCACCCACCGTAACCAGAAAGAACGAGCATTGCGATACCTCCTTCCTGTTGCGAGCAGGTTGTTGCCAGGTGAAATTGCAGTGTTTTTGCTAGCGGGGGGGAGCCAAGGCAAAACTCCCTACCCATGCAATAATTACATACTCGAACAACATCCACGCTAAGAAGAAAAGAGTTTGTTGCTGGTTGCCCGCACCCAACAGCGGCCCGCGCAAATTGCAGCTACGCGCGTCCCGTCTCCGCATCGTCTCCCCTTTTTGTGCCGTCTGGATCCAATGCCATTGTTTTTTGCGAGTACATACGTCGCATTGTTGTCTGTGCTTCATGACATGGCAGTGTCCTCAAAACACCCATCCATCTTTTCTTTTAAGCTTTTTTTCTTCTTTTCTTCGCTTCCTTTGCTGGTTTCGGGATAGAGCTTATCGCCTTTGGCCGCATTCCGATCCATCGATCAAGCCTCATTCCAGAGATCGATTTGCATTTTTCTGTTTTGCCATATATCGTTTTCCTCCTTGTCTTTCACTGATGGGGTTCCCAGACCTCCTCTCCCGTTCTCGGAACGCCCGACAACGACTTCCTCTCTACGAACCGGGTGCCTCGCCGGCACCCGCAAAAGAGCGCCTCTCCGACGAGGAGGCCTTTTCCTCGGACGACGGCGATGATGATGATGAAGACAATGATAACCGCAGCAACGACGACGACGACGACGACGACGATGACTATGATGATGACGACTACGATGACAAGTCGGCAAGAAGCCCCGGAATCTCGCGGCAGTCGTCGGGCTCGGCTTCCGCCACCACCATGATGCTGCCAAAACGGGTCCGCGGCGGCGCGACGGTCTCGGCCTTTGCTGCGCCGCTGCCAAGGCGGCGGCAACACCAACAGCAGCAACAGCAGCGCCATCGACACTTCCGCCGGCCGACGACAACGATCGCCGCCGTCCGTGCGCGCGTCTACCGCTTGCCAAACAAGGTTGTCCGGTGCCTGTGCATCGCCATGATGATGACGCTTTTTCTTTTCATTGGCATCCTGGTCCGCGCCAGCCAAGTCGAGAACTTCCGCATCGCTAGCGGCCACTTCACCAAGGCCGTGATGCCGCCGGCCTGGGAGTCCTTTGGATTTCTCACCCGCTACTACGGCGGCGTGCGCGGTCTGGTGTCGCTCTCCGACAACGTGCCGCAGTACCCGCGCGAAGAGGACGAACAGCCGTACGACGAATCCACTGCGAGTGGCGGCGGCGGCGGCGCCCAAGCCGCGCCCGAACTGCACCTGCACCCGGCCCCGGTTGCGTCCGTGGCCGACGCGGACGCCAGAGCGAAGGCGCCGCTGCCGCCGAGCACGCCGTTTGACAAGTACCCGGGCTCCAGTGGGGCTGCTGCTACTGCTGTGCCCTGTTTCCTCGACGCCGAGAACACGGTCAGCATCCCGTCGATCCGCTACTACGAAGGACGACCGACTGGCTTCCCCCTAAACGCTGTGGGCTCGTACGAACTCCTGTCGCTGCCCGAAGACATTTGCTTTGAGCGCTACGGCCGGTACGGCCCGTACGGTTATGGCTACTCCGTCCGGTCGGGCGGCCTGGGCGTCGGCGGGTTTGGGGAAGACGAAGGCGCCAAGACCGTGTGGGACGCCGCAGACCGCATCGACTACCGGAACGTCGACTGGGCCGACGTGCAGCAGCGCTGCTACCGCGCCAATGCGCGCCGGTTCAAGCCCGCCGCATTGCGCAAGGCTCCCATCAACGGCTTCTTCATCGACGACAACGACACCACTGCGCACCATGTGTCGCGCGCTGTATCGACCGGCGATGAACCCGCAGAGGCAGCGGCTCCCGTGTCGCTGCTTTCGTCTGTTTCTGTTTCTGCTTCTGCGCCACATGCTGGTGCCACTTCCGAGGTGCCTGCGGCAACTGTGTCTCATGAGAGCCTCGCTGTTTCTTCCTCGCCTTCTTCCTCTTCCTCTTCTTCTCACACTGCTCGTGGAGATTCGCCGCGGACAGCTGTAGTGGTTCGCTGCTGGGACGAGTTTGAATGGCGCGAAGACGACATCTTGAACATGCGGTCTCTGATCGCCGAGCTAGCACTCGCCTCCGGTGCTCGGTACGACGTGCACCTTCTCGTGCAGATCAAAAACGACGCCAAGTACCCGGTGTGGGCCGATGACGAAACGTACCGAACCCGGATTGAAGCCACCATCCCCGCCGAATTTCGCGGCCTCGTCACGCTCTGGAGCGAGACACAAATGCTGTCCTTGTACCAGGGCATCCACGACTTGTTCACGCGGGGACCGGGCTTGCCCGTCCACGGTGTCTACCGGGGCCTGCAAATGGCCATGCAGTACTTTGCCCACAACCACCCGGAATACGAGCACTTTTGGCAGTGGGAGATGGACATCCGCTACACGGGCCATCACCTGGACCTGTTTACGAAGATGGAGAACTGGGCGGCAGAGCAGCCGCGCAAGGGCTTGTGGGAGCGCAATGCGCGCTTCTACGTTCCGTCCGTGCACGGCAGTTGGGACGATTTCCGGCAAATGGCCCGCGTGCAGACCGAAGTCGGCCTCGCCGGCGCCGACAACCTTTGGGACAAAGTGCCGACGAGGAACAAAAAGGCAAGCGGTGCCGGCGGCGAAGCTGGTGCTGGCCGTGTCGGCGAGGAAACCGTGTGGGGGCCCGTGCGACCGGCGGACCCGAACGACTGGTTTGAGCCCGACAACGACCCCGTGCCGCCCACCACCTACGAAAAGGACCGGTACGTGTGGGGCGTGGGCGAGCAGGCCGACCTGGTGACGCTGAACCCGCTGTTCGACCCGGAGGGCACCACCTGGCTGCTCGCCGACGACATCACGGGCTACAACGCGACGGCCGAGACGTTGCACGGCGCGCCGAACGGCAAACCGCCACGGCGGGCCCAGATCATCACGGCGTCGCGCATGTCGCGCCGCTTGCTGCGGACCATGCACCTCGAGACGGCCTTGAAGAAGCACCACGCGTTTCCGGAGATGTGGCCCGCCACGGTCGCGCTGCAGCACGGCTACAAGGCCGTGTACGTGCCGCACCCTGTGTACGTGGACCGCGAGTGGCCGTTGCAGTACCTGGCGCGGACGCTCAACGGCGGGCGCAACGGAGCGACGGGCGGTTCGCGGACGTCGGTCTTTGGGCAGCGCGAGCACAATTTCCAAGGCTTCACGTGGTACTACAACGCCGGCTTCTCGCCCAACGTGTACCGTCGCTGGCTGGGCCTCAAGGTCAACAACGACGGCGGGGGTGCGTTTGAGGAGCAGATGGACGCCACCAAGGACGACCTGTCGGTGTCGACCATGCGGGGCGGCGAGGGCCGCATGTGCCTGCCGCCGATGCTGTTGCATCCGATCAAGCACGTGGAGCTGCCCGTGGAAAGCCACAGGAACAAGGCGGACGACGAGTCCGCCACGGAGGCGGATCCGGGGTCATAAAAGAGAACGAGAAAGTAAGGGTCTAATTTTGGCCTCGTTTCTTTCATTGCTATGTATGCGAAGTGTGTTTTTGGCATGAATACGGCGTTCTGGATAATGCAGTCAGTGACTCTTGTGTTTGTCATTTTCGTTGCTTAGACTGCTTTTGAATACCCTTGCTTTCACTGTCACTAGCTGTATGAGGGACCAGCTTTCGTCATCTTGTGAGCGTTATGTATAGGTTTCACTGTACTTCGTTACATGTTGTGAAGTTTCCTCATCGTTCTCCAAGGGTGAACCAATGTATTACATATTGTACATGACGCAGCTTCATTAATCCGTTTTTGTGTGTATGCATTTCGCATTCATTTCTCCGGTGGTGCGCAAACTCCATCCAAAGTCCAGTTGCCGCTCTTTGTGTTTCCAAGCCCGATAATCCACCCACTCCACTCTCAACTTCCCGTCATTGCTTTCTTTGTTTTCTTTTCTTTTCGGTCCGATCCCGTCACTCAAATCACCCGCTTCACCTCGAAGAAGCGCCGCAGCCACCAGACCTGGAACACGGACTCGCCGATGACCACGCTGATGACAAACAGGTTCCACCACTTCACGCGGCTGTTGGTGCTCTCCGCCGTGTTGCGGTGAGTCCGCTCGCGCACCACAATGTACGACTGCTCGTCCTTGACCTGCGCCAGCAGGTCCGACAGCTTCTTCGTCTCGGCCTCGAGCGGGTCCTTGGGTCCGTCGTTCTCCGGCAAGTACACGAAGCCGTGCACGTTGAACGACACCTCCTTGCTCGCGGCGCCCCAGTGCTCGTTGCTGAAGCAGTACGTGTACGTGCCGTCGTGGCGGGCCGTGAACGTGTAGTCGCCGTTGGACGTGGCCTTTTGCATGGTCTCGTGCTGGCCGACGGGGTTGGTGATCTGGAGAGCAAAAAAGGTCAACGGGATGAACAGACAGACAGACGAAAGACCAGACAAACGAAAGACCAGACAGAAGGACGAAAAAAGACCACCCACCCAAAAATCAATGTCGAGGTTGCCGGCGCCGCCAAACTCGCGGTCGCCCACCTGGAAGGTGACCGTCATCTTGTCGTCGCGGTGCAGCTCCTCGAAGAAGCACTCGCGGCCGTGGGCCTGCAGCTGGATGTTGTGGGCCGCGACGGCCTGGAGGAGCGCGGCGCCGGCGGCCAGCAGGCCGAGGAAAAGACGAGCCATGGGGGGCGCGGGTACGAATAATTAAACGAGTGTCGAAGAGGAAAGAGAAAAAAAGAAAAAGAGGACGAAATGCGGGCGGCAAGAAAGGTCAAAACGCCGCGACAATGCTGGACTGGTCGAATGCCTCCTTTTTCGTGTCGAGATCAAAGAGACAGCTTGCTGTTCGCGATTGGCGACGTGCGGCTGGTGGGTCCCCCATACTACAATGGGCAGCTAAAGCCTGCAAATACTCAAATAGGGGCAGCTCAGCTTTTTGCCCAAAATGACGGCCCGACGAATGATCCGATTTGGTGCAGATACGAACAAGCATTCTGCCCTTTTTTGCTTTCCCCCCGTATCTGCCCCACTTCCTGCTCACCTAGTGGTTAACGACGCGACCGTCCACAGTGTCCTTGGGAAACGGTGGGGAAAAGGGAAAGCAACCTGAAAGAAACTCGTAGGCAGCAGCCAGCAGGCACTGCCAGCCGCCCTCCTAGCCGTTTCCTCCCCTATCTCCTCGCTATCATCTGTTTTTCCTTGGTACCTGTCGCGTGCACTCATCGCACTGCTAAATCCCTCGTACCACCCCCCCAGCACCCGGGAAAAAAGACCCCTAACCTGGGCCCTTTCCCTCTCTTTTTCTCCCTGTCTAGGCCTTCTTCCCTCCCCCCGGTCCGCTCTAATTTTTTCCCCTTCTCTGTCCTCCCCCCTTCCCTTCCCCCAACCACAAAAATCACACCGACAAAATTCCACTTTCTGGCCACATCGCGATAAAATCCGCCTTTGACCTCCCTCCTCCTCCTACCAACACCAGCCAGCCTATTCCACTTCGGCCCCCCTCCCCTTCGAGACGAAAACCATCGCGAAAACCGAAGAATCCGTTCTCAAAAAAACGAACAGACCACGGAAACCGTCGTCCAGGTGAGCAGCCCTCCCCTTTCTGAATCGTTTCGTCTTGCGTCGGCCGTTTTCTTTTCCAATGGAAAAAAGAAAGATCCCAAAGCGAAATAAACCGCCTCTTTTGCCCTCGATGATCGTCCCGTCTTCCCTTTTACCATTTGCCTTTGCCCACCTCCTTTCCCCGGTATTTCTTGAGTATTTTTTGTCGGCTCTATGTCTCTTCGTTTTCGTTTTGCAATCCGCGGTGTTTCCTTTGGTGTCTGCTGAACAGTCTCGTCTTTTCTTTTTTTCTGCTGTATTTGCACATGTTTCCGAAATGCGCCACCCCATCTCCTTTTTGCCCATGTGGACGTGGCGCGTGCTCTCGTTCAAATTCTGCCATACGGATGGCCTTTTCTGGCTTTATGGATCGAAGGCAGCCGCGACAGCTCAAAGGGATGATGCCGTTCTCCGTTTCTCGTTCATGACACCTTTGCCGCTCGTTTTGGTTTTGCTTCCTTTATCTCGGAGCCTGGCGGAGCCATCGGGATGCGTCTGCGGCAGCCCGAGCTTGAATCGACAGCGAAAAGATTGTGGGCATCGCTTGTTGGACAAGTCCTGAGAGAGCCAAAAAACGGGCGCGCGACCGACCCTCGTCGGCATTCTGTGAATCGTTTCTTGATCGCGTTGCCTGTCGTGGATCGCTGGTTGCCTTTTCGAACGTGGAATTTATTGTGGACCGCCGGCCAGTTGGCCCAGCCTCCTTTCTGGCAGCCTATCTCGCATTGCACATCTGTCCTTTGCTTGCCCCCTTGTTCGCCATTCGTCGATGGTTTTCGTTGTGTTGAGCTTTTCTTGACTTCTTAGGGATAAGGAAAAGGATACCATTACCTGCTTCCCCCTCCTCCTTTTCGTCTTCTCACATCACACCATCCTCACATGAAAAGGCGACCAAGCATTTTCAGCTTTTTTTTCCGTCTATCGGGCATCGAAACTCAATATTAACCTACCTTGCTAACCGTGTCTCGTGTTGCTTTTGCTCAGATCTTCCGTTGATATTATCGTCACCGATTTTTCTCGTTTCCTTTTCTCATCCTCGTTGATCCCATTCACCGGCCCTCCTTTTCTCCTCTATCCAACAAACCGCCACCATGGGTCTGTCTTTCAGCCGGCTGTTTGCCTCTTTCATGGGCAAGAAGGAGATGCGTATTCTGATGGTCGGTCTTGACGCCGCGGGCAAAACCACCATTCTTTACAAGCTGAAGTTGGGCGAAATTGTCACGACCATCCCGACGATTGGTAGGCTCTGCTTTCTTTCCTCGCATTTCTTTTCCTCCGACACGTGCGCCCACACGGCTCCAGTCTGCATGGAAAACGCTTAATCTGACAAAAATAAAATCAGGCTTCAACGTCGAGACGGTCGAGTATGGCAACATCCAGTTCACTGTGTGGGATGTCGGTGGTCAGGACAAGATCCGTCCTCTGTGGAGACATTACTTCCAGAACACCCAGGGCATCATCTTCGTGGTCGACTCCAACGATCGCGATCGTATCATCGAGGCCCGCGAAGAGCTTCAGCGCATGCTGAACGAGGACGAACTGCGCAACGCCGTTCTGTTGATCTTCGCCAACAAGCAGGATCTGCCTGTACGTTTTTCCCCCTTGAGTCGTTTCTTTGTTTTATTTCCTTTTCCATTATTTCCCCCCTCCGATCTTCTTCGCCTTTGTTCAAAACCGATGCTAACCGAAAACAGAACGCGATGAACGCTGCCGAGATCACAGACAAGCTTGGTCTTCACAGCATGCGGCAACGCAAATGGGTACGTCCAAAATCACTGCCATATTTTTGCGCCAGCAAAGTACACTATTCTAACTTCGTTTTTTTTCCCTTCTACAGTACATCCAGTCGACATGCGCCACGTCCGGTGACGGTCTGTACGAGGGCCTGGACTGGCTGTCTGACGCGCTGAAGAAGAGCACCGCCAACCAGTAAATCTCGCTACGGGTGTGCTGCCGAGATGGGACCCGAAGGACGGACAGCATCAAAAAATAAAAGCAAAGTGTAGGATTGAGGCAAAGGAGAGGTGTACCAAAACGGGAGGTTGCCTTTTCTCTCTTTTGTTTTTGCTTTTCTCCCTGTTGTCCTTTGCTCCGTTCTTCGGCGTTTCGCAACCATCGCAAATCAATATGTAACTCTCTTCATGCTGTTTTGGACCTTTTTTTTACTTCTCCCAACAAAAATGGACAAAATACGCAACAACCTCCTCGTTTTAGTTTTTTTTTTTTCATCTTATTATTGTCGTCTTGTGTTTTTTTTCTTCGTTCTCGTTTTGTTTTTAGCAAAAGACTTTTGTCCGTTTTCCTCCTCCGGACTTTGTTTTTGGTGTGCCTCTCCCTCTCCCCGTGTGTGTCCGTCTGTCTGCCCCTTTTTCCTCGGCTGGCAAGGCGAAACCCCTCCCGTTGTGTCGGTTAGGCGTTTTATGTATGGCTTCTGCGGTTTGTTTTTTACGTGCCGTTGTCGCTGGTTGTTTCCTTTTTGTGTCTTTGTCTCTCTCTCCGTCTCTGTCTCTCTCTCTATCTCCTCCATCGCTTATCCCTCCTGGTTTGTATTCTGCCCCTTCTCACAGTATTGCTCTGATAATTTCGCAAATGATAAAAAGACTGAATTGAACCAAAGCTAGATCGTGTATGAGCTCGTTGGGGTTTCCTTGATTTTTGGTCGTGACTTAGAAAACGCACAAGATCAACAAGAAAGGGATGGGCCGGAACGCGAGAAGGGCAGAGAAGAACACACAAATTGGAAGGCATGTATTAGCAAATGCCATAGCACGTGTCAGAAGACAAAGTTTGAAACATGATTATATAGTGAGCGGAACGACGTGCTTCCAAAGGCAACGAAAATTCGAACTCGTCTGTCTGTTTTGTGCAACGCATTGTCTACAATGCTATTTGTTGCGATCACGTTTTGAAGGACCGGACGAATTATTGGCACAACATTGGAGCAGATTCGTTGCTCTCACGATCTTCACCTCTAGAAGCGTGCTCTTTGACAGTTGAAGTCACGAAAATAAAAAGGCTCTAATTGTTAATGATAATTTGTCTTTTGGGATACACGGCTGGATCGCTCTGATCATGTCGATTGTCGGACGGAGTTATGATTCCTGTTCTGCTGTGGAAATCAAACGGTAGAATTTGAATACCATTGCGACTGCTGGCTCCTCATTAACTGTCAATTACAAAATGGGAGATGGTTTTATACCGCTTTGATGTATGTACATATTCGATGTCGTGCCAAATGCAAAATCCTTATAACCATCCTGGCGCGCCAATGCCCACACTGAAGCCAAGAAAAGACAAAAACAAAACGCCTAGTGTTTCCAACCGTGTAACCAATCCATGCTGTACCCTTTTATATTTGCGGCGTTCGTGCTCACGACGCCTCGGCGGCGGCCGGGGGTGCGCTTGTGGCCCCAGCCGGCGCGGTCGCCGCCGGTGCGGGCATGACGTCCAGCCCGGAGTTGTCCTCCTTGATCGTGACCCGTGCCTTGTCGCCCGTCCGCACCACGCCGCGGATGATCTTGTCGGCCAGGCCGTTGGCAATCTCCGTCGTGATCAGCCGGTTCAGCGGCCGCGCGCCAAACTTGGGGTCGTACCCGCGGTCCGCCAGCCAGTCCCGCACGTCCGGCGGCACGTCCAGCACGATGCGCCGGTCCGTGAGGCGCGCCTGCAGCTCCCGCAGCCGGATGTCCACAATGTCGCGCAGCGCCGCGCGGCCCAGCCGCTTGAACACGATGAACGAGTCGATCCGGTTCAGAAACTCGGGCGGGTACTGGGACGCCACGACGTCCAGCACCGCCGTGCGGACCGACGGGTCGATCTCGCCGTCGGGCGTCTCGCTGTAGGGGTGCAGGGGGCTCGCGCCCACGAGGATGTCGGCGCCGAGGTTCGACGTCAGCACGATGATGGTGTTGCGGAAGTCGACGCGGTGGCCCTGCGCGTCCGTCAGGTAGCCCTCGTCCAGCACCTGCAGCAGCAGCGCCGAGATGTCGCGGTGCGCCTTTTCGAACTCGTCAAAGAGCAGCACCGCGTACGGCTTGCGTCGCACGGCCTCGGTCAGCTGGCCGGCGTCGTCGTAGCCGACGTAGCCCGAGGGCGCGCCGATGAGCCGCGAGATGGTGTGCTTCTCCTGGAACTCGCTCATGTCGAACCGCACGACGGCCGACTCGGTCGAGAACAGGAAACCGGCCAGCTTCTTGCACAGCTCCGTCTTGCCGACGCCCGTGGGACCCAAAAAGAAAAAGGACGCGAGCGGCCGGTTGTCGCCGGACAGACCGGCCCGCTGCAGGCGCACGGCGTCGGCCACGGCCTTGAGCGCGTCGTCCTGGCCGCGCACCGACTCCCGCAGCGTGTCCTCCATGTGCACGAGCTTCTCAATGTGCCCCGACGTCAGCTTCGACACGGGGATGCCGGTGATGCGCGACACCACGGTGGCAATGTCGTCGGCGGTGACGGAGTCGTGTATGAGCGTGGTTCCGTTGCCGTTGGCGGCGCCATCGGCCCCGCCAACGTCGGGAGGAGCAGCGGTGCTTTTGTCTGCCCCATCGTGGCGCACTTTCTGCTCGAGCGAGGGGATGACGCCGAAGCGCAGCTCGGACGCACGCGCAAAGTTGCCCTCGCGCTGGGCGCGCTCGAGCTCGACGCGCGCGCGGTCCAGATCGCCCTGCGCCTGCTTGATGCTGTCGATGGCCTCCCGTTCCCTTTGCCAGCGCTCCGTGAGCGCCGCGGCCTCCGCCTGGTACCGTTTCAAGTCGTCCTCGAGCTTGTCGCGGCGCTCGCGGCTGGCAATGTCCGTCTCCTTGCGCAAGCTCTCGAGCTCGATCTGGATGGTCATGATCTTCTGGTCCAGTCGCATGATGTCCTCGGGCTTGCTCTCCTGCTGCAGCCGCAGCGAGCTGGCGGCCTCGTCCATCAGGTCGATGGCCTTGTCCGGCAGGAAGCGGTCGGTGATGTAGCGGTTGGAGTAGGTGGCCGCGGCGACGAGGGCGCCGTCGGTGATGCGCACGCCGTGGTGCACCTCGTACTTTTCCTTGATGCCGCGCAGGATGCTGATGGTGTCTTCGACGGTGGGCTCGTTGACGAGGATGGGCTGGAACCGGCGCGCCAGCGCGACGTCCTTTTCGATCAGGCGGTACTCGTTGAGCGTCGTGGCGCCGCAGCACTGCAGCTCGCCGCGGGAGAGCGCCGGCTTGAGCAGGTTGGAGGCGTCGATGGAGCCCTCGGCCTTGCCGAGACCCAGCAGCGTGTGCAGCTCGTCGATGAACAGGATAACCTCGCCGTGCGCCTGCTGCACCTCGGTCAGGACCTTTTTGAGCCGCTCTTCAAAGTCGCCGCGGAACTTGGCGCCGGCGATCAGCGAGCCGAGGTCCAGGCTGATGACGCGCTTGTTCTTGATGCTCTCGGGCACGTCGCCGCGGACGATGCGCAGGGCCAGGCCCTCGAGGATGGCCGTCTTGCCGGTGCCGGCGTTGCCGATCAGGACCGGGTTGTTCTTGGTGCGCCGCGACAGGACCTGGATGGTCCGCTGGATCTCGGCGTCGCGGCCGATGACGGGGTCAAGCTTGCCCTCCTTGGCCTTGGCGGTCAGGTCGATGCCGTACTGTTCCAAGGCCGGCTTTTCCTCCTCGCCGGCGCCGCCACCCATGTTCATGCGGTGGGTGCCGCCCGGTGGATGTGGCCGTCCATTGGCGTACGAGCGTGTGGTCCCGCGGGGCCGGTAGCGAAATGCATGGGCGGCGGGGAAAAGCGACGCCGGGGGTGGTGTTGCTGCTGTTGCTGTTCCTTTTCCTGCTGCTGTTAACTGGGCCGGTCGTATACTTGATAGCGAGGAGATAGATTTAAAGGATGCATTGTTGAAGAGCTGTCGCCGTGTTGAGGCGGCGAGTATTCGATTCTTCGCGAGCATGTTCGTGGTTGTCGGGTTAAAAGAAGAAAATGGGCAAAAAAAAAAAAGAAAAAAAAATCCGATTGACCTCCGCGAGTCAATTTACGCCATGGTAAAAAACCTTTATACGATCTTTGTCGAGAACCAAGCTGTCTCCTGCGGGTGGCGTGGTGACCTGACTGATCGTGGGATTTTCGAGTTCCTTCTCGGAGCTACGTCGAAGCTTCCATTCCTTATCTTATCGGACCCCGCTAAAGACGTAGATGTTGAACTGAAGGATATGAAATTATACGATATGAAAAATGACTAAGCTTGTTCTGGGATGGGATCTGTCCACGCCCCCCCAACTCTTGCCCCGCCAACGAAAGGCTAGGTGGTCGCAAGGGCTAGGCCAAAAAAAAAGGACGAGAAAAATAAAATTTTACGCCCAAAAAAGCGAATGTCCCACTTCATCGAAACCCACCACCACCACGACCACCCGTTATTGTTGACGTTTTGTTCTCCATTCCCAGCCTCCCTTTTGAAAAAATTCTGTTTTTCTTCGTAAATTCCCCTGTCGCTCCTATTCTTCTCTCCCCGGTCCAAAACGCCAGTTCTCATCTCTCCTGTCACCATGGGCTTCACTGATCTGCTGACCGACGCCGGCGTTGCTGGTACGTTTTTTTCTTCTTGCGCGTTTCTGCCTCCTTAAATAGGGGGTGAACTTCTGGACGTCCTTGGCTTTTTGTTCTTTTTTTCTTTTTTTCTTTTCTTCCTTTTCCTCTAGTGTCGCTCGATCGTTGAGCAGCCCTCAGCTGACCCAAATCATGCAGTGCTCAACGGCTGGTTGTCTACACGGTCGTACATCGTCGGGTACGTATTTGTCTGCTTTGCTATCTGTCGTTTCGTTTGTTTCATTCTCTTCCTTTTTCCCTTTCCTTTGTTTGTACCGAAGAGAGAATTTTTCATGATGAGAACCATTGGTCCGTGTTTCCGAGTAGCCTCAAGACCTACACATGACGACCTTACAATCGCACATCGTTGCAACTCTGATCTTTTTTTTGGCGGTTTTCCGTTCTTACGCTGCTGTCCCCGACGCTCTTGTCCGTGGCAAAGACGATTTTTTGCTGACCGCGTCTTTTCGTTGCAACAGCTACGGCGTTACCCAGGCCGACGTTGCCGTGTTCAAGGCCCTGAAGTCGGCGCCGGCCGCCAGCAAGTACCCCCACGCTGCGCGGTGGTACAAGCACATCGCTTCGTATGAGGACGAGTTCCCGACGCTGCCGGGCGATGCGTCGAAGCCGTATACCACCTATGGCCCCGAGGTCGCCGAGGTGACCATCAACCCGGCCAAGGCCCCGGCGGCTGCGGAGGAGGACGACGACGACGTCGACCTGTTTGGCAGCGACGACGAGGAGGAGGACGCCGAGGCGGCCCGCATCCGGGAAGAGCGTCTGGCCGAGTACCGCAAGAAGAAGGAGGGCAAGCCCAAGGCGGCAGCCAAGTCGGTGGTGACGCTAGACGTCAAGCCTTGGGGTGCGTATTTTGCCGAAGCAATAATATTTTTGCAGTTGTGCGAGCATTGACTAACGGCTTTTTTTTCACCACTCTTCAGATGACGAGACGGATATGAAAGCGCTCGAGGAGTCTGTTCGCAGCATCGAGAAGGACGGTCTGGTCTGGGGTCTGTCCAAACTGGTGGCTGTTGGTTTCGGCATCAAGAAGCTGCAGATCAACCTCGTCATCGAGGACGAGAAGATCAGCTTGGACGACCTGCAGGAGGAGATTGCGGGCTTCGAGGACTACGTTCAGTCGTCCGATGTTGTAAGTAGACACGCGCCCCGTGTCTTGCTTGTCACCTTTCCTCTGGTCTTCGCTGCATCGCTAACCTCTTGCTTTTTTTTGCCCCACACCACAGGTCGCCATGCAGAAGCTGTAAGCAGAATTTTCTCGCGCTCCGGTTTTTGTAGTTTGGTCTTGATGAACGCAATTATGTTTCTTCTTTTGTTACATACTAGAGAATGGGTGACGCCGTTGTTGATGTGGATGATTCGACGTATCACTTTGTTGGGAATTCCGAACAAAAAAAATACCAAAAAACGTAGACAGACATAGTCCAGTACATGATCGTCCTGAGTCACGGATTTGAGCGTATCTAGGCAATTGCTTTGGTGAACAGCTCCTTGCCTCGACTTCTTCTTCAGGCCGTTTTCTGTTGGCAAAAACCGTTTCTTAGTGTGGGGTTGCGGCCCAGTGCGGCACTAAGAAACAGTGCCTGACACGCTCTGATTTGCCGTGATTGGCCTGGAATGGGCGACTACCGTTCAAGACGCGCTTTTCAATGTTCTCGACACGCAGAGCGCGCATTGACTGAATTGATCGTGAATGCTTTCATATGTGAGCAACTGAGACTCTAGCATTGTGCTTTTCCTTTTTTTTCAAGTTTAGTTTTTGTTTTCTTCTTGCCTTTGCAAATGTACGGCGATCTTGGTAACAAACTGGTACGTTCATCGTGGGAGCAAAGCGCGTCTTTGTCGCGTTTACGTCTGTTTGGTTTTGTCTAGTCGCCGTTGCTGTTGAAAACCCTGGCTCCTCCTGCCCTTGCTCATTTGCTTTGTTTTCCTTCCCCTGCTCTAGGTCCAACATGCGAAACGGACCCAGAACCTGGCGCACTTGCCGCCCTACCAGACGGAGATTGTCCGCGCCGTGACGCGCGAGGTCCGCGATCTCGACAAGGACGTCGCGCAGCTGCTCGCCCCGTTCCACGGCTCTTTTGACCCCACCACCGAGCAGGCCACGGCCTGCGCGCTGCTCGTCGACCACCTCGCCATGCGCCGCAACAAGCGCTGCCTGCTCGCATACCACCGCACGCGGACCGACAAGCTGGAGGAGCTCGTGTGGAAGGGGTCGGACGTCGTTGACCTCTCGGCGCAGCAGCAGTTGCGCGACGGGGGCGGCGAGTATGCAGGCGGGCGTGTTGGCGGCGGAGGACGAGAAGGAGGAGGAGGAGGAGGTGGTGGCCGCGGCGGCGCCAACGGAGGCGAGGCCGGTTCCCGCAGCGGCGGCGGCGGCGGCGAGGGCGGAGCAGGTGCCGCCATCAGTGGCAGTAGCAGCCTCAGCCCCCAGGAAGAAGACTACGTCCGCCAGTACGCCGACCTGCTCGCGGCCTACAAGGGTCAATGGACCGACATTGACCTGACGGGCAGCTTGGAGCCGCCGCGGGACTTGTTCATCGACGTGCGTGTGCTCAAGGACGCGGGCGAAATCCAAACCGAATACGGGTACGTAGGAGAGCGAAAGGACCATTCTTCGGGTGATTCTATCCCCCCCCAGAAACGCAAGAACTTCCTTCTGACGCTTTCTCATTTCTTCCCTCCATATACAGATCCATTACGTTGAGCCGAAATAGTCAGTTTTACGTCCGGCAGGGCGATGTCGAGCGGTTGATTGCCCAAGGCTACCTCCAGAAGCTCGGTTGAAGGTGCTGGCCACAATTGCGCGACCGACCGCAACGGCAAAAAGAGCATGTTCTCATAAACGCTACCTTGACGGTTATCGTCGAGGCTGTTGTCGTTTGTCATTGCCTTTTGTCGTCGAGAATCACATCATGGTTCCCCCTCCCAACCCATGTGCGGGTACAACAAACGTCGACGACACGCATCGATGGGCTGATCACCGACGGGCCGTGACCAGCATGCCGAGAAAGATGTTTGGCATTGCGTGGTCTCGTCCGCCCCAATGCAACGAAAACACGCAATATGATCTATCATTGTGCCCATCCACCAGCAAGACGACACTGAGAAGAGAAAGGTCCCTGGGACGGAAAAGCACACAAAAAGCAGCCTTCACCCGCCGCGGACTGACAAAAATCTATTTCATCCGGCCCTTTTTTTTGTTTGCTCAATGTATGTATTTGGCCACGGCCGGCTTCCTATTCGCCAATGCGAGCTGTCACTTTTGGAGGGTGGGAGGAAAAAGATGAAGGACACCATGCGCGGCGCACTTCCCACCAACGAAAAGGGTCAATGCCAATGCAGAAGACGAACACGGGCACGAGGACAACAAGGGCAGGTCGCCACAAGAGGACCGAAGAAGGTTGCACGCGGTTACAACAAAGTGAGGAGAGAGAGAAACAATAATAAATAAAATGTGAACGGTCGAAATTGCATCGAGCCGGGTCTGGGCCTTCTTACAGAAAAAGTTTCTGCTTGTCCACGCGCGTTTGTTTTTATGCAACCCCGTTCCATCACTTGCATATAGGCAAGCTGCCACCTAAGTTTTGGACGTTCACATGGCAGATCGAGGTTTTTCCAATTTCCTATACGACCCTCTCTTAAACAGTGCCATATACAGTAAGTATACTGTGGTTAGTTTTCCTTGAGCTTTACCTCCCCAGCCTTGCTCTAAGCCGCCAAACCGCGCCCCCATACAAATCGAGACCTGACTTGTAAAAATAGACGAAACAATGACAGCATGAATGACAGCTTTTGGCGGGTTGCCTTTTCCAGCAGAGCCGTTTACTAAATGAACGCGTTGGCAGTCTGCAAGAGAAGACGCTGGAAGGACCTGGCTGGCCCAGAAGAGCGACAGTAAAAGTGGGGGTCACGGATTGGGGCTCTTTGGCGCCAATTCGCACTGTGCTACTAGCCATTGCATCATTCATTTTCTCTCCGCAAGTTTTTTGCTCTCTGCACTCTGCACGCACGACTTGCAGCAGCCGTTTATTGTTTTCTTTGTCGATCTTTGCTTGTCCCCGTGCAGAACCGCAGCCCTTTTCCCGTTCCCTATCTGGACGGGCCGTGATAGTGTTGACCCATTGAATCGTGTAATCCAGCCGCCTACTCTTGTTGTATCATGACTAACTGCTATTAGTTTCTTTTTCTTCTTTTTTTTCCCTTCTGGAGACAAGCGAATTGCCGTTTTTGGTTGGTAGTTTGGTTTCGTTTCAACCGATTGTAGCTTCCTCACCCGGTTCCAATTTAGTCCTTTAGCGTCCCTTTCCACAAACGCACCTTCCTTGCCCATTCTTATCCATCAAGAGGAGTCGTTGCTTTGCGTATGCACGATTCAAAAAGTGGCGATGCAACTTTTCCTTACCAAAAAACACCATTTCCTCCTGAAAACAAATATCGACAACCAAGACGACCCAACCATCTTGTTCGGAGCCGGGCGCCGTGGTCCGGCGGAGGCGATGGTTGCACGCAGAGCGTCTTTATCACCCCGAATCGACTAGCAAGATAAAGGTCATTTTTCGCCGCCAACGCTTTTCTGTTCTCGTTTCTCGTTTCTTGTTTCTCGGTCTTGCGGCTCTTTTTGGGTTTATTTGCTGTCTTTTTTAATCCTCTGAACATATTTTCTATTGCCTCTCTTTTTGACGCGTCCGGTCATCGTCGAACAGCCTTGTTGGGCTTACCGGCATAGCGAAAGCCGACATTGCGAACGGCAGACCACATTGAAGGGTTCCCTCGATTCTCTCTTTTGCTCTCACTTCGCGAACTCTGTCTGTCCTCTTTTTGTTTCAATATGTTGTGGCAATGAGGTAGTTCGGAGCTCGTTCCGGAGCTGAAGAACAGTTCGAAAAACAAAGAGAAAAAGGAGAAAGCGAAAAGGGTACGAGGTTGGTGGACACTGGTCACAGACCTACCCTGTCCCGTCTGCTCGCCATGTCGTCTCTACCTCCGAAGCCATCTGGCTTCAACTCGTGGAGGATGCAGCGAGCGGATTCGATTGACTCGTTGGACAGAGTGGGCCCGCCGGACGGCCAAGAACAACACCGGCCGCCTTGCGCCGTTCTTCCGAGTCCCCAGCAGCTTCCCCCGGGCCAAGACCAGCAGCAGCAGCAGCAACAACAACAACAGCAGCAGCAAATGGGAGACTCTAAGCTCTCTTCATCTTTTGCCTCCGCTGGCCAAAGAGAGCCCATACGCTCTTTTATCATACAAGCCCACAGGGACAATTTAGGTGCGGTGGATTCTAAAGCTTTTTGCAAGCTTTCCTTATTTTCGATGCCTTTGCTAACACCTGAACAGCCCCCGTCAACAGCCTTCAGTATGCCCGGTCTGTCCGGGAGGACACCGCTGAGTTGGCAAACTACCAGCTCACCGACAAAACGGAACGACGGAGCCCCTCGTTTCTCAACCGCCACCGTTCCCTTTCCCTCCGCACAGCCCTTTCGTCTGACGCAGGATCTGAAGATTTTGACTCCCGGCCGGCAACAGCGACGAGTGGCGTTCAACGCAGCGTCGACACGGTGGAAGAGACATCGGAACCAGAGGCTTCGTCCCCTTATGAGGAGGTACGGCGACGGGATGGGCAAGGGCAAGGGCAAGGGTATATCGACGAGATTGTCGACACAGACATCGACGAAGGCCCGTCGTTGTTGGCCCGTGCCTTGCGCCGTTCGCCCCCACATAGCCTTGGGGCTCTTTTTGATGAGCAGCCACAGCTGCAGGCACCGCACGTAGGTGGAGGCGATGATGGTTCCCCCACTGAGGGACATGTTGAAGCGTCCAACGGTTCCATGGGGAACGGGGACGATGGCGGTTCTGCCGTCTTCTCGGACGAAGAGGATGGCACCGAGACGGTGCCAGACGTACCGCAGAACAATCTGCAAACACAACAGCAGAACCTACGGAAGAAGAAGAGGAAAGGCGGCAGAAATGGCTTTGGATTCCCAAACGAATCGACTAGCCTATTGGACGATGCTAGGGTCGTGAGCTATTCTGGTGTAGCCGACGGAGCAGACGCTAGGCGCTACGATTTGGAAGGCCAAAAAAATCCCATACGCCGACGACTGCTTGGCGTTTTTGGCTGGCCTTCTCGACGGTGGGCCGGTGGAGCCGGACACGGCTCTCTTGCTCGTCCGTTCAGCAAAGCCTACTACACCGTCACCCACCTGAAATGCTGGGATCGCAAGGTTCTTTGGGACAATGTGGTCGTGGCACCCGTCGTCTGCTTTCCTGCGGCCATCGTTGGCCTTCTTTTGAACATTCTCGATGCTTTGTCGTATGGTGAGTATTCACGACAGCCTCTTGCATTGCGCTGGAATTTTGTGTTGCCCACGTGCGCTGACCTCCCGGTCTTCTTTACCAGGAATGATTCTCTTTCCACTCGGAAGCCCCGTCTTCGCTAATTTGGGCTCCGCGGGCATATCCATCTTCTACGTCAGCACCATTGTGTCTCAGCTCGTCTTTTCGTCGGGAAGCATTTTCAAAGGTGGCATAGGCTCGGAGCTGGTAAGAAACCCTCATAATTTTTTGCTTTGTAAAGCGGACTCAAGTGCTGCCTGCTGTGCGAATATTGCTAACAAAATGTACAGATCGAGGTTGTTCCGTTTTTCCACAGCATGGCCGCAACGATCACGATCGTGGTCGGGGAAGACAACCCCGAAGCGGTCATTTCCACAACCATCACGTCGTACGCATTGAGTTCCATGCTGACGGGGTTGGTCTTCTACCTCATGGGCCATTTCCGGTTTGGCTACATCGTGGGCTTCATTCCGCGGCATATTCTCATCGGCTGCATTGGCGGCGTTGGCTGGTTCCTCGTTGCTACCGGCTTCGAAGTCACCGCACGTATTGAAGGCAGTCTGAACTACGATCTGGACACGCTGCAGAAGCTGATTCGGCCCGACACCGTCCCGCTTTGGATCATACCTCTTGCATTTGCGATCGTACTGTTTTGGGGCCAAAAGCACATTGCGAACAAGTACTTCTTGCCGCTCTACATCATCGCCATCCCGCTACTGTTTTACGCCTTTGTGGGCGTTACGGGTTCTCTCAACCCGTCCCGTCTCCGGAGCCATGGCTGGATTTTTGAAGGGCCGCCGGCCGACGAACCATGGTGGTTCTTCTACACACTCTATCGTACGTCCAAATTGCCCGCGTGTTATTTCCTGTGACGGCGTGTATCGATTGCATCATGCAAGTCCTAACGAGTGGTTAAACGTCCAGAATTTGATAAAGTACACTGGGGTGCCATCGGCCAGTGTGTTCCGGCTATGTTTGCTCTGACCTTTTTTGGCATCCTTCACGTTCCCATCAATGTGCCTGCCCTGGCGCTCAATACTGGCGAAGACCATGCCGACCTCAACCACGAACTCAAATTGCACGGCTATTCAAATTTCCTTTCTGGCTGTGTTGGAAGCATCCAGAACTATCTTGTCTACGCCAACACGGTGTTTTTCATGCGCTCCGGCGGCGACACTCGCCTGGCTGGGTTTGAGCTGGCCCTGCTCACATTCGGGGTCATGCTCATCGGCCCCAAGCTGATTGCTTTCATTCCTGTGATGATGGTGGGATGCTTGATCTTTGATCTTGGTTTCGAGCTGCTCGTTGAGGCTGTATGGCAGCCTCGCAAAAAACTGAAGCTGCCCGAATACGCCACGGTTAGTTTCCATCTTCTGCAGCCATATTAATAATGTTTCGAGTTTTTTTTTTTTTTTTTTTTTTTTCGGCTAATAACAATGATAACCAAAGGTCATTGCAATTGTCTTGATCATGGGGATCTATGACTTTGTCGTGGGCATAGGTGTCGGTATTCTCTTAGCCTTCGTGTCGTTGATTTTTCAGACATCACAAGTGTCGGCCGTTCGGGCAATGTATGCCGGCGACATTGTGAATTCAACAGTTCGGCGGAACCACTCACAGCACCACTACCTTCGTCAGGTGGGACTGCAGATCTGTGTCATCAAAGTGGCGGGTTATCTCTTCTTCGGGACGATTGTAAGCGTGGAACAAAAAATACGAGACCTCATCGCAGAGGAAGCCTTTAGACGGCGGCCGGTGCGGTATCTGATCATAGATTTACGACATGTGACGGGCTTGGATTACTCTGCTGGCGAAGTGTTCAACACCATCAATCGTTTGCTGAATGGTAAGGGCATTCACCTGGTGCTGAGTGGCGTTGACACGGAGCGTTCGTTGAGCAACGATTTGCGTGCGGTGGGTCTGGGTGAGGACGGCATCGAAGTCGCCTTTCTGCCGGACGTCAACACGGCTTTGGAGCTCTGCGAAAACGAGCTGTTGAAGACCTTTTACGCAAGCCAAGAGGCGCAATTAGGCGAGGCGTCCGAGTCTGCGGCAGCAACTCTGTCCGCCAACCAGCGGCAGCCCTTGACGTTTCGCACAGACACTCACGCGGACGTGACGGGGTCCTCGCTTGATTTGCTCGCGAGCTCGCCGCGCCGGAACCACTTGCAGGCTGCCGCCCGTGAGTTGCTCAGCACCATCGAAGGCCGGCGCCAACCGAAGTGGCGAAACTTTAGCGAACCGCTGCGGCTCATGCTGCAAATCTTTGAAGACGTCAGCGACAAGAACGAAGATTTTTGGTTTCGAGCCGTGCGTTATTTTGTGCGGCGCGAGTTCCCCGCCGGCCAGATGTTGTTTCGCGCGGGCACGCCGTCCGAAGGCTTCTACCTGCTGGAGAAGGGCGTCGTCCGGGCCGAGTACGCCCTGGCCCACGGCCAGCACTACCATGAGAGCATCGTCGCTGGCACCACGTGTGGTGAGCTGCCCTTTTTCTCAGAGACGGCGCGAACGGCCACCGTGTACGCCGATCTGGATTGCGTGACGTGGGTCCTGGACAGGGACGCGTGGCAGCGGTTGCAGCAGGACGATCCCGACGTGGCCAAGGAGTTGTTGCGTATCTCATTGAAGCTGACGGCCGAGCGTATGTCCACAATACCGTCGTCAATCATGTTAATGGCGGATTGAAGGACAATGAAAGAAATCGTCCAAGGTACGGCAGAATGAGATTGTGGGTTGAGATTAGCATGGACACGAAAAAAGGGAAAGTTTTTTTTTCTGAAAAACGCAATCTCCAGCGATCACCCAGGACGGAGGATTCACATTCAGCGGGATCAAAATCGGATAATACACAATGTTTTAAGCAATATAAGAATTGAGCGAGTTCCTGGTTGGTTTGTTTATAGCTTTTGGCCTTTTTTTTCAAAATCAATTTTTTCTTTTCAAGAAAACAGCCACAGATACCGACTTAATATGTACGGAGTCCGGTGTGCTGCGAGTTTGTGGTTTTTGTGAGATAAAAAGCCAAAGCTTGACAATCCGTGACAATTCGAAGCCGAGACAACAAAATAAAACAGTCTGTATGAGAGCACTTACTCAACGTTGTGTCACCAAGTCGACAACAAAAAAAATGTCTGTATTCCTGTGATTTCTCAATGGCCCCCTTTTTTAAGAAATTTGAACTTGCAACGAGTCTCGTAAGCCAAAACATGATAACAAGCCAGAAAATATATTGACACTTGATTGTTTTCCAGGTGCCGGGCTTTTGTGGTATACTATCTTCTTGTCTAGATACGTTCAAGCGTCGTGTCGACCGGGATAGATCTCTGCTGACGTAGCAAAATAGAAAGAAAAGAAAAATGATAGGCCTAGGTCCATCCTATTTTTTTATTGAAAAGAAATTCGCCCTTATTTTGCGTCGTTCGTTAAATACCCATTTCGTTCAAGAAAAAAAAAAGATATGGAAACAGACAGAGAGAGTTTCCAATACAAAATTGAAACGCCACGATGCCATGCTTTCGAGAAACAAACGCCATCATAAGACCAGAATAGGCGAAAAAAAAAGGAGAGGCGGGAATAAAACAGGGGACAATAAAGGGGTGTGTGCTTTTTGTGATCTGTATTCTGCAATAGAGAAATGGAAAGCAAAGATATGAAGAAAAAGATTTCGAAAGGTCTATGTCGCGGTTGCAACCTCAAATCTCTCTTTAAACGAGTGAGGAAAAGAAAGCGAGAAAGACAGACGTCAACAACGAATAGCCAAACAACAAAGAGCATTCAGCCGCCTCCCGTGACGCCGACAGAGCCGTTGTTGCCACGCTCCCAAGCCGAATTGCGCCATTGTTGTCGTGGTGCCAAAGCGGCGGTTCCGTCTTGCTGCTGCTGCTGCTGCTGCTGCTGCGGCCCACCGGGGGCATCGAAAATGTGCTGCGCCGGATACGGCACCACATGTCCCTCGTCCTGTGGCCGCCACTTGGGCGGCGAGCTTTGGTTGGGGGCGCTGCTGTAGGGAGGAATGGTGCCGCCAACGGGCATCGCGTCTTGCACCGTACGCACGCTGCGCTCATCCTGCCACACCGAGGGATCTGTTTCGACCCGCCGCGCTAGCGGGCGCGTCGACGAATCGTGACGATTTGTGACTTCGCCAACCTTGCCATACGGCTGGCCGGCTCCGTTGTTGTTTGACCTCTCGCCGAAGCGCTTCAAAATTTCTTTGGTCGTAATCTCCCCGTTGTTATTGAAGAGGGAAGGGTCGTTCAAGGCATCGACAAGCTCATCCGGAACCTGTTGCTTGTTAATATGTTGAAGTGGCGAACGGAACATAACGGAAAGCATGAAATGGCAGAAGAGTGAAAGAAAAACCAATAAATGCAGGAAACGTACCAGACACATCTCTTCAATGTGGGTGATGAGTATGTACACAGCGTCGATAGCAAACATAGGGTCGCTGTCCAATGCCGGATATTTCGAGTTGACAAAGAGAATGTTGGGTGCAATGACGGTGGCAATGTTCCTAATGTCCATCTTCGAGCCACTTTCGTCGTCCACCTGATGGAACGAACCGGCCCATTTGAGGAAAAAGAACAGAATTTCCAAACAGTCGCGGTGGCTTTTGGGCAACAAGCAGCATGTCAAGTGCAGACACTGGCGGCGCCGGCTTTCGTCGTTGATCTTCGCTGCAGCCAGCCACAGGCGGTAGAGCTTGTGCGTCATCAGAGGGTCGGGCAGGTCGCGCAGGTAGCGCTTCAGCAAAGCTGCAACTTGGACAACATTCTCACTGCTGAGGTTAACGCTGTCACAGCCGTCGCGATCGATCTTATCGCATAGCACGTTTAGGTTCTTGATGTTGCCGTTCTTGCGGAAAACGCCCTCGACAGACAAGTCCATCTTTCGCATGGTCGCGACGATGTCGTCTACAATGGCCGGAATGCGCAGCGTTCCCGGGCCGACGCCGTCTGTCGAGTCGGCTCCGTCGCGCTCAATGATGACTTCCAACGGAACCCCGAAAGTGCCCTTTTTCTTGGAAGTCTTTTTGCCGTCGTTTTTGAACGCCTTGCCGAACTTATTCCAGAAAGTGGCCGGCTTTCGCGACTCTATAAACCCCAAGAGCTCCTCCAATGAAAATTCAGACCCGATTATCGGCTGCATGGTGAGCACGGCCAGGTGCCGCACAATAAAGTACTCGAGTCCGGAGAGCTCGGAAAAGTACTTGCGTCCGACGAGTTTCTGCGGGCTTGTCGTTCTGGCCCCTGGGGGTCTGCCAAATGTCCGCTCCTCCGGACGACTGCGGTCGTTGGAGGTCCCGTACGCAGCACTGTTCTGCTTGGTTCCAGGAGGCTCCTGGTAACCAAAGCCGCTGGGCCGCTGCTCGCGGGCCTGCTCGGCCGCTACGATACGGGGAATATCGTCTAACGTGAGTGCGTCCTGGCGCCCAAGCATGGTGTCTGCGGTCGATTCGTCGACCCGGTCTTCCACAATCTGCAAACCGCGGCTGCTGTTGGCTGGGCCGTTATCGCCGCCGGCCGAACCGGGCCGCACGCTGGATCCTTCTGGGCCGTCCATGACGCGCGATGTCCTGGCCTTTCTAAAACTGGATGACAGATGCTTGTCGAGGCGGGTGCTTCGCAATCGCCGGATGTCGTTGAGCGTGTTCTCGTACGAAGACGGCTCCCTATGGAAGTCGCGCTCACTCGTCATCGAAAACCGGTTGTTGTTTCGCTGCTCTTTGCGCATCTCGGAGGACAAGGAAAGATCCTCGGGTGCAGCGGCGTCGTACTCGTTGGCGGGAGCAGCAGAAGCAGCAGCAGTAGCGGCCGCTGCTTCATCCAAAGCGCGCGAGAGAGCACCACTGCTTTGGAGAATATCCAAGAGTCTCGCCAAGGCGACGCGAAGAAGGAAGACGTACTGCTGCAGCTTTGTGACGCGCTCGAAAGCCATCGACTTCTCCGAAACAGAATCCCCACAGCTGTTGCAGAAGATTTTGCCGTCGTAGGAACTGATGTGGGCGTCTTCAAGGGTGCGTCCTAGTTCCTTGCCACACCGCGCACAAGTAACGCAAGGCAGATGCCACCGTTTCTCGCCATTACTGGCACATTCGTCCTCGATCGGCTTTCGACAGGCTGCACAATGGTCTGAGTCTTTGCTTGCGAGGCGCGCCATGTTGACGGTCATTTGACTGATGTTGTCTTCGGGCTCATTTTTCAGGGCCTCAAGGGTGTTGATGTCGTCGAGAAACTGGTATAAACCGTCGGCCGTGCTGCGTTCTTTTTCGATGCGAAGAGCACCTTGTAGGCAAATGCGGATCAAGAGCTTGAGGTAGTGAGCCAGGCTGGTGACCAAAGACAGCAGCTCCTGGGTCACACCAAGTTTGGCGGCCAAGGCATCCTGCGATCTCGAGAGCAAAGAAAAGAATGACACGATCTTCTTGCACAATAATTTTGCCTCGCGCCCATATGATAAACCTGTGATGGTTAATAAGATCAACGGAGAAGAAAAATGAAAAACAGACAAACAGACAAACGGACAAACAAGCGATGGACAAACGAACGAACAAACGCGTAAATCAACGGAAAAGGGAAGGTGTTTGCTCACTCTTTAATTCGAGTTTGGCCATGGCTGTATCCAAATGGTCGGCCGAGCGGAAAAGGATCTCCACGTGGCCGATGAAGCGCTTGGCCACAATCACACCGTCAACATAGGCGCCGTTGCTGACGTGCAAAAGCATGTCGGAGATGCAGGCCGCAGACGATTCCTCGAAAGTTGACAACACACTCCATATACGGTAAACCTTCTCCTCCATTCGCTCCTCCTCCTCACGCACGCGAATGCGGCTTGCCGCATCGCCGCGGTCCGATTCCAGTTCGATGGCTTTTGCATCTTGCGCGGTGGTGAGCCGGACGTTCCAGAACTTGTGTATCATATAGCACTCTGGGTGCCAGTGCTGGTTTTGGCCGTTGCGGAAAATCTCGACGAACTGCTTGAGAATGGCGGTTTGGCAGCCGTTGCAACGCTGGGCGAACTGAGTAGAGTAGTGGTAATGGCAGTAGACCTGGCCGTCGTGCTCGTAGTAGCTGTCCTGGGCGCCGAAGACGGTTGGGCAGAGCGAGCACGTGAAGTGGTCGACGTGGTACTTGCGGTCGAGAGCGGTAATGTACGATCCGCGCAGCGCGCCGCCGCAGTGGTAGCAGAGCAAGCCGAGCCGTCGAAAATAGTCTGTTTCGCACAGGGGATACTGGGGGCCGCCGTCTCCGTCGTCGGCGGGGAAGAACTTCGAGGCCACAATCTGACCGCAGTCTTGGCACCGGAAGCAGTCGAGATGAAAGGTTCCGTCCAAGGCGCGCACAAACTGGCCGGTCAGTTGCTCACCACATTTCTTGCAGATCCGCACCTGACCGCTCGCGTTTCTTGCGCTGCCTTGCTGGGAATGCTTTCGTTCGGCGCTGCGCCTCGGCTCTAAATCCCGGTCCCGTCCCCGATCGACGTCGCGGCTGCGATCGTAGTCTCTTTCGCGGTCGCGGTCGCGGTCCCGGTCGCGATCTCGGTCTCGGTAGCTTAATGCGGGTGAGCCTGGTCCGTAGGCTGACATGCTGGCGTACGCACCGCCGTCACCGCCATTCTGTCTCGAATGACCCATACTTCGTCCGCTGTGGTCCCTCTCCATTTGGTACCCCCCTGCGCTGTTCATGGGTGGTGGAGGCTGTGGAGGGTTGTTCATGTGGCCGTCGTCATGGGCCGGCCCCATCGCGGGAGACCTTTCTCTGCTGCCGTAGTCGGCAGGGCACTTCGACTGCCGCAGAAAGAGTAACGCCCTCCAACGTGACCTTCCTGTATCAACACGTGATGTACACACTCCAAACCGTCTCCGACGATGCTGCGGAACAATGCAGAATACTCGCTCGCTTCACCAACGAATTGAACAAAGGCAACCGAAGCGTGATACAGCGAAAGGAAGTCGGGTGTTCTCCAGGACGTTTGCCTGATCGAGCCTGTCGAGAAAGGCCGGCTTGTTGTAGTTGTTGTTGTGGTGGCCGGGATGATAAGCAAAAGGAAATTTTCGCAAATTGTTTTGATGTTGGCGCGAAAGAAAAGGAACGAAATTGTCCTGGAAACACGTTGGCAGCGCCCCAGAGACTCAAGAACTGAGCCGATTCGGCAGAACGTCTTGGCCCACCCCCAGAAAATAAAGCCGTTCCAACGACTATCGAATGTCGAATGGGTACAAAGGCTGCCCAGAGAACTACCGGACGGCCGTCTATCGTTGTCACTGATGGGTAGCGAAGCCGGTACGGTCGCATGCAGACGGAGTAGGACGGGCTCGAAAAACGCGAAACGAGAAAAGGGGAAGAGAAAATCGGAAACGGGGAATCGAGAATTTGGAGTCGTAGATCGAGAATCGAAAGCCAGAAAACGAGAAACGACTGTTCGTCTTTTGGGATCGGTTTCGTCGTCTCTTAGCTGGCCTCGTTTGTTGGTCCCGAGACTCGGTCTGTGGAATGGCAAGCAACAAGACACGCGCGGACGAGGGCGGTGGGAAAACGCAAAACGACGGAAAAAGCAAAAAAAGAAAAAACAACAAAAAGAGTGGAAGGAAACGAAATACAGACAACGACGTACGGAACGGAGTACGGACGATGCAGTACGTCGTATTAGGACATGTGCGAAACGGGATGAGAAGGGGCGGAGAGAGAGAGAGAAGGAAGAAACGCCCTTCTGTCAAAAAAAGCTTTGGGCGAAAACAACGGGGAAACGAAAGGGGGGGGGGGGGCAGAAGAAGATGAGAAGGGGGAAAGAACAGAGCAAACATCGAGGCGCTAATCCTCTTTTCGACTAGTTCCCCGTTTCTGGCCCGTGCGTCCCTTTGGGACTCGCTCCCCTCCTTCCCATCTTACCGCATCGTTCTTGCCTCTCCTTTGTTTGTGCCCCTTCCCTCGGTTTTTCTCTTGAGAACTCGTTGCTTTGGTGCTGCTCAGAAGGCGCGCGCCTCGTACTCGTATATAATCATACTTTGTTCGAATTCCTGCCGTATTCTCTCTCCTTGCTATTGCTGCAGAGGGCGGAGAGTATCATTACGGAGTATCATCAGCCAATGGCAACCGGGGCTTCGTGACAAAGAACCAAAGAAATGCAGGTTTTCTGCTTATTTTTGTTTTTTTTTTTACTTCTTTCCGATAGTGTCGCTCTTTCCAATTTTCCCTCTTCGTTTGCAATGCACTCTTTCCCTTTCTTGTTTGCTTTTCCCCTCCTTCCTTCTCGTTTCGTCCCATTTCCGCATTCTCATTTCAGCTTTGCCGCTTTTAGGGGCCCTCCTTCCGAACAAAGAAAACAGCCTTGGGAAGGAGAGCAGCCCCTCCCCTCTCTCGTACCCATCTAAATCCTCATGCACAATGATACGGGAGTAACATCTCATAAATTGGGAAGGCGTCAGTTTCGCCGCTTCTTTCTTATTGACGAACCGCGCCCGCTGGACCCACTTTTGACTTGCATGCTGCCGCCGTCAGCGAATCGCAGGGTAGAACGAGACGGCGGCTGAGGCTGACTGGGCCACCAAGCCCGTCCCACCTGTCCCCCGTCACGCCTGCCAGGCCATCGTCGGCTGTGCCAATCGGCTTGCCGTCGCGCTGGCGCCCTGAAACGGTCCGTCTCGGTTGAGCTTTAGTCCTGACAGCAGAGAGAGGGAGGAGAGAAAGACATCGTATATGCACGAGATTAACTCGAAGCAGATATGGCTTACCGTGGCTGGCTGGCGGGCTGGCTGCTGAGCTGCTGCTGCTAGACCTCATGCGTCATATTGATCACTTCGTCGAACGTTCTATTAATAGGCCGTTTTCTCGATCCGTTGGCAATCTTGATTTTTGTGCTTTCTTTCTTCCTCCCTTTATTCTTGTTTTCGTACGGAGTAATACGTATTACCCCCTTCCCTATTTCCTCTCCTTTGTCTCATTTTTATTGCTGTGGTTCCACACCCTTCAAGCCACCAACCCGCCCGGCACGCCGGTGCACGAGCTTCTTCAGACGCTTCTCGATCGTATTACGGCCTTCTAGCGTGGTCCATACCTCGTGTGGTGCCTGGTCGACCACGTCCCAGGCGACGAGGTTGTGCGTCAGCTTGGTCAGGTCTTTCTGCTTGCTCTCCCAGCCCTTGTCGCGCCGGATCTGCACGCCGGACGAAACGATCGTCAGCGGCGTGTCCTGGTACTGGATCGCGCGGCTCGTGACGGCGTCGCGCTTGGTCAGCGAGTTCGCGACAAGGCTTTCCTGCAGCTTGGCAAAGATGGTCTTGCTGGTCTGGTACGCCGCGCGGCCCCAGACGCGGTCCTCTTTGTTGCGCCCGCGGAACAGGGCGCCGGGGATGCGGTCGATGCCCAGCGGCGAGAGGATGCCACGCAGCCAGAGCAGAAACCCCCGTCCGGCCGCGCCGCGGCGGCGCAGCAGGTCCTCGTGGACCGGGTCGATGAAGAGCAGGCCCTCGATCTCGGTCCCGTGCCGCGACGAGAAGACGCGGGAGTACACGGAGCCGATGCCGGCGCCGACCAGCACCCACGGACCCACCTCGCCTGCGCGCGCAAGGGCTTCGCTGAGGGCTTCGGCGGCTTGGCCGGCCGAAAAGGGCGACGGCGCAGTGTCGCTCTGGTTTTTCTCGGTGTTAGCCTTTTGAAGCGTTTTCGTTCTCTAGGCCATATAGATTGGCAGGAAACAAGTCAGGAAGAGTACTTACCCAGCCAAAGCCGGGCCGGTCGGCGAGGCAGTAGCGGTTGATGGATCCATTTTTGACGGCGTTTTCGGCAAACTGCCACAGGCCGTTTTCCACGGCGTCTTCGCCGCCTTCGAAGAGAACCGTGGGCGAGGGTTCTTTGGACTTGCTGCCGTGGCAGTAGACATGGATCTGGTACTTGCCGTCGTCCACCCAATACCGCTTGCCGGGCGGTGCCAGCCCGGCGTCGAGCGAGCGGAGAATCAAAGACAAGGTGAGAAGAATAGACACGACGCAGAGGACCAGCAAGGCGATGCCCGAGACAGACACCTCGACGCACTCGAGCAGCGTTCTCCGCGTCTCTGGGCGGCCGGTCAGCCTTTCCTCTTCTTCCTGCTTGCCCCATTGCACCGTGCGGTCGGCGATGATGGTCCAGATCGCCATCAAGAGCGCCCCTATGCAGACATGTCAGCCGGTGCGTGGCCTAGCCAAGAACCAAAAAGGGGAAAAAAAGGGTAGGGAGGGAGAAAACAAACATGTAACACTGGTGATGCCAACCCAGCCCTCTTCGTGTCGCGTCCGCTGCACCGCGGTGATGATGATGGTGTTGATCAGCAGAAGGAGCGCATTGACCGCGGTGATCATGCGCAGCGATTTGGACGGCGCCGAGAAGAATAGCAGACACACGATCAAGCTCGTCGCGGACAGGGTAGTGTAGGCAAACGCGGAGAATGGCGAACCGCGGGTTTCGAACCCGGGCGGCGTGACAAAGTGCGCCACAAGCAGCAGGGTCCACCACACCATCGTGAGGATGAGAAGGACGATGGTGAAGTAGCGCGTCATCCGCACGGAGAAGAGATTGTATGGGGACACGGCAGGGTCGTCTGGGCTGAGAAACGGGGCGCCACCCGAGTAGTTATTGCTGTCGATACGGTTTGGCAGCAGACGGGTGGTCTCATCGGGCGGCGGCCCGCGGCCGGGGCTCGCATGGGACGCCGACGGCGATTGTGTATCCCGGCGGTCATCGTTGTCTCCGTCATTGTCGTTACTCCTTGCGGAGGATTTGAAAAGATTCTGCATTTTTTCCGTCAGTCTAAAGGCGACTGTCGCTTTGTTTTGAAAACAATAGCGAATTTGTTTTGCCCGACGGGTTGTATAAAATATAATAGGAGGCTGATATATCGGGCACAAGAAACAGAAAAAAAAATTATATTGAAAAGGCTTTTCTGAACAAACAAATAAAAAAGGTATTTGGTCCTTGCTTCGATTTTTCTTCTAAAACAAGTTCTTGCACATTGAAAACAACATCATGGTTGGGGAGAGACCTCGCCCCAGGCTAGGGATCTGCTAAACAGGTTATGACGTAGGAAGCAATGAGGGTGCGGGGGGAAGACCTCAATGGCCTCAGTGGTCAGAAGACCCAATTGCGCTGAAGGCGAAATCGCTTCGATTGGCCGTCTCAGATCTGATACCAGTGGTCAAAAGCGACGACTTTTCAATATTTACTTAGCGGCAGACTCGTTCATACACTGTGCATGCCTTTTTGAAACGACTGGTCGTTTTCTTGGTAACTTGAGAAAAGCCCAAAATTGAACACGTGAAAAAAACACTTATGCTGAGCTCACTTAAATGAAATCTCAGTTTTGCTAACTGTCGCTCGTGCCAAGTACAAGATTCCTTTCCAATGTCGCCTATGTAAAGTATACGTTTTATCGTCCTCCTCCGTTTGCTGACAAGTCTGTCGCGGTTTTCACCTTAGCGAGTACGTTTCCACCGCGTCTTCTGTTCATACTGCCCATTTTGTATCTCATAAATCAGCGTATTATGGCATTGCCTAGATTCGTGGGCATGAGATGTTATCCGCCTCCCCGAAGCGGAGAAACACAGGTAATCACTCCTTCGTGATCAAAAGATCCGTTGCCGTAGGCGGCCATCGCCGAGTGCACCCGCTCGTGAGAAGAAACTGTCCGCCGTCGGGGTATCAAACGTTTTGAATGCTGCCCACTTTCTCTCGTCTCTGCGCCGTGTTTTTTTTTGTCCCTTTGCTTTGGCTGCTTGCGACATCTGTCCTTTTGCCACTTTGCGCATCGTTTTCCTTGTATAATCAAGGAAGTCGAAACCACCCGAGCATGAACCCTTTCCCCCTCGCCATTTCTTCCCTCCAACCAAAATCACCCTGATGAGAACAGCGCGTCTTCGTCCCTCAGGTACTCGCCGCAGTCCGCCTGCCGGAAACACACAATCGCTGTCGGGTCCAGCCGCCGCGCCTCGGCCGTGCTGCGCGCCGTCACGCCAAAGCCGATGGGGATGTCGTCCATCGTGCACACCACGATGCCCTGATGCTCGGGGCAGTCCTCGGTGTAGCGGCCAACGTGAGCCTTGAGGACGTTGCCGCCGTACAAAAAGGGCATGACGCCGTTGGGGCGCACCCACAGCTTGTAGCGGGCGTGCGCGGCGAGCACGGGCAGTGCGGTGATATGCAGCCGGAATTTGCCCGTCTTGGTGAATTTGCCTACGGGGAGAGATCAATCGATAACAGTCGTTAGTAGGCGGCATGCGGCTGTTGGGAAAATCGAGAACAGAAACAGAACAAAAAAAAGGGGGGGGCAAACTCAACACACCCAAACATGTTCCAAGGGACAGCAGCTTGTCACGGGCAACGGACGTGGCGAGGTTGGCCAGGGACAGCAAGACGTAGTAGACACGGCCTTGCGACAGACGGAAGACATGGCGGTCGGCGTCCGGGGAGTCGTCGATGGGGGCGATCAGGTTTTTCAGCGAAGAGCCCGTGTAGTCGGCCAGCTTTTTGAAGACCGTTTGGGTCTCCTCTTCCGTAAGTGGCCGCATCGTTGGGCGTATGTGCGTATGTGCAATTTGCGCAGAGCTCGTAGGGGAACAAATTTGAAAAAATTGGTGAGAACCACGAGAGGACGAGAAATACACCGGATTTACTTATCACAAGCGCCATGGGTAAGAACTTTTTTTTTCTCTATTGTGCTTATCGCATGTTGAAATCCCCACCTTAGCAGCGCCGATAAGGCCCCTTGTTCAACAATGTGGCATACGAAGTACCTTTTGTACCTTTTCTTCTTCTCAAAATAGCCTTACATAATCCGTCTGGTCACCGGGCAAACCACTTGGTATAAATCGCCCGCCAACAGATTACACAACCCCCTTTTTCCTTTCCCATACGGCCACTTCTCATTTAGAAGACTAAGAGTATGTATCTCAACTTAATGGTGGAAGAGGCGAATATTTTGCTCGACAAACGTGATGCCGAGCTTCTCGGCGGTCTCGAAGACCGGCTGATCGTTCTGGCTGCCGCCCGGTGCGGCAATGTACCTGGCTCCTGACCGGGCCGCGCGATAGATGTTGTCGGTGAAGGGGAACTGCGAAGGTGAGCAAAAGAAAAAAAAAAAAGATAAAAAAAAAGAAAGACAAAAAACATACGAATGCATCGCTCGACACAGCCACGTCGGTGAGCGTGGCCAGCCAGTCCTCGCGCTCCTTGTCCGAGAACGGCTCAGGTACCACCGCAAAGACGGCCTCGAACGCTTCGCGTTCGGGCCCCGCTTTGGGCAGCTCGCCGTTTACCAGCAGGTCGATGGCGTTGCTCTTCTCGGCGCGCTTGGTTCCCTTTTTCCACTGCAGGCCCAGCACGCGCGGGTGGAAGCGCATCCACCAGTTGTCCGCTTTGTCGCCGGCTAGGCGCGTGCAGTGGATGCGCGACTGCTGGCCCGCGCCCAGCCCGACGACCTGCCCGCGCGTCGCGTAGCACACCGAGTTGCTCTGCGTGTACTTGAGCGCAATGGTGGCGACGGTGAGGTCGCGCAGCGCCGACGCGGGCAGCGGCGCCGCCGGGTTGCCGCCGCTGCTGCCGCCGCCGCTGCCGCCGCCAGCACCAGTGGCATCCTTGGGCGTCACGACCGTGCCGAACGACTTGGGCGAGATGACGGCGTCGTTGCGGTGCTGCGCCAGCGTCACGCCAAACACGGTGCGCGTCTCGCGGTCCGCCGGCGGCGTGTACTCCGGGTCCATCTTCAGCACCAGGTAGCGGCCGCCCTTTTTCTTAGTGAGCAGGGCGAGCGCCGCCGGGTCGTAGCCGGGCGCGATGACACCGTCCGACACCTCCTTGCCGATGATCGTCGCCGTGGGGACGTCGACCACGTCGCTCAGGGCGATCATGTCGCCGAAGCTGCTCATGCGGTCGGCGCCGCGGGCGCGCGCGTACGCCTGGGCGAGGGCGGACGTCTCGAGGCCCTCCACGTCGTCGACCATGTAGACCTTGCGCTCGTCGTCGGTCAGCGGCGTGCCGATGGCGGCGCCGGCGGGCGAGACGTGCTTGAAGGACGCGGCGGCGGGCCTGCCCAGGGCCTCTTTCAGCTCCTTGACGAGCGGCCAGGCGTTGAGCGCGTCCAGCAGGTTGATGTAGCCCGGGGCGCCGTTGAGCACGGTAAAGGGCAGGCGGCCGGCCTTGACGTAGGCGGCGGCGGGCTTCTGGTGCGGGTTGGCGCCGTAGCGCAGGGCAAGGTGCTGGACGCCGTCGCCGGCGTACTGCTTGCGGAAAAAGTCGGCGATGGCGGCGTCGTAGTCGGCCGTGTGCTCAAACGCCTTGAGTGCGTAGAGCTTGCGGCTGGTCTCCTTGACCTCGCCGGCCTCGAGCTCGCTGATGAACTCGGCGTAGTCGGCCGGGTCGCTGAGGATGGTGACGCGGGCGTGGTTCTTGGCGGCGGCCCGGATGAGCGTGACGCCGCCAATGTCGATTTCCTCGACGGCCTCGGGCACGGTCACGTTGATCTTGGAGACGGTGTCCTTGAAAGGGTACAGGTTGCAGATGACATAGTCGACCTTGGCAATGTTCTGCTCGGCGAGGTCCTTCTCGTCGGAGGCCAGATCGCGGGCCAGGATGCCGGCGTGCACGGCCGGGTGCAGCGTCTTCACGCGGCCTGCCAGCATCTCGGGTGCCTTGGTGATGGACGAGATATCCCTGCACGAAGAGAAAATCAGGCATCGTCAGCAACTATTCGAGGTTGGTATTTGGGTATCGCCAAAACCAAAACCAAAACCAAAAAAAATAAAAAATACGCACTCCACTGGAAAACCAGATTCCCGGATCATCTTGGACGTGCCGCCCGACGCGAGAATGCGGACATTGTTCTTAATGAGGCCCTTGGCCAGGTCCAACAACCCTGTCTTGTCATAGACAGAGATGATGGCAATTCTTTGTTGGCTGCTCATGGTGTCTATTCTTCTTTTTTTCCCTTTTTCCCGCTGATATGGGGAAATGTCTGGTAGGCGGCCGGATGGGTGATGTGTAAAGGAGTGAGGGATAGAAAAAGGAGCAAAAAGGCCAGAAAATTGGACCAGATAAAACCCTCGTTCAGAAGTCTGAAGCGGAAAATGCGCCGGCGTCTTTCGCCTTTCGGTCGCAAGGTTTTTTTTTTTTGGAGCTACAGAGCCGTTAATGCTTCCCCCCCTCCCCCAAAGCTTCTCTATTTTCCATTTTCATAGCCGATGGCGGGGCACCGTAAGGGACTGACGCAACAGACGTTTTGGTGGGGCTGTCACTAATAAACAGCAGATGGCTCCACATGTAAAAAAAAAGCTGGCACCTGCTACCAGCTGCCAAAGTGCACGTGACTCAGACATAATGAAAGATTAGGTCTGCGAAGGAGAAAGAAAACGATGGCTGTGACAGTGACAGGAAGACAAACGACATGCAGGTGTTCTAGCTACGACGCTTATCGTGCTCTCGAACTTGCAGTCACTGTTTGTAATATGGGTGGAGATCTAGTAGAACGACTGTTCTGTGCATCCCTTACGAAGGAAGCAAAAGGTATGAAATCAATATAAACCGTTTTTAGGTAAAAATCTAGAGAATTGTAAATCCTAATATTATACTTTTCGTTGTTTCTTTCTTTTTGATGTTTTTTTTTCTTTCGCTGCAGCCTGCGACTTTCACTGAAAACCTTCTGTACATATCATCTCGTTGACTGTGCCTTTTGTCTATTGAATTCGGTTTTGGCTAGAAACAGCGGATAGAGAAATCAAAAAAAAAAAGAAATTAAACCATTTGCTGTCTGCGCTTTAAAAGCAACCGAACTACAACGTGGCAAAGAAATAAATATAAAGAGTTGAAAAGAATAAAGGGGTTATCTCAAAATAAGACAGATGCAAAAATATTAAAAAAAAGGAAATTGCGTGAGAAGGAAGAAAAAAGCCTAGCACCCCCTTTTTCTACCTATCCGCATCTAATAGTAGGCCCCCCCGTCTTTGTACGCTTGCTCCCCCTGGCTTCACAGCAAAACTGCTGCTCAACACGTTGCTCGGGTATCAACAGAGTAAATGACGAAGAACATGACAGCCCGCGCGTCCGCTTTAAGCCCACTTGCCGAGCAGAGCCATGATGCCCGTGCCGAGGAACAGACAGACGACCATAAACGTGATGCGCACGCCGTCACGCGACCGCTCGGGGTTGAACAAGAAGTCGCGAGCGAGCAGCTCCACCAGACCGGTGTACATCAGAATGCCGGCCGAGATACTGTCCAGGACACCGGAGACAACATTGGCGGTGTACGAGCCGCCGTTGTATGTCGTTCTCAGACCCAGGCCAATGGCAATAGCAATGGGCGTGGTCAAGCCGTACGCCATGCAAAGCAGCCACGGCAGCGCCTTCAGGAACTTGCCCGGGCGTTCCGGGAAGGGGATGGCACTCAGCCGCGCGCCGATACCGAGACCCTCAAAGGACTGGTGGAACACGAGAACGGGGTACAGCGTGGTAAACTCGTCGCCCGCAGTACCGAGGTTCAGGCCGATGATGACGGAGTGGAAGATCACACCAAACTCGAGAATCAAGAATGCCGCAATCTGCTCGTGGAACGCACGGTCGTTGGCTGCGCCGGCCAGCGCCAGCTTCTCCGCATCCACCTTGTCGCTGCCTTCGTAGTTGCCTTCCGACTTGGTGTTCGTAACAACGGGGTTGTTGCCCGCCTGGTTGTCCTGGTCGGCGGAGTGCAGGAATTGGTGCGATTGCCCGGCCTGCTGCGCACCGCTGGCATCGGCAGGACCGTCAGCGGCAACCTTGTTGTCCCGGTTGCGGTTGCCCGTAATGACGTCTTCCGCTTCGTCACCGTGGCCGTGTCGGAAGTTGTAGCGCTTCTCGACAAACCACTCCGCCACGAAATCCAGAAGGAAGGTGAACATGACCATAACCAAAGCCAAGCAGGGGGGCCACGAGTACGAAGCCCAGCCACCGGTCATGCCGACACAGGACGCGGGACCGATTTCATCGTAGGCCGGGTCCAGCAAGTGGATGAAGGCGGTGGCAATAATGACACCAGCACCGAAGTAACGCGCGAAGAGATAGACATAGAGCGGCACTTTGATCCAGCGAACGCGTGTGGCTACGACGGGGAACAGCGTGACTGCCGTCGAGACGATCAGGATGACAAAAAGCGCAGAAACGCGGGCGCCCAACCGGCCGTCATACTCGTTGCCTGCCGCGTTCAGGTAGCAGATGATATCTTTTTGATCAGCCGTGTCAAGGTTGACGCTGGTTGGGTCAAAGGTTGAATTGTCCGCCATTGTGATATAGAGGCTCGTCGGCACTTTCTGTTGATGTTATAGTAAAAAGATTTTTGAACTGCGTAAGACAATTAGTATCACAAACCACTTCAATGGTTCTTCATTCCCGAAGCGGAAGCAGAAAGAAACAGAAAAAACACGGAAAAAGAAAAAAAATCCACAACCGCTGGATACAAAGACAAGGACAAGCACATGACACAACATGTTCCCGCCTGAATGGACCTGCGGACGGTTGCCCAACCCGGTATGGCTACATGATCGGGGGATGTGTCGTGCAGCACAACAAGGAGACACAAGCGGAGTATGAAACCGAAAACATGCATAAATAAGGGGGTATGGACTTACAGAATATGTAGGACGGAATGATCGTCGTCCGAAGAAAAACGAAGGATAGAAAAAAAAGGTTCAAACAGAAAAACAAGAACGAGAAATAAATTGAAGAAACGGGACGAGATTATAAATAGAAGAAAAAAATGTGAGGACGCACAAACACCTTTCCCAGCGGCTCGGGAAGTGGGAAGGGATGTGCAGATATATGGCACCAGGATACCGGGAACCAATGCGCGGTAACAGAGGCAAAAAAAACAAAAAAAAAAAAAAAAAAATTGAGGCCACACACAACACTGGCGTGAAAGAAAAAAAAAATCTGCGTATAGGAAGGTTCCACTTCCTCCAATTTTCTGTCGTAAGTCCTAGCGATGTCGGGTATTATATGTATGTACAAATACCCTGATGGTCTTGTTTATGCTCCGTAGGAAGGTACCAGCAGTGAAGCAGCTGAAACGAGAAGGAAGCAGGTACTCCCGTGAAAGCAGAAGAACGTGAGCCGGCGAGAAAGTCGCTCCTGGTGGATGGAAAGAGGGCCCGGCCTTGTCCGTTTTGAGAAAGAACGTGGGAGGCTGAAGGGGTGCTTTCTGTGAGACTGGGGCGAGAAAGCGAGATTGGATGAAGAAGGTGTGTATGGGAACGGGACGATTCCCAATGGTGCACGGGTGGGCAAACACAGCTCGGCGCGTGGGTTCAGCACTGACGCTTTGGTTTCTTTTGGTCATAAAAACAAGAGGATCAAGATGAGAAAGACCCCCTTTTGGAAAGCAGAAAAAGCAATCCCACGCGGATGGAGTGGGTATTGACAACTGACAGAAAGAGGTGTGGTCCAGGGGTTTAGCTTGAATGAAGCGGGAAGAAAAAAAGAAAAGAAGAAGAAAAAAAAAGATAAAAGCGAGGCCAATTGAGAAGGGTGGGATACAATTTTGATGTACGAGATGGCAAGGTTTAAAAGCATTTCCTGGAATAAACAAGTGTTGGATATAATAGCGGGAAGGGAGAAAGGGGGGGGGGTGAGACTAAATGTGATAAAAATGCCACCAGAAAAAAAAATTGGATGAATAATCCGCTAGCAAGAAAAATGGATTACACCACGACAAAGACAACCTCTCAACGACTTACGAGATGTCCGATGGCGATCTCTGCTCTGTTCGAAAAGACCCCCAAAACAGGCGTGCGGCCACAAGCAGAACTGTCAGTAGGGCAGCAGTCACCGGGCTGGCAAGTCGTTGTGAAAACAGAGACGAGAAGGAGGATAAGGATGAGGATGAGGACGAGGATGAGGACGACTGAGATGAAGGTCGAGAGAGGAGCAACCACGGCAAGGCGATGCCGGCCGTCACGGCACCGGCAAACACAATGGCGAGAACGAGCAAGGACCACAACGAAGACGCACGCGAGCGAGATGTGGCAACGGCATGGGTGTTGGCGCTGGCGTTGGCGTTGGCGCTGGGACTGGCACTGGCGTGGGCGTCAGAAGCAACACCCGGCGCTGGTCTCCGTTTTGAGCACGAAGCCGACGCGGTGGGAGCGGCCATACTTTCGTATGCTTTGATCTGGCAGCGGTCGGTGAAACCGAACCGAAGGTGGTCGTCTCTATGGAGTACGGGGCCGTACTTCGTAGTTAGTCGTATTCCAACTGTCTCGACGACTGGGTCTTGCTGGTGCTTATTTCTACTTTTGGGTGGGCTGGCCGCGGAAAAGTCAGACACCTATTATTTTACTGTTTTTTTCATTTTTCATTTTTCATTTTTTTTTTCATCCTTTTTTTCATCCCGCATAATGTACCCTCAGACCCTGGACTGGCTGGTGCTCGTACTCCTCCATATTGCTCCGTAGTTGGCGGCATGGCTCTGGCTGCAGTCATCACATGATTTCCGTCGAATATAATATACATTCTGTTACATTTATTCTAGGATTTGCTCACTTTGTGGCAATAAATCGGCCAGGCCTCTCTGTGCCCAATCCTGCTCGTTCAATTTCAAAATGCTTTTTGAGAACTATGAGCGACGACAGGAAAATGCAAAGGAAGGGAGGGGGAAGAGGGAAAACGGGGACCAGAACCTTGATGGCCACGACGACCGGGTTGGATCCCATGCGTTTTCCGTGCAATTTCCTGCGGAATGTGTCCCGTTTTCTGTGGTCGATATCCTTTTTCCTTCCCGTTTCGTCTGCCGTCGTTGAGAACCTCTTTGGTCTCCCTCACCGTGTGGGCGACAAAACCCGCAACGTCATTGGCTACACTAACACCCGAACGCTTGTATCGGGCCATCAAGGTTCCTGCGTCCCGATTTGGGCCACCCACCGAGTAGTGCCCCCCTTGGAAGAGTTTTTTTTTTCTTTCTCTTTCTTCTTCTTCTTCCTCTTCTTTGTTTGCTGCGTATGATTACTGTCGCTGTTGGAACGGACCATCTTTCCTATTTGTTCACTCGTAAAGCCCCAAAAAGGAGTAAGCAAAAAAAAAAAGGCAAATAAAAAAAATGCGTCAAGCGGAGCAGAACTGCGCTAGACTATAAACTTCCAATTCACTTTGTACAGCGTCTGTCAATTTGCCATAGTCGCTGTATAATGTCGTAAACTTATTGTATTTATTGCGATGCACACACAACCAATATTTCGAAGAAGTAGTCGTAGTGGACTCTCTTTACCGTGTACCGGGCAACGTCTCTAGCTTTTGTTTCTTTGTTTCGGAGGAGGCGAACTTCAAAGGCGCCTGTTGTTTCGGCAGGCAGTTTTGTTTATCACTCAAATGGAAAAGTTTGTTTCCCTGTACAAGACGGCAATGGATAAGCGGTAATTTCATGCTATTTTCCGGAGAGACCCATGTTTGAGCCCAGAGTCATTGCGATTGGCAATTTTTGACGCGAGAAATCAACAGCTTGGGTTTTTGGCGTGGGAAAGGAGTTCATAGCCTGTGGCGGATTTCCAGCGTTTGCTCTTTTCCCCCTGTACGGACACGAGTCCCTGCACCGTAACGAGTGCAAACGCCCACACAGCGAAACCATGGTCTGCAACGTGGGCCCAGTCCGTCTAGAGACGTGTTCGACGTGCAGCGAGGCGATGGCATGCGAAGCCGCCTCCTCTGAGTATGCAGCATTGAGGCTGTCCACATCTGGGGATACCAACGCCGCCAGCGGTGACGATGTCGATTTGTCGACGGTTTTCCTCCTCAGAATGTTCTGAGTCCGAGGGTGGCCCTCATGCTTTCTCGAGCTAAGCTCAACTCGAGCCTTCTTGCTCGACGACGTTCATTAAAGCTAAACAAACACGCATACTTGGTCCGTGTTTGCTGCGATGTCTTCTTTTACCGTCTTGCCTCACCTCACGCAGCTTGTCGACCGCGGTCGTTCGCCTCTCGGTTGTCACATATTCGACCATCACGCTTGCCTCATCAAGTCGCCTCACCACATCATCGCCTGCACCACAATTCTCTCCTTTTCTTCGATCCCCCCCTCCCCTTCCCTCCCCTGCTGCATTTCCTCTTCGAACCGGGCCATCAAGGTTCTCTCAGAGTAACTGCGATTTCAGGCTGAGCAGGGTTGGGACCTTCTCGTCTGCCCAAGATCAGGCGGCCAGAATACTCCCGTAACTCGGTACGTGGTGCGGCCAGCAATCAGCAAAGCTGCCTCTTTCCTCCCCTATCGTGCAAAAGTCAGCAGAGGTTTTCTTTTCAGTTCGTTCGGCCCCCCCAACGAAAAGCGGTCTGGTCATTCATTGTCCTCGGATTGCGGAATCAATCCATGTCCCTTCCCCCCTCTTTTTGGGGCCATACAACTCGACGCAACGCCTTTCCCGGATGCTGCCCAGATACGAAGATGAGTTGACTTGCGCCGCGGACGATGGCTGCTCCCGTCCGGCGTTCTTGGTCTCGCTGATATATATGTTGGCCACCCTGGGAAGCGTCCGGAAAAGAACAAACCAAGAGCAGTGTGTGCGCGCATTTTTCTGTTTTCTGTCGAGTATAAAGATGAGGAACTGTCCTCGAGCTGTCATCCTTCCCTTTTGTCCTTCCATTTCCCCTTCTTTTTTTTTTCTTTCTGTTGCCTCCTTTCTCTTTCTTTTTTTCTGGTTTCTTTGGTTCGGTCCTGTTTGTTTCCTGCAAAAATAGACGCCTATTTTTTCAATAATATCATCGTCTTCCTGCCGCAACGCCTTTTGCCTTCCATTGCTGTCTTCGTTTCGATATATTCGTCAAAGCCGCTTCTCGACTGTTGGTTTCGTCTCGCCCACGCTCCGTCGGTTTTTCCCGTTGCCGCCATTCCAGCCTTCCAGCCAGCCAGCCAGCCAGGTCAACCCAACAACTCTTCTGAGCTCTTCTTTTTCTCTTCCCATCAAGCAAGTCACGGGTATTCGAAGGGCGACAATTCTGGACGACCGTTTTTACGTAACCAGGGCTGGTCGCTTACCTCGCTGTCAACACGGGCTTTCTCCCACGCCCCCGTCCCACGCCCTTCGCCTTTCCTTACTCAAAACAGGAAACATCAGCAGCCCTCAGCTCCACACTACGGAACGCTGCTCGCGTCCAGCAAACACCAGCTAGGCCGGCTTCGGTGGCTTGTGATCCCTCCTGGTGTCGTTTCCATGCCCAACTCGCTTGCCGTCTTCGAACCCATGCAATGCTGCTGCAGCACACCCACCCTGCGACCGAAGTGCACAAGCAGTGGCACTCAACCAATGGACGGGCCTCCCCTACACACCCCCTTTCCCAGTTCTTGCGTGTGCCTTCTCTTATCCCTCTGTTTCCTGCATGTTCTTCATGCCCCCTTCCATCCTTCTCGGACCTCGGTCACTCTACTCGGTCACTACACCCGGTCCTATCTCTCCTATCTCTCTCTCTCTCTCTGTCTCTTCGTGCCGGTCCATGGTGGACAAGACTACCCGATGCCACGTCGAAAGTCGCCGAAGCAAACCGGCCTCGTCCGACTCATGCTAAGCTTCCTTCCCCCACGCTTCCTCCCTCGTTTTATTTTGTCACGGAGTGCTCCGTTCTCTTGTTTTCTTTTGACACACGATATCCCCGTCACTGCTTCCTCAACTCGACACGTTTGTGACCCCCGCGTCCTCATCGTCACTCGGAGACTTGTTTCAGTCTCCCTTATTTCTCTTACCTCTTCCTATCCTGGACACGCACCTTGTTCTCCCTGTCCCTCGGCTACTTTATGGCTTGGCTTTCTTACTTCCATGCTGCCCAACAAACGCCTTCGGGCCCCGGTCGTCCAATAAAACACAAAAACGAACCCGAGCCTGCATGTCATATGCCTCTCGTCATCCCACACCATCTTTCTACTGTTTACACATTTGATTTCCCTTTCCATGCACATGCATACGCACATCGCGGGTCTAGTTTTCGTGGCCGTCCCCTTCAAGCGTTTGGTTGCCGCCGCTAAGACTTATCATTACGCCAAGTTTCTGCTCTCTCATTTGCGCAGCCGAGCTTGACGCGCTCGATACGGTCTTTCACTGCTTTCACACTGGTCCGCCCGCTAGGCTTCAGCGTCCTCCTGCACAGCAACTTACCCACACTACTTCACGACGAACATCGGCTCCCCACGCTGTACCCACATGAACACCGGTCTGCTGCCAACCCATACGGGCTCCGGTGGACTTTCCTTTCCGTCACTCTTCCTTCCCTCCCCCCCTCCCCTCAACTGGCGTGACGATCCTCAAGCAAGCGGTCCCGGCTGCCTATTTCCTCTTCCTGCCCACCCACGCCTATTGACGACTCACCTGCCCTACTTGCGAGATACTGACTAAAAACATGCATGGGCGCCCCCATTATCTACGGAGTAAAGCCTTTTTACAGCTTACACAGTGCTTACCATGACGGAAAAGGAACTCTCCGTCCTGTTGCTTGTAAGTCTGCCCGTTGTATATCTGTTAGCCGTTGCGTCACTTGTCGTCTTCTTTCAAAAGCGCTGCTTCAACAACAGCAGGTGAATGTAGAAAGACGACCTAAGGTAAGAAAACTGAGTCTACAACTACAAGATCTGAGGACTACTAATTTCCGGGGACAAGTACGCCGAAGTGACTTGGCTCTCCTCGAGAAGGAGAAAAGAATTAAAAAATGAGCAAAGATGACGAAATACAACTCCAGAGAGAAAAAGGCTAGGGAACGCTCTTGCCCTTTATTTTTTTGCTTGCCTGCAGTACTTTCTTCCTTAACTTGCGGTACTGCAAAGAACTCGTAGGACCTTCGTCAAATCACCCCACGCACAGTGTCACGCTTTCCATCTTCGGGGCGAGAAGAACAACCTCGTAAAGCTGTTTCTCTCGCTCCTTCTATTCCACGAAGAGATTCCAGCATTTTGCCCGCGTGGGAGGCTTTGCATTTGTAGTGCTCTTCCTCGTCTGGAAGAGAAAAAAAAGTGTATTTAAAGCGGGTGTTCTGCCCCAACTTTGTAGACTCGTAAATCTTCTCTTTTCTCATCCTCTCAACATCGCAAACTGAACTTCCTACAAAGCTTCACAAAACAAACCCAAAATCACATATACAAACCAGTCCACTGCAAATCTTTTTTGCTTATATCCCCAAAACAATCAAAATGGCTCCCTGGTAAGGACTTGGTCATAACGGCCTATAGGCCACTCTTCCTTTTTTTTTCTTTTTTCTTTTTTTTTTTGATGAAACGGGCAAAGATTTGCTTCGACGTTGTTCCTTGGTCTTGGATCGCACGTGCTCTCAGTCAAACAGTCAACCGTGAATGCTAATCTGTTTGTGTTCTTGTCGTCTCAGCTCGTGCTCTACCTGCGCTTCTAGCTGCTCCGGCGCTTGCAACTCGTGCTCTTGCAACTCTTGCGGCGTAAGCTCGTTCCCCTCCCTGTCCGCTCTTCTTGCTCTGGTTCCCTTTTCTCCATTGGGAGATGGTGCCAATTTTTTTTTCCCACAACGGAAAAAGCTGACTAGGCTTTTGATTTTTACAGCACTAAAGCGGCGTTCCCGCCTCGGTTTGCGGCAGCCTACCATTTTTCCCGCTTCTCTAGCCATGCAGACGGGGAGTGACAACGAACCAACCCATGGTTTCTCTGCCCTGGGCCTCTTTGCAAAAGAAGAAAGCCCAGCAAGACTACGTTTTTGGTGAAGAAGCTATGGGGAATACAAAAATGGGACGGTCCTGCTGCAGCTTTGTTGTTCGGAGAAGGGGGGGGAGGTGGTAATATATATGAAAGTGTTCTTTCCACGTTTTCTTACCTGGCTGGCGAGGGATCACCGAACGCATTATCGATTTTCTATTCTTGTATGGATCTTCCACGTGCCTTTGCAAGAATGGAAACTGGGGTCTCTTTAGCTTAGTGCAAAGCATTTTTTTGTAGTCCGCAAAAATAACGAAAACATAACACTTGAAAAAATGTTCGCTTGGTCTACGCGAGACGATGTTCCGTTCGGTGCTCAGGGAACGAATACTTCGCAACACGATGCATAAAGTGGCCGTTGGGGACGATTAAGTCCCCTACAAAACCACATTATCTATGTAATATGGTTTCCTATACATATCACTTCGTGAAGCGAAGGCAAACCTCTGGGTGGCCTCCGGGGGCACCTCTCTGGGCAATCTGGGTCACGATATCGCTTCCCCCTCTTTCTTGTGATGCAATGTGTAATAGACGGCCGTAAGCCATTGGCCTAGGCACACCACTCTTTCAGCTTCAATCTGCAAGCCACGCACTCTCTTTGCGCAAACCAAGTTTGCTGCTGTCATGGCGTAACCGCATCAGGACGAGGATTTGCGTTGTCGAATAGTGTCACGTGACTACACAATAGGGCAAGTTCGTGTTGAGATGCTCTTGAGGATGTGCCGTAGTTGTCTTTTCTTTTAGGGTTGTTAGCTTAGAAAAATACAAGAGCAATCACAGAAATATTTCGCCCTCTGCGTGATAAACGAGCGGCAAGATGTGAACCAAAGGATACGTTCGTTGATCTGCACAAGGCTTGCACTATGAACGAAACCATGCACAAAAGCCAACTCAGCGCAGTATTCCATTTCAGGCTTAGAAACGTCTCTAGTTTTCGAATACCTCTCATCGTTCACCAATACAACTCCTAGCAGAAAAAAAAACATACGTAATAATCAATGGGTTGTTATGTTGTTTGCCGTGGGGATGTATCGGCCACTCCGTCATCGTAGCCGCGGGCAACATTGCCTTTTGGGAAGAGGAGGAAGGGGGGGGGTATGAGACACTTCAGGGCTCGATACGAACTGCCAGACGAGTAAGAAATTGCACCGCCTCCGACGTAGCAAACTGTCCGCTGTAGTCAGTCGACGTGGGAGGCAACATAACAAAGGGCACAAGTCGGTCCGAACGACGAGCAGGCGTGGGATGGCGCGCAGAGGCGAGACGGGCTAGGAGAGGCATGCAGACTAGGTTGGCTTCACAAGGCACTGGTGTGCAAATTTTTCTCTCCAGATGGGCTTTGCCGAAGAGAGTCACTTTGTCCTTTGCCCGGGGCGAGACCGTCCCGGCCTCCTTGCTGCGTGTTGGGGTGCGTGGGATTCTTTTTTTGGGGGGGGGGGGTCAACGCGTTGTGAAAAGAAACTTGCGACGCTTGGAAGAAGCCAAATTTCCACAGAGAAAATCCGTGGGATTGAAGTTGTTGCTTTGGGAGTTAACGGTCTTGGTACACTGGAACTCTCCGTTGCTGAGGATCCCGTGTCGTCCATTCACGCGTATAGTATTAATACCCTACGCAATGCACTGGCGAATGCCACATTTGACCTTGTGATTTGTCCCCAGGAGGCCGTGTAAATCCTTTTTTCGTATTGAAAAAAGCCAGAAAAACGGGCGAGAAGCAGCAATCGTAGTCGCCATGGCCCGAAAACGTCGTAGTCGCTAGATTGGCAGCGGCCCACGCAAAATCGGCGCCACTGCAAAAGAAGCAGATGTGGTATGGGCTCCTCAAGCCACGTGAACAAACGTTTCTCTCTGTTCTATGATGCTTGTTGATTTCAAAGGGGCATTTATTGGCATGTGTTTCTAGGCCTTCAGGTGGTACTCATATGTAGTCCGTCGGTTACGGCGGAGCCGTCACCGCTACAGAAAGATCAATATCTACCGGCCACGGCCGCTGTACTGAGTTTTTTTTTTCTTTTTTTTTTTTGCCTTGGATCGCAGCGTTGACGAAAAGCGTATGGCGTCTCGGTTCGAGGCAATGGCTGTCTCCGGGGGCTGTAGCTCGTGTAGCGGTAGTATCGTGACCCTGCGGATGACTGTTTATTGCTGGCTTGGGCACCTAACATGTCTCCTCCGTATTGTTTTCAGGGTCTCTACACAAATTTCGAGTGGTCGTGGTCGAAAGGGGCACGGAGTGTCGCCGATTTTGTCTTGCCAGGCCATTAGTTGGGCGCCCCAACCCGCGTGGATGTGGTCGAAAGAGTGCAGACGCGGCCGCGGGCGGGCTACTGCGGCGAACAGACCGGGCGCTCGGCCCTCTCGCGGGTGCTGGTTTGGTCATGGAGGCCCACAGGCGGGCCGTGGGTGACCACGAGTTTGGAGTCCTCCTCCATGGCGAATGCGTGGCGGCCGTTGGCGTGGTAGCCGAAGCCCCCAGCCCGCCACGGATGGGGCAAACGGGCTGGCGTACGCGGTGAGCGCGGCGCCCTTTGGCTAGGACAAAACGGTGCGTGCCCCCGTTGAGCAGCCGAATACGCCCGGGACCGTCGTCTCGTCAAAACAGCACCCCGAGCTTCGCCATAGCCACCATACAGACCGGCGTCAGGTACCCTTTTCCTGAAGACTGGGGGTGTCACGTGAAATCGCGGTTGACTCGCGACGACGAGCTTGGGGGGCGCGTCGAGTGCCTCGAGCTGTTCGATGGCGCCGCGAAAAACCCGTCGACTTTGGACCGGCTGGTACGGTCGCCGCAGTAGATGGCGGCATGGGCGTGTTGCACACTTGGCAGGTCCAACCGAAAATAAACTCACACACCTACACACACAAAGCTGGCGGGCAACGATATGACAAGAAAAAAATAGATGCGAAAAAAACCTACAGAACGCCAGAAACGGGGCTTCTCATCACACCCCCCAGAAATGCGCCCTAATGCCGTTAAAACAACCCCCCAAAAATCTATGTCTAAATGTAGAGTTCATACTAGCCCGCATTCTATGCTTTGAGAGGCAGCTTCTCTTCCTTGTGGATTTCGATGCCCGGCGGTGCACCCACGAGGGCCTTGCACTGTGCATAGATGACAAACTGGCCCGCCACGAGGCCGCACGTCATGAAAATGCGCGGGCCCAGGCCCGTGAGCAGCAGGCGCTTCGGGCCGAACTCGGCGGCGAGGCTGAACATGCGGCCCATGACGCTCTGCTTGGGGTCGCCGGCGCCCTTGTTCATGGCCGACAGCAGCGTGTCGGCCGGGTGCGACAGCACGGCGGCGGCCACGCCGGCCACGACGCCCGACGTGAGCTCCACGCCCGTGGACTGCAGGTGCGTCAGGCGCGCTTTGCGCTCGGGGCCCAGGGCGCGGAAGATGACCTCGTTGACGCCCTCGTGCACGGCGAACTGGCCGACGGCGTAAGGGACCTGCTTGCACAGCAGCGGGACGAAGCCCGCGTAGAAGCCGCGCACGCCCTCTTCGCGCGCCAACCGCAGGAAGCCCGGCACGAGCCCGGTGGCGTAGCCGCGCTGCGAGACGAGGCGGATGCGCGTGGCCTCGAGCGGGCACAGCGCGATGTCGGCGAAGAACTCGGCGCTCGCGCTGGCGCCGAGGTAGATGGCGGTGCGGTGGGCGGTGGCGCGGTCGAGGTCGCCGACGAGGTCGACGTAACGCTTCTTGAAGAACTCGTACCCGGCGAACTTGCCGCCGCCCTGCACGAGGTAGCCGACGGCGGTGGGGCCGAAGCCGGTGAGGAGGGCGCGCGCGCCCTCGCCGGCGACGATGCGCCGGGCGGCGCTGACCATGTTGAGGCCCTTCATGGCGTCGTCGACCTGGATGCGCGTCTTGACGACGTCGATGGGCGTGGCAGCCTAGCCCAACCATATCCCACGTTAGCGATGGTGAACAGGCAAAAAAGGCCCGGCAGACGGTCCAGAAACAAGAAAAGAGCACCGGGACTGAAACGTACGCCATGGGTGAGCGTGGCCGCCAAAGCGCCGGCACCGAAGAACTTGACGTAGTCGGCGAAGGCGAAGTCGGGCGCCTTGTTGGATGGCACGGCCATGGCTTTCGGCGCTATTGTCACGAGCGAGTTGGACTAACGACGGGCGCAATTGGCGATGGGTGGAGGCTCTGGACTCTACGCGATCACAACCGCCAAACTACCCGTGCTCCAAATCGAATGCGATGACGTAGGCCGAGGATTGAAAAGCGAGCGTGGATGGCAGAAGCGCCCAATGGACGGAGAGGAGAAGAGAGGTGATATGGGTTAGAAAGGGAGGAAAAGAACTGAAAAAAAAAACAATCTACAAAAATTGCTACAAATTGGCTCGAGAGAGAAAAGAAAACAGAACAAAAATGGTCGTGGCTAATCCTGCACAGCTTGACCTCATAAAAACCGGTTTGTGAGCGTCATGGTCGCGCCCGCCGAAGACTCCGCCCAAACGGGAGAGCTCTGTCTGGAAGCTGTTTGGGCTGGCCTGCTCGGAAGCGCCGGGAATGCTACCGCGTCCAGGGGACAAGAAAGAATGCAGCGAGCGCGCGAGGGGACGCCAGGGACCGCTTGGGGGGTTTGGTGGGATGGGATGGAAAGGGAGATAAGATGGGAATTTGCGCCAATCCCGATACGCGCAATACTGCTGAAGCCGAGATCGCTCTGGGCGAATCGAAACAGGGGATACCGCTGCGGAGAAGGCCGCTCCAGGTGCCTCCACCGCCGTCATCCCTTGTTGGATTTGGTAACTTTCTGCCGGTGTTTACCGCTTTTACCCCATATATGGAGGGGCCAGAACGCGAGCCTACGCAGCAAAAAAGAGAAATGGACAACATCACGATGATATTCTCAGGACTAGCACGACAAAAAGCTTCGTTACGCCAAATGTCTATTGTTTGCTCTTTTAGATATGCTTATGGTCAAAATTACACTGGGAATTTCCTGAAAACATTGGACAATACCAGGCCAAGAATGAAACCGTTTCTTTGACCTGACTCCTTCCGATAAAACGGCTTCCCCGATTTGATTTTTTTTCTGGAATATTTTGTCAGATTATTTTATCTTTTTTTCGACTGTCGGAGTGAAACGTCGGATGTGACGAGCTGTATTTGTTGCGGCTGGTTAAGAGTACGTCGTTGGCAGACCGACTGGCTAGGTTGCGGCTCATTCTCTCTCGGTGCCCTTAGTACCTGGCATCTATAAGGTTTCTTTCTGAAAGTTTGCGTGACATTGGTTTCGTTTGAACAAACTATCACGATCTAATCGGTCTTCAGCGGTTTTTCGTCAGTTTACTATTCATTGTTCATTTCCTTTATATTTGTTCTTAGCGGACGAAACATTTAAGCTTGATCGATCCCTTTTTTCCACTTAGACCGACTCCCGAGACCAAAGGCTCACGTCTATCAAAACGAGTAAAAAAAACCAAAAAACCACATTCGTACTAAAAAGGAATAGTATCCCATCGGATGCATGCTCTCTGTTGAATGGCGTATGGTGGCGGTTTGCGGCCAAAACCCGCGGGGCCGCACCGACCGGCTAACTGTACGCCGCAATATTTAACGTTTGCTACGGAAGGGCGACCCCGCAGATAAGATGGCGCCCCGGTGCGCTTCGCTGTATATATGTACTGTACGTAGAGCCACCCCGGAGCCCGCCTACGTCGGGCTTCGCAGGACCGAGAAGACATATAAACCGAGTCTTCCCTCTTTTTAGGGTATTCCCCCGTCTAAATTAGTGCATCACCACACCCAACGTCGACGCATACGCTGAGTAACTATGGCAGCCGCAGCTCCGGCCCCAGGGTAAGGCCCCGGCCCCCCGTCTACACATTAGCACGTTCTACTGCAAATATCTCCTTTGCAGACGGACATGCTGGCTAATGCCGGTTCTAGACAAGGCCTCTCGCGGGAGGCCTTTCAGGAGGTGGTGGCCTCGCTGGGCTTCAAGATGGAACCACAGGACGAGGCCGACTTCTACACCATGTTTCAGAGGCAGGAGCAGCTGCTCCGCATTGCGGACGATCTTCCGGAGTACGTTGATCCACGGATCGGACCGGGCAGCGACGTGGCGCCCCTGTCCGCGCGGACCTACGCGGCTCCCGCCAAGAAGGACAACCCGCTCAACGCCTGGAGTCACCAGGTACGGGCTGCTGCTACTGCTGCTATTTTATGATGTTGGGGTTGTCTTTTCTGAAAGGGATGTAAGTAACTAAACACTGCAATTTTCCGCCCGCAGTGCGAGATCAAAGACGAGAAAGCCGTGGCAACAGGCATCCTGGCGGGCCGCTCCGTCGTCGTCAAGGACACCATCTCGGTGGCTGGCGTCCCGCTGACGCTGGGCACGCAACCCTACCACCTGTCGGCGGACGCGCCCTACCCCATCGGCGACGTGGACGCCACCGTCGTGACCCGCATCATCGAGGCGGGCGGCGTGCTCAAGGGCACCTCCACCTGCGAGAACTACTGCATATCGGGCCTGTCCTGCACCAGTGCGTCGGGCTTCGTGCAGAACCCCTGGCAGCACGGCTACGCGACCGGCGGCAGCAGCAGCGGCTCTGCGGCTCTGCTGGCGATCAACGCAGTCAAGACGTGGCGGCAAAAACGGGGCCTACCAGTGGACGACTTGGGCGAAGGCGTTGACTTTGCCCTGGGCGGCGACCAAGGTGGTAGCATTCGGATGGTATGTTTTGAAGTTTTCTATGTTTTAGGGAAAAGAGAAAGAAATTTTGTTTTTCTTAACACCAAAAACAGCCCGCTTCGCATTGCGGTATCTACGGCCTGAAGCCGACGCACGGTCTTGTGCCCTACACGGGCGTCAGCGGCCTGCACCCCATGATCGACCACGTCGGGCCCATGGCTACATCCGTCCGCGACATTGCCGTGCTGCTCTCGGCCGTCGCCGGGTGGGACGGCATCGACTGCCGCAGCAACCCGACCACGCCCCTGCGCAGCGCCGCGCCCGCCTACCACGAGCTGCTCGACCAGGCCATTGCCGAGCGCCGTGCCCGCGGCGACTGGACGCCGACGACGGCCGGCCGCGGCCTGCGTGTCGGCGTCCTGGTGGAGGGTCTCGCGGCGCCCGTCGACCCCAGCGTGGTCGCCGTCGTGCGCGCGGCCGCCGCCCAGTTTGCGGCGCTGGGCGCCACCGTCGTCGACGTGTCCGTGCCCCTGCACAGTAAGGGCACGGTGCTGTGGATGGCGACGACGCGCGCCGCGGGCGCCGACGTGTTTGCGCGCAACAAGGCGCCCGACCTGCTGTCCTTCCCGCTGCCGAACCTGGCGCCGCCGCCGCTGAGCCAGGCGTGGTACGACACCATGCGCGTGGCCAACCCCATGGTCGTCAGCACCGTGCTGTCGGGCGCCTACATGGACGACGCGAAACGGTACCCGACACGCCACCGCAACAAGGCGCTCATGCACGTGGCACAGCTGCGGGCCGCCTTTGACGCCGCGCTGGACCCGAGCGCGGACGGTGGCGTCGACGTGCTGCTCTACCCGATCCTGCCGACGGTGGCGAAGCGGCACCCGGACCTGCCGAGCATGACCGTGCTGGAGCGGATCCAGACGCTGCTGGGCGTGTCGAACAACACGGCGTCGGCCAACGTCACGGGCCACCCGTGCCTGGCGCTGCCGGGCGGCTGGGCGCCCACGGCGGACGGCAAGGCCAAGCTGCCCGTGGGCATCCAGCTGATGGGCCGGCACAACGACGACCTCGGTGTACTCCTGGCGGCGTCGATCTGGGAAGTGGGCGGTCTTGGGCTAGACAAAGAGTAGATTGGGAGGCACAAGAAAGAATATTGTAAACATATCAAAAAGTAAAATCTTAGAAAACAAAATAAAAAAATAAAAAAAATGAAAATAAGACGCATCAGCGGCTTCTAACCGCATGGCCTGCCGCCCCCCGGAATGCAATATTTTACGACCAAAGGTGTACTTTTCATAAAAGAACGCTTTAATAAGAAAGGTGTGCGAACAAACATTTGATTGTACACGAAAAAAAGACTTTTTGGCTGGTGGCTTCAAACGAGGCTCTGTAGCTTGCACCGCAAGAGGCAACGGGAGGGCACCCACTACGCACAGGGCAACTGTTTAATGGGGACTGGGTCGTGCAAGCAGCGCTCGCTGCCCGTAGGTTCTTTTTGTATGTGTCTCAACCTTCAGCCGTTTAGGAGCTGTTCAGTCTTCTCTCACCGCACGATGTGCGGCGACGGCACCAGGTATTTTCTCAAAAGGTAAGTGAGATCGACTGAAACAGAAAGCATCTTTGTGAATCACTCGAATATAGCTTGTGACGAAGCTGATACCGCGTCAGTTAATTCAGCTCGTCACCACGCCTCGTCACCACGCCTCGTCAAAGGCAAAGTGAATCACTAGTCGTTCCCACACGACGACAACAACTTCACTTATGACAAAGCAACTTGTGAAGACTGTGCTGGAGCTGTATAAAAGCCAGGGGATAGCCAGACTCTTCTTGAACTGAAAAGCCCAGCAATACCATCCCGCCTTCGAAAAAAGCGAACAATTCGGCAAACGGTCGTGGCCGACGACGTTCCGATTTTCTCACCAACGGGGCAGAAGCGCTATGAGAACACAAAGTGAATGGGGTTTCAGGCATGGTTGACCTGAAAGCCGACCCCAAAGTCGCAAGATGTGTGCCCTACAAAAAGTGAGGCGTGGCATGCGAAGAAAATCGTCACAAACTTGAGGGCGATGTGAGACTCCCAGCTCCCCCTGGAGAAGAAGTCCGGCACAACATCTACAAATAAAAACTTGGTATGTTCTCTTCTCCACATCCCAACGCCTTTCTTCAAAACAGATTGTCTTACGACCAGTGACGGCCCATATTGTGCATCTGAGGGCCTGGCGCGGCAGCAACCGTCCTCGGCCTCCTTCCGACGCACCCACAGCTAGAGCGGTACCGGGCCGTGGCCGACATAGTCCGGTCCTGTGGCGCTGACGCCCGATACCGTGGTCCGGGAGTACGACTGCGGGCCAGGCATGCTCGTAACCACGGGTGATGTCGTCGCGACCTTCGTCGATCTCTCGCGGGCGAATTATGCAGAGATTTTACAGCCGGCGGATTCAGTGGCGGTCGAAGCGCAAGCGCTCTCAGCCGCGTCTAGTTCCGGGCAGCCCTTTCAACAACGTGCCGGCTGCTCAAGCAAGCAGTGAACTACCACGACCATGGTGGGGGGCTGAAGTTCTCTACGTCGCTGGCTCTGGTCGTTCTCGTCGACGCAGCGACAAATGACCAGCCACCTTTGCAGTGTCGTGGTGACGAAGGAGGGCACTGCTGGGCTTTCTCGATTCTGCGGCCGGGCCGACACGTGGATACGATTCTGTGGAGGACATATATGGCTTGCTGGGCCATTAGGTGCTCGCCAGGAATATCTGTGCCACACCGGGTCTGCATCATTTGTTGCCTGGGTTAGAAGGGCTGTGAGAGACAGCCACGTCACTACACCACCCTCCTATGCAGCTCCTGCGCAGACCAACTGGGTGGAGGCGACAGAAGACCCCAGGGCCGGCAGATGTCGTGTTGGCACAGTCAGTGACGATGGCTCTGGATGCTCTCTGCCCGCAGGGTCCTGAGCACCAGGTGTCCTGGGAAGCACACGTCGTGGCCAAAGACTACGAAAACAAAACAAAGACGCCGTTGTGGTGGCGGCTTTTGACGCATAGAAGGAGGTGAAGCCCAGCGGCAGATATTTTCTCGATACAATTATGAAGCAGGATTTCGTATCAACATATCACTTTATCATGATTTTTTTCAGAAAGAAAATGTAAATTTTTTGCTGTTGCATCTCTATTCTCGTTTTTGTCTCCATTTCCGTTTCGTTTGTCAATCCCCTTCGCCCTCTTTTTTTTTTCTGTTGCCTCTACCGCTCGTCTCTTTCGTTACCTTTTTATAAACCCCTTTCATTATTTTCCGGCAAACTTCCAAATCTTTATCCGCCATCCGCCCTTACTTGTGGTTGTGGCCTGCGTGCTCCATCTCCAGCACTTCGTTCGGCGCGGGCCAATCCGGGAACCCGTCTTCGAAAAGGTCCTGCAGGGCCTCGATCCGGGCCGCGTCCGCCTCCGCGTCCGTCTTGCCCTTGAACCGGCCGGCCTCGTCCCGCATGAGCGTCTCCCACTGCGCGTACTCCTCGTCGTTGAGCAGGCACGCGTCCAGCGCGCTGCCCAGCGCGGCCGCGTCCAGCGACTCGCCGATGAACACAATCTCCTGGCGCCGGTCGCCCCACTCGCCGCCGGTGGCCAGGTCGTACTGCACGAGCCGGTCGACCTCCGCGTCGCCCGTGATGTACTCTTCGGCGGGCAGGGTGCAGAACCACGGCCGGCCGCCGGTCATGGTCAGCATGGCGCCGGCCTGGGACCACTCGCCGGCCTGCTGGGGCCGCGTGGCCAAGAAGAACTCGCCCTTGGAGCGGAAGAGGCGGCGGAACAGGGGCGAAGCGCGCTTGTTGGCCAGGATGACTCTGTTCTCGGGCGGCGCGTCGTTCACGGGAGGTTCGTCGTCGTCGTTGGCGTCCTCCGCGTCGTTCATTTCGGCGTCCTCGTCCTTGTCTCCGTTTGCGTTTTCTTTTTCGCCTTTGCCGTCGTCCTCGTCAACGTTCATCTCCTCGTCTTCGTCCTCGTCCTCGTCCCCCTCCTCGTCGTCGTCCGGGTGCTCCAGTTGCAGGATGAACTTGTCGTACATCAGCATGTACAGGCGGCGGGGATGGAACGGCCGACGGCGCGTGTAGACAAAGTTCTGGACGTCGTACTCCTCGGTCTCGGGCTTGGGCGTCATGACGTTCTTGCCGTTGACCTGGCGGATGGTCATGGCGTGGAGGTCCTGCAGCCAGCCGTAGCCGGTCTGCGCGCGCTCGAGGTTGAACATGCCCGTGTTGAGAATCTGCCGCACGTCGATCTTGCCGTAGTTTGTCTCAATGATCTTGGCGCGGTGGTTGAGGCGCTTGATGAGCTGCAGAATGCGAACGCGCGTGTCGGCGTCGACCTAAGTAGTTAGCGAGGAATTGTCTGGAAAAGCAGACGGTAAAAAGACCCCCCCTCAAAAAAACTAAAAACTAAAACACACCATATCGACCTTGTTCAGGACGATGACGTCGGCAAACTCAATTTGGTCCACCATGAGGTCCGAGACCGTACGTTCGTCCTCGGGCATGACATCGTCGCGGCGGTTGGACAGCATGTCGTCCGTGTCAAAGTCGTGGAAGAGGGTGAACGCGTCGATCACGGTGACGGTCGTGTCGAGTTTGGCAAAACGGTCCAGACCGCCGGCGTCCTTGCTATGCCGGTTGTTAGTTGTCGTTGACACTAGGCCGACGAAAAAAAAAATCAAAATGAAAATCAATCAGGTCCTACGAACATGGCTTTGAGCGCCTTTTTCACGCCGGGATCGAGGCCGTCGGGCCCGTCGGCGATCATGGCCATGGTGTCGGCCAGACGGGCATCAAAGGTCTCGGCCACCTGTTCGGGCTCGCTGATGCCGCTGCTCTCGACAATCACGTAGTCAAACTGCTGCAGCTTGGACAACCGCACCAGCTCCTCGAGCAGATCGCCCCGGAGCGTGCAGCAGATGCAGCCATTCTGCAGGGCGATGACCTTCTCCTGCGTCTGGGTGAGGCGGTGCGTCTTGTTGATGAGAGAGGCATCGACGTTGATCCTACACGACGGCCATGTCAGTTTAGGAGCCGGTCCCCATTATCATATCGTCATGTGGAGGGTGTCCCTTTTTTGCTTACGCGCCAATGTCGTTGACAATCACGGCAATTTTCAGGCCGTGCTCCGTCTTGAGGACGTGCTGCAGAAGCGACGTCTTTCCGCTACCCTGTCCAGCGAAGAACGATCGTCAACATCCTTCTGTTCAACAGAAATCATAACCAACAAGATGAACACGGGGGCAACAGGAGACAAAAAAAAAGCGCACCAGGAAGCCTGAGAGAAGTGTCACGGGAAGTGCTGCTTTCGGAGGAAGAGACTTCTTCTTCTTTTCCGCTGCACCGGGCTTCTTGTTCGATGTTCGAGCCATGCTGACACGCAGTACTTTTGTTTTGTGATTTTGCAAGACAATGCACGCGTGGAATGGTGTTTAGGAGTATGTATGGCACTGAAATTGGGGTTGATTTCTTTTTTTTTTCGTCCTTCCTCCTTTTGTCTTTCTCTCTAATGTGTTTAATATCAGGCCCCCCGTCCGATTCCCTTCCGGACGCAGATTTTTCTTCACAGGAAAGGGTCCTCCTGGCCATCAAGGTTTCCAGGGTCTCTGACAGTTTTTTTCCTTCATTCTTATCCCGCGGCGGTTACCGGTAGTGGTCTAAGCATCCAGTCGACAACGAGCTGCCTATCCACGAGAATCGAGACGGACCATGGCGACATCGACGCCGGTTCCTGCTGTGGAGCATCAAACCGAACTGCACACACCCATTTTCATATTCTGTCTCCCGATGCTTGAATTGTAATCTTTTTTTCCTATCCTTTGTGTTTCGTACGTTTCTCTTCACATCGTGCTCGCAACGATGCTTAGCCCTGACTATCTAGGACCACCCCCCCCCCCCCCCCCCACGAGATACTTGTAAGCCCGTGGACCCGCAGGGTCGCTGCATGCAAAGAGACGGACTGCATGGTTTTATGGGAACGCGGTGAAATAGGTGACTGTTGATTGGACGCTCAGGGGCACAAGGAGACCTTGACGGCTCGCGTGGCCGATATTAGCAACGACCTTGATGGCCCACGAGAAACCGCTAACACCTAACACGCGATTCGCCAGAATTGCTTGGTGCGTCCTGCCCGCTATAAGCCGTACGAAGTACGGCCGTCTTTGTACTAGCAAAGAAACGCATAGGCCGAGTACGCGGAAGACAGGCACGTCCCACACCCGCCTCTGTGCTGAGCGCTGCCACACCTACCAGTGTTCTGTTGCTGTTTCTGTTTGTGTACTCGTAGGGAGTGTTCTCACTCTTTGCTTTCCTGGGCTCACACTGCCACCCTGGTTCTGTTGGTCTTCTATGAATTGATGTGTATTACTCTAGTAGAGAGCCCGCGGAGTGAGACGACCCTCCACTTGAGAAAGAATGCCTTCTCGAACAAGTAGACGGGTCAATCGATATTCGGCTTTGCATCTGAAAGCAGCAATTCTAGATACTGCCACGATCACGATAACTCTGACCGATATCTCTCGGGGATGCGAGACGCCGAAGCCAGTGACCATGACTTCTCAAGCAGCGGAAGGAAAACTCGAGAAACCGTATCAACCAACTATGACACCTGCACGATGCGAGCGATAAATCATGGACGTTGACGGCGCTCTGGGCCGCAACATGTAGCTCTTCTCACATCACAGCCTCTTCAAACACTGACGGCTGGCGGGCCCACGGATCCAAATACGTGCGAGCTGTTGGAGATACGGCACCGTTCACACATTTTCGTACTTTACTGTCTGAACAACAGTCTGGTGATACAAGGCTTCCAGTTGATACCCGGCCTTCCAGAACGCATAACGACGTTATCCGTTGCAACCGGCGCGCGAGGGTCCCGCCCGTCCTGCCATGAGTGCTGTCCGGCCTCCGGAAGTCATCGAGCTCCGAGCACCCACCGAATCGACTCCGAGTCGCGACATGTACACGTCGTGATTATCAAACAACGATGGCAATGGAGCGAAGGAGATCCATTGCATGTCGACATAGCCAAACCCCTTCAGAAAAACAAGTCTGCCAAGGACAGTCTCGCGAAAGGCCACACAAATTAGAACGCACAGAACAAACGCGACGAGTCGGAGGCAGCAATTCTCGTTGCAATCCACGGCTCCTCGTCTGAAAGAACCTCCGCTGCAGAAATGCAGGCTGTCTGTCCGACGTGACGGGGACGTCGATCGTGAAGTTGAAGTAAACCAAGACCTTCTCACGCACCGGCTTTGACAAGAAAATCAATTGCAATTTACCCTTGGTTCACTAAGATCGATTATTGAAATTAATAGCGAGACTCGTGAAAACGTGCGGAAGACGCTGGTCGCTGGATACAATGCGGGCAATTATTGGAGGTCGAGCCCGTTTGGCGGGAACAGACAGTATTTTTGGTCTATTTTTGGTCCCCGCCAGGCAACTCCGCATTGTCGCGTCTTTGCTTCTCTTCCCACACGACAACCTCTTGAGCACTCACCTCAGCTTCATACGCAGGCTGCACATTTCTTGCGAGACCGCTCGTTCAGTGTTTTGTCGTTTGCGCTTCTCGTCGCTCTCCCACAAAGGGCGCCTCAACCCGGGCATCGTCCACCATGAAGGTCATCGTCACCGGCGCCACGGGCCTCGTTGGCCGGTCGCTCGTGCAGGAGTGCATCGCGAACCCGCGCATCACGCACGCGTTGGTCCTCACGCGCCGGCCCATCGCCCAGGACGCCGCCGCACACAGCAAGATCACGGAAATCCTGCACGACGACTTTGGCGCCTATCCACCGGAGCTGATGGCCAAGCTGGAGGGTGCCGAGGGATGTTTATGGTGAGTCGCGATATTTTGTTTTTTTTTTCCCCGTTCCCCCCTCCCGCGCGTTCGTTGCGCCTTCTCCTGACCACGTGGCACTGACCCGCGGCGCCAGGGCCCTCGGCGGCCCGGCACACCACTTCCCCGACCTGGCCACGGCTACAAAGGTGCAGGTGGACTACACGCTCGCCGCGGCGCAGGCCTTCCTCGCGCACCTGGCCAAACCGGGCGCGCCCCCCTTCCGCCTGGTCTTTTGCAGCGGCGCCATGGCCGAGTGGGACCAGTCCGCGTCGCTGTACCTGTACAAGGACACCCGGCGCATCAAGGGGCAAGTGGAGAAGGCCCTGTTTGAGCTGGCCGACGGCCACCGGGACGCGTTGCGCGTGTGGTGTGTGCGGCCCAGCTACATCAGCGTGCCGGATGCCGGCCTCGCCGCGCGCGCCATCCGCGCGCTGTCGGCCGGCATCGCCGCCGACCGGCTGGCCACGGCCATGGTCAAGATTTTGGTGGACGGGTGGGAGACGCGCATCGTCGAGAAGGAGGTTCTCGCCGTGCTCGGACAGCCAAACAAAACAAAGACGTAAAGACGGGATGTTGATGTGACCTCGGGGCGTCCGGCCAAACACTGTTTGACGGCCATTGATCTGTATTTACGTTTGCGAGTAATAATACCCTCCTTCTCTTTTTTTATCTACAACACGCAAATAGGGCAAAGAATTCTGTGAAAATTGCTAAATGGCAGCGATAAAAGCGGCTGGTAGGACTGGAACGTTCCATTTTTATATCGCGGTTTCATCCGGTTCGACGAGAACGCGATGTTCCAATATGCCATCCTTGGCATGATACGGCTGGAGAATTACAGCTTGCTTATTTTGAAGTTTTCCGGGAGCACCTCCCAGCTAAAAGAGCCGCATTTTTGTCGTTTCCCACAGTCACCTTCGACTCGCAAAAAAGAATGCAGACGAGAAATGCGATGAGACAGTCTTTCCGGCACCTCGTTTGGCTCCTGTGGTGGACCAGCAGGTAGGTCGCCGTGCTCCATCTCTTGCCTTGCAATTTCGTGCGGATGGCCTAACAGTCGCTTTCGTCTCAAAAATCAGGGTCGCCGCGCCGCATCCGCCCATCCCGGCCTGCCCGCCATGCTTTACGTCGACCGAGTGGGTTCCGGGCCCCTGCGGCGACCTGCACTGCACCGGCCCGTCGACGCCCGCCGCCGACTGCACCGTCACGCTGGACATGTGGCCGCGCACGACCACCATCGTCGTCGACACGACGGTGTGTTCCGTCATGCCGACCCTCACCCGGCCGCTGCCCTGCCCGACGGCGCCGCCGTGCAACGAGTCCGACTGCGCCGTGGTGACCGTGGGCAACCCCGTCGACATTACCCGGTACCTCAGCATCTGCACGCCGACGCAGACGCCGTGGTCGCAGTCGCTTCCGCCAGACTACACGCCGACGCCGGTCTCACTGCCACCATCGATTTCGACGCGGGATGTGGTCACGGCGTGAGCGTGCGGTGGCGATGGCTGAAGATTCTACTACGAAGGCTACAATCGATTGAACTCGATAATGTAAGGTTTAAGAATGCTACGATTGGTCCAACTGTTATGTCGTATTGGCTTTGTAATCTGAGACACATAAACAACCCGGGGCCCAAATGCCACGCCCGACTTTTTGTCATTGTTGTTGCATTTCTCACACTTAATTCTCAACCACAGAAGATGTAGTTCGCTGTCGCGCAAGTCGTTTTTTATCAATTATCAACCTAAAGGCATACCTAAATCGTCTAAAAAAATAAAAATAAAAATAAAGGAAAGAAAAAGAAAAAAAGGAAGGAGAAAAGAAGGAAAAAAAGAAAAGAAGAAAAGAAGTTGGTTCGTTACATTAATGCTATTCCATCCGTTACTCTACCTTTAGAACGCAAAGAGCGCGAGCAGCGTGGCCACGACTGTGCCCACCATGCTGAGCTGGAAGTGGGAAGCCGCGGCGGTAACCACAGAGCCGCCGGGTTGAGAGCCGGAGCCCGAACCGGAGCCGCTGCCGCCGGAGCCTCCAGAACCACCGGAGCCGCCAGAGCCACCCGAACCGCCAGAGCCGCTCGAGCCGCCGCCACCACCACCACCGCCACCGGAGCCACCGCTACCACCGGAGCCACCAGAGCCACCAGAGCCACCGCTTCCGCCCGAGCCACCACTACCACCACTGCCGGAACCACCAGAGCCACCAGAGCCACCGCTGCCGTTGCCACCAGAACCGCCAGAGCCGCCGCTGCCGGAACCACCGGAGCCACCGCTGCCGCCACTGCCATTGCCACCCGAACCGCCGGAGCCACCGCTGCCATTACCGCCGGAGCCGCCGGAGCCGCCGCTACCGTTGCCACCGGATCCACCGCTGCCGCCGCTACCATTGCCACCTGAACCGCCGGAGCCGCCACTACCGTTGCCACCGGAGCCGCCGCTGCCGCCGCTGCCGTTGCCGCCATTACCGCCACCACCGCCGCCGCCACCGCCACCAGCAGGCGAGGAAGGCCCAGCAGATGTTGAGCACGAAGTTGTGGTTGTGGTCGTGGTAATGAGTGTGGTTCTGCCAATGGAGTGAGAGGGCGCGCCAGCGGACGATGAGCCACCGCCGGGGGACACCGGGGCGGAGCCCGAGGGCGCAGGGGACGAGGAGGACGGAGACACTGGGACGGATCCCGAGGGAGCCGGAGAGGACGACGACGGTGGCGGCACCGAAGATGAGCCACTGATGGGGGAGACGGAAAGAGAGCCTGACGGTGCCGGTGACGAAGACGATGGTGGCGCCGAAGACGAACCGCTGATGGGAGACACCGAAATGGAGCCCGACGGTGCCGGGGACGACGACGACGGGGGTGCCGAGGACGAGCCACTAATGGGGGAGACCGAGATGGAGCCTGAAGGCGGGGGAGACGATGACGACGGGGGTGCTGAGGACGAGCCGCTGATGGGAGACACCGAGAGCGAACCAGAGGGAGCTGGCGAGGATGAAGAGGGGGGCGCCGACGACGAACCGCCGATCGGAGAAACAGAAACAGAGCCCGAGGGCGCGGGCGACGACGAAGATGGTGGTGCTGACGACGACCCACCAATCGGCGACACAGAAACAGAGCCAGAGGGCGCCGGCGACGAGGACGACGGGGGCGCGGAAGACGAACCGCCGATCGGGGACACCGAAACGGAGCCAGAGGGCGCCGGCGACGAAGACGACGGCGGGGCCGAGGACGAACCGCCAATTGGGCTCACCGACACAGAGCCTGAAGGCGCCGGAGAAGACGAAGAGGGCGGAGCCGAGGATGAACCGCCAATCGGGGAAACGGAGACTGAGCCCGAGGGTGCGGGAGACGAAGACGACGGGGGCGCCGAAGACGAGCCACCGATGGGAGACACCGAGATGGAGCCCGATGGTGCGGGAGACGAAGACGACGGCGGGGCCGAGGACGAGCCGCCAATGGGAGAGACAGAAACCGAACCCGAGGGTGCGGGAGACGAGGAAGACGGGGGCGCCGAAGACGAGCCGCCGATGGGAGACACCGAGATGGAGCCCGACGGCGCCGGGGACGACGACGACGGGGGTGCCGAGGATGAGCCGCCGATCGGGGACACGGACACGGAGCCCGAGGGTGCCGGCGATGACGACGAAGGCGGCAGCGACGAGGACGACGACGGTTCCTCAGAGCACGGCTCTTCCGAAGACGAAGATGGAGGAGACGACGAAGAACCCGAGACGGGTGCCACTGACACGGAACCAGACGGCGCGGGCGAGCTTGACGGTGACGATGGAGCAGGAGACGATGGTGCCGGAGAGGACGGCGCCGGAGACGAGGGTGCCGGAGAAGACGGGGCCGGAGACGAAGGAGCCGGCGATGAAGGTTCCGGAGACGAGGGCGCCGGCGATGAGGGCGCCGGAGACGAAGGGGCAGGAGAAGACGGGGCCGGAGAAGAAGGTGCCGGCGACGATGGAGCGGGCGACGACGGGGCCGGTGACGAGGGCGCGGGCGACGAGGGGGCAGGAGACGAAGGTGCCGGCGACGATGGAGCGGGCGACGACGGGGCCGGTGACGAGGGCGCGGGCGACGAGGGGGCAGGAGACGAAGGTGCCGGCGACGATGGAGCGGGCGACGACGGGGCCGGAGATGATGGAGCCGGAGACGATGGAGCCGGAGACGAGGGGACAGTGCAGCCGTTGGACTGAACGCAGTTGCAGAGGTTTGTCAACTCGCCGATCAGTTCCAGTGAGCCGAAGAAGCCGCAGTTTGCGACGACACAGTCTTCGGCGGCAATGGAGATGACTTGTGCGTTGGCACACAGACACGGGTAGTCGGCGTTCGGGCAGATCCGCGTGTTGACAGCGGCATCCGTCAAGCAGGTCGAGGCGCAGGAAGGTATGGCGCTGACCTCGCTCGTGCAGGGAGGGCAGGCAGGTGGCACGACGGCGACGGCGCCCTGCAGCCCGGCCAGCACGGCCACGAGAGCGCCGGCGGACAAGGCGAAGGCCTTCATGGTTTTTTTTTTCTTTCTTTTAGGTTTTCGTTCTCCTCTGTACGGTATGGAGAGGACGAGGTGTGCGGAACGTTTTGAGTTTGTTGATACCAGCAGCCAGAATCCCACCACAACGAAGGACAGAAACAAAAACAAGAAGAACCAAACGAAGGTAAAAAAAGAGAGGGCTTACGGAAAGAAGAGAGAAAGAGAAAGAGGAAGAGAGAAGAGAGAAGAGAGGAAGACGGGAAACCTCTCAGAGCAAGACCGATGGCGTCTACAAGATATACATACGGGCAACTGGGCCATCGTCTTCATGGTTTCTTTTCCTGTCCTGCTTCCAATATTGCTCCGCCGTACCCAATTCGGAGTACAACGACAACCTCAGCCTCTCTCTCTCTCTCTCACAAACGGCAAGTTCCATGATGGTACCCAACGCCAAACCAACGCCAATATGTGCGCAGCTTGGCACAGACCGGGCAGCGTTGGCCAGAACCGAAGAAAATGACCCACGATGGGGCGGCTGAAAAAAACAGGCCTGCAGAGGACGCCGTGCATCGTATCTTATGGCCGAATTGGACGACGGGAGGATGACTGCTGGGCCAAGCGAGGCTCCACCAGGGAATCGTTTCTGTATTGATTTTCTTTTCGGCCTAGGCCTGCAGGTGAACAGGGGTTCGTGGCCCGGATCAGGATGGAGTACATGGAGTACATGGAGGACATAATAGGGATCGTCAGAATGCCGTGGGAGACAAGAGTTGAAAGAAACAAATACTTCATACTCCGCACGATGTCAAGACAGAGAACGACCGTCTATGACGCCCAAACGTACGAGATCGTTGGGTCAATAAAGCTGGACATCGTGCAAAAACGGCGATGAAGGGCAACATGGCCAGCGATGGGGTGACATCTTTTGTTTGCCAGTGTGCTTGGCTTGGCCGTCTATCCTTCCGCAATGGATCCTCCGTATATGCGCTGTCACTGCTGCGTCTGCAGAGAGCCAATGTTTGGCGTTGTGTCGCTGTTCCCATAGGCTCGAGGTGGCCCAAATGGTCAAAACCTGCACGAACGCCGCAATACTTGGCACCGGTAGGAACTGCACGAGCTGTTCAATATTCAATATTGTGGCTCGTATCTCCTTGGAGGACAATCCTGCAAAGGTACGAAGTACTTTGTACTCCGTAAGCTTGGTTGTGGGAAGAAGAAAAAAAAAAAAAAAAAAAAAAAAAAAGCCCCAATATTGATTTATTGATCCACACCACAGAATACGACGCTGCCTCCGCGAATAGCAACGATATACCCTGCATAAACGCCAATAGTGTGTTTCCTAACTGGGAAATATTTTGTGTTTTCGGTGTTGACGACCACGGAAACAAACAATACAAGTACGAGGTAGTTGTACGAATATTTCAGAGCCGTTGGAGTATTTCGAGCATCGAGTGTTTGCATGTATTCATCGTAAAATATAGGCAACCTCGAGAACAACGTTGGCAACGCCATGAAAAGAAAGAAAGAAAAAAAAAAACTGTCAATTCAGGGGAGAAGTGTGAGACGCGACGTTGTGAACAGCAGGAAAGTATTTCGTCCGTCAAAAAAGCAACAAATGACCACAAGCTGGAATACGAGCGACTGATTGATACCATGGACACAGAAAAAAAACAGGAGAATAATTACGCCGCGCCCAATTCAGGTACAAAGTCGAAAGCGCCCACAAGCTGACCGTTTAAGGCGCCGCCTCCAATCTCGTCACATTGGACCTTGGATGGCGAGTGCGCCACATTTCCACGCCTTACCCGTTTTGATAGAAAAAAAAGGTCAGCACTGCGCCTATGGTGCCTTTTTTTCGGAGCTGATGCGTTGTTTATGAGCATCGGATGTTGACGCCAGGTGAGTGGTCGTCGTACCTTTCGACGCTGCCTGGTTTGCCCTGGTGGACATCTTTGATCTCGTCCCCAAGGTGTGTGTTCTCCGTATGCACTCCGTAAATTACCAATTTGAGTTTTCCTTTAAACCAGGCAATTTTGGGACGCAATAAGCGATCGCTGAAAAATGTGGCTGAATGATTGTAATTGCCCCAAAATTGAGCGGCTGAGATGCTATGAAAACCGACACGGGAAATACGTACGAAGCAATTAGTACTAAGTAGTAGTTTGGTAAGAACCTGCTTTGAATGTGTATATCGGACTATTCATGAACAACAGTCACTCAAAAGACGTGCGTATGTGAGACCGAATGCCATTGTAAAAGCAGGGCAATGTGTAGAACTCATCTTTGCTCGGATCGTGGTATCGTGAGCTTGCAGTTTTAGCTAGGAGAAGCTCTTATGGAAGACCAGAGCTAGACAGAATAAAAAAAAAGAGTGTTTCACTGCACCCACGTGTTTTCGTGTTTGATCTTGTTTTGTGGCTGTCGTCGCCGCCTAAATGACGTCGTGGATGTGACGCATCCCACGATCGCCCCCGGAATTCAAACCGTGAAACGCCATTTATTGCCTTACACGGCATATATGCACGCATGTAACCAAACAAGCTTCCCCAGACCTTGGAGAAATCAGCCTCCGTGCGACGGGCACATCCCTTCACACAGCCGTGGGCTTGGGAAAGCGGCAGAGTTCCAAGACAGTTGGGATGAAACAACCTACAGCAGGTTTGTCCAGATGGACAGATTAACCGGCATTGATCCGCGAAGCGGCTGCGCACGAGGCGAAAAAGCTTAACGTACGACACGTGCAAGTCTTTCGTAGTTCTTCTCTTTCATCTGGTGATTTCCATTTCTTGTCCTTCTTTTTGTTACCTGTAGACAAATCCGGAGACTATGTGACGCGTTCCACGACCGCACGACCACAATTCGCATGGAAACAGGCACCACGACAAAGAACCATTTGGGGCCTCGACCTGACCTGACCTGACCCAACCGCAACTCCCGATCGAGCCGACAATGCTGCTCTCGATCGGCAGCCTCCGTCGCCGGTCATGGCTCACCATCCTCGTCCTCGGGTGTGTCGGTTTCCTGTGCGTGGTTGTGCTTCGCCACGGACGGGCCTTGCCGGCCGTCTACCGCCTGCCCGAACACGCGACGACAACCCGCTGGTCCAAGGCCGCGCACGACCGCATGAAGCAGCGAATCCAGGAGGCAACCGCGGCCACGTCGTCCTGGTGGTGGTGGTGGCGGCGGCAGCAGCGCGGTCTCGGCGGCCCGGACGAGCTTCTGCTCGACGTCGCGAATGCCACTCTCGGCGTACGTTTGTTCTGTCCTTCACCCGCACTGACTCTGATTGTCCCCGTTTTCAGCAAAAAAAAAAAAAAGTCCTCATAGTAACAGGGTTTGCCCCCCCGTCCCCAGTTTCAGGAAATCTTCGTGGTCAACCTGCCGGCACGGACGGACCGGCGCGACGCCATGGTCCTGGCGGCCGGTCTGACGGGGCTGGACGTCTCGTTCAGCGACGGCGTCGACAGCCGCGCCGTGGCCGACCGCGTGCTTCCGGTCGACAGCGCCAACAAGCACATTCTGCCGGGCAACAAGGGCTCCTGGCGAGCCCACATGAACGTTTTGCAGAGGTGTGTTAATGACGTCTGCTGCAACGGGCGTTTCACGACGTCTGATGCAACGGAAGAAACAAGCAAACAAGCAAAGAAAGAAAAGAAAAACTACTCACACCACTCCCCCGTTGTAGCATCATCGAACGAAACCTGACGACCGCCTTGATCATGGAAGACGACATCGACTGGGACGTCCGCCTCAAGACCCAAATGGTGTCCTTTGCGCTCGCGGCCCGGGCCTTTCACCAACCGCTGCGCGGAACCAACCGGACAGCCGCCTTTTGGCACACGCCGCCCTTTGACAAGGACGGTCGCGCGATCTCGCTGGACAGCCAGCGGCACCAACAACAACAAGAACAACAACAACAGGAGCAGCAGCCATTGCCGCGGAAAGGCCAGCAGCCGACCACGGCCGAAGCAATCGCTGCCGCCGCCGAAAGTGCGGCCCGCGACGAGCAACGGAAACACGACGTGCCCCTCGAAGCTGTTCCCGCCTACGACCTCCCGCATCTGTCGCCCTACGGTGACGACTGGGACGTGCTGTGGCTCGGCCATTGCGGCACGGAGTTTCCCGCCTCGCCGCCGGTGCTGTCCAAGCAGCCCGACGCACCAGACGAAACGACGGCCGGCTCTGGTCCAGCAGCGAAGCAATCTGAGACCGAGGGCAGTACAGTAACAGCAGCAGCCGCAGCAGGAGCGGCACCCGCACAATTGCCGTTGCTGCGCGTCACCTTGGCGGAGGACCTCACCGTGCCCGTCCCGGCCAGCCTCAAACCGCACCCGTTTGCGCTGCCCGACGCGCTGGGCACGCTCTACCCGCCGCACACCCGCGTCGTCCACCCCGCCAGCGGCACGCTCTGCACGCAGGCGTACGCCGTCAGCCAGCGCGGCGCCCGCAAGCTGCTGTACCAGTTCGGGCTGGCGTCCTTCACCACGGGCTGGGACCTCCTGCTGCGGGACTGGTGCGACGGCCTGTACCGGCAAGGACCCGGCACGCAAAAGCGACGCAGGCGGCGGAGGCAGCAGCAGCAGCAGCAGCAGCAGCAGCAGCCGCCCGCCAATGGCGAACAGAGCAGACGAAGAGACGACTCTCGCGACGATGGTGACAAAGGCGGCGGCGGCGGTGACGACGACGATGGCCCTGTGGAGCCCGTCCCGCAGTGTCTGACCGTGCAGCCGCCCCTGTTCAGCCACTATCTCACGGCCAAGGCAGCCCATTCCGACATTCAAGCCCAAGGTGGCGGCTTCGTGCACAAGACGGGTTCGCAGTACATTCGGCTCAGTGTTCAACGAAACCTCCGGCGGCTGGTGAACGGGGCGCGAATCGACGATCTTTGGGACCAGTGGCCGGGCGACGACGAAGACGGCCGAGGGGAGCGCTGAGCCGTTGCTTTCACCCATGTACGATAGAAGGTATAAAAATGGGGTTCTCCTGTGATTACGGCTACGACCGATCTGTGTGCATATGCTGTGCCATCTGGTTTTGGAATGTCCTGGATCCACAGGCCAACATCTGCGTCTGTGACCGTTCTGCTTTTACATCGAGGTGCCGCCACGTTTTACGAACAGTTCCCAGAGCGCCGCGAATTGGTCGTCTGGATGCAAAGGTCTTGTACATCTGTCTGTTTTTCGGGCTGTGGAGAGTCTTCTCTTCTTGCACAGATGGCACTGCCGTAGTCCGACGCCGCTCTCGCGATGCTTGGGGTTATGCATTGGTTCTCGACCACTTTCGTTCCCAGTCGCGCTTCTTCGTCGGCAGGTCTCCGTCCTCGGTTGCCAGACGCGTCTGGCCTCGTCTTTGTTCTATTCTCGTTCGTGGCCTCCGGTTGCGTTGTCGGCGCGTCGGCGCGTTGTTGAAATCGATGGGCTGGGCTGCGCTGTGAAGGGAAAAAGGATCGAAACTAGCAAAACTATTTTAAGACAAACCGGTAGTAAGAGATAAAAAAGCCGTCCCAATAGAACAGAAAGTAATTCGTAGTATTGTTGTAGTGGCACAACAGGAACTGGCACCGGCCAATGGCGTCCAAAGGAGGTGATTGCATTCCGACAGCATGTGCGGTCAGGGGTTAGCAGCCTCCTCCGCGCATTGCGTGCAAGGGTAGCCGTGCCACACCCTTGCTAGAGCTGCCATATTGCGGAGATGCTGCACATCAACTACTCAACTCGCGACGGCGTCCAGAAACACAGAAACGAAGACGCCGTCTCTTTAGGTGGTCTCTGTCTTGTCTTCGTTTGTGCTGACGTGTGAACTTACGTTTTTGACTAGCGGTCGAGACGCTTTGAACGCAAAATTTGACGTACGCCAGCGATGTGTGAACCTCACGGGCCATCGCGTAGATTGTGTGCGCGTGTGAATTCAGTGGGTTTGAACGAGTTGAAGCTTTTCTGGCGACTGCTGTAAAGATCGCGATTTCTCGGGCCGTCGCTCGTGCGGATTATCTGCCGGTCCGAGTTTAGTCATCGCTTTTTGAGAATGTTGCCGCCGATTTCGCCCCCTTCACTACTCTAAAAAAAAAGTTACGGCCCGCGATCGAAAACGTACCGGCGGGCGTGTCACCGATTCTGCCACGCATTGCAAACAAAGCCATTGCATATTTTGGCTTTGGTTCAACGTTCGGCTCTATCGCCGTGGCACGCCACACACCCTTCGATTACGATCCCACGGCAAGACAATTGGCACGATGTGTGGTGTTTCCGCCATATTGGTGAGTTCTTGAGCTCTCTCTTGTCTCTGCCTTGTTGTCTCGGCTGTTATTATCTCTGCTCTTATTTCCTTCCGCCTTGTCCTGGGCTGTTGGAGGGTCCCTGTCTGGAGAACCAGTATACGTCAAATGAGAAAGAGCCAAAATCAAGGAGCGGGAGCACAGGCTAACGAAAGTCTTTACTCGGACAGCTTGGCGACCCCAAAGCCACCACGGCCGCCGTCGACCTTCACGAGAGTCTCTTCTACCTCCAGCATGTGAGTTGTGCCTCTGGGTTTGCGCAACAGGGTCCTCCGGGTCTCTTTCCGACAAAAGGGCAGCCGTTCTGATGCAAAGGGAAACAGCGCGGCCAGGATGCCGCCGGCATCGCAGTGTGCCAGGGCGGGCGGGTCTACCAGTGCAAGGGCCTCGGCATGGCCAGCAAAGTGTTCGACGAGGGCAAACGCGTGACGTCCCTGACGCTGCCTGGCTTCATGGGGTAGGATTTTCGACCGTTGGACTGCTGGAAAGAAAAGAAACCCCATGGTGGAACGAGATGCTGACGTTGCTGTTAGTATTGCCCATGTGCGGTACCCGACCGCAGGGACCTCTTCTGCGTACGCTCGACCGCCATCTTGAACGGCCCTTTTCTCCTCGTGGTTATTTGCCCTCTTTCACTCGGCCTTGGCTAATAGAAAACCCTCGGAACTTTACAGAGCGGAGGCACAGCCCTTCTTCGTCAACTCACCCTACGGCCTGTCGATGGGCGTGAACGGCAACTTGACCAATGCCAAGGAACTGGTCCGCTTCTTGGACTTTGAAGCCCGGCGCCACGTGAACACCGACTCGGACTCGGAGCTACTGTAGGAACGATCTTCTGGTTGCGTTTGCATTTTTTCTTTTTTTTTCTTTTTTTTTCTTTTTTTCTTTTTTTTTTTTGGCGTGTGCGCGTTGCTAATCGGCTAGGCTGAACATCTTTGCGTATGCTCTCGGCGAGCTCGGTAAAGCCCGTGCGAATATTGACGACGTCTTCACGTCTCTGCGCGAGGTCTATGCCCGGTGCGATGGTGCCTTTGCCTGCACCGCCATGCTCGCCGGCTTTGGTATCTTGGGGTTTCGGTGCGTTTGTCCCGCCTCCCTCGCAACGTGGTGTCGTACACGGTTCCTAACCGGTGACGTGGCAGTGACGCGAACGGCATTCGTCCTCTTTGCCTCGGATCGCGACCATCCGAGACACTCGAAGGCGCTACGGACTACTTTCTCGCCTCAGAATCCATTGCCCTGACCCAGCTTGGGTTCAAGAACATCGTCGACATCTTACCCGGCCAGGCCGTGTTCATCCAGAAGGGCGAGGCACCCCGATTTTCGCAGATTGTCAAGGCAAAGTCCTACACGCCTGATTTGTATGAGAAAAACCTCTACCCAACCGACTAGGCGCAATGGAACCCAAACCGAAACTGAAGCTAACCAACCAAGGTTCGAGTATCTGTACCTGTCCAGAAGCGACGTCGTGATGGACGGCATCTCCGTCCACCGCAGCCGACAGAACATGGGGCTTAAGCTGGCACACCGGCTCCGGCAGGTCTTGGGAGAAGACGGAATTCGGGACATCGATGTTGGTAAGCAGCTCATTTTCCTTTTTGCCAAGACGTGCACCCGTTCTCTTTTTACCTGGCAGCCGTCGTTAACCTGGTTTCTTGTTGATAGTCATTCCCATACCAGAGGTAGGTTAACATGGTCACATACTATGAGGCGTCTTGAGCGACACGTCCGTCTTTACTCACGAAACGCCCTGCACCTAGACGAGCAATACGGCGGCCGCTACGCTAGCCCAAGAGCTACAGAAGCCGCTGTCGAACGCGTTTGTCAAGAATCGATACGTCTACCGCACATTCATTGTACGTCTCCTACCCCTGAATTGGTGGCCGTAGGCATATGAGCTAATATCTTTTTTTTTTACCTTTCTAGCTTCCCGGCCAAAAGGCCCGCCAACAAAGTGTCCGTCGAAAGCTGTCGCCGATTGCGTCCGAGTTCAAAGACAAGGTCGTGTGTCTCGTTGACGACAGCATTGTCCGGGGAACGACTTCGCGCGAGATTGTGTGTGATATTCTTTTCCATTTCAACTAAGCCAGGCCGCCGCTGACTCGTTTTTTCTCTTCGTGCTTAGGTCCAAATGGTGAAGGAATGCGAGGCGAAGCGTATCATTCTTGTCTCTTGCAGTCCGGAAATCACACATCCCCATATTGTAAGAGCAATTCTCGTCCTATGTCTCGGTTCGACAATTAGAAGCATACTTATTAATCCTTTTTCTTCCAGCATGGCATTGATCTCGCCGACCCAGCTCGTACGTATATCGTCTCCATGCAGATTTAATACGACGAAAGAAAAGTTGCTAATCCAGTGTTCTCGGTTAGAACTTCTCGCGCACGGCCGGACGCTGGAAGAGATGACCGACTTGATCCAGTGTGACGCCCTCGTTTTCCAGACGCTGGAGGATCTGAAAGCGGCGTGCTTGGAAGCAGCCGATGGCAAGAGCGACGTGACGGATTTTGAGGTCGGCGTCTTTTGCGGTCAGTACCGGACGCCCGTACCAGACGACTACTTTGAGCATCTGATCGAGCTACACGGCGGCGGGAGCAAGAAGCGGAAGAGCACGGCGATCACCGGAAACGACGGCGAGGGCGGCGCAACGCTGTATGCGAGCAGTGGCCCGGTCAACGGCACCTTCAAATATCAGGAGTCGTCGTACCCGGAGCGGCCCAAGGGCTTGGAGCACCAAGAGGACATCAGGTAAGGAAAACCTTCATTATGTTGAAGACGAAGATCTTAAAAACTAATTTTTTTTTAAAGTCTGTATAACAACAACCAGACCACCAGGCCGTAGGTACTCACCGGAAAAATTCTTGGTCTGTATCTTTCCTGGAGATCAAGAAGGTCTGGTTGGCCGATGAAATCGGTCAGCACCCTATTTGGGGTTTTCTTATCATTTTCTCATCATATAATTTAAAGATCGTGGCATCAATCAGATGAGGAGGGCAGAAATCCAACAATGACCGCCTTCACCACGAACAGTACATATCCGTGAAAGTTTATAGATTTAGATAGAGCCTCCGTAAGGTGAATTATATTTTAGAGAACATGATCAAAGTTGCACAGAATGTAATCTTTGTTGGCAAACCCGGCAAAGTCCGTACTGCAGCACAATCAGCCGAAACGGGGGGCTTCTGCTAGGCTTCATATGAGGTCCCTACACGTTGTCCCTCATTAGCCATGCAATATAAATAAAATGCAAGCGGGAACGCAAAGGGGCGAGAGACGGGGTTGATCTCCAAGATTCCCAGCTCGCGATATACTTTGATAGTAGCCTCTCATCGCTGTCCACGGAACATCACATGCGCTTATCAGCAATGGCTCGTCAGCACGGCGCACAGCAAGATCGTCAAAGGCATAACGGGCGCCTGTGGCCTCTGCTTGGTGGTCTCCTGTGTTCCCTGCTCCTCGCTGCCCCAGTAGCGGCCGCCACGAGCAGCGACAGCTCCGCGTGCCGCCTTCCGGCCAACCAGAACACCTACCTCAGCCTCGGCTTCGGCTACAAGCTGGACTGCGCGCCCAGCAACGGCACGCTGCGCGGCCTGATGCTGTTTGTGGATTTTCCGGACCAGGCAGCGGCCGCCGACGAAACGCCGCAGAGCCTGCACGACTTTTTCATGCCCGCAGCTGCCCAGTGGTACGCTACCGTGTCCTACGGACGCCTCGTCCTCAACGTCACCGCCGACACGAGCCGCTTCTACCGCATGCCGGCGCGCGCCGACTCGTACGGCTGGCAGCGCGGCCTGACGTCGGCGGCGCACCAAAAGTACATCCAAGACGCGCTGGAAGCGTATTCTGCCGCGAACACGGCCGCAGCCGCGGTCGCAGCCCCGGCCCTGCCCGCCGTCGACGTCCTGTACGTGGTGCCCACGCGCCGCGCCACGGCCATCTCCTTCTCGACCACGTATACGAACGAGGTGCGGACGCGCGGCACGCCGGGGACCCATGTCGCGCGCAAGTGCGTCACCGTTGGTATGGACGCCTACAGCACGTGGAAGTTCAAGGTGCTGAACCACGAGACGGGCCACGCCATGTGCCTGCCGGACCTGTACCCGCTTCCGTCGGGCCCCACGGGCCGGTACGTGGGTGGTTGGGACATTATGGGCTACATCAACGGGCCGGACCCGGAGTACTTTGCCTGGCACAAGTGGAAGCTGGGCTGGCTGGACGACGACGAAGTGGACTGTGTGGTGCGGGACAGAGGAAGAGGCCAAGGTCGAGGTGCACGTGCACACGAAGCGTCGGTGTCCGAGCATACACTGCAGCCGCTCGAGGGCGGGACCACAGCCGGCAATGGCACCCGGGCTGTCGTTGTTCGGCACAATGCCACGGCTGTGTTGGTGGCCGAGGCACGCACCAAACGCGGCGCAGATACGGCTGCCTGCGCGACGGGCGTGCTGCTGTACACAGTCTCCACCGTCACGGACACGGGAAAGGGCCCGATCCGGGTACTTGATGCCACGCCCAACTCCCGGGGCTGCGCCGGGGAGGAGCTGAACGACGCACCTCTGACGCTAGGCGGGCCGGGCCCGAGCTCGTTTGCGGTGGCCGACTGGGGCATCAACGTGACGGTAACGGGTCAGATAGGGGACGTGTACACGATTCGTATTGAGATATCATAATGCTTGGAAGGACAGTAGGTACGGCTCAGCATGAAAATAAAAATCAAAAACTAGAACGAGACCAAAAATCTTTATTCATATTTAGACCACGTGCATTCAAGGAGCTTCTGTAATGTTCTCAGCAATTTGCCCTCCTTTATAGGCTCACGTCAATAGTACGGGTCTCGGCGACATGCCTATTTTCTTGTCTAATACGAGGGCACGGGCGAGGTAACGAGCCACACACGAGCACGCACGTCATCGGCAGACTGTTGAAGCGCACTCCCAGGTGGAGGCGCGTGTAGCTGTACGGTGTAGATGGTCGCTGCGCACACGGCCATAGCGGCCATCAATGAAACACATTTTAAAGTCACGAAGATGTATGGGACGGGCAGTAATATTTATCACGGAAAAATATACAAAAACAAAAGGGGGGGGAGGTTGACTACAAAATCCTTGACAGGGAGAGGAGAAAAGTAGGACAAGAACACAAGTTGGGTAAAAATATGATTCGACTTGTGTTGGTCTCATTGTCTTTCAATATCTGATGTCTAGTTCTCGGCATCGTTTGGCCCTTTAAGTATTAGAGGGCTCTCGGATCGCTGATTCTCATGTCGGGACGAGTTTTCTATGCCTCTGCTAGCTACCGTATCCTTTTTCTCTTACTCATATCATCTCAATGGACTCTGAATATGCATTCTGCTGCTTTCGTTCTCCCGTCGGATTAGAATTTCCGAGATCTGAAATGTCGACGCTGGGTCTGTTGGCCTGATTGTTTTCCCTGCCCCTGATTTTCTTACGCCTAACGATTGCCACCAAAATTATCGCGGCAGGGCAACAAGACAATCAGGCTGTACAGCGGCGTAAACGAGTTTCCTTCTCTACTCGCGCGTTTATGAAAGCATCTACGGACCGCACGCGGCAGGGGCCTTCAATCCCGCAAACAGCTCACACCGCAGCACCAGCTCTGCAGGGGTGCCAATGTCGGCAACCATACCGTTGTCGAGGACCACGACACGGTCGTAGTTCATCACAGCTTCGAGCCGGTGGTTGATGGCAATCAGCGTCCTTCCGCCCAGGCAAGTTCGAATCAGCGTCTCCATCTTCTCCTCCGTGTTCTTGTCGACGCTGTGTCGCCGTCCCATGGTCAGCTCTCGATGTGCGGAACGTAAAGACCACAATAATGGCCATATGATAATAAAAAAAATGGAGACCATACCTGCTTGTAGCTTCGTCTAGGAGCACAATTCCGCTACCTGTGTTACCTTCTTTGGACTTCCTCTCCATGTCGAGGATTACGCGCGCCACGCTTAGTAGTTGCTCTTCGCCCACCGAGAATTTGAATTCCCCCCGGTTGGCCGTCAGGCCACCGGGGGTGTGGAGCACCATATCCAGAACACCACACTCGCGCAGGATGCTCTCGAGTTTGTCGTCGGAAAAGGCTTCGTGGGGGTCTAGTTGCTGGCGCAGGCTGTCGAAGCCCTCGAGCGTGTCCTGGGAGATGACGTGGAAGCCCTTGCGCAGCGCCTCTAGAGGCATGCTGGCGTGGTCCACGCCGTCAATCAAGATGGATCCGATAGGCAAGTTGACCATGCGCAGCAGCGCGAGATGCATGGTGGACTTGCCGGAGCCGGTCTTACCGCAAACGGCAATGCGTTCGCCGGGCTTAATGTCCAGGCTGACGTCGCGCAGGCTCCAATGCCGGCCAGGGTTTTGGGGGTCGTTGCCAGCGGCCACACCCGCAGATCCGTCCGCGTTGGCATCGTATGTCGCCCAAACGTTCTCGAAGCGTACGGCGCCGCGGCTAAAAGCGCTTACAGCGACGGCACCAGCGCCGCCCGATGTGGCACTACGGTTCGTGTCCGGGCCGTCGTCCTCGGCGGGCGTTTGGCGCTGGAAGAGCGTGATACGTGCGATGGCGCCCAGCGAGGTTTCGAGGCCCGTCCACGCGACCACAAATTGCGTGATGGTCTCGCCCAGCGTCACGGCGTTCAGAAAGGCCACGCCGACAGCCCCGGGACTGACTTTGTTGGCCCGTTTCAGCGCAATGGAGGCGCCCAGAACCACCACCACGAGGCCGGCGACGACCAGATTGAGCACAAGCTGCAGCCAGCGCTGCACGGCATACAGCAGGTACAGGGGCTCCTGCGAGCGGTCGAGCTTCTCGGCAAACCGGGCCGCGGCCGTGTTCGACCAACCATGCGCGCGGATGGTCGAGAGGCCGTCGCCCGTACCGGCTTCGGCAATTTTGGTGAGCAGGGCGGCCTTGGTTTCGAGCTCGTGCAGCCGCAGCTGCTTGGACGTCCGCAGGTAAAAGTGCTGCACGACGTAGAGCAGACCGAGCAGCACGGGGACGGCGCACAGCGCCGGCAGCGACGCGACGGCGATGAGGACGATCTGGATGATGGCCGTGAAGAACTCGGAGGACGTGTTGAACAGGTCGAGCGGCAGCTGCATGTCGACAAACATGAGGTCCTGGCTGAAGCGGTTGAGCGTGGTGCCCGTGTCGACTTGGCTGATGACGGGAAAGCGCGCCCGGAACACGGTCGTCGCCAGTTGGTCGTGCAGATGCCGGCCCGACCGGGAAATGAGGTTGAACTGCTGGTGGTACAACCAGGCCGTGAGCACGACGAGGGCGATGAGACCCAGACCGGCGTACATGCCCAGCCAGTAGCCGACGCGTTTGTCGCCGCCGGCGGAAGCATCCGCCCACCATCGTACCCAGACGTCTAGACGCTCATATCCGAATTGTTAAGTAAAGAAATGAGGTTGAAAAAAATGAAAAGAGAGACGAAGGAGTTATCACTGACCTGAGAACTTGAAGCTGACAGACCACGCCACGGCACCGACGATGAACACCGTCGAGTGCAACCAGCCCACCGACTTGAAATACGTCTTGTACACCGTTTTGTCCCCGAGCATCTTCTGTGCTGCATGCCTCTCAAGAGCGTCCGCCGATCCCTTGGGCTTTGCTGGTGGTTGGGCGTCCGTGCTGCCGGCTGACGGGCTCTCCGCCGCTTCGATGTCGTCGTTCGTCTCCGACTGCATCGACTCAAAGGTGCCCCGTTGAACGTTTGCTGTCCTTGATAGGTGACCTAATGCGTCGATTCGGTACACCTCGTCTCCCAAGCTGGCAATTTGTTCTACGATTTGTCAGTGCCATTGCTATTTTACGCGATGCATGTTGCTGGATTTTGGACCTCTTCATACCGTCGTGTGTGCTGTATATGATTGTTCTTTCAGCATTTCTCGGCGCTTTCTGGAAGAGCATATGGGCAACATGCCGTCTCGTGCTGCGATCCAGGGCGCTGAATACATCATCAAGAATCAAGACGTCGCTTTTCGTCGACAAGGCCCTGGAAAGTGCCTGACGCGCAAGCAAATTAGTAGGGAAGAACATGCGCCATCAAATGATCTTTGAAACAAAAAATAAGGAGAAAACATTATAAAGGTGATGCGTACGAGACGCTGCCGCTGTCCACCACTAAGTGCCACGCCACCGCTGCCTATCGAACCCGAGGCGAACGTCGGCAGCTGAACTAGATCGTCCAGCAGGCAGTCAGCTGCGATCTGCCGGTAGAAATCGGAGTCGGTTGGCTCGCTCCCGTACTGCGTCAGGTTCTGCTCTGCAGAGACGTTTTCGAGCCAAGGTTTTTGGCTGCAATAGGCAAGCGAGGCGGGTGAAACTAAGACGAGCTCCCCATGGGGCATATACGCCTCGCCGATGAGGCCCTTAAGAAAAAGCGTTTTCCCGGCTCCAACGGGCCCGACAATGGCAATTTTGGCGCCTTTGTTGATGTCGAGATTCATGTTCGTGAGGATTGGCGTGTCGTGGCTGTTCCATCCAAACGAGACGTCCCGTAGGGACATGATGGGCGCCTCTCCTGTGTGGGGTTTGATATCGCTGTCTCTAGGCGCCCCGGGATACATGTCGTCCCTGTAATCGACCCTGTCTTCCAGAAGAAGAAATTCGTGTAGCCGTTGAAAACAGCCGTAGGCTGCGCCCAGGCTGGGCAGCACCTGAAAGAGCTGCAGTAAGGGCGACGACAGCAGGGCGATTATAACGAGGGACGTAAAGATCTTGGACACACTAAAATCGTAGTTGCGGCTGGCCGTACCGATGTACACGCCAAAAACGAGAGGAGGAGACAAGATCATGGTGCAGTATGCTGTGTTCCGAGGGGGCATTTTGTTAGCATCTTGTTAGCAAAAAAAAAACCTGCGCGAAATCGTTATCTGCGTGGCGCGTGAATGGACAAATGGTCACCTACATAGAAAGCAACTGATGACGATAATCCACCGAAACGAAGACGACTGCTCAATCTCCTGCATCCGGAGTCTGCTCAGAGTGTCGTACGCCACTGAGCCTTGCGACGTCATCTTGATGCCCTTGAGACTGTCGAGCATGTTCTTGGTGCGCTTCAGCCGTCGTTGCGTGGCCGCCAGCCACTTTTGCTGGCTCGCGCCCGTCCTCTTCATAATCTGCATGGAAGCCAGACCCGAGACTTGTGCCGGTTTGTTAGAACTAAGCTAGACCAGATGCCCACGTCGTTAGGAGGTATAGCACCCACCGGCAGCAACGCCGATCATGACGAAGCAAGACGGCCCCAGTTGCCGGTACAACAGCCACGTCGCCAGCCCCGTCTCAAGGGTGCCGGCCCAGACCTCGTGACCGCGGGCGGCCGAGTTCATGATGCGCTGGAGGTCGCCAACGGTCAGCGTCGTGGCCTGGGATTCGATCTTGTCGCCTTCTGGCAGCCGTAGGAGCTTTTCGAATATGGTGGCAGCCAGTCCGCCGCGGACCATGACCGCGCACCGGTACGCTTGGTGCCAGTACCAGCTGGTGGCCGCTGCGATGCCGACATAGCACAGGAAGGCGGCGCCAATCAGTCCGTAGCCGTGGCTGGGTGAGATGGGGTAGTCGGCCTGGAGGTACGTCAAGGCGGCGTTGGCCAGGAAGGGTTGCGTGAACGTAAACGCGGTGACAGCGAGTCTGGCGACGACGGGCCCGATCAAGGTACGGCCCAAGGCGGCAAACGTTAGGTAGACGAGCCTGTTGCGGGTCGGTGGTCGCGTGGTGCTGGTGTTTGCATAGCGGTCGATGACGGCTTGAAACATGGGGCGCAGTCGCGCTGAGAGCAGACGGTCGTCGATCGGGCCAAAGTCCTCGGGATGTAGCACGCCGCGGTACCCGCTCATCATGAGGCTGTTCAGCCAGTGGAAGACTGTGCGGCTGATGGGGCCGGCCAGCACCTCGGCAGCCACTTTGTCATCGCATGCGAGGAGAAGCGTCCGCTTGCTCTGCGTCTCCAGATACAGAAGGCCGAGTCGGAGTCCGAGAGCAGCAGACAGGCTGGAAGCCAGGGGGGTCTCACGGCTGAGCCAGTACGTGCGTGCTCGTGCAGCGTCGAAGAGGCAGGTCAGGGAGAGAAACACGACCAGCAAGGAAGAGGGCCGGCGGGACATGAAGTGTTCAAAATAGGACACTGGCAGAACGAAAAGGCTCGCAGCGAGCGAGACGGCCGCACTAGGCACGGAGGCGGCTGTCTTGTCAGCCGTCCGGGCTTGCACAACCAAGACGGCGATCTGCGCGGCGACCAGGGCAGCAGCCGTGTGAAGCTTCCACCAATATAGGCGGCTGGGGCGCACAAGTGCGGCCGCCCGTCGGTGCGACAGAATATTGGCAAAGGCACAGACGAGAAACGTGCATGCTGGGATAAGCACGAGCACCGCTTCTTCGAATAGAACGGTAAAGTCGAACTCGCGGCGACAGGGGGCCACGGCTGGGCCGAAATCCCTGTCGGCCGCAAAGCCGCACCGATTTGAGTCCATGCCGGCTAAGTAATATAGATGAGAGTGCGGTAAAGGCGAATGGACGAGTGACGACAAACACCAGCCATAACTTGGGTGGTTGTCTCGCGGGTGTTATATGGTCGTTCTTGAGAGAGTGTCAAGCAGGCAATGTCAGGCACCCGTGAAAGCAAGCAAACCAGCTGCCGTTTAGGGTTAGCGTACAGCATCCGTACAGTAATACGCCGTACTCACGCTGTAGGCAGTTAAGCTGCTGAGTTACTAGCCGTAATTGGACGGTCGCGGGCCTGTCCCGCAGCTAGTTTCGGGAGGCTCAGTAGTGGGGTTCCAGATGGGGCAAACTAAAATGCCCTGATTCCCTTGGCCAGATAAGCTTACTTTCACATTTCGCCGGCTTGGGCGCAGATGTCGTTCACGTTCCTTTTCGATGAATGAACTTCAGAATCCTTTCGCTCCTCAGCTTTGCTTTATATATGAGTGGCTTTTCTCATTTTCGGAACCTGTTGGAGGGGGCTATGCTACTTCAATGCACGGCACAGCACGGCGGCAGAGGCAATCTTTCCAGGCGGGATTGGGTTTCATTGCGTGATGGTGTAATACCGCTACGTGCTTCGACAAAGGCTACATTATCTCCTATCCTGCTGCCTGGAACCCGCGGCACATTGCTTATCCCGACGCCGATGCGCCGCCCATATAATTATATGTTATCTGCATATATCCGAATATCTACACATTTCTGTTTCGCATCGCAACGGGGAATGGTAGCGGAAGATTCTCTTGCCCTCATACAACGACCATCCAACCGAATATGTCGACCGCCAGTCACGAAGAGACGCCCCTGCTGGGCTCGACGAGCGTCGTTAGTGTTGGCCATGTCGACGCGCACCGGCGCCGGGTGATCGCCGCGAGTTTCGCCATGGTTTTGCTCGTCGACTTTGCCGCTTTTTTCCTCGACGCGCCTCAGACGAGCATTCTCGAGGGCGTCATATGCGACCGGTACTACGACTCCGTGTCTAGCTCGCCCACGCTGCCGCGCGACTGCACCGTCGGCGCCGTGCAGGCAGAGCTCGCGACCATCAACCAGCTGCTGAACACGTTCAACCGTCTTCCAGGCCTCTTCGTCGCCATTCCCTTTGGCATCGTCGCCGACCGCTACGGCCGCCGCCCCGTGCTGGTGTTGACCTTTCTCGGCGCCCTGCTGCAGGACGCCGTGTCCAAGGCCGTTCTCTGGCGCCCGGATCTCTTCGCCCCGCGTCTGATCTGGCTGTCCTCGCTGGCCAGCTTTGTGGGCGGGGGCGACGCCGTCGCCAGCTCCATGGTGTTCCTCGTCGTCGCCGACGTCGCGTCGCCGCAGCAGCGGGCATCGCTGTTCTTTTTTCTGACCGCCTTTGAACGCATCGGGGAGATACTCGGTACGCCGCTGAGCGCGCTGCTCATGTTTACCTGGACGCCGTGGGTGCCCTACCTCCTTTACAGCGCGTTGACGTGCTTCGCCTTCACTGTGCCGCTGCTTCTTCTGCCGGAGACGTTGCGGCGGCCATTGCCGGAGACAGAAGTAGAAACGCAAATAGAAACGGAAGCGCCTGTGAGCGACACAAATGCGAACGAGACGCCGTCGGGGTTCTTGCCTCCCAACGTGTTTACTAAGTTCCGGCCACTGTTGAAACACAATGTCATTGCTGTTCTGCTGGCTTTTTTTGTGTCCGCGTTGGGCCGCCAGTCGACGAGTTTCCTTTTGCAGTACATTCGACAACGCTTCAACTGGACGTACGAAAAGGTGCGTAGAGTCTGACGGCGACCGTTGCTGGAAATTGAAACCTTACTGACATACGATTTTTTTTTCTTGCCTACAGGCCAGCGTATTGCTGACCGTACGCGCTGCCGTCAATCTGGTTCTTCTCTTAGTTGCCCTCCCGGCCCTCAACCGCCTGCTTGCCAAACGCGGCGTCAGTGCCCAAGTCAAGGACCTCTTCATCAGTCGCCTCTCGGTCGCCCTTTTTGCTGTGGGCTCGCTCGCCATTGCGCTGGCTCCATTGGTCTCCTTGGCCACGCTCGGTGTCGTCATCTTTGCCTTAGGCTCGGGCTTCTCGCCGGCCGCGCGGAGTCTCGCGACGACGTTTTGCCACCAGAACGAAGCCGGGCTGCTCTATACCGCCCTCGCGATAGCCCAAACGGTCGGGGGGCTCACAGCGGGCCCTCTCCTTGCTCTCTCCTTCCAATGGAGCCTGCATCTTGGCCGCGAATGGACCGGCATTCCTTTTGCGATTGTGGCTGGTCTCTTTGCGTGCGGATTTCTTGCCATCTCTTTCGTACGGTTGTGACGAAATGAACCATTTTTGGTGAGGAAAGGTGTTACCTCGAAGTCAACCTAAGTTCAGTCTTAATCTGGAATCAGATTATTAGATACCAGAGAGAGAAAAATAAACAAGAGACACACAACGAGGGCAAAGAACGGGGGCAGAAAGATGTTGCGACGGACATGTTGTAATATTGCCATATAATGGCATCAGTACGATTTACGGCTTTGAGGATGTGTACAAACATGATTGTTTTGACTGTCTCTGCAAAAGTAGCGAGATATCCTGCTTTAATTAACGTAATGGATTAGGAGCTAAATTCATACCGAGGAAAGAAACGAAAAGCGAGCGATGGCAAAGATCTCTAGGTTCTCATTTATATCATTATTTCATTATTCATACAAAAAGGTCTCGGTACCAATATTCTCTGTCCCTTTCAGTGAAAATGAGCAGCCTCAAAAAGATGTACGTTAAAACACCCGCCATACAAACATGGCTCTTCTTAGCCAGACACCCTGACGATCTGCTCGTCATCCCGTCTGTTTGATTCCTCCAATGACGACCAGGCAATACACAAAAGACTACAGTCCCAAAGCCCTCGCAGCAGACCGCAGGCGATACCCGGCGTCGCTCCAACCGACACTTCGCAGGCAGACAATGTCGGACATGTCTATTAAGACGCTTTGGTGCCAGTTTCCGGGGTGCGATACCAGGCTTACACAAAATCCCACACGCCAGAGGAACTGGTATGTCGCCCTTACGGTTTCCAAATCATTGGGTCCCTTGGGTATGTACTCGTAGACGAGGGCTTTGTACTCGCCATCCTCGGAGAGTTCGCTGATAGTCCCCACAGAGTCCTGGTAGCACCTTGGACGTGCCGATTTCGGCATTTTCCGGATCTCCTGGCCGCTGACGTCGAGCCAACCATAGCATTTGACAAAACGCGGAACATCCTCGATAGGCACCGTTGCGTCCGGGTCGGCGGGCGCGTCGTCGGCGGAATGCGGCTTTTCGGCGCTCTGCCGCGCTTCGTCCGAGAAAGCCAAAAGATTGGCCATAGCACCGGCGTAAGCCACTGGACGGGCTCGCACGAGAATGGGACGTGATGTCTTTTTGGCGTCTTCCACGGCCGTCTGAATCATCTGGAGAATCGCATTGTTCTGGCACTCCCTCTGCACGGCGTAGTATCCCCATTCTTGTGGTCCCGTATTCCAAAACTGGATATAAGTTAGAGTTTCCGTAGCATTTTGAATGTGAAAGCGGAAGAGAAAGGCGACACTGCGAAAGCGTAACGTACGACTTTGATCACGTAGTCCTTCTCGTCTCCTTGAAACTGGACTTTCCAAACATGACCGTCATAACCAGCACCCAAGATCTCTGCCTTCGCCCACAAGATGGTACCCAAGTCAAAAGGGCATTTCCGAAGCCTCGGCTTCTTAAAGTCTGCCTTGCGGCAAGGTGCAGGACCTTCCATGAGTTCCTCTCGCAAAAACGGCCTGCATTGTAAATCATGCTGCTGCTGGAACCAAGCACGCATGATTGGATGGAAAGGTGGTCGGGCCGGCGGGGCGTAGGGGCTCGAGCCCAAAGAATTGCGGGACCCCGAAGGCTGGGACATGGCTGCAAGCCGTTGTTTGAAGCGACACTGTAGTTACGTCTGGTCCTATTTCGACCATGTCTTTTGTCGCATGACATGCACCTTTTTTTTGCCAAACTTCAAAACAAGCTCTGCTGGCCCAATCCTGCTTAGAGCGAAGGGAACTCTTCTTCACTGAGTTTGGGGATTTCTGAGCCGCTGGCAAGTTTCCCCTCTCCCATTTTCCTACCAATGAACATTAATTGTCCTTGCTTCACCGTTTTCGAGGGACAGTTCCCCCGCACGGATACCACCAAACAATACGAGTACCATGACAACCGCGGGTCCAAACGTAGATTCCGGTTTTCTTGATGATTTGGTGAAGTTGTTTGCTGAGTAGATGGCGGGCGAGTGGAAGCGGAAGAGACCTCCGTACTATTTTCAAGAGTAGTTCAAAGCGACTGTGGCAGCACAGGCATCGCCATCTGGAAGTCAGAGCACATCACACATCCAGTACAGAGAAATCATCTAAAGATGCATCACTCTGCCTTCTTCTCCCGTTAGGTACAGGGACCAGCCTCTTGGGACACGTCCCTCGCCCTCCCTGGCCAACAATGCCACCCCAAACCACCGATCACCCTGCTTCTGGACGAGGGTGACATCACACCGGGTCCATAAAACCGTTCGACCAACTCCATATATCCAAATCGGAGGTTTTATATAACCCTCCTCAAGGGTCTCCGGAGTTGTAAGCTCTTTAAAACCCTAGCAAGAGGTTAGAGTACCGTCCAGCTTGAAAAATAAAATAAAAAATAAAAATTAAAACTGGTAGGGGAAAAGACGGAATTGGTATCAAATCAGAAAGGGACAATCAAACATTTTTTACTTCATCCAGTGTCAAAGTCGGCATGACTGATTTAACAGAGTCCGGTTCTCGTCACCAGCTGACTGGCAATATTCTCTGAACGCGATGCCGTTTGGGTCTACCTCGGCGACCCAAAGTCTACGACGCAGCGAGTTTGTGATAGACGGAAAGCAATGGGTGCAGATGCAGTAGCCTGAAGTTGCGGACATGGTCGTAGAGGTATTTCTCTTTCTTTCGGTTTAGAATATTTCAATAACTGAAAAAGGACAGAGATGTGTGATCATGACGTGAAAAAGAAATACCGTAAAGAAAAAGAAAAAAGCTGGGATGAATTGGTGGTCTCAATCTCGTTTTACCCCTCCGCCCGGCATTTTAAAAAGTGGTTGGCTGGCGGAGGGACAATCACGAGGAAAGGGAATTTTCCCTTTAACCACCGAAATGAGTTCGCTGGGGCGTGAACAATTTACAAGACAAAAAGGGAACTTTCCCTTTCACGTCTTTGTCGCGTATTGTTCATGTACCCCCAAATCAAATATGCTGCGTGGCGAGCGAGGGAATCATGCACGACTGGGAAAACATGCTTCATCTTATCAGATAATAGACTACATATATGACTTTGAATTCGCGTATCTGAATAAAGCACGAGCTCCTGCAGTTTTTGCGATTTGTATGTAAGTTTTTATTTATTAGTATTTTCCTTCCGTAGGCTTGTTCGTATCTACTAATTCGGACGTATCTGACATTCATCACGAACGCACGCTTGGGGCCGTGTTCTACAAAAACACATTCTTGCTTTTTAACTTGAGCGTTTATTCTTACTATGCGGCCTAGCTTGCGAAAATAACTCAACGAGCAACCTCTCCCGGCGTTGGTTTATGTCCAGTTCGCCATTGTTGTGTGTTGGACATTTCTTGCAGGATTATATGCTTCTGTTGCTCTCGCGATCCTTGGGGTAAATGCACCATTTGTACATACGCATGAATAAAATAAACGCATTCTTTGGCTCTGGCCGCGTTCTTGAGACCAATACTGTCATATATGAGGCAGTTTTGACTTCTGGCCAACGTAGCAGTCTATCTGAAACCTCATCCAAGATGGCGATATGAATGTAGAAAAGGCCCATAGCATCTAAGCAACTTCAAACTCGACCAGCGTTGACTCAATGAGGGATATTACACAAAGAAATTTTGCAAAATGGAACGCGCAATCAGTCATTAAACAGCCGGTGTACTCTCTAACTAAGGCCTGAAATAAGGGATGCTGTACCTGTTTGCTAAGGACCTCGGGGTGGGAACGACTGGCTGTAGGAGCTTGACGGCTGGAACAACTCTTCTGGTAAGACATCTCGTACCAGCCGTGGAAACCGAAACGTTCTTTCCAGTCCGAGCAGGAAAAACGTGTCTAGTCGGAGAAGACCTAGTCGCATCTGGTCAAAGGTGACCGACTGTTCTCGCAAAATGCTGGTCCATCGAGCCAAGATAGCTACCAACTCGCGCGCCAGGGCTGCCGTCGGAACTTGCACCAAGAGCAACAGGATGAAATTCGAGATAGTGGCGAAGCAAACACGAGCCCCTAACGGAAGTGATACGCATGCGAGTGATCAGCAGATTATTGGGTCTCCGTATCATGTATGGAGTAAGATGGCGTCTGTGGAAGTTAAGCAATTGTTGACTTACATGAGTACGAAAAGCTGTTGCGGTCGTAAGAGCCCAAGCGCTGCGTAAAGATGATTATGTGCCTGATGAGGTCGACAGCATCATGTGTCGTTTTCGTTGCGCCAGAAAGGCCGAGCTCTGTATTGCCTGCTTCCACGCGGCGCTGGAGAGGATCGCCGTCGGCAGGAGTCGCAAGATCGTCTACATCGCACCGGTGGTGTGGGTGAGTATGGAATTGGGGACGAGCTTCTTCCGCCCGTGGACGGAGAAGCGCACGGTAGATCAGGACCTGAAGCGTGAGGGATGTGAGTTTGAGGTGGGCGGACGACCGCGAGTGGAAGTAGTCGTGGCGTTCCGGGTCAAACTTGGTCTCTGGCAGCATCTGGCCGGGAAGCGAGCGTTTCCAGGTCTCGATCCGCTCGAGCAGCGCATTGGCCGTGGCCAACGAGGCCCGGAAATTGTGTGCCAGTCGTTTCGACGCGCCAAGTGTGTAGAAGGAATCGATCACGTCGCTGGCTATGGTGGCCAGGCCGGCAAAAAACCCAAAGTCGTACCCCGAATGGCAGAACGGGCACGGGTCCTGCAGCGCGGGCACGCAGCTGGCCGTTTCCTCCGTCGGACAACGCAGGTGATCCATGACGAAATCGGTGGCCGTGAGCGGCGAGACGTCCCACTGGTCGGCGTGGACCGTCTTGGGGAAGCCGAGGAGGAGGCTGCGCCAGGTCGTCTCCGCGTAGACCACCCACCAGAGCCGCCGGCGGAGGCGCTTCTCCCAGGGCGGAATGGCCCACGCCCGGCAGTCAAACTGCAGACCGAGCCGGTACGCGAGTTGCGTGACGGAGCTGACGAGGAACCAGTTGACCGAATTCTCGACGGGGTGGGCATCGCTCTCGACCGTCGGCTTTTGCAAATAGATGAGCATGGTCTGCAGCACGGAAATGTTGGGCGTGTGCAGTCGTTGTATGATGCCCTGGTAGGCCATGTCCCAGAGCTCTTTCCCTTGAAACGGCTTATTCAAGTGCGAGATGCACAAGACCGGGTCGTAGCGAAGGAACGATTCCGCCGAAGCATATATGGCCGCCAGAAGATAGGGGGGGAGGCGATCCAGGAAAGTGACCTCTGGGATCAGAGTCTCGCTCTTGATCTCGAGGCAGCTGCGGGAGAGGACTGGCAGGCTCGGCGAGACGTAACGAAGAAACCTGAAAACAGCAGGGTCAGCAGGTTTTTTATTTTTTATTCTTTTTTTCTTTATTTTCGTCCATCGTGTTGACGCAATTCTTACAAACCAACCAGCCGCGCCCCGATATCTGGAGTCATGAGCTCCTCGATTTTGTTTCTGGACTTCGTATTGCTTGCTTCCAAGGACGTCGAATCGACAATGCCTGCGGCGGCACTGATGACGAACTGGACCGGCAGCTGGTCCGCTGCTTGTGCGCGGCACCCGCCGCTCGTTCCCGCCGCCAGCTGGCGACATTGGTATTGTCCGAACTGGTAGGTCCCCTCGCCAGAGAAGCAAATGTGCTGCAGCACGTACGGGTCCATCTCCCCAGAGAGGCCGACGTACTGGATGGAGCGGTCGCCCTCGAAACCGCCCAGCGTGCGGACGGGCGGCGATTCGGCGGCTGGATTCACGTTCAGACGCCCGCCCCCCCTAGTGTCCGCACACTGCGCCGTCTCACACTGCACGTCCGACGGCGGGAACGCTGCGACCTGCGTAGCATTACTGGTTCTGGACTCGGACGCCGGGTTGAGAGGATCGCTGCCATAATTCATCGCGCCCAGGGAAAGCGACAGCGGGCCGAAGTTTTGCTCCGCAAGCCAGGACTCCGAAATCCAAAAATCCTGATGGTACATCAACGGAAGTGAGTGGTTGAGTTGTAGTAGGCCTTGTTCATCATCCTCATGGGCAATCCCTCCTGCTAAGGGGGCACCTTCGGGAAGATTGTCGCAGTTGGCATGGGCCGATACGTCCTCCTCGTCCGCCAGGGACGGGAGCGTGATGGAAGACGCACTCGTTGTGTCGAACACGGCGCTGAACTGCCGGCTTCGCGGATCCTCCTCCCTTGTTTGTTCTGCGAGAACGTTTCGTTCCGGCTGACCAGACGGTGGTAGGGACGGCGCGGTGGGAGAGCTGGACGAGGTCGGCGTCGGCTGGTGGAAGAGCCGGCGTGGCCGCTGATGCGGCGGGTTGTTGAACGTGCACGCCGTGCCGAGGCTGCGGCAGATGCGGCAGGGGGGCTTGCCTTCCAGCGAACACGCATGCTTGCGTCGGCGACAAACGTCGCAGGGGCGCTGCTTCTTGGACCGGTAAGGGCGAGACTGTTGTCCGCCGCCGCCGCCGTCGCTTGGGCGATGCGTGGATTCGGCTGAATCCGGCGTGTCTGGTAGCGTCATCACGGCGGGCTTCTAACCCGAACGACAGCACAAATAAAACGGAATAACCTAGTTACTGGGATCTTATTCACTTTGAGGTTTTTTTTTTTTTTTTGAAGAATTCACAATCACAGAATTATCCTTCGTACGAGCGATGCGTTCACAGAAAGCAGCCTCCAGGGTCCAATATCCCAGTCAGCAACGCAGACAGTACCAGCCCTGTGAACGTCTACGGAAATGCAGCACAGCCAAGGTGAGGCCGTCCACGGCCGATGAGGGATTCATTGAATGCTTATCGCCCGACAGATCGGCCGAATTGGGGCGCCATGCCCTTCTAGAGAAAGCGGCGGCGAAACTGGTTTGGAATGAGGAGCTACGTTATCAAGCGCGTTTGGATGGGCTCATTATGTATGATCTAGCAGAAAGTAGTAATAATACGGATTGACAATGAAATTGGCAATCCCATGCCCAATATCTGATATGCTACCTCCCGTAAACGACCATGTCTCGCCCTATCGCAGAAAACGTTCCCCTTTTGGTGGGCTAGCGTTTTTCAAATGCCAAGACGCACTTCAGTCCGTAAGGGACGCCAGACGTGAGCTGATCGTCCATTGCCATGCTCTCTTCGGTGCATTCCGGCGTTGTGCTGGTCTTGTAATATGTGTACACCGAAGCGATCAGGTGCTTCATCTCCACCATGGCAATGCTAGATGGGTCAGAAGAAAAAAAAAATAGAAAAAATTAGTCAAATTCATTTCTCACCACACTGTTAAGACAGAAACGAAAATTGACGTACTTGTGACCGAGACAGTGCCGTGCGCCGCTGGAAAATGGCCAGAAGTGAGCCCGCATCGCATTCAGCTTCTCTTGGTCCTCTGTCAGCCACCGGTCGGGCACGAACCGGTCAGGCGCCTCAAAGACCTCGGGGAGTTGGTGGATGCTATACGCCTGGCATCCGACGACGGTTCGTGCGGGGATCGGTACACCGCTGATGGTGCGGCCCCCGTGAGGCACGACGCGAAACAGGGTCATCGGCACCGGCGCCCGCCAGCGCAGGCCCTCCCGGATCACCGCGTCCAGGTATGGTAGCGAGTCAAGAAGCGAGATGGGCGCTGTCATGGTCTCAGCGTCAAACGCGGACTCTACGGAACGCAGTTCTTCGAAGAGCTTCTCTTGAATATGCCGGCTTTCGGGCAGCGAGAGCTGCCACATGAGAACGCAGAGGGCGTCTCCGGTGGTGTCAACGCCCGCAACCATGTGGTCCATGCACTCGGCTGCGGTCTGGGGACAATTTCCGGTAACACGGAGCAACTTGGAGCAGACGTCTGTGGAATTTTTGTCCGACAGGGTCGATCTGGCGCTCTCGACGCTGTCTCTACCGTATGCGTTGAGTCGATCGCCGCGGACATGGAAGGCATCGTTTCCCGTTCGGAACCGGCGCCAAAGCGAAGACACTGTCGAAATTGCTGCCATGGGGGATTTTAGATAATGGTGCAGGTAGAGTCGGGTGCGGTGCTTCTGACCAGAAAGGTCGTAGACCAAAGGTCGGTGCTCGGTCTCGGTGAGCGTTTTGGTGCCGGAGGGTCCGTAAACATGGCCTGTAATAGCACTGGCATGTGTGGTCAGTTGAAGAGAATAACAACGACAACAACAATCGGGCGGGACTCACTCCATGACGTAGTAGTGCGAGTAGGCATAGACGTCGAGGACGGGACTGTCTTTGACGATCCGCATGAAGGACGCCGCATGTTTGCGAACTTCTTCGGCAACCGCTGGCTGCATCACATAAGACTTTGTATACCTGTCGGCGACGAGTCGTTTCCGTTGCGAATGCTGCGTGGGGGGCATTAGTGACTGTGATTTTTTTCTGTTTTTCTTTTTGAGAACGGTGCCGTTCAGTTTCGTACCTCTGCCTTCGACAGGCTTGTGAATGTATTTCTCTCATTGTAGTAGATGAATAGGTCGTAAAAGTCGCTTTTGCCGAGATCTGACTTGATGCCGTAAATGTCTCGGATGGCGTCTTGGGTGTTGAACGAGACCTCATCCGGCGCAATTCTCACAACGGGACCGTACGTCCGGTGAAGAAGCTCGATCGTAACCGTTCGGTCCCCTTTAAACTCGTGATAGATCAGCCACAACCTCGTCAGAGACGTCCACCAAGGCCCAGGGAGGCCACTCAAAGGCGCCCAAAAGAGCCGGTAGAAGAGACCGAGTCCGGCTGTAAATAAGATTGCAGCACACGCCGCGTACAGTGATGTTATAGATAAGGTGAGAGACATTCTGATTCGTTGACACACGCGTTGACCGAGGGCTCCGAACGAGTAACGACGTAAAAGAGTTGGCGCCTCCTCCAGATACGGCTCTACGTTCTCTTTGTCTCTCACAGTCCAGACTTATATAATTGAACAGCCTTTTTCCTCCGTACGACCAGAAACTGCTACAGCCTACGTATTTTTATGTCGTCGAGTTTTTTTCGCCAACACGAGCAATCTTACGCTTTTCTCAAGAGCGTCGAAGTCGGCCAATTCTTTGCTACGAACTACACGATAGGCCGATAGCAGAAGCCAGTTGGCAGCAGTCCGAAGAGTGAAAATAACATGTTGTAGTATTAGACAGTTACTATGGAAGCTTTTCATCCTGCCCGTATATGACGACCGCCATGCTTGTTCGCCGCAGCAGAACGCAATAGGGAAACCGTAGCCGAAGAGCGGCGGATAGGGGTAGGCGATAGGGGTAGGCGATAGGGGATTACTGATAAGACCAAATACAAAGTTAGACTAGACGTGGAGCAGATAGGCAACCGATAGGCCCTTAAAGAAGATAAGAACAGCGCCTCTTACGCTACTTATCACGCTGTAGTAGAGTGGTAATGCTCCTTGCAAAGCCCGAAATGCAAAGCAAGAATCAGCCAATTCAATTCATCAGTCACGACAAAACGACGCACCGAAACGCAGTATGTTGGATTGAACATGTTTCCAGATAATTTCTTCACTATTGAAGGTCTACGAGCAAAGTGGCCATTTTTAGGATACATTTACTCCCATTTTAGATGAAAGCAATGCAAACATAATGAACACCTTCTCGCACAATGAAAGACCCCCAAGCGGCTACAAGACCGAAAGATAGGCCGTCAACCGCTGGACGCTAACCTAGTTCTAAAGAACCAATTCTTGAAAGGTCTAGCTCTTTGTTGTGCTTCTCTATGGAGAGATAGGCATACCATGCTTCATGACAACCATGATCGTTACACCTCCTCAAATGGCTGGCTATACTTGGAAGAAAGTGATGTACGACTTTTATGACTTTGCAATAACATGACCTCTATTTGGCATATATAATCCAGGTCTATCTTCGCTGGCATCCGGAGAAGGCATGTTGGCAGCCGCCCCTGATATTATATCAACGTGCATAAACAAGCTCTCTTACTGGAGGGACTACTGCTCGTCAATATGGACAGCGAAAAATCACCCTCTACAGCCGGGCCTTGCGACCAGGCGGAGGGCGAAGTCCGAGAGATTCGCATGGCCGGGTCAACCGATCTCGAGCATCTCCACGAGCTCGGTTACGAACAAAATCTGCAACGGAGCAGGTCTCTGCTTACACTCCTCTTCCAGTCGCTGGCTATAGTAGCTGTACGTATTTTGTTGGTTCGATCCCCTTTTGCATACGATAAAAGAGGCACGGCCGTTGACGTTTGCTGCAGATTCCATACGCGTTTGGCAGTCCTCTTATTAGTGCCATCTACGGGGGAGGTAAGCATGCGCGGGAGAAACCGACGCTATGCTCTGGGGCGTGCCTACGTCTGTTAACATATTCCTGCCAGGTCAGCTGCCCATGTTCCTAGGATGGATCGTGGTCTTGATTCTCAGTGAAGCCGTAGCAATGTCGTTGGGCGAACTGGCTTCTCGGTATCCCACGTCGGCGGGCCCCTACTACTGGACGTTCCAGCTCGCTTCTCCCAAGACGAGGACGTTTCTCTCATTCGTGACGGGCTGGACGTGGCTCATTGGCAACTGGACCATTACACTCTCTGTCAACTTCGGATTTGCGTCGTTGATCGCAGCATGCGTGGCTCTCTACCATCCCGACTACGTCATCTCGGACTGGGAACTCCTCCTGATCTTCTACGCAATGTGCCTGATCACGTTTGTCATTGTCGCATTTGGCAACAAAATGCTGCCGCTGATCGATACAATCTGTGTTACCTTCACGATCTTGGCCATGGTGGCCACCTTGATTTGCGTCCTCGTCCGCGCCGATGCTGGGAGAAACCCAGCTGCTGTTACGTTTGTAGGTTTCCTCTTAAAACTAAGAAAAATCCACGTTTTAGTCTTCCTAAACTAACGTGGAAAAGGGTCATTATGATTCTTCCCTATCTGGTTGGGGAGGCTTTTCTTTCCTTATTGGCATGATACCGTCTGCATATGTGTATGTTGCCCTTTCTATTTCCTGCTCTTTATTTTTATAATTTAATATCGTTTCCCTTCCGGAAAGGCTAACCAGAACAACGTAGGTTTGCGCCTCTCGGGATGCTTACAACTATGGCCGAGGAGTGCGCAGACCCTGCCGTTACCGTGCCCAGGGCCATGTCCCTATGTGTACCGGCTGGGGGCTTAGTGGGCCTCCTTTTTGTATGTCTGCCAAACCCTTTTCGTTTCCCCTGGCCCCCAGATCTCCTGTACTGACCCGCTCCGTAGATTCTTCCCATCTGTGCTACAATGCCCGCACTGGACGACATCCTCGGCGCCCCCGTTGGGCAGGCTTTGCCGTACATTTACGGACGTGTCGCCGGTTCTCCCGGCGGCGGTCTCGGCCTCACCTTCTCGGTCCTCGTCGTATCGCTCTTTTGCTCCATTTCGATCACCGTTGCGACGTCGCGCTGCACGTGGGCCTTTGCACGCGACAAGGCCATTCCCCTTTCGTCTCTCTGGGCACGAATCGACGAGCGGCACGGTAGTCCCATCTGGGCACTTGTCCTGACCACAATCGTCCAGATGCTGCTTGGCCTAATCAGCCTAGGATCGTCGTCTGCGTTCTTAGCTTTTGTGAGTGTCAGCGTCATTGCCATTGCGGTGTCGTATGCCGTGCCGCTGGTCATTTCCATGGCTTGCTTTCGAAAAGAAGTTGCCGTAGCCCGGTGGAAGATGGGCAAGTTCTTGGGATGGTGCGTCAACATCGTTGCAATGGCTTGGATTGTGTTTGAGGTCGTCTTGTTCTCCATGCCCGGTACGATACCGGTGACGACAACGAGTATGAACTACGCGATTGCGGTCTACGTCGGGCTGTTGCTCTTGAGCTCTTTGTGGTACTTTGTCCACGCTCGCACTGGTAGGTTTTTTTATCCTTTGACATATGCCGTTATGGAAGCCACACTGACAGTGATCGACAGTGTATAAAGGACCTCCCAAATCTGCCGGTCTCACGAGAGATTCGTGACTTCATTTCTCGGATTATGTTTAGGTTGCTACTGTGGCTATAGCTCGTTTTGTACAAAGTAGAGTTTACATTCAAGCACATTACGAATTTATCTTCACAAAGAAGATTCTAAGACTTTTTTTAATCAAAGGAGTCACAGTGCACACACACACAAAAAAAAACGAGTTACATTGTATATTGTCGGATCTGTTTGAATGTATAAACTCGGTTGTAATTTGCGGACTGAGAACAAAAGCTCCTTTTCGTATCTGATCTTGTCTGGACTAAGTGGCTATGGGAACATGTCTCATATCCTTGAAGACAGCACATTATCAAGCTTTGTCGTAGTACTGCGTGGCGTCTTCATCGACAGCGCGCTTCTTGTCATAATACTGCGTGGCATCCTCGTCCACGGCACGCTTCTTGTCGTAGTACTGCGTGGCATCCTCGTCAACGGCGCGCTTGTCATAATACTGGGTAGCGTCCTCATCAGCGACAGCGCGCTTGTCGTAGTACTGCGTAGCATCCTCATCGACAGCGCGCTTCTTGTCGTAGTACTGCGTAGCGTCCTCATCGACAGAACGCTTGTCATAGTACTGCGTGGCGTCCTCGTCGACAGCACGCTTCTTGTCATAGTACTGAGTGGCATCCTGGTCAAACATGGAGCGCTTGTCATAGTACTGTGTAGCGTCCTCACTGACTGTAGATATTCTAGATTAGTACAAGGCAGAGAGGGTCCTAAGGGACGGAGAAATTCGACTTACCGACTGCGGGTGCCGCAAGCACCACGGCGAGGAGCGGCAAGAGGGTAATGATCTTGGAAGAGAGCATCATGATGAAGTATGAGAACTGATAAAGTGTTTTTTTTTTTTTGCTGTAATTTTGAGTTGGCACTTGAGTTGAGTCTTGAACGTTCAGCTCTGCTTCTTTTCGACGGGAACGACGAGCTTTATTTTAAGTTCGATCGACGCCCGTCTGCTATCAACGAACCCTTCCAACCCTGACATGGCGTGGTGCAATCTCCTCACTTGAGACAATTTTGCATCATAATAACAAAGCTCGGCCATACGTTGTCAGTTGCAATAGTATATTAAGTCCGCATCCTGATGAAAATGACAAAACATTGTTCGCCCAACTCCGTCGGTAAATGGATGTTACATGCATGTAAGATTTTCAATCTAATTACTTATCCAAAGAGAAGGAATGAAGACTCTTTGTCTACAATTTTGATATGTGATGGATGATAGGCATTGCCAAGATGACAGCTCGTATTTTAGCAAATCCCATTGTACGTTTTTTTCCCTTCTTCATCATACGGATGATCATCTAATTCATTGCGATAGTGGCTATATAAATATCATGAGGCTTAGAGGCTTTATTCGGCCGTAGAACGCGGCCGGTCTAGGTGGGTATCGTACTTCTAACAATGGATTGCGACGTTTTTCTACATACCGACTATCTCCTTCTGGAAATACCGTCCGGACTTCGCAATATGCGTTGATGACGAAGACAAATGAAGTCGTCTAAATGGAGAAAATCCTTTCTCTCCAACGGAGAAATGTGTCCCCTCCATGGGCTAACCACGAGACGGAAGAACAACAGGTCTATATCCAGACAGAAATGGCGGTGGCAAGGGAGCATCAAATTTTAATAAAAGTTACAAGCCGTATTGACAGATAGACGTGGCTGTCTCGGGTTTGCAATGACGGCGACGTAAATTTCTGGCCTTAACATACGCGTAGAAATAGACGGGAAAACTGTTTTCTCATTTTTCATTTTACCTTTTTTTTGACTTTGTTTTTCTCGTAAAACTTTAGTTACGACTACTTGTGCACTCGTCATTCGCCATGGACTCCCAAAAGAACTCTACCACGGCCGACTACTCGCCTCTTCTCACGGACAGCGAGAAAGATTCTGAAGAAGGGACACCAGACGTCCCTTTCGAGAGGCACGATAACAGGAAACTGCGTTCAAAATGGTGGCGTTGGAGCCTCGGCCTTCTCCTTTTCACGGCCTACAGCCTCCTTCTGGTCGCGGCAACTCGCCATTGGACGCCCCCGAGCCTCAATCCCTTTCAGACGTACAGTACGTCTGAGATGCCTCATGTTCAAGCAATGCAATCTTTCTATGACGGCTAACCTTCTGTCTGTCCTCCCAGCGCCTGCGAAAGAAGTCATCAGCTACCATCGGCATCAATTTGACGGCAGCCTCGGTCTGCGCACAAAGTATACGGGCGAGCCGCGCCCGGAAGTCGAACAGGCCTGGGGCCGCATCTTCAAGAACTACAACCTCCGCTTCACGGCAGAGGAGATGCGGAAGCTGAACCGCACCGCTCTCGAGCTACGGAACGGCGGCGGCTACTTTGGCCAGCTGAGCGCGTACCACCATCTGCACTGCCTGAAAATGCTGAGGCAGGTTCTGTGGCACGACCTGTACAACGTCAGCATTCCGGCGCTCCGCGGCCACGCAGACCACTGTATCGACGACATCCGCCACTCTCTCATGTGCCAGGCCGACCTGTCGGTGGTGACGTTCTACTGGCACCCGAAGATGCGCAAGCCGATGCCCAACTTTCACCTCGACCAGACGTGCGTGAATTGGGACAAGCTGGATGCGTGGGCAGCGAAGCGGTCGTTTTCCATTTTCGACCAGAAGACCCTGGTCCACCCCCAACTCGGTGCGTTCCCGTGATTTCCATCCCTCCATTTTTAACAGTTGATATTTCCAAGGTCAATGCTTCTAACCGCTTCCTACGCTCTGCAGGCCTTTCTTTTCCCATGATTAATGGGGAAATTCAAGTACATGGGGGCCACGATCATGAGCATTTGCTGAACCATACGCAGGACTTGCCACCAGTGTGGCCAGAAGAAACGGAGGAGTAAATCTTGGCTCCCGTTTGCCGATGTTTTTTTCCTTTTTTTCTACTTTTTTTTGCCGCTGCACATTTACCAATTGCGAAGATAGCTACAGGTCAGAATATGAAATTAAGAAAGTCAAAATAGCCTTACAAATTGCTCACAACGATTTATTTCCAGCTCTCACCGATCGTCGTAATCCTAATATCTCGCTCAGGGATGAGCCCCCACGCCAGTAAATTGTTTTTCCGCCGCCGTCGACAGTACTCTCGGCGTTTGGTTCTGTAGATGCAAGCCACTTCAGCCGCGAGAGATGTATGCTGTCCGGTCGTATTGCATCCTCCTCCACGTCTCTGTGACGATCCTTACCACATTCGAAGCCCAAGCCGTCTATTTGCTTGTTTATTTTTGATGTTGGAAAACACGTATATAATTACGTGATAAGGGCCCAGCCGCAAACGTTATCTTCGCCCTAGCCAACCGGCCCGCTCGCCAAGCTTCCTTCGTTCCCGTATTGTGTTAATATAAGCGCCGCAATATAGCCTGCTGCTGCATGGAACTAGCGACCTTGATTGCCGGCAGAGTATCGCGATACGGAGACCACACCTCTACATCTATGAGCAATGACGACCTGTCACATTTGCTTGCCTATTTTGGGCAAGGATGCGGACCTAAATTGCACGGATATACACCCGGAATGGAATGATAGGGGCCATGCATCGTGGCATATATGAATCCATGGGTTTTGGAAGTATGTTCGTCTTGGAACTGGACGGATAGCGGTTGAATATCCGTCGGTCCGCGGCGTGATTGACATTGCTTATACGGGGTAATGATGTGATGATCCGGGCCCTTTGTTAAAAACATACAGATGTTTTCCTAAATAGCTATCGTGCAAATACTATCTCCCTGGCCACAGAGTTGATTGCTCATATCCGCAAAGTCCTTATTTTTTTTTTTCTGGCAAAATTGTTGAAAGAAAAGTTGGAATACACTGCATAAGACACACACACACCAGAGAGCGGCAAGATCCCAAGCATCCTCCATACACGAGAAAATTAGAATGGGTTCTCTCTCGCCCCAGGAGCTGTCAGCGTGTCTGCTCTACGCTACCGAATGGCTTGACGGGGAGAGTCACCTTGCTGCTCTCAAACACCGCCAACAGCTTGTCCAGGCCTGGGGTGTTCCTCGGGGCGCTTCGGTTCTCGAAATTGGACCGGGTCAGGGCGAGCTCACCGTCGTGCTGGCCGATGCCGTGGGAGCTCAAGGCCGGGTTGTCGCGGTTGACAATGCACCTTTGGAATGGGGTCCGTTGCCTTTTTATTTATTTGTTGTTTTCTTCCAACAACAGACCGAGAGATTGACCCGGCTATCTGTTCTAGGCACTCCAGACTATGCATCTTCGCAAGCCCACGTCCTTGCCTCGACCGTAGGACACCAAATCAGCTTTGTACAGGCGGAACCCGCCGATTATCTAGCAGAAGGTGCTGGCGGGCAGACCTTTGACTTTATTGTCTTTGGGTACTCCATCTGGTACTTTTCTGCCCCGGATATCCTGGCGAGGACGCTACGAGAGGCCCGGCAACGCGTCCTCCACGGCGTCCTCGTCGCAGAACACAGCCTCTTGGCCCCGCTCCCGGCCCAAGTTCCTCATGTCCTTGCAGCCCTCGCAGACAACGCTCTCGAGAGCTTTCGCGGGGAGGAGTCCAAAAGAAACATCCGCTGCGCCCTCAGCCCGCGGCAGATCGCCCGCCTCGCTGCCGAAGCCGGCTGGGTGCTAGTCAAGGAGCAGCTTGCCACACCTCTGCAGAAACAAGTTGACGGTCGGATGGAAGTGCGGATGGTAGTGAAGTCGCGGCTGTTCCGTGGCGACCTGGACGCGGTTGTCTCCCGTGTCGACGCCAAGGTCGGCACCATGCTACAAAGCATGGTCGATGCGGTGGCAGGCAGTGTAGAAATTTTGGAAACCGGTTTGGATGGTGTTCAGAATATGGACGTCTGGATTGCACGGTTCGAGAAGGAGACCAGGATAGAGCCTCAAGTACGGGACTGACGATTTTGTTATTGCATGCCGCATCGCCTCTTAAAATTCCTCAGGAAAGTTGTTCAAAACGCTACTACACGGATATGTGAGAAGCATACGCGTCCCCCTTTCTTCATCATTCTTTGGTCTACGCACCATTCTCCCCCCGTCTGATTTCCCCAGCTCGTTTCCATGCCAACAAAATGAATCCCGTACGGCTCGAGCTCCTTCTGCCAGCGCTCCGTGTTGTTCCACAGCTCGTTGGCCGCGTCCATAAAGACGTCGCCCTTTGACAGGTAGGGCCGGAGCCCCTGAATCGTGACGTCGCTAACTTCGCCGCGATGGGTAGAGAAGATAAAGGCGCGCGCAACTGGCATCGCCTCATAGTGCGTCTTGTAATCTTTGTAGCGGTGAACTTTGGCCGCATGGCCAGCGTCGGACCCATCTCGGCGAACAGGAGGCTCATCATGGAGCCCATTCTGCCAGCGCCGATCATACCAATCTAAAAGCCCCCTGTTAGTGTTTTTTTTTTTTTGCACGACTGAGAAACGGAAAAGGCGTGGCGGCTTTCCTGTTTGATGTCCATAGCTACGGTCGAGAGAATTGCTGGTTCGAATTGAAAGAGACCTTTCGTTATCGCGGACTGAACGGTTTGACATTTGCTGGTTGAGCTTCTATCTTTACCTCGTTTAGAACGAATGGCAAAAGTTTCTGCGTTTGGCTCCTACATATACCGCTCCCAATGCACCAGCTAACCAGTCCACCGTAAAGTAATCCATTGACATCATCGACCGAGTTCGCCGATCCCCGGTAACGCCGCGCTCTTAGTCGTGCAAAACGGCATGAAAACGATTATGAAACCTGCCATTCCTTATTTTAGTCTCATTTTTTTATTTAATAGAACATAATACCATAGTACATAGATTTCATCATGACGCCCCTTCCAGACGATCTCGCCGCGATCCCTACATGCTTCGCGAGCTGCAGCATTGGCCTCGCCCACCACACCCTGCACCAGAAGATTGAAGCGCTCTCGTCGGCTGGCTTTCGCGCCATCGAGCTGTCCTTTCCCGACCTGCAAGCCTTTGCGTCGCGGCACTTTGGCCGCGACATCGCAGCGGACGACTACCCCTCGCTGACAGCTGCGGCGGCAAGCGTGAAGATGCTCTGCGAAACTCACGGCCTGCGAGTGCTCGTCCTCCAGCCCTTTGCCAACTTCGAGGGCTGGCCGCCGGGCAGTAAGCAGCGAGAGGACGCGTTTGCGCGCGCCAGGGGCTGGATCGACATCATGGCCGCCGCTGGGACTGACATGCTGCAAGTCGGCTCGAGCGATTCGCCTGAGATCCGGGACGCGCCGGCGGAATGGCTCACGGGCGACCTGCGCCAACTCGCCGACATGCTGAGCGAAAAAAGCTTCCGCCTCGCGTACGAGAACTGGTGCTGGGCCACGCGCGCCCCGACGTGGATGGCCGCATGGGACCTCGTCCGGCAGGTCGGCCACCCAAACATCGGTCTCTGCCTGGACACCTTCCAGAGCGCGGGTGGGGAGTGGGGGGACCCGACGTCCCCCTTGGGCCGGGTCCCCGACGGTGATGGCGGGTGGCGGGACTCGCTGCATGAGTTGGCGGCCACGGTGCCAGCAGAGAAAATCTTCTTTTTGCAGATCAGCGACGCGTACCGGGTCGACCCGCCATTCAGCAAGGACCCTGATGCAGCGACCGGACTGAGGCCGAGGGGTCGGTGGAGCCACGAGTACCGGCCGCTGCCGTACGATGGAGGATATCTGCCAGTCCGGGACTTTGTCGAGGCGGTGCTTGCGACAGGGTTCCGGGGGTGGTTCAGCATGGAGGTGTTCGACGGCCGGTTTCAGGAGAAGTACGGCAGCGACCTGGTACGGTATGCTCGGACTGCGATGAAGGCACACAAGAGGTTACTTGGGGAGGTAGATGTAGAAATGTTGAAGGACGGCACGATATGACAGGCAACGGAACTAGGGCTGCTCTCGCATTATGTTTGTCGGTAAAAGACGTGCATATTCCAGAGGAGTCTCTGATTTTTACTAACATCAAGACGAGAGAAACCGGCCTAGAGACGCCATGTTTATAAACACTCGAGCCCACCTTCAAGTGCTCTATCCCTCCTGTACACGTTGACTAGATACCTTTATACAATGGTGCCAATCTTCCATGCGTCTGGCGATTGGATATACGTTTTGGCAAAGTTGGGTGTGGTTTCGCAGCGGAACTCGCCGCTGACGCTCCAGACGGGCGTGGAGGGCCACAGGCAAATTGTCTCCTGCGTACTGGAGCCGCTCTGTGTCGTACCATTCAGGCTCTCGGGAGCGACGCCGTTCTCGACCCAGTCGATCAGCTGGGTGACGGCGTACTGCGGGAAGGGCCCGTGGGGCTCCATCGGGTTGACGGCGCAGTGCGCCGCGCCTGGGACCTGGAAGTAGCGGTAAAAGTCCTGGATCTGCGCGTAGCTCGCGTTGGCACCGAACATGTGCGCGCGCACGTTCTCGTAGTACGCTGCCGACATCATCGTGGGCAGCAGCTGGTCCTGCGTGCCATGCCACGTGATGGCTTTGCCGCCAGCGGCCTGGAACGCGCTCAGGTCCGGCCATGTCGACGTGGTCCAGCCGCCGATCAGCTGCAGCAGGCTCGAAATGTTGCGGTACACGATGTCGGTGGTCACCTCGGTGTAGTTGATGACGGGCGCGGCCGTGGTCTGGGCCCAGAACATCTGGTAGACGTCTTCAAAATAGGGGAAGGGGCCCAGCTCAAAGGAACGCGTTGCGTTGTTCCAGACCGTTGCGGCGTTGCCGGCCGCCCAGTCGATGCCGAGATTGTACGCATACCAGACGCGCGACCCGCTGCTGAGGCGCGGGCCCTCGTACAACGTGGTCATCAGGCGGGCGTCCGCCTCGCTCACGGCGCCGCGGGTGGGGGCGCTGGGCCCGCCTCGGGTGCAGTTCGACCAGGTAGTGCCGATGCTGTGGGAGATGTTGTACGTGCAGAGGTCCGGCCGCGAGACGACGCCGTCTTTCAGGCCGTCGGCCGTGTCGCATGCGGCGATAATGTCCCGTTGGATGGCAGCAGAGGCACACGGGTCGATGAAGTGGTTCATGCGTGCCATAGTCCACGCCGCAAAATTTTGGATGGGCTGTGTGAGCGGCAGGTTGATGCCCGGGGCGGCGGCGATGACGCCGTCGTAGTCGGCCGGGTAGGTCTGGATGGCCTTGAGGCCTTCGCGGCCACCCTCGGAGCAGCCAAAGTAGTAGGTTTTGATGCTGTTGGAGCTGATATTATAAAAAGCGGCGGCCAGCTGCCTGGCATTGGTCACTAGCTCATGGTTGGCCAAAAAGGCGTAGCTCTCGAGGGCCGACCACGCGATGGTGCCGTTTCCGCCGGCCAGGAGGATGTCGGCGTTCAGCGTGGACGTGGGGCCTCCGAAGCCGCCATCCGTGTACGCAGAGACGGCGCCGTAGGAAAGACCGCCTCCCATGGAGCTTGCGCCGCTGGAGGACCAGCCGGCACCACCAGTCGTCAAGACACGGTTTCTGTAGACGGCTGGGTCGGGCAACCAGTACTCGTTGATGATCTTGATCGTTGTTAGTGGATAGACAAGCCCCCGAATAAGCTAGCATGCACTCTTCATCGCGACCTGTACATGGGGGGTCAAAGACTTACGTTGTCGTCGAGGTTGACGTGGCCGTAGGTGAGGGATACGTTGCAGAAGCTGAGCCCCGAGTGCTCCGGCCACTCGGGTGCCGTGGTGCCGGGCGTGTTTGTATAATTTGTCACGAGCGTGGCGGTGATGTTGGCCGTATGGTACACCACCGTCTCGAGAGCCGTGAAACGGTCAAAAAGAGGAGCCAAGAAGGCCGTGGTACACAGGGCGGTAAGGTTTCTCGTGCTGTAAGACGACATTTTGACGGTCATCTCTGTTTGTGAGCCGGTTGTATAAAAATACGACGGAGGAGTGGGAAGGCAGGGAGGGACAGAGGCACCGGTAAAGGAGCGGCATTCTTTCTAGGAACCTCCCCCTGTATTTATGTTGCAGGGCAGTAGACGTTGTCCGGCCTAACCCTGCAGACGTCATGGACATGTCTCTCTATGTGCCTTCGCTTAATTCCTTATGCCCTACCAGGAAACGTCTGCATGCGAGATATGCGACCTGTCTCTTTTCTCCACACGTACACACGATCGAGTATTTCTACGGGGTAGTAATTATTCAATTATTTTGCCTCTACAGTCCCCGCCGAGTCTCTCATCGTATACGGTGGCAATTCCCTTTGTTGACCCGAGAATAAATAAAGCAAGACACTTCTACGAGTTAATCTCGCAATTTTCGTAGACTCTGACTCCATTGTTTAAACACCGCACTGAAATTCCATCCCGCAAAGGGCATAAAACCCTTCCTGCATATTTATGACATTTGACGTAAAAATAAATTCAAATCGATACGTAAGGCTTATACAACTCGGTCTTCAACAACTCCGGGCTTTTCCTGCCGAGGTCAGCTTCCCCGTATTTCCTCCATATTTCCTCCATAAAATGCGTACGGAGTAAGAGATTTTTGCATACATACGTCGTATTCTACGGGTTGTTACGGGGTAGACAAACTTGACGGCTTGCGTCCGTACACATATATCACGTAGATGGCCTGCCGAACCGGCCGTACGAAAACAATCGGCTCTACCGGCCGCACTCAAACACTGGAACTTGCAGGGCGGCAATTCCGACAGCCTCCACATGGCAAGTTTTTTTTCTCTTTTAACTGGGGCAAACAAAGGGAGCTGGTTGCAAAACCTTGATGAAAAAGAGTGAAAGCCGGGGGTTCTGCGGAGAACGGAGTAGGCCCATATGTAAGACCGTGTTAGCGTCGACGAACGAAAAACCCGGCCAAGCGCATGGCTTGCTTTTGCCTTTCTCGTTCGAAGGGCGACGGGTTATTTCCGTCTGACCACAGCACGACAACGCATGGCCGGATGGCTTCTTACGAAGAGCAGCCCTGGTCTTGCTTGCGAGATCCTCGAAAAGTCCTCCCCCCTTCCCCCCCCCCCAGAGACGTCCCCACAGCTAATAATACGTCTGTCAACAAAGGCGGGATTTGCGGGGCGTCTCTCTCTGACGAAGAATGCCATTTATATACTTTGTAATATCTCATACGGCGGATCGGACAATAAGCAGCGCGTGTCGAAAAGCAGACAACTACGGAGTACAAAACCGGAGCCGTTCCCCTGTCGTTTGACGAGTTGACTGTCGTGTTTTTGCTCAGTGTTTAAGGAGTCTGGTCTCTCATATTTTTATTTTCTTCTTCTTCTTTTTTCTCTCTCTTCGCCTGCGACCGTTCAGCGCCGCTTCATCAAAATGACCTTCCTTAACCTCCGTGGAGCCAAGCTCCAAGCAGCCCAGATTTGGGCTGTTATTCTGCCCTCCTACATCTTGTAATTTCTCCCTAATATATTTGGATGCTGTTTTGTGACGGAGATGGATGGCCGGGTCTGACTGTGCTGCTCGATAGATTCGGCTACAACAACTCGGTCGCCGGCGGCCTGCTCAACTTACCGTCCTGGATCGAGACCTTTCCTCAGCTCAATACGGCGACAACAACGGGTGACACGAAAAATCATAACTCCACCGTTCAGGTAAGGCAGTTGATCTCTTCTTTTCTTGTATTCATAACACATTTATCCTGGGAAAGCGGCTTTTGCTAATGCCGGAGGACAGGGAACGGTCGTAGCCATGTACACGCTTGGTTGTTTCTTCGGCTCCGTCGATTGCATTTGGCTCGGTGACCGGCTCGGCCGCAAGCGTACGATCATGCTTGCGGCGCTCACCAACATTGTCGGCGCCATTCTCCAAAGCACGTCGTTCTCTCTGGCGCAGCTCATCGTCGGCCGTCTCGTGTCTGGCTTCGGGTTCGGCCACTTGACCGCCACCGCGCCCAACTGGCAGGCAGAATGCTCCGGTGCCGCGCACCGCGGTGCCGCCGTGATGCTGGAGGGTCTGTTCATCTCGAGCGGCCTGGCCATTGGCGGCTGGGTCAACCTGGGCATGTCCTTCCACAGCGGCTCCGTCGCGTGGCGCTTCCCGCTGGCGCTCTCGATCGTGTGGTCGCTTTTCATTCTGATGAACACGCCGTTTCTGCCCGAGTCGCCTCGCTGGCTGATCCAGAAGAACCGCGTCGAGGAGGCCCGGGTCGTCTTGGCCGACCTGAACAACACCGAGCCCAACGCCGCCGACGTGAACCAGTCCGTCTCCGAGATCCAGATGTCCATCGAACTGGCCGGCCAGGCCAAGTTCCGGCACATCTTGAAAAACGGGCCCCTGCGGCTCTGGCACCGCACCTGTCTCGCCTGCGCGGCCCAGTGCTTCCAGCAGATGGGCGGCATCAACGCCCTGGCCTTCTACCAGACGACCATCTTTGGCGACGATCTCGGCCTGCCAAAAACGACGTCGCGCATCGTCGCAGCCTCGGTGTTCACCTGGCAGACCGTCTGCTCGCCGATCGGCGTCTTGACCGTCGATCGTTTCGGGCGGCGAAAGCTCATGCTCTTTTCCGCGTTTGGCATGGGCATGTGCATGGCCATCGTGGCCGGCACGTCCACGCAAACCAACAACAAGGCGGCCGTCGGCGCGGCGGCCGCGTTCATCTTCCTGTTCTCGCTGTTCTTCCCCACCGGCTTCTTGGGCCTGACCTTTCTGTACGCGGCCGAGATTTCGCCTCTCAGCTACCGCGTGCCAATCACGGCCATGTCGACGGGTACCGCCTGGTTGTTCAACTTTGTAGGTTTTTCACACGCACGCACACAAACACACACATGTTTGCACTTGAAAGACATTAGGACACGGGGCTGACAGCAATAATCACAGGTGGTCGCCGAGGTGACGCCAGTTGGGCTGTCCACGATCTCTCATCGGTATTATATCGTTTTTGCAGCAATCAACTGGTTCTTGACCTTTCCAGGCAAGTAGCGCGCACCGCTCTCCTAATGTCGTATGAACGAAAAAAAAAACCCCTTCTCTAACAGAATCTAGCCGTGTATTTCCTCTTCCCCGAAACGAACGGGCGGCATCTCGAAGAAGTGGACGCCATCTTCCTCCAGAGCAAAAGTATTTTTGATACCGTCGCCGTCGCGGCCAACATGCCAAAAGGATCTGCGGCTCGACAAATCATTGAAAAGGCCGAGGCAAACGGGGCAGGTCTACCGGAGGCTTCTGAAGTGGAGGCTGCTGGGAGCCAGAATATCCGGGAGCAGCAGCCGGGCGAAGTCTAGTTTTCATTCTTTGTGCTTACTTCTCGCCACGGGCTCAGAACCTGTCGTCCTGCTCGGGAAATGGGTAGCAGGGAAGAACTGAATGGGATGCATCATATACGATGAAAGACACTTTTGCCAGTAGCTATATATATTACCCAGCACAGTTCAAACGTCTCGTTTTGACTTTTGAAGGAATGCTCTTTCTCTCGGCGTTTGGGAAGCACGAGTACGGTAGCATGCAACGCATCACAAACCGTGAATAAATGCATAATGGACGTGGCTTCGTTTCGCCAGCCCATATGTCACCTCTGCAAAACATAAGCTCTCTCGGATATGCCGTCAACCGCCGACGCTTTCATAACCTTGCCACATCGTGACATACCTTTGCCACACGCAAACATTGCTACCCAGGAAGTGTGCAAGCGCTCACGACCGAAGCGAAGACGGGGAGGGTGGTGAGCGCTTGCAAGCTTCCCAACGCCAGTGGGGCTTGTACATATTTGGTACATATATATTACGTACAAGTAAGAGCCTCCGTGCAGCCAAGACCAACCATGCCCACTGTAGCCCAGCCTAGATCAAGCTTTTTAGGTCGAACGGGTTCTCTGCCGGTGGGACGGGATGGCGCTGAGGTGCCGGCTTTTTTCCCCTTAGTGCATAGTACCCACGCAACCAATTTCCGGACGATGTGCCGAAATCTGCTCGGAAGCCGTCCTGAAGTCAGCACAAACTACGGCCGTATGCGCTTTCAAAGACCGGACATCTTCTTCACATGCGTATTTCCGGGATGAGGCAAAGCAAAATACGGTAGCGGCAGTGGATCCTATGCGGCATTGCCGAAAAGACAACAAAGCGGAATTCCCGACAACGCCTAAATCGACGTGATGGCGTTCGGTATATGCTCTCTTTTGCAAAGCTCGGGTCTGACCATTTGAGACCCAACACGCGTTGCATGCGAGCGCGTGCCCCATCGACGATATCACTGTTCCCGTTGTATCTTACGTATACGTACGAAGCACGGAGGAACATTTACCTTTGTCTTTTTGCTTCTTTTTACCGCGCTAGAAAACGCGCCGCGATCCGGCCGACCTCAGGTTTTTGTTCCGTAACCGGAATCGTGATTTGTTCTTTGATTAAATACAACTCAGGTCAAAACTCGCTTTACCGGGGGGTTGTGCAGAGGATAGCCATTGTCCCGTCGTGTATTTGCATTATTTATCCTGTGTGACATATCCGCTGCCTCTTTGGATTTTGCTGCGTTTGCACGAGTTACGGCCAGTAGCCCTTTCAATCCTTCCATCCTTCCTTCGTCGTCGCAAATGGCGACGCTGCGTCTCGCCGGATGGGCGAAAGCTCTCCAGTTCTCTGACTTGCCCGACGATGTCGTCCGAGCTGCGGTCCGGAGTTTCTACAACTGGGCTGGGTGTGCCATCGGCGGTAGCACGCACCAAGCCACGGCCATCGCAGTACGTTCTCTTTCTTTCGGTCTTCAAAGCAACGTTTGCATTCGGACTGCACAGGGATGCTAACCCGAACCAGCACCGCAGCCTTCGTCCTCTGTTTGGCGCGCCCACCTCCAGCTTGCTGGGACACAAGGGGGCCCTCAAGGCCGACGCCCAGCACGCCGCGTTGATCAACGGCATCGCCTCCCACGTTCACGACTACGACGACACCCACCTGGACACCATCATCCACCCGACCGGCCCGGTGGCGAGCGCGCTCCTTGCCGTTGCTGAGTGGAAGAAGGGCGTGTCGGGCAAAGATCTCATCGTAGCTCTTGTGGCTGGGATCGAGGCCGAGTGCAAGGTCGGTCTGGCGGTCTGGCCGGAGCACTACGATGTAGGCTGGTAGGTTCCCTTCGGCATCTCGGGTTCTTCCCCCTTCTGTATTTTTATTCTTCTCAATTTGGCATTGTGTAACCCGTGGAGGTAGGCACATCACATCCACGACCGGCTCGATCGGAGCGGCCGTCGCTGTGTCCAAGATCCTGGGCTTGTCCGTTTCGGAAACGGCCCACGCGATCGGCATGGCCGCAACGCAGGTGGTCGGCCTGCGCGAAATGTTCGGCTCGCACACCAAATCCTTCCACCCGGGTCGCGCCGCGCAGTGCGGGCTGATCGCAGCCGTCATGGCCCAGGGCGGTTACACCAGCAGCGAGCAGGCCCTCGAGGCCAAACGAGGGTGGGCCAACGTTGTCGGCGCCACCAAGCCGGACGTCCAGCAGAGCCTCGAGACGTTCGTCGGGGGTGCGGGTGCGAAGACGGACAACGTCCTGGGCCTGGTACACAGCGCCGGCGTCGGTCGGTGGGAAATATTGCGCAACAGCTACAAGCCGTTCCCGTGCGGCATTGTGATCCACCCGATCATCGACGCGTGCGCGCAACTGCACCACGTGCTCGCGCAGAAGGGCCTCGACGTTAGCAACGTCACATCTATCTCGGTCGAGGTCCACCCGCTTGTCCTGGAGCTCACCGGCAAGCGCACGCCCAAGGACGGCCTGGAAGCCAAGTTCAGCGTTTTCCACAGTGGCGCGTGCGGCCTGCTCTTTGGGAAAGCCACGCCGTCCGAGTACGAAGACGCCGTGGTGCAGAGCGCCCCCGTGGTTGCCGTCCGGGACCTTATCCAGGCTAAGACAAACACGTCCCTGGCGCCGGACCAAGCCAAGGTCACCTTGGTGGTCGACGGGCAGACGCTCGAGAAGTACGTAGACCACGCCGTGGGAAGCCTAGAGGTGCCGATGGACGACGCCATGCTCGAGAAAAAGTTTGTCAACCAGTGCTCCAGCGTCGTTGATGATGTCCAGGCCGTCAGTCAGGCATTCTGGAACATTGCGTCTCTAGACGACGTCAGCGCTGTCACAAACTTCAAATAATTTTGTTTTTACTGCGCGGATAGACTTCCTGAATCTACATACCCATTTTGAAAGTGCGTTTACGTTTTCAAACATTCATAGACTAAGAAAATAACGGTCGACAGAACGGCCCTTGGTTGAAGCCGTCCTAAAACGGTAAACGTAGCACAATTTTGCCCCGGTACAGAGTTCTCCATGCCATTCAAAATCAAAGAAAACAAATTGGCGGAGACGCATTCTGACCGGGTAGAGTATTTGGCCCTCTCGGTGCCGCAGTACGCTTTCTTCCAAAGGTAAATATCAATAGGGCGACCTGTCGACGCCGTCATGGGGCACGACAACTTCCCGGCTCCGCGGCAGCCTGCTCACGTTCGGTTGCCTTACTGACGCCACCAACAAATCTGGCCGTGTGCCGGCAACGCCGCCGCTGGGGCAGAGACAGCCTTACTTTACTATTTGTTAGTCTGGTATTGTTTGTTTACGTTGATAGATCATGTAACGTACATAAAGACCAGATGATCACCCATTGAGTGATGGCAATCACGTACAACAGTCTGGACTGCTTTGCTACTACAGTCACTCTTATGGCTGTGCTGCATAGCTTTCGTTCTTTGGTTACAGCCTACCGGAAGTGACCGCCCGAGTACGACATCGCCGTTACAACGAACGATGTGAAGCATATCCTATACCACTTTGATGATGTCCAGCGAAATCCCCACATTCGGACAATATCGGTAAAAACCGCTGGTCACTTAACGACTTGATGTATTTTTGCGTCATCTTTCCGCGTCATTTGCAGTTGACAAGTGACAGTCAATCTCATCCATACTTTGATCAACGTGCTTTTCATCACTGGAGAAATTCTGTTGTATTTCTGTTAGAAAGTTACTCGCATGACATCTCGGAACCTCGAGTCAAAGCTGATGCCGTCGTCTTACATTCACTGATGGATACAAGTCTTTTGATTACCCGTTATATAAACCTAATTTACCATCCTTGAATATACTGGAGTGTGGTCGAAAATATCGTAGTACACCATTTCAAGATTCGCCATCCTTTAAAAGTCAAAGCCACTATGCCTGGCCTTCACATGGCGCCTATGGCGGCCGACGACACGAGAGGTAATATTTCTACTCGTTTTCCGACATCCAACTATATCGAACGGCACTGTTAAGATTTACTTTCTTTTATAATCTTATTTTCTTTTCATTTGTCTTTCGTTTTGCGTATTTTCCTTTGGAGGATGCTGACCGACGCCTCTGCTTTTCCAAGTTCTAAGCCAAGACCCGCTCATCCCCCCAGCACTTCTGATATCCGAGATCCCCATGTGCGATGAATCCCTGAAAACTGTTGTTCGAGGAAGACAAGAAGCTGTGTCGATTATCATGGGCCGGGATGATCGCCTGCTTGTCGTTGTCGGGCCGTGCTCGATCCATGATCCGGCCACGGCCATGGAGTACGCGGCGCGGCTGAAGGCCGCGTCTGAGCAGTACGCCGAGGATTTGTGCCTCATTATGCGCGCCTATCTCGAGAAACCGCGGACGACGACCGGCTGGAAGGGGCTCATCAACGACCCAGACATCAACTCCACGTTCAAGATCAACAAGGGTCTGCGCGTGGCCAGGCAGCTCTTCGCCGACTTGACCGCAGCGGGCACGCCCATCGCGGGCGAGATGCTGGACACCATTTCGCCCCAGTTCCTTGCCGACTTTATCTCCGTGGGGGCCATCGGTGCCCGCACGACGGAGAGCCAGCTGCACCGCGAGCTGGCCTCCGGGCTGAGCTTTCCAGTTGGCTTCAAGAACGGCACGGACGGCCGTCTCGGCGTCGCCATTGACGCAATTGGCGCCGCAGCCGCCAGGCACCACTTTATGGGCGTCACGAAGCAGAGCCTCGCCGCCATCACCCGCACTGCCGGCAACGAACACGGCTTTGTTATTCTAAGAGGAGGAACCGAGGGGCCTAACTATGACGCGGCGAGTATTCAAGCCGCCAAGAAGGCACTGATCCAGAAACGACAGAAGCTAGCAATCATGGTCGATTGCTCTCACGGTAAATGTCTCTTTACGAAAGGTAAATAAAAAATTAGCAGCTTCCGCTAATAGATCCCACCAGGTAACTCAAATAAAGATTACAAGAACCAACCCAAGGTAGCCAAGGCGATCGCGGACCAGCTCCGCGCTGGTGAGAAGGCCGTCATCGGCGTCATGATCGAGTCAAACATTTACGAAGGCAACCAGAAAGTGCCGCCGGAAGGTCCCACGGCCCTCAAGAAGGGCATAAGCATTACCGATGCTTGCATTGACTGGCAGACGACGCTGTATGTTTTGGATGAACTCGCAGCCGCTGTCCGTGCCCGGAGAAAAGTTAATGCTGGGCTGGAGATAGCTACGACGCCCGAGTCCAGTCTTTTGGAGGAGGAGTAATATAATTTTGGACACGGTCGAAAGACCACCTAAAGTGCTGAGAGCAATCGCACGCTGGATTTTTAACGGGGCTGATACGTAGCTATCACATAGAATGTACATACGGCCTACCCAGTCAGTTTCTAAAAAACATTTATGCCTAAGCTGTTATTTCGGTCAGAAGTCTATTCCATGACCGCCATCTAGATCAGGGGATAATCAACATTGGCTTTGTTATTTTTTGTCTTGGAACCTTATTCGAAACGGGGATCGAAAACAAAACGCTCCATTGATTGTTAGATTTTACTTTATCCTAGGTTCATAACGTTCTCTCGTGCTAGGCAGCAACACATTTGCAGTATCAGAAAACTCAGATTACCCTACTAGAACCTGGTGAATCGAGTCTGCAACATATTCGACATTCCCACTCGTCACTTATAAAGCCTGTTGTCAGCAAAGTTTAGTTGAAATGGAAAAGCCATGTTGATTTATTTCATGACGTACATCCTGTCAAGGCAATCCGGCCGGTAAGAAGAAGGTGAATGTGAAATTTGTCTCTCAGGAGCGCGACTTGTTCTTTAGACAATCCTGAATAAGAGAACATGCCGATCTATTTGTACGCGTGTGCAAGTCAGCAATATAATCTCTTGATAATTTAAGAGAAGACAAACACCTACGTCTGTCAAGAGGTGATCCCAGTTGCCGGGTGTGCTTCTTTTGCTCAACTCGTCGTACAACCGCCTGCGCATGTATTTGAGTCGACCACTCATGGTTTTCAGGTCTTGTTGCCACTGCCTCTTCAGATCCGGGGCTTGGAAAATAGTTGAAACGATCTTGGCCCCGAAGCCAGGCGAGGCGGTGATCTCGGCACGATATACAGTTCGCAACGCACCCTCCACTCTCACTGCGGCATCGCTGTCACGGGAGACAATGTGCAGCGCACCCACACGCTCGCCGTACAGCCCGAAATTTTTTGAGAAGGACTGGGCCACGGCAAACTCGATCGTGCCGCAGGACCGCGTGGCAAAATGGCGAATCGCCCAGGCGTCTTCGTCCAGGTCACCCGTGGCGAAGCCTTGGCTATCCGGTGCAGAAAAAGCCATTGTTAGTTCACGAACTCCACCACCAGATTGGGAGAAATAGAAAAAAAAATGACACAGGTAAAGCAGCGCACTAAGCTGAATCAAAAATTGGAAAAAGGCCCTTCTCCTCGCAAACCTTCGCAATGGCCTCCCACTGCTCCCTGGAGGGATCCAAGCCGGTTGGGTTGTGTGCGCACGCCTGTAAGATGACCGCATCGCCTTTCGATGCCTTCTCTCGGAGCGTTGCGACGAGAGCACCGATGTCTATTGTGAAGTTCTCTAAATTGGCGTAGGGGTAGTAGTGTTGCTTGATCGTGGGATTGACGATCTTCCAGATCTCTGGGTGGTTGTCCCAGGTCGGGTCTGGAAACCAGACGGCTTCCGGATGAAGATGGTCTGAAGCGAAACGGGCAATGAAGTGGTTGGCGCCGGTGCCGGCGATGGTCTGAATGGATGTGACGACCCGGCCGTCCAACGTCTCGCCGAAGCTGAGCTCTCTCGCCACCGCGATGAATCCAGCGTGGCCTAGCTGCGGCAAGATATCATGCTTCAGATCCGGATCAGTGGCGAGGATCGTCCGCGCCTAAAATGGTCAAAAACAGGAACGAACCAAAATTCAACGTCTCCGGGGGGGGGGGATGAACTTGGTTTACCCTTTTCACTGACGGTAAAACCCATGTCTTCCCGTTATCGTCATGGTAGACGCCTGGGGCCAAGTTCACCGCTTTCTCATGGGTGTCGTTTTTGAGCGCCACAAAAGCGGCATATGTACCAGATGGTACCGACTTAGGGATGTGCTCGAACAACGACATGGCGAAATGACAAACGCGATGATGCTAGTCTTCTCGCGGTATGAGAGGAGTGAACGGCCATAGAGTTGCCAACATCGCTCTCGAGGATGATAATATACCTTAAATAACTGTATTTAGATAATGCCAAATGGGATGAAATGCGCCGGCAAATAACGCGTCAGACCGGAGGACCGGACAATTTCGGCCGGTGCCCAGTAAATGATGCCATTGTCATATATTCGTCAGTATTTATTCCTTGTTTCATACAGAAATGCAGGCGGTCATTGTGTTGTCTCCCCTCTTACCGCATAGAGATGTTCTAGAATTTGTGGCATCATAAAGATAAATCAGGTAACCTCAGCAACGGGCCCACTTCAATAATGGCTTGATCAATGGCTTATTTTTACGTCAACGTGTATCTTAACGTGATCCTGGTATGTGGAAAATATTTTCTACTGTCATCATTGGATTTTTTTTTTGGTTGACAACGCGCGAAACAGTCCATATTTCGTGTTGCCATCATGCTATGAACCAAAGACAATCACTACCAGCTTCGTATCTTATTCAGTAGGACAGGCACACTTCCCTTCAGCATTCTCGGTGGTCGTTAGTATACGATACATTAAGCCATCATGCCCCCGGCTAGAACCCCAACCAATCCAACCAAAACGGCGGCCTGGGTTACGCGCGGCTGGGCACCCGCCGTGACTGCGGAGGAGGTGGCTGCTCCGAGAGCGGTATCCGACGCCGTTGTCGTCGGTGAACCTCCACTTTGCGGTGACGCTGGCGTTGTTGAGGCCGAAACCGACGCCAGGAGTTCTGCTCCCGCTGTGATGGTAATCGGAGCCAGGGTGGCACTGACATTGGTGTAAAACGAGGGAAACGTGGTTGCGCTTCCGTCCAATGTGAGGGTATCCATGCAATCTCCTGTATCCCCCGAGAGAACGCAGGCCACGGAGCTGATTCTAGTGGGAGCGTCAGGAAAGCCGGTGGTCTCATTAGAACACTAAATAAAAAGGGCAAGACATACAGCGTGGAAGTCGGATTGAAGATTGCGGTGATTCGAGCGGAGTATGTCGATGGCCCTTGAACCACCGTGACGCCCGTTACCAACGAGCACAAATTGGGCGGAATCGACGTGGTGGCCGTGGTTGAACAGCCAATCGAGTATGCGGTCGCAGATGGCCCAGCGCTGATGACAGACCCTTCAAAGGCTATGCCCACCATTGTTTCAAGAAGGACGGAAACGACCGGCTGGGCCTCCCCTGCGGTGTTCTCCGACACCGCACCGGCAATGAGCCCAGCCAAAAAGCATAGGCCGCGAAGAAATCGAGTCATCATAGTCGTGTTTGAAGAATGAAAATGTCTATCTCAAATGTCGTGGCGAAAGCTTTGGGCAAACCGAATACCAAGACGTAAAGAAGGACGAGTATTCACATGCACGTTGGCCAGAAAAATCAAAAGAGACCTGGGAATGCCCTCTACATGAACAATATACTACTACACACAAAGAATGAAGGCAGCATCCAGTTTGATCTTTGCCAGCCGGCTTGGCGAAAAATTACCTCGTCATACGAGAGAAGGCATCAGGCCGTGCAAGAGTATCTATGGTACATGGCATTGTGGCAGCTCACACGGTTCCCAAGACCTCCAGCGTTGGCGTCAACAACGCCACGGGTTCCTGTAGTTAATAGCTGGGAATGGGTGGGCGGACAATTTCGGAGTCTGTCGGGAGGCAGGGGTAAGCGAAGGCAGGCGTAGATGTCATATCGGCAATTCATGCATGCAGCTGTTTTTAGGTGCCGCTCTGGCACTCGCTCCGGCATTCAGCGAATTCAATGCTATCATGGGTATCTGGTTTCTGTCCATGAGCATACGGACTGCCCACAAATGGGTCTTCCGTCGTATCCAGGTTGACACAGCCAACCGGATAGCTCAACGAAACCATCTCTTGGGATTTCAATATTTGAACATGGCCAATGCTTGATACGTCCACTGATCACATCGAACAGACACTTATGACGAAAAAACATCTTTGAATTTGATTTCGGATTGTAATAAAACCGTGCGTAAATTGGCGTCGCTGCCCGTCCCACAAGTGGTTTCATCGCCTGCTCAGTTGCAACCCTACGAAAGCCGAATCCCGTATCCCCAAAATCGGAATTCTCAGATAATATATCCTCCGCAAAGTTTCAGTTCCATCCTGTGTCAGTCAATTCGTTCAAGATGCGCATCGGTCCCGTAGGCCGGCACAAACGGCCGAAACATGCCGAGAGGAATTAAATTTGCCCTCGGTCATGTCGGTATAATTGACGTTACAAACGTATCGATTCAAGTGTCTTCATTCTGGGACGACTACAATCATCATAGCCATTCTTAGCTCATTCACGCTGCTTCTTCCTCATAGCAGTTGGGCTGACAGGCCAAAGTAAAAACGAAAGGTATCCAAGATGGCGCAACGTGCAGCAGATGCCCACGCTCGCCTTGGCGAGGCATATCACCGTGTGGGCGAACATTGCGTTCCCGTTATTGAATTCACGCTCGCCAAAGTCTTCATCGATTACAAAGCCTGGGACGCGATCCCGGACCAGGGCGACGTCGCGGTGTCGGAGCTGGCCGAGAAGACCGGCGGCACGCAAGAGGTGCTGGATCGCATCACCACGTTTTTCGTTTCCACCGGCCTCTTGACAAGCCCGTCACCGGGCCGCGTCGCACACACGGAACGTTCGCGCAGCTTCCGGGCTGGTGAGCCAGTCGCCGGCGTCTATACGCACATGTTTAACACACTCTTGCGCCCCATGGCCCAGCTTCCCGACTTCTTTGCCAAGGAAGGGTTTGCGTCCCCCCGCGACAACAAGGTCACGCCGTTCGGATGGGCTTTTGGCGTGTACGACAAGCCGGCTCACGAAATCCTGCTCGCCAACGCGACCGTTCGGGACGGATTCACCCAGGCCATGCGCGAGATCGGGCCCATGTATACGCTGCGGGGCATCTACGACATGAGCTGGGCGAAAGAGGGCATCCAGCCACAGCGGCCCGTCTTTGTCGACGTGGGCGGCAGCCACGGGCTTGCCCTGAAGGACATCTTGGCTCTCAACCCCTTCGTCTCGCCGGAGCAGGTCGTCCTCTTCGATCTCCCCGGGGTGATCGAGAACACCAAGAAGAACATTCTCCCCAGGGACGCGACGCTGCAAAAAGTGCAGATCCGCACCGGCAACATGTTTGACCCGTATCCGGCAGAGGTTCACGGTGCGCAGGTCTATCACATCCGTCGCGTGCTCAACGCCTACCCCGACGACGAGGTCGTGCGGGCTCTGCAGAACGTCCGCAAGGTGGCGGCGCCCGACACGCGACTGCTGATCGTTGAAGAGCTCTTGAGTCCCCAGCGTTACGTCCTCAACGTCCTGGTCGACATTTATTTCATGTGCGCGGCCGGCAAGAGACGGAGCGCCGAACAGTTCACGGAGCTGGCCGAGCGTGCTGGCTTCCGTCTGAGCGGACAGTACGACAACATCAACTCGTCCTGGGACGACTTCAGCGTGCTCGAATATGTGGTGGCTTAGGACGTTTCTGTCTGTGGACGAGTGGTGCTCGGGAAAGTCGAGATTAGTTAGCTATACGAACTCTTTAACACGTTTGATAATTGTTTCCGCAAGTACTATGCCACTGTAAATTAAACTACAGTATTTTGAACAGCAAAGCTGTGTAAAGACAACCTGACGTGCCCCTGCAATAAAACCACATATAGTAGTAGGGAAAACAAAAACCGCGGCTGCACCACGCGGTACTCAACCTAAAACTTTCTTAAATCACCAATAATGATTCGGGATTTTTTAACTACGCATTTGATAATCATGGCATCTTCGACGTATACTCGCGTAACTACTACTAGATTTACATACAACGTAAAGCTAAATTTCGCTTTATAAAGTGTAGATCAGTTTCTTTCCCACAACCCGTTTCTGCCTCAGGTCGTCCAGTCCCTGCAGCGCCCCGGCTAGCCCGGTGTCGCGCACCAGCTGCGGATGAAGGCGTACCAGGCCACGGTCGACGAGCCCCTGCATCGTGCGGTTCCACGCCTTGCAGAACTCGAGGGCCACCGGATTCGCAGGTCGGCCAAAGGGCGCGGGCCAGGCGATCGCGTCGCCGAGTGGCTCCATGCCGACGACGAAGCTGGGGCGGACGACGGCGCGCGTTGCTGCCACGTCCTTGCTCCAGACATCGAGGGCGACGTACCGTCCGCCGGCGCGGCCCAGCGCCTCATAACACAGACGCGTCGTGGCGTCGGTGGTGACGCAATCCAGGGCCAGACGCAGTGCGTTGCCCGTATGGGCACGGATGTCCGCCGCGCACGTCGGCGACGCGTAGTCAAACACGGCGTCGGCCCCGAACGAGCGGGCTAAATCGAAGCTGCGGTGCGCGCACGTTGCAATCACGGTGTAGCCGGCCAGCTTGAGCAGTTGGATGGCGCAGGTGCCCGTGTAGCTGGCCCCGCCGCTGACCAACACCGCCGTAGCCGGCTTGACGTGGTTACTGCCGCGGCTGTGCGAAGTGACAATGTTGATCTTGGGTTGCAGATCTGCCGGTGGCTTGAAGCGGCTGTTGAGCGGTTCAAGCAGAGGGCCGGCGGGCAGGCCGAGGGCGTAAAAAAGTGCCCAGGGCACCGTGAGCCAGGCGCTCCCGCCCATGCCGCCCGCAGCCTGCGCAAACGTCCAGTCGTCTGGGATTTTCAGCGTGCCCCAGGACCAGCTCACCGTGTGCTCGGCAAAGCCGCCAATGGTGGGCCGCAGGGAATTCATGCCGTTGACGGCGACGACGACGCGGTCTCCCACGCGAAAGCCCCCTTCCTCGTTGGACGACGCCGCGGCGCCCACGGCGGTCACGACACCGGCAGCGTCAAAACCGAGCGTAGCACCCCGGCTGAGGAAGGGGCCCGTCATCTTCGTGTCGACCGGGTTCAGTGCAATGGCCCGTACTGCTACGGCGACCTCGCTGTCTTGAAGGGGTCCCTCTGGAAGCGGAGCCGAGGTCGACAGAATGATCTCGTCATTGGGACCGCCAATGAGAGCGGCCTGCGTAATCGTTTCCGTCGTCATTGTTGCAGAGAGTTTTCTCTCACGACCTTGTTTGCCTCTTTCTCTGTTCTCTGTTTTTCTTGTCTTGTATACAGTTATATCTTTAGCATTATCTTCCTAGACCATGCGAAGCAATGATCAAGATCTTAGCTAGCACCCCCAAAAACGATGCGATCGATGCGTAGCTTTGTGCAGAAAGAAAAGGACATGAAATTTGGCCCCCGAAATGTTCCGAAATCCTCCATCGTCTGCAATCAATCTTGTTCCGGAGAAAAAGAGCCTGCTCTCACGTACGGGCCATATTCAGCAGCCTCATTTGTGAAATCCACTCTCCTGATAGAACGACCGCGGATAGATCCAGCAAAGCGATTCAGACGGCCTAGGAGCCTTTATCCGTGTTTAGAATGCCCATTGCTGGCCGTAATAAAGGGGCACAAATAGAAGGCAGAACGAAAATTGAACGTAATGACGCCGCTCACTCATTGTTGGAAAATGTTCTACAATTGGCATACGCCATATTATTTTCTGGGGGCTCAAACGGTTTTTTTTTTCGTGTGCTTTTGATAGTTGGAAAAAGAACTTTGAAAAGAGAAAACCCGAATGCTTCCGATCCCATGCTTCAAAAGCCCATTTTCTCGCGAATAAGCTCCTTGACCGCGGTCGCTTTGTCACCCAAATCACTCAAGCAGCCATCATTGCAGCGCCTCGAAGTGAGCAGTAGATTCACAGCCATGTCGCGCGCTGTCGCGACTTCGAACCCAAAATGGGTTTTCACCTCGTGCAACGCACTGAGGAGCATGCCCACAGCGATGTGAATCTTGTGCAAGCTGAGCGTGGCATTTGTGAATGACAGTTCGCTTAGACTCAGCGCAGGCCGACCAACGTCACCGCCGCCGCTGCCGCCGCCGCCGCTGCTGTTGCTGTTGCTGTTGCTGTTGCTGCTGCCGCTGCCGCTGCCGCCGCTATGACCGCCGACGGAGGCGGGAATCACGCCATGAGTAGTTGCGCCGACACCCGCCATGGCAGGGAGGTGGTGGTCGTTGCCGGGCGGCATGTGGCTGAGGTGGCTCTGGAAGTGGTCCAGGACGACGTCGTACAGGTGGGCCAGCAGCATGTAGCCGCACATGACGAGCATCATGGTGAGTGCGTCGACTTCGATGCCGCTGCTGCCGCCGACGCTGTCGGTCTTGTCGCTGGGTGACTCGCCGGACGCCTCGCTGCCGAGGCACGCGGGGCCAGCAAGAGAGCCGAACTGTTGCGAGAACGTGAGGATCATGCCAACCGGGTAGTCGTCGAGACTGTCGGCGCTGTTGGTCTGCCACGGGCTGGATTCGAGCGTCTGCAAAAGCTGCTGCACCTCAGCGATCAGCGCGGTCATCTGCTGGTTGAGCGTCGTGCCGTTTCTGCTCTCGTCGGACGCTTGTCGTCCGCCGTTGCAGCCGCTGTCGCCACCACCACCACCACCACCACCACCACCACCACTACCGAATACTGTCGTACCGTCCGCCACTTGGCTGCCAGCAGCCGTTGCCAGGGAAGCCAGCTGCGACCATGGCAGTGCGTCGAGGCTGGCTGCTGCTGCGTCATACGTGTCAGTTGCATTTCGCGGCAAGATCTCTGGTTGCAGCCAGCTGGAGCCATGCGTGTCGCTGTCACACCCCATCATGTCGTGTAGCCCCAGGGCCATGTCATTGGGGCCCGACTCCGTAGTGAATGAACCGGGCTCAAACCCAGGCGCGGAGGAGCTGGTTGGGGCACGCTCGGCGATTGGAGTCGGGGGCCGACCGGCGGCGGCTCCTGCTGGTGTTTCCGATGCTGTTATTGTTGTTGTCCCCGAAGTGCGTTCAGTTCGGGCCAGTGCCGGATCTAGATCTGGTTGCTGATAATCGAAACGCCGGGCCCGGGCATTGTTCAGTGCTCGTCTGGAGGGGACGCGGCGGCCGAAGACACACGCGACCTTGGCGCGCTGGCAGCGTTCACAGACGATACCGCCAGGGGGCATAGAGCACTTGAGCTTCTGGATGCGGCAGCGGTCGCATGACAGCCGCAGGGACAGAGAGTAGTTGTTGTCGGGACCCCACATAGCTTCATATATAATATAACCTACATATATGCTGGCAATATATTTGGGCGGGATGGCACTCGGACGTATGTATGTACATAACATAATACGGCTCCTGATTGCCAAGTGGGCTTGGCACTCACAGTCCCGTCTGGTAGTCCTCGCTATCTCTGACTGCGCTAGCTCTTCTTATAGATTCTTCCTTCGCTTTGAGGTCGTTCGTGTAAGCCCCAGTTGGGAAAAACGCACGTCAATCCTTTGTGGCGTAGCCAAGGCATTCCAGCTTCTGCTTTCTTTCTAGGCATGCCTTTTGCGGGTCCGTCAGCGTTTGCCAATGCCCAGGCCTGGTGGAGAAAAGGCAAAGCTGAGGCCAAGAGCAGCGGCATGCACCCCCACGACGGGCAGGTCGACATGTCAACAAATCGAAGCAGAGCGCCTTTTTGGGTTGGGGGGGGGGAGGGGGGAGGGGGGGAGGGCTGCGTTACGATTGGTTTGCAGGCTGGTTGACCAAAGGAGGAATAACATCATCTGCCGAAATTCTATAAATTCTATAAATGCACATAAAAGTAGACCGGTCGATCCTCCAGCACGAAGAGGATGGCTTTTTGTCCCGTACCTACATTAACGCCCTCTGCATCATATTATTGGATGAGGTCAGACCACCCTTCCGGTTTGCCAACACACCTTTCCATCCCATAAACCTGGAACAGGATGGCATCGAGGAAAGGGTACCATGTAAGCACGGCTGGACGTATTGGGGGCCGTTACAGATTGCAGCCTATGTCGGACCTGGATGGTCCGTCAGGACCGTCCGACCTTTCTGAATCCTTATTCTCTCGCGGAAACGGTAGGATGCTACCCGGGGCAGCCATTACATTCTTGGGAGGGAACCGCCCATAAGAGTCCCCAGCCAATGGACGAGGCACGGTTATGCAGGCCATCCTACACGATCCTACACGTAAGACCTCCCTCCAACATCAGGCCAGATGCTGAGAAAGGCTGGGCCCCCACTCCCCCTTCGGGGCTCGGTCGTAAGGCGGCTACGTCGTAGCCATGGCCGAACAGCCGTCCGGATCATGTCGCAATTGGCAGACATCATCAGTCAGTAATATTCTGATTAAAGTTGCTCCGTTAAATCCTTTCCTTATTTTTTTTTTCTCATTGCACGTTCCTGTGTTTATTACAGCCGGAAAACAGCTGCGAACCTACAGCAGAGCTTACACTGATGTCCAGTATTCTATCTGAGTCTCCCCTGACGTTGCCATTCCTGCATTTGTTCGCACAAATCAATTATTCGAAAATGTTAAGTAGAGTGAAAAACTAGACTCGCGTAAAAATAAATCTAGATTGCTCCCATATTTATCAAGAAAAAAAATAAAGAGGAGGAACAAAAGCTACGCAAATAAACTTGAACCCCGGAGAAAGAAAGAATATCCCCATGACAATGTCTCCAAGAAAACTATCTGTAGAAAGCGGTCAGATGGACTTACAGCCGTATTCGTCAACTGGCTCAGATCTCGACGGGAAATTTGTGTCGCAGCCAGTCACCCCAGCGGTAGAAGATGAAAGGCGCAGGTATGAACGCTACGGTGACGAAGGCCAGGACGGTGTTCCCCCAGCCGAGCCCGAGGTTGGCATAGAGCGATGGGGCACCCAAGGGCAGGAAAGCACCCATCATGTTGCGCAGCAACGTAATGGCGGAGAGGGCAGACGCGGCTGCTTGGGGGCCGAAGATGTCAATCATGTAGGCTTGACACGACGACGTCACGACGACGATGCCGGGCGAAGCAATGGCCGTCCCGATGATCGGTACGACCCAGTGCACTTTGTACCGTGCCGTCCAACCGTAGATGAACAGGCCGACGGGGATCAGCGGCGCAACCCACATCACGAGGATCAGACGTCGTTCTGCTTTGTATTTTCCATCGTTGATGTGCAGGAGGCGGTCGCTCAGCTTGCCCAAAGCGACCAGACCAAAAGCCGCACCGATGCCGACACCAATGTAGCCAAGCCCGGCCACGGCGACACTCCAGCCGTAGTTCTCTTCAAAGACCAGCGGAAAGGTAGCAAAGAGGAGCATGACAATGCCGAAGATGAGACCGATGTAGAGCGCCGTCAGGGCGACCATGGGCGACAGGAACAAGAACCGGGGTGGGCGGAGCAGGGCATGGGCAACGAGTTTGCTCAGGGGTGTGTTTTTGTCTCCAGCGGCGCGCAAATTGGGGTTGCCTGTCTGTTTGCGGAGTCGCTTGGCCTTGCTCCGAAGAATATGAACGTAACTTGTCTCGCGCATCACGATGAACGACGTGGTGTTGACAGCACCGGCCTGGTTCACAGCGGTCACCATTTCTGTCAGCAAGATTTTCTGCAGGAGTAAAGAAACGTAAGGGGCATATGTGTGCGTATGTGATCAGAGTAGAGGGCGGATAAGAGTCTTACAAGCATGAGAACCAGATAAAAGCACCATCTCCAATTCAACTTCTCCGCGACAACACCGCCCACAATGGGACCAATAACCTAGGACAAGGGGTCAGTGTCATATTACGCGTTTATATTTCTCGGTTTCTTTTCTTTTTTTTCCTCCTTCCCTCGTTTTTCAAAAAAAAAAAAAAAATGACGACGTACCGGACCTAGGAGTGGACCAGATGTGTACATAGCCATAGCCAGCCCGCGTTTCTCCTTCGGCAGGAGGTCGGCAATGGTGCCGCCACCTGTCGACATGTACGAGGCCGCAGCGAGGCCGGTGCACACCCGGAAAACAAGAAACATGGCAACGTCTGTGCTCCGCGCGCAGCCGACCGTGAAGGCCATGTACGTGATGGCGCTGATTCGGTAGACGGGCATGCGGCCGAACACCTCCGACAGCGGGCCGGCGAACAGCTGGCCGATGGCAAAGCCCACCGACCCGATGGTAATGGTAAGAACCTCCACCGTGTTGCTTTTGAAACCCAGGTCTTTCTGCATGATGTTGGCGCCCGGCGCAAACATGGTGGTAGCCAGGTTGCCGTACAACACGGACAGGCTCACGAGGGCCACATTGGCCGTCTTGGCCGCTGTCGACCAGTTGCGCGGGTAGGCAGGGTCGTCCGGGCCGTCCCAGTCGACAATGTTTGGGTCAGGAGGCGCCGTGGGAGCATCGTCGGGCTTCTTGCTCGCTTCAACATCACCGGGACTCCCTGTAGCTGATGCGGTGGTCGTCGCATCTGGGTTGTCGCTATTTCTGTTGCTGTTGCCATGGCCCTTGTCGTTGAGCTGGTCGCTCGGAGCCTCAGCATCCTCGAGACTCTTCGTTGATTTTTCAGCCATGATTTTGGCTTACTAGGTTGTTGTTGTTGAGCCGATTCTCGCCAAGACTCACTTCGTGTGCGTGTGCCGTCTTCTTCCGTCACGTGTTTGCAGCTTGGAGGAGATGTATGTGGTGGGTGATGAAGTCGGCGTTTCCGTTTTGTACAGACAGTTGAGAGTCACAATAAATTGAATTTTCTCTCTTTTTTCCTTTCAATTATAAGAGGGATTGTCCTTTTTGTCGGGCAAGCAAGCGGCAGCGCGTTGCCTCCCTCGGGGCTTTGCAACCTCCGTCCCAACCCGTTCGCGGGCTTCGCCCTGAAAAACGGTGCGGTCTAATCTCGCTGCGTGAGGAGCAAGAAACGGAATGAGGATCTTGCTCTTCGTATTACTACAGCTACAGTCGTCAGGGTAGGACAGGCGGAGGGAATGGCACGACAGACAAGCCTGTGAATGCGCAAAGTTGCCCCGACGCGCCTTTTTTTTCCTTTTTTATTTCCGAGCAATAAACGGCTCATTTTCTCTCTCGGAGCTCCATTACTTCAAGCCCGAAGAACAGAAAACAAACAAAAACATCTGACCACCAGCAAGAGCAAGACTCTCGGATTTCTGGGAAGACCCATCGGACCACTTTTCGCATTCGCTTGCCCTGAAGCGATTGGACGACAAGCGGTTACTCCGCAAAAGGCCGTAAATTGGTCCGGTCCGCCACTGCTATCTCGGTTTGTTTTGGCGACCGAACGACTTACAAGCGTCGATTGCTCCGGGCCGTCGTTTGCCCCGAGCGGGCATAATGTATTCCGTATTTCGTATTATTTTCGTACCCTCCCACTTTTTCAATTTGCTTACTGATCGACATTGGGTAGGAGGTCTGACTGCAGCTCGCTTAGATCTGCTCCGGCGTCTCCGCCGTACGAGAATACGGGGTATATTTATGGCTACCCAGCGCCACCTACCGAGCAGCCTCGAACAGGAATAGTGTCTTCCTTCCATTGCGCCACCCAGTTCGGCACATTTCACTCGTTCAACGCGTCCAAGGCGCTCATCACAGCTTGAGAGGGTGCCCACGGATGGAGTGGACCATGCGACTGGCTCCGAGGCCGATGCATGGCGTTGTCTGCCCAGATATTTTGCGCCTTACCGGCCCGGGCCGGCCTTAAGTCGTCACGCTAGTGAACGTTCTCTTCGCGCACACAATACCGAAAACCGCCCCCACCCTACACCGGACCGGGGACTTTCCTTTTACGGGGACTTGGCGCGAGAAAACCCGATCTGCTGCATAGCATATGCCCGATTTTTTCCAGCTTTGCCAAGCTTTGGTTCGTTGTTTGTTTGTTGGTTCACGAGGGGCAGAGAACGAAGATGGAGGGAGCCACAAAATCGGATACCGTCGGCGGCCGAGAAGATGGTGAGATGGCAGACCATTTTTGGCGATGCCAAGCCGGGTCCGAACTACCACTCACAGTGCCGATGTTCCGTTGGTATTTTAATTGCGGCCGTCTCGGCCTTGGATGGGTGTAAAAACGCCGCAGACTTTCGGCAGGACTCGGTGGCGGCCGGAGACGGAGAGGACGGCTTTCCCCGATGTCGTATTACGGCGCAGAATTGTGGTAGACGGCGCGACAGCTTACCACGCCAGAGATGGCTGAAAAAAGCCTCTTTTCCGGGCCATTACGGAGGAGGAAGAGAACATTCACAGCCGTATTTGGAAATCGTCAGCCTCTCGATAATGTCCGCTTCTCTCTACCTTCCAACGCCTGACCATGGTGGTCCTCGTTCGACTGCTGCGGCGAAATGGTCTCGTCGCTGTGGGCAGAGACAATTGGTTGGAAGAGGCATGTTGATGGCTGTTAATCTCATTCTGGTTAGCAACACCCTGCTCGTTGCGTCAGGTCAGCCTCGCGGCACAGATATATGAGCGTCGAACGTTTCCTGTGTAGTTGTACCAACGTGTTGACCACGTTGACCGTATTTCATAAAAAAATTGGGCTCTCGTCTGCGTTTTCTCAAGGACCTCTTTCAACAATCGGGGGATTCGTAACTCTTCACCAAGTCTTCACTGTATCGCGACTTCTCTTTGCCATCTCACCGTAGTTGCTAGTCCAAAGCGATAAATTCGTCTATCACGCAAAAGAAAACAAAAACAAAACAAAACAAAAACAAACATCGCTATGGCAGTGTCCGATCAAGAGCCCATTGCCGTCATCGGCATGGCTTGCCGTTTTCCAGGCGGTGCCAACACGCCGTCCAAACTGTGGGACCTGTTGCAATCGCCAACCGACCTTTCGCAGCGCGTTCCCGTCGACCGCTTCGACGTGACAGGATTTTACCACCCCAACGGTTCCCAACACGGTGCTACAGACGCAACCAAGGCCTATTTTCTCGAGGAAGATGTCAACGCATTCGACAACGCCTTCTTCAACATCCAGCCGACCGAGGCTGAGGCAATTGATCCGCAGCAACGCATGCTTTTGGAAACTGTTTACGACTCGCTGTATGTTTTTTTTTTTTTTTTTGGTTTTTTGGGGGGTTTTTGGGGGTTCTCTTGTTTTGCGTTAGAAGTGTGCCGTTTAACTGACTCCCCTCTTGATGTGCAGCTGCGCCGGTGGCCAGACGATTGAAAAGTTGCGTGGATCAAATACGGCCGTTTTTGTCGGCCAGATGTGTGACGACTGGGCCCAGGTGGTCCACCGGGACTGGGATCTGCTGGCGACGTATGCCGCTACCGGCACGAGCCGAGCCATCATCTCCAACCGCATCTCGTATTTTTTTGACTGGCACGGACCCAGCACGACCGTCGATACGGCCTGCTCCTCCTCGCTCGTAGCCGTCCACCAGGGTGTGACAGCTCTGCGGAACGGCGAGTGCTCAGTTGCGATTGCAGCCGGTGCGAACCTGATTTTGGGACCTGGTGGGTTTTCCCTACTCTGTGATGAGCCTGCGTATTGCCGGCCACGCGGATGGAACATGGTGGTAATTTTGTTGCTGACAATTTTCTGCTGTTACTATCGCAGGCAATTTCATCGCGGAGAGTAACCTTCATATGCTGTCCCCCACAGGGAGCAGCAAGATGTGGGACGCCGGAGCCGACGGCTACGCACGCGGCGAAGGCATTGCCGCCGTCGTGCTGAAGACACTGAGCTCTGCGTTGCGTGACGGTGACCGCATTGACTGCATTATCCGCGGGACAGCCGGTAGGTTTATTATTGTATTGCATTTGGCCTCTTTGTTTGGGAGTGAATGAACCATTTTCATTGCTAAAAAGTGTCACCCACACCATAACAGTGAACCAGGACGGCAAGACGGCCGGGTTGACGATGCCCAGCAACGTTGCTCAGGCGAATCTCATCCGCGACACGTACTTGCGTGCTGGTCTCGACATCAACGACCCCAAGGATCGTCCACAGTTCTTCCACGCGCATGGCACGGGCACGCCTGCCGGTGATCCTCAGGAGGCCGAGGCCATCGCCCGGTGTTTCTTCGGGTCCGGCAGGGCAACCGACGACAAACTCTATGTGGGCTCTGTCAAGACCATCATTGGGTATGCGTTCAATTTTTATTTTTCCTCTTCTTCCAGCTGTCTCTCTCTTTCTGCCCGTACGAGCTCGTACTGACAATGCAATAGTCACACCGAAGGATCGGCGGGTCTAGCTAGTTTCATAGCATCTGCTCTGGCTATGCAGAAGGGAATCATTCCGCCAAACCTCCACTTCAATCGGCTGAGTCCGCGCGTTGCTCCCTTTTACACGAATCTGGAGATACCTACTACGGCCAAGCCTTGGCCAGAGACCCTTACTGGGCAGCCACGCCGAGCAAGTGTAAACAGCTTCGGGTTCGGCGGCACGAATGCACACGCTATCATCGAGTCCTACGAGCCTGGTGATGAAGTAACTGCGGTAGTCGGCACTGATCCGGTTGCGGTGCCACTTTTCACTCCGCTCCCAGTCTCCGCAGCCTCACCGTCTGCCCTTCGGGCCGCGCTTGACGATCTCAGGACCTACCTATCGAAGAATCCCAAGACGAGCATCCACGACCTTGCCTACAAACTGCAGACGGGCCGCTCAACGCTCGGTTTCCGCCAAGCCATTCTCGCCCCGACGATCCACGAGGCCGTCAAGCGGATTAGCAACCTTCTTACCGATGCTAGCAACGTTGGTGGCAGCAGCAATAACAACAACAACTTAGCAACGCGCTACTATGATGTGCCACAGCCCAAGATCCTGGGTATTTTTACGGGCCAGGGCGCTCAGTGGCCTCGCATGGGAGCGCAGCTACTTGAGGAGTCGCCGTTTGCTGCACAGCGCATCGCCGAGCTGCAGCGCTCGTTGTCGACGCTGCCAATGGGCGACCGCCCGACCTGGACGCTCTACGCACAGCTGGTGGCCGGGTCTGACAAGTCGCGTCTGTCCGAGGCGGCCATTGCGCAGCCATTGTGCACAGCCGTGCAAATCGTGCTTGTAGACCTTGTGCGCGCGGCCGGCATCCGGCTTGCCGCCGTTGTGGGCCACTCTTCCGGTGAGATTGGTGCCGCGTATGCCGCAGGATTACTCTCCGCGTCGACCGCCATCCGCGTCGCCTACTATCGCGGCTTGTACGCCCAGCGGGCCAGCTCCCCCTCGGGTGCCAAGAAGGGCGCCATGATGGCTGTCGGCACGTCCTTTGACGACGCCCGGGACTTGTGCGAGCTGGATGACTTTGCCGGTCGCATTCAGGTCGCTGCGTGCAACTCGTCCACCAGCATTACGCTCTCTGGCGACGATGACGCGATCGAAGAAGCGCTGTCGATCCTGAAAGACGAAGGCAAGTTTGCGCGCCCCCTGCGCGTCGACACGGCGTACCACTCGACCCACATGCTTCCCTGTGTCGAGCCCTACCTAACCGGCCTCGCTCGTGCTGGCTACGACGTCGGCGACGGAAACAACGGCACCACGACCTGGTTCTCTTCGGTCATTGATTCTGAGGGAGGGCACGCCATGACCAAGGACGACATTCAGAATCCTCAGTACTGGGTTGACAATATGACGAGCACCGTCTTATTCGAATCGGCCGTCAGGCACGCGGTAGCCGACGCCGGTCCCTTTGACATGGCCATCGAGTTTGGTCCCCACCCGGCGCTCAAGGGCCCAGCTCTGGACACGGTGGAGCAGACCGCCGGCCACCCAATTCCCTACACTGGCCTTCTGGCCCGCGGCAAGGATGACGTGAACGAGTTGGCCGCCGCCCTTGGGTACGTGTGGACGCACTTGGGTGCCTCGTCCGTGGACTTTCGCACATTCGAGGCACTTGCCTCCCCGTCGTCGGGCAGCCAGCCACAACGGAGGACGATGGTGACAGACCTGCCGACCTACCCATTTGACCATTCGCGCTCCTTTGGCGCACTTACACGGGTCTCGGGCGGTTACCGAAATTTGCACGCGGCGCCGCACCCGCTGCTGGGTCGGAGGTTGCTGGAAACCGAAAAGGCCGACGAAATCGCGTGGCGCAACGTGCTGCGGATCTCCGAGATCAGCTGGCTCCCGGGCCACGCCCTGCAAGGCCAGACCGTGTTTCCCGCGGCGGGCTACATCTCCATTGCCGTGGAGGCCGTCGCTGCCGCCGCTGCGGATGCCGGCCGCCAGCTCGGCCTCATCACACTCGAGGACGTCGATATCGCGCGTGCTCTTGCCTTTGCGGACGAGAATGACGGTGGCGTGGAGACCCGGGTCACCTTGAGCATCTCGCGACTCACAGACACTGAGTTGTCGGCCCGTATTGCCATCCACTCCGGTCCGTCTTCCAGTACGGCCACGCCACTGGCGCTGAACTTTACAGCGACCGCGGCGGCAGCCTTTCACAGTCCCGAGCCGCATACGCTGCCGGTAGCCGGCCGTGACGATGCAGAGCTCCTCAGCCTGGCCGAGGTTGAGCCAGAGCGGCTCTACTCCCAGTTTGCCACCCTCGGCTACAACTACAAAACGCCGTTCACGGGTGTGCGGTCCATACAGCGTAGGCTGGGATGGGCAACCGGTGAGATCCAGGACGAATCGGGGGATGCCAGCGACGACCAGCTGCTGCTGCACCCGGGCTGGCTCGACTCGGCCATTCAGACGGGCTTCGCCGCGTACAGTCACCCGCACGACAACCGCTTCTTCACCCTCGTCATCCCCACCGCCATCCGGTCCATCGTCATCAATCCAAGCTTCTTCGACACCACGCGAGCCCGCAACCGCACCCTGCGATATCAGACGGCGGCCCGCCCAGGCGGTCCCGAGATGCCGATGGTCCTTGACATTGACATCTTCACTGGTGGCGCAGGGACCGATGAGGCCGCGCAGATGCATCCATTCCTGCAGATCGACTCGGTCGAGGTGCGGCCTTTTGCAACCCCGACGGCGCGTGACGACGCCGTGGTCTTTTCGCGCTTCGACTACGGCTTGGCGAGGCCGGACGCCGACCTGGCCGTCGGGGACGAGGCATTGGTGCCGGCCGAGATCACGGCATTGTGGAGAACACTGGACCGGATCGGCTTCTACTATCTCCGCCGCCTGCGGGAGACCATCACGCCCGCCGAACGGTCGGCAGCGCTGCCGCATTTCCAACATCTCCTAGGCTATGCCGACCGCTTGGTTGCGTCGGTTGTCCGTGGCGAGAGCCCCGTCATCCCGCGCGAGGCCGTGGCCGACTCGCCGGCCTTTGTGCGCTCGCTCATTGCCAAAGGCCATGACCGCGCCGACGTGCAGATGATCAAGGCCGTGGGCGAGAATCTCGTCGACGTTTTGCGGTCCGGCAGCTCGATGCTGGAGCACATGATGGTGGACGGCCTCCTCGACCGGTTCTATGCCGAGACGGCCTTTGTCGATGTGACAAACCTGTGGATTGCCCGCATTGTCGCCCAGATTGCGCACCGCTTTCCGCACATGAATCTTTTTGAAGCGGGCGCCGGCACCGGCAGCACCACACGGCCGATCCTGGGTGCTTTGAAAGGCGCCTTTGCGAGCTACACATTCACCGACATCAGCGCCGGCTTCGTGTCGCGTGCCCAAGAGCAGTTTGAGCGGTACGAGTTCGCCGACCGTCTGAACTTTGCGACGTTCGACGCCGATCAGCCGGCCGACCGACAAGGCTTTGCGCTCGGCGCCTATGACATTGTCATCGCGTCCAACATTTTGCACGCCACGGCCGACCTCGACGACACCATGGACAACATCCGCGGCCTTCTGCGTCCCGGCGGCTACCTGATTGCGTTGGAAATTGTCAGCGAACATCCCGTCGGAATGAACGCCACGCTGGGCGGTCTGCCGGGCTGGTGGGCCGGGGCCGATGCGGACCCGAGACGGACCGACGGGCCGTGTTTGACGCTGGACCAGTGGGACGCCCTGGTGCGCCGACACAGCTTTGGCGGCATTGATACGCACACCCCCGTTGCCGACAACCTGCAGTGGTTCTCCGTCTGGGTTGCACAGGCCGTCGACGACCGCATCGAGAACCTACGGACGCCCCTGTCGGCCCCGGTTCCCGGCGCGCAGAGCAGCACCGGCCACCTGCTAGTCGTTGGCGGGCGCACGCCGGACGTCGGTCAACTGGCTGAGGGCGCACACGCCCTGCTTGCACCGCGCTACAAGTCTGTTACGCTGCTCGAGCGGCTCGAGGACCTCGCCACGCACAGTCTCGCCCCGGGCAGCACCGTGCTCGCTCTGGTCGAAGTCGACGAGCCGTTCCTCGAAACGCGCACGGAGCCCAAGCTCAACGCGCTCAAGGCGCTCTACCGCGACGGTGGCACCGTCCTCTGGGTCAGCCGCGGCGCCCGTGCCGGGCGGCCCTTTTCGGCCCTCCTGCTGGGCCTGTCACGCGTCGTCGCCGTCGAGTACCCCAATATCCGCGTCCAGGTGCTCGATTTCGATGAGACTACGGAGGCCACGCCGCAGCTCGTGGCCGAGGCGCTGGTTCGGCTCGAACTTGGCCTCCAGCTGGAGAAGGATGGGGCGCGAGACGACCTGCTCTGGACGCTCGAGCCCGAGACCCACATGATCGACGGCCGCCTGCACCTCCCGCGGCTCCGGCAGGACACGGCGGCCAACAAACGATATAACACATACCGTCGCGCGGTCTATCACGAGGTTGATATTGGAAACGGCAGCGACCATGACCACGACCACGACCACAACCACGAAAATGTCTTGCTCGAACCTGCCGATGGCGGTAAAGACGGCTTCGAGATTGTCACCGCGTCGCCGTTGCGCGTACCGCCGCCGCCGCCCCGTACAGCCTCCGGAAAGACAGTCACGCTCCGCGTCGACCAGTCGCTGCTCCAAGCAGTCAAGATCCAGGACGCGGGTTACTACGCTCTGTTCGCCGGCCACCGCGACATAGACAGTGATGCCGCAAGCAAGCGGCTGGTGGCCGTGACCGCTACCCCCGTAGCGTCGCGGACCGTCGTCCCGGTCGAGTGGACCGTTCCGGTTCCAAGCACTGTGAGCACCAGCGACCTCGGCGCTTTGCTCTTATCAGCCGGAGCCCTGCTCCTGGCGCACAGCATTCTGGCTGCCGCGCCCCCGTTCGGGACAGTGCTCGTGCACGAGGCCGACGGGCTGCTGCGGGACGCGCTGGAGCAGGCGGCCACGAAGGAAGGCAGGCGCGTCGTTTTCACGACCGGAAAGAAGACCAACAGCAAGACGGCTGCGGCAGCGGTCGTCGGCCGGCGGCCGTACATCTTCGTCCACGCAAAACTGCCTGCGCGCCGCGTGCGCTCGCTTCTTCCGCGCCACGTCTCGTATCTCGTCAACCTGGCACCACGATCAGACTCCGATGCCCAGGATTTGGCCGACTTGATCGCGCGTTCTCTGCCACAGCAAACGCTGTCGGCCGCGCGGACAGACTTTGTGCGGACGCAGACTAGCCTGCCGCCCGACCCCAATATCGACGCCGATCACATTGGGCACGTTCTCAGGGATGCTTGGCGCACGGTGGCAAACAGACGGGCGGCATCCTGGCCATCAACAGCATTACCCCAGGAGAAGCAAGTCTCCCTCCTGCCGCTGCAGGAAGCCGCGGGTGCCTCTGTCGTGGATGCCGGTCTCCGTATCGTGGACTGGACCGCATCCCGGCGCGTGCGCGCACTCGTGCGGGCCATCGACCACGGCACCATCTTCCGCGCCGACGGCACATACTTTCTCGCCGGTCTGGCCGGCGACATGGGCCAGTCGCTGTGCGCCTGGATGGTTTCCCACGGCGCACGCCACATCGTGCTCGGCAGCCGGCGGCCCAAGGTCCCGGCCCGCTTTGTCGACGCCATGGCCGCCGAGGATGCGACCGTGAAGGTCATCGCCGTCGACATAACCCGCCGCGAGTCGCTCCGCGCCGCGTACGACCAAATGCGCGCCGAGCTGCCACCCGTGGTCGGCGTCGCCAACGGCGCTATGCTGTTGGAGGACGCGCTCTTCGACAACATGGAGTTCGCATCCCTGCAGCGGACGTCGGCACCCAAGATCGACGGCTCCGTCTTGCTGGACGAGTTGTTCTACGACGCGCCGCTCGACTTTTTCATCCTCTTCACCTCGACCGCGCAGGTCGTCGGCAACGGCGGCCAGGCCGCCTACGTCATGCAGAACCAGTTCATGGCCGCCCTGGCCGCCCAGCGCCGCGACGTGCGCGGCGTCGCCGGTTCCAACATGGCCATCGGGTCCGTCCACGGTCTCGGCTATTTTGAGCAGGCCCAGCACCTGAACGCGCAGCACTTTACGCGCCTCAGCTATCGCAACATCTCGGTGCAGGACCTCCACCAGCTCTTCGCCGAGAGCATACTTGCCGGCCGCCCGGAAAACAAGAGCCTGGGTAACTCGGAAATTGTCACCGGTGTGACAACGTTCTCCGATAGTCCCGAGACCCACCCGCAGTTGCGCAACGGGCCCCGGTTCAGCCACATGTTGGTACGCGACGTCGGCATTCAGGGCCGGCATGCAGGCGGCGGAAGTGGCGGCGGCAAAACCGAGCGGCTGCGGGCTCGTCTCGCCGGCAACCAGCCGGCTGCCCTGGTGCACGGCATTGTGCTCGAAGCTTTCCTCAGCCGCCTGAAGGGCATTCTCATGATCCCACAAGAGGACAGCATCAGCGAGAAGACCCCCTTTGTCGAACAAGGGATCGACTCCATCATGGCTGTCGAGATCCGCGCCTGGTTCCTGCAGGAGCTCGACGTCGACCTGCCTGTGCTCAAGATCCTCGGCCCTGAGTCAACGGTCGAGTCGCTGCTCAACGAGGCAATCGCCAAGATTCCCGCCGAGATACTCGAGGCAGATAAAAAAAATAGCGGCGAGCAGGATGCGAGCCAGCCTGTGCTTATGCGCCCACCAGTTCCAGTCCCTGCCTCTGTCCCTGTGGCTGTTTCCGCGCCTGTAGCGGTTGCCACGCACACGTCCCCTTCAGCTTCTGCCGACTCTTTTTCGTCTACTAAAAAATCAACAAGCTCGATGACAAGCTCGACCGGCAACCAGAGTCCGAAAGAGATCTCGACACCCCGGACGCCGGCCGAGGAGACGCCTCTAGAGACACCTCTGGAGACGCCTTTTGAGGGCCTCAAACATCTTGGCCACGAGCTAGAAATTCAGCAAGAAAAAACGAGGCGCGAGTCCATCTTGGCCTCTGCCACAGAGATTACACAGCCCATGACATACGGCCAACGGTCCTTTTGGTTTCTGAACCACTACATCGATGATCCCACCACGTTCAACATCGCCTTCTCCGCCCGGCTAGAGGGCCCATTGAACGTCCAAGCTCTCGCCCATGCCGTCGAGGCCGCCAACCAGCGGCACGAGGCTACGCGCACCCGCTTCTTCTGGTCGGAGGACGGCACCCAGACAGCGATGCAGGGGATTCTGTCTAAGACCCTTGTGCGCCTCGAGACGGCTACCATCACTTCTGCAGACGAGGCAGCAGCCGAGCTTGATGCCATGCGCAACCACAGGTGGGATCTCGGCGACTGGGTTCAGGCCCGCTACCGCCTGCTGACGCTCTCTGACAACGTCCACTACCTCATCATGGGCACACCACACATCTCCATGGACGGCCACAGCATGAGCTTGATGCTTCTCGATATCAACCAGGCATACTTGCGGCCCGGACGGCCCCTTCCCGCGATGCCCGTAGCCTCGCAGATCCGCGCCTTTGGCGAGCAGCAGATGCTCGATCACAACGCCGGCAAGTTCCAGTCTGCCATCGACTACTACCGCAATACGCTGCGGACCCTCGACCTGAGCCGTCCCGTGGAGTTGCTGCCCTTTGCCGGCACGCGGGTGCGCCGGCCCCTCGAGGGGTACCACAACAACGTCGCCCGAGTCCGCCTCGACCCGGCGCTCGCTGCCGCGGTGAAGCAGCTCGCCCGCAGCCACCGCGTCACGTCCTTCCACGTGTACCTGGCCGCGTTACAGGTTTTACTGTTCCGGATGCTGCCTGCTGAGACCACGGACCAGCTGGCCATCGGCATTGCCGACGCAAACCGTCTCGATAGCCGGTTTATGGGCAGCGTCGGGAACTTCCTCAACGTGCTTCCGCTGCTGTTCACCCGGACCACCGCGGCCGGTACCGTCCCCACCTTCGGCGCCGCCGTCGAGGACACCTGCAAAAAGGTCTACGGCGCGCTGGAGCACTCGGCCCTGCCATTTGACCTGCTGCTCGACGAGCTGGCCGTGCCGCGATCGAACGCGTATCCGCCAGTGTTCCAGATCTTCATGGACTACAAACTCGTCACGCGTGAACAGGCCGAGATGCGCTGGGCGGGCACGACAATCGCCGAACAAAAGTGGCACACGGCGCGAAGCTCGTTCGACATTGGCATTGAGCTGATTGAGGATCACGAAAGTGCCCAGGTGAACATCGTGACGCAAGATACGCTCTACAGCCAGGAGGCAACGGACCTCTTCCAGAGCAGCTACGTGCACCTCCTGAACGAAGTCGTCAAGCCCGATGGCCACAACCTCAGCGTCGACAAGCTTCCAAAGTGGAACCCGGTGGACGTGAAAAAGGCCCTCGAACTTGGAAAAGGTATGCTTTCCTTAGGCTTTTTGCGTCTCTGCTTCGGTTGATTTTTTGATTCTCTCGATCTGACTATGTTGTCTTCTTCTCATTTTCTTTTTCTCATAGGTCCCGACCTGCCCTACAAATGGCCTTCCACGGTCGCCCACCGCATCGACCAGGTCATGACCCAGCATCCCGAGAACATTGCGGTCAAAGACGGCTACGGAAATGTCTTGTCGTATGCAGCACTGAGCGAGCGTGCAGAGACAATTGCAAGCGCCCTTCGCCGGAACCTTCCTGGCCAGGACCGTGAGCGGCCTGTCATCGGCGTGTTCCAGGCCCCCACAGCGGACTGGATCGCGTCGATGGTCGCCATCTTCCGCGCTGGGGCTGTCTATCTCCCGCTGGATCTCAAGGTCTCCACGGCACGCCTTCGAGCCTACGTCAATACGGCACGTCCGACAGTCGTTCTGGTCGACAATGAGACGGTACAGCTAGCCGGCGACATTGGTGTCCACGACCCAATCGATCTGATCAACGTTTCGACTCTTTCGCTCGCTGCGGAGGGGGCCAACAAAGACAACAGAGCTGCCACCGTGGCCCTGCCTGACGACCCGGCCTACATCATTTTTACGAGCGGCTCGACTGGCGAGCCCAAGGGAGTCGTCACGAAGCACGCCAGCTTCCGTGCCTGGGCCGAGGGTTTTTTGCGCGAATGGGGCCTCGACGTTCCAGGCCACGTCGTGCTCTTGCAGCTCCCGATGACCTCGGACGGCTCGCTGAAGCACATCATCGCGGCCATCGCTACAGGTGGCACCCTGATCGTTGCGCCTGCTGACACCCGCGGCGACCCGTCTGAGCTGACGGACCTGATTGCGAAGCACGGCGTGACCATTGCCGGAGCCATGCCTTCGGAGTGGGCCATGTGGTTCCGCTTTGCGCCGGACAATCTGCTCCGCTGTACGGCCCTGACAAGGGCTTGGTTTGGCGGCGAACGTCCCTCGCCAAGCCTTCTTGCGTCCTTCCGCGACTTGGGCAGAGCGCTGCCGAGCCTTCGCTTCTTCCACAGCTATGGGCCCACAGAGGCGACCATCACCACGGTCAAGGGTGAGGTTGACGTGCAGGATCCCAAGGTGGCTGTCCCGCTCCCGAGCCGCATCCTACCTCACTACGCTGTCTACATTGTGGATGACCAGTTCCTGCCGGTGCCCTTGGGCGTGCCTGGCCAGATCATCATCGGTGGTGCTGGCGTCGGCACGAACGAATATCTCCGCTTGCCCAAACTTACGGCGGAATATTTTTGCGCCGACACCTTCGCTTTAAGCGGCAACCGCCCTGACAAGAATTCCGCAGCCTCTGGCCGCGTCTACCTCTCTGGTGACTACGGTCGTCTTGACGAGCACGGACGCCTCACCGTGGAGGGCCGCGTCGCCGGCGACGCCCAAGTTAAGGTCCGCGGCTTCCGTGTTGAGCTAGGCGAGATCGAGGGCGTTCTTCTCCAGGAAGCCCAAGGTGCCGTGGCGCACGCAGTTGTGGTATTCCATCGCGAAAGCGAGGTCGACGACGATGATGGGATTCTTGTAGCACGTGTGGTGATGAGCAACCGCGAACACGACGACAAGGCGACGGCCCAAGCAGCTGAGATACTTGCCGCCCTGCGCGATCGCCTTCATGCCGCCCTCCCGCAGTACATGGTGCCGGCCGTGATCGCGCCCATCGACGACATACCGCTGACCGCCCACGGCAAGGTTGACCGCACGGCCGTACAGGCCCTGCCTCTACCTGAATTCAAACCTGTTGGAGGTGCGGTGGCGCATAATCTGCAGCGGGCTCCCCTCACACCCACCGAGCACCGGCTCGCGGAGCTCTGGGCTACGGTGCTGCCGACCCGCTCCGTCGCCGACGGTCTGTCGTCCGCCCGCGCCGACTTCTTCCATCTGGGTGGCAATTCGCTGCTGCTGGTCAAGCTACAGACGGCCATCAAGCGCGCGCTGGGCGACGCGCCGCGCCTGAGCAAGCTCATGAACACGCCGGACCTCGCCGGCATGGCCAAACTGCTCGAGACCGAGGGCGCCGCGCCAGACTGGGATAGGGAGATTAGTCTCGACGCGACCCTTCTAGACGAGGTGCCACCGTCACCACCGCTGCTAGCTTCACAGGCCGCTGGTCCTGCTCCTTCCGGGCTGCGCATTCTCGTCACCGGCGCCACGGGCTCGCTGGGCAAGCGCATCATTCCCCACCTCGCTACAGACTCACGGGTGGCCCAAATTGTCGCCCTTGCACGTCCGGCCGAGGGCCGAGATTTGGCAACCCTGTTTCCCAATCTGCCCAAGGTACGCGTCGTGTCCGCCGAGTTGCCATCGCTCCCTCCTACCACCACCGCCGCAGACAGCGAAGAATCAGGGGCTCTATTAAGTAAACTCGACGTTATCCTGCACACTGCAGCTGACCGCAACTTTTGGGATGGCTATGGCGTGCTTCGGCCCGTCAACGTGACCGCCGCCAAGGAGCTGGCCAAGCTGGCGCGCCGCACGGGCGCTGTCTTGCACGTGCTCAGTTCGGGTGCCCTGGCCGATTATGAGGCCGACGGCGACGATGCCAGGAACCAGGAAAGTGGTGCAGGACGACCGCGGCCGGATCCTGCTGATGGGTATGTCGCCTCCAAGTGGGTGGCCGAACGGTACCTCGCCAACGCCTCGCGCCAGGTCGGCCTCCACGTCGTCGCCCACCGGCCGACCAAGGCAGCGGCACCCGCCACCTTTGATGGGCCTTCCACACCCACAGCCGGGTCTGTCGACCAGCTAAATGAGGCCGAGCAGGAGCTGGTCCGTCAAGCGCTGCAGCTGTCACCGACGCTCGGTGTTCGTCCCAACTTTGCCGGAATTGCCGGCCTCTTCCACTTAGCTTCGCTTGACGAAATTGCAATGGCTGTAGCAGCTGCTTCTGCCGCAGTCCCACAGCAATCAGATGAGGACAGTAGCGCCGAATTTCGCGTTGTGAACCATCCCGGCACAGCGAGCGCACGCGCTGATGCGATGGGGGCGCTGTTTGAGGAATTGCTCCATCGGCCAGAAAACTCGGCTCTACAAATGCTGCCAGCAGTGCCAGCCTTGCGTTGGGTAGGCCTGGCGAAGCGTGCCGGCCTCTTCAAGTGGTTCTTCACTTCGCAGGAGCTGGTAGTGACTGATGAGCATGGGCATAGGGTCATCTCGAAGAGATAAATTGCAGTCGGAACCAAGAAGTTGCATGTATGAATGGTTTTTTTTACTTGATTTCAATGTGTTGGCGTCTGCTTTTGTTTTTCGGGTTTTTGGGGTTTTTTTTTCTCAATGATTCATGTTTATTTTTATTTTTTGGCCTTCTTCTATGAGCGCCTCGTTTTCAGCGTGTATACTCATCCTGATGACCTAGCCGTTTCTAATATTGCATTTGATTTTATTTCAAACCTTTGAAGATAAAAGCCGGATTGTGTCATCACGAACACGACTTTTGAGTCGCGCAAGTCTTATTGATAGATAGATACACCGTGTATTTGATGCTATGGGACCATTCTCCTACATGGCTGCTCGGCTACCAATAACGCAAGGTAGAACTTTTAACGCGGAATCAATGTCGTCTATCTTACGCAATTGTCTTATGAAATAGGAACCAAATAAGTATGTGTTCTTATTTTATGGCGTTGAAACTCGTCACACATTTCATACTCTCATGTACTCGTAATATCACTTTCAGAAGTTTGCCATCTATCAACCATCATCTCGTAGCAACATTTTTAGAGAACGAAGCAGTCCCTGGGCGGTTGCAATACGTTCACACAGCCTATTGCGTATGCCTGGACGAATATGACTCGTAAGATTTTTGAAGACACCTGCTTATTCTAATCATGTAGCAAGGAGAAGGGCGAGAGTTCTTGAATAATTTGAGAGAATTGAGCTTTTGCAGTCCGAGGTTTGGCATCGGGGGCATATCCGGCGCGTTAAGGAAACCGAAAACCTCCGTAATTGAGCGTGCGTAATGAGCAGAACCAGGGTCTCATCACCTGCATCTCAATCTGATTATCATAATACGCCGAAATATTCCGGCCAGAAACTGTCTCGATAAAGCCTGTACACTTCCACGTCACCTTGGTACGTAAGATGAAGCACGTTAGCACTCCGAAATATGCCAGTTAAAATTTCCCGTGGTGTAAGGGAGTCCTCTGCCTTGTGTTTGCTAGCAGAGAAGTTAAAAAAAAAAAAAAATTTTAGACGCCCGTCAATACTTACTCTTTATTCAACTTGACGTAACCTTGATCCGTATCGGTCATTCCAAGCTCATATATCTCGACCTGTTCAACCTCCCACTCGCTATTCGATGCGAAGTAAAATACCAAACGATTTTTAAACCAATAACTTGCAATTTATGCCCGCGTTTTTGTTCCAAAATGGCTACAAGTACGCTGTGTGAGAATGTCCTGTACACCAAGGCGAAAAAAGGGCGCCTCGTCAAAGTATGTAAAAAAAGACTTTGCTTGCCATTCGTTGCTAGAATGAAAGAAAAAAGGAAAACCTGTGATGAACTGTTGCCAAACAGCCATAAAGCTAATTCAATGATAAAACTGTATAGACTTTTGCCACCGGCCTGGTGACAAACCCCCTCGTTGTGCAGTATGCCAAGAATGCCGGCTTTGATGCTCTGTGGGTGGAGATGGAGCACTCCATCTTCACCGTAGCCGAGGTCAGCGCCCTCGCCAGCGCCGGCATGGCAGTTGGCCTGACGCCCATCGTCCGTGTGCCCTACCAGTGTGGCATGGGCGTCGTGCAGCAGGTGCTCGACTCGGGGGCCATGGCTGTCCTCTTCCCGCACATCTGCTCCGCCGCCGCAGCCGCGGATGCTGTTGCGATGTGCAAGTTTCCGCCCGTGGGCAAGCGGTCTCTGTGGATCCAACAAGCCGCTGTGGGCCTCCGAAAGCTGCCGATGGGTACGCTCGCCGACGTGGTCAACACGGCGGCCTCGAGCGTGGCCGTCATGATTGAGGCGGCCGAGGCGATTGTGAATGTCGACGAAATCGCCGCGGTCGCGGGCGTCGACTTACTGATGGTCGGTTGCATGGACCTGTCGACCGAGCTGGGCATCCCGGGCCAGATCAAGCACCCGGACTTCCGGGCGGCGCTCGAGGCTGTCAGTGCGGCGACCCGGAAACACGGCAAGGTCTTTGGGGTGGCGGGCGCATACAACGACCCCGAGTTCCAAGACTGGCTTGTCAATACGTTGGGGGTTCGCCTGCTTCTGGTGGGCGTCGACGCAAACTTGATTGCGGTGGGAGCGGTGGAGAGTATAACGAGAGTGAACAGTATCGACAAGACCGTGCCCAATTAGAGTCACCAGGAAGCATGTAGTATAGCTGACTCACGGGTAGGCTTGGCTGAATCAGGGGGGAGAGGAAGGAGAAGTTGCTCATAAATTGCGGGTGTGGGGTGCATATAGAGTGGACAATGGAGGTTACAGCGAGAAAAGTTTAATCAGATTCAGAGAGGGGATCCCTTGTTGTTACACGTTAATAGGAAGAGGCCGCTATGTCTTTAAATAATATACAGTAGCATGCCATCTCATACATGACGGGCTAAGACCCGGTAGTGGCTTGGGGCGAGCCCGAAGCCGAGCAACCTGAGATGAAGTGTGCCGGGACGAAGGCCAATAGGCGACCGGTCCGTTCAGGGGTTGCTCCACGGGGCCGGCTTAAAGGATTGGGGGAGGGAGCGAATGCCGTCTCCCTTGTTGTTCTTCTCTTCATTGTTAGACTCTTCCGTCATATAAGGCAATTCACCGTAAGACCTCGTCCACGGCGCCCTTTACAGAGCCTAGAGTAGTTGACGCTCTAGTTTACTGAGGCATAATCGCTTGGTACTTAGCATGCGTGTTGACGCTTATTTTTATTTGTCTAAAGCTTAAGAAAGAAGAAAATGAACATGAAAAGACAAGAATAGAGAGAGACAAAAGGAAGGAGTGCTGTATGCATCTGCGGCCGTCAAAATAGGGCGAAAGTCTACAGTCAATCAGCATGACCGCTGGTTCCTATACAACCGTGTGTTCGAAATTACATATGGAAACAATTTCCATCCAGAACACATTACGGTAAAAGGGGTCAGATCACTTGAACATCAATTAGAATAGATGGGCAAGAAATGTTTAGATATAGCACCACTTTGTTGCCCCATCTTTCTTACTCCTTGATCACGGCTATTGCTGTGGTTCGCACGGTAGATTTGCTTTTCCGTAACCGTCGTTTTCCTCGATAACCCTAAAGAGCGTACACAAGCCAACTCATATATCTAATCTGGTATTGTTTATCGACAGCAGGTCGGCCATGTAGGCGCCTCCTGTCGAAGAAGACAAGTCAGGCACGGGCACAGGTGGGTCCCAGAAATCGGCACCAAATTCTCCGCCCAAAGGGAAATTGGTATCGCGGTCTAGACACGTCAGGTCAGCTTCCGGCTGCTTTTTGATTCCGTTTGGGCCGGCACTCCTCAGAAGTCTTTTAGGGGGGGTTAATCGCGATGTACGAGAGTGGGTGGCGACAGCCAGCCATTTTATGTGCTTTGTGTCAGTTACCTTGATAATTATCCCAGTCAACGTGATCCAAGGACATGTCCGTGTCCTGGGCAGCAGCAGCAAGGTCAGAGGCAACGTGGGCAGCCGCCCCAGCCTTGGCGGTGTTCTCGACGAGTCCGTCGCCGGCGTCCTGGCCCCCGAGCCCGAGCAGGAGACGCAGGTGGTCGGTGGCTTGCCGCGCCTCCCGCGAGACGGAGCTCAGGCGCAGCCAAATTCGGTACGAGTTGTGAAGCACGTCGTGGATCCGCGCGGTCGTGTCTTTGTCCAGGGCAAAATCAGGCAGGTTTTTGGCGAGTTGCAGACAGTAGCTAAGGATGCTCATGCCCAAGAGATAGCCGGACTGGCCCAGGAAGGTGGCCGTCATGAACCGCACGGGGTACAGCAGACCATCGGCCTTTGTCTCCTCGTCGATCAGATGCTGGAACTCGAGGAACTCGATGGCGGCCTGGATGCAAATCGTCCGCGAATACTTGTACTGTTCATCTGCGAAGGCCGGCGTGATGTATTTTCGGTGCAGCCAAATGCTCAGCCGCTGTCGCGAGAGGTGGAGCCACAGCCGGTGTACGATGACCTGGGGCGGCACCATGAGCGATTGGTGGACGGGCCGCCACTTGAAGATGGGGGGCAACGAGGCTTCCGCCTCCTGAAGTTTGCGCTCCAGCTCGACGACCTCGGCGTAGTCGTGGTCCCGGGGGTCGGTGACAAAGGCGTACACCAAGTCGCTCATGCGGTCGATGCGGTTCTTGGCCAGGACGTACAGCACCGGCGTCACCTCGGTTTCGGGGCGCGACGCAGGCAACTCGGTGGTGGACTCGTCAAACTCCGTGTCGAGCAGGTTGCGAGGGTCGGCCGTATCGCACTGGTGCAGCTTGAGCAGGCGCGCGAGACCCATTTGGATCGAGACCCGCATGTCGAGCTGCACGATGACGGCCCACACACGCCGTCGCATCTCGCCGGCGAACGGCGAGATGTTGGAGAAGTTCTGGGCGTCTCGGTGGTAGCCCAGGCCCACGGCGAGCTGCACGAGGGTGCCCAAAACGAGCCAGAGCCCGATGTCGGCCTCTTTGCAGAGCAATATCTCCAGACCGAGGTAATTGATGATCGTCTCCAGGACGTGCTCTTTCCCACGGGTGAACTCGCCGAGCACGAGACATTGGATCATCCGTTCGCGAAACATGTGGATGCGGACTATGGGTTCGGGGTCCGACGGGTCGTCCTTCATCCGCTGGAGTTGGAGCGTGAGAGCCATGACGCTGAACAAGAGGCCAAGCCACAAGATGGGTGTCGAAGCCGGATCGTCCCAGAAACTCTCGTACTACGAAGAAAAAAAAGGGTGTATCTGTGTCAGCTGGCCGAATGGACACATGTGGGAAAGGGTAAGGGGCTAGTAAGAGGGCGCTGTCTTACCTGGCGCAAAAAATGATGGCTGTGAAGTACAGGAAGGGAAATGCTGTGCTGCATAGTGAAGTACTGGGCAATGATGCGGTCCAAGGCAGGCCGTGGCGGAATGGAGGCCAGAATTTCGTCTTTGGTGTCCAAGACGGGCTCGTAGAATAGCCGCGGACCCGGGCCGGGATTGCCACGTGGTTGACAGTCCGCAGCAACGATCAGCTTTGCTTCCTCCTCTTTTTCAAAATGGTTCTTGATCTCGGCGATGCTGTCCAGGACGGCAGCCCAATGCACGCTTTCGACGTAGTTGGCACCATTGGAATGGGGACGCAGGCTACCCAGACTGCCGTAGTCGGAGGGCGCAGGGGATGCGGCGCAGTCCCCGTTGCTGCTGTGTGAGAGAGACAACGGCCCCCGGGGGGGCGATGGCATGCCAACATCGTCGCCTGCGGGAGTCACCGAGTTCATCATCCCTTCGGTGTCATCGGACGTGCTCTGTGGCGACGGACCGGACGTGTGCCGAGCAGCAACATGTCGTGCTTGCGGATAGGTGGACACGCCCTCCCCAGGGGATACGGTCGGGCTCTGCGATGCTTGTCCTGGTGTTTGCTGCTGCTGCTGCTGTTGTTGCTGCTGTTGCTGCTGAACCAAAGTGCGGACGAGGCTCTCAAGCTGTTGAATGCGGGTACCGACGCTGACTTTGTTTTTCGATGCCACGTTCGGCCCATAGCTGCAGGTGGGACCGATTCCCTTGCTAATGCAGGTTTGGCATGGTAGCTTGCGATCGCATCGTACCCTGTGTGTAAGGGGGGGAAAAGGGGGTGCAAGCCGAGACAACATTGGTCAGCCTTCTGCGGGCTTTTATCACAGGGTCCGGGTGGGCATGGGGTAAAAGCGCCATGGGTGGGTTAATTACTTGCGGCTTCTGCAAAAGGCACACGACAACAATGGCCTCTCACGGCGACGGTCCCGCAGCTGGTGCGTCGAGCCGACTGCAGTGTCGTCGGGTTGGTGTTGTGGCGGCGTTTCTGGATTTGCGGACCGGGCTGACGGCGGATCCGAAGCCGGCTGATTGTGCGTTGAGAGCGAGTTCATTGCCCTCTTTTTTTTGACATAAATTATCCGCGTTCGCCTGTCAGAGGTTCAGCAACAGATTTTAGAGCTCAGAAGGATAGCCGCAGCAGGAATGTCTTGCTGCATCACAATATTAACGGGTTCGGCCGACAGCTGGGCTTAACGCTGAGGACGACCAGCCGACGGAGCAATCGACGGAGGAATCGGCGGGGCAATTGACGGGCAAATCTTCGTAGCCGGATCAGGAGATTTTTCTACACGTGCATTGTTTCATTTTCAGAGGCAAGGGATGTGACGCCAGTTGATTGGACAGGACACTGCGTTATACGCCGCATGACAGCAGAACCTATGTACTGTGCCATACAACCCGCCAATGCGATGTTCTCAGCTTGAACACGGTCCAACGACGCTCATAACGAGGTGGAAAACTGGCAATGAAAATTCGAACTTGAGAGCATGCTCTTGCAACATTTTTTACTGTGTAGCAAGTTAAGCAACAGCTCTCAGATCCAATTACAAGTATAAGGTAAAAGCAATTTTTCATTGCCATGATCCCTTTATAACCCTCCAAAATAAATTATTATATCCCAGGCCGATGGTGTAAGTATCTTCTGTCTTCGGCAGGGGAACAAAATATCAGTTTCACAGCAAACGGATTACGTTGAGGCACCCTTAACGAAGAAAACAATTCCTGTTCGGACCTTAGATTACAAAGAGCGAGTTAATAGTTGTTTGTGATATCGTTCATGCGTACATTTCATGGGTTCTGTAGATGGTTTCTTTAGCTGCTTTTCCCTTGACACAACGCTTCACATATTTTTACAAAGGCCTTTGTAAGTCTCAATTGGCTCATCTCAAGTCGGGGAAACTCAACATTGTGCTGTCTCGTCTTTTACGTATGTCTTCTGCTTGTCGACGCTTGCACCAGCTTTCTGCTACCACGATGTTTTCATTTCATCCACGATACCGTTTTTTTCTAAAAAAACCATAGTCATTGGTGAAGGAACGTCATTCCTACTATTTGCGGTGAGAGGTAAGTACTTTTTATTTATTGCTTATTCGAGCTACGACGACAATCCCCCTACGTTGTTGGTAATATAACACGAAAACCACCGACATCAAACGGAAGAAGACGGTAGAAACATATTATTATAGAAGCGGTATCAGATCTCTCAACTATTGACAGGTGGCGCAAAACAAGGCTGTATGGCTGTACCGACCCACGATGGGACAGTGTTCACACGGGACCCAGAGGCATAAGGAGCACAGAGCACAAGGAGCACACTAAGCAAGTTGGAGCCGAGACGGTACAGGTGTACCTCCAAAGAAGGAGATTGTCGATGGAGATTTCCCGGTCTGCACACCATTGGCCTGCAACTTCACGTGAAGAGGAAGCCCATTGCGCACACAAACGTACATATAACAGAAAAACAACTCTCATCCAGAAGGCTGAGGAGATAACTTTAATAACCAGCAAAAATTTCCTGCCCACCTCTCCGTAAATAACCACCACTAACACTTCAAATTCATTTAAGTTCGGCTGCTCTGCTTAAAGCCATGTAACAAAAACCCAAATGAACGTCAAATCGGATGCCCTAATAACATGACATTCATTCTACCATAGCGTTAGATTTGTTGTCGGAACTGCCGCCGATCCACTCAACACCGGCTAAATAAGAAACCGGCGGAATGTCTCTCGTTAAACACGGAAGCTAGAATTCCACGGAGCCGCCAAGACGCCTGGTTTACACCGGGAGAATATACCAACAATCCCCCTCTTTTTGTGTTTACGCCTCGCTTGCCTACATATAGAAGTAAAGGCGCCTCGTGGCAAGGATGGTTCCCCCCGAGGGCCTCGCCAGGGAGCCACGTCCGAGATCGACCCAGAAAACAAAAGCACCATGATCTTCTCGCCCATTTTTCTGGCCGCTTGCGCAGGCCTCGTCTCGCAGGCTGTCGCCGACTGCAGCCGTTCGATGCTCCAAGAGGCCACGGCAGGATATCTTGCAGCCGTCGCAGCCGGGAAACCGACCTTTGCGGCGCTGGGAACAGACAAGGTCGAGTACGTCGAGAACGGCAGCGAAGCGGACATCACCAAGGGCATTCTGTCGCAGGCCATCCATATCGACTTCAACGTCACCCTCTACGACACGACGCAGTGCGCCTCGTACACGGAAATTGTCTCGGCCGACGCCAAACACCCGTACGTCATCGGGTCCCGCCTGGCCTTCGACGCCAACAACAAGGTGAACCGCATAGACCAGAACGTGTGCACCAGCTTCAACGGCCACAAGGACTGGGCTTTCGATGCGGCGGGGACACTCAGGGCCATCAAGAAGGAGAATTGGGACATCATCCCCGAGGCCAAGCGCGACACGCGCGATGTCATCCAGAAGGCCGCCGACGCATATATCGACGGGCTGGGCGACAGCGGTATCAAACAGCCCGTTGCTGCGTCGTGCGTAATGCTCGAAGGCGGCAGTGCACGGACTGGGTGTGCACTCTCTTTCGGCAAACAGACGGCGAAGATCACGGACCGTCGGTACACCATCGACGAGGAAGTCGGTGGCGTGGACGTCTTTCACCCCTTCCCTTACCTCGACAAGGCAGTAGGGAAGCCAACGACGACCAACAATTTGATCAAGGTGCAGGGCGGTAGTATTCTGATAGTTCACGAGGACACGGTCATACTATCCTGAAGACATACACAGAAGGGGCTGAGAAAATGTCAAAAGCTACCAGAGGATCAAAGGGCATCGGAGCTTCCATCGGAATGGAGGTATCAATGGGTATGGGATGTGGTTATCCACGTGAAAAGTAATAGACTCGGATTTCTCAGTGAGCGATTTTTTTGCTCCGAGTGTCTGAACAGAACACGCAATTTCCAACCCCCCAATGTAAAGCCTGATTCCTTGCGCCCTGCGCCTTGATGATGTGATGATAGGTCTTTGCAAAGACTTGTCCTGAAGGAAATCGATGCCCGGAAAGCCCGAATATATTAGTTGAGCACACGAAAGCAAGAGAGCTCGAGGCGATCATGGATATTGCCACACGTAATTCTAGATCAGACGAGCGCGGCTCTCTAACTATCTTCTTCTGGGTATGTCAGTCTATTTATGAATGTGCAAAGGGATCGATCATTTTTGTTTTAGTAACAGAGTGGTCCATGATAATTCAACATACCTGAATACAACTACCCGTAAATATCGCAATAACGGCAGCAACACCATCCCGAAAGACCTACAGGATGCGTATCAGTCAACATACTTGTTGGATCAAGCATGCAGGGGACGAGATCAGATGTGGCATGAGTCAGGTGGTGTGTCCCCGAGAATGCTTTGCCGGTCTTTCAAGAGCGGGTAGACACAGAGTAAGGCCAGTCAGACGAGGACATTAAAGGAAATAATGCAGAGTACGGTCCTATTGCACTTGGTACGTTTATATATCAAATCACCATAGCCCATAGACTGTGAAGTCGGCCAGATCTGTCTGTGGTTACTTCTACAACCTGCGTTTCAGCTCACGTACGGCAGCTCGGTGCAAATCAACGCTTGTGACAAAGTTACGGAACTAAATTCAGAGCGAAAGACAAAATATATGTCACGGCTGCGAGCTGTTTGTCCGTCGTTGTGAGAGTTAACAAGCTGAACTGAGCATGTCGACGAATACATATATAAAAGGTAATAGAAGGGACGGTCGTTTCCCAAACACACACTTTGCAGCAGCAAAGAACAATAACCATGCTGTATATAAACAATCAAAAATAGAATAAAAATTCTTTTCGCCCTGCTCAGAAGAATATCATTGCACGATCTAAGCCACAATGATCAACAAATAATGAAAGGGTAAGACGCCGCGATTACGCTGTGGTTTCAGGGAGTTGTTTACGTCCTGTCTTATTATCTTCAAAATTTGTAAGTGATTTTTCTTAAATTTACTTTTATATTTTCTGGCAGTCTTCTGATACTGTTAGCTGAATTATTTGGTGTTTCGTTTTAATTTTTGTTTATGTCTTTAATATATTCTCTTCGTTACACCCATACAACCTCGATTCGGTTAGAACAGTGGTAGGCGCCTCTGCAGACGAGAAATTGTTAATAAATCCGCCCCTTTTTATAGGCCATGCGAGGTGTATCTCTGACTCCGTAATGTGACGTGATCCACGGGGGCCACATCCACTAAATAACACAACAGGGGCTCACCTTTTGAGCGGAAGCCCTAAATGAGCACATTCGTCGTCCGTATTGCGTCTTTTACGTTGAATGTGTCCTACTACGCACGCAAGCCGAACTATGAGGAAATTCTGGTACAGACTCTTCAATGAACGTAAAAATGGCTGCGACCAGACTTTCAAAAGTCGCGAGGTCTTTTCTATTTTTGTTTTTGCAAGGAGTGCCTTGTGTGTCCATTTCTTGTGTCCTCGTCTCCAGCCGTCTATTCAATCAGCGAACCACAAGGTTGTCTAAAGGAGTTTTTTTTTACCCTTCCATTCGACTACCTTGAGCTATGGCGGGTCAACCGAAGCGTGTGGCCGTCATCGGGGCCGGACCCGCAGGGGCGATCGCCACCGATGCTCTTGTCAAAGAGCAGGCTTTTGAGACAATCCGGGTCTTCGACCGCCGTCCGGTCGCCGGCGGGACGTGGTGTGTTGGCCTATGTATATGTGCATATATCAATATCCATAAAGGGGCAAATGTGTGAAACTAATAAAAACAAAGGGTCTACACACCGCACTTGCCGCCGGCCGTCCCGTCGCTGCCGAAGCTGCTCGCTAACGAGGCGGACGAGCCCGTTGAGCTCCCACCGCGCTTCCCAGCGGAGACACCCAAGTCCGAGGCCGTCAATGGGCACCAGTCACGCTACGCCGATACGGCCCTGCACACGCATCTGCACAGCAACATTGTGCCGTCGATCATGAGCTACTCGCAGGAGCCCTTCCCGGACACGTTGACGGACCGCCTCCGCGACCAGTACGGCCACCAGGGCCCCTTTCGCCACCACAGCATCATCCGCAAATGGGTCGAGGACATTTTTGTCCGCGGCGGCCACGAGAAGCTGCTGGTGCTCGACACGACCGTGGAGCGGGCCGAGAAGCGCGGCGGCGAGTGGGTGTTGACCCTGCGCCAAGAGCGGGCGGCCTCCAACTACTGGTGGCAGGAGACGTTCGACGCCCTCGTGGTTGCCACGGGCCACTACAACATTCCCTTTTTCCCGGAGATCCAGGGCTTGGTCGCATACAACGACCGCTTCCCCGGCCGTGTCATCCACAGCAAGCACTTTCGCTCAGCAGACAAGTTTGCGGGAAAGGTTTGTTTTATTAGTTCCTGGCTTTACCAGGCCGTCGCGGCTTTTTTTTTCTTTTTCTTTTCTTTTCTTGCCACGTGCTAACTCTGGAACAGAAAGTGGTCGTGGTCGGTGGCTCGGTGTCCGCGCACGAGATTGTCCACGAGATCCTACCGGTCGCACATCACCCGGTGTACGCCTCACTCCGCGGTCCGCCCATTCCGGTGTTTGGCTTGACACCGTTTGAGCATCCACACGTCCAAATTAAAAAGGAGATCATTCAGTTCGACGCACAATCCGGCCACATCACGTTCGCTGACGGCTCTGTCCTCGAAGACGTCGACTACGTCGTCTTTGGCACTTCGTACAACTTTAGCATACCATTCCTGCCGCACGTCCAGGACCGCATCAAACGCTCCAACCGCCGGCTGCCGGGTGTGTACCAGCACACGTTTGACATTGAAGACCCGTCTTTGGCCTTTGTTGGCTTTGTAAGAATTGGACCATATTTCGTCTTTGCGTGGCATTTTTTTTTTCTTTTCAGCCGTTTTCACTAACAGGTTTCAGCTCGGCGGCGGCTTCACATTCCGGGCCTACGAGTACCAGGCGGTGGCCGTCGCACGGCGCCTAGCGGGCCGCGGCAACCCGCTACCGCCGGCCGACGAACAGCGGGCGTGGGAACGCCAGCGGGTCGCAGAGCTAGGTGGTGGCAAGAGTTACTATTCTATCGGGCCTAACTACAAGCAGTACCTCGAGTTTTTACGGCACGTCGCCGGTGAGCCGGCACCCGGCACGACGGGGCGTGTTCTGCAGCCCTTTGACGACCGGTGGCTGGACGAGTGGGCCAAGCTGCCGCTCACCAAGATCAACCGGTGGAAGGAGGTGGCGGAAGCAGCCAGAAAGGAGGAGGCGGAGGCGGTATTGAAGGCGAAGCTGTAAAGCCAAGCAACTAGGATATCTAAAAAATATATTGGCTAAGAATCGCAATTCAAATCCTGCAAATTTCGAGATATTGTCGCAGAAGGGCTTTCACATTGTTTTCATTGTTACTTCAATAATACGTATCAATCATGGAACGTTTATTCCTTCATTGCTAACCCATTGAAAATAAACAGACAGTGTATAAATTGTTCGAGGCGGAAGTGCAACAGGTTTGAGTCTCGCATTGTGAAGATGCCAGGTTACTCTACGCTCATAGTAATAATACCTTTCAAGACTTCCTTAGGGTATTATCGTATCGACAATAACAGATCAATATGTTATACGAAATCCTCATTAAAACTCTCGTTCTCTGGAGGTGCACCTATGCCGTCCCTGTCCTCACCTGCTTCGTGGGTGTTAAGGTACATAACCTTTCCTCGACGTGTTTTCTTCAATTCAGACTAGATTGAAGGTATTAATTGAATACACTGTTTATATTTACTTTCTACCTCACAATATATTGCTATGAAGTACATACTTTGTATTAAAAAAACTCACCGGGTACAACTTACGCCTTCACCATAATGCATTAACTGCACGTTTTACGCTCTACCATTTTTACGAAGCAGTAGACCCATCTGAAATGCATCTCGCCTTCGGCAAATTTTCGTTTCGCTGTTTTAAAAACTAATAATATAAGACTATCATGAAGAAACTCATGAGAGAGAAATGAAAACTTGAGTGTACATGGACTGGGCAGTAGTAAAAAGTGGGGCGCACATGCGGGAGCAGCCGTGAATTTATCGTCTCAAATCCGCGCGCCTCACAGCGCGTTTGCTGAGCGCAGTTCCACCACAACAACGGACAACCACGACCACAACGATGGAGACGCTACCCAACGAGTTGATCTTCATGGTCGGTACGATGCTTGCGCGCAGCGATCTCGCATCATTTAGCCGTATCAACCGCACATACCTGGAGCGGCTCGAGCCGCTTTTATACCGCCTGCACGCCCTCCCCACGGACCCTGCGAGAACGCGGTCGGCCATTCTTTGGACTGCGGGACGCGCTCATACAGACCCTCTGGAGACGCAGAAGGTGGTTCTTACAACGCTCGACAAGGTGGCGCGGTTCTGCCACCTAACCCCCGGCATCCTCGACGGCTGCTTCACAAAGCGTCACATCGCTGCCTCGCTCGGCTCGGGAGACTGGCGCCAGCTGTATGCCATTGAGCGCTGGGCCCGCCTACGGTTGCCGCACACACTCTATCTGACGCCTCTACACGTTGCCGCCTGGAATGGCGTGGACGATGTTGTGTTGTGGTTGCTCGAGCATGGCGCCGACGTCGACGTGCCCATACGCCAGACGAGCATCACGGCCCTCTGCCTGGCAGTTCTGAGAAACCGCATCTCGACGGCGCTGCTGCTTCTGGCACACAATGCCGATCCAGCCGCGCCACACATCGTCAACGGCCTCCACGCGCACGACACCCGTAGCGCGCTGACCGTCGTCCACCTGGCGTGCGCGCGCGGCTTGGCCGAGCTGGCCGACCAATGTCTCGCCACCAAACGCATCCACGCAGACCCAACGGATCTGCTCGAATACTACCAGAGCGACGGTGGGTCGGATACTCCGGCTGTCGTAGCAATGCTTCTTCGCCACGGAGCGGACGCGTCGGACGACATCTTTGCCGCGTTCCTGCACTCGTCGAAATGGCTGTCGGCATGGGAACTGCTCGCGTCGCCAACATTCTATGGTCACATGACGGCGGAACGTGCGGGCCGTATCCTCTCGGAGGTGATTCGCGTTGGCGGCCGCCCCCCGGGCACGAACATCGAGACAGCGGAGCGGATGGTGCGGCGCCTCCTGGACCGGGGCGCCGACCCCAACCTGGGAAGCCTACTATGGCGGTGCTCGCCTGCTTTAAGCTACGCAAGCGTGTTGAAGCTGCTACCCCCGTTCCTTGAGGCGGGCATGGTCGTGCAGCGGCCGCCACCCAAAGGTACCAAAGGGAAGAAGGGCACCGCAACAAGACGCGCACGGCGGCCGCCGCACGGTGCTGCGCAGCCATCTTCGTCGTTATCGTCTCCGTGTGGCGACACACTCGACTTGCTCGCCGAGACCAGCCCGTACGAAAAGGACCAAGACGACGAGGCCGCGGCGGCCCAGCTCGCTGTCGTCCGCTTGCTGCTGCAGCACGGCGCCGCCATCGGCGGGCCCACGCGCGGCGACGCGCTGGACGCCTATCCGGGGGACACGGTCGCTGCACGCCATGGACGTGCCGGCTGGGCATGGAAGTTGTGCCACGTCTTGCTGGTGCATTGCCGTGCCACGCCACCCGACCAACGGGGCGAGGACATGGACGCGTTTTTGAATCGCTTCGCAGAGGTCGAAGCAAGAAGTCGAAGATGCACTGCGCTGCTTGACGGATTATGAAGCAGTTGGACACGCGCCGGAGAAACACGGACTGCAGTAGCCATGTGAGTCTACCTGTGCAACACAGGCGACATACCTGGGGGCCTTCTTTGTTCGTGGGCACATCCATCCGGGTTCACAGCGGCTGCCAGAGCTGAAAAAACGTCACCGCACACTTTCTTAGCCGTTTACGTCAAGAAACAGTGGACGATCTGTTGTCATCAACCCCAAACTCCATGGCCACCGACTTATGCGGGTACAGCTGCTAGGGAATAGCATTAGCCGAAAGATCAAGAGTCGGTTCTACTTTGAATCAAATTAGTTGGACTGATTCATAGCACATGAAGAGTGTCTGCGGGTCTGTTAAGACTGTTGGCAGAGTACAGTGGCCACGGGTGCTTCCAGCGCACCGGGCGGTCTCGTCCCGCAACGCCTGCTTCTCGATCTCGTCGATCCTCCATCTTCTCAAGAGACACCGGGTTCTGGGCGACCAGGGCCTTTTTCTGGAGTAGTCCCAGCAGCAGGGCGCTTCGGGCAATTTTTTGGCGCGGTGGAAGGCCGTTACATCAGCTAGCAGCTGCTCGCGCGTCAGGTTCTGGGGTGGATTTGGGACCAATTTCTACGCCTCCTGGCTTAGATGCCTAACGGTAGGTATTTCCGTCTTCTCGCCCTCGGTTCTTTACTAACGACGGTCGTGAGTTAGACCTTGGATAGTCGGTGAAATTATAGAAACGATCGGAAGTTGACAGTACGGGAAAGTCTGCCTGCAGCCTGACGAAAGAAATGAGGACCCAGAATAATTAATCTAAAAAATGCGAGCTGGCTACCGAGCTGCTTTATACAACGCAGTAATACTCCATATACCACGCTTCAGCTGCCCCTCCACACGAGCGGTCTGGGAACATGGAGTGCCCCGTATTGCTTCGTATTCACACCTACTCACTCCGAACGGAGATAGTGGAAAAATCTATGTGGTGTTTTTGGGTCCTCTGGTCTACAACATGCTTCTAGAAAGCCGTGATACGGCCAGTGCCGCCCACAGTCGATAATTCTCTTTTTTCGTTGCTGCTGAAAGTGTCTACTCAGCCTCGTCCTAGCCCTCACAGCGCAGTATTCCCTACAATATACCATTCAGGAAAGCCGGAACGGGGACGTCCTTAGCAGTCAAATACGCCATTTGAGGATGCGAAGAGGAGAGGGTACAGACTCGGAGCCCTTGAGGTAGTCATTCCGGCTTACACAGTTTGCAAAACTGTACCACCACACGTTTCCCGTTAGCCTGACCAACCCACATCACTATTTTTCCGTCTGGGTAATTCCCCTGCTGATCGGGGCCAGATACTTTCTGAGCACGGTCAAACAGTACTGAGAAAGGTAAAAAGGCGGGTTTTAATGCCAGGTGGAGGACAGTGACTCATATATACCGCATGCGTCCCGTTCCTTTCCCTTGACGGTCGCCCATCTCCATCCAAGAACGTCCTTTTTGGACAGACAAGCAACACTACGCAACACAGCAGACCCAAAATGAGCGCACAAAGCGACGCAGGGCCGGCAAGTCCCGTTGCCGTTTCTGCCGTAAACCTGATTTCCTGGGACTTTGAGTCGCCGCAACACGTGGAGCGGCTGGTCGAGCAGCGCGTTCGTTGCGGCTACAACGCGGACAAGGTGGCCGGGGCGTGGCGCGATGCGCAGCGGGCCGGGTCGAGCTGCCTCTATTGGATTGTACGTACGTGGGCGGGGCTTGCGCACGGAAACGGAGTGCGATCGTACGCTGACCCTGGGCCGCCACCGGCTTCCCTTCTAGACCTTGCAAGGCGACGACGAGCCCCAGAGACTGCTACTCGAAGAGTACTTCGCGGCTTATCCGCAGGTATGTATGCGTTCCTCACGGCGGCCGGACCGCACGTGTTAATCGAACCACCCCACAGGAAGCCAAACCTTTGACCGACACGAGCGCTGCCGTCCGCGGCGCGGCGCGGCACCCAAGCCATGCACCCTTTTACCCCATCGGCCACATTGGGCTGGACGCGACCCGCCCCGCCGCGGCGGGCTTCGGCCTCAACCTGCCGGCGACCGGTAACTTCTGGCTCACCAACTTCTTCATTTCGCCGGCGCTGCAGGGCCGCGGCCTGGGCCGCGCCACCATGGACCGCATCGAGGCCATGGCCGTCGAGCCGCCGCTCACCGCCCGGACCCTGGCGCTCGACACGATGCTGGGCGACGACCAGCAGCAGGACGAGATCTCACTCGCATATTTTGGCCGCCTGCCCACTGTAAGACACTCTGTACCCCCTTCTTCTCGGATCGTTGACACGGCGGCTAACTCGTGCCTAGGTGATCAACCAGCGCTGGTACGAGCGGCGCGGCTACGTGGTGATTAAAACGGTGCCGAACGTCTACAACTTGGCGGACAAGACCGGGAAGGTTTGGGCTTGTCATATTGTATTCATGAAGCTGGACCTTGAAGCCCGATGCCAGCGGCGGCTAGGAACGGGCGGTCCAGTGCGTAGAGGATAAGACGGCCTTCTCCTGGTAGAGATACATAGCGGCTGTACCACGAGTGCAACTGTTTTCTGCTCAGGGTGTGCTGAGTGCAGCCTTTATCCTGTTTCTTCCCTCGCACGTCCCGTGCCTATCCCACCTTTGCCCTCGTGGGCGTCGGGTTTTCCTGTTGAGTACGTTAGCACTGTGAAGGAAAATGCTAACACATACTTCTTTATTTCGATCTTGTTATTCCATTTTTCTCTCCGTTGTTTAAAATATACCAGCAGCTGGTCCGTATGTCATCGGACACGGTGACGCGTACCTGGCCTTCACTACAATCGTCAATGAGAGGGCCGACCGGCACGTCAAGCAGAGACTCCCGTACGACGACGAGGCGGACATCGTCCAGGCCGCCCATCGAGTGGCGGTATACGGGTCTCGTCATCCAACTCCAGACCCAGGGCCCAAGTAGCTGAAAGTGTCCATATTGTACACATCGCTCGGGTAGTGCTCCGGCATCTTTCAATTCCCAGCGGATGACCATGTCGTTGCAACGAAACCACGCTCGTTGAAGAACGAGCTGAAACTCCAATGGCAACGTCCGGAGTCCGCCATCACGCGGAAGCTGTGAGAGCATTTTCAATCACTGATTCAATAGCGACAAGATACTCCTAGAATAACGCGGCTTGAATCATGATGAGCTGGATTCTGTGGCCGACGTTGTTACAATCTTTATTTTGCGGGATCGCCGCGCCACCGCCGGCTCACCAGGGAGTCGATCATTGCATCCGGCCTGCTGGCTCTGATGCAAATTTCTCGTCACCCTGGTACTATGATCCGTCCCTACGTAAGCTTCGTAGCCATTGGACTCCGAAGACGGTACTTCGGATGGGTTTGCGGTTCTTTCACTAGCTGTACCTCGACATTTGTGATGTTGCACAACCACGAGATTAAATTCTAGACTGGGCACGCGTTGCTTCAAAATCACAGCTTTGTTTTTTGGCCCGGTTCATCCCATTCCTGCGTGACGGGCCTTATAGGGGTTTTCTGTCCTGAGTTCCGCCTCAGTGGCTCACAGAAGTGGTGACTCCTAGTATCCTGAACCACTGACGATAGACAGCGATGGCTCCCAAATTCGCGATATCAAGTCAAAATGAGGCCAGGGTATTGGCTGCCTGAATTATGCAGAAGACTGTGCCCTCCCGCCGATATAAGTATCGGCTTTACCACCGCACCGACAGACCATTTCTTGCGTGCTTGTTTTTTGCGCCATCTGATGTGCGAATCACGTACGCGAGTGAGTCCGCCTGTCGCCCACAGTTGTCTCGCATTATATAACGCCCCTGAACAAGTACACCATGCTTTTACAGCGTCATTTCTGTGATTTCTTGGTAAAGGACGCGACAGTTCTCTGCTCCAAACTCTAGTCTCACAGAATACTTCTGTCTCCCCAGCATTATGGGTAGCGTCATTGAGACCGTGCCCGGCACCGACGTCAATGATGCCGTGAACCGGGTCACTTTCGTTTCGACAGAGGCCGGTATCGAGGCTCCAGCCAGCGACGATCCGCCCAACCATCCCGCGTTGGCAGCACGCATTGCTGCTCGGTACACCCCTAAGCAAGAGACATGGCGGGAGGACCGCCCGGTCAAGGTGAGCTGGCTGGCTCTCGGTCCGTTGCATACAAACGAAAAAAGAAAAACATACTCACGTCCAGGCAGATCATTGTCGTTGGTGCCGGCATCGGTGGCACGTCAACCGCTGTGCTGCTGTCGCAGAAAGTGCCCAACGCGACTATCACGGTCTATGACCGGCTGGACAAAATTGTGTGTTTATTTCCTGCAGCTCTCTCAGCCAACCTCGTCCCTTTCTAACACATACAGGGTGGCACATGGGCGGCAAATGTGTAAGTACGAGGAGCTTTGAACGACCCATGGCCCCTGCTGACGCGAGTTGCCAGCTACCCTGGCGTGCGCTGTGACGTCCCCTCGCATGTGTACCAGCTCAGCTTCGCGCCCAACTTGGACTGGACCGAGTACTACCCCAAAGGCGCCGAGATCCAGCAATACTACGAACGCTTGGTGGCCCAGTTCGGCTTGACCGACCGCTTCCGCCTGCGCCACCGCGTGTTGCGCGCCTCCTGGCTGCCAGAGGCGGCGCAGTGGGCCGTCGAGGTGCAGAATCTCGACACGAATGGTGGCGATGGTGGCGGCGGTGAGGTCTTTGTCGACACGGCCGATTTTTTTGTCTGTGCGCAGGGCCGCATCAGCGAGCCCAAGTGGCCCGACATCCCGGGTCTGACCGACGTCTTCCAGGGCCGCGTCGTGCACTCGGCCCAGTGGCCCCGTGATCTCGACTACGCCGGCAAGCGCGTCGCGGTCATCGGCGCCGGCGCCAGCGGCCAGCAGGTCGTGTCGAACCTGGTGCGCCCAGCGGGCCACGTCGACCACTATGTGCGCACCAAGACCTGGATCGCAAGCTCGTTGGTCGGTGACTTTGACGAGGCCACGGCCGATGCGCCGGGTGGCCACATCTACACCGACGAGGAGAAGCGGGCTTTCCACGAGACACCCGGCGCGTACGTGGCGTACCGGCGCGGCCTCGAGCTGCGCATGCAGCGCAGCCGCCTCAAGGGCAGCAACATCATCGGGCACCCGGCCAACGAAGCATTGCGTGACAAGATTCTCCACCGCATGTTGGAGCGCCTCGACGGCGACGAGGCGTGGCTGGCGCGCCTCACACCCGACTACGTCGTCGGCTGCAAGCGGCCCACGCCGGCGCCGGGCTACCTCGAGGCGCTCAAGACGCCTGCGCTGTCCTACATCACCGCGGGCATCGCGCGCGCCGATGCCACGGGCCTTGTCACCGTGGACGGCACGCACCGCCCCGCGGACGTGATCGTGGCGGCCACGGGGTTCGAAAACGGCTACACACCGCGCTTTCCCTTGATCGGTGTCGACGGCGTCGACCTGCGCGCCACGTGGGGGCCGGGCAGCCCCGTTGGGTACCCGGAGTCGTACCTGGGCGTCATGGCCCCCGGCTACCCCAACTACTTCACGGTGCTGCAGGCCCAGGCCAACGCGCTGGGCGGCTCGGTGCCCCTGCAGGTGGAGATCACGGCCACGTACATTGCGAAGGTGATCCGAAAGATCCAGTCCCAGAGCTACCGCGCGCTGGATCCGCGGCAAGAGGCGGCCGACGAGTTCAACAACCTGATCGATCCCTACTTTGCGGGCAAGACGTTTCAGGGCGCGTGCCGCAGCTGGAGCAAGATTGGGTTCGGCGCGGGCCGCGTCGTGCTGGCCTGGCCGGGCAGCTTCCAGCACCGCGTGCGCGCGCTGCGCGACCCGCGCTGGGAGGATTTCCATTTCGTGCGCCGGGCGGGCGCTGAGACGAACCGTTTCGAGTATTTCGGCAACGGGCTGACCGACATTGACCAAGACGAGGACGACGTGCGCCTGACCAACTACCTGCGGGAATACGGCGAGCTGGACCCTAAAAGGCACCATGAATGGAGCGAGTAGAACGTTTTCATAATGGAACGTCGTTTAGATTCGTAAAAAGTTCTACAACGCTTCAAAAAAAATAAAACTCAGTCGGCTCTGCTACCAGAGGTTAGTTCCAGTAAGAAAAACATTTGATACTGCCTGTTTTTCTGATACTAAAGGTGGTACATTTGTGAACGCAAACAAAACGTCTGCCGACACGTCGCCACCAAAAGAGTCGCTGCCCAAAACAAACGTGCGTGGCGTTCACCTTGCTGGTGCAGTCCCGGTCGTCTCCGTAGACCTTGGCCTTACAGGACGTGTTGGAGATGCTGTCCACCCAGCAGGACATGTTGTCGTCGTCCTGGTAGCCGGTGCCGGGGCAGCTCAGTAAAATGTTGTCCTCTCACCCTGGCGACTTTCCCTTCGTCACCAACCAGCGCCCGACAACCGAGCACCGTGGAATATTGTGACATGATGCGGAGCACTTCATGGAAGAACAAACCTAGAAAATACCCAAGAAGACGCAGTTTGAAAGTGTGAAGATGTATTTGCACGACAACCCTCCCACCCCATTTTAGTGCAGGCAGGGTCACGTCTAAGATCTGGACGGCGTAACTCAAGTTCAAGGAGATACAAAATGGAATAGGAGCAGAGACTTTAGAACGTGGAAGTCTCAAACTAGTGCTGGAAGCAACAGACGGTAACAGACGGTAAAATCCATTTATTCATACACCAACACCATTGATGGACCTTTCCATGTCTTCGCCTGTATCATTTTTCCAATTAAGGAATCACCTCCTTACCCTTGAGAACATCGTACGTCGCAACGAGCTCTCTATCGAAATCATAGGTGGCCTTTCCATCGAACCGGTGGCTGTCTATCTTTTTCTGCGTATATTTCATAGAGGCGTCACGGACCGTGGTCCAGTCAAGAATGGCGGTCCCCATGGCTTTACCGTTCTGTTCGACCATTTCCAGGGCCTCGCGGACCCAGGCCACACAGTTCCAGCCTTCCACTTGTCCAGCACGGATGGGAACGTTGCGGAGAATTTCCTCGAGGATGGCGATGTTCTTAACTTTGCCAATTTGCGTACGGGTGAGCAGGCGCAGCGTCTGTGCGGTGCCCGTTTCCTCCTCGTTGAACTCCCACACGACGGGATTTGCCATGATATTTTCCTTGGCGTGAAAGCGCCGGCCACGCGTGGTGGGATCCTCCTGCTTGGGTCCTATAAGAAGGGCCCAATGAAATCTAAAATAGTTAGCCGATGAGCATATTGCGAGTGGGCATGGTAGACACGTATTCGTGGGCAACGGTGAAGTGATTGTAATTTCAGGAGGAAAATATACTTGTCTTCTCCGCCTGGCATCTTTATTGAACCACCACGCATGTAATGTCCAATGTAGAGACGGTCCTTGTTGCTGGAGAACTTGCTGGAGAACATGCTGTTGGCTATGATGTGTATCGTGAAGGCGTCTTAGCAGGGCGTAAGTGCTTTCGTGATGTTGTTGGATGTTCCTATTTGTCTTGAAACTCGATTTGGACAAAGACGTGCTTCATGTGCTTTAAATCCATCATGAAAATTCGTGAAAAAAAAGGAAGGCCATCCTATCCTACTTTTCATGTCATTCAGATCGCTTAGCCGCCACACGTTTGGCCTGGAACCTGCGACCACCCTTTTCTGCTAAGCACCGACCCCTGGCGCCTATTTGTCTGTTAGAATATGCAGGAAAAGCATATCAAATGGGTGACGTATTATAAATGGCTGTCCTCCAAAGCCATTTGCAGTATGCCCAGACATATGGATCGCTGGACAGAACTTCATTTAAGGCCTGAGATGGGGCCTATTTTTATGTGAACGTTAGTGCCCCACGAGCCTATTCAGGGAGCTTTCAGCGCCGATGAAGGGGGATGAAGGGGCCAGCCCTGAAAGTAGTTGTTTGATTGGCGTACCCAGGTGATGAATGTGGCTTTTCGGGCGGCTTATTCAGGCGGTAGGTGCTGGCACGGAACGTGCGCGGTCCCCTGTCCGCCTAATACGAAGTATAAAAGGCGGCGGCTACCGGCAGAATTTCATCGCTGTTCCTAAGGTCAATCCATCCAACGAATGTACTCCCGTTTGTGGGGCCTCGCAAGATATCCCCTGCCAACCTATCGTACAGCGTGCGCGCCGTCTGATACTTTATACGACTCACTCATCATCGAGACAAACGCATCGACGCTCACCATATGAAACACATGGGCACCACTACACATGGGATATGGATGCAGCACCGATCAACGACCGCTTCTGGATGCGGTTGGTGACGCTCCTTCTGTTCCAGATCTGCAGACGACCGTGGTATCGGCGATGGCAAAAGGGGCGCAACATGGGGGTGTTCCACATCTCGTCCAAGCTGTGCCTACGCTGCTGTGAACGCACAATGCTGAATGAAGGCCGCGCAATGCAGATCGTCAAGCAGAATACCTCGATACCCGTGCCAAAGGTGTACTGCAGCTTCAAACACCGAGGGCGCGTTTACATTCTCATGGAGAGGTTGCCCGGCAGGTCACTTTCTGATGACTGGGTTTTCCGCTCCGACGAATCCAAGGCCAAGATTTTGGCACAGCTGCGGCTTATGATCAGAGAGTTGCGCCAGGTGCCGAGGCCACCACCACAAGACGGTGTGGACAACGCCCATGTCGTTAGCGGAATAGACGGCGGCCAGTTCTACGACGGCAACCTCCCTAAGAAACGCTTTTGGGGACCGTTTACGACTATCAAGGACTTTCACCGGGAGTTGAGGGGCGGCTTAATACACGTACCAGACGAGTACACCGAGGAGCGGTTCACCGAGTTACGGAAGCTGGTGGCACTGCACGAGAGCAACGTGGCCAGTTGTCCACCTGTCCTGACACACGGCGACTTGAGTGCTAACAACATTCTGGCCGACGGCGACACGGTCACGGGCATCATTGACTGGGAGACAGCAGCGTGGATGCCGGCTTACTGGGAGTACACTAACGCCTGGCATGTCAACCCCTACAACCCCTACTGGCAGGAGGAAGTGGGCAAGTTTTTAGACGAGTGGCCACAAGAGCTCGAGATGGAGAAACTACGGCGAAAATTCTTTGACCAATATTGAGCTTTTATCAACGTATTTGATCATGCCATTTGACGATCAGCAAGTGACTCCCATTGGTGTGTCCCGTGGTCGATTCATGTTTTATGAATTCATTCCGTGCAGAGGAATCCATCTCGAGATACGGGAATCAGGAGATGCCATACGGTCTCCCTCCCCCGGAATTCAAGGTTTGTCGTCGAATGACTGGGTTTGCAATTCTGGCGCTCACCGTTCTTCCCGTGTTCTGTACAGCAAGACTCGTTTTGAACAGGCGAGAAGAAACGCAGGCAGGGCTGAAAGCCTACCTTTATCAAACATACCAAGACAAGCACAGAGCCATACATCGAAGTAAAGTGCGTCCTCAAACTAGAAAAGGTCATGCTTATTTGTTGTACATTGTCATCATAACATACGGTCCAGCTTAGTCTACAACTATGGGGTTTGATGCGTCCCCATCAAAGGAAGGCGAACGTGGTTCCGTCTTGAGCCGCTTTGTCCCCTTCACCGATGCTTCCAGTTTCCCGTCACAATGTCGGCGCTTCACGTCGGTATTCGACGGAGGCAACAGAGAGGCAGGCACTCGCACTGCGTTCGGCTCCATATAATTCTTCAGGGCTGTGAGAACACGCGGAGAAATGGTCGTCCGGAAGGCCTTATTGGCGATGACGCCGTAGAAAGCATTTGCAGGCAAGCCAAGCTGGACCGCCATGAGAATCAACTTGCCCACAAACTCGGCTGTCGCTCGTTTTTCCTCGGCCCGGGCAAACCTTGGCGGAAACTTGCTCCACGTCTGGATATGTTGCAGAACGTCTTCAAGCTGTGCTCTGTTGTCGTCCGGCGACGCCTCCAAAAAGACGTCAATTGTTTCAAAGACGGCTCGGATATTGGGTTGTGTGGGCGCGCTCTCGCCGAAATTGCGTTCGAGGAACTGCCAGACTGCGCAGACATTCTCGGCTCTGCGGCGCTCTATGATCCGCCGCCGACTTGCTCCGTGCCTTAAAAATGCAGCCACAATGTAGCGTCCGATTGAGGTCGTCACAAGGCGTGGTTCGCCATAGGGAGCCACGTCAAAAAGTTCTTCCCATGGAGTCGTGAGTTCTTTCCGTCGAATCGTGACGGCATCGTTATCGTCTGGCCGTCGATATATCTCATTTGGGTCGCAGCCATTCTCCAGCAACTGGCGCACAACGTCGACGCGGGCTTCTGTCCACCGCGTGTCGCTCCTCAAAATCGTGCCGAGGAGGGACACACCAGGAGCATCAAAGTAGTGCGGGTCTGTCTTCAGCTTGTCTAGGACGTAACCGTCGACGCCGGCACACAGATACGTGTGGTGCAGACCAGGGAGACCAGGGGATTCCGCGTTGCTCGACCCCGTGCTCCTGAGCTGAACCAGTCGTGTCTTTGACCTGGACCCGCGCGGTGTGTCACGCAGTGAGGTCCCGGTGGTAGCCACAGACTTGCGGATGATGCCGTCAATGGCATCCTGCAAGAAAGAGGCTTTGTCAGCCGATGCTTGCTCCTGCTGCACGTCTGCGGCCACATCCAGCAGCTGCATCGTTGCGTCTTCGTCTTCTTCCATGGCAGGACCGGCACACTTGAGACATTGCTCCCACAGCGTCTCCATGTATTCGGCACTCGCGTCCCCCGTGCTCATGGCGACCGTCCGTGCCACGCATCGAAAAAGATACACCTGGGCCCGGAGCGTGGACAGGTTGGGCTGGAAGCCCGGCCGAACCTTGCTCGCCAGGTAGTCCTGCATCGTGCCGGTCTGCAAGAAGTCGTGGACGGTCCGGTGGATGAAGCCGACGCCGTACTTATCGATGTCGAGAAGACCGCCACACCGCGCGTTGATCCGCCGCCTGCACGGCAGGTAGAATTCTGGATGCAGGTTGACCCGCCACGCGTCAAAATCTGGCGGCCACGTCAGCGCGTAGTTGGTGTCCTGCAGCTCGGCCTCGGCGACGTAGTACACAGCGAGCTCCAGCTGGCCTGTGGTGTTCAGGGCAATCTGCAGCGTCTGTGCCATGTAGCTGTGGTGTGCAGCGTCGACGCAGTCCAGCATGTGTTTGAAGTAGGGCTCGAGCGCGGTGGGCACGGCCTTTAGGCGCTTTTGTAGGTCATGGAAGGTGTCTCCGTCGATGACGCCCTCACGCAGAGACTTGGTCACCAGAAACACCCACAAGAAGACGCCCTGAGCGTGTTCCGTAATGTAGCGGGCGAGACTCTCGGTCTGCGCATCGTCGATGCCCATGTGTTTCCACCGAGCGTTGTTTTGCAGGCGGTTTTCGGCGAAAAGCTTGATGTCTTTGTACGTGAGCTCGTGGACGCGAAGGAACGCCGCTTTGCTGCCGTTGCCGTTGCCGCTGCCGCTGCCAAAGGCATCCTCAAAAACGTTCCATGGCCGGCTCGACACGCAACACTTGAGGTTGTCCGATGTGGTAAGGCTCTTCAGCATCTGGCATAATTTAAAATGGTCTGTATCAGGGTCCGTAACATATTCGTCGAGACCATCGATGAAAAAGCAACACCGGACCGGCAGGGCAGGGTGGTGTGCGATCTGCAGCAGCCCCTCCAGCAGCTCGGCAACCGTCCACACGTTGTCCTCGAGCGAGCCGACGCGCGTCGAGCCCATCGTCCACGACGACGTTAAGGTCCACATCTGCAGACGGCGTGGGAACACCTCGTGCGCCAGCTCGGGGCAGTGACGCAAGACGTCAAAGACTAGCTCCTGCAGGAGACCCTTGAAGGTCTTCTGCATCCGCGTCCCGGCACTCCAAAAGTAGTGTGAGGCAATGATCACCTTTTTCGATCCCGACCATTTTTGGAGTGCGGTCTGCGTCTTGGCATGGTTGGCCACAAATTTCATAAGCGTCGACTTGCCTGCGCCGGCTTTTCCGCTGATCCAGAAGATGCCTCGGCCGGACTCGAGCCAGGCCTTGAAATTGATTGGTGTCTCTGTGGTCTTCGCAGCAGAATCCAGCACGGCATATGGTGGGTGGCGTTGCTGCCGGTCGGCAAAGATCCATTCAAAGGTAGCTTTGTGTGCTTCGGGTATGGCTTCGTATCGATAGGTCCGCGATCCGAAATCGAGACTCCTGAGCAGGGCTTGCTCCTTTGCTACCGCCGTCAGATCTTTTTCGGCGAGACTGAGCCCATCCAATAGCTCGCTCAGGCCTTTCATGTCCGGGAGACGAAGACATGGCCCGTTGTCGTACGGCTCATGTGTTGACATGGCCTTCTTCTTGGTCTCTGCTGCGCGGCGGCGAGACGCATTTGAAGTTGATTGGCTTGTGTACGGGTGGGCCATGTTTTTGCTCGACAGCGTTTGGGTTGTGTGTAATAGAACGTCGAGCTGGCTTGAGATCGTTCTAAACCGGCTTGATTGTTCCGCTGCCAGAGAATTGTTCTGGCTTTCCAGGGTTCTAAGGACCCGGGTCATGTATGCCTGTCGTTCGCTGTTTTCCACAGATGTTAGCCAATTTATGAAAAGAAGGACAGAGGAAGGACAGAGGAAAAAGGAAAGGAGGGAGGAACATAAAACCAACTTAAGGAGCGGGAAAAAATGAAGAGCCAGGAGCGCTTGGAACCGCTTGAGTCGTTCTTCTAGGCCGGCAATTTTCTTGGTGCCGAACGCGGTTTTCAGCGCCGCACCCAGTGATCGGAGGCGGCGGTTGGATGCCGTTGGATCCACGCGCAAGCCATTCACAACGTCCAGGAGCTGGCCGCACACCACCCGGCATTCGGCCGCGATCTGCTCGATCGCGGCGACGTGCGGTTGGATTGCCTTGGCATGTGCACCTGCGGTCGAATGTCCGTCAGCTGGCGTGCTGGGCTTACTGTCCGCAGCCAGCTTGAGTTCCGAGGTGAAGGTTTGGAGCCTCGTGTACACTGTGTCGAGTTCATGGTTGTGCGTCGTCGCTCCCCGGGCTGAGCCCACGATCTCGGCCGAGGCGCTGTACAATTTCAGCGCAAAGTCCACAAACTGCACGATGTTGCTGGCAAGACCTAGAGCCGTCAACGGGTCCATTTTCTCGGTTCCTGGTCGAGCTGAGCAGAGAGAAAAGGAGGTCGAGAAAAAGGAAACAATCGAAACGAAACAACGGGAAGCGCGAGGACACGGCGGGTCAAGGCAGGTGGTTCAGGGGCCAAATCGGGAGAGAGAGAGACCTCACCAGCTGCGTCGTTTCCTTTGTGAAGTGTTGAAAACGAAGAGATGTCATGTGCACGAAGAAACTACGGCGACAGCCACCGTTTTTACCGCGGGGGACAGGTTTGTTTCTTAAATACACCCCAAGTCCAAGTCACAGGGAGTCCAAGCGCGAGGCTGGTTTGGCGAGGCTGTGTCAAACCATGTGTCGTAAAATCGGAGTATGATACCACGGGCAGGTCGCCTGGCTTGGCCTGGTCCGGCATAGAGTCCCGCCATGCTGCGTAGAGCAGAGCCGCTGTATGGAGTTGTTTCCCCTGCATTGTTATTTCTGCCTACGATAGTGCCTATGGCAGTGCCTAACGAATATGCTTCCTCTTGACGAAAAAAGGGGGTAGGGAGGAGACACGGACTGTTTCAAAAGATGCAAAGCACTCCGACCAATGGTGACTGCTTTAAAAATTAAAGAGGGAATTCGTTGTCATGGTACTGTACGTCGTAGTTACTGCAGTATCAGGACATGGTTGCCTATCGAGTAAACAGTGTGGCCAAAAGTAGTGAGGATGAATTGTATTGTCTGTCGTAGAATTCTGCTTAGATCCATATATAAAACCTTATCTTGAGTTTTGGTATGACGTGCGACCCCACTCCTTCTGACAGGTAGGCTCGAGAGCATCCACAAAAGCCCCTGAACGTGAGGTCGGAAAAGCGTCACGTTCAGACAACAACCTTACAGAATAGAATACATGCTTTTCGTTATCCGAATTCTACCCCAGAAGAGCTCGTAAGTCGATATTTCTGGTTTGTGAGTAATTTTAAGGAAGTACGGTTGGAAGTCGCGCCCCAACTCCCTCCGACATTGCCTGTTGACACAGCCTCGGAGCGGTTGATCTTCGCTGCCTACCCATACCAGGACAATGGGCTACCTCCGTACAGGGGGCATTTTTACGTCACATCCCAGCACCCCTCTTGCGCCTCGATACAACTGTGAGTTAATTCAAGGCGCATACAGGCCACAATGTTCCCCCAGGCCGAAAGCAAAGGCAGACAATGCTACAGGCTCAGAAAAAAACAAGGTAAGAGGAAACCAGAGGATGGGTTCGAAGTATTACGAAGTATTGGCAGCAACAACAAAGGACTACTTTGGAAGAGAGATAAACCACCCGAGCACACACAACGGTCGGTGGGCGCGCAGCCCGTCGCCTCCGCCATGGGTCGGCTGCAGCTGCGGGAACGGCTGCGCTTGGGCCGCTTTGTCGACGAGAGCGCCGACAGTGTCGAGTCTGCCGGGCTCTGACTGGAGAATAGGATGCGGCCGCGGCTTGAAGCGATGATGAAAAATACAGAGGTGGGGAGGAGGAAAAGAGAAAAAAATGGAGATTGTTCGCCGGGTGGATTGTTGCCATGTTGACGATGCTCTTTTCATTTTGATTACGGAGGATAGATGATAAAAAGTCGGTGCTGATTCTTTCTCTGCAACGCCAGATGTGATCCCCTTGCGATTATGTCCATATTTTGTTTCGATTCCTCTGTGTGCTTGGTGATTTGTCGGTGTTGGAAGCGAACCAGCGAAGGCGAGTGAGCCAGAGAGCCAGAGTTCGACGTAATTACAGGTACAACTTACAGGGCTGAATGCTTCGGGGTCTAGACCCAGGGTAACAGTGGGCTAATAAGTCTTAAGAAGTGCTAGCAAAAGTTTATTTAGAGGCTGGGGAAGAATAAGCTGGAGAATAACACCGCGGGTACATCCGACATATGCAGCCTTGCGCCTCGACCGTCTACGCATTTGCTAGTGCAAATCCCGCGAAAATCTGGGTGGGCATTGGCTGTATCATCACTCAGTTTTAAATTGATGAGATAAGGAAAAAAAACAAGAAAAAGGTAGAAAGAAAAAACGACGATGGAAAAAATTACTGTAGCCACTATTTATAAGCTCAATCTCAATGACTTGACCACAGAGACGATGACAAAACCAAGAAAATAGAAAGACGCGAAGCTCGACAATATACGATATAAGTGATGCTTAGAATGGTTGTGCTTTATCTTAATCGATCGTCAGCTGGCCCTCCATCACATCACGGTAGCTCAGCACACGACACCACAATAAACGAACGTAACCTGGGGCGCCGACATGGAGCTAAACGAAGCCAGTACATCGTCCGGTAGATTGTTCGCCGAGACAGCCGCGGCGGCCACGTCGACAGCCACCAGCAACCTCCTGCCTCTACCGCGGCCGCAACGCGGTAAATATTATCGGCCTGGTCCTCTATCTCCTCTCGATCTCGTCTTCTTCGTATGCATCACGCTCGTTATCGCCGTCCGCTTCGCGACACACCGCCACACCTGCCGGCGCGCATTGACATTGCCACGGTCCAGTTTGTTACGGCCTTCCACGACAGCGGCCTGCTGTGATTTCCGGCCGTCTTGACCATTGTTCTGGTGCCGGCCTGGCTGTAAATTTTCCTGCGCTGCATCCACGCCGTCGTACTCCGCGAGATTCTTTGGCCCAGCCCGATCAGGATTCGTAGGGGGAGAGGAGGAGGAGGTGGTGTTGAACGGGTTGAATAGGATATGGTCCTCGTGTATAGAATCCTAATCATTTCCTCCTCTTTATACCTCTTCACGAATTCTCTCTCGGCTGCTTAGTGCCATTTATGCCTTGGAAATACGTGTAGCCGGCGCCCGCGTCTTCGTTCATATGCGGTTTGCGCCACCACGTCCAGCGCCTGCAGGTTCTCCGCCCCAAGCCTTGCCTTCTCAACTCGAACATGCGCCGCTCCTCGGTCTTGCATTAGAATCAGCGCTGGAGGCTCGTCGTCCGTCCGGTTGCCGAAATAAAAAAAAAAAGAAAAAGAAATGGCAACGGAGAAGATACATAAATCAAATCATTGTCGATCAAGGTGTAGACGGGCAACAAAGCAGAGACGGCCATAGGAAGCATCATATCCTGCGTGCAAATTATTTATCCGTATTTGAATAGTTAACGGTTGTTTTGATTAAAAGGGGGTCGACGTTCGACATAGCGGAGTAGCGTCCTAAATACCATTTGTACGCGTCCAACACGACCAGCCTAGAGGGCAGACGTTCTACAAACTCCACAGACCAATGCCGGACTGGCGTGTCGAGCCATCGGAGCAGAACCGTATTTACGGAAGCAGACAAAATAGGGAGTACACCGGGTGTCATGATCCCGGGTCGCGGGACACAAAAAAAACCGGGCTAGTTTGCGGCTGCCGGCCGGAAAAGTTACAAAAATTCCGTGACGCCGTCCTCGCATGATTGTGGTGCGAAGTGCGTACGACGTGCGTACGACGTGCGTCCGACGTAGTGAGTACCATATATATAGCAATGCGGAGTGGGATAGGAAGCCATTGTCGTTGAAATAACCTGAGATGTCAACATACGGCGAATGGGAGGGAAAACAGGAAACGGGCAAGGAACGAGCAGTCAACAACACGTTGCCAGCACTCTTGCAATCTGCGTCTTACATACTCTTTGTTTTTATTTTTTTTTAGCAGAGTCTCGTGGGCGTGCTAATGGCAGATGTGCTTAAAGGCAATCCTTCAAGTGTTTAGTTTCCTATCTTCGGCGGTTGAAACGAGACCTGCTGTCGTGGCACGAGGGTGCATTGGTTGTTAGTTGGTGGTCTGTGTTACAAAGGGGGTGTGTTTATCGCTTATTGTTCCTACCCGCACTGCGTAGGGTAGAGCTTTGGACAGTTTCTATTGAACTATTTGTGCAGGCTGCCGCAGGGCACGCACTTCATGATTTCTGGGCGTGTGTAGTCCGAGGCCTTCAAACGTTTTTTCGGTCGACAAGCAAATCATTGAAGTTCGGGTCCTAATACCGTTTGTTTAAGCCTCTTTCGTATTCTATACCGTATACGATTCTTGGTTGTCTAGCAGAGTGGCTTGCCAGTTGGAGTAGACTGAGGATTTCATCAAGTCGCTCTACGTGAATCACGGTCTCGAAAAATCATACTTCTAGAAGCTAGCAATGCGTGCCCAGCGCAGTCTAAGAAAGAAGCACTGCGGAGGGCGATGTCAAGAAGAACTTTTTTCATGCCAAAGTCGAGGATCAACGTGGGATTTTCAAGAGATCCTGGATTCATACGTACGTAACGGGCAACTCCAGTACAAGGTTGATTGGGCTGATTGGGAAGACGATGTACCTTGCTGAGGCAAATTTATGCCTTCTGAAAATGATAGCTAGAAAAGCGCCTCCTACCTTTAACCTGTAAATCTACCCTTTCCAATAAATTCCATCAGTCCTTTTATATACGACATAGGCATGTTACTGGGCAACTAGATGGGCCACAAATTAATAGCAACGCCGGCATAAGACCAAGGGCCACTTGCGGATAGTTGTTTATATCGGCCAGTATCCCCCCACAGAGTTAACAGCCCGCGTTTGTTTCTGTATAATTTAAGATCATGGAAATATAATAGAAATTTATAATACGTATAGTATGGTCACTTAAAAATAAAAATAAAAATCCACCTGGTGCACGAGAGGTTGCTAAAATTGTCACTTCGGCCTTCATGCTACACGAAAAAAAATCAAAATACAAAAAAAACAAAAACAAATTGGAGTTGGCGGAACTGTAACATTCAGAAACCATTGTTTTTTTGGTATAAGATGGAGTGTACAGTGCCGATTGCCATCAGGGATCTCGAGTGGAATACGAAGATAATGGAAGAATACTGCCAAGAAATTTGTTGTTTTACCCAGCAAGGTGGGCTTGCTGTCACGTTGTAGCGGCCCCATTGCATCTCATTAGCTTAGTACAATTATACGTTGATGTGGAAGAAAAAAAAAAGAAAAACAGCCCGCTAGCCGACTGGCATCGGGAAGTGTCACTTGTACCCAGAGTAGGGAACGAAATGGAGGCTTGCACGGCTTGCTGGAACGAGATTTTGTCAACCGCACGAATGACTGTTGTGCTTCCGTGGCAGTGCAATGATGCAGTGTTGCAGTGACCAGATGCACATCCCAGAAAGCCGGATCGTCAAAAGCGAGAAGCGACAAAGGTTTGATGAAGATGAAAGGCAACGATTTGCAAGGGAGGGAAAAATAAAAGAAAAAAAGGACGGGGGGATAGAATCATAGGGTAAAGCAACAATCTCTAATGTCTGCGATTTTTTCAGAGGCCGACTCAAACATGGCGATCCAGAGGTGGCCGATCTACGGTCGTAAAAGGAAATGCCCTTGCAATATCCTACTTTCTGCGCTCGAAGGGTTTCCAGTCATAGAGGGCCAAGCCCGACCCGTGCGGCTCAAAGAAGAAACAATGCTGCTGGCTGTTCTTACCTTTCGGGCCAAACCCACTTCAACGTTTCACCTCCCGTGTTCCGGTTGTCGGATAAGGATAGAAGGCTCAAAAAACCACCCAAATCGAATGTTACTGCTTCCAAAAAACGTTGAAACATCCAGCCAGTTCTTACGGGAAAATATGATGTGCGAGTCATACTCCTTGAGACGTCCTTTCATGATATCAAGAAAAGGGGAAAATCAAGAAACAAAGTGGACCACTAACTAAGAAACCAAACAGCAAAAAAAAAAAAAAAAAAAAAAGAAAGAAAGAAAAAAAACGGCGTCAACGCAAGTCACAACGTAAAAACACCGTGGGTAAGGCTACACACATTCCAGAATAGCTATCTTGCTGGAAAGAGAGATTTGCATACGATCCGTCGAGCCTAAGCCGCGCTTTTGATAGATCTGTCTCAGAGCGCGTCCGTCTGGCCCGTTCATCCCGTTCATCCGCACATCCCGTTTGTACCGTTCGTACCGTTCGTCTGTTCTTGAATGAACAACAACGAAGAAACAGGAACGTTGAGGCTAAGAGAAAAAAAAGAAAATGCAAATTGAACCGGCTACGTTTATCTAGTTTCGGGTTGGGGCGGCTGTGTGCCAGCCGCCTTCGAGAAGGATGAAGGAAGCGAACGGTTCTGCCAAAAGAAGAACGGGAAAAGGTTCGAACAGCACGAATTGGAACACGTGGAATTGGAAACTGAAATCAAGGCAAAAGAGCCGTTTCGACACGTCCACTGTACGGCGTGCTCTTATTGGCGTAGATAGTCTTGCAGGAGGCAGTCCGAGTTGCATGAAACGAAGGGCGTTTAGAGAGATGGCCTGAAGGGTAAAACGAAGAAACGGGGAGTGGAAGGAGAGAAAAAGAAGACGAAGGGGAATAAAAATAAAATAAATAAAAATACTGCTGGCTGGCTGATCGGTGCAGATGAACTTTTTTCTTTAAAGAAATATTAAAAAAAAAAAAAAAAAAAAAAAAAAAACCAACAACAAAATGCACAGGATTGTCTTTCAACAGGATGTGCACGACAATGGAGCAGACAAGAACGTTGCGTGCATTCCGACCAATCCTTTCATGGTGATGCTGCAGCACACAGCACGCAATGAGCGCCGGTCTTCTTATGGGGAAACGAGGCTGTCGATCGTACGTGTACAGAAACCCTACGAAGCAATTACTGCCGTGGTAATTTATGTAAGCGATGCGTCCGCATTCACGTCACCGAGGAAGGCACGGAACGATTGGCGCCGTGTTCGACGTGCCTTCCCTTTCACGCAATGTCTTTCATCTTCATTCCAAAAAGGGAAAGTGAGCCACGCGAATGGGAACCCCTTTTTTCCTTTCGTCTGGGCGGGATCACTTATTAGCGCGTTCGGACAACGTGCAAGTCTCCATACACAGGGGGGAGAGAAGGAGCAGGGAAAGTCGATCGCCACATACAACTACAGTTTACACGTAATAGGGAGTGCCGCTGGATCTGCTTGAAAAAGGAATCACTTGCTACATACGTGTGAAAAGGAAGGCGCAACGGAGGACGGTTGCAAATAGCGGACACGACTTGCCTTAGCCAATGGGACGACGTGTTTCTGGCCGTTGATGTAAGAAGGAAGGCACCAAGTAAGACGGCCAGTAAGGCAAGAACGATCGGTGAGTAAGGTCGAGAGAAAAGAACGGGCAGAGCTCGTAATGCAGCAATTCAAAACGTAGGAAACCCATCTCTGGCTTTGTGAGGTATACGTTTTGCCATCAACCATGCTTGTGCACCTTGTCCCTCGCAGATCGCTTTGACGAAGCATTGACGCGCCGCAAGAAGACAGTGAACAGTCGGGTTACAGAACCAGGGCCTCCCCTCGCAACTTTTCATCGGCCGGTACGACTACGGGGCCACGAATATGCAGCGTCACGGAATGAGAGAGTCGCAAGCCAATCGGGAATCGGACGGCGACGAAAATGGAAGACGAAGACGAAGACGCCTGGCCGAAGAGAAACTGCTCGTTGGACGGCGGGCGGTACCCAGGGACATGCAAGTTGGTCGCTGTTTTTACCCTTTGAAGAAAGGGAGCAAATGAAGCAGCACGAGGCCGACAAGCAGGGCCCGGCCAAAACATAAAGTGCCTGCAGGCGCGTGCAGCACCCCGGAGTGTCGCTAGGTCCGGAAATTTATTTTGTGCATTGTGCTCGCACGCCGTACGCATACGCAGAGCGAGGGAATGCTCCGTCAAGAAACACGCAGGCCCCGTTTCTTGCAATTGTCCAGTCAGATCCATCATTCCGCGTTACACTGCTTCATTGGCCGCGTTCCTGGCAGCTGGGCCAGGCAAGGCGGACGAGTTTAAACTGACGCCCGCTCCACAGACCAGCAGACCAGCAGACGGCGACAAAGGGCGAGAAAGAAGAAAAAAAAGGGGGGAGAGGAAGGGAAGGGGAAAAACAGGGGAAACAACACAAGCGCAGGGAGAAAGAAGGGCTCTTCTTGCGGGAGAAAAAAAAAAGCAACGTTCGAGGCAGGGAGAAAGAGAGAAAGCAAAAGATTCTGGAAACGAAAAGGCCCACGGAGATGGCGCCGCCAACATTTTGCTCTCGATGTGCGGTGTGTGGTTTTCTCCTGTCTCTGCCACGCTTTCTTATCTCCCTGCCTGCCAGAGTACATACGAGGACGAGACACACACAACACAACCCCTGACCGCGGGCGGTTCCCTTTGCCTCCACCCACTCCCCCCTTTTTTTTTCTCCTCCCCCCTCTCCACTCGAAGCATTTTGGGACTAGGGGTTCGTACCAGTTCGCCTGCCATTCTGCTTGCTCTGGTCAAATCCAAAATCGAGTCGAAACACCGACGAGATCACAACATCCTCCATACGGAAATACGCAGTTGAGACAAACGCAGCAGAAACCTGGACGTCTCTTCCGACTTCGTCTGCACACTGAGAGGGAAAAGCCGCCCCTCCGCCCCCGGTCAGGAACCCGTCTCGGCCCACATTTGCTGTCTACGAATATTACGGGCGTCAGAAAGCATCTTTCGTGGGTGCCACACCTCTCCGGCTGATTTGAGCTTGCCAGGCTGCTGGCCCTCTTTTTTTTTTCCCTCGCTGAAAGGCACAACTCTGTCGTTTGGCATTCTCCATTTCAGTCTACGGTTAATTTTTCCCTCGTCTCTGCGATCGATACTCTCCCGTCGGATCAATCAACCTCGTGTCCCAGGACGATACGGAGTTTGGGGAGGGGCGTGTGCCTACAAATGACAGAAGAAGAGGCCGACCAACAGCACAGAAGAGGAAAAAAAGGGGGAGGCTGCGAAGAGTAGGGCCCAAACCCGAAAAAAAAGGAGCACGGGACGACAAGAGGCTGCTGCACAAACAAGAGGGCATGTCTGCCGACCCGACTCGCTTGTGACGATTTCGAGAGCCTGGCCTTGTACGAGCGGTCTTCGAGGTGCTGACTGAAGGTGGACGTCCACGGCGACAACAACGACGGCGACATCGAAGCAATGCCCTCGCCGCATATCGCATTCGCCTCGTCTGCTGTTCTTCCGAGTCCTGTTCCTTCTTCGCAACCCGTCTCCCGCGCCGCCGTTGCTAGAACCCTGCCGTCGTCCACTTCCACGCCGATCACCGCCCCTAACTTCGTTTTGAACACCATTTCGCAATCGAGGGGGGCCTACTACTACAACACCCCGTCCTCCGACCCATCCCAATCTCTTGCAATCCCGGCAACTGCCCCCCTTAACGCGAGCCACAACGCAACCACCACCCAAACGCACATCGCCTTGGCCCTGTCAGCTTCCTCGGCCGCCTCCATTGAGCCTTACGAACCGCGCCCTTTTCCTTCCCAACAGACGCCCAAGTCGTTTTTGGCCGCATCGCTGCCGCGGACGTCTTCGCTGCTGCCTCCCCCCCGGCTCACCGTCAACAAATCCCTCGCCAGCAGCGCCGACGCCGACGCCGACGGCAACGCCAACGCCAACGCTGTTGCGGTTCCTCTCACGTCTAGCTCCGCGCATCCTTCCGGCCTCTTCCGCAGTCCCGTCAATGCCGCGGTTCCGATAGCCCCGTCCACCGTCACCGATTTACCGGTAGTCGATTCTACGACCGACACAACCGCGTCTACATCGCGGCGACGGCCCTCTCGCTCGAGCAGCCTAGGCATCGTCGTCGACAATCCGCACGACCTCAACCGCCGGTCGAATTCCACCGCGTCGAGCCGTGCTTCTGTCGCCGCCGGCCATCCGTTAGTCCACCGCCGCCAAAGGTCTGCGAGCTTCAGCCGTCCCCTCAGCATTGAGTCTGTTTCCTCTCAAACACAGCAGCCAAGGGGTTCTTCTGCGCCTGTCGCTGCCGCCGTCCCTTCTTCGACTGCTGATCCTGCGCCGCACCTTCACCAGTCGCCCCGTAAACTGCAGAAAAGTCGCCCTGGAACGGCCAACTCAGGCTCTCCCCTACGCGAGTCCCCGAGCGCACGCGCTTCCCGTCGACCTTCACCGCCTCCCTTCCCGCCCTTTTCGAGTCTACCGCCGATTGTTACCCTCCCGTCTCTCGAGCAGGAAGTGCAAGGCGGCTCGGCGTTCTTGTCCGGACGCATGGCCCCTCAACAACGACGCCCGCATCTCCGACAGGCTAGTTCCGAGGACAACACACAGTCGTTTTACTTTGGTGATGCGCCGCGACTAGCATCATCGACACCGCTGGAAAAATCTCCGTCCGCCACATACGCAGGAAAAGATATTTACGCGACCGCAGGCGGTGCGGCCACAACTACGTCAAAGTCGCCCGACACTACTGGTGGTGGTCGTCCCACCATCCCATACAGCATGGAGTCGGAGGTCGCACAACCTGTCCGGGGCTATGCGCGCAGCCGTTCACAAAATGCAAAGGGCAGCACCGACTCAACGAGGAGCAGGGATCGGGCGAGTCGGCCCCCATCACAAAAAGCTATGTTGTCTCGGGCTCTGCAGAAAGCCAATACGGCCGTTCAGCTGGACAATGCCGGAAATATTGAGGGTGCAACAGACGCGTATACAGAAGCGTGTGAGCTTTTGCAGCATGTCCTGCTCAAGACTCCAGGCGAGGAAGATAAACGAAAACTCGAGGCAATTGTAGGGCAGTTTTCTTTTCAAGGTTTGTCTTGTCTTCTCATGCAGAATGTTACTAACCTCTCGCTTGACGCAGAGGGTGACCTACACCGCGCGAATAAAGGAGCTAGAGCAGCTGGCTATCACACAAAAACAAGACTCTCGCCCTCTGCCAGAACGGCCAGCGAGCAGCAACGCCCCAGACCGAAGTAGTCTGGACATGTACTCGGACGACGACGATGGCGACAATGCATCAGATGGGGGCGGCGATTCCGACGAGAAAGTCGTAATTGAAACGGCTACGGTGACCAGAATATACAACGACGATGAGCAATATATAGCACCGACAGAGCCGCGGTCCATTCCCAGTTACGCAATCCCCATATCGTCGGCATCACCAAGATTACAACAGTCTGCTTTCATGGACATCCCCAACAATTCTTCAAACCACGCCTCGTCCTTGTTGAACGGACAATACACTCTCCAGTCCTCATTTTCTCGTTCGCCACGGAGAGAGTTTGCGCCGCACAACGATGTCCATACCGTCGTGCCTGCGGCGGGCGTTCTACAACCCCCCTTGCCTCTAAATCAATACGTGCCGCCGCCCCTTTCTCCGCGGCGAATCAATCCACCTGCCGCACCATTTGACCAACCTTCTTCCGCGCATGGCCACGATGCTGAAGGCTCGTCGGCGTCAGCGGCACGTGGTGGTTCAGATCTGTGGCCGCCCACATCGGCAGCCAGAAACGCCGTTTCCTTGCCGGGTCATTCCCGGGCAGCAAGCCACGAATCTGTTTCGTGGTTAGACCCCATCGACGAATCCGGAGCTTCGGCTGCATCTTCGGTTCATTCTCGGACGTCGTCGCTGGGTATTCGACGGAAACACATCCGTGCCGCGAGCGGTGAGACGGAAGCCGAATTCGACGCAGCCCTGGACGATGCTATCGAGGCGGCTTATGACGACGGTTTCGAACAGCCCGCGTCCGGACCGCCGAACAACGCACCGCGCGAGTACGGGGACTACGGGAGCGGCGACGCCCAGGCGCAAATCATGCGGTCTTTGAAGAAAGTCGAATTGGCAAAGGAGCGTGTTCGTCAAAGCGAACGAGAAGCCAAGGCTTTCGAACGCCAACTGCGCTTGCGGCAGTTGAAGCAGCAACAGGAACAGGATGTCTATGCTCGCGAGATATCAACCGACTTCCTCGACGCCGGAAACGACTCTGATGACGAAGAACGGGTTTTGGAGGAAATGACCAATGGCTATGCCATTGAAGACTTCGCTTTCGGCTCCAAGTCGAAGAACAGCAAACCGCCGCCTATGCGCGAGTCGGATTCGAGCGAGTTCACGTCCAGGACTTGGCACAGTTCGCTGGCTTCCAACCCGCCGACAGCAACCACGGTGCTGTCCACGGTTACCGAAAGCACCGTTGTCCCTCCGCACCTCTCCAAAGGTTCGACAAACACCATGCCGCCGCCGCCTACCCAAGCATTGCCGCAACTCCCCCCTCAGCCAACACGCCCGTCTGCGACACAAAGCCCGGTTAGAGGAGGCAGCGCTCAGAGCGTGCGGAACCGGCGCCTTTCGGGCCAGAACATGAAGCAACTGAAGATTGAAACGACCAAGCTCGGCCTGCCGTCCAACGCGCCACCACCGGCAACTGCGGGCAATTCCTCGAACTCTTCGGCGGCCCTGTCCGCTTCGGCCGCCATACCCCAGCAGCCGCGAACGGCCGGATTTCTTGTCCAACAGAGACAGGCACTTTCTGCGGGTCCCGCCCGTCCCGGCTCCAGTGCAGCAAACGCGTCTCTGCCATTTTCGCGCCAGGCTCCGACCCCGTCCCCCAACGCCGGCGCTACAATGTACTTTGGTGCCAGTCCTAGCGATTCCATCCCACCACCTAACTTCCCACCCCCGACACCACCTGTACCACACGGCACGCCCTTTGCGGACAACGACAGCATGGCCGGCCGCTCCGGGTCTCCATCAACGGGGCGGCCACTGCGGAAGAATTTCTCGTCGTCAAGTCTGAAAAGCATGCGCAGTCGCAACATGTCCGTCACAAACTTGGAAGGTGGGTCGGACATCTCCCCCGGCACGCCACTAAGCAACCAATTCATGCTCAATTCCCGGCTTCCCGATGTGCCGTCGTTGCCCACGCCCATCACGACGACGTTCAAAGACCGGCTGATGGTCGCCAGCAATGGCGTGGGCGGCTTGCATCTGCTGGAAAGTGACTTTCACTCCCCGAGCACGCCCGGGTCACCGAATCCTATGTCCACCGATGCGCCGGTCCCTCTTGAAGCATGTCCGACCGACACGATGCTGCGACCGTTTTGGCTGATGCGGTGTCTCTACCAGACGCTGGTGCACCCTCGGGGCGGCTATCTGAGCAACAAATTGTTCGTGCCGAGCGACGTGTGGAAGGTCAAGAACGTCAAGCTCAAAAACCTGGACGAGAAGATTTCCAACTGCGACCTTCTTACTGCTGCCCTCTTGAAGCTCGCACGCGTCGACACGTGCGACGCGGACGCGGTGCTCGAAGAAATGCAGGCGTTGGAGGGCGTGCTTGAGCAGGTGCAGAACGTGCTGGGCCGGAAGCTGGGCAACGATGTCGGCGTCCAGAGCACCAACGCCCTGTTCAAAGAGGCATCAACCGGCGTGGAAACCGAGAACGGTTCCGGCGCCGTGCCGCGAACATCCAGCGTGTCCAGCAACGCGCGGTCGTTTTCGTGGCGCCGCCTTCGATCCAAGAACTCCTCGGCCGGACTCAGCAGCAACTACTCTGCCGTGGGGCGGAAAAACAGTGTCACCGACGGCGGTCCCAAAGACGGCGGCATCTTGCCGTCCCTGCCGATGACGACACACCCCACAAGCAGGCCAGCCAAACGAGACGTTGCGTCGGCCAAATTCACGGGGCCATATGCGTTGTATATGGGAGCGTTGGCGCGCCTATTTGACGCCGCGCAATCCATAGGTATGTTTTTCATTCGCCGATTTTGTAAGACTGTTTTGATTTTCTTTCTCTTGTTCTTTTACTCACCTTTTTTGGCAGACCAAATTGCCCGACAAGTGGAGGACCCTGGACTGCGGCACGCCGACAAGACACAGGTCGGCCTCGAGCTGTGCACGCGGCATGCCGCAGAGTTTTTTGCTTTCTACATCTGCCGCTTTGTTCTCTCTGATGTCTCCCTTCTTTTGGAAAAGTTCATCAAAAGGGGAAGCGAGTGGGTGCTCGCATGATGAGCCGTGATGTCGTTTTCTCGTCCAAAAGCCTTCTATCTTTCTTCTTTTTATTTTCTTTTTTTATATATTAGCCATTCCCGCTGCTTTCTTGTATTGTTTTTTCTTCTTCACGACATGTACTTTCACGTATTTTCCCTATTAATGCGTGCATATACGAAATAGATATTCCCCTGTATGTACACAGCTATGTCGGGAAGCATTTGATTTTTGCAGGCGCTTTCTTCTCGGGATATATTTTGTTCTCGCGAATTATCTCATGTTATTTTTCCCACACATCTACATGGGTCGCAAACCCGTTTTTACTTTTTTATCTTCAAAAGATGCTTTTAAATGTGCCTTTTATTGATCGGCTCTTGTTTGTAGGGCATGTTTTTTGTGAACGTCACAGCTCACACTATTCATGTTAATGAGTGATAAGATAAGGAACCGATAAGATAACGCGCAACAGCTGCTCACCACGAAAGGCTTCAATTCTAGAATAGATGCGCTTAAACCCGCAGAGGATGCAACCTTCGAGAACTCGCCGCGATTTCGACTTCTCCGTTCTTGCACAACCTTTTCCATGCGGCTGAGCGGATTCTTTACGTCATCTGTGTCGTTTCTCTGACCCGACTTGCATTCGCGCGCCATCGTCAGACCCATGCGGCCATGTCTGCGGCTGCTGCGTCCTGCCACAGCCCTCGGCGGCCCGTTGGCTTCACGTCCACCACTGCTTACGGGCGCTGCCGCGTCTCGTTGCCCTTATGACCGGGATGCGCGGGGTGGGCGTGAGCGGTCACAGCAGCGCTGCCGCTTCGCGTCGCTGCCCGGAGCGGCGCCGTCCACCACGGCGACATCCACGACCACGCCAACTGCACCACCACAACCATCACCACCACTCACACCATCCACTCTTTTCGCAAAGCAGCCACCACCAAATAGGAACCCAGTCGACCTGGAGCGGCGCATTTCCGCCATCCCCATGGAGCGGTTTCGCAACTTCTGCATTGTAGCGCACATTGACCATGGGAAGAGCACCTTGAGCGACCGGCTCCTCGAGTTGACGGGCACGATCTCAGCGGGCGACAGCAACAAGCAGATTCTGGTATTTTGGCAGTCCCTGCTGGCGTCGTTCTTTGCTGGAAGGGTTTTCTCTAACTTTCTGCTTTTTTTTTGGCGTAGGACAAACTCGACGTCGAGCGCGAACGCGGCATCACCGTCAAAGCCCAAACCTGCACGATGATCTACCACCACGATGGCCTCGACTACCTCCTGCACTTAGTTGACACGCCGGGCCACGTCGACTTCCGCGCCGAGGTAACTCGCTCGTACGCCAGCTGCGGCGGTGCCCTGCTTCTCGTAGACGCCTCGCAAGGCGTACAGGCCCAGACCGTGGCCAACTTCTACCATGCCTTTGCTCAGGGCTTGGTCCTCGTGCCCATCGTCAACAAGGTCGACCTACCGACGGCCGACGTGCCGCGTGCCCTGCGCCAGCTGCGCGACACCTTTGAGCTCAATGTCGACGAGGCCAACAGCAACCGCCACGCCGTGCTCGTGAGCGCCAAGACGGGCAAAAACGTCGAGGCCATTCTGCCGGCCGTCGTCGCGCGGATCCCGCCACCGGTCGGCGACGCGGCGGCGGCGGCCCCGCGGATCCTGCTCGTGGACTCGTGGTACGACTCCTTTCGCGGCGTCGTGCTGCTGGTGCGCGTGTTCGACGGCACCGTGCGGGCCGGCGACGCGCTGGTGTCGCTGGCCACGGGCCGCAAGTACGTCGTGGGCGAGGTCGGCATCCAGTTCCCCGACGCCGTGCCGCAGTCGCAGCTGCGCGCGGGCCAGGTGGGCTACCTCTTTTTCAACCCGGGCATGAAGAAGATCCAGGACGCCAAGATCGGCGACACGTTTACGACGGCGGGCCACGAGCGCACGGTGGCGCCGTACCCGGGGTTCGAGGAGCCCAAACCCATGGTGTTCGTCGCCGCGTTTCCGACCGACCAGGGCGACTACGGCCGGCTGGCCGAGAGCATCAGCCAGCTCGTGCTCAACGACCGCAGCATCACGCTGCAAAAGGACTTTTCCGAGGCCCTGGGCGCGGGCTGGCGCCTCGGGTTCCTCGGCAGCCTGCACTGCTCGGTGTTCCAGGACCGGCTGCGCCAGGAGTACGGCGCCAGCGTGATCATCACCGAGCCTGCCGTGCCCACGAAGGTGCGCTGGCGCGACGGCACCGAACGCGTCTTGACGAGCGCCGCCGAGTTCCCCGACGTCGACGACCCACGCATCCGTGGCGCGGAGTTGTTCGAACCCTACGTCGACGCCACCATCACGGTGCCCGAGCCGTACCTGGGCCGGGTCATTACGCTGTGCGAGGCCAGCCGGGGCGAGCAGAAGAGCATCGATTTCATCGGCAGCGGCACCGCTGGCGGCGCAAGCGGCGACGCAAGCGCTGGTGCCGGAGCCGGTGCCGGAGCGGGCGCAGCCGTGCAGGTGATCCTCAAGTATGCGCTGCCCGCCATGGCGCTGGTGGACGACCTCTTTGGCAAGCTGAAGGGCGCCTCGCGCGGCTACGCGACACTCGACTACGAAGACGCGGGCTGGCGCCGCAGCGATCTGGTCAAGCTGCAGCTGCTCGTCAACAAGCACCCGGTCGACGCCATCGGCCGCGTGATGCACGCGTCGCAAATCGACCGCGTCGGCCGCCAGTGGGTGACCAAGTTCAAGGAGCACGTCGACCGGCAGATGTTCGAGGTCATCATCCAGGCGGCCGTGGGCAAGCGCATCGTCGCCCGCGAGACGATCAAGCCGTTCCGCAAGGATGTGCTGGCAAAGCTGCACGCGGCGGACGTGACGCGGCGGCGGAAGCTGCTGGAGAAGCAAAAAGCCGGGCGCAAGCGGCTGACCGCCGTGGGCAACGTGACGATTGACCACAGCGCCTTCCAGAAGTTTCTGTCGAAATGAAACACGAGGAAATGGGCAGAGAAAAGAAAATTCTCTGGGAATTGAAGTGTTTGCGGTATTTGCAACTCTTTTCGACGTGTAAATTTTTTTTCTTTTTATTTTTTGTTTTACATACATCTCATGCATATAGAAGCCTTATTCACGACGAATAAACAAAGAAAATACGATTATGACTTACTTGGCGAGAATGTGAGAAGAAAGAAGAGCAAAAAAAGATGGTTCGCTGTGAGGAGCAAAAAGTGCAAAAAATCGACCACTACGGGACTCGAACCCGCAACCTCGGTCTACCCTCCTGTACTTCATCCTATGGACGGGACAAAATAGGAGGACCGCGCGCTACCATTGCGCCAAGCGGCCTGGGTCGGCAGCGAATTGGTGCACATGCGAATGATGTGGCCAATAGCGACGTAGCACAACTTGCGTCTTTCCAAGCATTTATAAAGGCTACTTCGCATGGCAAAAAAAGAACTCGAGGCAAAATTTACCCCTTTTTGGTTTTCAACAGCAAAACAATCAGTCTTCGGAACGCATATTCAGTCCCGACTAATTGTTGTCAGAATAACCGTCTCATGACGAAGACATTTGCTTTTTTGGGTGGTCAGAGTCAAATAAAAACTGATGAGAAGAAATAAAATAAGAATTAAAAATACGACAGTTGGCAAGACAAAAAGAGTTGCTATAAGAGAAAACGAGATAAATCGGAAGAAAATAAATAATAAAATTGTCAAGACTTTTTCTTAGACAGAAACACGAACTCGAAAGTAAATGAACGAATGAAGAAAACCGGTATAGCTTGCAGTCTTTCGGTAGAAGCAGCCGAAAGGAAAATCAAAGAGAGATAGACAACTAAATAGGACGAAAGAAATGACAGTAAGTTTTGAGCCAGGAAAAAAACCAAACGACACAAGTCTCCAGAATGTCGAAAGACAATTGATCAACCGTATCCAACAAGAAGCAATACCGGAAAAATCATCAGCTGCTCATCTCGAGAGAACCACAAGATCTCGTTCCTCGTCTTCGAGAAGCAAAGGCACAACCGTTGGCTCTCATAGCGAACGACGACGCCATCATATCAGGTTTTGGCGGACAACCTCCACCTCGTGGTCAACCCGCACGCGTCGCTCGCCGAAGGCATCCACAGTAGGATTCATGATCGGCGTGGCGTCAATCTGCTGCAGCTCCCGGTCCACCGGATCCACAACAAACTTGCTCTTATTCAGGCTGCTGTCCGCCGTGCTGCTGCGGCCGTTGTAGGCGTGGTTGTTGCCGGCTTGGATCTTAACCTGCGTTGCGAGACCACCCGAGACCACGGATGCAGTGGTGTCGGACGCATGCGACCAGGAACCAAACAAGTGCTTCTTGCTCGTGGCCGTGTCCGAGGTGGCACGGCTGTACGCGCCCGCATGGCCGCTGCCGCCGCTGCCGCTTCCGCCACTGCCACCACGTCCGCCGCTGCCGCCGCCGGCAGCACCACCGCCGCCGATACCACGTCCACCGCTGCGGCCGCTATACGAAGCATAGCTCGTCGACGTGGTCATGCGCTGCGCAATGAGAGTGCCCAGGGGCAGGATGACCACAACCGACGTGAGACACAAAGAGGCAGACTCAAACGCGATGTGTGTTGGAAACTCCAAAGCAGCAAACACGACTATAGGTGTTAGTGTATGAAAAGAGAATAAAATAGAATAAAGTAAAATAGAATAAAAATGCGAAAACATACCCGGAACTAGCATGAGAATGCCGTTCGTGACAACAAGGACATCCATGGCCGAGAGCCCGCCCAGCGGCGGCAAGATGCTGCGGTATTCCCACATGTGAATGACCAGGCGGATGATGAAGACGAAACAAAACCAGCAGATGGTCGCCGTGCTAAAGGCCAGGTCGGCCTCCAACACCCACACGTATTTGTGGGCGATGTACAAATACGCGAGCGTCGTGTGCATGCGGATGGCCACGCTCGCACACTTGAAACCGACGGCAAACAAGACCACCAGCACCGACAACGCCATGGTCACGGCCTTCCAGGCCGACGGCCAGAGCCGGATCATCGAGTATGCCTGCAGGAAGAGCGCCGCCTCGATCAGAATCAGCTGCGGCAGCGAAAAGAACGTGGCCACGGCCGAGATGCGCGTGTCGTTGTTCCGGGTGTGGCTGTGGTCCCCGCTGAAAAACATGTAAAATTCCAGGTAGGACGACGTGAAGTAGAGCGCGAGAAGGGTGCAGCGGATGGTGCCCACGACCAGGCCGGCGAGGTTGATGAGCGTCGAGGCGCGGTAGAACCGCGTCTTGGCGGTCATGGTCAAGACGACGAGCAGCATGACGAAACAAGCTCCAATCTGGGAGCTGTAGTTGATCGCAACGCCAAACGCTTGGTAGAGGGTCTCGTCCACCATGGGCAGCCAGACGGGAATTTTCTCATTGTGGGGGCCTTGGAGATAAAAGGTTTGGTTGAAAGGGTTGACCGCAGAGGCGGAAGTAGGAGGAGGAGACGAAGAAGACGAGGCCATTTTGACGAGTAGTGGAACACAGAAAAAAAAGAAGAAAGGCAACAACTATTCGTATGAGTAACTTGGGCTTTTTGTTGTAGTTTGAGAGCAGTTGCAACCGTGATACGTTAAGGAGAAAGCACAGCAAAGAGAGAGGCACAGGCTGAGTATGTATATAACAACCCAACGGACCACAATCAAACGAAGTGGACGGGGTGAGCCGTCAGTATAGAAAACGGCAAACACAAAGAAACGGAAAAAGAAAATCTTCAGCACGTCAAGACAAGAGGGCAGAGAAAAAGCCGCGTGTGACGAGATGGAAGCCGTGAAGCAAGGGAGAATTCTGTAGGAAAAGAAAACAAGAAGCACGAGAAAAGAAAGAAAGGAAAAGAAAAGACGAAACGAATCCTAATGTCCCGTTCTTATGGATGAGGAAAACGGGAGACAGAACAGTTCATCTTTTTTCAAAACTCTTCTGGCCCCTTTTTCAGGAGCTTCATGGTGATTGAAAGGACCCATCCCTCATTTAAGGAAGGGCAAGTATGCCGTTTCGTGTAAAGAAGAATATCTGACATCGGAGTGGTAAAAATGACAGGAGAGGCGATGCAATACACAACAATATCAAGACCATTTTGATTGAGAAAAAAATAGCACTGCAGAAGGCTCCGTAAAAAAGAACCCCAAGGAGGGACCTTACAGGTGACAGGTAGTATTTAAAGGGAGAAATACGGTGGATGGGTTGAGAGCTGAAATGTGTGGGCTTGCAGCTTAGCATTGTTCTCAGGTTGCTAGCCTTAGTATTGTTCTTTTTTTTTATTACCGTATGTCGTCTGGGCCAGAGGTGCGTCCTCGCATCCGCCGGCCACATCATCTTAGCCTCCTTAGCAAATGGCATCAGAAAGGACATCACTGGAGCCAATGAGAACAAAAGAAAGGCGAAGACGCTCATGGTGTTTCTTTGACGGAGTTGCTGCATCTTCTCCCTCGTTTCGAAGAGTTGGTGATAGTATATCACATACGTGCCTACGCAATTTCTTTCTTTTTCGTGGATTTTGAGAAATGATCGGCATGCTGCATTTTTTTATGGATACCGAACTAGAGGAAATTGCAGGAAAAAATGGACTAAGTTTGGATGAAGCTTGAAGTTTTATTTTTATTTTCTTTTTTTTCCTTCTCGCGATCTGGCGATGCGTCGTGAGCTCTGGAGGTCGGCGTCTTGATGACATAACACACGGGGCACGTGCACTCCTTGCCTTGCTCCGGCGAGACTACGATTTCTAAGCAGTAGACCGGAATAACTGCTCGGCGGCTGTCAGTTATAAGCTAATCTATTTCCGGCCTAGGCAAGAGGTTTTGCAGTTGTCGCCCCCTTAGCTTCTTACCAGCCGCTTTAGAAATCGAAACAAAAAAAGAGAAAGGGCGACAGGGCGACCGCATCGTGGCTCAACCCGTTCTGCGTCCTGCATCCACTTTTTGCCTTCATTTGTATCATCACGGTCTCGTCTGCCCCGTCGCCTTCCGTTCCTTTTTCGCATACCCGTGGTATCTCCTTTGACTCGTTGTCTTTTTTTTGCGTTTGTGTTCACTTGCGATTTACGCTGCCTCCTCGATGCGCTGATCATCGACACTCGTGTGAGAGCAGAAAACGCGTCTCGTTTTTCTTTCTTACGGCGAAATCGATTCTCGACCCTCTCTTCCCTCCTTTTTTCTCGGTATTGACCCTTGTGGTAGACGCTCTGCAGGTGTGTCAGTTTTGTCGTCTCCTTCGTGTCGGCCGGCAACAGCTGCTGACGCGTTTCCGCGTTAGCTTTGACTGCTGCTTTTGAACGGAGAGCGAGGAGCATCGGTTCCTTTTTTTCTTTTCTGCGTTGTCGCCTCTCGTCGCTTTGCAGTGCATCACGGATCTCACTTGAAGCGGTACCATCCCGTACGATACGAACATCATGGCGGACTACGACGATGGGTACGAGTACGATGACCTCGTCGACGGCGAGGGCGAGGCCGACGAGAGCATCACGCCTGAGGACTGTTGGAAGGTCATCTCTGCGTACTTCGAGAAGAAGGGGTTGGTCTCGCAGCAGATCGACTCGTTCAACGAATTCACGACGACGACCGTGCAGTCGCTCATCGACGAGCACTCCCTCCTCACGCTCGATCAAAGCAATCCGCCCATCACATCCGACCGTCCGGTCAAACTGCGCCGCTACGAGATCAAGTTTGGCAGCGTCATGGTGTCCAAGCCCCAGTTTGCCGAAGGCGACGGCCGCGTGTCAACTCTGACGCCGTACGAGTGCCGCGACCGGAACTTGACGTACTCGTGCCCGATCTACGCCCGGATCACGAAAAAGGTCTCGTTGGCCGTCGACGAACCGATCCCCTACGACGAGCTGGACCAAGAGCAGATCGACGAAATGAACCAGACCGGCGAGCAGCCGACGCGTATCGTCTGGGAGGAGGAGCCGGCCGATCTGGCCGACCTGGAGAAGGACAAGCCGGACGAGGACATGAAAGACATGGTGTTCATGGGCCGCTTGCCCATCATGGTCCGGTCCAAGATTTGCCACCTGGCCTACGAAGACGAAGAAGGCATGTTTTTGCTCAACGAGTGTCCGTACGACCAGGGCGGCTACTTCATCATCAACGGGTCCGAGAAGGTGTTGATCGCCCAGGAACGCTCGGCCGCGAACATTGTGCAGGTGTTCAAAAAGGCGCAACCCAGCAAGTTCTCCTACACGGCCGAGATCCGCAGCGCGCTGGAAAAAGGCTCACGCCTCATTTCGTCTCTGAGCATCATGCTGGTCACCAAGGGCGACACGGGGCGGGGCAGCTTTGGCCAGACCGTGCACACCACGCTGCCGTACATCAAGTCGGAGCTGCCCATTGCCATCGTTTTCCGCGCTCTGGGTGTCGTGTCTGACGAAGACATTCTGAACCACATCTGCTACGACCGCAACGACAGCCAGATGCTGGAGATGCTGCGGCCGTGCATCGAGGAAGCCTTTTGTATCCAGGACCGCGAGGTTGCGTTGGATTACATTGGCAAGCGTGGCCAAAACTCGCACGGCGTCAGCCGCAAGGACCGTGTCCGTGCCGCACGCGATATTCTCCAGAAGGAGATGCTCCCGCATATCTCCCAGAGCGAAGGCTGCGAAACACGCAAGGCCTTCTTCCTCGGTTACATGGTGCATAAGCTCCTGCAGTGCGCTTTGGGCCGCCGCGATACCGACGATCGCGACCATTTCGGCAAGAAGCGTTTGGACCTGGCCGGCCCTCTTCTGGCCAAGCTTTTCCGCGGCATCATCCGCAAGATGTACCAGGAGTTGATGAACCACCTCAAGCGATGCGTGGACACGGGCAAGCATTTCGACCTGCGCGTCGGTATTCGGCATCAGACCCTAACGAATGGTCTGAAATACTCGCTTGCGACGGGCAACTGGGGCGACCAGAAGAAGGCGATGAGCTCGACGGCGGGCGTGTCGCAGGTGCTGAACCGGTACACGTTCGCGTCGACCCTGTCCCACTTGCGGCGCACCAACACGCCCATTGGCCGCGACGGCAAGCTCGCCAAGCCGCGGCAGCTGCACAACACCCATTGGGGCCTGGTGTGTCCGGCAGAAACGCCGGAAGGGCAGGCGTGTGGTCTAGTGAAAAATCTGTCGTTGATGTGCTACGTCAGCGTGGGCACGCCGGCCGATCCCATTGTGGAATTCATGATTGCGCGCAACATGGAGGTATTGGAGGAGTACGAGCCGCTGCGGTATCCCAACGCCACCAAGATTTTCGTGAACGGCAGCTGGGTCGGCGTGCACCAAGACCCCAAGCACCTTGTCGGCCTCGTGCAAGGGCTCCGTAGGAAGGGTGTCATTCAGTCCGAGGTCTCGCTTGTGCGCGACATTCGCGACCGCGAATTCAAGATCTTCTCCGACGCGGGTCGGGTGATGAGGCCCCTCTTTGCTATCGAGCAAGAGGACAACGCCGAGTCCGGACAGGAGAAAGGAACGCTTGTGTTGACCAAAGAACACATTCAACGACTAGACGCCGACGAGACGCTCAGCCGGGACGATCCCAAGCATTTTGGCTGGGATGGCATCTGCGAAGCGGGCGCTATCGAGTACCTGGACGCCGAAGAAGAGGAGACAGCCATGATTTGCATGACTCCCGAAGACTTGGAAAATTACCGTTTGCAAAAGGCCGGTTACCAGATACCCGACGATATGGGCGACGAGAATCTGAACAAGCGACTCAAGACGAAGCTGAACCCGACAACGCACATGTACACGCATTGTGAAATCCACCCCAGTATGTTGCTGGGTATTTGTGCGAGCATCATTCCGTTTCCCGATCACAACCAGGTAAACAGCTTTTTTTTTTGTGTCTTCGGCTTCTAGTTCAGGTTTTTGTTCTTAGCGAGAGACTAACAATACAGTCGCCGCGTAACACCTACCAATCCGCCATGGGCAAGCAAGCCATGGGTTTCTTCTTGACCAACTACCCGCGGCGCATGGACACCATGGCCAACGTGCTCTACTACCCCCAGAAACCCTTGGCGACAACGCGGTCCATGGAGTACCTCAAATTCCGTGAGCTGCCAGCCGGCCAAAACGCCATCGTGGCGATTCTCTGCTACTCGGGTTACAACCAAGAAGATTCCGTCATCATGAACCAGAGTAGCATCGACCGTGGCTTGTTCCGCAGCCTGTTTTTCCGCGCATACACAGATTCGGAGAAGCGGGTCGGTATCAACTTTGTGGAGACGTTCGAAAAGCCATTCCGCAGCGATACGTTGCGCTTGAAACACGGGACGTACGACAAGCTAGACGACGACGGCATCGTTGCGCCCGGTGTACGCGTGTCGGGCGAGGACATCATCATCGGCAAGACGTCGCCCATCAACCCCGACCAACAAGAGATGGGGCAGCGCACGCAGGCCCACGTGAAGCGGGATGCGTCGACGCCGCTCCGTAGTACGGAGAGCGGCATCGTCGATCAAGTCGTCGTCACCACGAACCAGGACAACCTGCGGTACGTCAAGGTGCGCGTGCGGACGACCAAGATTCCGCAGATCGGCGACAAGTTTGCCTCGCGACACGGTCAAAAGGGTACCATTGGTGTCACCTACCGCTCGGAGGACATGCCGTTCACGACCGAGGGCATCACGCCCGATATCATCATCAACCCGCACGCCATTCCGTCGCGCATGACCATCGCCCATTTGATCGAGTGCCTGCTGAGCAAGGTGGCCACGCTCAAGGGCATGGAGGGCGACGCCACGCCGTTCACGGACGTGACGGTGGATTCGGTGTCGGGCCTGCTGCGCGAGCACGGCTACCAGTCGCGGGGTTTTGAGATCATGTACCACGGCCACACGGGCCGCAAACTGCGTGCGCAGGTGTTCTTCGGCCCGACGTACTACCAGCGCCTGCGGCACATGGTGGACGACAAGATCCACGCCCGTGCCCGTGGCCCGGTGCAGATCATGACCCGGCAGCCGGTGGAGGGTCGCGCGCGCGACGGTGGTCTGCGTTTCGGCGAGATGGAGCGTGATTGCATGATTGCCCACGGCGCGGCTGCGTTTTTGAAGGAGCGTCTGTTCGAGGTATCAGACGCATACCGGGTCCACATTTGCGAGATTTGTGGGCTCATGACACCGATTGCGTAAGTGTTTCTCTACACCCGTTTTCTACCCAACTTTTGTTTGTGTTGTTTTGAGCATAAAAATGCTAACACCGTGCACAGCAACCTGACGAAGCAATCGTTTGAGTGCCGCCCTTGCAAGAACAAGACGAAGATTGCCCAGGTGCAAATTCCGTACGCGGCCAAGCTTCTCTTCCAAGAGTTGGCCTCGATGAACATTGCGGCGCGGATGTTCACGGATCGCTCGGGTGTGTCCATTCGTTGATGGAAAGGTGAGGGGCGTACCCGTGGAAGGATAGGATGCTTTGCAGGAGGTTCGGGTGTGAGAAGGTTGAGAAAGAGTGTTATGGGTTTTTTAGCATGACGGCACGGCGTTGTTGATTTTTTTATGGCCTCTAAAATCTTGGTTTGGCTGGCGATCTGAAAGACGAGAATAAACTGAAAGACATAATCTATTTCCTTGTTTATCGATGTATGGCTTTCTGCGGTTCTTTATTTCTTTCTTCATTTCGTTTTTTTTAAATCACCTCGCGGGCAAAGCAGGAGACTTGTATATTACTTGAAAAAAGAATGGAACCTTTTTCAGAATAAAAAGAACGGCGTGTAAGCATTTGTCTGCCTTACTTTATCACGACTCTCTTTTGTCGTCAGATTTTTCTTGTTCTGGAGATGTTCCAACCGTTGTCCGTCTATCGTCTGATCTTATATATACAGTTATGCCAAAACCCTCTTCTTCCTTATCGTACAAGTGCAACCCCCTTTCTCGTTCATTCTCATGGGTATCTTCAACCAGCCCTTCCCACGCCCCCTTTTTCATCTCTCCCTTCGGCTCGCCCACCCCGTACCGTGTCATGATGGCTTTCCCCGTGCCACACTCGTTTCCGCGGCCACAGGCTCAACCACGTCGTGCACCGTCTGCTCTTTCTTGTATTCCGCCTCCAGCGCCCGCTGCAGGTCAAAGTCCAGCTGGCGCTCCCTTTTGATCCGCTGCTGCTCCATATCGCGCACAACGCCTTGGTGCATGGCCTGGTCCAGAAGCCAAAAAAAATAAAAGAAAAAGAGATCATGTCAGCAAACTCACATCTTCCGTACTTCACAGTCACCCAAACCAAAAATCGCCAGCATCAAGAGACTACCTTCTTTTCCGCTCCCTGTTGGAAATGGACAAACACCACAGCCGTTGCGGCAAAGAGCGACGTGCTCATAAGAGCAAGCTTGGAAGCGCGGGACATGTTGACGAGCTTTATTGTTTGTTTTCGTTTCTGGCTTCTTTTCCTTGTTCTGTCGTTGTTTTTCTCTCGCCAACTAACAGGTGACGTTCGGGCTTTGACAAGCAGGTTAGCAGCTTGTAAGTGGCCCCAAGTTTACCGGGGGCTTAACCACGAAAGCACGGCCACCCCACCTTAATTCTGCCATTCGTGACCGCTTCTTATATAATCGGCCATCGCGCGGTCGCCTAGTCAGAAGGGGGAAGCTAGCCGGCCGCAGCTATTTCGCACGTTCCGCCGACCGGCATCGACTGCGTTTAACAAGATCCCCCAGTCGACTTCGATTTCTGGTCTTCTTTACACACGATTCAGCGCATTCTGAACTTCGACGACCGACGGAGCAACCCTCGCAGCTTGAACGAAGAGTATCTGCGCCGGTTTTCTTACCACAATCACGACCTCCTCGGGGCAGAGCTTCTCATTCGAGCAGCTTTCGACGCCGTAAACTTTCTTCTCGGTCAAACAATTCTCGAAACCTGATCCGTTTGCGACGATGGTTGGTCGATTTCTTTTTTCTCGCGATGCTTGGATAGTCAACATTGGCGGAATGGCGCTCTGGCTCGCCCTGGTCTGAAGAGCGACGTTCGGTGTTGGGGCTAACCATGGTGTCGTTGCAGTCTGCTCAAAACTCGACAGGCATCCAGACTCTGCTCGATGTAAGATGTGCCCAATTACGTGAATCTTCGCTCCTTTTTTTACATTGAAAAGTCACTGAAGCTTTGGTTTTTTTCACCGACAACAGGCAGAGCAAAAGGCTGCTCATATCGTGCAAAAAGGTGCGTGTGTTCGGTTGGTCCCTTAAGGGGGCGGTTTTTTTTGGCCTTTTGTAAATGTCTTGAGGCTAACTGCCAATTAAACAGCACGGGAATGTATGTTATTTCGGGGTACAAAACGAGCGCTTTCTAGGTCCCATTGTCGCTAACCCACCTAGTCCGAACGAAGCGCGTAAAGGAAGCCCGCGACGAAGCCCGGAAAGAGATCGAGGCTTATCGGGCCCAGAAGGAGGCCGAGTTCAAGAAGTTTGAAGCCGAGGTAGGCGCCTTGGTGGATGAAGGAACGTCGTAACGTCGTCAGTCCTTTTTGCCAGTGCTGACCGACCCGCTTAGCACACCCAAGGAAACAAAACCGCCGAGGAAGAGGCCAACCGCGAGGCCGCCGCCAAGATCAAGGAGATTCAAGCGACCGGCAAGAAGAGCCAGGACAAGGTGGTCAAGGATCTCCTGCACGCCGTGCTAAACGCGAACCCGGTGCCGCCGTCGAAAACATAAAGAGGGTTTACGGCATGGAACCGAATTAGAGAATGGAAAAGCGGAATGTTCTCGCCGGGCATTGAATGGTCTGCAGGTGGGAAGGCCCAGCTTAAACATATGTCCCTGGTGCAGGCCGAGTGTTGGCTGCATGTATTGCCCTTCTCTCGACTTCTTATTTTGTATATTGCACGTGTTTTTGTTTTAGATACAGAGATTTTTTCGAGTTCTTTCACAGAGGACCAAGTTTGAGTCGAGCAAATTTCAGCTGCTTGGCTTTCGTTTTTTTTCGTGTTTTGCCTATGCACAGATCTCCTTCTATCTCTTTCATCTCGGACGTACCCCTCCCGATCTGTGTTAGCTATTGCAGAAACTCCATCAAGGCTGTTAAGACGTCTCGCATGTCCCGGCCCTCGATCACGTTCAGATCCAGCTCGTCTCTTCGCTCTTGCAGGGATTGCCGTAGCACAGCAAACGTCTCGTCCCGGTCCGCCAACACCGCCTGGATTTTGCGCCGCGCCCCGTCGTCCTCCGCCACCAGCCACGCCAGGATGATGTCCACGTTCTGCAACGTGAACAGGCCCGCCTCCAGTCGCCGCGCAAGCCGCTCGGCCGCAAGGGCCGCTTTTTCGTCGTTGTCGCCGCCGTCGCCGTCGCCGTCCGCCAGGGTTGCGGCGTATGTCCGGCCGCGCCCTTCGTCCTCCATCTCGCGGTCGACCACGGCGACGCGAGCGTCGTATTCGCGCCGCAGGGCTACCAATTGGTCAACCTTCTCGTAGTCCCGCTCCACGAACTTGGCCAGCAGACGGATCCGCTCCGGTGCTTCTACCGGCAAGAGCCGCAGCATGGACGCAAACACGGCCACGAGGTGCTCGGCCGTGGCGCCGGCGTGCAAACGCTGCTGCTGTGTTTTGTCGTGTTTTTTGTTTTTGTGCTTCTTAGTGTTCTCGTCGCCCCGCATAAACAGCGTAAAGGTCGGCTTGAGGCCGCCCGCATCGACCACGCGCCTGCACACGTCGCCGGCCGCAATCCCGCTGACCGCGTGGTCCAGCAAGCGCAGCGCCGGCGCGCGGCTCTTCTTTCCTTCCTTGAGCATCAGCAGGCACAGCTCGACGCCCTCGGCCTCGACAAACTTTGCCTTCCCCAGGGACGGTGCCACGCGGCCGTCGATTTCTGTCTCTTGGCCCTTTTTCGTTTTCTTGTCCCCGTCTCGGCCGGCGTCTGTTGCGACACCGACATCGTCGTCGTCCACCAGGTACGTCAGCGCCTCGAACAGATTCTCCATGTACTCCTCCTCTAGGCCGCCCTTTTCGGGGTCACGCCGGCGGTAGGCGGCCACCAGCTGCAACAGCGTGTCGATGGTGTTCAGCTCGTCCACCATGCGCGCGCGGTTGGCCGCCGACGCTTGCGCCAAGATGGCGAGGATCTCGGCGGCGTACTGCTTGTTCTGTGTGACGGCGGGTTCCGCCCGCTGCACGCGTTGCAGCAGCCACCGCACGAGGCCGTCGTGGCCGCCCAGCGCCTCGGCGGCGCGGGTGCTGCTTTGCGATGCGCACAGATTCTCGACAATGCCCAGCGCGTAGTACACGCCCGTGCGGTCGGCCTCGTCGGCGTCCTCGTCGAGGCGGCCCAGGTTGGACACGAGCAGGCCCACGAGGTCGGCGTCGAGCAGCGCGTCGACGAGGGCCGTCCACTGGTCGTCGGTCGCGTCGACGTCCTCGTCGGTCAGCTCGCCGATGATCTCGATGGCGGAGATGGCAATGTCGGTGTTGTCGTGCGCGAGCAGGCCCACAAGGCTAGCCACGGTGCCCAGGCGCGCACACTCCGGGTACAGCGCCGGGTGCTCGCCCAGGATCGACAGGGCCTTGATGTCGGCGTCGAGGTCGGCCTCGCTGCCGATGAAGCGCGTCGGTTCCGTCTCGTAGCGGGCGCGCAGCTCGGCGTTGCGGTTGATGCGCTTTTCAAAATTGAGAGCCGTCCGGCGCAGCCAGGCGGCATCGTACGTCTCGTTGGAGGGTCCCTCGGCCGCGTCTGTTCTTCTTGCACCGCCACTGCCGCCGTTGCCACCCGCCTCCTGACCCTCGACGTATTTCAATACGCTGGCTTCCGCTTTGCTGATGCCGCCGCCAAAAAATCGGCCTTCCTCGTCGTCGCCCGCGTCTTCCTCTTCCTCGCCTTCGTAGTCGGGCGGCGGTGCCGGGCCATAATCCCCGTCATCGCCATCGTTTTGACCGTTCGAAGGTGGCCGTGCCGGCCCGGCCTCAACGTCGTCGTCCCCCTCCTCCTCGACACGCGCGCGGCGCGCGCTGCTGCCGTTTGCTGAAAGCCTGACGGATTTGTACGCTTGGTCTAAAGAAACGCACGTCAGCAACGATATCCCTCAAGTACCAAAATAATGGCCGACAAGCACACAGCGGAAAATGGCTCACTTGGATCGCGAAGGGGCTCGGGTTTGCGTTTGCTTGGAACACCGGATTGCTAAGAGGTTGTAAGCAAAAGAGGGCAAAGCAGTCTCGTCCACAGCAATGTGGTACACAGGTTGCTCACCTTGAAAAGATCGTCGATGCTCGTCATTGTAGAAATGAAAGGGGGGTCAATTCACCTTTCCAATGTGGTGGTTGTTACAAGAGGCTCTATATGTACGGTGATTATGGGCGTCTCAAAACGTGGGAGGTCCAGAAACTGAGCCACAAAAAGGAACTGCGAAATGATGCGCAACGCTAGCACGTGCCGACGCGACTGTCCACTGAAAATATGCTTTGTCGCAGCTGCCACCCTGTCATGGCCCAGCCGAAGCATGCCCCAGACATCGGCCCCAAAGGCGGTGAAGCGGCTTTTCGGAGATTCCCCGTAACCAACAAAAAACCGCCCTAACATGCGCGCCTAACCCCCACCGGCTACACCGGTCGTGCCTTGCGCTGAACGTGCCGTGGTGCCTGCCCCTTACCCCGTATCGAGGAGGTGCATGCCCCGTAGCGTGCCTTCCAACTTTTCAACGTTTAAGTGAAGGGTCACATGAGCCTCAAAGACTTGGAAGGTACACAAAGCTTGTTTTCTTCAAAATTTAGAAAGCACTTTTGTTTTTGTATTTTTTTGTTTCCTGTTTCTTTATTTTTGTTTTTACTTTCGACCGTCATTATACGATACCACTTCATGGCCAAAGAAGATGCCGCCCACCGTCATTCTCGTCCGCCACGCGCAGGCTTTACACAATGTTTCAAATAAGTTACTTTTTTTTTCTTGATTCGTTTTTTTTAAGGCGTACAATCTAACTCTTCGTTTACATGACTGGCTTATTCCTGATCCCGGTTTATCAGAGCTCGGCTTTGAGCAGTGCCAAGCACTGCGCGAGACCCTCCGCGCCACTCTGCCGGGCAAACTCGACGTCCAGCTCGTCCTCGTGAGTCCCATGAAGCGCACGCTGCAGACGGCCGTGGCGGCGCTGGACTGGCTGCTGGACGCGGGCGTGCCGTTCCAAGCACATGCCGGATGGCAGGGTATGCCTCCTTGTGGCTGTTTTGTTTTTGTTTTTGTCATGTTCTTACACGCCCACGCATATCAGCTCACATGGCCGCCTGCAGAAACCACCGACCATCCGTGCGACGTCGGCTCGGCCTTGCCCGACCTGGCCAAGGCCTTCCCCGGCGTCGACTTTACGCAGGTGGATCCCGTCTTTCCAGACAAGACGTCGGACCGCGCGCGGGCGTACGCCTACAATCGCCGCGCGCTGGTGGCCCGCGCCCAGAGCGTGCTGGCCGAGCTGTACGGGCGGCCCGAGTCGGTGGTGCTCGTGGTGTCCCACTCGGCGTTCCTGAGCAAGGCCGTCAGCGGCAGCATGTTTGCGAACGCAGACTTCCGCATTTTTTCGTTTGCGGAACCCGCGCCGTCGGCCGCGATTTCGCCGTCAAAAGCAGGCGAGAAGACAACGCCAGTATTGCCAGCGGCACCCATATTGGAATCAGCACCACCACCACCAATGTCAACCATGACTGTGCCGCCAACAGAAACAGAAACAGAAACAGACACGCCTGCGGCACCCAGCGGCTGCGGCAATGCGGATCTTCCACCGCTTGTGTACCGACTGGAAGAATGGGACGAGACGCGACTAAAATGCGGCGGGATGGGTTGGAGTCTCGATTCGATCCGCGAGATCGGAGACGGACTGCCGTTATAAAGGTGCATTAGCGAGAGCTTTGTAAGATATGGTTTTGTGTTGCCCAAGTCGCATCGCATTTGTCACGCATCAAACGACGTGGCGAGCATATATTACGCTTTATTGCGTGCCTGAAAAGGTGAAACAATGATAGGAAGTACGAAACGAGCCATTCTATTTACTGCGCAATTCCCAAACATCAAACATCGCGATGGCTATATCTATGCTAGTCTAAAGTAACAGCGCCAAATGACAAAAGAGAAACCGACTGTCCTTAACAACCTCCTACTCCTGGATGACAAACTGCTCCTTGTGCGCCTTGTAGAGCACCGAGCTGTCCAGCAGGGCGCCCGTGGCGGACCGGAAAAAGTCAATCTTGAGGTGCTGGGCGTCTTCGAACGTCACCGCGGCGTAGCTGAAGTCGTCGGCGTACGCAAAGACGTTGGTCGAGGCGTTGGCACCGACGCTGCTAAGGCCCTCGACGTTGCCGGCGCCGCCGGCGACGATGTACACGGGCGCCTTGGGGTTCTGCAGCCCCGCTGGGTCTGCGACGCCGTTGTGGACGGGCAGGAACCGCTGCGCGTTGTGCACGTGGCCAAAGATGCCGACGTCGACGCCGTACTTGTAAAAGAGCGGCTCAAAGGCCGCCTGACAGGGCGCGCAGACGTTCCCGCTGCCGCCCGTCGAGTACCAGGGGCGGTGCCCGCCGACGACGAGCCAGGGCGTGACGGTGCGGTCGACCGACGCCAGGTCGGCCTCCAGAAAGGCCAGCTGCTGGCCCGACGCGCCAAAGGGTCCGCCGCCCAGGTGGCTGCTGCCGCTGGCCGTGTCCGGGGCGTTGGGAAAATCCGTCTCCGTGTCGATCATGACGACGTGTGCGAGGCCGTACTCGAACGAGTACCAAAAGGGCGGGTTGGCGAGCTGGCGCGCGGTGTTGGCAGCGACCTGGGCGGCCTCGCTGGCGGACGCCGAGGGAAACGCCACGGGCATGGTGCGGCCGAAGCGGTTGCGGAAGTCGGTGAAATTTTTCTGTCCCGCGGGGCACAGCAGCTCCGCGACGTAGGGCAGCTCCTCGCAAGTGGCCTCGTGGTTGCCCGGCGAGGCCTGGTAGGGCTTGCGGCCGGCGACGGGCGCGAGCTGGTTGTAAAACTCCTCGAGGATGGCCTCGTAGGCGTGGGTGCCGTCGAGCACGTTGCCGAGGTTGTAGAACCAGTCGTCGGCGTAGGCAAAGTCGCCCGGGTGGAGAACGAACTCGTAGGCGTCCACGGTCTGGGCCAGGCGGCCGATGGTGGTGTGGTTGAGCGCCGGCTGGACCTGCGGAATGGTGTCGCGCTTGGTCATGTCCATGTTGATGGTGTAGCCGTCCTCGCCGTAGACGCCGAGGTCAATGACGACGTTCATGGTGAAGGGCGTGGGGTCGCCCGGTAGACGGGGGCTCAGGACGTGCTCGATGGTGGAGTTGGTCGACACGATCTGGTAGTAGTAGGTGGTGGCGGGCTTGAGTCCCGTGAGCGTCACGGCGTTGGAGTACGTCCGCGACGTCGGGTACGTGACCGGCGGGTCGCCGCAGGCCTCGGCCGTGAGCTGGTCGGGCGCGGTGCCGTACCGGACGCAAGGTTTGCTCAGCTGGGTGTAGGTGTTCCAGCCGACAGAGATGGCTGGGATACATCAACGGACAGCAAGACGGAAGCATTTGTTAGTCAAATCTCGGCCAATATACAATTATCTCGAACACTTTAGCTTGTGACTTTCTTGGTCTTTCTCAGGCACGCACAATTCCGGCCGTTAATGGCAAGCCGTTGCTGGACCGGCGTCGTCAAGTCCGCCGGAATGGCTGGGTAGTTTGCCGCATTCGCCATACAAGCCGCCAGCAGCGGCACGGCCCATGTCGCCGGCGTAAGGACACATCTCCGACTACGGGCCATGATGGATGGTGAACAGAAACAGAGAAACCGAGTATGTAGTTGACAACGTCTCTACGCCGCCTTTGACTTTGAGTCGCGTTCCGTCAAGTTCAGAAACACATCAAAACAAACAACACGATGAAACGTTGCAGCAGGAGCAAACTTGTCCTTATTTATTTATTTTTCTTTTATGATATGGTTGATGCCAGAGCACCATCGTGAAAGACACAGTTCCCTTATGCACGGGGTGCCGAGGAGGTTACTGGCACACGCCGCAGCATTGGCAGAAGAGCAGGCTCAGACATCTTTGTCCTGTTCGAAACCCGTTCGCCTCTGGTTCTTCCTTTCCGTCTTCTTGCGCCCGCACAAATAGCTTGTTTAACAAGAGCGTTCCGGGACACATTCCGGCAGAATGATCTCGTCATTTGGGGTTGGGGCCAATGGCGATGCTCTCTTAAGAGGCTGTCATTGTGTTGTTCCTGATTGGGGCGGCAGGCCGCTGGGAGGGTTGCATTCGCCATCTCCACAAGAGGGCGGGCACTTCGGGATGAACAGGGGGGCCAGGGGATTTGGAGGGAGACATGAGGGTGGTTGTAGCGATGCGAACCAACCCCATGTGCCAGGGACGATTGGGCGAGACGAGCCATGAAGAACAAGTTGATAGAAATGTGCTGATCCCCAGTTCCCCGTACAAAAGCCGTCCAAATCCGTTCGTCGTTTTGAGCCCGGAAGCTAAAAAATGGATTTGTTTGATAAGGCCTTGGACGTTGCTAGCCGGTCTTCTCCATTCTTCTCCATCCTCGGTCGCCAATCTGGAAATGTTTGCCGAGTTGGAGAAAAATATCGGTAAACGTCTTGACATCGACAGGGCTTTTCTTTTTCTTGCATGTGCTCAACCAGGCCGAGGAAGACAGCGTTGACACAAGGGAAAGAATAGGAAGAAAAAAAAGGAGAGGCAAATAAAAGAAAAGAGAACAGAAAAGAAAAAATATCTGAGACATGTCAACAACTTCGACAACTCCTCGGTTTTGTCTTTCAGACCTCGTTTGTGCCCACGTGGGTGAATCCCATGGTATTACCAGTTTGACAAACTTGTGTTTTTATGGCTGCGATCAAATGCGTTGTTAAACTGGCTGTGCCTTTGACAAATAATTACTCCGTCCTTTTTTTCCTTTCGCGGTTCTTGGCTTATGATTTTGCATTCCCGTATGTCTCACTCTTCATTGCCTCACACGTATACACGACGGTTTCTCACTTACAGCGAGGAGAGCCGGATATATTCTTACATGGAGTAAGTTGTTTCTTCTTCACACCCACTCATTATGTTCATTTTAATGAATTCCTTTTTTTCATATGAGCTCAGTCTCAACCGGAAGGCATTGCTCTCATTTCACGATAATTACATTCTCACTATGTCATTATAATTTTTCTCAAAAACGACTCGACACAGTTGCCTCACAACCGCTTATTTTGCAGTAGTAGTACTCTGTATGGCATCGTCAACGGTCTTCCTCATGAGGCTTGTTCCGCGCTACACAACGGATAAGGTGAGACCACGTTTCTCGTGGCCCAACCGCCGGCATTGGCGCCTTCCACAAGCAGCATGTCGAGCTCCTTCCCAAAACTCACAGTCCGAGACAGTTTCCTACGCCATTTAGGGCAAGAACATTTCGTTGGATTGACCTATAATTGTTGTTGTGCTGCAAGACAGAGGAAAGAGCGACACGAACTTTGGAAAGTTAGTTACCACCGCAAGTCATCTCTGTAGCAACCACACAAATAGAAGGAAAGAAAAAAAAAGCAAAACATCACCAACTATTGCGAGACGTGCCTCTTGTTTGCCGTCCACAACGCCGCTTTCTACCGCGTCTCTTTCTGGTAGCATCATTCTTGTGCTTCAAAAATCCGTTTATACGTTGTTTTCATTTACAGAAAAGAAAGCCACCGTTCTTCTTATCGTTTACGGACCGTTGACCAAACTTTCCATTTTTTTTTCATTTTTGCTCTTTTTGTTCTTTTCTGTGCTCTACCGTTTAGTAATTCTTTTTGCAACGACGCACGGCAAAACAATGGTTCCAACGTCCAACCTGGGCCGCCCACTCCGTCATCTCGTCTCAGTCGTGGACACAGACGGCCCTGCGTCCATTTCCTTGGGGATGCCGTCGGGCACAGGCAACAGACAGGTGTTTTGGGCCGCAGAGAACACGGCCGCAGCGGTTGGACCACCGGAAGCAAGCCAAGCATCGATCCCGCCACACTTTGTCTTCCGCGGTGGCCTCCCAACACCACCTCTGGGTAAGGCGACAGGACCACCACGCACGACGTCCGCTACGTCGTGGTCTGGACGACAACGCACCACCGATCCGTCGGCAAAGGGGATGCTCATCCTCGACCACGTCTCTGGCAGAAAGAGGGTGCGGTCGAGGTCTGTCTCTCACCAGATGCCAGACGATACACCGCCAAGGGACAGCTGCCCTGGCCTTGGTGAGCGCTAGGTACCGCCGCCAAAGCTTCAGCCATCTGCGCAGTTGCGTGATGTAGATCAACACAGCCGACAATTCTTCGAAAAAGGCGACCCTGTCTTCCCTGTCAGCAAGGGGAGCATTCCCAGGTACGGCTGCGTGCGATCCCCATCGCAGTGCCTTCCACCGCGGATGTTTGCAAGAGCCGATCAGCAGACTGCCGCGCCGCATTGCATCCATGGCAGCAGTAACGACAAACATCTCACAGAAACCCGCGTCCATTGGCGTAAAACGAGCTATGGCCATTGGGAGGCGGTAAAAGTGCCTCGGACGGCTGCCCAGGAGGCTGCACCAACGGCCAGCTTTTCGGTCTACAAAGCGCACGCCACCCGAATGGTATCGACGTCAAGCACGAGAAACGGGTCGACGGGAAGCGTTGCAAGTGGCCTGGGCCGCACCTCTCTCACAAGCACAACAGCCCCCTCGGGACTGACCGCTTCAGGGCCTAAAGCTGTTTCGAGACTCATGGCACCACTCCCGCCGATGGCTTTGACAAAACCACCGCTCGAGACCTATCTAGCGTTGGCCGGGTTGGCCTTGCCAAAAGGTGTCGTAACCAAGCAATCCACGTCGGCAACAAGCATTGACCACAGCACGGCGTCGCCTCGCACCAACAGACCGCGAGACAACGGCAGCTGGCCGGCAAAAGACACGGCAAGTGCCACGCACGAAAGCATGTTCGATTCGTCTCCGGTTGTGACACCACGGAAGAGCGTCCCCCCAAGCGCCAGTCATGGCCTGTACGCTTCCAAACAAAAGCAGCTTCAGCCCGTCAAGACACGCCTCAGCGAGCACGAAAGCGAAGACAAGCGTCATCTTGTCGAGCGAAGGAATAGCCGCATAGCAGATCTAAGAAAGATATTTGATCAGCAAATCGCGAACGTGGTAGCATCGCCCGCTTTAGCCGTGTCGTCGGCTATCAAAAAGGCACCAGATGCTCACTCGTTAACAGCGGCCTTCACACCCCGATGCTCGGACGTCTCCCTGCCCGCTGGCCGTTCGCTCGCCTCCAGCCACTTTTTTGCAACCCCAGCAGCATCGTCGCCTACAAGATCAAACGCATCGCCCAAAAAACACACAGAGAGCCCTCTCAAGCCAGCTTCGGTGCGGACCGACAGGGCGTCGGCACAGACGCTGGCATCCGAGTCGCCGGTCAAGAACAAAATTGGCCTCTTCGAGACGCTGGGCCATCAAGAACCAACTATCGTCGCGGCAGCTGCCCGAGAATCCAATTTGGCCACGGTCCAGGTGACATCCACCGCAGCCCTGCCACAGAGCAAAAAAACCAGGGGTAATTCCAAGATTCGAGCCGTCATTCAACAAAGGCCTCGATTTGGTTCGTGGCGCCGTTTTTCCCGCTCACATAACTCGGACGAGAAAAGCGAGGAAGAGCGTGACCGACGTGGCCATGCTGCGTCGGATGTTGCAAAAACAACGACCCAGGAGCCACCAGCTTGGTGCTTTGCGGGTTCCGACGGTGCGAACGGACAACGAGCGATGGCCAGCAACGAGTCCAGAAAGCTGTATAAAAAACTACACGATAAAGTCGTGTTTCCAGCTGCCGCGCCGGGAGTTACCTTGGAAGGGGCGGCTATAGACGGTTCTGGCACACGGCGTGGATGGTTCTGGGGCCATGTGCACGATAGCACGATGCAGCCTGGTTCAGCACCGGGCACCACAGACGAGAAAAACTACGGCAACGACCAGTCTGGGTATCGGAAACGAAGCTGGAGCTGGGGTCGGCGCAAGTTTTCCAAAAGCAACGAGGCTCACGCGCCGAAGAAGGACATGGAGCGTGATGTTGGCCGGGGACCTGGCAATGATAGCAACAACATCGCGTTTCGAGGAGTGGCCTGCGGGCCCGATGGTATTTCTGGCAATGAATTACAGGACGGAATCATGGGCGTGGCGGCAGGCGAAAACCTCGCCGTCGCCGAAGCTCGCTGCAACTTGCAGCACCCAAGACCCGTGCGTGCCGATGAAGTGAACCGGCTGGTGAGCTTGTGCACGAAACGAGAGGGTGCTATTGGGCCGAGTATGTTAGTTCACCTGTAGGGTTAGGGGTAAGAGGGAGAGGTATCTTTCATTCAGTCGTTTTTTCTTGACGCACCAGGTTCATAATTAGCTTTCCTTTTTCAGCATTTTATTTTGTTGTTGTTTTTTATTTTTTCATTTAGTCATAGTTTTCTCTTCGCTTGCTATGTATTCTAATAAAAAACTGCGATGATAAAAGTCCCACAATCCCCTTATGCTTTGTGCTGCGTAAGAAATTGGCAACATCGACACGAGAGGGAAAAAAATTTATTTCCCGTCCTGACTCGTTGTATAAGCCGCTCCCCCCCCCAAAATTCAGCCAATCGCCAGGCCCATGCCGCGGCCGATCTTGCGAGCGAGCGCCTTTTTGAGGTACCACTCGCGTGCCAGGGACCGCGTCATCTTGGCAAAGACGGCGGGGCTGATGCGGCCGCGCTCGACGGCACGGCCCAGCACAAAGACGGCGTCGGCCAGGGCGCGCTCTTCGGCCACCAGGTCGTACAGCTGGTTGGCCACGACCGTGGGGCCGACCAGCAGGTCGTCGACCGCCGGGGCGGCTGCCTGCTGGCTGTTGGCCACGACGTCGTCGGCCGCCGCCAGCGCCTCGTGCAGCAGCGCCGTGTTGGACGTCAGCAGCGCCGACAGCTGCGCCAGCGCCGACATGTCCTGCTGCAGGCGGCCGGCGGCCGTCAGCAGCGCCGCACGCTGCGCGTCCAGCCCGGCCAGCGAGGCCGCGTCCTGGCTGCGGCCGCGCTGACGCAGGTCCGCCAGCGTCTGTGCGAGCTGGTGCAGCATCGCGTCCTTTTCCGGGTTGGTGGGCACGGGGGGGGGCGCCGGCGCCGACGACAGCGGCGAGGCGCCTCCTCCCGCCCCGGTCCCCGCCGCACCATCGGCAGAGCTGGATGCTAGGGGTTCGTCCATGATATCGGGCGGGGGCGGGGCTTTGGGCTTGGGCGAGGCGTAGGGCGGCTGCTGGGATGGATACTGTTGGTACAGTTGAGGCGGCGGTTGAGGCGGCGGCTGCTGCTGCTGCTGGCTCTGCTGCCATGGCGGAGGAGGCCCCTGCTGCTGTTGTGCATACAGATAGGCGTCTGTCGGCGGTTGCCCTTGTACAGCGTATCCGTTGGTGGGTATTCCGAAAGGTGGCGGCGGCGGCGGAGAGGTAAACGTCTGTTGTGGTTGCTGCTGTTGGCCATAGACGGGCTGATACTGCTGCTGCTCGTGCTGCTGCTGGCCGGAGCTCATTGGCGGCTGGCTGAGAGGCGACTGCTGGTACGGTGGCCGTCCTGGAACGGGCGGTCCGGCTGGCCGCGGGGCGTGTTCGTTGGTTCGTGGGGAGGGCCCAGCTTCGGCGGATGATGGCGGAGGTTCTGGTGATGAGGCACCATACCAAGAGCCGCGGTACGGCGATGACGACGGGTGCGGTGGAGGAAGAGGGGGAGGTGGTGGTGGCGGTGGACTGGGTGTCGTTTGGGCTGTGGCATAGGCGCGGCTCTGGCCGGCCAGGCTGTGTGGATGTGGTGGTACCGGAGGCGGTGAGGGGATGTTGTTTAGTGGTGCTCCGGGGCTTGGAAGCGGCTGGGCGTTGCCCTTGGGCGGCGGTGCTGGCGGCTGGTTGGCAGCGGTGGACTGGCTAGCCAAGCCGGAGTGTGGGGACGATGTCGCAAGTTCTTGGGGTGGCGGTGGAATGAATGGCGGTGGCGTCGGTGTCGCGGGGGTGGCATAGGATTGCGGCGGCGGCGGCAACTCTTGCTGTGCCCGGGGGGCCTGCCGCGCAATCACGGGCGGCTCCTTGGCGAAGACGTCGCGCAGGATGTTGAGGAAGTCGACCATGGTGGATTTCTAAAGAGCGCGCGGCGGATGTATGGTTAGCATTTCGAAGACCACACCAGTTCGGACTCATCGTCATATTGACGAAACAACAAACAACGTACGTCCCAAAACTCCCCCCATCCGGCCAGGTACGGGTGGTACACCAAGCCCTGGGGGTCGACGTGCTGGCCGGGCCGGACCATCATGTTCTCGGTCGGCGTGACGTAGACGAGGGGCGCCTCGCGGGGGTATGCGTGCGGCACCCACAGCGAGATGGGGTACCGGTAGGTGGCGCCGCGGAAGACAGCCGGCAGGGTCCCGGACAGGTGGAGAAGGAGAGCAGACGCGCCATTGGGAAAGGCTGGGAGGCATTTGGGTTAGATGGCGGCTGGGTAGCAGAAGGCCGTTTGAAAATGGAACATACTGTGGACGTCGGTCCGCGGCGACAAGGATGGAAACTGGGCGAGGGCCTGGGACACGTCGTTGAAGGTGCGATTGACGTCGTGGTATTCCTACGGGTGGAGGTTTGCAATCAGTACAGCCAAGCAACAACATGCAACACAACGGCAAGCTTAAAGGACGGCAGAGAGCAAAAACGCAAAAAAAAACAAAAAGCAGACGTACACTGGTCAAGACGCTGTAGAGCCAGTTCAGCACATGCTGCTGAACAGCCATGGTCGGTCAGCCTGTGAGCCGAAGCTGGAGCGACGACAACAGCGGCTCGCGGGGGAGTGAAAGCGTAGGCAGAGGGCTTTGTTGCCAGCAGCAGTCGAAAAGTGACGATGGTGATAATTGACGACCGCCCGCAAAGGTAGCAACCGCTGCTACCAGCAAGCGGATTGGTTGGGTGGGGTTCTGTTCAGCGGCGACCCAAAACAGGCAAGCTTGGATTCAACCTCGGATCTGTGGCGGTGCACATCTTTACCGTGCAGGACAAGTGTGGCGTCATAGTAACGATTCTACGGAGTCAAGATTTCTACGGTGGTTTCACTTCCAGGAAAAAAATGAAAATTATAAAAAAATACATAAAAAATGCAAATACATCTTCCGCCAAGAGAAAAAAAAGATGCAAGAACCCGTTTGGCAGTTCTTTCTGCGCGAGTCGGCCATCAGCTGCCGTGCGTCGTGCATTTGCATTGTCTGCCCTTTTTCTGGCCGTCGGCCTTTCTCGACGCTGATTGGCCGAACCCCCACGGCCTTTTTCCGGGGTTGGACGGAGTAAAATGGGGCAAAAGTCACAGACGAGCCGCGTTGAAAACAGGTCACTCATGTTGATTCTAAAGGTTTCGAAAGGAAGACAAATACGAATTTACTTTGCTTTAAGAAAAGTTCAAACTCTGATTGACTCCTCGTGAATTCGATAGAGCGTATTTTCGGAGACCGCCGGGACTGGACAAGAAAGGCGTAAGACAACAAAAAAAACGTGAGAGACAAAAACGGAAAAGGATTCCCTTAGAAAGAAAAGACGATTTGAATGCAAGAGAAAAGGGAAAAGAGGCCTCAAACTGACGGAATCGACGGGTGCCATAACACGAGTGAGTTCTCATAAGGACGGCCGCAGTCGGAGTTGGCGTTCGCAAAGCGCTGGCGCATTGAGCGGTTCCGGCGGGCCAGCAAAAGGGAAAGGGGGGGGCGAAAAATCGAACGAAGGCGAATATGAGAGAAAACGGGGGAGTTTTACAAAAAAGGGGAACAGCACGTGCGAGCCCTGAAAGATCGTCTGTTTGTGTTTTTCTTGGTCTTTTCGCCCCCTTTTTTCCGTGTATTTTTCTGCTGTTATGTTCGTCCTTGTATTTCACCAACAAAACGTATATTTCTTTTTTTTCGCTGAGCAGCATTCTGCTCTTTAAAATCAGGCCACTGTAAAAGGGTGTGGACTGAGAAAGTAAGAGAAAAGTAAACTAGAAAAAGAAAATAAGACGGGCTTGTTCTCTCATTATTTTTCTCTTCTCTTTTAGTGCCTTTTTTGGCGGCTTTTTCCTTTTTTGATTATAAAGCGCAGCCGCGCTGCGCCATCTCACCCCATCTTTTTCTCATTATAAACGGCCTTTGTTGTCCACACACTTTTCTGAGGAAGGGCTTTCTTTCCTTTTTTAACCTCCCAAGATTATTCTGTTTCTTCGCTTCTATTGAACCCCAACCCCAACCAAGGACTCAAACCTCATGGTCACGGTCCGTCCCGAGTCTCGCACGGCTGAGGAGTATCACAGATATCATTCTGTATACTCCTTGCGTCAGGACCTTTCGGGCACTTGAAAAAGAGCTCATTAATTTCCTCTTCTTTTTTTCTTACAGGCACTTTGAAGTCCAGTCGTTTTGAGCAACGACGTTGTTTCGTTCGGGTCCCCAATTTTCTTCAGGGATTCATTGCCTAGCCGGTTGAAGTCAGCTTGCTTGCGTTGTCAAGTCTAGACATCAAAAAAATCGTTTGATTTTTTTCATTTTTTCCTTCTGGTCTTGGAATACAGACCCCCGTCAAGAAAGCCCCGACCAAGCACCAAACCGGCACCATGCTTCCCGAGATTCCCGTCCTGTCCGACTACGGCATCTCGCCCAAGCACGGCTTCCTCCCCAACGAGCTGCCCCTGGCCCACCTCCCGGACCCGTACTACAACAAATGGGAGGCCGTCGTCGCCAACCTGCAGGCCCTCATCCTCAGCCGCCGCCTGCGCGGCGTCGTCGACCGCCTGCCCGTGCTCTCCACCGTCGGCCTCGAACACGACGCCGAGTGGCGCCGCGCCTACTGCCTCCTCTGCTTCATGGCGCACGGCTACATCTGGGGCGGTGACAGCCCCAGCGACCGCCTGCCGCCGCCCATTGCCGTGCCCCTGCTGGCCGTCGCCGCCCACCTCGAGGTGCCGCCCGTCGCCACCTACGCCGCCGTCTGCCTCTGGAACTTCAAGCCGCTCTTTGTCGACGAGGGCGTCGACCAGCTCGAGAACCTGGCCACGCTCAGCACCTGGACCGGCTCGCTCGACGAGTCCTGGTTCTACCTCGTCTCCATCGCCATGGAGGCCCGCGGCGGGCCCATGCTCGCCATCATGCTGGCCGCCATGCACGCCGTGCGCGCCGACGACGCCGCCACCGTCACCGCCTGCCTCTGCGCTTTTGCCGAGCGCCTCGACGACCTCGGCGTGCTGCTGCAGCGCCTGCACGAGCGCTGCGACCCGACCATGTTCTACCACCGCATCCGGCCCTTCCTGGCCGGCAGCAAGAACATGGCCGACGCGGGCCTGCCGCACGGCGTCGTCTACGACGACGGCAGTGCGTCTGCGGACGCCCTGCCCTACCGCCAGTACAGCGGCGGCAGCAACGCCCAGAGCAGCCTGATCCAGTTCTTCGACATTGTCCTGGGCATCGAGCACCGCCTGACCGGCGAGAAGGCGCCGGTGGCCGGCTCGGTGGGCGGCGCCGCCGGCGACAAGGGACCGGCAGGATCCTCGCCGGCTGCCGCTGCCGCCGACGACAGCGCCCGCCACAACAACTTCATCAAGGAGATGCGCCAGTACATGCCCGGCCCGCACGCGCGCTTCTTGCGCGACGTCGCCGCCGTCGCCAACATCCGCCCCTACGTGCTGGCCCACCAAGCCGACAACCGCCCGCTGGCCATCGCCTTCGACTCGTGCGTGGCCATGCTCCGCGCCCTGCGCGACAAGCACATTGCCGTCGTGACGCGGTACATTGTGGTGCCGTCGCGCGCCATGGCCCGCGCGCGCAGCCGCTCGCGCAGCCCCGAGGCGGTGCGCCGTCTGCGCCAGTCCGTTGGCCAGGCCGGGTCGGCACCGGCACCGACCCACCGGCCCACGACGATGAACCTGGCCCAGGCCGACCCCAAGGCGAGCCTCAAGGGCACCGGCGGCACCACGCTCATGTCGTTCCTGAAACAGGCCCGCGACGAGACCGGCGAGCCCGCCGTCGAAGAGTGGACGCAGCGGTTCCTCCACCGGCAGGGCCGCGCGCCCGGCAAGAACGACTTCTTCTTTGGCAAACCGGACGAGCCGCCGACGCCCGAGATTGCCGCCGTCGTGCTGGCCGACGACGCCAGCGACGAGGTGGAAGTCAACGGTCTGGCGGGCACGTGGACGATGGACGACGACGTCGGCGGGCTGTGCCTCTATTGATAAGGGAGGAAGGCAAGCGCTTGATTGAACGGCATAGCGCTCGCTTGCGTTGGTCTCTTAAGTACTGCATCGCGTGCATCAATGGCCAGTTACATATGGTCTCTTTAGGACCAGAATGTGCTCGATATTGCATCTGTCAAATAAATATATCTTTTCTCTGGATTATGCCTTTTTCAGTTATCTGCCCATGAGCGTCGCTGGCGTCGCTGAACACATCTCGTTCAACGCAACCCCCATAAAACGTAAAACGTACGCACCACGTCTGGGAGCGCATATCATTCACCTGTAAACTTTGTTAAACAGTTTCTGCTAGAAAAAGCTCTTACTGTACCGTCGTCTTCTTGAGCATCCCCTGTTTCACCATCTTGTATGGTGTCATATTTCATTTATTTGGCAGTACGTTTGTATCCGGCTGAGTACGTTTAGGTTCCGCCATTGTTTTTCATTCATAGTGTGCAGTATCCCATCCTTTGCTACCTTCAAATCAAAAATCCGAGCGACCCCACCCGTACATCCCACCACCATCTGATGAACTTAAAATGCGCGCCCATTTTTGACCACAGGCTATTCTTGCCTGCAGCCAACAAGTGCACATCATCGATGGAGGGTAGTGATTCGATGAGGGATGAGGATGGACTGCAAGAACGGTCCATGGTGATTGGGCAAAGCTGTCGTTAGGCAACAGCAGCGGCATGAGGCTGTTTGTGATGGATTTATATCTCTCGTCTGCCCATCCGTTCGTCGTCTCTTTGGCCATCACTTTTAATTTATCTCAACAAAGTATTGATCCTCGCCAGCCTGCACACTGTTGAGGAGTCTCTCAGGCATTTTGATCCGGCTTCACTTACACGAAAGCAAATTTTATATGGTGTTGGCTCAAGAAGATCCATTGTATCACCGTTACATATAAAGTGTCTGTTGCCCAGCAAGGTAGGATATGGGCCAATTATGAACCCATACTCCTTTTCTCACTCCCTATTTTCTTTTGTCCTTTCGTTTCACAGTGATTTTGTTTATCTTCAAAGCTGATGCAAGCGCTGAAACGCTCTCAACCCACCCAGATGGCGAGCATAATCGAAGAACACCTCAAGAAAATCCAGGAGATTGAGGACGCCATCGTCGACAGGTCGGATTTTATCCGCTCTCTGAAAGATCAGCTAGAATACCAGCTCTCCCTCGTTGAGGGCGTGTCGGACGACCTTTTGGAACTGCTCTCCCGCAGCGCGTCTGTGTCCGTCATTGTTCGCGGCATCAGCGGGCCCAATAGCATCAAATTCACAGCCGCCCAAAACGGGGCGATGATCCAAGACATTGCAGACAAGCTGCAGACGGCCGAGAATGAGCTGAAAGACCTGAAACGAGACAAAAGAGACTGGGAGGAAATTCTTGAGGCAGAAAAACAGCGCGAAGCGTAACGCGGAGACGGCCGCCACTTGACCGCGGTGCATTTCCCTTCACTGTCCCCCTCACCCCCCTTTCCCAACCCGTATCCCCTCTTGTTCTAATATTTTCGTGTCTTGAGATGAATTATATTTGCGCCATAAATACAACAGTTTGGCAATTATGATCACGAATACTTTCATGATGGTTAGCCCATTTTGTCGATCAATAAAACGAGCCAACAATGTAGATCAGACGCCAGGAACGCAAAAACGGACGGCGGCGACGGAAGAAGCGGCCACCAGAGGATATCGGTTAGGCAAGCGCAGATGGTATGGATAGTTGTAGTGACGGCGCGGCAACCGCCAGAAAGTATATAAGGTGGACAATGCCCGTGAAGAGCCATAGATATCTCTGGCGTGCACTACAAAACCGCATCTAGCACCCACCACCACCCGCCAACACCGCGGCCTTTCTCAACGTCGTCTCGGTCAAGTTAGATATTCTGCATACAGTTCAGAGACAACCGTACGCATTACACTCACTCAGCGTAACCACAAATCTCGTAAATCTCATGGATTCTATGGTGCGGAAATTGAGACGCGTAGACACCATATTCTGTATGGCGAGGAATGCGAATGTCAATGGTGGGTTCAAGCGTTTTGTACATGAGAAATGTGCCAAGTGCCATTCGACGTTGCTTTATGGTGCTTTGGCGTACCGCCGCCTAGATAAGCACCTCGCCAACGCACACAGTACCCTTATTAATTCATCAACGCTACGTTAGTGCAGAGAAATGGCTGTGCTTTGTTTGTATGGCAATGGCATTTGTTGCTCTGCAGGTTGGACGGAGCAAACAATACTCTATCTATTGCAGATTTTCCGGCCACAGCTGCGCTGGATCAGCACCAGACAACGTCACATCGCCATCTGTGCTCGCTCACATCACGTCTAGACAAAATACTCCATGCTCTAGCACACGAACTGTCAGGCGGCCTGTATGGTGCCTTGGACGCTCTACGAGAGGACAGGTTTTCTCGAAGGCTGTTGGTGCAGTCATTTCATGTACAATCGGGTTGCCTTGTATCATAACCATTTCGTGAAGAAGTAAAAATAAATGTTCAGCAATGACGCTGTAGCAGATAACAATCATTGCCAAATTTTCTGCCGTTCAGATTGAGGAGCACAAAAAGGCGCTGCAATATCTGGACAATACAATGAGGTTCCACGCTGTCTTTCTGGCCAATCAGCTGCCCTATCCAGATGCGATCCCAGCATGGCTAGAATGCCCATGCCCCACGCCGATTGGTCAGTTATTTACCACCATACAACGAGCATTAGCAGCCTAATGCCCCTAACTTCAGCCTTCCCCCGAAACGTCATGTCAATCCCGTTAACAACTTCCAGCGGAGAGAGAGGAAGCGTGTTTGGCCAGCCAACCACGGCTGCCAACGCTTCGTTTTTTATTAGGGGGGTGCTTTGCATGTTTTACTCTCTTTCCGAAACGAAGGGTCATGGCCGATACAACGCTCGCATGGCCACCGACGCTGGAGCAGATGGAGGCCCGCAAAAAGGCCTTTGTCGACGACATCGATCCGGCCGCCGTCTGCCGCCTGGCCTCGCGCCACAACGCGGGTCGTCCATGCCGCCTCTTCCAGGACATGAACAGCGGCTGCTTCAATGCGTGTTTTTTTGTCGAATTCCCCGGCGACAACAACCGGCGCTGGAACGTTCGCGTGGCCATCGCTCCGACGCTCCACGATGCCTGGACCAAGGTCCAAAGCGAGGTGGCCACGATGCAGTGGGTTTCTTTTTTAAAAAAAATGTTTTATTAATTTTACCTTGGTCTTTTCTCGTATCGCGGGATATTGTGTACATGCATGTACTCACCGTTTGTGGCAGATATGTTGCGCGAAAGACTACCATTCCTGTGGCGCGGGTTCACGGGTACGGACGCGGGGAGAATCTGAGCAGGGGCGGTCACGATCGGGATGGCAACAGCAACGGCGCGGGCGCCGGAACCGGCAGTGGTACTGTCAACGGTGAGGGCAACCACAAGGACGACGCGACCCAGTGCGCGTACATGATTCTCGACTACATTGCAGGCCAGTCGATCAACCTCAAGACCTTCGCCGAGGACACGCGCGAGCGAAAAACGCATTTGTACGCCCAGCTGATCGACATCCTCGCGCAGTTGCGGCAACTCGAGTTCCCCGTGTCCGGTTCGTTGATGCCCGACCCGGACGGCGGGCCGGAGCCAGTGGTCGGCGACCTGGTCTGCATCGAGCATAACGAGCTGCTCAAACAAACACGTGGCAGTGAAATTAACACCGCCACCGCCAGCACGGTCCCACAGCCGACCACCTTCCGCTCAACGGTCGACTACGCCTTTTACCAGTACCGCCTCATGGCTGCGGCCCACGACCTCCCCGTAAACGAGGCCGGCCTTAACACGGTCCGCATGGAGGTCTTTGCCCTCTACGACATCAAGGCGCGGCTTCTTGACGCCATCGACGTCCGCCGCAACCACCGCCCATTTGTCCTGGCTCACACTGATTTGCGCTGGTACAACATTGTCGTCAACGATGATCTGGACGTCCAGGGAGTTCTTGACTGGGAGTGGACCGGCACGATCCCGCAGCAGTTCTTCATGCCGCCAACGTGGCTGGCCGAGGCGTTTCCGAGCTACGTTGCGGGGCGCTTCTATCGCGCGGAGTACCAGGAGTTTTACCAGGTTCTGGTATCCATGGCTGATGCGGCTGACGACGCGGCCGCCTGCGTGGCCGATGGAGCAGGCAGTACGGGTGGCGCTGCTGTCGCCACCACCATTACCGCAGCCGCAGCCACAACCAACATGTACCGGCAGCTCGCCGACGAGTGGGGCCCCGACCTCCCCGAGGGCCTCGACCTGCCCATGGCCGTGCTCCTCCGGCACCACCATCAAATGCTCGAGACGTACTATTTTTCAGTTTTCCCCAAATCTTTCACGCCGCTGCCGCTCGACTACCTCGCCAGCTACTTTGCACACGAAGGCGAGGACGGGCCCTTGTCCCGCCAGGTGGCCCAAAAAATGCAGCAACAAGACCGCTACACGCGGTATCTCAAAGACAGGGGCTTGTTTGTCTCGCACGAGCTGCCGGAAAAACTGCTTGCGCACCTAAAACGGGGAGACGCCGTCTGTGCAAATACCCTCAAAAGCCTGCAAAAGAACCTGCGCAGACAACCAGCCAGCAAAGTGACTGCCGAGGATCCATTGCTAGCACACCTGCTGGAGACGCAGCTCCGATCGCACATTGCGGCGAGAAACCGGGATGATTACGTTGCAAGCCCTGCAAACAACAATGGGGAAAGCAAATAATATTAATTAGCTGAGGGAAGAGTTGGGCGAGCAAGTTGTCATACTCCTATTTGCAGCTGTGGTGTTGTAAATGTCATTTCGCCAAGTCGCCGTCCTCAGGCAGCGGATAATACATGCACGCTGCAGACTTTCCCTGGCACGCGCTACAAAATCCCCTTTGACCGCTTGCCAGCACTGTGCCGCTCTTCCCTACTGAGGTCGAAGGGCCCGCCACAGCACTGCGAAAGCACCACTGAAGCACCGCGGAACCACCGCTGAAGCGTCACTAAAAACGCCACTAAAAGCTTTGTTCTAACAGCAGAGCATTTTCCCAAAGTCGCATACTGCAGTAACGTATCTCACTCAAACATTTATCTATGTCTAAATGCACTGCTAGACAGGAAACGGGCTTTTACAGGAGTTGTTTTCTACATTGATGTGCGAGGGTATTTGGTGGCGCTTTTTGAGCTTTTAGATGCAAAGCACTGGATTTGGCGAACTCGGAGACTTGCTAATTGAATGGAGTGTCAACGAATGCGACAAAGCAATTCCCCACATATTGATGTCCGCGCCCACACTTCACACTGTTTGTTCGTCGCATAAAGAAGCGTTGCATTCTGTAGCTGGTACTTCTCCGCCCTGCTGTCGCCGTATCGTGCGCTATCAGCAAAACTAGCAGCGAGGGGGGTGTCCCTAACAAATGATTCATTTCGCATCACTCTGCATCACTCCACATCAGAACGACAATCGGCAACTGGGGCAGTGTGTCTCCCCGCCCTTCTTCGTTCCCCCAATATGCGGGCGAGGAGATATGGGGTGTATTATAAGGCCGGCTGCCGTATGCAATCTCGCGATGTGCTTGTTTGATGTTTTTTTTCATGCGGCTTCTGAGCTTGTAAGGCATGAAATTGTAGAAGTAATTCGTAGGATCAAGTTAAGCACGCCTATAGTTACCGTCCTTTCTTTGTAGTGAGGCTTTTCGCGTACACAAGGCTATAATGGTTTGATCGGTTCTCGAAGAGGCGTTCTCCGTTTAATCGTGGGCGAGAGAGGAATGGGATATCGTCCCTCTACCGAAACGATTGGGCCTCAAGAAGACAGATCGAAAGTATTTGTTCGGCTGCAGTACCAGGATTGCAATGGAGTAGCGCATGCAACTATATAAACGAGGTACAGCGGCTGTGAGGAAGGCCAGGAATGGGTTTCGAAGATGACAACATATGAATCATAATCACTCAAAGATGATGGGGAGAAAGGGGCTAATAAGGGACGGAGAGACGGCCAAGAGATCAGAAGCACAAGTCTCGAAGACGCACTTGGCATAAGACGACGGAAGCGGCGGCAAAAGAAGAGAGGACATGAGGAGACGGAGAAGGGACGACTTGCGAGCATGCGGTCAACAACCAAGGAAATGGCAGGATGGGGATCTCTCTCTCTCTCTATATATATATACCAGACACAAGAGGCGAATCCCGAGACAGTCAAAATGTTGTTTGTGAGGCAGAACACATTCCAGTAAATTCTTCGCATCGCCTGTCTGGAGGCTTTCTACGAATTCCCAAAGTTATAGTAAGGTAAATACAACCACTGTTTCCTATAAATCTGACCTCCCATACATGAAAAATGTTGCACGGCATGAAGAAAGAAATACACGTTCCCTAAGTTGAGAACACGGCACTACAAGAAGGGAGGAAGAAACAAAGAAGCTTCCGTCGCAAAGCTTCTCTTCTTCTCTGCCTTTTTGTTTTTGCCTCACATGATAATATACCATACAATTATATGTCACCTAAGAGCCGACATCGTCTGAGCCTATAAGCACTTTTGATGTTTTTTGTATTTTTTACTTCAGACTAAAACAAGGACAAATCTCGCTAACGAACATTGCAACTGGCCTCCAGTTTTAACAAAAAACCAAAGTCCTTTGAACTACTTCCGTTTCCTTCGCTTCCCACTGCCTTCACGACCAGACCGGTCATCGTCCCGCCCCAACAACATCGCCCGCAGCGCCGCCGTCTCAGCCTCTTGCCGGGCCAGCTGAATCCGCAGCGTGTCCCGCTCCTGTTTCAGCTCGCCGACCTCGCCTTCGAGCTCACTGATGCGGTCAAGCTTCTTTTGGCGGTACTTGCGGGCAGCCAGGCTGTTGCGTTGCCGCTTGAGAAGCAGATCGGCATCAGGACCCATGTCATCGTCGTCGGCAGCACTGTTGGAGTAGTCGGTTTTGTCGGACGGCGCCAATGCAATCGTCCTTTTCTGGCTACTGTGGCCGCCGCGGCCGCGGCCGTTCAGAGTCAACCCAGGAACGAGCGGCGGCGTGCCGTTGGTACTGCGGCCGTTATTGGCCGCAGACGACACGCTTGATGGCGTCGGTTTGGACACCAACGAAGAGGAAGAAGAAGACGACGGCAGATCCAGAAAGGAAAAGTACTGCGAATGGTTGTCGTCGCCGTCACCGTGGCTTGCTTTCGCTGCAGGCGAAGCTGGCGACGGCTCTGTGGAAAAGGCGGGCGACAACGACAGCGGCGGCGTGATCGACTGCGTCGACGCAGCGGCCGTCGCAGACAGAGACGCAGACAGAGAAGCAGACGTAGACTCGGCAAGGGCGACGGAACCAGTTACAAACGCATCAGACGTTGCGCCGGGCATGGTCATGAATGCGGACCAGTCGACGTTGTCAAATGCGTTGTCTTGTAGTACTTGCTGTTGCTGTTCCGGTTCGTGGACGAACGGCTCGTCTTGCACAGCAAAATTGAAGAGAGGGAGTAGCGGCGTAGACAGGACCGACGGCGTAGGCACCCCGTCAGCAGTCGATGCGGATGCAGGCGTAGAATTAGGCGCGGACGCAGGTGCAGCAGACGCAAAAGCAGGCGCAGGCACCAAGGCGGCCGTGGTGGCAAAGCCAGAAGCAGAAGTAGAAAACAGAGGCCAAGTTGAAAAAGCAGACGCAGACGTCGAAACAGGAAAATCAAACAAAGACGCAGAAGAAGAAGACGATGAACAAGGAAAGGTGTAGTTGTCAATCTCGTCGCCAAGCCAGGAAAGACCGCGAGCCTGATCACCGCAGAGAGAAGGAGAAGAATTCGAAGAAAGCTGAGACAGCTGAGAAAGCTGAGAAAGCCGGAGAGGCTGCGGGTGGCGAGAAGGGCGATCAGGCTGTTGTGAGGGTGAACCACGGTGTCCGTCGTGAAGACAACTAAGAGGAATCGACGGGCACAGAGGCTCGACCGGTCTGGATCCAGAACACGGCGACGAGACGCGTACAACAGGCGGCGGTTGCTGCTGCTGCGGCCATTCTTGCAGAGTTTAACGGTCGGCCTCTTGTGCCGAGGCCGAGGACAACGGGGGGGAGAAGAAAAAGAAGACGAGAGGAAAAGACAAAACACACAAATGTGGTTTTGACTGGCGGTCGAATAACCCGAAGAGGAGGGTTGAAATAAACGAAAGAACGGTTGAAGGATGAAAGAAGGAGGGAAGGAAAGAGGACAGAGGAGAAGAAGAAAATGAGAGGTTCCCCTTTATAGCGGACCGAAAGATTCGATGAAAATTCGGACGAGGGAAAAGTCCGACGTTGCGTCCGCAGTTGGTGATACCGGCTTATGCGCACCCCCCTCTCCGCCCCATTATCTAAGCCGCCCTAAGAGTCACTTGAAAGTACCCCATACCTGCTACCGTGCGCCACACTGTGGACACTCAGCGCTCACACGATCAGGGGTTACAGAAGAGGTTAAGCGGCCGTGAACTGTTCCTGAGGCTCTCATCACTTTACATTTCACTATATTTACACACAGAGACATAAACAGGTCGACGGGAAGTTCTTCACCATACCGGTCTCCTATTTGTAGACATAAAATTACAAGCACGGGGTATTAATCAAAAGAAATAACGCTTCCAGAGGAAAAATTAGGTTTCTCTTTGAAATCAGCCGTGCCACATGATTCTGTGCCAACAGACACAACAACAGCTCGTCGATGCCGTTGCATTGCTTGCTGTTTTCTATTGGCTGTGTTTCTTCTTGTTTTCGTGAACATTTTTATGGTTTGAATGGTTTGTAACCTCAATGGCGCCAGATTCTATGCAACACAGAAAAATAAGAAAGAAAAGGCAGAGATACGATGTCATACAAAGTCACCAGACCGATGTTTTGTGGCTGATACAACAAGAGAAGTTTGTTTCAATATAAGTGGTCTGAGAAATGAATAGTAAAAAAAATGCAATTGCTGTTTAACCGCCTATTAAGGAGCCAATAACCAGAAAAGAAGACCGTAAAAAGTAATCCCCCCCCAGAAAAGGAAACGGAAAGCCAAAAAAGAAAACATGTGGCGATCGTTCATCTTTTCTTACATCATCATCATAACGCCAGCCACCAGCAGGGCAGCCAGACCCATCTGGCTAGACACCTTGCCGGCGCCCGCCGTCACAGCGTTGGACGGGGTGGCAGGCAGACGCGATGCGCTGGCGCTCGGCTTCTCCGAGGCGACAACGGTCAGGAGGCTGGTGGTGCAGTTCGCGTACGGAACGCTGCTGGGAACAACTGCAGGCTTGGTAGCGTACGACGGGACGGCAACGTTGCCAACCACATTGCTGGGCTTGCTGCCAGCACCCGCACCCGCACCCGCACCAGAGCCTGAGCCCGATCCAGAGCCCGAGCCCGAACCGGAGCCCGAACCGGAGCCGGTACCGACCACGTAGATGGTTGTGGTGCTGACGGGGATGACCTTGCTGGTAACGCGGGCCGGGCAGTTGGTGACCTCAGGAGCACACGATGTGATGGTCTCGTAGCTGGTGCTGTAGATGGTGCTGACGGTGGGCGCGGGGCCGGCCGGTGCGGGCGTGGACGTGGTAGGCGTCGCGGATGCCTCGGCAATGGGGCAGACGGTGGTGTACAGGTCGATGACCTTGGTGGTGACCTTGCCGTACGGGCAGTTGGTGACGGTCGGGGCGCACGACAGGATGGTGCTCGTCACCGTGGACCGGACGGTGCTGGTGGTGTAGCCCGAGTTGGAGGCGGACGCAATGGACGAGTTGGAGTAGATCGGCCGGGAGCTGCTGCTGGGGGCAAGCGACGCGGAAGCCGAAACAGACGGAGAGGCCGGGGCAGACGCAGAGGCAGAAGCAGATGCAGATGCAGATGCAGATGCAGATACTGAAGCTGATGCTGATGCAGAAACCGAGGCCGACGCAGAGCCCGAGATGGGAGAGACGGAAAGCGAGGCCGAGGCAGACTGCGAAGCCGATGCAGACGCCGAGACGGACGCTGAGACAGAAGCAGACCCGGAAGCGGAAGCAGAGACAGAACCGGAAATAGGAGAGACAGACAGCGAGGCAGAGACAGACGCCGATGCGGAAACCGAGACAGAGGCAGACTGGGAAACCGAGGCGGAGACAGACTCGGACGCCGAGGCCGAGACAGAGCCAGAGATGGGGGACACGGACAGCGAGGCAGAGGCAGAGACCGAAGGCGAGACGGAGACGGAAGCGGACGGGGAAACCGAGACGGAAGCAGACTCGGAAGCCGACACCGAGACAGAGCCAGAGATGGGCGAGACGGACAGCGAGGCCGAAGGCGACACAGAGGGCGAAACGGACGCCGAAACGGACGGGGAGACAGAAGCCGAGGCCGAGACAGAACCGGAGATGGGAGAGACAGACAGCGAGACCGAAGGCGACACGGAAGCCGAAGCCGACACCGACGGGGAGACGGAGGCCGAAACTGATGGCGAGACGGAGGCCGACGCCGAGACAGAGCCCGAGATGGGAGAAACGGAGAGCGAGGCCGACGGCGACACGGAAGGCGACGAGCTAGGAGGCACTGAGCTGGAGCTGGGAGGCGCGGAGCTGGAGCTTGGAGGCACCGAGCTAGAGCTGGGAGGTGCAGAGCTGGAGCTGGGAGGCGCAGAGCTGGAGCTGGGAGGCGCGGAGCTGGAGCTGGGAGGCGCAGAGCTGGAGCTGGGAGGCGCAGAGCTGGAGCTGGGAGGCGCAGAGCTGGAGGAGCTCGGGAACACGCCGGACGGCAAAATGGACGGCACAGGCCGGTCCGAGTTGACCAGGTCGACGGCGAGCTGCAGGTAGTTGGTCTTGCCCTCGTTGGTGTAGAACTCGTTCGCCTGGGCATAGTTCTCGTCCCAGAGCATGACGCCGCCGAAGCGCGGGTTGGGGCGGTACTCCTCGATGAGGGTCTCGAACTGCTTGGGCTCCAGGTAGCCGCTGCCGGCGGCGTTTGCGCTGCCGGGCAGACCGATGAAGATGGGCGTGTTGGCGTTGGGGGTCAGGGCCAGGTGCAGGATCCAGTCGTTGAAGTTGAAGCCACCGTGGAGGCCGTCGCAGACCGGGTTGTTGTAGAACTGCACCCAGATCAGGTCGAACCGGGAGCCGGCGAGGATGCCGGTCATCTGGAAGGTTGGGTCCGAGTAGGGGCACTGGGGCGCGGCGGTGATGATCTGGGGCCCGCTGCCAATGTTGGTGCGCAGCTGCGACACCAGGGTGTTCCAAGGCCCCTGGTTCGTAAACCTCTCCTCAATGTCCAGGTCGAAACCGTCCACGGCGTGGTGGGCGGTGGCGGAATCAAAGGGACGCGGGCCCGTGTAGGATTCCTGGTACGGACCGAATGCCTGCCACAGGAAATTGGCGAACTCGATGGCGTTGTCGTCGGACGAGATGGCGTAGTTGGAGCCGACCTGCGAGTACACGCCGCCGATGGACAGCAGAACCTTGACGCCGTTCTGCTGGCACGTCTCGAAGCCGTCGGTGATGGACGGGCAGGTGTCGAACAGCTGGGACCCTGGGTAGGTTTCCGCCCAACAGTGGGCGCCAAAGTTGGAGCCGGGGTAGCCAGAGACACCACCGTTCTCGGGCGAGGTGTTGATAAAGGCCAGGGTCACGTAGTCAACACCGCTGCTGCAGACCTCGGCCAAGGTGTTGTCGCCGGACTGTCCAAAGTAGACGTTCACCTGGGCGGACTTGGCCGCGACCAACGCGGCCGAGGCGGCAGCCAGGAGGACATTCCTGATCGAAGGCATCGTTCTGCAAGATTGTTCAGGGCAGATGCAATTTTTCTTTTTGAATTTCAAAAAATGAATGAATGAACAGGTGAAAAAGGCGGGCGAAGCCGCTGGAGAAGAAAAAAATGAAGAAAAAAAGGAGTGTGAGTATGATCTATAGATCAAAACGAAAGGACGCAAACCACGAGGGAATGCAACGGCTCAATGAATGCGAGACCGGTTGATGATGATGTTGGTGATCGTGACAAAAGAGGGAAAAGGAAAAGAAGAGAAAAAGAAAAAGAAAAGATATACCCAACACCAGGCAAGCGGCCGGACGCCGAGTATTATACGGTCACCTCGCCCCCATCCTCAACAGCTAATAGGAAAAAAAAGGGTAGACCAGAAGGAAGACAGACCATAAGGGGTTAGCTAGACGAGAACAGAAGAAACCGAAGGGGACGAAGGATGCGTCCAGGGGGTACGTACGTACCTAGTGTAGAGACGAACAGGAGCAAAACGGTACTTGGGGTCATGGTGGCTGCATCAGAAAATCAACCGTTTCTGCATGTTGTGATTGTACATATTCCTTACCCCGTCACCCTCAGAAAAAAAGTCTCCGTCCACGCAGCCATGGCTCACTGACAGTGAGGCCCATAGATTTCTGCCAGGAACAGGACTAGCGCCGTGGACGGTTTTTCCATCGTTGTGGGTTGCAGCACACCACATACAGGCGACGATGACAATCCGACGGGGCCATTATTGGCCAGAACGAGGCACCGCCGCGAGCCAAGGAAAGTAGGGCGACAGGTTTTTTGTATGAGTACAATCTCGCGTGCTGTTGTTCTGTCATATGAAAGTCCCGTTGTCACATTTTGACCAGCCAAGCCTTGGTCTGATGGTAGATACAATATACATAAAATACTCCGTCGTCATATTTCGGACGTACAACTACAACCACAACTACTCTGTCTCGTAGACAGTGGAGGTTCTCATCTGCAGGTACTCATACTTCGTTGTGGCTTTTGTTGCCTTTGCCCTGCCTCTAGGGGTGCTCACAGCACCCTTTCAAAACAGTAATATACGCAGCCAACATCTTTGAACAGCTGTAAAGCTGGGCCATCCTGTTTGCTCGTGTGACTCGGCTACGGCATTGTTGTCTGAAACCCGCAGCTTGCTGTGCTCTGGCCAACTATCACCAGTCCGACAAACAGCGTTTTATTCCTTAGCAGTCGTACTTCATAAAGCTAAGTAATACTCCGTACGCTGCTGGAAACTGCAGGTAAATCCAAAGGATCAAGTAGAGGAACTTGACTAGAGAAAATGAGGCCCGACAAGACGCCGGAATACTAATGTGGGCTTTTTTGGGTGCCATGTGGAAAAAAAACGCAAAGGCAGCGTCGCCTTCGGTGCCGCAACAAACCCATGTCCAATATTGGCCTAGGATTGGTGGTTTTGCGACCTGACAAACTCGCCTCATAGCGGATGTCGTGGTGTGTTAGTTGCGTTTGCGTTTGCGTGTGAGTGAGTGTTGGGTGTGTGTGTGTGTGTGTGGATCATTTGGGAAAAGACCTGGCTCGTTTTTTGTTGTTGTGCGGCGCTTGCGCACCAGCCTTACCAAAAGTAGGGTAGGAATAGGGGGGGCGGACAAAATTAACAACGCCACCGTTTTCGACAAGGATTCAGGGGTAAGAAAACGTTATGGGAGGGGAGGGAAAGTGGGGAGGCTTGGACCAGAAAGGGAAGGAAAGCGAGGGAAAGGGGGAAAAAGGGGAAAGAGCGAACGACAGAAAAAAGTGTCAGAACAAAACACGCCGTTCAGCAAAAACGAGAGAGATAAAGTTACGCCGCTTTTCCCATCAGATCGACAAGAACCCAGTCTGTCAAGTGAAAATCGTAAGACCTAACCTAACAATTGGGAATAACCCACGTCGGCCGTACAACATAAATCAAAGTACAACTCTAAATCAGCCACATCCCATGAACTTGGCAAGTGTTGCATTTTGCACGCATGAGGAAGGCGCGATGCGCCACCAGTCTGCAGGTACCGACGGAAAAGGGCGACTGCGCCTTCCTCAAAAAAAAAGTAAACGGTCAAACCCAGAACGTGTCTGTACTCGAACTCCCCACCGTAACTTGCAAACGGAGGCCACATGCGGCTCCTTGGGGGTTTGCTCATCCCTGACAAGTTCCACTTTGTAGGGGGCCCTTGTGGCTTTGTAAGTTCTTACCTGGCACATGTGAGATGATCTTGGACCCGACATCCAGGCACCACAGCGTCTAGCCCACCACAACTCCCCACTCAAGATGCCTGTAGCATAGTTGTATCCTCCGTTTTCTCCAGCGGGGGCCGAATAGCCGGGAAAGAGGAGCCCATTCTGACGGAGTCTTGAGGCTAACGGAGAAGGCCGTATGTACACGTATCAGGGTCCATAATTTTTCTTTCCCAAGCAATAGCTTCATAATACGGAGGAATCGCCGCCCGCAAAAACCCACAGGGGGGGAGCAATTGCCGCAGAACGTTTTTCTTGGCTGGCGTCCCAAAGCGGAAACGAGCGCGAAATAGGCCACGGAAAAGACGACGGCAGATTTCAAACCAAACTCGCAACGACGTAACACCTTGTAGGTAGGATACGTGTGCGGGCTTCTCATACGGAGTGAAACCCGGGTTTATGAATTCAAAATAAGGAGGAAAGACAGGTCCAGAATAGGGGCGTGGAACTGCAGCCAAGGGTTGCATGGGAAGGTCGACTATACGCCGCGTACGTTGCTATAATTGTTTTTTTTTTTCGAACGAAGACATCTCGGGAAGCACATTAGCAAGCCGAAGGTTTCGGGCCAGATGACGGGAGTGGCTTGCGAAGGCGTGTCGATCAACGATCAAAACGGAAAGGCCACACGCAATGTTTGTTGGTGTTTTGAACTGCCCGGCCAGTGAGTAATACCTCGCTTCTGGAGGGCTATGGAGATTCTCGCCTATGATATTTCGTACAAATTTTGAGCGAAATCTAGTGTTATGAGGCCAACCTAACGGCGTACGGGTACAAAAGGAAATGAGATTTGTGCGGGGGGCAATTTCAATACTTGTCTGCCCAGCGAGGCCTGTATGCCAATGTTCTTGGCCATGGCCCTTTTGAAAGTAGCAATGCTTCCCAGGAAAATATCAAAAGGACTTTGTACAGCTGGAAACTCGGGAAATAAGCGTGTCATAACGTGCTCTGCTTCGACCATTCTTGTCTTTGAAATGGTAAAGCACTGTTGGCGTGTTAGAAGCCAGTGGCGTTTTTATAGGGCTCAGCCAGTGCAAAATTGGAAAAGGGGCCGTCAATATTGTGTGCGTTGCATAGAAGGATCTTGAGGCGGCTGACGGTAATTTCGACGCACGAGCGAGAACAAGCAAAAACCGGGCGGTAGACAATTTCGCCAACAGAAGTGTGTACGCTGGACGAATAGAAGAAGAGAACGGAGATTGGAGACTGAGAATTTCATGAAATGGGGGACGGGAAAAACGGGAAATTGAAAAAACAAACGAAATGGAAGGAAGAAAATAAAATAACCGCCAAGAACCAGTGTGACGGACGATGCAACAGCATGGTGTGTGGTGATGGTGATATTCAAGTCGCGATGCAGGTCCCAACCAGGCCGGTCGTTTGTCACATCATGCTGTAAACCTAGTTGCATTCGATTCTCTCTGAAAAAGCAACTATGATTAAATGGTTTTCTTTTCTCTTTCCTTGGACAAAGATATACTAAGAAAAGAGAAAGCGCATCCAGCAACCAGAAAGAAGAGGATCCCTTTCCCTTTGCACGGTTCCTGTCACCACCCCTTTTTCTTTCTTTGCCTTGGCAACTACGACGGTGCCAGCACGTCCTTGTCCGCCCTCCGCCAAGTGACATTGGCAACGGGCGCGTCCCAGGTGGCGCTCTCGTCCGTCAGGCAGCGCGTCAAGCCGCCCGATGTCGAGCAGCTGAGCGGTTTCGTCACGGTGGTCGTTGTGGTGCCGCTGAAAAGAATCCTGTACGGCCGTTAGAAAACATATTTTATCTTTAGATAACTTGTTCACTAAAAAAAGGGAGGGAATACACACGGATGTTCAGGGTCCAGGTCACTGCAGATCCAGTCGGCCGCCAGCGTAAGTTTCTTGGTGGCCCCGTCGTACGTGTACGAGCAGGTGTACGGCGCCAGCGGTACCTCGTCGGGGCCAAAGGTGCACGTGTACCACGGCTGCGACGTTTGCTGCTCGGACACGGGTGGGCCCTGGTAGACGCTGACGGGGAACGTGAAGTCGTTCGTCGCTGTCCGAAACTGGAGGTCAAAGCCGACCGTGGCATTGCCGCCGCCGGCGCTGCTGCTGCTGTTGCTGCTGATACTACTGTCGTTGGTGCCGGCCGGGCGGTCCAGCTCAAAGCTGCTAAATATCCATGCTGGCGCCACCAGCGAGGACACCGTGCAGCCGTCGGGTGTTGGCAGCGGGTCCTCGATGGAATAGGGCGGTAGTGAGGTCACGGTGCCGGGCTGCTGGCCGGGCACGACAATGTCGCTCGTCGACACGCACGTGGTCTTGTTGCCCGGCGGGCTGGTGCTGCCCGCCGCGGCGTCGATGGGCACGCTCGTGCAGTTCAGAGGTAGCACCACGCTGCCGGTCGCCGTAATGCTGACACTGGGAAAAGTTAGCCGCCTTCCAAAAAGGAAAATAAAATAAATTTGAATAAAATCAAAATCAAACGTGATAAAACTTATGAGAAACCAAAATAAAACGTACGGCTTGGCCGGGTCCTCGTCGTCGCAGTACCAGGTTTGGTTGACCGTGAACCGGAACGTGGCCGGCTCGAACAACGCCTGCGTCTGGATGCTGTAGCGGTCCTTGCCGATGAAGTCGTAGCCCTGGCCGGAACACGCAAACGCCGTGGGCGTCGTAGACAGGTCGTCCGCGAGGAAGCCCGTGCAGCCCGCCTGGTAGCCGATGGCGTGGTTGACGACTTGGAGCATGAGCGTCTGCGAGGCAATCGACGTCGCGCCGTTGTCGCCCGTCTGGTTGAGGTAGTACACCGACGCCAGCGTCCACGACGGCGCCTTGGCGGCCGCCGCGCACCCGGCCTTCGCGTGTCCGATGGGGCCCTCGGCATAGACGGGCGTCACGGCCACCGGCGACTGGAGAGTGCCGCGGATCAGCAGCGGCGAGTCGACGGCCGCGCAACGGGCGGGCGAACCCGTGCAACGGAGTGCCACCGAGCTGTTGCCGCTCGCGGCGAACTTGAGTCTGCCAGGATTAGTTTTTTTTTTCATTCTCTTTTCCCCATTTCCTTCGTTCATTCGTACGTACGGTTGCGTCAGGTTCCGGTCGTTGCAGCGCCAGGACTGGCTGAGGAGAATGCGGGCCGTGCTGGTACCGTTCTTCGCTGCCACCCGCACCAGGGCCAACAACGACGGATCGTCCTGAGACTCGTCCGCCGCTGAACAGCGTGTATAGAGGCCGCTGCTGGTGCCGTTGCTGCTGCTGCTGGCTGTGCTGTTGCCGCACGCCAGCTGCGCCGTGTAGTTGGTGGCCCGGTTTAAGAGGTGGAACGCCGCGGTGCCATCGGCCTTTGAAAAGGTAAAGTTGTGTACATACCAGCTAGGAATCTCGAACGAGCTCGTCGTGCACCCGGGCACCACGCCCGCTTGCTTCTGTGCCACACTCCGTGTCGACGGCACGTTCGTGGCGATGCCCGGGGACAGGAGAACTGTTGCTTCGGCTGTGGTGGCCAACAGCGCGAGGTGTAGGATCAACATAATTTGCATGGTCGCTGGATACGCCTCAATACATAATGCAATCAAGCAAGACAGGTGGGCAAAAAAAAGAAAAAAAATGAGTTTTTCAAAACGACATCCAACAAAAGTTGTTTAACTGTAATAAAGAACGCACAGTATCATCGTGATGGGGGAAAAGGGCCTGCCGCAGAGGCAACTTTATCAGACGCGTCTTTTCAAGCCATCCTCGTTTCCGCCCTTTTTTCTTTCTTTTTTTTTTCTTCTTTTTTTCTATTGCTCTTTCGCACCTCGCCGGTCACCTACGGCCTCTCGGTAACAAAAATCCGTTAATTTCGGTTCTTTGCAATTTGGTGTCCATGTTTACCAGATGCCCCTGGGTTAAATTGATCCCGTCCAAGGTATATACCCATATTGAGACCCGTCGATTTTCTCCCGGAGTAGGCCAGTAATAAAATGAAGACAGGAAAGAAAAAGACGAAACCAGTTTTATTATTATCTAGCCAGGTAAATTACCATGAAAATCAAAACAAAATAAACGTAACGAGTGTAGGACAATAGGCGAGATATAAAAGTCCGAAGAGATGGCTTTGTTGACACCGATAACAACCCGCAAGACGAACAGACTGACCGTCATGAAACACTCGACTCGGCCGTTTGTAGATTTTCTACCTAATAAAACACGCGCGCATGTCGAAGATGACCTTGGCACTGCTGGGCCATCGCATTATATCGTCAAACTACAAGCCAGGCAGACGTTGACATGAAAATGATCAAGCCTGGACCAACACGCCTAGTAGCAAACTCCCGCATTGGCAGACCACATATGTTCGAGCATTGAACGCCGTTTCCAAAATCTGTTTCACACAGTCCCATCTGAGCTCGTATGCCTGCTCTCGTGCCATTCTCACGTGCTGCACCGCCGAAAGCAGGTTAGTATACTAGCGATGCAAATGTCTGTCGGACCAACACACAACAAACATTGTAGTGGAACAATGCGGACATGCCAACTGTGGATGAAGTAGAGAAAATCTTTTCATGTCTAATGGTGATATATGGCAGAGAAGAAAACAAAACCCCTACAAAACGCCCTTCGCGCCAAATGAGGCCTTGCCCCGATCATCCCATTGCAACGGGTCGGGTAGCGAAGACAACATAGCGAGGGCCCCCTGCCGAACCGTCATGTTCATCTGTTCCTTACTTTCTCTATCGTACAAGGGTTGTCCATCATCGCGGCGGCCTGTGGGTAGCTAGCAAGGGACAAAAGCAGTCCGTCACTGACGCCGCGCATCGTGATCGTGCGCCAGTGCCTCCTTGGCCAAGTTCCGCTCCATTAGTTCGTATCGACACACAGTGATGGCGTTTTTGTTTCGTGCTTCGTTTATTGGCTGCAGAGAACACATTTGATGTTAGAAAAGGCTCGTCTCAAGTTTTCCTCATCGCAATGTTGGTCTGAATCCACTTACGGAGGCAGCAGAAACTCGCCCCAGGAACTCGCGAGGAAGGCCGTGCCAATCTAGTAGCATTGTCAGTTGCAATTCAAATGCATGCCACCACGGGGCAGAACCCCCAAAGACAAAGTTTCATCATCTCCTACTGCAAAGGCCGCAAGACTCCGGACGACGGCGGCGTTCTCGGCGGACGTGAGGCTGTCGTAGGTGGACCGGAAGACACCCTTGGGCTTGAGCGTGTGGCCCCCCGCCTTTTCGATCTGGATGGCTTGTCTTGGCTGATACATTGTGGCTGTGAGGGTAGATTGCTCAGAAAATGCAGACGATTGCGCCGGTTTTCTTTTTGTTTTTGTTGTCGTCGTCGTTGTCGTCCTCCGGAAAGGGCAGCAAAATCTCGGCACCAACTTTTTTTCGATGGAGAAATGTAATGCGCCACAAACGTCACCAAAAGCGGCGATTGTGGCGCATGTGCCACTGTGCTAATAGGTGACTTGCGATTTGTGCTGTTTTGTATGTGGGGTATAAGTACCAAACCAGGGCGCTCCCATACAACATCCCTTGTCGCTGCTGTGGAACCCCGCTAACTAACACCCGCCTACGAACGCTGTAAGTTGAACCCCGTCCACGACCGCATTCCAGCGGGAAAGCTCCCTGCCTCCAGAAGCTTGTCGCAACAACTAGGAACGAAACATCATGTGAGGATTTTGGAGTGTCCATTTTCTCTTATACGCCGAGCTGAGAATTCAAGCCTCAAAGCACTACCCAACACGCCATGGCCGGCGCCGCACCGTCGTCGCCCTCGCCGCCGCCCGGCCCCGGCGGTTTCTTCCCGCCGGCAAACACGGGCCTCCTCTCGCCAACGCCGAGCCATGCGTCATCTGCCCTCCGAAACCATGCTGCCGGCCTGCCTCACCCACGGCGGCAACCTCTCCGGCCCGGCTCGGCCAAGGAAGACCTCGTGCGCCGCTACGCCGAAGAGCGCATGCTGCACATCAGCCGGCGCTTTGTCAAAAAGCACGGCATCCCGGCGCCCGACGACACCGTGGTTGGGTACCGGTCCATGGGCGAGCTTTGCCGGGACGTGGACGGGCTTCTCAACAATTTGTGGAAATCAGGAACGCGTATGTCTTTTTTTTCCCCCGTCTCTCTTGTGTCTTGGAGATTTGACGGAATTTCTTGCGGAATTTCATCTGTTGTCTAACACGCAAAACACCCAAGCCAACCTCCAGGTCCAGTACCTGCTGAACCTGGCCAGCGAGCTCGTGACGTGGATGGACGGGTTCCCGCCCTCGCCGCGGGCCACCTTGGCGGTGTTGAGCAAGCTCGACCATTGCTTTGCCAGCCTGTTGGCCGGCCGAGACACCAGCACGGGGGAGCCGCTGCCCGGCTTCGGCGCGAACCCGCGCGCTGGCCTGTCGCGCACCGACATGGTCCGCTGTCGCAGCATTGCGGAGCGGTCGCGGGTGGCGGTGGTAGACGTGTTCCGCCGCGGTCCGCCGGACCCGTCGGACGAGGCGGATCGATATTATCGCAGCCGGCCGCGAGCCGGTCGGCGTCGCGGAACAACGGACGACGACGATGAACCACCATCGCGCTCCGTACAGCGAAATCAGCTACAGAATGATGAGCCGATGGACATGGACGGCGACGACGACGAACATCACGCCGGTACCCTTGCGGATGAGGTCGGCGACGACGATGACGATGATAATGACGACGATGAAGTGGAAATGGGCCTGGGCAGCGTCTACGAGCTGACACTCGTTAAACTGGGCGAGCTACTCGGTGACAGTTATGGGCAGATCGGCGGCATCCCAACGATGCCCCGAAGCCACGAAAACGACGACGACGAATATTGATCCACGCTCGGGAAACAGACGATACCCGATGGCCGTTTGCTGTGGTTTTTTTTTTTTCTCCCCCCCCCGAGGCCGTGTGCTCTTTTGGGAACCGACAGAAAGGCCTGCTTATAACGAAAAACCGTAAAATATTCAACGACAGTGTTTCAGGAGCAGGTTTGTCTGTTTGTTTTTGCCACGTTTCCATCTCCTTCGGGGTTGAGACGGTTGTCTGATACGCCTTTCAGTTCAGGTTGCTGGATCCGAAACCGGACACCTTTGCCTCAGGATGAACAGCTCGCCGCCGTTGTTATAGCCACCGGACAAGCGGCGTCACTTTCAGCTTCCCGCCTTGTTGATGGGGGAAGGCTCGGCATACGAGACCCGACTCAGCCACGAACCCTTATCCCACGACCGACGACTCACCCTGCGGAGATATAATGGCTTTTCAGCGTCCTTCCTTGCTGTAATACTGCAGGAAAACTTTCTCTTGTATCTTTGGAGAAATCCAGATCAAGTGTAATTGGCATTATGAAATTATAGGGACCTATGACTCTACAAAGCAATAGCTCAAAACAGAGCGAAATAAAAGGAAAATGAACGATATAAAATCGCGGTAAAGGCCGCGCCAATGCCAAAGACATGCCCCCGCTATTTCTTCCTCGCACACATATCTCTTAATCTCTCATTTTTTTTTGCCATATTTCACCTAAATTCATGCTCTTTCTTTTCATACCCATCTCAACCTAGCGTCCTCCCCCGTGTATCTTAGCTACCCTTATTTTGTTTTATCCCGGTAGCTCAGAATACCCATCGAGCTCGGCCGGCGGCACGCCTCGGTAGGGTGCAATCCGTCGGCCATCGTATGGAATGTTCAAGCGTTTCTCGTTTTGATAGTGGTGGCCTTGGTAACCATTACCGCCGCCACCACCGCCACCGACACGGTCAACGAACTCGCGACGCTCCCAGCCGGTAGATGGCATCCGCCGTACGTCGTGCATGGCTACGGCTTCCGGAGAGAAGCGGTCATGGATGTTGTTGTTGTTGTTACTGTGCTGGCCGAAGCTATCCAAAATGCTGGCAGCGTGGAGGCTGTTGGCACGACTAGGGTTGTGGATGGAGGCGTCTCCGCTAGTGCTAGCCATATTGACCCTCCCGTTCAGAGTTGGGTTGCTCGCGTGGTGGTGCAGGCTGCCGGTGCGGAAAAATGGGTCCCCAAAGCTGGAGCCGAGGAAATCGTTGGGTGAACGCCGAGGCGGCGGGGACTCGGCACGGATAAGTGTGTTCCGTTTCCGCCTGCGCCACAACATCAAGCCAAGGATTACGCCTGCAAACACAAGGGAAACACCGCCGATGCTGATCCCGACCGCCAGCGGAACAATAGCCGAAGACGGACTGGATGGCGCTGAACTTGCTGGCGGCGGCGACGACGATGTCGTGGCTGTGGGGGTCACACCGCTGTCCGGCAGCACCGTTGGTGTTGCCGAGCCGGTCGTGTTTGTCGTCCCAGCTACGGTCGTAGACGGATCGCTGGTTGAAGATGCGGAGGAGGAAGAGGACGTGCTGGAGCTCGACGACGCGGTGCTTGCAGGCAGGGTACCAATCGTAGTCAGAGGAATGGGCAGTTCTGGGATGGCTGTCAGATATGCACGTGTTGTCACGAACAAAAAAAAGGAAAGAAAGAAGGAAAACAAGAAAGAGAAAAAGAAAGAACGGGGAAGGGTCAGGCGGAGACGTACGTGCTAGGGTAACAATGTAGGCCCCAGTGGAGCAGTTGGACTTGCTGTAGTCGTCGTCCAAGCAAATCCAGTCGTGTTCGGCGACGGGACACTGCACCATGCCCACGTCGCTGTCCGGGTTGAGGCTCGATCCGTTGAGGCAGGCCGTGGGACAGTTGAGGCCCTGGCTCCAGTCGGCGTGCGTGCAGCTGCCCCGGTAGTACGACCGCTGGCTGTGGATGCCCTGTTCCAACCCGCCGCTACCGCCGCTGCCACCGCCGCCGGTGTTATAGGAGACGCAGACACCGTTGGCGAGGCACACGTCGCCGCTGCGGCAGCACAGGCCCAAGGCACCGCCCGGGTTTGCATAGCAGGGCTCGTGGCCCTTGTTTTCTGTTCCGTCGGGCCAGTAGCACTCGGCACGAACGCCTTGTGCGAGCAGCGTGACGAGGACTAGCAGGCTACAAAGAGCGAAGAACGGGTCGAAGATCGGGTTCCTGCCACGACACCCGGGCTGCCGCCGTGCACCACGACGATAGCCGCCCGGGGACAACGGCGATGCAGACGCTTTCTCTTTGTTGGAGAACAGTTTAGATTCCAGTGCCGGTGCCGATGCCGATACCGAGGGCGTTACCAAATGTTGCGTTGACGAAGAAGAGAAACCCATTTTAGACGACCAAGACGGCCACTCCGCCTTGGCCATGGCTGGCTAGTTGTCTGTTTCGCGAGTATTGTTGGTTATTTTTCTCTTGTATAACACCAGCTCTTGAACAAGGACGGGGAGATGTCTTTGCTTTTGTTGTCTGTGAAAAGTCGAGTAATGATGTGGGATTCTCGGTTCAAGGAGGAAAGAAATCCTTGAAACGGAGGAAAAGGAGGTTGGCGGGGGGAGATAGAGAATTTTTCAAAAGAAAAAACAAAGAGAAAAAATGAAGAGGGCAAAAAAACATGCAAAAGGGGAAGGTACGACCCGGAGAGGTTCCGCAAAGGCAACAGGCCTCGTGCTTTCTCTTTTGGGACATTTCGTTCCCAGCTCGATCTTCGGCGGTGGAGGCCACGGTCTGTGTGAACGGCGGTGCAATCCACACAAATCTGGGCAAGTCGTTCGCTTCTTACACAACAAAACCCGTGGCCGGACTGTACGTGGCCGTGTGTTGCGATGCTTTTCCAGCACATCTACGGTTGTGAGAAATGGTCAACATCGTTTCATCTCGCGGAGGACAAGATGGTTTTTTGGCTTGCAATCTCGGATGCCCGAAAATCATCAAAAACGAAGCGATCAACTCGCGACGTTTGCACGGCAGTGTCAATAACTTCATGTTATCTTATTTTGTATATTTAGGTATCTGGTTTTGCGTCTGGTTTGTGCTGGGGAAACGCAACAGATGACCGTTGGTGTTTGTGTCGACACAATCGTGTTTCCCGACGCACAGAGTACGACAGCCAACCATTTTCATGGATGGGGCGAGTTTCTACGTTGACGTCCGTGAAGACGAGGACCAGGTTTCGCAACAAGAAGCTCACGTTACAACGGCTGTCTGTTCAACTCGCTTCTTTTCTGCAAGTCCATGGGACGAGGGGAAACGGGCATGCTGCAAAGAAGGACAGTCTTGCTTTGTAGATTGCCAATGAACATAAGAAAGAGAAATGAAAAAAGGGGGAAACCCCCCGGAAGATCGTTGTGGTATGACCGTACGCATAAGTTTGAAAAAAATACTGGTGTAAATGCGTTTGGCATGAGTTTCTACGACAGTATTTCGGCCTTTTTGAGGCCGTTAATTCATTTCTATTTACGTTCATCGACGATACACGGACGGTGTCGGCTGCTTCTCCGTGATGGGATACATACAAGCGATAAAATTTGCATGCATCCCTTATGTGGTGTATGGCCCATTGTTGGTTCCGTGGTTTACCATTGAAGAGGTGTGCGGCTCCATGAAACAATGCAAAACAACGACAACAATCATACAATAAGATATTGAATCAGCACTAACAATAAAGGTCCACTAAGCAAAAGCGGCAACTTCGTCAATAGCATCGAGGCCGGGCAACGGGGCGTAAGGAACGGTGAGATGACGCAGGCAAAAAAAGAAAAGAAAAGAAAAGAAAAGAAAAGAAAAGAAAAGAAAATGCAGCAAGCAAGTAGGCGGATTGAACAATAACGCCAAAAAGGAAAAGAAACAAAGATGACCATAAGCCTTGCCAAACTGCGCTATGGAACGACAAAGAGGAAAAGCGAAGAAAAAACAACATCCTCGACCGCTTCCCAAGAGTCCGTCTCCTTTCTATGCACGAAAGCAAACAATACGAGAAAGAAAGAGACATTAACGAAAAAAAGCCCCGGAACGTTGAATCAAATGAACCGACGAGCTCTAATAAATAAATACATACAATGAAATGTTGCAACTTTTTGGTAGAAAGGCAAAAAAGACATCGCCTGGTTCTCGTCCTCTTCTTGTATCCTGCACATACGTCTCCTGCCCAAATGCCCTTTCGGGCCACAAGTCGCAGAGCCTGCCCCCAAGATGTCGCATACACGGAGATGAACAAAAACAAAGAGATATAGTTATGTAAACAAACGACAGCACGTTCGACAGATGCGTATGAAACCCTTCCTCGTCTTTTGACGGCAGACGTACTTGCCCCCGTCCTCTTCGTTGCCTGCTTGACCCAAGTATGGCATTGTCATTCAGATACCATAAAAAAGGGACGTTCAACGTAGGACAAAATATAGTCAAAAGAGACAGAAAACCACCAGACCCATAACTGTATAAGACCGAAACAAAAACAAGAAAAAAACAAGAACCCAAGAGAGAGCTAACAAAAAAAAGCGAAACAAGGAGTCAAAAAGCACCAAGTAACTTCGCATCGCTTAGAAGACACAGGGGAAAAAAAAAAGGCCACTAGTTGGAGGAGTGTTGACGCTTAACAAGTCTTTGTTGTGGATCAACACACTTTACCGCTCGTACGACTCCCTTTTGTCGAGTTCATAGGCGACATAAAGCGGTTGGAGCCTGTCTCCCATAGGAATATCCCCAGGTTACTGCTACCTGGACGTCTGGGAATAAGTCTGGAATGGACCTGGCAAAAAAGTTTCAAAAGGCGAAGGAAGTCGATATAACTGATTGAAAATCCATATAGGAGAAAGAAATTTGCGGTCAAGAAAACGAGTTGGGAAAAAAAACTGGCAATGCAGTTTGAAACGCGAAAGTAGCGCATGGATAGTGATAACCAAACGAGAAAGTGAAGAAAAAAAAAAACAAGAAACCCGAACATCCGTGCGAACGCCTCAAAAGAGAAATGCTGCCCGGATTACTAGTGTAAAACCCCGACCGAAAGAGACTGACAAGACGAAACAACAGAAATGAGAAAAGAATACAAAACGGTGGTAAGGCTGACGGGACGACGAGAAACAAAACTAACTCCCACCCTCCTGAAAGTGCGTTCCAGGCATAAGGTCGGGAAAAAAATAGGGAGTTGACCATCGCTATTCGGCCCCTATTTCACCTGTGCCTTCCATGCCAAACGTCGCAGAGCCAAAGTCGAACGCGCTCGCATCTTCATTGGTGTGAAGAAAGCTGTCGAAATCGAAGTCGGTCAACACGTCGGTACTTGTCATCGGATCGGCAAATCCGAGATCAAAATTGCCCTATACAACATGTCAGCGTTACCGTCGTACGGGACTCGTGGGAAACAGGAGAGAGAAAACAAAGACTAACCATTCCGGCAGTTTCAATACCGAATGTCGAGTTTTGGTTCGCATCCGTCTGTGGAGGAACGGGTGCAGGCGCAGGTGGTGCTGGTGCCGCAGCTGGTTGCTGCCCGTTGGGCACGATCTGTCCGGCCGGTGCGGCCGCGTTAGGGGCAGGAGGAGCCTTTGCATTGAAACTCGGGTTGCCTGGCGTAATGGGGGTGGCCGGCGTCGGCGGTTCGGCTTCCGCAGGAGGTTCGGTTGCGGGAGTCGCTGCGGCGTTGAGGTTCGAAGCAGACTTTTTCTGAGCGGCCGTCTGCGGTTTCTATTTGTTAAAATTAAAATGAATTCATAGTTGTCTGTTGGAATGAAAGAATGGAGAAAAAGAGCTTTTACCTTCTTTGTTGCCTTGCCCTCTTTCTTCTTGGGGTTGGCCTTGGTCGACTGCTGCGGGGTCGGGGGAGCAGCAGTGCTTGTTTGTGGCGACGCCGTCTGCGTCCTCTGGTTTGTGGCTGCGGCAGGGTTGGCACCCGGTGCCGAGGGCGGCAGCATGGATCGCTGCTGCGGGGTACCCTGGACCTGCTGCCCTTGCGGGCCTTGCGGACCTTGAGGACCCTGCGGACCCTGCGGGCCTTGCGGACCGGCCATCGGGCCACCATTGGGGGTCCCTTGTTGTTGCCACTGGATCTGAGCTCCGCCTTGGTTGGCGGCAGCAGCAGCTGCTGCTGCCGCTTGCTGCTGTTGCTGTTGTTGATGGCGTGCGGCAGCCATCATTTGTGGGTTCATTTGGTTGTTAAACGGCATGCCAGGATGGGCCCCCGGAGTCCGCATACCGTTCATCTGCTGCGCCGCGATGTTGCCGTCCATGTTGCCACCGCCCTTGTAAAAGTTTGGCGCCATGCTCGGATCCATGTGGGCGCCCATAAAGTTCACAGTATTCGGTGGTGAGCCGCGCGACTGGGGGTTGTCCGGCAACGGCGACCCCATGCCAGCATTAGCCATTTGCTGGTTGTTTCGCTTCATCTGCTCAGCAGAGTTGGGCGATGCGCCGGGACGACCGCCCTGGGGAGAGGTGCCTTGGAACGGCTGAGCAGCGTTGGGCGCACCAGGCCCGCCCAACGTGCCAGGCCCAGCAGGACCACCGGGTACGGGGCCATTGGGGACACCAGGCGCGCCTGGCGTGCCGACTGCCACACCCGGAGCACCATCCGGGCGACCAGTGCCGATAACGTCTTGCTCTTGGCGCGCCATCATGAGGCGTTTCTTGTTCTGTTGCTCAAGCAGCATCAACTGCATCTGGTAGTCTTGCAGCGCATGGTTGCTCCCACCACCGGCTTGGGCGGCGCCAGGACCGGCGCGCATGGCAGCAGGGCCTGTCAGCTCACTGGCGTTGTAATACGCGGTCAGCGCCGTGCCATCGGGGCCTTGAGCAAGCATGGGCGAACCCTGCCCGGGCGCACCGGTCACGTTGGGCATGGGCTTGTTGGGCAGTTGCGCGTTGTGGTGCTGTTGCAGGGTCTGTGAGTATGCTTGCTTGGCCTGCGCGGCTGGAGACTGGTTTTGAAACGCCTGCAGCTGTTCCGGGGTCAAGTTCGCTGGGTTCATGCCCGTGGCAAGAAGCATCTGTTGCATCTGCGCATTCATAGGGCCGCCTGCCATCGGCTGGCCTGGCATGCCCTGGGACATAGCTCGTCCATTGTGCATCATGACAGCTTGGTTCGGATTAAAAGGCACACCGTCGAGGCGGGGTCTTTTGGACGGAGACGGTGCGTTATCAGCGGAGCCAGGGGATGACGGCCGCGCGCGGTTGCCCTCCATGTCAGACGGATCACGTTGCATCTGACCCTGTTTTGCCTGAAGCATATTCATCGCTTGCGGTCTAGGGCGAGAAGAAAAAATTAGAGTCCCGCAATGATCCCGCAATCATGCCTAGAAAATAATATAGATTTGTCTCGTTACTCACATGTTTTGGCTGTTAGCCATCGCCGTGCGCGGGAGATTGTTTCCCGGCTTCATACCTAGCATAGCACCGTTCTGCATATTACGCATCATTGAAAAGTGCTGCTGCTGCTGAACAATGTCTGCGGATCGCATCCCACGGAGCATGTCTTGCTGCTGGGCTTGTCGGAGACGTGACTGGGCCTATGATTTCAAAGGGTCAATTATCGCGTCCATTTTAGTAAGAAAACCACACCTCGTTCCCAAATATAGATCCCCCTCCCTCTCCCATCCCAAAAAATAGAGCGAAAATCGTACCTGCGTGTGATGGATGTATTGGCCCACACCATTGTTGAGGCCTTTGCCCTTTTGCGCATTAAACATTTCCCAGAAGAGACAAAACCAGTCGTAAAGAAAACTGCTATCCGACGGCATCGGCACGTTTGGTACTGGAAGGTCCTCGGGGCGCTTAGTGTCGGCTCCCTCTTTGGTGTCGGTGTCCATAGCATCGTCGCCAACGCCGTTGCCAAGAAGGTTCCCATTCTCGTCGCGACGGCCGCCGGGACCGTCTTTGCGATTGATCGGGTGCTCCAGGATGGCACGGGCACAGTCGTACATTTCGTAGCGGAGAAAGTATTCGTAAATGTACGTATTGAGCAGCGTGCGGTTGCTAATCTCGCTCATGGGGAGCTGTTGCGGTGCCTGGGAAAGCTGCTGTTGCTGCAGCTGTTGTTGTTGTTGTTGCTGCTGCTGCAGCTGCTGTTGTTGTTGCAGCTGTTGTTGTTGTTGCTGCTGCTGTTGTTGCTGTTGTTGTTGCTGCTGCTGCTGCTGTTGTTGCTGTTGCTGTTGCTGTTGCTGCGGCGGTGGCTGTTGTGGCCGGTTTGCCGCACCGGGAGGAGGAGGAACACCGACGTTATTCATCATGTTCATCGGAGCACCGACAACGCCCCCCATGGCGGCCATATTGGCTATATTGGCGTTGTTCATGTCGCAAAAAACAGGCGGACACGTCTGGCTAGACGCGCGTGTGCTGCCCAAGCAAGCGTCGGTGGATGAGAAGAGAAGCCAAGCCGAGGCAACGCCTCTGCAAAAGAAAAAGGCAGGGCAAGCAGGATAACCCGCAGGGGATCAGACAAAAGAGAAAGAAGGCAAAAACAAAAAGAGACGACCCAAACAGCGACCCTCGAAATGAGGCCTTTTTCTCGAAGAAACCCAAAAAGAGGAAGACGGACACTTCAAAGCCAAGCGCAGCAAATTGGCATGAGGGGTGACGAAACGAAAAAGAAGTATGGAAGTGGCGAGATAGCGATGTATGTGGTGATGAGAAGGCCTCTTCTTGCCTTGAGGGGTTGGGAAGATGGGCAGCTTTTGCTGTTGTTCAATTAAGGGAGAGTGGAGGGAGCACCGTTGACCAACAGCCGACAGGAGGGAAAATCCAGTGGCAATAAGCACGAGAAGGGTAGCAGGGACAGGTGTTGTTGAAAGCCAAAGAAGAAGAAAAAAGAAAAGATCCAGGGTTTCGCGCGCGAGAGGTAGAAAAAAAAAGGAACCCGGATCGACAGCCACAAAAAGAGCAAAAGAAACCCAAAAGCAGCGAACCCTTGGCTTAATTCTGATTTTCTGATTTTCTGATTTTTTCTTTCTTTCTTTCCTTTTCTATTCCTTTTTCTTTTCTTGTTTGGTGTGAGCGGAGGAGGCGGGTTTCGAAACTGCTGACCAAGTCAGACGGACCTGGTTGGAAATGCGGTCGGACTCGTCGTGGCTGGTACGGCGGTATCGCGACAAAACCGAGAGGCTCGCCCGGGGTTGACGCCTCTGCCGGACAGGAAATGCGTCTCCACGATACCGGCGGCGGCGGCGGCGCCTTCGGCTCTTGCTTGGCTTGGGGCCGCACCCACAACACGATCTCGACAGCGATCGGTCGACTGCGAAAGAAAGCGCGCGGACGGGGACGAACACATCAAAAAATGGAGATAGCTGTTAAATCGGGAGGGGGGGGGACGACGGCGAAAGCGAACGGGGGTGGAAATGCGAAAATAGAGACGAGAGCGTGAAGAAGCAAAGAAACAAGAAAAAAGAAAATATGGATACAAAACAATATGGAAAATGGGGAATGGGGAGAGAAGGAAGAATAAAAAAAGAGAGGCAAAAATGGCAAAGCATAGAAGGGGGGGGGTGGAAGACACAAAACGGGAAGGTCAAGATGTGCGAAAGAAGGAATCTGAGGAGGGAGGGAAGGAGCAAACTGGGGGTTGGGTTGGGGGCCGACAGTGCGCGGACGGAACAACTGAATAAGAGCGAGATAGAGAGCCCAACCACAGCAGGGCCGGCGGTGTACAGATTGTCCACAGGCGGGAAAATACGAAAAGGGCCCAGCTACAGGAAAAGTTTTCTTGCGCTGGGGAAGTCGCTCCAGGGGTGCTTATGGGCGCTCCTGCTGTGACAAAACTTCAAGGCGCACCATGGCGCAAGGCCGTGCAGTTCCTCGCTACGCTTTTTACTTTTATTTTTTTTGGCCTAGGGGGTGATGGGCAGGAAAGGGAAGGGGGAAGGGGAAGGAGGGGGGGAGGCGCGAGGCAAAAGAGATGGGAGAAGTGTTTTGCGAAACCCAGCGCACGCGTAGATTGTGGAATGGGGTGTTGGGGAAAGACAGGCGTAGATCTGGTACTGTTGCCTAATATATGAGGCACCAAGGCACCAACGCATGTTTACAAGGGTTCTGCCCTGCAGGTATGCCTCAGGCCGAAAAGGGTCCCTTCGCAGTAATCTTCTACGGAGTTAAAAATGTTTCGGGCAGAAAGAAGCGAAGGAGGGACGAGCGCCGACGGAAGGACGATACGGCGAGGTGTGCTACGGTAGGAGTACTTACAATGTACGAAATAGTTGCGAGCATTTTCGCTGTTGTGCACAAGACGGTTTGGACTGGACCGAAGAATAGTAGCGGGTCTTGTTCGCATTGCCATCAACATATGCAAAAGCCCGGCTTCGAATCAAACCCGTGGCACAAGAACGTAGAGTACAGAAGTGGAGACAAACAACGAAGCAAGCTGGGCTCTGGGTCTTCCTTACGATGACAATGGCCCGCCGCGAAGTATTGTTGCTGGCGAGGGCTGTGGCAAGCCGAACGGTCCCAGTCGGCAACCCAATCTGACTCGGGAGGACAGGCCCGAGGCCGAGGATGAGGTTGCAGATGACGAGGCAGCGCAAACAAGACCAAAACAACAATCAAAGAAGGAATAAACAGACCAATGAGGACAGGACAAGATGCAGCATACAAAGAAAAAAAAAAAAACAGAAGAAAATGCGCGCTGGCACGCCTGACGGTGCTCGCACGAACAGGTGGCGAAGGGAACGCCCTTTTTACGGCCGAGATAACACGAAAACACCGGCAAAATGGGTGGCCTCGTTTAAACCCTTCATGTGGTTTGTCGAGTGTGGCAATTGAACAATGGTTGTTTGGTGTGAGCTTTTTGTGTGAACTCGTTTTGCTGGAGTTCTCAAAATATATAAAAAAACCGAAAATCGAAAAAAAAAAAAAGAAAAGAGAACAAGAAAAGAACTCCGGTGGAAGCTCTGTTTTTGCCTTCTAAAAGCTACCTGCAAAAGCTACAAGCTATGGAACAATACAGCCGAGAAAAGGGGGGATGATCGACCGTTGCCGAACACCGCTCTGCAGGTCTTCGCTGCATAGGGTTTAGACTACCCGGCCGGCGGACACATTGTGGCTCTGGCTCTGGCTCTATTTTTTTCGTCGGGGCACGTTAGCAGCCGATTGCAGCGCCCGAAAAATGCTTAATCCGTCTGTTCTACGGGGCTGTCGGGTGCTAAAACGGGGCGGCCGTCCACCTAGAGATGGGCAGTTTTCGATCTTCGATTGCCCCAAACGGTCTTTATGGGTTGCAGCGCCTGCTAATAAAGCCAGCCTTTTTTATAAAAAAAATTGTGAATTTTCGTTTGATTTTTTTAAAAAAAAAAACGTGGGAAGACATCGGCAGTAAGCAGGCTGAGACGCGAGGTTTTGAGAACGTACGGGAAGCTGAAATTAGTCGCGACTATCAGAAGTCAAAAATGTGCTTCTCTGTGTGCAGCCTTGTCGAGGGTGGAAACGAAAGCGATTTATTGGCAACAATTTTTTTTCCCTGACGTTCTGCTGTGGCTTGCTCTGTCAGGGTTTCAAGTGGTTTGTTTTGCCTTTTGTACCTTGCATTAGTTGAAACATCAACGTCGCAATTCCTACCTTTTTGCTTTCGTAGCAAGAAATGCCGCGACTTTCGGTAACTAACCGGAAGCCGGAAACACTTAACAGCTATATAGCTAAAAACAACACACAACTCAATTCTCCTCGCCATTGAAAGAGCTGCCATGATAAGTCAAATGATCGACAATTTGATGATTTCCTTGATGGAAAGCACTTTGTGCAAGTAAACATATTCTGTGCTATTCCTAGTCTGTATATACGATCTATCAAAGACTAGCCTTGTATATATGACGAGGCTGTGGGAGCGCATTGTTGGCGTTTTAACACGAAACAACTCCTTTGGCAGGTTGATGCTATTAGCAGTATTTAGCAATACTTAGCAGAACACGTCTTAAATAAAAAAAGACACGATGCTATTCATAGAATAGAACGGCTTGTGGTGTTGACATAGGACTGTGCAAACAGGAATGCATATTATCCATCTAATGCCCAAAATCTTTATTTCAACTGCAATAGACATCGATAAACAAACTAGCTTTGTCCGTGATATATTATACACGGCAATGTGTCCGCCGCCAAGTCGCAACCTGGGACCGGTAATCGAAAAATGGTAGAGCCTGTGTCGTCACCTCGCGCTGCCGCTCCTCGCCGCCTCTCGCCACTAGGTAGCTAGCTCTTCAAGAGCGAGCCCCGAAAACGACGACGGGATATGGATTCGTCTAGCGAGCCCGGATGCAAAAGGCCAAGATCTGCACGTTCATTTCGGTTTTTTCTCCCGCTTCCACCTTTTGCCCTCGTCCGCCCTGCTCAATCATCCTCGGGCGGCAACTCGTCGTCAATGTACCGGATCAGCGAGATGCGCATCTCCGTCGTGTCGTGGCCACGCAGCACGTCGCTGAGAAAGTGCGTCTCGACCTGCACCTGCACCATCTCTAGGGCGCCGCGCAGCACGCCGCACAGAATGTTAGAGTACCACAGCTCATCCTGGGCGCGGCCGTCGTCGGGCAGCTCGACGAAGTCGGCCAGCGGGTTCTCGTCAAAGACGAGCGAGAACTGCTTGCCGTCGCTGGTCCAGTTGGTGATTGTAGGGGTGGTGTTGAGAAAAATTTTGAAGCCGACCTGCTGGTCAACATCGTAGTCGAAAAGGGAAAAGAAAAGGGAAAAAGGGAAAAAAAAATAAAGAAAGAAAAAAGAAAAGAAAATCATTCAAATATATGAGTTTGACCCTACCTTGGAAATCATGTCCGCCGTCTCCCGGAAGTTGCTGCAGCGCTTCATGGACACCGACTTGGCGAGGTAGTCTTCGATCAGGCGCAGGCCGATGTTGTAGCCCATCTTGTCGAGCTGCTTGTTCACTTCGACGTAGTCGCTGTCGTAGTCCTTACACAGCTGCGCGACAATGGTGCCGTAGGTCAGGGTGACGAGCTCGGCGCTGACCTTGTCTATTCGTGTTCTGGCGAACGCCGTTAGGATTTAGGTATCTTGGATCGAGACGGGAATAAATGGGGGCAAAAAAGAATCGCGAGGTGCTTGCTCACTTCCAAATCCTACAACACGCGTTAGACTTCCATGGCAAAAAGGAGACATCGACAGGAACGACGACAGCGCAACCTACTCTTCGCCCACACGGGCGGCTTTGGCGGCGGACATCCTCGGGGGGAGGAGAGGGTTGGCGGGCGCCGAGCGCCGGGCACGGATTCAATGTGTCTCTGCTTCTTGCCAGAGAATAGTGGTTTTTCACCTATACCGCTCGTGACATGAAGAAAAGAACAGCGCGGGTCGGTGTGAGGGAGTCGTCGTCGCAAGTGTTGTCGTCGGTGGGAAGTTTAGTGAGTGCTGTCAGCGGTTGAGGGCGCACCTTTACGGAGGGCCAGTGTGCGATAAGGAGATGCCCCGCTTTTAAACACGTCCGATAAGCATCGGCCTTTCTTTGCGCGGGATGGGGAAAATTGGATTTTTGCAGAGCTTCCCCAGCTTACGGCGAATGAAAGGAAAACAAAAGCCAACACGCAAAACAGCAAGCGAACGCGACAAACACCACCAGAGCCTCTCACTTTCTTTATCTAATCTTTTCTCTTGGATTGTTGACCTCCTTTTTTGTTTGTTTCTTCAATATAACGTCTTCAATTGATCACACCGCGATCACGATGTCGGAAAAGAGACGAGCGTCCACGACGGAGCCGGGAAAGCAGCTCGTGAAGCGGCCGAATCTCGGCGGCGGCGGCGGCGGCGATGCAGGTTCGCGTGGAAGGTCTGGCGGATCCAGCAGCAACGCGTTAATCCAGGCGGTATGTTGTGCTCCGAACGCGTGGTGCAATTTGGTTGGGGCCGACTGCGAAAACCAGGAACATTACTAACGGAGCTGCTTTTGATCCCATATCAGGTCCCACGGACGAGCGGCCTTCAGGCCCCAGTCATGCAGCTCACCGGTCACGGCGACGAGGTGTTTTGCGCCCGTTTCGACCCGGCAGGGCTTCTCATTGCCTCCGGGTCCATGGACCGGTCCATATGTACGTATTGACGAAATGATCTCGGCTTTTTTTTTCAAACGTTTATTTTTGTTTTCTAACTTATTGTGCAGTACTCTGGCGCACGTACGGTGACTGTGAAAACTACGGCGTTCTGACCGGCCACCGCGGCGCCGTGCTCGACCTGCAGTGGTCGCGCGACTCGGACATTGTGTTCTCGGCCTCGGCCGACGCGCACCTGGCCAGCTGGGACCTGACCTCGGGCCAGCGCATCCGCCGCTACGTCGGCCACGAGGAGATTGTCAACGCGCTGGACATTAGCAAGCGCGGCGAGGAGGTCCTGTACAGCGCCAGCGACGATGGGTCGCTCGGCATCTGGGACCCGCGCACCAAGCACGCGGCCGACTACATCCAGACGGACTGTCCGCTGACGTCCGTGGCCATCGCCGAGGCCGGCCACGAGCTGTACGCGGGCGGCATCGACAACGACATCACGGTGTGGGACGTCCGCAAAAAGGCCGTCGTGTACACGCTGCACGGCCACCAGGACACGGTCACGAGCCTCCGCGTGTCGCCCGACAGCCAGTCGCTGCTGTCGTTTGCCATGGACGCCACGGCGCGCACGTGGGACATCCGGCCCTTTGCGCCCGCCGAGCGGCACCTCCGGACGTTTGACGGCGCGCAGATCGGCGTGGACAAAAACCTGGTGCACGCCAGCTGGGATCCCAAGGGCCAGCGCATCGCCACAGGCTCGGGCGACGGCACGGTGGTGGTGTGGTCGAGCGACGACGGCAAGCTGCTGTACAAGCTGCCGGGCCACAAGGGCACGGTGAACGCGGCAGAATTTTCGCCCTCGGACGAACCAATCAGTACGCGTCTCGTTTTTTTTTCTTTTTCTTTTGTCGTGTGCGTGTGTGTATGTGTGTTGAGACAGGTAACACTAACCAAGACTTCTCCAGTTCTGTCGGCGTCGTCGGATCGGACATTGATGCTGGGCGAGTTGAAATAATGCAGAAGCCAAAGACCTTTCCGACAATGTTGCGGCCCTCATCCCCAGCGACCCCCGCAAACGAGGAATTTTCGATCTCCCCTTCATAGGGGTTTGTTTCGATAATCGCTGGCCTGTGCATGGGTGGCTGGCTCGCCCTGCTATGTTTCGTCCTTCAACGCCGATGCTGTGGCTACTATAGCATTCTCGTGTGCATCTTTACCGTACGACCACCTGCCTGCCGTTTTCATAAGCCGGTGACATCGAAGCCGTGCCGATGCTTGCATGCAGTTCTGGCTCCAATACCCCAGTTATTCCGACACCTCTTTGCATCAACCCGGGGAACCGGTCCGCGGCCGCAGGGTGTATATAAATCTTAGCCAGATCAGCTCGACTTTCTACAAGACGACGCTGGTTGTCTACACCGTCAAGATGCAAAGGAAGCCTATGGAACGACGGAAGAAATGAGACTAACTACGACAAACACTCAAATACAATGAACGGAAAGACAGCTAGTTGCGCACCTAAAACGGTTTGTGCCCCGGCCCACGCCCATTCTACTCGCCTCACTTGTCCTCCGAACCGTCATGCCGGGTTTCGAAATTTAGGCTGTGCAGAACCCCCTTTTTCTGCTGTCTGGCGACGCCCATATCAATCGACACAAAGACGCTGGGGCAGAGGGGGGTGTTGATATCTTATCGGAAGGCCCGGTACCAAAGGCGAGGAATGCTGGGGCATTCATGTCCAGCACATAGACGATACCTGCATTGGAGATGATTTTGGTGAACAGAGCCGCAATTCTACGGGGGCTCTGGTGTCTCCTAAGCGGGATGGCCGCAGCGAAGCTAAACTCGGATAGAGCGAATTCAAGAATTACCTACGATGTGTCTTTTTCTTAACCGATCGAAGCACATATGCACCGATCTCTGCAGATGACTATCCGTCGTCAATTTCCTTTTTTTCCCTGCTGTCTTTCTCTTTATTTTTAGTTACGGCGACCCCGTACACATTGCGGTTTGACAAAGGGACCGAGCTGCTTCTCCCTTGTCGTTTAACGACGTCCGTTCCAAAAAGCAACCAATTTGTCCGTCCTATATGTTCACTCTTCACCACATAAAGTATGAGAACATGAGCATTTCATTTTCGTAAAAGCTACTCTTTTTTGCGTTTATCTGTTGACGTTTTTGGACTTTGATTATTGCTGTCGTTGCCTTCGGGTTGTGGTGACAATCGCCGTAGAGACCCCTTCTGCAGAAAAAGAAGGCAAAAATTCCAGGCGAAAAATGATCTTTGTAACCGTTTGCAGGGTTTGATTGGTTGCGATGGAACGGCTGTCAACCTAGGGTGGGAGTCAGAAAAGAAGACAAGCCCCCCAATCTCAAGCACAACCTCCTCAGATGTGAAACACGGCTTCGTGCCCCTGCGTCAAAGAGCATATCTGCCCCTTGTTTCCCGTCATTGCCACCCTATGGGTGTGCAGTATTGTCCTCTCATGTCTATCTTTTTTTGTATGATCTCTCTTCTTATCCTCGCGACCACATATGCGACAACCCTCTCCAGTCGGCCTCAAGCCGTGTCGCGAAAACAAAACCGTTTTCGCTTCTGTCTTCTTCTCCTGACCGTTTCGCCGCCCTGCTTTGGTTATTTAATTTTTCAAAGAAGTGCGTGCGCTTGTCGTGCCTTGCATTAATTATCTGCAGTCGCAACGTCCGTGCTGGGTGTTGTTTGGTTCCTCGAGGGGCAACAAACGGTTTGCTCTCATCAGCAACGATGCGACAGGACCGTCACGGTCAGACCTGCATGCCATTGAACGAACCGTTGGCCATCAGCGTTCTGTCAACGATTGTATTATCTCGTTTCGTTGTCTTTGACCTGTGAAAGTCACTGTTGTTCCCCTGACGAGCTCTCGTTTCTTTTTTCAGGATGGCAACCCACATTTCTCTCCGTTCTCGTCTTCGTCGTCTTCGATCGCCTGTCTTCACTGTCTCGTAGAGTTTCGCTTGAATCATGTTCTTTTTTTTGCTGGGCTGAGCCATCCCACGGCCTTCTTGTCTCACATTTCTCTCACCCACCACCACCCCCTGTGCCTCCCTGGCGTCTCTTCTTCCCTCTGCCCTCCCTTTCTTGACGGGGGTTGTCACATCTACCGTCGTAAAAACTGAGTACGACGTATTGGTGTTCAGGCCGTGTCTCCGTATTTCAGCCTTGACAGGTCGAGCACCGTCGACAAGGTTACCGTGTAAGTCACAGAGGGCAGGCGTGGGGGGGTGGCTTGCTGTTTTATGTTTGAGCTCCTTCGTCATTGGATTCCTCGTCCGTTGGCTCTCGTTCTTGGACGTTCCCTCAGAGCGAGAATGTCTTGGCTTTTCTCGTTTTTGTTTATCATTGTCCACCCATTTTCGTTGTTTCGTATTCTTGTCTTCCACAAGACCTACCTCGTCGTATCGATCTTCTTGCATCACAGCGAAAAGGAAGCAAAAAGAAAGCGAAAAAAGCTCAACGGAAAAAAAAAATCGACTACCCATCTACGAATTCGCGCCTGTCCTTGAGTACGAAAATAAGCGGTATCACCCTTTTCCTTTCTATCTGCATGTCTTGACTTTTCTTTATCTTCCCGATCGCCAATTTCTTTTTCAAAGGACCTGTTCTCCCTGCCTTGGTCGTTTCGAAACTCACTCTTCCTCTGTTTTCCCCATCAACGGCTTTCTAGCCCTCTAAAGTGATTCATTTTCTTCTTCTTCTCTTTCGCTTGTCTCGCAGACAACAGAAACAAATCACTCGAGAGGCAACTCATTCTCCCCCAAGAGAACACGCAGATTCGAGAAGATTCTAAGAAACACAAATTTTGCCGACAAGGATGAGCGGCTCAAAAACACTCCAATCATAACGTCACATCTTTTGCGTCGGGGCCAAACAAGGACCGAACAGCTCTTTTGTCTATCCAATTTCCTAAAAGCAACATGGACATCTTCCGCAACGCGCGCCAAAACTTCTTGCGGCGTCAGGCCGCGGTGGACGGCACCGACCTCGAGCGCCAAGATGCCGGTCGGCCACAGCAGCAGCCCGAGATGCGGGAGCAGGGCCTGCAACCGCCGGCAGCGTCCTCGTCGCAACAAGCACCTCCGCGTCCGTCCCCCGTCGGTGGCATGCTCCGGCGCTTTGCGGATCTGCCCCGGCCCTCCGTACCGTCGTTTATCAGCAGTAGCGGCGGCAGCAGCCGCGGCCCCCTCCATACGAACGCGAGGCCCCGCCCGACGAGCAGCCGGTACGACGACCACGAGAACGAGAACGAGGGCGACGCGGTGGTGCTGTCACCCAAATCGCCGCCTTACGCCCTCGGTATGCCGCCCTTGCCGTCCACCCGGCTGAATCTGCCCAATTTGCAGCGGACGTGGACCCAAGGGTCGAACGGCCCGCCGTCGTCGCGGCCGGGCACGAGTGGGAATGCAGCGCGGCCAAGGACGGCCCGCGGCGCGGTCGCCGAGCCGGTACCCGCGATCCAGGCACAGCACATCCACAGCCGGCACGGCAGCAACCTGACGGACGGCATAGACGAAGGCGCGGACGAGGGGAGCAGCAACCGCAGAAGCAGCAGCGGTAGCAGCAGGCGCAGTCGACGCAGGCGCTTCGATGGCACCGACCCGGCGGACCTGGCCCTTGCTAACCTGGCAGACGATGGGCGGCACCGACGGCAGCGGCAGCAGCAGCGGCAGCAGCAGCAACAACAACACCAGCACGAACGCAGCGTTCATGGTGGGTGGACCGGGTGGACCCGGCGGACCCGGCGGCGGCACCACCACAACCGACCGCATGGCAGTAGCGACACAGTTGCCACAACCGCGGATGCTCAGGGTGCGGCATCGTCGTCGTCGTCGCACCCCAAACACTTTCTGTACTGCTTTCCCTACATCCGTTCCCGCCGCATGCGCTCGCAGATCCTGCGCTGTTTCGTGTCCGGTACCTTTCTGGCGCTGCTGCTCGCCGTCTACCTCGCGCTGCTCATGACGCACAACATCACCAACAGCGAGTTCTCCATCCTGCTGATCCTGGTCATGCTGTTTGCGGCCATCTTCTTCTTCCACGGCCTCGTCCGCGTGGGCATGATGCTGGCGCGGCCGCAGGCGCTCGCGGCGCAGGACGCCGCGGACGAGGCAGCGGCCGCAGCAGCAGCGGCGGCGGCGGCGGCAAACGCCCGACACCTCCGTCGCGGACCCCAGCTTCCCGGCGCCTACGGACCGGGCGGGTACGCCATTCCGCAGCGGCCGATCCGGGTGGTGTTGGCCCGGGACGAGGAAGCGGCCGGCCTGGAGAGCGTGACGGCCAAGATCCAGCCGCCAGCCTACGGCCTGTGGCGGGAGAGCGTGGTATGTTTTTATTGTTCTCTTTTTTTTATGTATCCTGTTTTCATGCCGTTCTTACTGACAAACAAGCGCGTCGACCCGAACCGCATCTACTGGCAGCGCAACGAACAGGGGCCAGCGCCCGTCGCGGATTCTGGAAGCAACAACAGCAACAGCAGAGGCGGTCGTGAAAGAGATGCCGTCGACACACGCGCCGAGAGCGACGCGTCTGCTACGGACATGAGTGGAAGTAGCAGCAACGACGGCGACGGCGACGACGGCGACGACCGGGGCCGGCACAGCCCGCGGCCGCCGTCGTACGTTTCCGACGACGGCGTGCGCTATGTGGTCGAGGCTCAGCCGCGCTCAATCGCGCCGACCGGCGAGGTCCCGCTGGTGCAGCACCCAGCCGAGACGGGCCGCGTCGGTCAGCCGGCTGCGTGGTAACACGGCAAAGGGGCAAGAGATAAGGGGCATAGTTGGATGTCCCGTACGGTGTAACAGTACAGATTTTTTTCGTTTTTTTTTTCATTTTTGGTTTTTCCCTGTGTGGTTTCTTAGCTTTTGTTTCGCAGAATTGCATGGCAGCAACAGCGTGAGGCGTTCTGGGAGGCATGTATATCGGATTTTGTGCAGGCTCATTTGTTCTACTGTCTTTATAAACGATCTTTGAATAACGCAAAGTGAACAACCAGAGCGAACGATGAGCAGGCTACTCCATAACGACGTGACCTGGACTTGGTGGACTCGGTATAACAGCCCAAAGAATTGGATGCTGCTTTTGTGCAGATGCGATCCAAGAGGCAGACGGTTTGGACATGAGACACAAAAGTCACAAAGATACGCGTCCCCTCTGGGTAGAAGACTATTTTTCTTTTCATTTTAAACAATAAGCGCTGCTCCAGGCTTTGCCGGTCTGCTCCTTTCAAATATCAAAAAAAAAAGAAAAAAAGAAAAGAGAAGAATCGCAACCACAGAAGGGTCACCTGTGGGACTTCCGGCGTCCGAGAGCCCATGCAATAATAAAGACAAAAGAAACGACGAGCGAATCATAGTCAGTATCGTCGCGGTGCGTGGTGTGGAGGGAAGCTATACTTCGTACATTAGAGCACGGTCAACCCGCTCACGTCGCAATGCTGCCGGCTTGCTCGAACGGTGCCTGAATCCGAACGGCTCGGCAAACCCTCGTCGACCGAGTCAGAGAGACGTCCCAAGGAAGAGGCATTGCCGTGTTTTGCCAACCGTCGTCAGCCGTTTGGGTTTGTCCTTTCCACTGTTTTCATTTTTATGTGTTCTCTGGTTCCTTCTTCGCCCCCATGCCGCGGCTATATGTGAACAACAACTCAGACTCGGTGCCTACAACGGCCGGTCTCTGATCCCAAAAATAAGCAGGCACTGGCTGTCCTTCTCGTCCGTTCTTCGCGTGTCTCCGTAATGTGCCAGGTGTGCCTGTAGCAGAGATACCGCCCTTGAAAGCCAGAACCTTTGCCGCTGCTTTCTTTCACCAAAGGCAAGGTTGCTCTACCGACGTTGACCGTCACAGATACGCCGTATTGGGAAGGGAGCAAACGTGCCTCCAGAGTGGTGTCCTACTTAGCACTAGCACAGGAAACGCTTCCCGCGCTCCGTTTGACCCGTGTGGCGTGCGCTTTCCCATATGGAGCCTCTCGACAGAGCGATTGGGAGAGGCAAAAAAAAAGCCCAGCAAAAAAACGGGGACGGGAAGAAAGAATCATAGCCGAGCATAAGTCCCAAGGCCTGGCCAGCGCCGGTGGGGAAGAAAAGTCTGCGGACAGCTTCTTAATTGGTTCGCCGCATTGCTTGTGTCAAAACGCATCGTCATATGCTCGTCTTGTGATGGACTTGCTACCATGTCTTTTTTCCTTCTTTTTTTGGTTGCGTTCTCCCGTTATCAGCGGTGAGTTCTCTTCCTGAAGCGAAAGTACCGTACAAAGTCGACCCTTTTCCCGTCCTTGTTTTCAGTTTTTATGTGTTCCGCAATCGAGGCAATCATCGACCACCCGCTCGCGGGTTTTGCGTTGTTATGGCTCCATAACCCCCTGTCGGATTTTCGTGAGATGCGTCGCAAAGTCGAGAGAAGACCGCAAAGAAGCGGAGAAACCAATATTTCGTTTCCGCTTTTTTGGATTTCCTCGGCGTCAAACCCGCATATGGCGCGTTTCTTTGGCTCGTAGCGGGAGGCTTGAAGGCAAACGGTCAAGGCGGAGAGCTCGTCTTTCAACCTTCGTCTTTCGTCCTTCCTTCGTACTTCCGTTCTTCTAGCGTTTCATCCCGTAGCACACTGCGCTCGAAGAGTCAATGTATCCAAGCAAAAAATCGGTTTCCATTCCCACGCCAATCCCGACAAAGCAACATCTCGTTCATGGACTAACCAGAAAGGCGGTTAGCAAGAATCGCGTACGAGGGATGCCACCCAGGCCTGGTAACCCACCTGACCGCGACCCACCCAGAGACAGAAACAGAGGGAGGGCCAAAGGAAAAGACCCAAAAAAATACAAGCGGAGCGGGATCTGACCGTGGCGAGCTTTTACTGATAATGCCGAGTACAAAACGTGAAGTGCTGCTTGGTGGAGAGGCTTTGTGATACTTGCCAAAAGCAAGGCTGTTACTGTAGCCGGGTCTCTGAGAAGAAGAGAAGAAGAAGAGATAACCTCATCGTTAACTGCACAGGCAAAAGTGTGCGTTTGAGTAGACATATATCATTGCAAACGGTCAAAAAATAAGGTCAAGTGAGGTCAAATGCTGCGCTCGGATTTGGTTATTTTATGTAATCACAAAAACCACACGAGGAATGGGAAGACAAGGAACACAATAGGCAGGGCCAGACAAGGTGTAGGTGGCGCTCCTGCTGGTAATCGAACATGCGACGATACTTCATACCACCGGCCAGCCGTTTCTCATTGTTCCTTCTTGCTTTCGCAAAATTGCATACAAACACCCCATAGCGCACTCGGTCTCCGGGCCTTGCCACGAAGCGCTTCAGAAGGAAAGAACGACGGACAAAAAAAGAGGGCCTTGTTCCCAAGACAGTGCCACTGTGTGTACTTGTCGTGGCCCTTCGTTTCCCGCCACTGTGTCACGCGCATGCAGGTACCCCGGAAGTACCTTCTTTTTGCCCACGGCTCTCTATTCCTTCCCTTCGATTGCGCTAAAGCCTTCCCAGTCTTCGTCTCGTCTTGCCGTTGGTCGCCGCCACAGTTGCCCTCCCCACAAGGAAAGAAGTCACTCGTCGCCTCCTTCCCATAATCCCATTATTATTTTTTTGGGACCCATTTTCTCAAAATTCCCTTTTTATATTTTTAATTTTTCCCCTCCTCTTTTTTTTCCTGCCTTTTCCCTCCTCCTTTTCTCCTTTGCTTTTTCTCACGATCCACAACAAACCAATCGATCTTGATCATCACATCACATACACTCTTATTCGGGTTGTTGTCGGTGTAGCAGTCGGAAGAAGCAGTTGTTGACGGACGTTGTCGCAAGTCGCAGTTTTTGGCAGGGTTTTATCTCGATTTTTTTTAGTTCCTTCAGGTTGGTTGTCTCTTTTTTTTGTCGAATTTTGTCATTTTTGTCGCATCACATCCGCTTCATCTCGTTCTCTTCCCTTCTCTTTCTCGCCTTTCATATCTGGTTTGCGTTTCGTTCTCTTTCGCGCTCTCCCTCTTTCTCTCTCTCTGCGACATGTTTGCTTGCGCCGGCAATTCAACGAAACGAAGCCGACCGCCGACCGGTCGCGTCCTCCGTCTCGACCATACCTTTTGAACACACACACATATCGTGGCGGCGCTGTCATCGGAATGGCTTGAAACACGAAGTGGTTTGCGAACGGTAGAGCCGACTGTGAGGGGAGTACTTCGACATGTCCTGGTGTGAGGAAAGAAAACCCACGTCGCATCGGCCCGTGGTATCATGGCCGTGGGCAGTCATCGACCGACTCAAAATGCGACTTGGCGGTTTTACTTTTCGTCGGGCTCTTTTCAATGTCCTCCGAAAGAAAACTATCCCGTTTCACCCATGCGCGTTCCCGCTTTTCAGCCGCTCGATGCAGCTTTCGTTTTTCAGCTCTGGCCCTTGTGATATGATTATCACATACCGACCCGGTCCTCAATTCATACTTATCGAAATCGGTTTGCTTTTCGACGAACAGAAAGAAGGACGGATCTCGGTTGTCGGATTTCTGCTATTACTTCAAAATTCGAACAAAGAATTGAACGTTCGACAGATCTTGCCAAAGCCAATGTTGCACAAGCCTTGTGCGTTCTGCAAGTCTTGCTAGGGCTAGCCAACGTGCAACAAAGACCTGCAAACTGTGTGGTTTCCGACTTGACCCGCATTTATGTGCAACCTATAAAAGTAAAAAGGAGCGCATAATGCGATCTCGACTTCGAGCAGGCTTTTGGTCCCCGGCACCCGCAGTCCAACAGCGTTCCAATTGGAGAGGAAGAAACGAAAACGCAAAGAGCGAGAGAGAGACGAGAGAAAGAGAGAGACCGATGCAAGACAGATCTGTTACTTAACGGCCGGTCAAGAGGATTGTCACTAACATATCTCTCTAGAACTCACATCTAACATCATGTCGTCTCTTACGCGCCGTGCCTGCTACAAATGCGGCAATGTTGGCCATTATGCCGAGGTTTGCTCTTCGGCTGAGCGCCTTTGCTATAACTGTAAGCCAGAGATCCTTTGCCGTGGTTGAACGAAAACACATTTGTGTTTGTGTGTGCGCGTGCCAGTTAACTAAACTGCTTCCCCGAAACTAGGCAAGCAGCCTGGCCATGAGTCCAACGGGTGCCCTCTGCCTCGCACTACCGAGGCCAAGCAGTGCTACCACTGCCAGGGCCTCGGCCACGTTCAGGCCGACTGCCCTACTCTGCGCCTGACCGGTGCCGCCACTGGCGGTCGTTGCTACAGCTGCGGCCAGCCGGGCCACCTTGCAGTATGTTCATCAAAAGCCTTTTCGGATCCCGCCTTTCCTTTAGTGCCTTTAGTCGTGTAATGATGCTGACTTTCTGCGAAAAGCGTGCTTGCCAAGCTCCCGGTGCTGTCGGTCTCGGCCGTGGTGTTCCGTTGCCTCCTCGCGGCGGCTATGGTGGCTATGGTCGTGGTGGTTTCATCCCTGGTGGCCCGCGCCCGGCTACCTGCTACAAGTGCGGTGGTCCGAACCACTTCGCCCGTGACTGCCAGGCTCAGGCCATGAAGTGTTATGCCTGCGGTAAACTCGGCCATATCTCCCGTGATTGCACCGCTCCCAACGGCGGGCCTCTGAACACTGCTGGCAAGACCTGCTACCAGTGCGGCGAGACTGGCCACATTTCGCGTGATTGCGCTCAGAAGACCACCACCAACGGCGAGATCAGCACCGAAATTGCCGTTGCCGAGGCCAACCCCATCGCAGCCGCCCCTGCTGTCGCCGTCCCTCCCACCATCGCCCCGGTGGCTTAGATGGCACCGGTCGGCTTGCGTGCGTTGGGCTAAGCAGACTGTTTCGCATTCCTTCGTCAAGCGGGTTTTCGCCAGTCAAGCATGGCCGACGAAGAGCCTAATATTCTTGACAATCGATCTTAGCCTTTTCGTGGCGCGGCTTTTAATTTTGGGCTTTGTCTTTGCCTTTTTGTTTTTTTTTTGTTTTTTTCCTCCTCCCAAGTGCTTCTTTTATGTTGGGTCCTACCAACTGTTACACTCTCCTTTTGCATTTCGGCTGCTTATTGGTTTTCTTTTGTCTCCCATCCTTTTTCTGCTTGCTATTGGCACAGTTATCACGTTCAACGGCGTCAAAAGGTTCTCTTCGTCATGACATTCACCCTTTGTTTTTCTGGTACACAACGGGAAGTAAAAAAGGGAGGATATAAAGAGATGGTGGAACTCAGCTGTTTTCTTTCCCTCGATTTGTGTCGGAAAAAAATCGGTCGGGAAGCTGCTCTCTTATCAAGATGGAAATAAGGGAAGAGAGAAACTCACCTCACGACGGTGCCTCTCCTGGGAACTGGAAAAGGAAAGGCAACTCAGCTTAATCGGAACAATGGGATTTGTCGGATTATACCCCGGGGGCAACGATTTACGACATCATGGTTCAAACTTTGCTTGTTGTTGGGGACTTTGGGAAAGTTGGGGGGACCGAGAACTGGAAACCTCGACAGAATTGAAAAAGAACCATGTCTCTTTTCTCCCTTTCGTGCTGCCGGCCGTTTTTTTTCTCAATACCGTTTCGCGGCGTCGTCTCGGTCTCGGCTTTGGCGAGCTCGAACTGGTGACATGATGGGCCTGCGCTTCCCACGACGTTCATTCAAATCGTGAAGGGTGTTTTTTTTCTGCTCGAAGTTTGTAGCCAGAGAAGTTTGACAATGCAAAGATGAAAACAGAACGGACTTTCCAGTTGCATGTCGTGATCTACCAGGTGAAGACATGCCCTCTGGTTCAAGGTAGGCCGGGAAATGATGCCTACGATTTGCTTAGGGTCTGAAATGTTAGGTAAGCTCTCAAGAAAAAATAAACAGAGAAATAAAACGGTAAAAATCTCACTCATCTTCCGTGGCCGGCCCTGCATTCGCCATCTCGCCCCGGTCTTTTATGTTCAGAGCAATGTCGCAACATATGCATAGCAATAACGGCAAGTGATGAAAAGGTAGTACAATTGCGGTATCATGGAAGAGGATGAAAATGCTCATGGGAATCGTGTATACAAAATAAACGCAAAACAAAAGCAGAATAGAGTGTTCATGGGCTGCAGACACTGTCTGAGCCTTGGATAATGGTCATTGCCACCAAAGTATGTCTTCTGTAGGTTTTTTTTTCTGGGCTTGTTTGTTCCATTATGTGCAAGCAAAGCCTCCCCCAAAAGATAGAAACTGGCGGGCCAATTATTCTTTAACGAAAGTGAGAAGAAAAACACAAGATAAAAGTATGGGAAGTAAATCTTGGGTAGAGAAGCGAAGAAAACAAAGCAAAAAAAAGAAGAAGAAAGGGAACGTGTGTGCCTCGAGAACTAGCTCGAGTACACGGCAACATACTGCGCCTCCAGCATGCTGCCATAACCGTCTTGCGTGGCGCCGTTGGGATACCCGCTGGAAGGGATGGAGGCCAAGGGTTAGTCAAAGTACACAAGTAATGCACGAAATAAAAAAGGGGGGACGACCAGAACTTACGGAAACCCTCCGCCCACGGCCACGTTGAGGATGATGTAGAAGGGGCTGTGTGCCAGGGTGCTCCAGGTGCCCTGGTCGCCGACGGCCTGGCCCGTCAGCGTGAAGTAGGGCGCGCCGTCGAGCGACCACACGATCTGCTGGGCCTGCCAGTTGGCCGTGTTCGTCAGGTCCCACGTCACGCTCCACCGGTGGAAGGCGCTGTCCGTGTCCGCAGGCATGGCCGTGGTGCCGCCGCGCCCGTTGGGCTCGTTGCAGATGCCGCCGGACGCCGTGCCGCAGTGGGCCGTGCCGTACCCGGTCAGCACGCCGTTGCGCTGCTCCAAAATGTCGAGCTCGCCGCAGAGGGGCCAGGGCGTGCCCGTGCGCATGGCCTCGCCCAACAGGAAAAAGGCGGGCCAGAGCCCTTGCTTTTGAGCCGCCGCGTGACTGCCCATGCGCAGGCTGCCTTCGACGCGGGTGAGCTTGCCCGGGGTCGGCGCGAAGGAGGCCTTTGTCTCAACACGGCCCGAGGTCCAGCTGCCGCCGGAGCCGTCCTTCCAGGGTACAAGCTGCAGCGTGCCACCGCCGCTAATCTGAACGTTGCGGTTGCTCGCCTCGTACGTCTCTAGCTCGCCGTTGATGTTCAGGTTGCCGGCGACGACGTTCCAGGAACGGGCGTCCGGCAGTGTGCCCGCCGCGCCGGCAAACTCGTCTTGCCAAATAACGTTCAGGCCGTCGTAGAAGGGCGCCGCAATGGCAACGGTTAGGGTGGGAAGAAGAGCGGCGGCGAGAAGGCTGGTTGAAATAAAAGGAGTGGAAAGCATGGCGAAGGTAGATACCAAAATGACACTTCTTCATGTATACGAATAGTGCGTGAGTGCGCAACTAAGACGTTCTCTAGCTATCCAGATAGCCGGAGTTTTTATGGCGCGAGACCAAACAAAAAAAATCATCAAGAAGAAATGTTGCTAAGCCTAGCTAGCTAATATCAACAGAGAGAATGAAGACGAAAATAAAAAAAAAGGGAGTGAACAAAGCTGGCGCTTTTGTGACCGGGCCTGTAGACTTTTGGGGAGGGGGGGAAAAGAGTGTATGAGGAATTAAATATGAATGCTCATTGACCAGCACGAGCATTGCGAGATTTTTTTCTAGATGATAATGAGAGAAAAGGCAAAAACAAGAGAATCAAAAAGAACCGAGTAACAGCAAAGCAAATAATAAGGAGGGACGAAGAAACAAACAAAATGATATAAATTAACAATAAAGTGAAAAGGGGAGAACAAAACGCCTCGAAGCAACAAAACACGAAAAGGATGCAAAGGAGAAAGAAGAGAAACAAAATCTAGGTCCCCGAGGAGGGGATGAGAAAAAAAAAGAGTGCCATCATCATATTATATTGCCTCGCACTGAAAGGAGGGAAGACAAAAGGAAGCCAGAAAAGGTAAATGGCCACCCTCCACTACGGAGTACATGCGGCTAACACGCCGTGCACCTTGACGGCAGCCTCGAGGTGGGTCTCCGGGAAGTACCTTAAGCAGGTCCAGGCTGGGATGGTCGTAAAATCTGGACGGCCAAAGGAGAAAAAAATAAAAATAAAAATAAAGCCAAGCTGTGGTGGGCTTCCATTGGGGCAAAATAAGAGAAAGGGCCCAGGCCGAAAGGGGCCATAAAGGATGAAACAGAGACACGCACTTGGGCCGCACAAAAAAAAGCATCAGTGTGTTTCTCCTTGAACCCACAAGCAACCAATAGCAGCCGAGTAAAAGGAGTTGTCGTCGTTTTCGTTTGAAAGCTTTGCGGCTCTCTGGGTTAGGATCTGCTGGGCCGTGACCAGGCCAGGCACCCCTTTGGCCTCCTTGCAGATGACGAGACCACGCTGCTTAGATGCGCCAGATACAGCGAATGTGCACGTGTTTTTCGTTTTCGTTCTTGTTTTTGTTTTTGTTTTTTGCGCAAGCCTTTTTCTTTTGTTTTTTCCTTATAAAAATTTGGCATTCGAATCGGAGCAAGCCACAGAGATACCGAGAAGGCCAAGCAACGGACTCCTTGTCAACAACGTGTCCGGGCGGAAAATGAACGGCCCATGTGGCAAGAGTAAATTGGCCAAGATGCAGGACACAGTCCGTAGTCCGTAGAAGATTCTAACGCATTGAAAAAAACCAGGTACTTGCGTAAAATACTCTAAAATTTGGCATCCGCATTTGGGGGGAATATTCGAGCCGTCTGCGTTGTTGCCCGTCTTTCATTAGAGAGGCGCCCCTGCATGCCGGACAAATGAATATAAGGCATGTTCTCCAAAGACCCCCGGGACGGCCTGCTGTGATTTGTTCGAGGGGGCGATAAGAAACGTGTTGCGTGTTATTACGCATACGACGGGCAGCGGCAATAATATGAAGTCCAGGGAAGACGGAGCTGGGAGGCTCGAGACAGGGAAGAGGTTCTGTACAAAAAAACACACCGAGCGAGACGGGAAGGCAGGTCGACGAGGCCAAAAGGCGAGAACAGTTCCCCATCTGCGTGTTCTATGTTCCTTATATGAAACCTTTGACAATTTTTGTCAGTTGCAAGACGGACTCGAAATACAGAAGCACGGAGTAAGCGGATGCGTTCAACCAACCTGGCCCGATGGCGTTTGCTCCCAGCGGCTGATATGATGCAGGATATCTGCTTGCTTTGCAGCGCAGCCAATGCTGAAAATTGAATGAGGATGAGTTGCTGCGGCATCAAAAGAACTTTTTTTTCTTGACCGTCCCATTTTGCACGGCAATATTTGGTCGATGTTCAGGAACTGTATCGCAGGCTTTCCTCAGTCGAGACCAAGGATGGCTTGAGAGAAATGAACAAAAGGCAACGACGTCTTGGGATGACTTGCGTGGCAGGACGCAAATAAACTTACCGCGTAGAAAAAGGGAGAAGGAAAAAGGTGCAGACGTTCGTGATCCTTTTCCTTTTCTTTTTCCTCTTCCCTCGCTTTGTCATCTTCCATGTCGCTCCTTCCTTTGTATGATTTGTTTCCGTACGAGGAACTTCGTCCCTTCCCTTGCTTCACGATACCACAGGAAGCCGTGCTTACTACACCGTAAATGGGCTTGATTCTCTTAATTCGTCCCATCTTCTCCAGCGCCTTTTCTCGTCTTCTGCTTTGCCCGCGGCCTGAGAAACCAAGCAGATGTTTCGACACAAACATGTTTCACGGTTCAACGTCCCCATCTACGCAAAGGCCGCACACCCACCGACGTTGCTGATATCGGAGGCTGTACACGCGCCTCCGGTCCTTGTTGCAGCCGGAAGAATGCTCAAAACCGCAGCAAAAAAAAGGGGGCCACGCAAAGACCCCCCTCCCTCTCCCAAGCCTGATATATAGCCGGTATGCGCTATCTATGTAGATGGTATCGAGTTTGAAAAAGGAAGCACGAGCACTTTAACGCGCGTTGCCTGTCTGCACTTGAGCGATTTTTTGTCTTGAGACTTTGCGTTTACTTTATTGCTCTGTCTTGGCGCTCCTTGGTGGCAAACAAGTGAACATCATTGATGCTTATATGGTCGTTTTCCGTGGACCCTGCATATGACTCGAGGTTGTCGTGGTTGATATTTCTCATATGCGTCTTTGGGAGACCGTGTTATGTGCACAGATCAAACGAGGCCTGCTTTCCTCCGCACAAGTTTTTTGGTCAGCGCATTCAGGGCTGGCCGTCTCGTTTGCTGCGGCTGCTCGACACGTTGATTCACACCCGCGCGTGCAGGACGAGACGTTCTGTGTTTTCCGGAGGCATACTCTCTCCTTTCGCCGAGGAGTGAACGTCTGTCGCGTGTCTTGATGGCCAAAATAAGGGGGCCAAAGAAGGAGGTATGGCGAAGTTCCTTCTCTTTTCTTCCAACCCGTTCTATATCAACTCACCGTGCGCGAGCTGTCCCGTCGTTCCTGATCAGGGGACCCCAACTAGCCAACGCCCTGAGAACGGTGTGGTCGAGAGGATTCTCGACTCGTCTTTCACCGCCGATCATCACCAAAACGAGGTGACGGAAGCCGGAAGCCCAGCGGATGAAAAGAGCGCCCAATGACGGCGATCTAGACTTGGCTGGACTTTGAAGTGCTCCAACCTGTGGTGAAGATGCTCGTTTACATATCGTACGACGCGGGAGGTAAGATAAGAAAAAGGGGCAGGCTTGCACTTAGAAATCCGTTTTTATTAAAATACAGTTTCCTAGTGGTGGTCGAGCACGCAACAGAATGGCAGGAGTTGATGTGGTAAAATAAATTGCACAGCAACTTTGTTTTTCGATGCAGATGCCCTTTGTATATTACACCACAAAACATGGCTTTCTGAAGCGACTCGTGGTCGTGATATGCTAACGACCCTTCGCTGGGCATCCAAAAAGGCGCTTGCTTTATGCCCCGTGTATCATCTGTAAACCTCCTGTTTCCCTTTTCGAGCCTTTTGCATCAATTTCCCCTTTCTATGTGTACGTCGTTGTCGCGAAACCCGTGCCTTGAAAAATGTAACCACGCTTTTGTAAACCCTGTACATGCATCCGGCAACGGGCTTTGCCTTTTCCCCCTTTTTTCCTTTTCTCTATGCAGCCTTATTCCCTTTGTGCACCGTAGGGGCGGCAGCAGCCACGGCATTGCTGCTGCTGCTGCTGTCGACGCCAAAATCTTGCGAGAAGATGCGCTGCCACACATCAAACCATTTCTCGTGCTGCGCCGTTGGCAACTTTCCTGGCGCTTTAAAAGACCGAGAAAGCATTTCTCGTAGCCGCGAACGCAGTACCTTGATTACCAGTAGTGTTTTCCAATCAGGAGCCAGAAACCGAGCACGGTTGCCGTCGAGAACCAGCACACCGGAGTACATCTAATGCGGGTTAGCGAAGAATGTACGTGAGAGGCCGTAAAAGCAAAAGAGGAAAAACAACCACGCTGAACGTGATACACAAAACTACTCACGTCACATCGCACGTCGCCACAGAGCAGGGCAATCGGAAATGCTTCAACCGCTGTCGTCTCGTGTGCGTTGTACAGTGATTTGCTCTGCATGATGTGGTAGTACGACAGCCACCGCAGCTCTTTGTGGCCCCGGTTGACGCTCGACGGGTGCAGCCGGATCGTCTGGTTGTTGCCAATGTTGCGCCAGCCGTTGCCACCGCCAGCGGAATCGCGCACCAGAAGTTTGGGGTAGAACCCCCACGCAATGACTGCTTGCGACACCACGTCCAGGTCGCTGTTGAGGTTGACGCGCTGGGGTAGCTCGAAAAAGGCCTGTCGGCGCCGGCCGCCACCACGCCCGCCCGACGCGTAACGTAGACGATTCAGGTTGCGGCGCTCTTCCTCTGTGAGCGGCAAAAAGCCCGAGTCCACCAAGGAAACAATCAGCTGCCCCTTCAAGTCTTCGATGTTGGTCAACGTCTGGATGCTGAGGAAATTTTTGCGGCAGAACTGGAATTCCTGGCCGCCAGCCGCACCGACCGCCGACTGGCACACCCGCTTCCACGCGAGATAGGCATTGTATATGGTTAGCAAATCCGAATCGCCCCGCCGGAAGCCTTGGCGGACCGTGTCGGCCTGCGCCCGCTGACCGAAAGGCGCCACGAACGGCGACTTGGACGAGAGAATGGCTGCCACCGTGATCGCCATGTCGAGGCATTTGAAAACCGTACCGAGCAAGACGAGCTTGCCCAAGAACACATCCAACGGTAGCCGCGCGAGTTGTATGCCAAGCGGTGTCAGGTCCTCGGCTGCCGTAAGCGCCCGCACATCCACCAGCGCGTCGATAGCGCGCCGGATGTTCTTGGGCGACGGTGGATCGAGAGCCTGGTTCAGCGTGTCCTCAATAGCCCCAATCTTGCACATCTTGACACGGATCGCTAGGTCTTGCAACGACAACCGCAGCATTTCGGGTGTCTGTTGGTCGCTCATGACCTGATCATGCCGGTACTTGGTGAAGAGATGGAAACACAGGCCTTCCTGAACACGACCGGCACGACCGCGCCGCTGCTTTGCGTTGGCTCGCGAGATGAACGTATCGATCAGCCGCGACAGCTGCCGCCGCTCATCAAAACGCATTTCCCGGTGCTTGCCCGTGTCAACGACGCACGTTACGTCGGGAATGGTAATGCCTGTTTCGGCAATGTTGGTTGCGAGCACAATCTTGCGGTAACCCGGCGGAGGTACAAGGAACGCAGCTTCTTGCTCCTCGGTGGCAATGCTCGAGTGGAGGGGGTAGACAAGCCAGTTCGATGCAAAGGCTTTGTCGCCGAGCAGCATATCGTTCAGCGTGCGGATTTCTGCAATGCCTGGCAGAAACACAAGAATGGCTTGGCTGTATACGCTGTATCGTGGGTCGTTGGCGACGACCCCGATCAGCTGCAAAATAAGATCGAATGGTATTTGGTACTCATCCATTTGCGCAAGCGTGTTCCGCGTGCGGTTCGAATAGCCTTTGAGACTTTTGATGAGGTCGGATTTCGAAGACGATTCGACCTCCTCCACCACAAGGTCATCGTCCAGATCGACGACTTTCTCTTGTGCTCGCTGATCGTGCGAATAGCCCGTGAGCTCGACGGCATCCTCGAGATACTGGACCTTCACGGGGAACGTCCTTCCCGGGACGTTCAGCACTGGCGCGCCACCCAGATATTTGGAGAACCTTTCGGCATCCACCGTGGCGGACATGAGGACAACTTTGAGATCTTTCCTCCGCAAAAGCAGCTTTTTCAGTACGATGAGTAGAAAGTCGCTGTCGATGGATCGCTCGTGTACCTCGTCAAGCACAAGATGGGTAATCTCGCGCAAGTCGTTGGAGCCCTCAAGCATGCGCATGACAATGCCTGTCGTGGCGTAAACTAGTCGTGTTTCTTTGGACACATTGGCTTCCAAACGAATTGAAAACCCCACCAGAGATCGTGACGTGCCGATGTCGTTGCGGGCCTCGCCCAACTCCTCGCTGACACGTCGAGCCAAAGAAATGGCCGAGATACGGCGTGGTTCGGTGCAGTAGATTTTGCAAGGTTTTCCTTGAGACAGCTGGTGCTCCAAAAGGAAGGATGGCACTTGCGTGCTCTTGCCGCAGCCCGTCTCGCCACAGACAATGACCACCTGCTCGCTGTCCACAGCGTCTAGGACTTGCTGCCGAAACGCCCACATGGGCAGCTGCATACGGGATTGCACCATCGCCTGAAACCTGGGCGTGCTGCTCTTTTCCTGCCATATGCGCTGGTAGTACTCCGGACCGACCTTCGCCCGGCCTCCTCGCTCGATGCCTGAATCTTCACCGGAGTCGGCCGCGTTTCGCCCGGCGGCACGGCCACGGAAAGCACCTTGCAAAACAACCCCATCCTCCAACTCCTGGTCCCGCCGCTTTCGCACAAGATCGCGGAGCTCCTTGATGGCAGTACGGTCTTGCGAATCGGCCAGACTCTTTTTCACCTCCGCGAATTCTGACCAAAGGTCTCGCCACGCCGCGGGAAGCCGCAGCGCTACCTTCTCCTCCTTCGCCGACGCACCAAATATAAAAAAAAGGGCGGCTGTGGCAATAAAAGATTCGGACTGTTTCGCGTCCGGGGTCGCCACCCCGGACATCTTAAGAATGAATCGGCTGGGCTGCATGGCCGACTCAATTTCCAGAATAGGAGGCGTCTCTGGAATTTCTTGTGCTTTGGCCCAATGTATAACGACGACGTGGCGGTTTGCAAACGCAGCATCCGAGATCAGCTGGTACGAAATTTTTACCGAAGAATCCCTGTCGAGATGACAATTAGCATCGGCATCTGCCGGCCTTCCCAGGCAAGATTCTGTTGGGTAGACCTTCGCTTACCTGGCGCGACAAGCTTCTTCAAGAGCCCGTACTGGACTGACACCGGTCCATTTGCCAAAGTCTCGTATTATGAGCTTCGAGCCGTCAGAGCCGTTCACTACCGTGTTTGTCTTCCCGGTGACGGGGTCGACTTCGCTCACTGGCAGACTCGCAAACAAGTCCGCCAAGCCATCGTCGCTGTCGCTTTGTGCCAGAACCTCGGCAGCAACCCGTTCGGCCTCTGCATTGACGTCTCCATCGGACACGTCGTCCGCCGCGTTGCCGTCTGGAGCTGATGCCTCCGCCTCTTCTTTGGCTTTGGCGCGTGCCTCATCAGCCGTCTTCTTGGATGCCTCAGCGAATTCCCGTTCGAGAATGATTTTTGCCGACCGCCATTGCATCTCTGCGAGCCTCTTGTCAAAAAGAATATCATTCTCTATCCGGTCGAGTTTTCCAAGCAGTCTTGCCGTTTCTTGTTGGTCCGCTCCATCTTCCATTGGCGCAAGGGTGTTTTGTTTGCCGCCCCGTGACCTGCCGTTGGATACACCTTGCTGGGGTCGCTGAATAGCAAACAACCGCGTCTTCGTCTCTAGGTACAGCGGAAGAAGATCCTCAGGCTCGATATCGCTGTCGTAGGCGATCACAGCCTGTCTAGGCGAGGCTGAACGCGAGGGTCGAGGGGTGGAACCGTTTTTCCCCTTGCGCTTCTGTTGTAGTTCAGGCTCCAACAACATCGGTGTATTCGTGCCGGATGCAAGAGAATTGTCCGCGGAACTGTCTTCACGTCGACGTTAGAGGACATCAAAAAGAACCAGGGGAATATACACGATGCAGAGAAAACATACCGTTTGGCTGGGTCTTTCCGCCCTGTTCTTTCCGCTTGTTGTAGTCCGGTAGCTCGTCGAGAGAGCTTTCTCTTGCTAGCCACTCGAGGGCCTCCTCGAGTCCCCAAATGGCATCCTTGCCCCCCGAGCTGATCTGGGCAGAAATATCCAACACGTGTTTCAATACCGACTGGACCCTGCTCTCTGGAAACCCGGCTGTCACAAGTGTCTCCTGCAACGTCCACAATTTGACGGTCAAATCCTCCTCCGGCAGCAGCTTGCCCCCCGACGCCGCATCCGAATTCACACTGGACGCTGCGAAGCGGCTTTCGGACTGGATCAGGTCGAGGATGTGGTCCATGAGCTCCTGTGGAAGCCATTTTTTTGTATTGATCGGCTCGGCCTGGGCCCGCAGCAAGCGTCGGTCGGTTTCCAAGCGCGTTTTCTGCCGTTGGGCGTCTCGCCGGACCTTCTGTGCATACTTCTCCACGAGAAGCTGCAACTCCGATTCCTCTAGCTGCTTCTCGAACTCTTCCGGACTCAAGCTTGTCTGCGCTGCGCTGCTGGGATGTTCGGCCGCCGTCTCGCCCGCCGCTGTCGCCGCACCCTGCACCGCGGGTCCTTTGCCAACCAGAGACCCGTCTTTACTCTTCCCTGCGGTCGGAGCCGCAGGCGAATCGGCGTCTTCGGTCGGATCGGCTCGAGGTTTCGATGCTATGGACGTCGTAGCAAAACCTCTGGCAGCGTTGGCCACGGGCTTCTTTTTCTTCTTGTTGCCAGCCATCTATTGGGCTGTATGGAAGCTTCAAAACGGACAGGTCCGTTCCAAAGGCAAAACTAGCCAAGAAAAAAAAAGGCCAAACGCGGTACGGCAAAAACGACAGACAAAAGATGGGATGGTTCTGGTCAAAAAATAGAAAAAAAAAACAAGAAATGCCAAAATGTTAACAAACGGACATTAAAAGTTATGTAAGGAGCAAGCAATGCAGCTTCTACCGCAAAGGGAAAGTGCAGACGATATGGGCACAACGAAAACAAAGGAAGGAACGGGTTTTCCAAATGCCCCATTCGGCTTAGAAGATGCAGAAGCTGCTTGTTACCCGGCGTTTTCCACTGCAAAATGACTCTAACGGCGACGGATCCCCGCGATCAAAAGCGGCACAAAGTCCTGACCGCCTTCCCTGTCAGGGGCAAAGCCACCCCACCTTCCCTCTGTGTGCAGAAATAGAACCCTAGTTCGCGCCTGCTGGCCTTTCTCTGTACGGTGTATTACAGTACTATGCGTTCGTATATGAATGGAACGAAAAAACGGTACGGCGCCAGCTTTCCTGGGAATTTCGCGGCTGTCGAGCCTCACAAAAAACTCAACTTTCCACACCAAAGACCCGAAAATCGAGACAGTGCCCGCCACAACCTGAAGCAACGGGTTCAACAGCTTGATTATTTTTCTTCTCCTCCTTCTCTAGTTGGCAAATCTGGAGCCGGAGCTGCGAAGAACACGATGCTAGCAGCAGCCCGCCAAGCGACGCATAGATCACGAAAATGACGACGGACTCGACATCGACGCTCGTGAACGGCAACGGGGCCGTTGGCTTTGACGCGCTCTCGACACAGGTCGCTCTCTTGACATCATCAACGTCGGCTAGAATTTCTCAGCTGCGGGTACTCGACGACAAGATCGCCAATGGCAGTAAGTTTGTTTGTTTGTTTGTTTGTGCTGGGCGATATGGAAGTCGGTCAGGAGCTCTTTCGTTGACGGACGTTCTTTTTTTGCTTTGATGTAGGCCTGGAACCGGCTGCCGTTGCAAAGCTGCTTCCCGTTCTCTTTTGGACCCATGCTTCCTACGAGGACCGCCCGTCCAGACGTGCCGTCCAGCGCTGCTTAGGCTCGATATGCGACAAGAAAAATGCCGCGCTTTTGGCACTGCTGGTGGCCGCGATCCGCGAAGAAGCCTTGAAGGCGAACACGTCTGTGGGAAGCACGTTTGCGCTGGTCGAGTGGTGCAGTCTGCTCATGCAGCATCTCGCCGGCACAGAACTGTGGGACAAGTTCGGCAAAGACATCGTCGTGAGCCAGGCGGGTGCGCTCGAACGGTGCACGCGACCTCCCGCAAGGCCGAGTGTGGCGCATTCCGCCTTGGTTGTTGCCCGCCGTGGGTTCCGCAAGCTTGTCTCTCTGGAGAACACGCGCGAAGCGGCCATTGTCGACTCTGTGCAGCTGCTGACGGCAAAGGCATCCCAGCCCGTGGCAAAGCACGCCGTGTTCTTGGGTGTCATTGCCGGTGTGTCTTCCCGCCGGGCCGCGACAAAGCCCATCTTCGAGCGGACGAAGCCGCTGTATTTCGAGTATTACGCGAGAGAGATCACGGGCTCGAAAGTGCCTCTCACAAGCAACGTGGCCGATGGTCTGCACGACTTCTTTTCGGATTTTGTGACGATCGACGAACTCGAGACCGCCGTGGTGCCAGCCCTGAAGAAGGGTTTGCTGAGAGCACCAGAGATTGTGTTGGACGACCTCATCACGCCTCTGGTTCAGTCGCTCCCCAAGCAGTACGATCTATCAAAAATCTTGGACGAGCACTTATCCAAGCCTCTGTTGTCCAATGTCAAGTCGAGCAAGGCAACTGTCCGCAATGGCACCCTGACAGCGTTTCGTGCACTTGCAGCCCGCTGTACCGATCTTCCTGCGGTAGCCCGCGTCGTGGACGAAACGCTCGCGCCGCTGCAAGCAGGCAAGCTTTCTGCGCCCGACCAGCGAACACTGCATTCCCAGATCCTGGAAACCCTCCCCAAGTCGGAGGCGTCGGCTGGCAAGGTTGCGATGGGGGTCGCAACCGCGGCGTCCAAAGAAGGCAACGAAACCGCTCTAGCTGCCGAGACGTCGGCTCTCACCAACAGCGTCAAACTGTTGGTCCAGGGTGTCGCCGATTCGCTGCCCAAGTCCGTGCTGGATGCGTACACCAGGGGTCTCGCCGACAAGAAGCCGCCCTTTCGTCGCATTTGGATTCTTGCCGCCGGTGAAGCCCTTTACGGTTTGCACGATTCCTCTAGCCGGGCGTCACCGAACGTCACAAAATTTGCCGAAGCCGTTCTTCCGCCTCTTTTTGATGTGTACGGGGATGTGGTCGCGAATCCCGCTGCTGCTTCTCAGAATGGGCTGGTCACCGGCGGTCTTGTCGTTTGCAGCTTGGCTCCGTTGTTACTGAAAGACGTTCAGTCGTCGGCGCTTGCTTCCCTGTCTAAGAAATTCTCCATGAAGCAGCAATGTCTCGCAACGGAACCAAAGGCGTCCTTTCTTTTGAGCCCGAGAATCTACACCAAGTTTTCCTCGGACGACGATATACGGTGGCTTCACCGCGCTTTATCGGCGGCCTATTCGTCGTTGGACGAGGACGAGGAATCAGCTGCCAATTTGGCATGGGCGGAATCCTTCATTTATGCTGTTGCGTCGGCAAACGGAAGCCCGCATGCGCGAAAGGAAGCGGCCAGCGCATTGTCAGACCTATACTACCGCAACCCAGGTCATGTCTCGGCAATAGTCGTTGCGGGCGCCTGGCGTTGGCTCGAATCTCTCAGCTCGGGCGAGAAAGAGAGTGCTGCGGTCCTAGCCAAATCACAGAACGATGAGCTGCTTCCTATATTGAATTCCATCTGTCGCAGACCGACAGATTTCACCAAGGCAACTGGGCACGAACCAGAACGGGGCCAGCTCGAAGAACAGATGTGTTCGCTGGTTGTCTTGGCTCGCTCTGTTTTGATTCCTTCGAGTAGCTGGATTCAACTTTGTCTCCGCGTCGAAGTAGATCCGGGGAGCCTCGCCCAACGCCACGAAAAGATGCTCCTTCAAGAGATCGCCGAACGGACTCAATTGACGCAAAAGGCGGCTGCGATCAAAACTGCGGCTTACGAAGCTGCCGCCGAACTTGTTTTTGTTGCGCCCGAGAAAATGGCGCCTCGGATCGTTGAGCTTATTCGCCACGATCTGGCCGTCGACGAGCTCCGAACCATTGGTCCAGTTGAGGCCGCGATTTTCCGGACCCCCGAGGGTACCACATTTGTAGATGTCCTCGCTAAGAAGTCGAGCAACCTTCCCAGCAAGAGCAGCAAAGACTACGACGTTCTGAAGTGGGAGGAAGAGCTGCGAGCCCAGCTGGCGGCAAAGAAAGGCCAGCAGAAGAAACTCACGGCAGACGAGACCGCCAAGGTCAACGCTCAGCTGAAGAAGGAGGCGGAGATTCGTGAAAAAGTTCGCATGCTGGTGGCCCGTTTGCTTCGTGGCATTGGCGTGATCCGAAGCCTCGCCACAGGTCCTCCAACCGACGCCACCCAGTGGATGGGGCCTGCTGTCGGGGCGTTGCTGGCTGCTATCGAAGCCGGCGCGTGCTTAATTACTGGCGACGCAGCGCCGATGGCGTTTGTTACCTGCTCTGAGCGAATATCCCACCGCTTGGGCGCTCTACGGCCGTTTATTGGCGTTGCCACCTTGCGGGCGTATGATGTGTCCTCGCTTCCAGACAATTTTCAAGAAGAACCGCTGCCGGATCTCATCACTCGCGTCTTGTATCGGCTGCGGTTTGCAGGGGAACAACGGCCATTCGATACCGTGTCTCTCATCTACCTTCTTCCTCTACTTTTGTTGGTGCTGAAGAAAGGCGGCGTCTCTCCTTCTGCGGAAGACCGTGACGCGCAACTTGTTTTGGCCATTGAAGTGCTCTCGTTCCATACGGATACGTGCGCCGATGAAGCCGTCCCGCGTTCAGACTTGCTTTCAACGCTCATATCCTCCATGCAGTCGTATAGTCAACACTACAAGATCATCAAGGACTGCTTTGCCGACATGGTACGCTGTGTGGCCCCGAACATCAACAAAGAGGAAATTGGCGTTCTTATGAAGGGCTGCATTGTCCCTGAAGGCACCGTGCGGTTTACCGTCCTGCAATCCATCAGTGCCGAGGTGGACATGAGTGACGTCCCGGCATCCGAGGAGTTGTGGCTCGCCTGCCACGACGACATTGTGGAAAATGCTGGCATTGGCCGCGAGATTTGGGAGGAAGGGGAGTTCAAGGTGACCGAGGACCTGCCGGAGAAGATCCTGCCGTACCTCGAAAGCAAAGATGCCCAACTTCGCCGAGCTGCCGCTCGGTCTCTTGCGGAAGCTCTCGCTTTGCTCACGTCCCCCAAACTGTTCGATCACATCACGAAACAGCTTCAGTCGTCTTACATCGAGCTCGCTAAGCCCCGCGTTCCTCAGCTCGACGAGTTCGGCATGCCGAAGAAGATGGATTTATCCGATCCTTGGGAGGCACGCCACGGCATCGGTGCAGCGTTTAGGGCGCTTTCTCCTCAGCTAAGGGGCGGCGATGTTGAGCCTTTCCTAAATTTCTTCATCGAGAAGGGCCCGCTTGGTGATCAAAACAGCACCGTCAGACAGGAAATGCTGGATGCCGTGATCAAAGCCATCGAGTTGCACGGGAAGCCCATCGTCGCCAAGCTTATGCAAACGTTCGAAAGGGCGCTTGCTGCTCCCGACAAAAACTCAGATGCCGCCGACCGAGTCAACGAGGCCGTTATCATCATGTACGGCGCTCTTGCTCGCCATCTCAAGCCCGGCGACGCCAAAATTCCTGTAGTCATTGACCGGCTGCTGGCGACCCTGAGCACCCCGTCCGAGACCGTCCAGTATGCCATTGCCGAATGCCTTCCACCTCTTGTCCAGACATGTGGAGACAAATCGTCCAAATATTTTGATCAAGTGATGGAGATTTTAATGACGTCCAAGAAATACGCAACCCAACGTGGTGCGGCGTACGGCTTGGCCGGCTTGGTTCTTGGCCGCGGTATCAAGGTTCTCAAAGACTACCGCATCTTAATGACCTTGAGAGGCGCGGTGGAAAACAAGAAGGACGCAAACCAACGAGAATCTGCTCTGCTTGCCTATGAACTTTTATCTACCGTTCTTGGCCGACTGTTCGAGCCGTACGTCATTCAAATTGTCCCTCAGCTTTTGGCTGGGTTTGGCGACGGCAGTCCAAATGTGAGAGAAGCGTCGCTCGCGGCAGCAAAGGCTTGCTTTGCCAAGCTGAGCTCGTTTGGTGTCAAAAAGATTCTTCCGACCCTGCTAGACGGCTTGGATGACCCCCAATGGCGAAGCAAAAAGGGTGCCTGCGACCTTTTGGGCGCCATGGCCTACCTCGACCCCCAGCAGCTTGCTCAGAGTCTTCCCGTCATCATTCCTCCCCTTACGGCCGTTTTGAACGACAGCCACAAAGAAGTACGAGCGGCGGCCAACAAGAGTCTGAAGCGTTTTGGGGAGGTCATCAACAACCCAGAAGTGCGGAGCCTCGTGGACATTCTCCTCAAAGCGCTCAGCGATCCTACCAAATACACCGACGACGCGCTCGACGCCCTCATCAAAATTCAATTCGTGCACTACCTCGATGCGCCGTCTCTGGCGCTTATCAGCCGCATTTTGCAGCGTGGCCTAGGCGACCGCTCCAATACCAAAAGAAAGGCGTCGCAGGTCATTGGCAGTCTCGCGCACCTCACAGAAAAAAAAGACCTTGTCGCCCATCTCCCTGTTCTGGTGGCCGGTCTCAAGGTCGCCGTGGTCGATCCCGTACCGACAACTCGTGCGACGGCGTCGCGCGCCCTCGGTTCACTCGTGGAGAAGCTCGGCGAAGACGCCTTGCCAGACCTCATTCCGGGCCTTATGCAGACGCTCAAATCGGATACGGGAGCCGGCGACCGGCTCGGTTCAGCGCAAGCCCTCAGCGAGGTTCTTGCTGGTCTGGGCACAACGCGCCTGGAGGAGACGTTGCCCACAATCCTTCAAAACGTCGAATCGTCCAAACCTTCGGTTCGCGAGGGTTTCATGTCTCTGTTCATTTTCTTGCCTGTGTGCTTCGGAAACAGTTTTTCTGCATACCTGGGCAAGATCATTCCTCCTATTCTCGCGGGCCTGGCCGACGATGTGGATTCCATCCGCGAAACGGCACTGCGCGCTGGGCGACTGCTTGTCAAGAACTTTGCTAGCCGTGCTGTGGACCTGCTTCTTCCCGAACTTGAGCGCGGCCTTGCAGACAACAGCTGGCGCATTCGTCTTAGTTCCGTGGAGCTTGTGGGCGATCTGCTGTTTAACCTCTCCGGCATCACCTCGAAGCAGGAACGGGAGGAGGAGGAGGAGATGGAGGAAGAAGCGGTTCGCGAGGCTGGCGCCACTCTTCGCGAAGTTCTTGGCGAGGAGAAGCGCGACAAGATTCTGTCCTCGTTGTACATCTGCCGCTGCGATACGTCCGGTGCCGTCCGCTCCGCTGCCATTGGTGTTTGGAAAGCTCTTGTTTCCAGCCCAAGGATACTCAAAGAACTGGTTCCCACGCTTACGCAACTCATTATTCGCCGCCTGGGCAGTGCCAACATGGAGCACAAGGTTATTGCCAGCAACGCCTTGGGTGAGCTCATTCGCAAAGCCGGCGACAATATCTTGTTGACGTTGCTTCCCACGCTTGCCGAAGGCCTCGAAACCTCTACCGACTCGGATGCCAAGCAAGGCATCTGCCTTGCCTTGAAGGAGCTGATATCGTCCGCATCGACTGAGGCGCTGGAAGAGCACGAGGCCACGCTCATCTCGATCGTCCAGTCTGCGCTCACCGACTCTGACGAAGAGGTGCGGGAGGCGGCCGCTGAAGCTTTTGATTCCTTGCAACAGGTGATCGGTAAACGGGCTGTAGACCAAGTCCTCCCCAGTTTGCTACACTTGCTGCAGAACAAAGAGGAGGCCGATAATGCGCTTTCTGCGCTTCTGACACTGCTGACGGAGACCACCCGCTCGAACATCATCTTACCGAGCCTCATCCCCACGCTCATTGCGCCCCCAATATCTGCGTTCAATGCCAAGGCGCTCGCCTCTCTATCCCGAGTTGCTAGCGGCGCCATGAACCGTCGCCTGCCCAACATCATCAACTCACTGATGGACAATATTATCAACTGCGATGAAGATGCGTTACGCGACGATTTGGACACCTCGTTCGATACGGTCATTTTGTCGATCGACGAACACGATGGCCTCAACACGGTCATGAACGTGATGCTGCAACTCCTCAGGCACGAGGATCACCGGAAGCGCGAGGCTACTGCTCGCCATATGGCTACCTTCTTCACGCAGGCCGACGTGGATTACTCGCGCTACAACCAAGACCTTGTCCGCGCTTTGCTGATCTCGTTCGACGACCGCGACAAGGGCGTGGTGAAGTCCGCATGGAGCGCATTGACGGAGTTTACGAAGCGGCTCAAGAAGGAGGAGATGGAAGCTCTGGTGCCGTCCACCCGGCAGACCCTCTTGCAGGTGGGTGTCGTTGGCGCAAATCTGCCTGGCTTCGAGCTGCCGAAGGGCATCAATGCCATCCTGCCCATATTCCTGCAAGGCCTCATGAACGGCACGCCTGAGCAGCGAACAGTTGCCGCGCTTGCCATTTCGGACATTGTGGACCGCACGAGCGAGGCATCTCTTAAACCGTTTGTCACCCAGATCACGGGTCCTCTGATTCGTGTAGTGACCGAGCGGTCGACGGACGTGAAGTGCGCGATTCTGCTCACGCTGAACAATTTGCTGGAGAAGATGCCCACAGCGCTGAAACCGTTCTTGCCACAATTGCAACGCACGTTCACGAAATCGCTGGCGGACACGACAAGCGACCTTCTGCGGGCCCGGGCTGCCAAGGCCCTGGGCACTCTGATCAAGTCGACGCCACGTGTGGACCCGCTCATTGCCGAACTCGTTACGGGATCAAAGACGTCTGATCCGGGTGTCAAGAATGCGATGCTCAAGGCCTTGTTCGAGGTCATCAGCAAAGCAGGCGCCAACATGGGCGAAGCGTCGCGTACGGCCGTCCTAGGGCTGATCGACATGGACACAGACGTGCACGACGATGCCATGGCCATCACGAACGCGAAGCTACTGGGTGCGTTGATCAAAAACGTACCCCAAGAGGCGGCTACGGGCTTGCTCAAGAACCGGGTTCTGGTGTCGAATCCGACGAACGCGTCCGTGTTGGCCCTCAACGCTGTTCTTCTTGAGTCGCCGGACGTTCTCCTAGAGAGTGCCCTAGCCGAAGATCTGCCCAACTTGCTGGTGCAGGGTATGGAAAACAAAAACGTACGTTGTCTTCTTTTATTGTCGTTCGCTCGTGGTTCTTTTCCACCCCGTTATGAATTTCGATTCCGGTGATGTTAACGCTCGTTTTAGTTGTTCGTCGCCGACAATTTCATTCTTGCTACGGGCAAATACCTCCTCAGCCCCCATCCGAAATCGTACGAGGACTCGAAGGAAATCTTTGAAAAGCTGGCCAAAACCATCCCACCCGGCGGGCCGGCGGATTCCCGGCGTCTGGCCCTTGTGCTCGTACGCACGTTGGCGCGCGTCCATCCCGACATGGTGCGGCCGCACTTGCCCCGCTTAGCCCCGGCTGTGTTCGCCTCGGTGCGGGACCTGGTGATCCCAGTCAAGCTGTCGGCTGAAGCGGCCTTCATGGCGCTGTTTGATGCCATGCAGGAGGAAAGCAAGGTGTTCGACAAGTACGTCGCCGGCCCCGGCGCAGCCGATCTGCCGGCCAACACGAAGCGCATGATGAGCGACTACTTCAAGCGGGTCACTCTGCGGTTAGCAGCGCAAGCACGCGAGCGGCGGGAGGCCGAAGGTGGTGCGGGCGGGTTGGGTTTGTTCGACGACGAGGCGGAGGACGAGCGAGAGATCTGGAGCGTGGGCAAGCTGGATGTGGGAGCCGACGTGTTTGGAAAGGAATAAAAAGGGGGAAATAGGGAAATGGGGAAATCACGCAGGTCATGCCATAGACAACAAACTACGACAGCGAAAGAATTACATATGATGGCATATAAAAAAAAAAGTTGGCGGCCTGAGTCGTCTTGCACATAACACAAGCAGAGAGAGCACAGTATGGCATTCGGATTTCTTACGTTCGTTTACTGTATCATATCACGTGAAGAGATACTGATTGGGGTTGCCCTTGCTTTAGCCTTATCAGGACTAGCGCCATACATGCCCACACAATCCACACAAGAAATGTCGATTCAACCGGTTTTAGTGCGGCCAGCGAAGCCCCCCTCCTCTCTCCCTCTCAAAAATTTTGTGCTTTTTGGTTCGTGCCAAAATCCCTTTGATCTCGCAAGTTTTGTTCAACCTCACCCGACGACAACCACATTAACACAACGCTTCTACGACCATTTACGAACGATAGTCCAAGATGTGAGTGCTTCTTCACGGCCCACCGATGAATTTTGCAGAGGACGACGACGTTGCTTTTGATGGAATCGATACCCCGAGACGGACGAAAGAGAAAAGGGTTCTCCTAAAAGAGAAGCGAAGGTGCAGGGCGCAAATAGACGACGAAGAGCCAAGAAGGAGATGGAGGAGGAAAAGTCGAAGGGACTCGGCATCGCGGGAGGAGCCGTCAACGGGCGAACACTCGAATTCATCCATCATCAGCAGCGTCGTTGTTTCTTGCTTGTTCTACCATTTTTCTAGAGATTCAACCGTGTGTGACCCGGCGAAGAGGCAAACGATTGCTAATGCTTCTTTTTTTCCCGGGAATTAGGGTCAATTTGCGAACCCAGAAGCGTCTCGCCTCGTCCGTTCTGGGCTGCGGCAAGAACAAGATTTGGCTGGACCCCAACGAAGTCAGCGAGATCTCCAACGCCAACTCCCGCCAGACGGTCCGCAAGCTCGTGTCCGATGGCCTCATCATCCGCAAGCCAGCCACGATGCACTCGCGGTCGCGCGCCCGGGAGCTGAACCTGGCCCGGCGGATCGGCCGGCACCGGGGCTTCGGCAAGCGGAAGGGTACCGCTGATGCCCGTATGCCTGAGTACGTTTTCTTTCTTTTTTTTTTTTTGGTTGTTGGTGCGCAAGCAGGTCCGTGTACTAACAACCCTCTAGGCAAGTGCTCTGGATGCGCCGTCTGCGTGTCCTCCGCCGATTACTAGTCAAGTACCGGGCGTCGGGCAAGATCGACAAGCACCTGTACCACGAGCTGTATCACCTGGCCAAGGGCAACACATTCAAGCACAAGCGCGCGCTTGTTGAGCACGTACGTTTTAAGCGGTGTTCTTTTATGAGAAACGCGCCATATCCAAAAAAAAGAAAAAAAAATCGAAGATCCTTGGTCATCCATGGTACTAACAACCCTCGACAGATCCACCGCGCCAAGGCCGAGCAGGCCCGCGAGAAGCAGCTCAAGGAGGAGATGGACGCCAAGCGCGCCAAGACCAAGGCCGCCCGCGAACGGAAGCTCGAGAGACAGACGGCCAAGCGGCAGGCTGCCCTGGGCGAGGACGAGGAGGAGAAATAGAGTGGGATGTTTTTGGAATGACTGCACAGACGGGGTTGCAGAGGGTAGAGGCAGAGACGGCGGCAGCAATGGAGGGCACGGGAAAGCCACATCTGTTTCCGCGCTTGGAGACGAAAAAAATCATGGGAGTTCTTCAGGGAAACACTTCGGATCACGAAAATATATGGTTCCTTTTTTTTGTTTGTCAAACAGTGTCGACCATCGAACCTCCGTTCTGGGAGACGCCGGGCAGTTCGCCTCGACTTAGTCAACCTCCATGTTTCCTCCCATCACATGTACATCTTGTTGTTGCTCGGCGACCCCATCGAAGAGCAACTGGCTTTATGAAAGCCCGTTCATCTTCTGTCAGGATTGGGTGCCTAATGTATTTGTTTCAAATTCTGTGTTTCACGTTCGCCTTTTGTGAACCCTACAACGTCACAGATGATAACATCAAGGAGCTGCAAGTGCATGAATACATCTACATCTCGACAGTACCATTACCGCAACTCGCAATATGGAAAGATCCTAAAAGCAACGGCAGAAGATTGTGGTCCATCGACACGCCGACTGCCACGGATAATAGCAACCCGTCTTTCCCAAACCAGACGTACGAGCAGCAGCCCAGTACATTGACTAGATAGTAGCTAAACAGAGAACTCACTCGCAAAGAAACAACATAGAGAAAGTGAGCCAGGGCAGAAAATAGAGCCAAAAAAGATCAACTATTGCTTGGGTCAGAAGCTTCACATTGTCTTTAAATTGAGTGGTGGATTGTGCCAAGACATGTCAACATGCTCCCAGGCAAGAAAGAATAGTTCGAAAACCAATTCTTCCTTGTGGAAAACCAATCTGCAAACGAAGCGGGCTCATCACTCCCAAATTAGTTGATGAAGAGAAGAAAAGGAAGAAAAGGGGGAAAACGTGGGAAATTCGGTTGGCAAAAAAAATATTTCCTTGGCGTGCGCACACGTGACTTTCAGCAGCGTTCTTTTGTCACCGCGGGCAACAGGGCATTCTGGCGGGCAACTTCAGCGGGCATCCCCTATCTCCGGGGGAGCACCGCCTAATACGTTAGCGAGGATTTAGCAGGGGATTGGACCAGACGAATTAGAGGGACCTGTTCACTAAGCTCAGGCGCCCGGGATATACTGGCCGGCCCCACGGGAGTCCGAAGTAGTAAGCAAAGCAAGCTCAATAACGTTGAATTGCCTATCTGGGCAGAACTTCCCCGCTCGGCGAACGGGCAAAATGTGGGAAAGCACCCCCCCAGAAGACCCAATGGGCACGCCGCATCGGGGGGGGCAGAGAGGTACCTGATCGTTTGCGAGCAGTTTTGGATTGTAGTCGGACGAGCAAGACAAAAGTCGAACCACCACTACCGCCGCCGCCGCTGCCTGGTGTTGTTGTTGCTGTTGTTCCGGCCAACAGTTCTCACCGGTTTTCATTTCCTCTGCAGCTCGTAAAAGGCATTGCAGGGATTCCAGAGATTCGCCGTTTAGACCAATTGACCGTGATCTTTTCTTTGGCCGGCTTCTTTTCCCTTGGCCGCCTCTCCAGGTCGACGAGCTGGTTCGCTTTCTATTTGACCGGTCCAACCTGCGTCCTGCTGCCGTCGCCATGTCCATTCCTCTTTTCCGGGGCGCCACGCGCGCCGTTCGGACCACCCGGCCGTGGACGGCCTCCTCCTCGCCGTCCGCCGTCGTTGCAGCTCTCGGGGTCCGGGCCCGGTCGGTGTCGACGCTCAAGCAGGAAGGCCAGCAGCGGGTGAGCAATCTCTGTCTCAATTGGCGCTTGAGAAGAGAAGAGACGGCGCTCTTGGGCCCTGTAAATTGTTTGTGGCTAACCAAACGGCAGTTACTGGCCGCCCATCTTCAAGATGCCGACCCAGCGATGTTTGACATCATCGAAAAGGTGCGCAGCCTAGCTGTTTTTCTGGCTGTCCTTCGTCTACTATGTCTGTGTACATCTGACACTGCTGTTTAGGAGAAAATCCGCCAGAAGCAGTTTATCAACCTGATCCCTTCCGAGAACTTTACGTCCCAAGCCGTCCTCGACGCCTTAGGGAGTCCAATGCAGAGTGCGTGTGCTCGGGATGGACCACCGGTTGGCTGTTGCCAGGCACACTCAAAAGAGAAGAGTCACAGACTAACGGCCCACGCCAGACAAGTACTCGGAAGGCTACCCCGGCGCACGATACTACGGCGGAAACGAGTTCATCGACGAGTCCGAGCGGCTTTGCCAGCAGCGTGCACTCGAGACGTTTGGTCTATCAGATAAGGAATGGGGTGTCAATGTTCAAGGTAGGGAAGCATTGATTCCTGCTGCTGCTGCTGCCGCTGCTGCTTCCACCTTTGCTAATGCACCAGTGCAGCTCTCTCCGGTGCCCCCGCGAACCTGTACGTCTATTCCGCCCTCATGAACACCCACGACCGGCTGATGGGGCTCGACCTGCCGCACGGCGGCCATCTGTCCCACGGCTACCAGACCCCGACCAAGAAGATCTCCTTCATCTCCAAGTACTTCGAAACGATCCCCTACCGGCTCGACGAGGCGACGGGCCGCATCGACTACGACAAGCTGGAGGAGCTGGCCCTGATGTACCGCCCCAAGATCATCGTGGCCGGCGCCAGCGCCTACAGCCGCTTCATTGACTACGCGCGCATGCGCGCCATCTGCGACAAGATCAACGCCTACCTCCTGGCCGACATCGCCCACCTGTCCGGCATGGTCGCCGCCCAGGTCATGCCTGGGCCGTTCGCCCACGCCGACCTCGTCACCACCACCTCGCACAAGTCGCTGCGCGGCCCGCGCGGCGCCCTGATCTTCTTCCGCCGCGGCGTGCGCCGCGTCAACCCCAAGACCCAGGCGGAAGAGCTGTACAACCTCGAGCAGCCCATCAACGCCTCCGTGTTCCCGGGCCACCAGGGCGGACCGCACAACCACACCATCGCCGCGCTGGCCGTGGCCCTCAAACAGGCCCAGACGCCCGAGTTCCGCGCGTACCAGGAGCAGGTGCTGGTCAACGCGCAGGCCCTGGCCAAGCGGCTCAGCGCGCCCCGCGACAAGGGCGGCCTGGGCTACGCGCTCGTGTCCGGCGGCACCGACAACCACCTGGTGCTGGCGGACCTGAAGCCGCAGGGCATCGACGGCGGGCGCGTCGAGCGCGTGCTCGAGCTGGTCGGCGTGGCCGCCAACAAGAACACGGTCCCCGGCGACCGGTCGGCGCTCACGCCCGGCGGCCTGCGCATGGGCACCCCGGCCATGACAACGCGGGGCTTCAGCGAGCACGACTTTGAGCGGGTGGCCGACATTGTCGACCGGGCTGTGGCCATTGCCGTGCGGGTCGACAAGGCCGCGCGAAAAGAGGCCACCGACAAGGGCGAAAAGGCCACCGGTCGCCTGCGCGTGTTCCTGGACCACTTGGGCAACGGCGACAACGTGCCGGAGATTCTGCAGCTGCGGAGCGAGGTGGCGGACTGGGTCGGCACCTATCCACTGCCGTGGACCACTACAGCGTAATGCAAACGAGAACAACAATAAAGATAAATAAAACGTCCAGACACCACACGCATGCACATGGGTTTTTTCTTGGTTGTTTCTGCCCCTTTCTCTCCTCCTTTGGCTTCACAATTTTGACTGGCGTTTTGGTGCTGCACCCTTTATCTTTTGGTTGGCCTTCGATATGCGACGGGGGAAAATATTCAACATTCAGTGTTTCACCTTTACCTTGATTTGCGAGCTGCATACTCTCTAATAAAAGGAAACTTTACAATATTACACGATGCGACGCCTGTTGGCTACGGGACTCCAATAAAAAGATTATTTATCAGGACACTGCATGACATTTTCAGGACAAGGACGCAAATCGTCCAATATATTTTGGAAGTCGAATCTATGACTGGAAGAGTAGGGCCCCATGCTTACTCGTCAATAAGACCGAGAAAAAAAATTTCCGAAAAGCTCAAAATATGTAGGAATAATAATTAGTTGTTCGAAAAATCAAACATAACACAACAACAAAAAAAAGGATCAAACCCGGCCCTCTTTTCTCTACACGTCCTGCTCGTATTTGGTCTCCCTTTTCCACACCTGCACGTACTCGTAGACGCGGCCATCTCTCCCGATTTTCGAGGGCGTCCAGAGACACATCTAGGCGCCGTACCAGCCGCCGGCTCTCCAGCACTGCGTTGCGCTGGGGCCGTTGGAGCTGGTGCTGTATATTGTGGATCTGCGCCATTTATTAGCTGGGTGTCTTGAAGAGCTAGAGGGCAGATGGGATGGGCAGATGGGATGGGCAGATGGGGAACCAAAAAAAAACCCACCCAACAAAAACGGTACCCGGCACCCGTGTTGTCTGGTACACAATGTTCGTTTGCGTGACGACGCCCCCGTTGCCGCCACGGCTGATCGTGATGGTCGTGACGGGCCGGTTGCCGTTGGCGCAGGCGGTCGACGGCGAGGGGGTCACGGTGGCCGTGACGGTTTTGAAGACTGGCCGAGGAGGAATTGTGTTAGTTTTGTCGTGTAAACCGAAAAAATAAACAAATAAAAAGCTTACCGATCTCCGTCGTGGTGGCGGCCAGAGCCGTGGAGACCCGCGTCTGCGTCACCGTGTACGTGGTCTCGGTGACCGTGACGGTCGTGGCCATAACCGAGTCCATGTGGGCCAGATCCCGTTTGTCTGATCGTGTCAGTACGAGAAAATGAGAACGAAAACTAAGTAGAAAATGAACTGTGAAGCAAAATCAACAGAAAGCTGTCGTACTCGACGGGTAGTGGCACGAGGCGCCGGTCGTGACCGTGGTCGTGTACTGGCTCGTCCGGGCGCCGTCGGTGGCCGTCCGGGTGATCGTGGACGTCACGGTCTGGGTGCGGCCTGCTTGGAAGTTGGTCACCGTCTGCGTCTGGCCGTTGCAGTTGGCCGTGATGGTCTTGGGCACGAGGATGAGCGTCTGGGTCTGGGACTGCGTGTTGACGATGGCTGGTGGGAAAGCAGGGTTAATATGTTATAAATATAAAGCCAGGGAGAGAGAGGGAAAAAAGGCAGCGAGTGAACAAGAAACATACTTCGTGCCCGGGGTGTGGTCGTGATGCCCAAAACGATCGTCGGCGTGGCCTTTACAAGAAATGGTTAGTTTTGCCCCGGTTGTGTTTTTTTTCTCCTTTTCCTTTTCAAACTTGATTCTCTTTTCTTCCGCCTGGGATGCACATACAATGACGGTCGACGTTTGGGGAATGCCCACGGTCAGCGTAATGGTCCGCTGAACGGCGATTTGGTCGCCCGACACAATAATCTTCCACTCGCCGGACTTCATTGCGGAAAAGGGAATGCCGCTGGTGGTTGTTAGTTTGTCCAAGTTTTTTCCGTTTTTCTTTTTCTTTTTTATGCCTCACCATGTCGACGTCTGTTGCTCGCCCGCTGGTGTCGTGTTGATAGCGGAGCATGCATATTGGTTGTTGTCCGAGTCCACCAGGATCGGGCTGATGCTCTCTTGCGTGCAGCCCTGGAAGATGGTGATGAAGCTGAAATACTGGTTGGACGTGCCGTCGATATAGTAGGCTCCGCCGTTTGAATAGTCGACACCATAGCTCGAGCAGTCCGCCAGGGCACCAGTCGACAAGGACAGGACCGCGGCCGCCACGGCCACGAGGGTCTTTGGGAAGGCAACCATTGCTGACGGAGCTGTGTTGGTTCGGGGAGGGAAATGAAGTGGTGATAGTATGTATTGGACGTACGGATCTGTGGCGTTGACACACAAAAGTCCCGTTTCTTGCGGAGTGCAAGAAGCTCACTCAACCAGGGTATTCCAGGTAACGGTGAAGAGATAGCATAAGTCCAATATAAAAAGGGAAAAAAAAGAAGAAACGAGAGGACGAAACAAAACGAAACGAAACGAAACAAGATCAAAGAAAAGAGAAATAAAGTTACTGACGCAGGAACAGGGTGGCCGTTATGTATGGGCCTGACTAGATAATATGGTCAGACCCTTGTTATGGAGGGAAAAAAACAAAAACAAAAAAAAGGTTCCTATATAGTGCCTGAAAAATGTCCGGGAAAAGGGATTCTTTTCCTGTCTCTTATTCTTTCTTTTTCCTGTTATTTCAGCAAAAAGCCATGTGAAGTCCATATTGCGAGCCAATATCCCGCAGTTCCGTCTATGACCCCAAAAAAAAAGAAAAGAAAAGAAAAGAAAAGGAAGGGGAAAAAAAGGTGAGAGATAGTAAACACCGGGGGTGTGAGGAACGGGTAGATGGGCCAAGCTGTATTGAGGTATATTTGACAAAAAAAAATAAACAGGGAGAAGAACAAGAGAGCTCTCGTCTATAGCAGCTTTCACAATCTCCCGCTCGCGGCTCCGACAAACGAAATGAAGACAAGACGAAGATGACGCTGATCGCCCCCCTCCCAGCCTCTTTCGTGATGATTTCTCTCTGTTTCCAGCCGCGTCTCTGCCATTTTTACCTAAACGGCTTATCGTTGTTGACATAACATTAGTACCTGCAAAAGAGCGGGACATGCCAAGGGCCGTGAACTGCAAGAAAAAAAAGAGGAAGTCACCTCCTCTACCAACAAGGGGGAAGAAAACAAAGCATGGGAAGAGAATGAGAGAAAGAAAAGGAGATAAATCAAGACGAAGAGCCAAATTGCTTGGTAACGGCTCCTACATTGAACCGAATTCAGGCTATGAGGGTGTGCGGTTACCAGGAACCCAGGCTGCCGTACGATTTGTCTTTTCCCTACACGCGGGTCTTCCACAAAGATCAGATGGTTGGCACCATGAACAGATACCATGCAGTTGACGTACAAGCAAAATGGAAAAGGAAAAACCAAGACAAAGATATCACACGGGACGGCCATGCATCGTGATAGTGATGTACAATAAAATGTCCGATGGGGATGTGGCCGTGCAGTCCGGAAACGCGCGAGCAGAACCGGCAGCAACGTATGCCTCGTGTCTAGCCGAGTGGGTTTGTCATGTTTCTTGGCTGCCAAAGTAAGGGCACGTCCACGTACACCGACGGCACAAAGAAGGTGGGAAGCCGGCTACACGATGTGTGTGTGTGTGTGTGTGTGTGTGTGCCTTTGTCCGTGATCAGGCCCTTACTGTCGGATACGGTAACGCACGTTGCAGGCAGGGGATATCCTTGTTAGATACCGGCAAAGCTTCCATTCTTTGGTGTTTCATTACGCCATCGGTCTGTGATTTCCGTGGGATGCTTTTACTCATATATATATCGCCACGATATTCTGAAGAGACAACCTCATAGTACACGGTGGGTGGGTGGGCGTGCGTTCTTTTGTGTATGGCTATTTCGCCTGTTGGAAGGGTTATTTCGGGTACCTGACATAGCCAGCCGGGGATTTTACGGCCTCAGGATCCAATACTTCCTACAATAAGCAACATACGATCCAATGGCCGTCGACTCTCTACGGTGGTCGGTTGTTGTGGCGTTCGGCGCGACTCTAAGCATAAAGGAAAGCCGGTATTTTGCCTATATTGAAGCAACCCCTACAACGGGTGTGCAACCTGGTTGATAATCTAATCACGCCAGAAGATTCAGGACCAATGTCTTTCTTGATGATTTTGGTTTTTGTGAGCTACGTGAGGGTTAGGTAAAGCGAAGAATACGACAGGCAACGTCTTTGGCGATTTTCTAGGTGTCCAATTTTTGTACGCCAATGCCTGTGAACAGAGGTTTTCAGCTCGTGTCGTGAACCCTCTTCTAGGAGTACACACTCTAATCGCTCCAATACGGATTACTTCTGACGAAAGCAGAAAATAGTAATGGCTTTCTATCATGTCCATGTGCGATGTTGATGTTTAGAGACATCAACATAGGAGACAATGAAAGGCCACGACGGCCAGAATTCAATTGCAAGGTGAAGAAAGAAAATAAAAGAAAAGAACGAAGCAACAAAATTACCAGGTCGGAAATCGTAAGTTTATGCATGTTTTCAGGCACTAAAGACACGACGAAGAGTAATCAAATTATAAGAATACCCCCGAAAACCATTATCTCTCACAAAAGGATTCTGAATAGGTGCCATCAGGCTATACAAAATCTCGACATTATGAGAGAAGAAAGAATTCAGAGATGGGTTTTGTGCTGGGATAAATAAAAAGGGGGTGGGAATAACCCAGAGCAAACGGAAGAAAAAAGGGTGAAAAAAGAAAACCTTGTAAACCAGATGCTATACTCAGTCTACACAGGGCGTCCCGCTCAGCGGACCAATGCCTGCTGTCTTTTTTTTTTCCTAAGAAAACTTTCGATAGCCGTCTATCTCTCTCTCTCCGTCCCTCTCTACTTTCATCATCGCTCATCTTCTTCCGACGTGCTGGGACTGCCTCGCACACGCAAATACCGGATTTCGTGTGGCCCGTGGCCCGGGAGCGTTCCTCGCCGGAGGTTGACAGGGCACTGCTGCGCTCCTGGTAAATTAAACACAATGGATTGGCTCGGATCTTGTTGTTTCCCGTTTTTGTGTGCGCTATTTCTGGGTGCTCGGCTTACCGGTCCATATTCAAACGTGGGTTTGCGTGGTTTAAAAAAAAAAAAAAAAAAAAAAAAAAAAAAAAAAAAAAAACAAGCTTGCAGTGTACGTAAAGTCTGATTCTTGTGAACTGCATGGGCATCTTCGCCTCTTTCTGCCATCCTATTTCTTAGGGAAGGACGAATAGTACAAGTATAATATTCTTACAACACAACTACTGTTATCGCCGTCGTGTTTCGACCTCGCCCTCGCCATCTTAGCTATAACAAAGTTGTCCGTCCTGGCCCTTGATGACCGCGAGCGAGCGAGTCCTGTAAGAAGAGGGATGCCTCGGGGGTAAAGAAAACAAAGCGCGAGGAGGCTGGAGCCATGATTAATTAGCCAAGATTGGCGCTCCAATTTAGCGAGACGTCACGTTGGGGGAGGCCGAGGGTAAAAGTAGAAATACTAGGGACGTCGGCCGCTGTCCCTTCTTTGACGTGCGTCTTCTGTGATATGTTGCCTTGCTTCTTGCACAGCTTTCCTTTGTCTTCGCAAAACAAAAAGAAGCGGGATGTTGGTATAGAATGGAAAACCCCGGTTGACGAGACATTGTCACCCGTGTTGTAGCTTTGTGAACCAGATCCATTGATTCGAGAAGAATGATGTCTTATCCCTCGTCGTGTTGATCTGATATCCGTTAAAGATCAGGGGTTGTTGAAACAGATACATATTTCTATATCTCACGGACACTATGGTTGTTCTTCTTCTGTTATAATCATCATAAGCAAAAAATTGGCATGACTTCGCTTGCATACTCTCCTTCATATATTGTCTGTTGCTGTTCCGATGTACCGCCGGCCAGTCTCTCGGTGATGGTCATATTACAACTATAGCCTACTTTCTTGTCTAGCCTCCAGTAATCCAATGGTCTCAATAAGAACGTCCTAATAATCAACGGCAGCCCGCATGACCACAAATGAGTATCACAAGAAATCCGGACTTCCACAGTTCTTTTCTTTAAAAAGAGATAAAACCAGTCTAGAGCTTGGTCTGCAGTGGGCTATGCTCTGTCCGTATAGATGAGCCCGTCTCCGGCGGAACCCGCACGGTCACCGCACTCGTTCCCTGTGCGTCGTGCGCCCCGCTGTCCAGAACAATCTCCTGGCAGTCCTCGTCGTCGACGCCGTTGGCGTATTGGAACACGAAAAAGGGCAACGCCGTGCCGGGCGTGCCCAGGGCGGCCATGGGCGCGTGCCACGTCCCGGCGCCATAGGTCACCGCCTGGTCGCCGCGCGCAACAAACGCACGCAGGCCGCGGACGTCGGGCGGCCCGGTTGTGCTTATTCTGTCGTTGCCACCGTCCTCCGCCACCGTCGGAGCGACAACGACGAGGTAGCGGGCCGCTTCGCGGCTGTTGTGGCCCGGCAGTGGCACAAACGTCTGCGTCGTGAAGGGATGGCGCTCGAGGATGGTCACGGGAAACAATCCGCCGCCACCGAGCGGCCCCAGCTTCGGCGTCGGCGTCGTCGTCGTCGTCCCCGTCCCCGTCGTCTTGTCCTTCGCCTCACTGCTCAACAACGTACGGGCGGCGCAGACAAACATGTTGGCCACGGGCGCGGACGGCCGGCCGCTGGGGGCGTGATGGGATGCATACCGGTCGGCCAGCGCCGACACGTGCTGGTACTTGATGGCCGACCCCTGGTTGGCGGAGACGGCCTGAAATGGGGGTGGCGAACGTAAAGAAGAAGAGGACGACGACGACGGCGGCGACGACGACGAACCGAACGCCGCGGCATAGTGCGATGGATGGACGTCGGGCCGCGGGTTTTCGATGACGTCGCCAAACGGTGCGAACGCGGCCGCCGTCAACGGCTCCGCGGCCACGCACAACCGCAAGTTCGCGACATCCAGCCGGTCGGGCATGGTGCGGAAGGAGAGGAGCGAGAGAAAGAAAATCACATAAGTACGTGGATACAAGGGGATTCTGAAACAATGGGGGATTATCCGCCGGCCCAGACGTGCAGAACACCGGGGCTGCTGGGATCTGGGGCGTTCCGACTCTTTGTGATATTAGCCCGCCGAGAGCCGAGTGTTTCGTCCCAGCTTTTGGTAGGGAAAAGGGAAGAAAAAAAAAGTCTACCCTTTGTTGTGCGTGGGTTGCTTTTGGTCTCGTCTTTTCGTAGGTGAGGAGAGATACCGGCGCCGGACGGAAAGCGCCGTTGGGTGATAAGATGATGTCGGCTAGTGGGTCACATCTGTTCCACTACGGTTCTAAGTACTGTACTCACTAGGTATTATTTTGCTCTTGTGTCATGATTCACGAAAAAGCCTGCCCTTCCGCATACAATCCACGACGAGATCCATACGCCTCGTCTCTATGCGCGCTCAACCACGTCGGCATATTCCTTGATCTGGCTGCGTAGTATGCTCATCCACGTGACGACCGCTCCCAAGCCTTTAGAGCTTAGAAAATATCAAGTCAAATCGAACGGATCCCCAAAGCATCAAAAGGGCCATGTGGCCTAACGGTCAGGAGGAGAACAGAAGAAAAAGATCCTGAACGATACGCCTGAATTACCCTTAGCAGGTCTTCCCAGCTTGATTCGCTGGCTATCTATATTTCTGAAATCTCGTTGTTCGCCATGCCGACCATATTGAGCCTTCAGCCAGCGACACAGAGGCTTCGTAGGAACTCGTTCAACTTTGCCCTGCATACGATCCTTTTGATTGCGGCCTTGTGTCCCATCGTTGAAATCCCTCCCCAGACGCCCAAGTCCGGCCGACTCTGCCGGCGAGTCTCATGTGCCACTGGTCAACCTGGAAATTTAGCAACGGAGCAAAGCGGGTGTGTCGTGAGTGGTGTTTTCTTGCGACACACGGAACTCTGCCTAATCGGAATCAAGCGAAGGTTTTTTTTGTTTTTGCTTTACTTTGTCTTTTCCGGTCATTTTTCCTTTCTCATTCCCCCCTCAAGGCAGCTCGGTTCAATCCGAACGAAACGGCGACGCACTGCGACGGGCGCAGCTGAATGGATTTTGAAGGTTTGTTTTGCCTTTTCTCCTGTTGTGTAAGACCCCTGCGTCGGGGTATTGTTTGAGCTTTTTCTCTTTTGTTAGGTCTGGTTTCTTGGGATGGAAAACCGTTTGCGCTACGTAAGTTCGTAAGGTGAGGCCGTGCGTTCTGTTTTGCGTTCTGTGATATATGACCGTTTTCCCCCCATTTGCTGTTTGAGTGTGAGAGTCTTTCTCGTTTCTCAGCAGTGACCGCGACGGGCTTTCAACAATACAAAGCACGATGACCATGTTGTTGCCCAAAGACTTCCCAGTACTGGCCAGCCGGGACGACGTCGTCTACGTGACCAAAAACAACCATCCGAACGAGGTCCTCGTCCTGGTTTTCATTTTCGTTGCCAGCATCGTCGTCGTCGTCCTCGCCTTTATTGCGCTGTTCTGTATCCGGCAAAAAAAGAGAAACCGGAGACAGGACCTGGTCCCCCTGACGTTGTCGTCGGCGGCGGCGTCGTCGTCGTCATCGTCGTCTGTCCTGACGCAAAGGCGCATCGCCAAGTTTCACAGGAAACGACGCCCACCACCCATCACCATACCACCGGCGAAGCCAGGACTGCCGATTCTGACCGGACGAGAGGTGCATGGCTACTACGCGGCCACGCCCGTTTTGCAGCACAAACCACGGCCGGCAGCACGGCGAAAGCCGGTTTTAAAACCCCCGAGTCAGAGCCAACGGCCACGACCGGTTTGGCGGCTACCGAACATGCAAATACCCCAACTATCGCTGCCGCCCTTGGCTTTTTTCACAGCCAAATTTCGCATTGGCAGCAGAGGCGAAAGGGCGTCCACAGAGTTGCCCACAGAAGAACGTCAGGGACGTCAACCGGGGAAAAGGCCCGTTGTGGGCCAAGGCAGCACAAGCATTGTATAGCAGTAGCCTATCTTTTTCGCATTTTTTTATTTTTATTTTTTTTATTCCTCTCCTTGTATTGGCGCTCTTTTTTGTGATTTTTTGTATATATTTTAGGTCAAAACTGTGTGTTGTGGTTGAAACATGTTCAGAACTAAGCGGAGCTATGAGACCTCAAACAGGGCGCAACTCCGACGGCGGTGAGAAATTATCAGACTGTGAAGTCGGCCTGTACGTATTAGTGTACAACAACCACCAACCTCGTATCTGCATATCAGATCCAATAATTTTCGCCGAAAGAATTTCAGCGCCTGCTCAGAGTTGGCGGAGAACGAATGCCGTGGCCAAAATTCGTGCTCCGTATACGATAAGGCTGAGAAAGGACAGCCGACACTCTTGGCCAGCGCATCGTCACATCTGCGGTGTATCCTTGGCGAGATAGAGGAGTGAAGAATGGCGTCCGCGTCCGCATCCACGGCGGCGGCCCCGGAGCCGACCGATGCGAAGAACAAGTTCGAAGACCTGTCCGGCGTGGTCGTGCAGCCGGACGACAACCCGTACCAAGCCCTAATCGCGGCCTGTGACGACGACCCGGTACGAACCCTGGGACAAAGGGGAGAGGGAGAGAGAGAGAGAGAGAGAGAGAGAGAGAGAGAGATACCTTTATGGTCAGCTTCGTTTATAACTGACACCGCTCGCAGGCTAGAATGCAGGCGGTCTACGCCACGCACAGAACGACCCGCAATGCCCAGCAACGCGCCGCGTTCCTCGACCCGGCCTTTGACGGCATCCTCGTCGACCAGATCCTGCGCCGCATCGAGGACCCCAGCATCGACCCGTCCTTTGCGGACCCGCGCCACGGCCTCGTGTTCTGGGCACGGCCGCCAGAGCACATCCTGCAACTGGCCGCCCACCTCCAAGCGCAGCTCCAGCTCGCTGCGCCGCGTACGTACCCCCGCGTGGAGCCTGACACCGCATTCCCATATACGCGCTGCGTGTCCCCTGAAGGCTGACCGTGGGCCCTGGTCCTGCGCTAGATCTCTGGCTGATGCCGCTGCACCGCATGCACATGACCGCGCTCGAGATCGTCCACTCGCGCACGCCCGACGAGGCCTACGCCGTCGTCCAGACCATGGCCCGGGCGACGATTCAGCGGGTGGACGACGGCCACAAAAACAACGGCAGCAGCAGCCAGGACGGAAACGGCCTCGCGGCGCTCGTCAACTACCCCTACCGGCACCGCGCCCGCCTCGTCAAGCCCCTGCTCTCCTACGACCGCGCTGCCGTGGCGCTTTCCTTTTTGCCGGCTGTCGGCGAACCCCACGCCTCGCCACCACCGGTGCCACCATGGACTGACTCCAACGACAACTACGACAAGGGCGACGCGTTTACGTACCACCACCTGCGCCGGGACCTCCTGAACCAAGCCCGGGCGACGGGCGTCGCTGTGGCCTCCCGGTACGTCGTGCCCAGCGCGCACATCACGCTGGCGCGGTTCCTGGACCCGGCGGACCACGCAACGGCCGCCGCGCGGCAGGCCTGGGTGGCGGCGCTGGACGGGCTCAATGCGTGGTTGGAGCGGGACGTGTGGACGGCGCAATGGACGACGGCGCCCACAGCGGCGACCGCGTCTGCCGACGGCAGCGGCCGGCTGGTGGGCGAGTGGGTGGTCGGGCAGGAGCGGGGCCTGGATGCACGGACGGGTGCGCTCTGGTACGGCGGCGGCCGGAGCGTCATAGTCGGAGAAGGGTTTTGAGGGGGGGATGACTACGAATGTTTACCAAAGGGAACACCTTTTAGACTCGGAGGGATCACTGCCGGGAGACGACATATGAGATGGATTTGAAATTCTTCTTTTTTTCCGTTGCTTGATGCTGTCTTCATGTGCTTGTTCTGGTTAGGCAGACTCTTCGAGCGCAAAGAGGCACACACAAGTCATCACCGTCCTTCCAATGTCCACTCTGATCATTTTTTGGCATGATTTTTTACTCTTTTTTATTTTGTGTTTCCGGGTTGCGCACAGGTCTCTGCGCCACAACGTGACAGATAAGAAGACATGATGATCACCCTCCCTTTTTCCCCTGCCAACAACTTTCCCCCCCTTCCTGCCCGTTCCTCTGGGGACTACGGGGGAGAAGAGAAAAACAAAAAAACAAGTCGTGGATGCGCCTCACAAAATTGGTGACTCCGTCGTGTGCCCAAAGTAAGCATGAGTGGGTGGTGGAAGCGAGCGAAAGGGTGATATGGAGAGAGAAAAAGAGTAACGACGGCGGAAGGCAAAAGAAGAAGCCAAAAGAAGGTATGCTCGAGGTGGGTTAACCCGCTTAGAACACGAGGGCGGCACCCTTGGTCTTCTTGTCGCCGCCCAGCTCAAAGTGCTTCGTCCGCTTCAGCGGCAGCTGCTTCTTTGTCTTGCATGACGTGCACTCGAGACGCAGCACGATCTGGGGTCGCGTTAGAATCAAGAAAAGCCTCCTCCACTTCCCAGGTCGTCCCCAAAGGAAATACGAAAACCCACCTTCTTCGTTGTCTTGGCCTTTTTGTGGAAAATCTGTTTCGTCTGACCACCGTAACCAGACTGCTTGCGGTCGTAACGACGCTTGCCCTGCGCGAACAAGCTGGCCTTGCCGGTCTTGTATTGTGTGACCTTGTCTACACCAAACAGTCAGCAAATCGTTGTGGTTCCTCATTCTGGGTGTCCCGTCTTTCTTGCGTCGCGCTTCGTGGCCGATTGATCTCGTTTCCTTCGGTCTCGTTCGTCTTCCACGCCCCAACAGTTCTTCAACGAGCCAAAGCTCCGTGCGCCGTTTCACTCCGCCCTATCCTCTGTGTGCTGTTCTCTCCCGGAAAGAATACGTACGCTGGGTGTGCTTGCGGCACTCCTTGCCCTTGCCTGCAAGTAAGAAAACACATTGTCAATATATACGTTCCAATTGGTATATGGTCCAGGAGGTTCAGTCGTCAAGTTCAGGGTGTCGGCCCGGAGAGGGAGGCAATTGGGAATGTAAACGCACAGTAGGTCTTTCGTGTCTCTGTATTTTTTGAGAAAAAGTCAGCAATCAGAAAGCCTCAGGATAGCAAGAAAAAACTGCATCGGCGTCGTCCTCGTCGCCGCGCGCGCGAAAAAAAAGGGCGTCCGAAACACAACCGGAAACACGATAAAGAAAGACTATCTGTTCCCATCTCCAGCCAGTGTGTCCCGTTCGAAGTTTCTGTACTCACTCGGAATGTTGACCATTTTGACAGTGTTCGACTCGGTGCTTTGTTGCTGTGAGAAGGGGTATGTTCGTTTGTTCGCGTTGCGAAAATGCAAATTGACGATGATAGCCCGTTTTGGGGGGGATTTTTCACGCTCCTCTTTTTTTCGGGAAAAAAGTTGTGCGTTCAAGCCCCAGAAAACGGGCGTAGCCCACTTTCTTTGTGGCGCATACCTGCACCGCCACATATCTGTAAAAAGGACCTGCCACGTTTGTCATCACATAATCTTACTAATGGTTTTTTGTCCTCCATGCTCGGAATACCTCTTACAGTGCGATCAAATTATGCACGTCATCTTTCCCCATGCATTTCTCCGGAATTGCAGTGGATGGCTGCAATTTCGGATGTTTTCGACAGAATGTAAGGACGGTCTTGGTTTTCAAGAAAATTAAAAACTAATACCCCTTTGATCTGTTCAGCTTAGAGAAGACCAAAAAAAAAAAAAAAAACTGCAGCATTGGCAGGAAAGACGAAACGGCTGGATAATGCCAGCCCAGCCACTATTTATCCGATGTCATCTTTGCTTTATTCGAGCTTGCTCTTGCCATTTGCAAGTAAGAAGGACAGCCCAGATATCACTTGGGTTAACTATGCTTCGGGACTGGACAACGTTTTTGGTATATAATGATTGTCGTCTTATGTCTTTTGGCGGAGGGAGGACACTTCGCCCAGAACCCTGGAGTCGTTGTCGATGGGCTGTTGCAGGGCTACATACCTACGATGCATTGTAGAATTCATGGATACGGGGAGCATTGCACGAATTCACGATGATGCCATATTGCTTTTGCTGAGCACACGATGCAAATCTCGGCACCGAGCTTGGTTGTAACTGCATCCTCGAGTTGACGATACTACATTGGCCTTACTCCATGTTGCGCCATCGTCTTACTCCCTAGCCGTAGTTCGTATTCCCCTTATTTTTTTTCTTCTTTTCTCGTTGTGGATCGACGGGGTATGAAACGGGACCCCACGCAATTCTTGCAGCGTCAAAAGTGAGGTTTGGTCTGGGCTGGCATCGTCAACCGAATGCCAATAGGACATGTTTCCGTGCCGTCCGCAAAGTGCTTTCTGTTCCATCCGGGAGCAGAAACAGACCAAGGCCTCGGCGGGCAGAAAATTTGCTGTCCCTTGTTTCTTTCTGCAAACATTTTTGTTGAGATTCAGGCTGTCCGCGGATTACTTCGTAAACATAGAACGTGGATCCACCATCTGTCTCTGCAACCCCCCATGGAACGCGATGTTGTACGTAATCCTAGCGCGTGCAAACAAGATTGCGTTCAGTGTAAAATAGAGTTGCTTCAGGGGTGTCAGACCGTCTCTTGTTTGGAAAGGACAAATGACAGCTCCAAGGACCCTGTTTTCTCCACACAAAAAGACGATCGATGGCAGGGAAAATTCGGGGTAAAATCACGTACTCGTAATGAATGCGATGGGGCAATGAAAATGAAACTGTGTTATTGCATGCCCTGACAATAACACGCGCGATATAACAAATACTGACATTATGGCCGCACATTTTGAGGTCGGACAATTCGCACGATGCTGACGTTTTTGTATGGCGGATATGTAATCATCCTCCTCCCCAGGTACAGAGGCACTTCCCGCAACCCGCTGCCCGCTGCAATAAAACGGGGTTTTGCCCCTTCGCTTTTCGTCTTGTCCACGTTTTTTGGTTTCAATGCACCTTCCTTGTTCGGCCATTGCGCGCCGCCACGTTCCCTCCCTCCTTCCTGCTGGTTGTTTCTCCCTCCCCTGCAGATCGAGACTTTCTGACACCGTCCACGTCCCGCTCTTCTCTGCAGTTCCTCACCTATTTCGACAACCTCAACATCACGAACTTTTGCCCACCAGAATCCATTGTCGAAAACGATAAAAAAGCCAGAACAACCCCATATCACGAATTGCCGAGTCTTCGTGCAACTGAGCAACACATTTTGAGATTAATTTCTCCCAAGCGGGTGCCACTGCCGCTGCCCGTCGCCCACCGTCTTTCTATCTCTCTCCGTCAACTTCATTCGAAGCTTCGTTTCCAGCATCATCTGAGCTTTCAACGGGGGTTCGCCTACGCTTGCATCCTCTAGGGCTCGTTTACGACCCCCTCTCCCTTTCTAGTTTTGTTCGCTTGGCAGAACCATCGCGGCGGATCAGGGCAGCACCATCCACATTCCTTTGTTCAGCTGGCAAGCTCCCCAGGTCGGACCGTTTGCTTTTTTTGCTGTCGCCGGATCAGGCTTAAGCTTCTCCTCACCGTCCAGCGCTTCGACAACCGTCCCAACCTTCTGGCACACCGCACTAGAACGGCTTGTTCCTAGTGTTGTTGATCACACCCTCACGGGGACAGCGTGCGAGTATCATTAGGACAGACTCGACGGACAAACGGACAAACGAAAATCATCCCTGGCGACGTTTTGCTGGAGTTCTGTAGAAAAAAAGACGACAATCAGCGACCAACGAAGACGTCAGATTGGGGCTAGCAACTCCAGTGGAGCCACCGTTGCTCCTCAACCCGCACTACAAACGCAACCTTCCCCGCGGCGTCGCCTACCACTAGGGTTCTTTGTGTATTCCATCCCTCGCTTGACCGGCCGTTTTTTCTCTTTATCTCGGCGCTTTCATCCCCTCTCCGCCTTCTTTTGTCTGAACTCTTTTTCATGCTTCTTCACTTCGCCCATCGAAGGCCGTCCACTACATACTGCATGAACCCAGGTCTCCTTCTTGAAATGACGAGAGTGCCACATCGGCGGGCAGAATTCTACACCTACTACTCTCTTCGGATCCCACAAACCAGTCTCCCCGGATTCTCATAAAAACCGAGCTTGGCACCTGGCTGGCTCTTTTTGTTTGTCGTGGCTGCTCAACGGTCGAGGCCTTGGGATCTCCACACAAAAGTCGTCGACAAAACAACACGCACAGCCGCAAACAAAAACGTGCTACTATGAGGCACACAAGGTCGAACCCTTTTAACCTCGCTCCGTGGTGAAGTCACGGACATCTTGAGGGTGGGGGGTCGCAAACCTTCCGTGCAAGAGAAAGCACATTGAGAGAAAGCGTGTGCGCAAAGTGCGGGCGCGCAGAAGACCGAAGAAAACCTTCACATGATGCATGCTCAAGCTTGATGCGACCAAAAGCGGCAACCAACCAGCACAGTGACTGATCAAGATGAATGTGCGAACGTCCTTTGGTCGCGACCGCGACCGCGACCGTGACCGTGACCGCGATCGAGACCGAGACCGAGACCGAGACCGCAGCTTGCCGGAACACCACCCAGCATCGTCTTCGCAAGCGTCTCTCTCACAGCTTGATCTCCGGGCCAGCGGTCAGACTCCCGGCCTCCCCCATCTTCCCCCGCTCCCGGAGTCGCCACTCACGGCAACCACCCCGAACGTCGGCAGTCCGCGGACTCCCGGTTTTCGCTCTAACATGTCTGCGTTTGCTGCCAACGCCAAGTCCACCGCGCCCGCCACGGGCAACCCACAATTCACCATCCGAGCCGTCACACCAGAGCCTCTCGACCACCAGCAGATACCAGCAGCACGGGATTCCGCAGACACGGTTGACTCGCACACCGGTTCCGCAACCGCCCTAGCGGCCCACGCATTTGGATCCACGTCCCCCCAAAGCTCGCCGAGGACCATTCCCGGCGCGGGCGCGTTGTCCCACCACAGCAGCTCAAGCAGCCGTCGTCAAGGTGTTGTTTTCAGTGACGCCGTCGCCGGTTCGTTCGACAGCACTTCGTCCACCCCGCCAACCCGTCCTCCTGTTTTCCGGTCTCGCACCCACACGATGGACGGCGTCTCCCCGTTCCGCGACCCGCCGGCACCCAACAGTGTTTCCGAGCCGAGAACCAGAGTCGGTTCATTTTCTTCGCTGGGAACCGTCGACAGTGGTCTGCGTTCGGTGCCGTCGTTGCAGACCCCCTCGCTGGACTCTTTTGGCTACGCGTTGCTGCCTCCGAACCGGTTTGCCGAAGCGGCAGCAATGGCGTCGACAGCGACGACGCCGACAGCAGCTGGTGGGCCCGTAACAGCATCTTCGTCAGGTGCAAGCATCGCATCAATCGGAAACACCAGGCTCGTTGCATCCCCAACTCCTGCCATGGGGGCCGCCAGAGAGAAGAGAAACCTGAGCAGCCGTCTCACGAGACGGATATCCTCGCGCCCGACGTCGCCGCTTATCTCGCCACCGCCCTCGGTCGACTCGTTGCCATCGCCAATTCCGACAGACGACGCGAACAAGGTGCTGATGTTGATGAAAACGCTGTGTGGGAGAATGCGCGGCGAGATCGAATACAAGACCATATTGGACGACTCGTGGCGTCAGGGGATGTGCTACATTGAAGAAGAAAAGGGCAGCCTCATGTTTGACGCCGGCGATCATGGTGCATTCCACGCCGCCATCGTGCCCGACCTTCGTGGCTGCCGTGTGCTGCCAACAGAGCGGCCCGACCGCGTTGGGCCGTGCCTCGAACTCGTCAACGCACAGGCCACACTCGAGCTGGTGTTTCAGCCGCTTCTCGCTGCCGAATTTGATCTGTGGCTTGCTGCTTTGCTTTGCTGGCAGCAGCTGCGACAGGCGCCGGGCGTCTTGGTCGCACCGAACACAAAGCCGTCAGGCAACCGAAGCATCAGCGCGTCCGGAAATGAAGCCAACAAGAAGCGGGTATCCTCGAGCGCCAAGGCAAAGGAGAATACCATTATCAAGGTTGGCAAGGTCATGCTATGGGACAAGGGCGTCGCTACGTCCCCGCGCGCGATCGTAAAGCGACCCTCCACCCGCGATCTCAGGTCGATGCAGACTTCGTGGCGCCGAGTCTCGTGCATCTTGCAAGGCAACGGCGACTTCAAGCTCGTGACTGAGAACGACGTGACCATCTTGTCCGTCATTGAGCTCACGCAGTTGGCGCGCTGCGCTGTGCAGCAGTTGGACAAGTCCGTTCTTGACGAGGAGTATTGTATCGCCATTTTCCCCACCTACGCTTCAACATCCACACAACTTTCCATCTTCCGACCGGTCTACATGGCCCTGGACTCCCGGGTCGCTTTCGAGGTTTGGTTTGTGCTCTTGCGGGCATTTGCTGTCCCAGATCTGTACGCTCTGGATGCGGCGAATGGCAACCAAGTGTACGAAGTCACAGGCATCCCCGCCCACCAAGAAAGCGACGACTCCCGACAACCGTCGCCAAAAGAGAAGCCAGAACAGCCATTGGAAGAGCCGCCGCCGGAACAACCGGACGTACAACCAAACATGCAGCTAGAAGATCACCCAGAACGAGACGGGGAGAAAACGCCACAACCGCAGTTGTTCCGTCTTGAGAAAGCGCTCAAATTGCGGGTAACGGAGGCGAAAGTCAAGACGACCGTTTTTGCGGACTTAGGCCGCAGTATTCATGACAGTTTTCATGAGCGTGCATACGAGCGGCCAGGAAAGACGGAAGCCAACGACCCGCTGATCGGCAACTACCTTGCGGAGGTTATTCTTGACGGCGAGGTTCGCGCCCGCACAACCACGAAGACCGACACGAAAAACCCGTTTTGGCGGGAGGACTGCGAATTTGTCGACCTACCACCGACCCTCCCATTTCTGTCCGTGATCCTCAAACGAATTGACGGGCATGTGGACAATCTCACACATTCTTTGCAAACCTCGCTTGGGCTGCAGAAAGCCGCCCAACTACGGGAAGTCATGTACGGCTCTGTCGACATTCCACTCCACAACCTGGAGCGGGGAAAAGACCATGAGCAATGGCTGCCCATTTGTGACGACAGACAACAGACCGTCGGGTCCATGCTTGTCAAAGTGCACCACGAGGAGCTGGCGGTGCTGAGCATGGACGAATACAGGCCAATTTCGGATCTGCTGCACAAATTCAGTTCAGGTCTTACCCTTCAGATTGCGGAAGTCATGCAGGGCAGTTTACGACGACTCGCCGATGTGTTTCTGAACATTTTCCAGGTGTCCAATGCGGCGAGCGACTGGCTTATGGCGCTGGTCGAAGACGAAATTGACGGCATTGGCAACCAGACGACAATGAAAAAGATGCGCTTCAGCCGGCGGCTTCAGTCGAACGAGTCCAGTGAATCGGCCAGCGACCGGGAACAGATTGTGCGGGACATGGGCCGGTCACTGCAAGGGGAAGCCAACCTCTTGTTCCGGGGGAATTCCCTGCTGACTCAAGCACTGGAATTTCATATGCGACGCCTTGGCAAAGAATACCTCGAGGAGGTGCTGTCAGACAAGATTGTCGAAATCAACGACATCAACCCGGATTGTGAAGTCGACCCCAGCAAAGTCCAACCCGGCGAGGACCTGCAAAGGCACTGGGACCAGCTTATGGCATTCACCGGCGAAGTGTGGGAGTGCATTGCAGCATCGGCGTCGCGCTTCCCGCCCGAGCTCAGGCACATTCTCAAGTATATCCGTGCTGTCGCAGAGGACCGGTACGGTGACTTTTTGCGCACCGTCGCATATACGAGCGTGTCTGGGTTTTTGTTTTTGCGCTTCGTCTGCCCGGCCATCCTGAACCCCAAGCTCTTTGGTCTTTTGCGCGACCATCCTCGACCGCGAGCACAGCGCACACTCACGTTGATTGCCAAGGGCCTCCAGGCTCTCGCCAATTTGTCCACCATTGGGCGGAAGGAGACCTGGATGGAGCCAATGAACCGGTTCTTGACAGCGCATCGGCAGTCGGTCAAGGACTTTATCGATTCTGTTTGCTCGATTCCAGCCGAAAAACCAAACGCCCAGCCAGTGCTGCCAGCCTCGTACTCGACGCCCATCACCATCATGGGTCGTCTGTCGGCGACGGCACGCGAAGGGTTTCCGAGTCTGCCATACCTCATCGACCATCCGCGCAACTTTGCCGCTCTGGTCAAACTGTGGATGGACGCCCACCCTGTCTCGGCACCTGCGAGCCACACGTACAGCGGCGAGCTCTTGGACTTTAGCAATGCCTGTACCAAGCTCCAAGAAAAGTCCGACGAATGCTTCAGTCGCGCCCAATCGCTTCGTCACGCAGCCGAGGCGGGCAGCCCGCAGCCCGCGACGGACGAGGCCCTCACGGACGCCATTGAAAGGGCCAGTCTTGCAGACAGCATCAACGTATCGTTTGGCAACAGTTCCGCGTGGATGGAAGGCGTGGGTGAGGCCGGGAACAGTAGTAGTGGCTACGGCATGGGTGGCCGGTCTGGCAGTCGTGGTGGCGGGCTCGCGCCGCCTGGCTCGTCTGGTAGCGAAATCGACGACAATCGCAACCGCAGCCGACGCCATTTAAGCTTCACGAGCAGCAGCAACCACCCCCGGTACAACGGCAACAACGGCAACAACGGCAGCAATAATGACCACGACGACTTCGCCGACAACGACGGCAACTATAGCAATCACAACAACGGCCATCACGAAATGGGTGGGTCCATCAAGATTTTGCGAAACGGCAAGCAGGCGCGGAAATTCCTCAGTGGCATCATCAGCCGCAAGCCACGGGCCACGAGCCCGGACCCCGTCGGAGGCTCAAGCCCGGCCACCACATTGCGCAGCCGCGACCGAGGAAAAGACGGTGGGACGGACGGCAACCGTGAATGGGACAATGAGGAGACGCCAGACAAGGAACGAGAACGGGGCCGGGAGCACGGCCGGCACCGGGAGCACAAACGGACCAACAGCAAAGACAAGCCCGACAAGCGGGACAAGTCCGCCAAGGCAGGCAAATCCGACAAGCCAGAAAAAGGCAGTCGGGTGTTCAACTTTGGCGAGTCGTGGTCCAGTTCTGGGTTGTCGCCTGCAGAGGTCTTGATGCGCCACAACTATCCCACGTCGCCGTAGCCTGTCGGCCGATGTAGCGCTACAGGGTTAGGGAAGAAGCAGCAAACGAGGGAAACAAAGAATAGAAGAGGGGGGGAGACTTTTACGATTTTACGTTCACATTCACGACACGGCGCCGCATGTTTTTTTCTTCGTTTTTCTCTCTGTTTACTTCATTGTTTGCTGCGCTCCTCACGCTAGACGAAATGACTTGACAGGGCAGCTGTTGGTGGGCTTTTTTGGAGGCGTTCCATGGGCATGCTCCCATCTTGTACTGGGAAGATGCAACCAAAAGTTTGGTCAGCTGGCTGTTCGCTCTGATGAGGGTGTTCAGCAGCTCTCTCGGTATTCTTCACGCATCCGTTTTGCATAGGTTTTTTTTACCTTATTTTGTCTCCTATATTTATTCTTGTCTATCATATATCCCCAGGCCCTCTCGTTTTTTTCTTTTCGTCTGATATCTACGTCTTCTTTTCCTGCCGTGAATAGCGGAAACAAGACCAAGCAAATCTATACCTTTTTTCTTGGATAAAAATAATCAATAAATATACAAGGCCACACGTTCCAGTGTGTCTGGTGTAATACCATCCAGAATTGTCAGGGCAGGCGAAGGAGTAACGGCTGTTGTCAGACTGTGGGCGATGCCCTGCGTTTAGAAGCTGCAAATATCGTGATACAGCTTAGTTTTGCTCGAGAATGGCTCTATCAGACAATTCCTAAAGTAGCACTGGAGAGTTGAAGGCCCATAGCTCCTTCTTTTTCTGGGCAACTGTCCAATTCGCGCTGGCGATAATATGTCAACAAGTCCAAACGTTGTTTTGGTTACTTATAGACGAAGCTATCGTGGTCCTTCGCGCCTTCCTCGTTGTCGTCTCACGATGGCCCCGTGCCTCCCGCTCCTTCCACATCATATGGACGCCATACGGATCGTACTTGCCTTGAACAGACCCCTTTCCTAGGGCATCTCTAAAAGAACAAATAATTGAAACCAATAAGTTTTCTTCTCTCTTCTATATTTTCCCTCTTCTTTTTTTTTCTTTGCCGTTTCTTGTGCGTCTTCTTGCGTTGTTGTATGATACGTTTCTCCATCAAAACTCCTCAACGTCGACGACACGCACGTCCTTTTTCACGGCAGCAATCATTTGCCGCCTTTTAGAGCCACCATGGCGGACTGGTCTAAGATATTCGAACAGCGTCTGCAGACAGTGCTGTCTGAAAGCAAAAACAAGGAGAAGAAAGAAAGGCAACTGCACGCCGGCGCAGGCGGCAGTGCCAGTGTCGACTTTGACTTAACGCCGCCGCCGACGACGACAAGCCGGAAAAGAGGTGCTTCGTTGACAACGCTGCCTCCCCGGCCGCTGGATCCCACGGCCGCCTTCTTTGACTCGATCCGCAGACAGCGTTACCCAGACGGTGACGACGTTGGCGGCAGCGGCCATGGCGAGACGGCACGCTGGCACCGTGAGCGAGCAACGGCGATCTTGATGACGCCCGCCGCACAAACGGTGGACACGCCGGCGTCATTCAGCACAGGGCAGGCAGACATGAAGGAACTGCAAGGTATTTTCATTTTCATTTTGGCTTCAGTTTGCTTTCTTTTTTTTGTTGGTGCGGGTTTCGCAGCAGGAGGCTGACACGATGTTTAGGAAGCTACTCGAAGCGGGCAAAGGACTTGCACAGCGAAGCCACACAGCGCATGGCGGCAGTCCAAGAAACGTTTGGCAACCGGCTGGCCGGCATGGCCGAGAAAGAAGAAGCGTTTCTGCACCTGTTCGCCGAAAAGCAAGCCCAGTTTAGCAAGCCAGCGACCGCGTGGACGGTCAAGATCCAGACCCGCGAAAAGGGCAGCAACAACAGCAACAGCAGCAGCTGCGGCAAAAACGGCCAGCTCGCCAATCAGAAGCCTGTCGAGAAGGAGGAGCGCATTGTCGACCGCATCGCCACCATGCGCGCATCGGCTGCCGCGCTCGAGGACGACCTGGCCAAGCTTTGGCAGACGTGGGAACAGGCGCAAGGCGACGCGGCGACGGCGCTGCGGACCCTTCTCGGCGATGGCGAGGAGGGCCACGAAGCCCAGCATCTCGACCGCATCCTTGCAGAAGCAGACAAGGAGTTGGAGGCCGCAGCGGCGGAGGCCCTGAAAGAGATGAGACACAACGAGAAGGTATGAATGTCTCGTCTCTTTTTTGTGGGGTTTTCCCAGTGATAATACTAACAGAACGCAGACGTTCAGAAAGCTTATTCTCGCGGAAGAGTGCAAGCTTGCACAGACCATGCTGGCCAGGCAGTCAAAATACGATTAAGAAACCCGTTCAAAAGAGAACATGGTATTGCGATGCATGGAAAGCGAAGAGTCGACTAGACCGGCAGCAAAAAGGAGACATAAAATGTTTGAGGAATAATGGGCTAGCGAATGCTGGGTTTGTTGTTGCTCAGGCGGTGCAATGTATTGGAGATTTAATTTGAGCATGGCGGCAAGATGCAACACAATGTCATGTTTGTAACATGTATTACTGCAGAAAGACATGACACTAACATATTTATTATGAATGATTGTTTCATTAGTTTATTCCTACGCCCTTTTTTTTGATACTCAATTTCTACCGAGAAAACGCCGACGATGCAAAAAAAAAAAAGACCAAAAAAAAAAATCCATGCCTTCAGATTGTCAAGACCAAAACGCTTATTCCCGTTCCTGGATCACGACGCCCCACGGGTGTTCGGTCCGGCCGTACATGATATCGCTGATCATTTTCTTGAGCTGCCGTGTGTACTTGCCGCCCATCTCTGTCTCCATGGGGAAAGGCACGTCCTGGCCGCGGTGGTGAATGAGCGAAACGGGGGTGACAAAGTACTGTGACGGGGTGTTAGCAAGATGCGGAAACCAATGGATAAGGGGTATGGTTGGAAAAAGAAAAAAAACATACGGCTGTGCCGGCGGCAAAGGCTTCCAGCAGACGGCCCTCGGCGTGCGCCTCCTGCACTTCGGCAATGGTGTAGCGCCGCTCGACGACCTCGATCTCGCCGGCCAGACGCTCGCGCGCCAGCTGCACGATGCTGCGGCGCGTGACGCCGTTGAGGATCAGGCGGTCGTCCAGCGGCGCCGTGATCAGCTGCGGCTTGCCGACGGCGCCGGTGCCGGGGTTCGGCCGGGGCTGCCACAAGACAAAGAAATTGCTGGCGCCGGCCTCGGTGCAGTAGCCCTCGGGCCCGTACAGCCACAGGATCTGGTGGCAGCCGCGCGCGCGCGCCTCCTTGGTGGCCAGCAGGCTGGGCCCGTAGTTGGCGCCCACCTTGGCGTAGCCGAAGCCGCCGACCCAGGCGCGCACCATGTCCTCGGGGCTCGTGTGCAGGCGCAGGCCGCCCGGCACGGCGTCGAGACGCGGCAAGAAGCAGGCCGTGACGTAGAGCAGGGCCTCGCGCGGCGCCTGCACGCCGAGCTGCGGCTGCGTGCCGATCATGGTGGGACGCAGGTACAGGTACGCGTCGGGCGGGCCGTCCCGGGGCAGCCACTTGGGCCCGTCGACGGCGAGCAGCGCGACGATGAGCTTCTCGAGCTCGGCGGGCGCGAACGCGGGCAGGGCGATGCGCACGGCCGAGGTCAGCATGCGCTGGGCGTTGCAGTCCGGGCGGAAGAGGCGCAGGCGGCCGTCAACGCCGCGGTAGACTTTCAGGCCCTCGAAGCACTCGGTGGCGTAGTGCAGCACCGAGGCCGTGGGCATGAGGGACAGGGGGCCGTAGGGCCGCAGGGCCGGCGCGGCCCAGCCACGGTCGGCGTCCCAGGCGACGGTGACCATGTGGTCGGTGCAGATGGTCTCGGTGCCGGCGCAGGCGGTGGCGATGTCAGCCGGGACGGGCCGCGGCTGCGTCGTGAACTCGTAGGTCAGCGCGGACGCATCCAGCTCCCGCGGGCCATTTTTTTCAGGGGTCACCGTGTGGCCGTTGGCAGCAGCAGCAGCAGCAGCAACGCCATCACCATTGGCGTGAGACATGTGCTCCAGAGCTTGGCCGGTCAAATCCACATTCTGCTCGCCTTTGTGGCGCGCAGCCGCCTCGGCGGACGCCGGGCTTGTTGGGTAGGTGTTGGCAGAGGGGGCCATAGTGAGACGAAGAGGTGGAAAAGAAAAAAAGAAAAAAAAACAGAAATAATGACAATGAAATATTGAGAAAAATAATTTGTATGCTGTTCGTTGTTGGGTGGAACAAGACTGCTTTGTAAGGGGACGATGTTTTGTTGTGTGAGTCAGAGGTTCACTAAGGTGACGTCTCGAAAAGGAAACGGGGGATCGACTGCCCAAAAGATGCAGGTGCAAAACAAGGGGAAAACGAGTAACCTTCCTTTTCGAGTTGAACGGGAAGATTTATTATGCAAGGGACCCGACTAAGAAATAGAAAAAAAGGGGGCGAGAATGAAGAAGGAAGGAACAAGAGGCAAAATGAAGACAGAAATTTTCTTGCAAAAATCGTGCTAAAAGTCTTCTTTATACCGTTTCCACACGGGGCCGTATCCAGTTATGAATAACACGCAAAACAACGCACAGTGAACAAGTAGGTTCAAAAATAAATAAAAAATAAAAAATAAAAAGTAAAAAATAAAATCAAACTCGGCTTGACCTGCAAGGAATTGACCAATCGTCTCTGCCTGTGGTTTGTTTCCTTTTAGGGTCTTGTCAAGCACAGGGCGTGCTCCAGAATTTATGCATACGATATCAACAGAGAACAAAGCAAAGAAAGAAGAGAACAAATAACAGGTAGAAAGAGAGGATCGGCAGAATAGATAAGGACGGTGGGCTGTGTCGTTGATTGTGCTGTTGTTCTGCAGGGACCAGGACAGGCCGCCGCCGGCGCCGGCGAAGTCAAATCAACGTTTTGCTGCGTAACGGAGGAGCTGGAACTTGCCCGCCTTTTGTTTTTGCTTGCGTTTTTGTGCAACGATTTATTATGGGCTTGTTGGACGAGACATCTGGAAAGGATATCAGGGAACAGGTCCTGGCACCGGAAAGGAGAGACTGCGTCTTATGACAGATGTTTTTTTGCCTGTTTTCCGATGGTCACGTTGTCGTGCCCCCAGCACCACGAAGACAAGCCTTTGTGTTTCTTGGCCTGTTTGTTATAAAACGGCTTTTTGCCTTCTCCTCTTCTGTGTCTCTCCCTTTCTTGTAGTCATAGTTTGCCGTCGATCGCCTGAAGAACGCGATCCAAGGCGTCACCTGCTCTTCACCTTGTGATGCACCAAGCACGCGAATACTGGGTAATTATGCCTACATGGAAACCGTCGGGCAATTTGCACAGTACGTCACAACAACTAGACATTAGAAAAAGAGCCGCCTTGATAACCGTGGCCGTCTTTGCTCCGTCTACCCTTCTTCTACATCCTGATGACTTGTTCCACGCCCCTTGCACATTTCTCGCCAGTTTGTCAAATCCGTGCCGCTCGCAGAAATAGCATGCTATAAACGCAACTAAAAGAGAAAAAAGAAAAATCAAATATTAAAGAGGGTCGTTCACCGTGCAGCAGAAGGACTGGGCTTTGGTTGTAACCGCATGCCAGAGGAGCGTTGATGCCGAGGGTTTGCGGTTTAGGCCGCGGAAAGGGGTCCGTCATTGTTGGCGGCGACTCAATTCCGCTACTAGCCGCAACTAAACGAGCCCAAGCCGTGGGGGCTTTGCTTCATCACCAAGTTAAGTATACGTACACAATGTACATTTTGTTTTGTCTTTTGTGAGGACGTATGTGATCCGCTGAATATTTGAAGCTAAGAGAGCTCGACCAAAGTCCCAGAAAGCAAGGCCGGGAACTTCTAAAAGCAGACCGAAGCCGGCCGCGTGACGCAATCGGACGGGCCAGCATCGCCAACATCAACAACGGTTGGCTTTCTTTCGGACGGACTGGTCATTTGTCTTTTTCTACTCTGGTTCATCGAGCAGATGTAGAGCTGCTGCTGCACGCAGCCAACATGACTGACCGCCCTCTTACATCCTTGACCAAGCAAAACATGGCCCGCCGGAAGGTGCATCGATGCCACAGGGGTCGCCAGCAAACAACAATTCTCAGTCCAGAGACGGGCCAACAAGGCTTGGTATTTGTAAGAGAAAGAAGAAAACAAACGCTTTTTCCTTTGGTCGGAGGTCTGTTGAAGATCCAGGGTATGCTTTTGTCCCGTGCTGAACGCCACGAGCCAAGAAAACGATGTAAAAAGACAAAGCATAAAAAAAAAAAAGAAACAAGAAAAGAAAGAAACAGATCCAGACGCCGTTAACAGAGATGAAACCCCCCCCTTACCGGCTGGCCTCCTTCTGCCGCTGCTCCGCCTCCAGCTGCTCCCGCAGCTTGTGCGCCGCCTCCACGTCCGTCTTGGCGCCCTTGGCGCGCTGCCGCGCCTCGTACCGGTCGCGGCTCGCCAGGATGCGCGCCACGATCGTCTCCGCGTTGACGTCGGCAAACTCGTGCGCCCCGATCGCCTCGTAGATGCCCAGCGCCTTGGGGTCGACGTAGGGATCGTACGTCAGCGGCATGAACGCCGTCGGCCCGTGGTACACGGCGTCGGGCACGCCGTACGGCAGGGCGCCCAGGTACGCGCGCGTCGGCGCAAAGGGCGCGCCGAACACGACGGCGTCGACGTGCCGGCACTGCAGCACGCACAGCCCGCGCTCGTAGATGTTCATGATCGGGTAGTTGACGCCCTTCCACGCGTTGATCACCTCGTCGTCGTGCACGCCCGCGACGACAAATGCCGGCGCGTAGTCGCCGGCCGCCTTGCCGCGGCGCTCGGCCACGGCCTCGGCCGCGTACCAGCCGTCGGCGCGGGCGCGGGCCTCCTCGGCCGCGCGCACGCGCTGCAGAAAGGCAATGTGGCCGCTCGAAAAGAGGTCGAAGCCGCCGTCGACGTAGACGACGCGCTGGCCGACCTGCGGACCGCGGCCTTGGACCACCGGGCGGAGGATGTCGGTGGTGGCGGTGGTTTTGGTTTTGGTGATGGTGGTGGCAATCTCCTGCCCGCCCCGCCAGAACCACACGTCGACACCGGGCTGCCGGGCCGACGCGTCCGTCGCGTACAGGCGCATGCGCTCGGCCATGGCGGCGCCCGTCGCCGCGCGCTCGTCGGCCGTGCCGGGCCCCTCGCGGCCCGCGAGCGTCGCCTCGAGCGACCGGATAAAGTGCGTCTTGGTGCAGAGCAGCATGCGGCCGACGAGGTCTGTCGTGGAGATGCTGGGCGTGCGCTTGACGACCTTGAAGCGGCCGGCAGCCTTGACGAAGCGGTAGCAGTCCTCGCCGGCGCCGTCGGACGTAATGTCGTCGCCGTGGACGACGTAGCGGCAGCCAAAGTGGGACACCCAGTCGAGCTGCGTGACGTAGGGCGCGTTGGCGACGGAGCGGGTGACCCAACGGCAGGCATCGACGGCGAACAGTCTAGACAACGATGAGGGTTAAACGAAGGGAGGGAGGAAGTAAAATAAACAAAAAAAAAGAAGAGAAGGATAACAGTGAAAAGTACCTCTCGCGCAAGTTCATGACCGTCGGCCCTTTGTTCTCGAGAATGGCCTCGTCGGAGTGCACGCCGACGTAGAGCTCGTCGCCGAGCTGGCGGGCCTGAACGATGGCGCCGGCATGGCCTGTGAGGAAGGACAGAGTTAGAGAGGAAAAACAAATCGCATACTTTTAAACGATCGCCTAAGAAGAGAACGAACCGTGGTGGAAAAAGTCAAAGCAGCCGTCGACCCAAAGCCGGCCGTCGAGCAGCTCCGGTGCCGGATCGCCGGGCGGGAGATCCTCCGTAGACATGGTGTGAAGGACGGGAGAGATGCAAAACGGTTCAATATGTTTGAATGAAAGAACAGGTCGAAAAGAAAGTACTTTTTGTCTAGACAAGGGGCTACACAATGCGGTGTGTGGATTGTTACGTCGTGAATTTGCGGTGGAGAGGAATTGTGGTGATTTTGTTGGGAGACCCGTCCGTCTTCTTCTGGCACTAACGAAAAAGCCCCGTTCGAATATAACTGTGTTTTTTTCTTCTTTTAATTTACAACCCGCTTATCAGAATTGTTGATGCAAATTGACACGTGCGAATCCGGTACGGTTTCACAAATCGCCAAGCAGGCAGAGCAAATAAACTGGCTGGGCGGAATTGTACCTATTGCGCATCCGGAGCCTTGCAGCCTTGCTTTTCGATCCCCCAACACGACACGATCGCATTGGACGTTGTATTCGGTGAAGATGCAGAAGATCTTTTGTCTGTGACTAAATATAAAGGATGATTGCAAATAAGGGCTAGACTACTCGTACAGTTTTACCAAACAAAAAAAAAAACAGGCAATGAAATAACTAACGAAAACCCGCCAAAGATCTTTCCAACGATCCAGTTCGCCAGGTCCTACTAACCGCGACGTGTGAATGCACCCACGTTCTCGCTTTGCAGTCATGCTCCTGCCCCGTTTCCCTATCCACCGCTCACCCACATGTCTTCCCGGGCCAACGAGACGAGCAATCTCTCGCTGCTTCGTTGGTTGGGCCTTGCTGCGTATGAGGTATCAAGCACCGTGCCGTCCTAAGCAGTTCTTTGCCCCCCAGGTTCCTCTACCTACAAGATAACGCCGGCAAGAACAGAGGGTATGTATATGTGTAGAGATGGTTGCTTTTTGTGATCCGGTTCCTCCATCCCGCGTTGCTCTCTTGACCAGGTCCTCCCAACGTTGTTGTTTTACCGCTTCTTCACGGCCGGCCGCGGCTTGCACTCGTCCGCCAGCACGGGATGCAGCATAATCTTCGTCGGATACTGCGGACTGTTACCCTGGTAGCCCTTGGACCAATCGTAGGAGACGGCGTAAACGAAGACCTTGCCGTCGCGGTTGAACTTGGCCGTCGTGATGCTGCCGCCCACGGACGGGTAGCCCTTGAGTCGGTGCTTGGCGTCCTTGTCCCAGAAGTGGAACGTGCCGTCTGAGCCGGCGGTGGAAAACGTGCCGTGGACGGGGTTGAACGAGATGTCGTTGACCGCGTAGACGTGGGTCACGGTGCTGCCGGGCGGCGGCGGTTCGCGGTGGCAACGGAATGAGAAGTTGGAGCTGGACAAGAATGGGTTAGCAGAAAAGACAGCAGCAAAGAAGAACAGAAATTTTGAGAAGAGTCGAGGACCCACCTCGCGTCTTTGTCTTCGACGTATTGCATGGCGCACCGCCCCTCGATGCTGCCAATGGCGAAGCCGGCCGAGTCGTTGAAGCAGGTCACGACGCGCGTCTGCCACTTGAGCGGGCTCTGCAGCGTCTTGTACAGCTTCGTCGGCTCCTTGAGGTTGATGACGTTGATGTACCGGTCGGCCGTGCCCACGACGAGCAGGTTGTCCTTGACGTCCATCGTATAGACGCGCTCCTGGCACTGCACCGTGGCCACGGGCTGCTGCTGCCGCAGGTCCCAGTACTTGACCGTCTTGTCCCACGAGCCCGTCACGATCATCTGCTGGCCGCCCGCCGCCGCGTCGACGTCAAAGAACTTGACCGTGCGGATGGGCTGGTCGTGCTGCGCCACGACCTCGTTCTTGGTGCTCTCGAGATCGCACAGGCGGGCCTGGTTGTCGGCGCCCGCCGAGACGACGCGCTTGCCGTCCTTGGCAAAGTGGCAGCTGAAGACGGGCGCGTTGTGCTCGTACATGAGGCGGCCTTCGGTCTGGCCCGTGCTCGTATTGACCTCGTAGATGCGGATCTTCTTGTCCCAGCTGGCGACGGCCATGAAGTCCTTGGGGTCGTTGAGGCCCGGGTTGAAGGAGAGGTCCGAGATGCTGTCGTCGGGCGGGTTGACCACGGCGACGTCGCCCTTGAGGTCGCCCACGGTGTTGTTGGCATTTGCGGCCGAGCTACCGAAGAGGGTGGACATGGTGAGGAGAGGGGGTACAGAGGGTTGATCAACGAAGGATGACAGGAGAAAAAAGGAAAATGGAAAAAAAAAAGGCGAGAAACCAGTTCCCGCTTCGTCAAAGTTCAGCTATTTTTTGCTTGGTTTTTTATACAAAGTGAATGAGAAAGCCACTGTAACCTTTTCAAGAAAAAAACCACTCTCAAATTCACCCAACGCTGAGGGCGTACGTGGGTGTGTTGACGCACGAGAGGACGACGAAAGATGGGCGCGTAAAAAAGGAGGATGCGAAAGTGAATGCCTTATTAGTTGCTTTTTTTTTTCTCCTTCGGCGCGTCACGGTTCCTGGCAGAGAAGGCGGGGAGCTCTTAAGCTCTAATATTCACAGGCGGTCCACCGCACCGGCAAGCCACAGAAGCCGCAACAGACGAAAAGTGATGAAAAGGGGTTCAATAAATTCCAGAAAAATGGATGAATTAAAAGCGAACAAAAGACGTCGGAAATGGGTATTAATCTGTCAAAAGCTCAGGTTGCCTTCCGCAGCCTCGATGCCTGGTAAAAGAGCCTAGAAGGCTGAAATGGCTTATGTAACCCAAATTGTGAGATTGTCGGCACACCGCCCTACGGCAGAAAAACGCCCCACATAGGCAGATAGAAATGGTTTTTTTTTCTCTAGCTTGACCAGCTTCTCTCTTCTTCTTTCTTTTTCTCCCCAAGTCCCCTCGCCTGACCAAATCGCTTTCGAAGCTCCAAACGGAGATGGGCAGCCCCTTTTTCGGTGTTGCTCGTCTCACCATGTTCCAAGCTTTGGGAGAAAGTCCCCGGACAGCTTTTTCTTTTAGGGAAAAAAGCGATGCGGAAACGCGCCGCCGTAACGACATCTGCGGCTTATCTCTGCCCATTTTGAAGGGAAGCCAACCGCTTTTTTCCTCACCTCTGCCCTCTCGTTTCCCTGGACCGTTTCTGTTGCTTTTTTCTCTTTTTCCATGCTTGCATCCTTTGTCTTGAGTCTCCTGGTTTGTTGGGGAAGTTTCTTTCTTACTATTAAACTTTCCTTTTCTTCTGTCAGCCTTTCCGCTCGTTTTCCTCGTTTCCTGTCTTCTTTCTCTTTCTGAAGTCTCTTATTTCAAACACGCTCTCTCGTTCCTTTCGCTGTTCTGTTCTCGCCAAGTCTTGGACGTGGCCTTGGAAGCTTGTGCCTTTTTCGGATCGACGAGGTAGTTTTTCTTCTCGCGAGCTGCCTTTTCGTCTTCCTTTCGCCTGTCTCGCCGTCAATTTTTCTGTTTGTTTCTATGCCTGGAATGGGGGACCAGCGATGGCGGGCGCGATGGCAAAGACTGGAAGTTTGGAGAAGCTGGTTGTGTTCTGCTGCGTTTTTGGACGTTGCCTTTCTCTCCTTGTCCTTCCTCTCATCAGGCATCGGCACCACCTATGGACGAAGATATGAGTCCGCTGCTGGTGCCTATGGGAGGGATGGCTAGAAGAGACGGGCGGCGTCTAGGACGGCATGGGGCATGATGGGCCTTTTCTTTTCGGTGTGAGCTTTCTGCGTCGTCGGAGGTTTTCCGGACCGGGTCGGGAACGGATGAGGGATACGCGGATTGGGTGGACGTTCGGGAGATGAGGGGGTGGTGAGGGGGTTGGAGGGCGTTTGATCTCCGAAGGTCTGGGGGAGGTCGCGGGCTTCTTGGGTCATGGAAGAGATGGGATTGGGATGGTGAGAGGCTACAAAGGAGAGAGTGGGGAGGGACTGACGGGAGAGGCAGAGATGGGGAGCATATAGGGGAGAGAGGATGGGAGGGTCGGCAAGAGACTTGGGGAAGGGCGAGAGAGGAGCGATGATCCGGCGGATGGGGAGGAGAGAGACGGCGGGGTGCGGGCGTTGAAGGGAGGGGAGACGATGGGAGTGGAAGAGGGGAATGGGAGGGTGTGGAAGGGGACAAGTGTCGTTGGCCTCCCGGGCTGGGGAGTATTTCGTCCGAATAACAACAGGGATGCGATTGCTCGCCGGATGCAGAAATGCCTCTCCGGCGAGTTACTCGACGGGGCTTATTCTCGGCGCGAGGGGACTTCACCATTCGAAAGAAGCTTTTGTTTCTTCTTCGGTTTGCCGAACGTTCGTTCTTTCATGGTTGCCGAGAAGAGGAGAAGAGAACAAGACGCTGGACACTCTAAACGGAGCGGCTTTCTTCTCTTCGTTGAGAGGAGGGAAGCTTCGATTTGTCTTTGTCTTCTTTTGTCTTGCTCGGCAATTGTGATGGACGACGAGGAATAGGGGCCTCATTTTGCCGGCAAGTTCACATGATGAATCACTATATAGAGTCAAGCACTGATCTGGAGAACACCTCCATCATGACGACTAAACGTACATGCGTTATGGTTTCTGAACGAACTTGCAAAGGCATCGGTCAAGTGGCCGATGAAGGCTGTTTCCATTTCATTTGAGTTCGCATCTATCAGACGAGTTGTCTCTAATTAGCATGAGTATAAAATAAGAATCAGACTATTCGTGATATGATGAAGCTTCGTGATGACCAAGAACTATCGTCCGTTTTGTTACATGCATGCCAACCGTCTGAAAATTCCTAGACAGAACGAAGAAGAATGCGCCGGTAACCATCGAACTAAACAAGCCGAACCAAATGTCTATATATTTACAGTACATCATACAACATGCCCCCCCCCTCACATCAACCCCCCCAGGACCACCTTGCCCACGTTGGCCACCTCCGTCTTCACGCCCGCGCGGCTGTGGTCCTCAAACTCCTTGACGGCGGCCTGAACGAGCAACTTGCGCACCCGCGCGTCCGCCTTGCCAAACAGCTCGGCCACCAAGCCCGAGCACTCCCGCGGCGTCGGCACCAGGCCCAGGATGCGCGTGTAGCACTCGATCAGGACGTCGCACAGCGTCGCAAACGTCTCGAAGAAGTCGGGCTCGAACGGCAGGCTCGGCGTCAGCAGCAGCGCGTACTCTTCGCCGGGCAGCAGGTCGGCGTTGTGGTCGTAGTAGGTGGCAAAGGCGGACGACGGCGCCGTGGTCGCAGAGGAGGCGGAGGCTGCCGTCGCCGACAGCGGGTCGCCGGCGCCGGTACTGTAGCCACCGGAACCACCACCCACCTCGCTGGTCACGAGCGTGAGGGCGCTGCCGCCAAACCCGTCTGCCCCAGCGGACGCAGACACGACGCCGGTCCCGTTCCCGGCGCCTCCGTTCATGCCGCCACCGCCGCCACCACCACCACCACCACCGTTGGCCCCTCCGTCCAGCATCCCGCCCAGGTCGGTGCTCCCCGCCGCGGCGCTGCTCGTCCGCCGCACTTTGGACCCCGGCGTGGCGCGCCGGAACATGTGCGGCAGGCGGGCGGCGCGCGACAGCGAGCTGGCGGCGCTGCTGCTGGTGCCGGACTCGGTGTGCAGCTGCTGGTACGCGTCGAACTCGGCGAGCAGCGCGTTGAGGCTGCGCAGGAGCTCGACGGCGTGCGCCGAGTTGAGGTCGACGACGGCGGGCAGCGACAGGCCGAGCAGCAGGTAGTTGGTGGCGCGGCGGCCCAGGCGGCGGGCGTCAAAGTAGGGCATGCGCGCGAGGTCGGCGCGGTCGAAGCGAAGCGTGTTGAACCAGTAGACACGGCCTTCGTGGCTGGAGGGGTGTTAGCAGATGCCCGGAAAAGGGGGAGAAAGTGCCAAAAAAAAAAAACCCACGCCTTGCGGAGGTAGTCCAAGGTCGAGATGCGCTTGTTGGCAACCTCCTGGAGATGGAGGTGCAGCGTGGCGGCCTCGCTGGCCTGGGCGGTGTTGCCGGCGCCGTTGCCCGCGAAGCTGATGCCCAGGCCGTTGCCGGCGGGCCCGGCCATGTTCCCGTTGAGCATCTTGGTTGCGTAGTAGTTTGGGAGGGATGAGAGAGTCGTATCAATGGCAGGCGTGGTCGTCGTCGTCGTCGTCAAGGCCGTCACGCCGCCAAGGGGATTGGGACTGATGCTGCTGCTGCTGCCGCTGCTGGTGTTGACGGGTATGGCAGGACGGGGGCTGCGTGCGTCGTTTCGGCTGCTGGCGGCCGCAGTCGCGGTAGTCGTGACCCAGTCGGGCGGCAACGGCGGGCGTGTCCTGCTGGGTGTGGTCACCGTGGTCTCGGACGCCGCTTGGTTGTTGCTGCTGCTGCTGCTGTTGTTGTTGTTGTCCGTCGCCGAGCTGCTTGGACTGTGTGCACCCAGAACGCGCAGATCGGGTGCCTCCCCCGCTCGCTCTCCCCTCCCCACGTCTGCTCGTAATCCTCTGCCTAGTGTTCCTCCTCCTCCTCCTTCTTCTCCTCCAATAGCACCGCCGACGCTGTAGCTGCTCTGGTGATGGCGGAAAAAAGAGCCCACTCCGGCGCCGCCCGAACCGTTGGACGTTGAGCCGCGGCGGCGGGTAAAGGACGGCTTCTTGTTGAGCGACGGGCGGCGCTCTTTGGTCAGCACGTTTGGACGGTGGCCGCGGTCGCCGGACGGTAGAAGAAACGGCGGCAGCAACGGCGGCGGCGGTGGCGGTGGCTGCGGCAGGGGAACGGACGGCGGTTGCTGTGTGGGCAACGTTTGCTCGCCGGCGCTGGTGTTTGGTCGTGCACGGGGGGCGGTTGTGTGCGCGGTTGTCAGTGAGCTTGCATTCGCAGCGATCGCGCCAGCGGAGGTACTCGGGGTGTTGTTGGTGCCGTGGCTGCCGTTGGACGCGGCGTTGTGCGAAACGGTCGCGAAAGGGGGTGCCGCATTTTGGCTGGTGGACGGCGGCGCGCCACTAAGATGGGAGCTGCTGCTCATGATAGTGGACCCCCCCGTTTTTGCGACCACCGCCCCCCCTTATATGAGAACTCCTGTATGAAAAAATCGGCCTCCTTTTGTGGCCTCTTCGACGAAAGCCAAGTAAAAGGAAAAATAATGAGCGACGTTTTATTTTCAAAAGGCATGCAAATCGTGGTTTTGCCTATTCTTGCCGCAAAGCAAAGAAAGCCGCTAGAAGAAGACGGGTTGCCGGTTCTTGTGTTTGTTTCAATGGGCTAGGCGTGCACTGTGCTCAGAACGGTGGGTAAAAAGAAGAAAAAAAAACAACGATGAGGGTATCTCTAGAGACAGGCAGACAAGACGGGACAATACTCGGCGCGGATCTGCTGGTGCGGTCGGTTGGTGATGGCATGAAACCGCGAACGCGAGGGAAGAAGAATATTCTGCGAAAGAGAGTCTGCTACGTGCAGAGACGGCCGTAGACAAGGAGGATGAAAGGAACGACGAGCGTTGCTCTGATCTGCTCTGTTTGCTACATATATCTGTTGTTGCATGCATTGTTTTGGCCGTTTTCTGCACGGGACTCCGGGTGCAGCACCATCAAGCCTACATCGCAAGACGCAGCAGATACGTGGCGGTAGAGCCGGTCAGGTCTGCCTGTAGCCGAACCCATTTCTGGGCAATTCAGCCGGGACAGAAGGGGCCCAATACGTAGGGAAAGATCGAATACCTACTGGGAAATGGATAAGGGGCCCGTGTTCTGTCTTGCTAAGGCCCAGGGGCTCTTCCCGTCAAGATTGCTTTGACACTCAACTGTGACGGGGTGTGCCCGGGCTACTAAACTAAAGAAAAAAACCAAATATAAAAAAAATGCAGACCACGATCGCCTCCTTTTTTGTCGATCCGTTGTCGCGGAATGCCAGTGCAGTTTTATGCTCGGATGTGGATGTGGATGGGTATGGGTGTGAGTGGTGTCGTTCTCAACGGCCCAAGGCCGAGCGCTCTTCAGAGTCGTATTACGACGTGGTTAGACTTGTATAGAGAAGATAAATGGTTGATGTACTCTGTCGGCTTATCATTTTCTCTCTACAATGGCAAATTGCAAACGCGCAACACAGAGTCAGAGATTGATTTGTTTTTTTTATTTCTGTAAAAGATTGGTGAAAAGAAGTGGAATAAAAGATGGACAACGCCGGCCTTATTATAAAAAAATATGTATAAACGAAACTTGAAAAAAAAAAAAACAAAACAAATCGTTTCCGTTACATCGTTGGCCGTCAATGGCCTGGCAGAGTCCCCTCTCTGCTTCGTAAATTCGAATATCCCCCCAAAGCACGCCATCACCACAGTATACTAGCCAGATTTTGTCGTCGGTGGCGGTTGCGTCAGGTCCTCGACCAGTCCCTTCCACAGATCCCGCAACATGCCACCCTCGGACGCACCGCTGTCGTGTCCATGGCTGCCACTACCGTCGCCGTTGCCGCCGCTGCTGGTGCTGCTGCCGTCACTGCCAAAGTACGGCGCAGCACCAAACTCGGGCAGGTGCGCAAATTTGAGCTCCACGCCGTCGACACCGATGCTCTCCACTTCGGTCAGCGCCGACGCCGGCACGACGGTGGCCGGGTCGCCCGCTACGACGACAATCTCGGGTTGGGCAAGGGGCCCGTCGGGCGCCTCGGGCGGGTGGCCGTCGAGGCGGTCGCGGTTGGGGAAGAAGTTGTCGGGCAGGAGGGGCACGCGCAGCGACGCCGCCGTGTCCTCCTCGTAGCGGCCGGCGTCGGCCAGCGACGGCAGCACGGTGTGGTCGAGGGTGGTTGTGTCGGCGGCGGGGGTTGCGGCCGTGGCCAGGCCGGACGCGGCGGCGGAGCTCCGGAAGTTGAAGGTCTGCATCAGGGGCACGACGCGGTTGGGCGACGGCACGGGGGTGGGCGTGGGCCGGTGGGTCATTGTGAAGTGGCGGTTGTTCTGGGAACAGGGTGCCAAAGAGGGTTAGTTGCAAACGATACAAAAACAAAAAAAAAAACAAAAAAAAAACAAGAAAAGTAATAATGACGGCAAAAGGGCATGAAACGTACCTCCTCTCGTTCGAGGTGGTGCTCGGACCAGACGGCCGCGCTGGCGCCGGCATGGTGCGCCTGGACGGCTGCATTGGCAAGGTAGGCCGGCCGGGCTACGGACGGATGGGAGCTCAGCGAGCGGGCGAGTTTGTTGATGGGCGCCGTGACGCGGGTCATTGTTGTGTGAGTTGAGTGAAAAGCGGAAAAGAAACCAAAGAGGTCGAAGATGGCTTGTGTCCGACAAAGACCGCGTGGGAGATGAATGAGTTGAAAGGAGAAACCCAGGATATGAAGTGGACGGAAGATATCCAAAACGCAGGAAAAAAAAAGGACGAAGCGAAAAGAGGGGATCGAGCCACACGGGAAACTCTTTATATTGCCAAAAGAAAACAGGCGACTCGGTGGTGATGTTAGTCGCATCTGCTGAAGCTCGCTCGGTTGTGGTGTGGGGTACGAATAAGCGTTCCCGCCCCCTGGCCTTTTGCCCCAACCAATTGGCCCCACAGGCTTTTCAACGTCCGGAAGCTGTGTCCTACTGTACGACATCTTCATGCTCAGGTGACGCGGCGCCGATCTGATTTTAGTGTTCTGACGGTCTTCTACAGCGGACTGAGCACTACAAAAGGAGCAAGCACTATGGAGTAATACAGAGCACACTCACCTACCGGGTTGCACTGAGTAATACACGTTTTCCGGCGGTCGCCTTCTGTGTCGCCTGCAAAATGGCGGTGAAAACAGAAAAGAAAACGAATTTTACGGAAACACATGCATACCGCTTTGTGGTTTTGCTTCGCATATGCTCCATTTCATCGTACTTTAACATTCCGGTCTATTCGTTGAGAAGACGATCAAAGCTCACCCTGGACACAGGGACGAAATTAAAATAGCACAGGGAGCTTGGGCCTGGACAACCCCCCCTGGACCAAGCGGGTCTCCCAACAAAAGATAAGATTAGGGAGACAACGCTGGTCGAGTTACGGGGGAACACCGGCGGTGAGGAGCACTGCAGCTTGTCTAGAAGTACACAACATGTACGGAGTACTCGGTCCTCGAACAACAACGCATCAATCATGTATGACCCACGAAGGACGTGCTCGTAGTGGAGTCGTGTCTCGTCCGGCATTATTGTCTAACATGATTGAGGGTTTTCCAAGATCCAATCCGATGCACTGAGAGCAAGGAATCCCCGTAGTCGGCTTTCGTCTGCTGTATCAGCCGCGGAAAATATCGCGAAGAGACGATGGCAGTTGATAGACTGTAACTCTACGAAAGGCATTGTGACTGTATGGTGTATCAATTAATTGGTAGAGAATAAGGCGAAGTTGTATTCCTGTATCATGCATGATCTTCTCAAAGCGTCTATCAACAAGTGAACACGAAACCCCTTGCTCTAAGAAAACTGAAATCTATGACCCTTCTCTACCGGTTCCGTTCCACCTGCACAGAAGCGAGGAGACAGGACAACACCTGGTTTGTTGCGGCGCAAGATACAAAGAGAGAAGAAAACCATAACAATGCATCGAATCATTAGGGTTCGTCCTGGAAGCAAAGAAAAAAAAAAGAAGAAAAAAAAGTCTCATAAAAGCAAAGCATACTTTTTAGCAACGCCGTGTCCTGTATCCCTATTTTGTGTACTCCGGAATGCAAATGCTCCAACCCAAACGGCCAAACGAGAACGCTTTGTAAAACAAGAAGGAGAAGAGAAAAGAAAAAACCATCACTCGAGTGGTGTTGTGTCTCGAAAACGCGGAAACAAGACTATCCTAGGTGGGACGCGCGTCTAGAAAGCCGGAGGTACCCACGGGACAGCCCCCGCCTGCACAATGTTATTGGGTCAGCGTCATGGTCTGGCGGCTGCTGTCGTCGCCGCCGATGTGGTAAGGGTGGTGGTGGTCGTCGTCGTCGTGGTCCATCGCGCCGTTCCGCTCGTGGTTGTTGCCGGCGAGCTGCCGTTGTTGGTGGCGGTGGTGCTGGAACGGGTTGCCGGCCGCCGCCACGGCGGCCGCCGTCGCCGACGCCAGCATGCGCTCGCGCTCCTTCTCCTCGGCGAACACGCGCCGGCTCATGGCCAGCACGGCCTCGAACCCTTCGCGGCCCTTGGCGGCGTTGTCGCGGAACCGCGTCACGAGGCTGTCCTCGATCGCGTTGCGGATGCGCTGCCAGCCGCCGCACAGCGCCGTGATCTTGGCGTCCTGCACAAACTGCGTCTGGTGCGCCGAGGCCGCCGACGGCCGGTAGATGACCGTCTCCTGGACGCTCAGCAGGTTGGACCACGTCAGGTTCTGGCTGACCATGATGACGGAGCGCGCCCGCGGGTCGACGTACGACGTCTCAAACACCTGGCTCTCGCCGCCGTTGCAGAGGCTGCTGCCAAACACCGTCTTGAGCCACTCGGGCGCGCTCTGCCGGCAGGTGATGAGGCGCTCGGTCCGGAGGATGCCCGTGGCCGGGTCGACGGTGCTCGCGAGCGTGTCGACGGCGACCACGTGCGTCGACTTCTCGTTCCAGGGGCAGTACTTGCGCCAGTTGGCGGTCGAGACCTCCTCCCAGGAGTAGTCGAACGTGACGGTATTGGAAAAGACCTTCATTGTGTGTGTTGGTGAAGGGGGTGATTCTGTAATAGTTTTCGTGCGTCTCTCGTTGCTCGTGATACCTTCCCGTGATCCCACCAGCACCTTTCCCTTCCACGCGAAACCCCGGGGAAGATCCCTGACCTAGCACGGTCGCTCTAATGACGGTCAAAAAGAGGTTCAGATCGAAGGTATGCCGTGTTTAGAATCGTAGGTTGCTCTCGAGACGTGGTCGTGTGCCTGGTGAAAGCCGGCCGATAAACTCAACGAAGGGCGCGGGAATGCAGAAAATACCGCTTTTTTTAAGGTGGATAAGCGTTCCGGCAATAATGTGAGGCTCGTCGTGTTTGTCGAACAAAGAGAGAACAGACAAGTCGAGTGAGTGAGATGTGGTGCACAAGGAAAAAAGAGACTGAGGAAGAAAGGTAGTGGAGCAAAGCAAAACGCTGCGAAGCGAGAGCGGTGCGGGCTGTTTTTCTAGGGGAGTTTGCGTGAGAGGAGAAAAAAAAGTAGCCACAAAAAAACTTTCCGGCCCTGTTCGCGACCTCTCGATTTTTCTTCGCCTAGAAATTTGTCAAAAAGCGGAAGCCGCGCGAAATCTTATCGGAACGGCCGTGGCGAACAAAGAAATGCGCTGCGTTGATTGGCTGATTTTGCTTACAAACGTCTTTTAGCGCCGAAAAAGAGAAGAAAACCCCTCGGAATGTGCCATGCATGATTTTGGGGGCAGCCCTCTGTCATTACGCGGGGGAGGCGGCATTTTAAGATGACTAACGCAAACAACCACTTACACGGAGTGCACCAACTCTCCGGGTACGGAGTTTGTTCTTTTGCGAAGAAGTATTCAGTGATTCTTCTATTTTTAGCCCACCTCCATCATTCTTACAAAAGGGGCGTTGGAAACGAAACATAAAGAAAAAAGTAAATACATTCAAAATGGTCCAGTTGCATGAAAGATCAAAGCATCTTTACATTCTGTGGCCTTTGTCCTCTTTCATCCCATTGGGACGCAAGTTCTTGTCCCAGCCAGCAAATCTTTGGGAAACACCACCACGGCAATCCTCATACAACCGCAAAGTACATTCGTAGATGATGATGAGCCGTGCCGTTATAGGCCATTATATACATGGTCCTCCGTTTCCTGATTTCCAAAAAGTGGTCATCACGTTGTTTCATCAGTAGTCGTCGCCACGGCTGATCACTTCCTTCACCGTGGGCCGCAGAAGGATTGTCTTGGTGGACCGTACGTTAGACAAAGAAACAAAACGGGAGCGAGAACTGTACAAAGAGACCCGAAAAACTTACATGCTCAAACTGCGCCGTGTATGACCCCTTCTTGTCCACCAACGGCGGGTACGACTCCACGACACCGCTGGAGACAAGGTTGTTGAGCTAGAACAATGGGTTGTTAGCGAGCCAGTCGCACAGAAAAAAAAAAAAAAAAAAAAAAACCAAACCAAGCAAGGGAAAACAACACAGCGAACATACCCCCAGAAGATACTTGTCGTGCCCCAGACGGTCAATGTACCGCCGGCAGAACGGCAGCGTGCCAAAGTTCTTGTTGATCACGTTGAGCACCGTCTTGGCCGACGACAGCCGCAGCGCCACGTTGGGTGCGTCCGCGCGCTTGGCGTAGTGCGACACCTCGCCCTCGTCGCGCACGTAGCCGTTGCCCGTGCTGCCAAACGTCTCAATGGCAAACACCTCGCCCTCCTCCATCTTGGTCTGGTCGTTGCTCTTGACAATCGGCACGCTCTTGGTGCCGTGGATGCTGTAGTGCTCAATCGTGTGTCCGTTGAGGTTGCGGATCGCCTTGACCGGGTACGCCGTGCCGTCGAGCTCCACCTCGTACGACTCCATCGTCTCCTGGATGGCGGCGCCGATCTCGCCCAGCCGCGCGTCGATGCCCGCCTCGCGCACGCCCGTGTTGGTCGCCTCGCGCACGGCCTCGAGCAGGTTGTCGTACCGCGGGTCAAACGCCAGCGTGAACGCGCTGTCCACAATGTAGCCGTTGACGTGCACGCCAATGTCGACCTTCATGACGTTGTTCTGCTGCAGGACCGTCTTGTTGCCCGCGTTGGGCGAAAAGTGCGCGGCGATGTGGTCGAGGTTGAGCCCCGTCGGGAACCCCATGCCGGCCACCATGGCGTCGCCCTCCTCGAGGCCCTGGTGGCCCACGAGCGCGCGCACGCCGTCCTCGATGCCGTTGGCGATCTCCGTCAGCGTCTGCCCGGGCTTGATGCTCTTCTGCGCCCACTGGCGCACCTGCCGGTGCACCTCGGCGCCGTGGCGGTAGTCCGTCAGGAAATCGGACCGCAGCGTGTCCAAATGCCGCTTCTCGGCGTCCGTCGTACGGTACGCGTTCTCGTTGAGGTACGGCACCTCCTCGCCCTTGGGGTAACTGTTGTTGGGGAACAGCTGCGACATGAGCACGCGCGGCGGGTCGGACTGCGTCGTGGCCGCCGCCGCCTTGCTCTTCTTCTTCTTCTTCTTATTCTTCTTCTTCTTCTTGGCCGCGCCACCCGCTGCCGCCTCGCCGCCGTTCACGCCCCCCGCCGCCGCCGTGGCCGCCGCATCGTCCGCTTCGTCCTCGGAGCCGGAGCTCTCGTCTGCCGTATCGCCGTTGGCAGCAGCTTTTCCTGCCGAAGCCTTGGCCGCCCCGTTACCGTTCGTAACTACGACACAAACAAACGCGTCAGCTTCGCAATGTCACGATAGAACACAACGGGACACAACGAAGACAGATGAAAGATCCGACGAACCCGAAAGCTTGCCAAGCTCAGCTGTCGGCGGGGCTTGGGCCGCCATTTTTTTGTCGGTGTGCGCTAAAATAACTGAAAAATAGCCTCGTAATGATGTAGCATGCACGAAAAGTGTTCAAAGAAGTCAAATGCGATCACCGAGTAATGGGCGAGCCGCTCGGAGTTGACGGTTGACTTATACGCCGAGAAAGAGTGCGTGCTGTAAAAAAAAAAAAAAAAAAATCCATATGAATGGCAAGGGCGTGGGGTCCCATGGCATTACTTTGTCGAAACAAGGGCGCGGGGCACTTGAGCCCCGGCAAGCAGCCACGCGCGCTTGAGCCACATACGGACTATGTCATCATAGGGAACAGTAATATAGGGTCCATAGCAGCCGATAGCCGGCTTTCTGGCAGTGCGTTAATTCGGCCGCAAGTTTGCCATATCGCCTCCGACAAGGCTCGGAGCCACCACGCGCATTTTACCTCACCTTTCCTATAATTGTCCTAAAATTCCTAGGACCCTATCCTGCTGCTTTGATAAAGGTCTCTATTCCCTTCCTCATTGAGTATCCAAAAAAATATAAAGCGCTTTCTCCCTTTGTTCGCGCGATGAGGAATGACACGCCGGTACGTTCCAGGCCTCTCCTCCGCGCTCGCACCGTCGCCGACTCTCTTCCCGTTCTTTCGACGCCGCTGTGCGCGCCATTATAGCCAGGTGTTGTGCTGCTTTTGCAGCGTCCTCCCGCTGTGGCTGCCCAACAACCACCACGGCCGACCCTTTCACAGCAGCCGGCTCTTGCTCCGGGACAGCGGCGCCGTGGCCCCGGGCAAAACCCATTATGAGACCCTGAACGTGCCGCTCGACGCCTCCATGGCCGAGATCAAAAAGTATGTATCCTCTTTTTCAATTGTTTTTCTCCTTCTTTTTACCGTCCTCACTGACCGTGCCAGATCCTTCTATCACCTCTCCAAGGTCCACCACCCCGACCACAACCCCAAAGACCCCCATGCGCCGCACCGCTTCATGCGCCTCTCCGAGGCCTACGCCGTCCTCGGCCATGCCGACAAGCGCGCCGTGTACGACCGCAGCGACACCATGCGCCACCACTTCCACCACCATCCCCACCATGGTGGTACCGGCCACCACCGGCCCAACGCCTCGTACCACAGCACCGGTCCGGCCGGCGGGCGCCCCGCGTCGGGTCTCAGCCGGCGGCGCAGCGTGTTCCGCGGACCGCCCCCGAGCTTCTACCGCAACACCGGCGCCGGTACCGGAACCACCTACCAGCCGGGGGCGGCTGGCGGTCGCCAGAGCACAGCCGGCTCGACGAAAGCGGGTGCTGGCGCAGGTGGCTTCGGTCCGGGCAATGTCAACCCCGACGACGCCGGGACGCGTGCCGAACCCCGCACGCCGCACTTTGACCGGGCGTCGAACGAGCGGACGCACCACAACCTGTCCGCGCGGCGGGCAGCCAGTTCCCGCGAGACGGCGTTTGCGGCGGCGGAGCCGTCCATGGTGGTAGGCTTTCTCGTCATCAGCGTGGCGCTGGCCGCCGGGGTCCTGGTGCCGGTGCTGCTGTTTGGCGGCAGCAGCAGCGGCGGCCAAAAGGCGAAGACGACTACGAAAAAGCCAGCAGCAGGCTGAAAGGCTTTCTGTCTTATGCGCAAAAGTTGTGCTTGTATTATCACATTGCCTGTTTCCTAAATATTTGCATTCCTATCGTGTCGAAGCCTGGTTTGCCTTTCCTTTGGGGAAAATATGTATTTTTTATGGCAGAGTACAAAGGCGTAATGACTCTTCCAGGCATTGTTTATGGGGAGGGAATGGAGCACGTTGTAGAAAAGCCGGGACTTCACCAGGGAAAAAAAACCACAAATCAATGCTTTCAATTTCATTTTGTCTACCAAGGGTAACCATTCCCGTATGCAATGTTACCGGTGGCGGGTTTTTTTCGTGTGCCTTGGGATATCAAAAGCATCCTACTCTACAGAAAGTACTACACTCTCCTATTTTATTCTTTTCACACCGCCTCCCAGCACACAGATTGCCGCGAACAATCCTTCCGAAACGACGACCCGCTTTAGGACTCGAAGGTGAAGCTAGTGCCGACCTGCTGAGAGTTAGCAAAGGAATGGAGAAACAGAGAAGGCCGGGGGAAAGCCGTCGCAGGGTACGCACCTTGTGGGTGGCCTGGTCG